>CM064418.1:18748588-19998588 GCA_032690845.1 Eleusine coracana subsp. coracana | reverse complement strand
TTGGATTGGATAGTACCATGTGGGTTGAGGGTTGGGATGACCTGACCTAGTAATTAGTATGCTTTAGGGAATTAAAAGCTCATGCTACAAACCCCATTAAGCCTTCCCTATCTTTAGCCCCATGTCATCTTTTCCCCCACTTGCTGAGTATGACACGTACTCACCCTTGCTATCTACCACATTGTTGCTCAGCTACAGGAGAATGAAGGTACAACTATGAAGACGATGGAGGAGTCTAGGCATGCGGTCTTCCGGTCGACTTCCTGTGGGAGCTGAAGGACGCCAACACTTAGTTTATTCCGCTACAATGTAATCTTTTCTTTTTGACCTACGGGTCACTGTTGTAATAATATTATCATTTTAATAAAGATATTGTTCTTTTATCACAATAATTGTTCTGTGTGCGTGAAAACTTGTTCCTGGGCACGCATACAGATGCATTCGTTTTCGATCGTTGGAACCGGGTGTGATACCCTCTAAATAAGAACCAGATCTTTGAGCGGTCTCTGGCAACCCACAGCGTCGCATAGAACTCAAGGACCACGTCCTCTCTGAACCTGTGTGGAGTAGTAACTAGCCCTGCTAGCCCTGGCAAGTACGTGAAGTATTGCTCCATGTCTATGCTTGTGACCCTCCTCATGGCCTAGTAGGTGGTGTACTACTGTGGTATAAGCACCTTGTCTCTCGTCCTCAAGGCCACACAATGTCTCAGGCCCTCTCCTATCCTCCTACGAAGAACTGTCCAGTACCTCTCTCCAGCAGCGGGGACTACGGGGACTGAAATCCACTGCTCGAAAGGCACGAACCAAAGAACCTTAAGGTCCTTTGTACGAACCTTGAGGATATCCGGCTCTCCGGCTACCGGAACAAATCTCTACAGCCTCCTAGTGCACACCGCATAGGTGCACCTCGGGTCTCCTGCCGGGTGAGCTGTCCTCTCGGGAATAGTCTGCTCAGCCTCCTGGTCAGTCTCCTCAGCCTCCTCCTCAACAAGCTCCTCAGACTTAGACTCTAAGGTCTCCTCCTCTGAATCCTCCTGCTCAGACTCCTCCTCCTACTGCCTGGAGGATCCCTGATCTGCAGTTCTCGATGATCTCCCAGATGGGAAACCAGAGTACGCTGCGGCCACGGCAGTGGCACAACTCCGGCTGCCAGAGGTGCAGTCCTCTCAAGCATCTTCCCCTTTCCCTTGTCCTATCCTGATCCTGCCATCTGACTGTCACCTAGGAGAAGAATCCAACACGCTGAGAAGAACAAGTACCGCGGAATCCAACACGCTGAGAAGAACAAGATCCTGCCATCTGACTGTCACCTATGGAAAGCGAGGAGGGAGAGGCAATCGGTGGAGATGGGGCTCGGGTTTGGGGTAGTGCGTGCGTGTGGGGAGAGGCGGCGTTGCTACTGCTAGTGGTGCTAGAGGCAGCGAGGCGGCAACACTAGGCGAGCAGCGGTATGGTCGCGCGGCGGCTCTGGTGTTGCAGGTGTACGCAGGGGCGAGGGAGAGTGCGGCACACGGGAGCTACGACTGTGCGTTGGCTGCACAGGTGAGAGTGGCGGCGCGGGGTGTTGGGTGGGTCTGCAACGGCGAGGAGGTGCACGGTCAGCAATGGAGGGAGAGAGAACAGCAGTGGCGAGAGCGTGTTCCTGGCTCGGTCAAGAAAAACAAGGAACCGACCAAAAATTGGTCTAACAATACTTGACCTAGGTCAAATCTTCCACGGGCGGCCGAGATCAAACCAAGGCAAGATCAACGGTTCAGATCCGGAGCTGCATTGCGCGGTCAACTTGAGTGATTGGACGGTACGGTCTCTGGACCGGACGGTCCGATCAGATCTGGCTCTGCTGGCACATATAGACTGGATGGTCTGGTCACTACGACCGTTCTGTCCGGTCTTTATGACTAGACTTCTCCAGAACACTGTGCCCATGGGCACTGACCGGACGGTACGGTTCAAAGATCAGACTGTATGGTCACTATCAGATTTTTATTGAATCAAGGAATTTTTCCATTTTCCAAGTGCCCTCGCTAAACACACAAACAAACACCGCACCTGGAATATAGAGGGAACTCTCAAACACTCATTTTCAAATAGTGGCACTCTATGGCCTTATAATTTTCGCAAATGCCAAAAGAAGGATCGAGCAAATAAGAACCAAGGCAAATAAGAACCAAAGGGTATGTATGAGCCTTAGTCCATGAACTGTCTGAGTAGATTTAACCTCGGAGTTCATAAGAGCTTGTTCAATGGGCATGAAGCAGAATCCTTTCCTTTGGTCACACTTATGGAGATGTAATCTCATATAGAGCATGAGGCACAAATATCTCCAAGTGGGACTAGCCTCCTTTGTGTTTCCTATATGATGCATTCAACAAGCATTTTACAAATGCAATGAAAGTAAACATGCCATATGAATGCAAGCAATGTTAAAGACATAACACAAAGGAAACCTAACAATGTCAAGTTTGAACCCCTCCCAAGCTTACTCACTATAAGCCATGCCCTTGCCTTAAGAGAAGTCAAACCACCATCTCAAGCACTCCCCCTTGCTTATAGCTTTCTTGAATGGGTTAGACATTGACTAATTTTTATGTATTTTTCTTTTAGTTATTTACACATGCATGGATGCAAAGCATACTAGTCACAAAGGAGTCCTAATTACCATGCAATGCTAGAGAAATAAAAAACACACTACAACTACCAAGAACAAACACGGTTACCTTCCTCATGAGTAGATAGGTCGTTGAGGTCCATGTCACTTGTGGTAGACTTTACATGATCTTCATGAAGGTGCTCGGTCCACCAACACCACCATCTAGGTCTTGTTCTTAGGCACCCACTTGTACGTAACCGATCTCTCAAGATCAACAATGAACTTAGCCACCCATATGCTCTTGACCTTCCTCTTCTTGTTTGGTGGTCCCAAGACCTTAGCTTTCACCTTGCCATCCTTGTTCCTAAAAAGCTTGAAATGTGTGTTCTCATGGAACAAGTTAGCGTTAGGTAAAACAATGGAACTTCTCGCCATAGGACAATCCTTGGTGACTTGGCCATCCTTGCAACACCTCTCGCAATTGTAGTCGTCAGCGAGAAGGGGTTTGATCCATGTGGGGATGGAATCACTCGTCCCTATGATCTCGATGGCGGCGGGATATGAGCCAAGTCTTTTGTGGTAGACATTGTTCACAAGGTTCCTCCAAAGAATCTCCATGTAGATGGCTCTACCACGTGTGAGCCTCTCAAAGCCGTCCATCACCATCTTCCTCTCTTCCTTGAGCTTGTGGTATTCCTTCAAAACAAATGGCTCAAGAGAAGAAACCTCAACCGAGGTGGTTAGTTCATCACACATAGTAGAAGCATCACACTTTGATGAACTAGAGGAGAGAGAGAGGCAAGGTTCTCAACATTGATGGCCTCATAAGTGATCTCAAGGGCCTTGTAGTTCTCATGAAGCTCTATATGATCACCCTTGAGTTTGTCATAACTCTTGTACAGGGCCTCATGAGATGTGACAAGATCCTGAAGCTCACTCTCAAGCTCACCAACACGGTCCTTAGCCAACTTACACTCTTTTCTTACCACATCCAACATTTTGGATTTCTTGACGGTGATGTCACGGGCTTGCTCAAGCATACTCCAAAGCTCGACACATGCGAGCTCCTCATCATCGCTATCATTGCTGCTCTCATCCTTACTCTCCCCAAGTTGGCTCACGGCCATTAGGCACCTAGGAGGTGGAGGAAGAGCTCGTTTAGGTGTGATCTTGATCATGGCTAGGCCGACCACTTCTTCATCACTTGAGGAAGAGGACTCATCACTTGAGTTGTCGCTTGTCCACTCTCCAACAAGGGCCTTGCGAGAGAACTTCTTCTTGTAGTCTTGAGCTTTTCCTTTGCCTTTTCCTTTGTTCTTGTCCTTGGTGAAGAACCTCTTCTTCTTTTGCTTGGCCTTGGAGTCTTCTTCTTCTTCTTCACTTGAGTCTTGTGACTTGAATGTTTCTTTCTTGGGCTTTGGGCACTCGAACAAAGTGATTCTTTGAGCCACAATTGAAGCACTTGTCTCTTGACTTGGAAGCAAACTTGTTCTTGAAGTTCTTTATCTTCTTCATGAGAAGGGCCAAGTCCTCGGTCAAGTCACCCTCATCATCATCTTCTTCATCATCTTCCTCAATGATCACCTTCTTCTTGTTCTTCGTGCTCTTGCTAGATTCTTGCTTGTCAGTCGGTAGAGCAATATTGGATGGTTGAGGATAATCCAACCCCAATTGATAGCTTTCGAAGGCGGTGATCTTGCCAAGTACATCCTTCATGTTCTTGGTCTTGAGGTCACCTTGCAAGATGAAGGTGATGATGGACTGATACTTGGGGTCCTTGAATAGCCTCAAGAATCTAATTATCACCTTAATAGGCTTCATCTTGAAATCATCCCCAAGTGCATTGATCTCCTCTACTAGTACATGAAAACGAGAATGAACAGTGTTAGCTCTCTCATGTGACAATCTAGTGAAGTTATCATACTTGTTCTTCAGCATATAGTATCCTTCCTTTTTGACATCGCTGGTGCCCTCATAGAGCCCTTGAATCTCAGTCCAGATACCATGTGCTGAGGAACTAGCATCTAGCTGAGCGAAAACATCGTTAGATATTGAAGCAAACAAAGCATTCTTGGCCTTAGCAGTACACTTAATGTAGTCAGGCTCAAGTAGGTTCGCATCCGCATCAGACTTGTGAGTGACCGTCCATATCTTTGGATCAAGGGACTAAAGGTAGGCTTGCATGCGAGCCTTCCAATAAGCATAGTCCTCACCATTGAATATGGGAACACTCCCTTCTGGTCTCGACATCCTTACTCAAGTCGGTCAAGCCTCAAAGATGAGCTCTTGGCTCTGATACCACTTGTAAGGAACGAAGGCGTACCAAGAGGCGGGGGGGGGGGGGGGGGGGGGGGGTTGAACAGGTAAGCCGCTCATAAATCCATTCAAGTTCTACTACTTGAGTCTAACAAGATAAGAAAACCTAAGCAATTCTAGTAGGCCAAGACCCTATACACGCTAGTGTACAAAATAAGATAAAGTGCGGAAGCCAATCACACTAGCCTATGCAAGCCTCAAGTCACCCTACGCACTAGAGCACACAAATGCGGAATAGTAAAGAGAGGGTCAAGGAATTCTCATGATTTTTTTCCGAGGTGTCGGAAGGATGGCGCCTTCCCCTACTCCTTGTTGGACCACTCCCGCCGGAGTCCCGGTCCCTCTCACCACCAAGTGGAGTTCTCGCCCATGAGCCCGCAATCACTCCTAGAGTGAAGACATCGTGTGTGTCACCGCTGCACAAAGCACAAGCTCGCCTCCCTCGAGAACTTGCTAGACTCCCCAAGCCGACACGGGCGCTCACTAGCGATGTCCCTTTCAACGGCGGGCTCAAATCGTGTACAAACGTGTGACGGCCTTCACAACCGATCACGATAGGCTCGATCACCGACACCTAACCAGTCTTTGTCTCACCATAGACCAAGAGTAACAATCTAGATCACACCCTCAAGGACACCCTAGCCTTAGATGTGTAAGATGCACAAGCTACTCTCCTCTAGGACTCTCAAGATATGCAATATCTCCTCCTAGTGCTCTCCTCTTTTCCTCTTGGACCTTACCAAATGCTCTCAGGTATTCCATTGGC
The DNA here is from genome assembly GCA_032690845.1 of Eleusine coracana subsp. coracana. Taxonomy (NCBI): domain Eukaryota; kingdom Viridiplantae; phylum Streptophyta; class Magnoliopsida; order Poales; family Poaceae; genus Eleusine; species Eleusine coracana. Next base: position 19,992,914 of record CM064418.1, on the reverse strand, counting down.
CAAGAGAGGTCTCCAAGACCCTAGCAACGAACTTATATAGGCTCCCAACCTCAAACTAGCCGTTGTTCCACGATATTGCCTTTCTGGACAACCAGACCGGATTGTTCGGTCACTGCCTCACCGGATCGTCCAGTCACTATGGTAACGGTTCCCAGAATCGTTGGCTTCTCTGTCTAGGCAATTTTCTGTACTGACCGGACTATCCGGTCACTAGACCGGACCGTCTGGTCCACTTTCTCTCTCCATTCTAGGAGCCTCCGCAAAATGCACCCTCTCTGCCATTCCTGCACTCCTACTGACCGGACCATCCAATCAGCAGACCGGACTGTCCGGTCTGTACATAGTCCTCTGCTGATAGAACTCCTGCTCTTCGTGCTAAGTCCTAGACTACTCCACATAGTGATCGTACAGTCTGTTCTCCACTGACCCCTCTGTCCGGTCTCTATGTCTAGAAGCTGAAACTTGTCGTCCTCGCTTGACTTTGTTTCCCGGCTTCTGTGAACAGCTCCTTGGCTTCTCCACTGTCATCGACTAGGCATGACCTAAGAGAATGACCTACACCCCCTTGATAGTCTGGTTTTTCCTATGGACTCAAAGCCCTAACAACTAGTCAAGTGTTCCACACACACTTGCACCATAGCTTGTTCTCCGCTTTGATCCATCTCCATCAACCCTTGGACTCCATCAAGTTCACCAGCCTCCATGCTTGTGGTCATTATCATCAATCGCTAAGGCAACCATCATCCATATGATTTGTAATTAAGTTAAGAGATGATTTATATATAGACAACACTCATGTATATATTAGCCCGCAATTTCATAGTTGTCATCTATCACCAAAACATCCATACCTCGGGGATCCCATCATCTATGGTCATGAAGCTTACAGGTGTACGACAAACTTAATGTCAATTCATTATCCCCTACAACAATGTGGTTGCAACTTGCCAACCAATCGGTCCGCTACCCATCAGGTATCATGGAAGACGTACTTGTATAGATAAGGTACTGTCTTGTTCCTGTTGACTTTGTGGTGCTGGATATGGAGGCCGATGTAAAGATGCATCTTATACTAGGAAGGCCATTCCTCAGCACCGCAAATGCTAACATTGATGTTGGGGCTAGAGAAATCCACTTTAACATTACTGGGAACAAAGAAAAGTTTGTCGTCAAGCCTAGAACAGAACAATGCAATCAGGTATGTATCTTTTATGGTAGGAATCCTAACACGGTGCAGAAAACTGAGGTGTACCCAACCCCGCCAAAAAATGGGTGCACTTGTGGTAAATTGAAATGCACACCATTGCTACCCAAGAAGAAGAACGAGCTACAGGAAATGAAAAAAAGGTCCCTGCCAAGCCTAAGAAGATCATACAAGTATGGCGGAAGAAAGAAGTTGCAGCGATCATGGAAAATTCTCCATCCACGGAGGGCACCACAAGAAATTGAACGCGGAGAATGACTTGTTCGAGATGTAAAATCCGGACCCTCATCGGGAGGTAAACCGATATTTATCCCCCTTACTCTTCATACTTCATCAAATTAGTTTTATTTTTCCTTAACCATTAGGCTAAAAAAAATTTTGGTGATGGCTCGGCCAAATTTGCTGGCCAGGAGGTCAAATTTCATCAAAAATGACCCTCCGAGTGATGATCTGATTATCCAACCCGACTAGTCGGATTTTAGCAACCGGGAGGTCATATTTCAGGAAAAACGACCCCCCCTGGCTGGGTAGTTTTTAAGAAGCCAGATTCCATTATATTTTAGCACCCGGGAGGTCATATTTGGTGAGAAATGATCACCCGGCTAAGTAATTTTGAGCCACCTAGCCTTAAATAACCCATGCCAGATTTAACACCCGGGAGGTCAGATTTCATCAAAAATGACCTCCCGGCTGGGTTATTTTGCTGCCGCCTAGCCATGTTTGTCGCCTAGCATGTGATGCCACCTGGCCAAACATTTTCTTGGATTCTTGGCTCTTTTGCTGCATAAATTATTGCCATGAGTGGTGGAGGTACGGCAAGCTTTTCCTTTATGCAAATGACTCACCAAAAGTCCCCACCATGAGTAAGTCCAAGTAAAGGAGAGCCATACATGTCACCTCACTCTTTCACCACCCACACTCATCTGCCATCCTACTCCCCTAGGCATCATGAGTGGCATGATATTCATTGCAAACATACAACTGTGGACATCCAATCACTCTTTCCTTGCTCCCTACACTTTCGGCACAATTCTGAACAAAGTGAGCAAGGATATCACATGGTGCAAGGACCTAGCCATCTCCCGTCACTACCGGAGCAATAATGGAGCAAGTGGAGGGAAAAGCCATGATGGCCGGCATGGGTTGCCGCCCGGCATGTGCCACCACCCCGCCTGGCATTTTTGCCCCATGATTCTCCCTCGAGCCTGTAAATACCGGGGTACCCACTCACTTGTTCCTCCATACCATTCCTATAGCCGAAACATTCATCTCTCTCCCTTTCCCACTCCACTAGTTCGCTTAGTAAGTGCACTCTCCACTTAGGAACAAAATTGTGCTACAATAAAAGCAAATAGAGGAAATCTCGCTTTGTCTCTTGCATGTTTTGGACTACTAACACTTGGACTACTAACCAGACGACTAACCACTAACCATTATTATCATATTGTTCTTTGGGTATTGTTTCCAAGTAACCTTGTTGCAGGAATGGCAAACATATAGAGAGGCCTCTACACCAAGTTTAGCAATAGCAGCTCAAGCCGTGGGAGGCGCACACCAAATGAGCACTCAAAAGCTAAACACTCAGGAGCTTCATATGGGCATGCTCCGAGTTACCAATTGGAAACAATGCCCATGTCCGATGCTCCAATAGTGGCAAGTGTGCAAGATGAAGAATTCGAGAAATTCATGGAGAGTGAAGAGAACATGGTGTTCAAAGACATCGACTAGTAAAGCAAGTTCAACGCCATTTGAGACCCGGAGTTCTCGACCGTGCACAAATTTGACCACAACTTCCTCGAGTGAATGGGCGTCCTCGCTGATTTTGAGCACGCACTCAACACGGCCGGATGGTATGATTTCTACAACCTTAATGAGTATGGTTCTAAATGGCTTACTATCGAATTCCTATGCACGCTGAAAGTTCATACTCATGAATCAAATAAAATGGGCACCCTCTATGAATTTCAACTTTTTGGTGAAACGTATGAATGGCCTTTAAAACAAATTAGCACTTCTCTTGGATTTGACCGGAAGGCCGCTTTAGACATTGATAGACTTAAAGGTTTCACACAACAAGGACTTTGGGCCAAGATAGAAAATCCCATTACGGGGCAAGAACACACTAGTGGCATTCACAACCCCTCACTCCGTATGATTCACCATTTTATCACTCACTACTTAACCCCTCGGGGTGACATACGTTCGGGGAATATTTTGGATAAAGCCAATCTTCATGTTGTGATCAAAAAGATTAAAACAAACCCCACATTTTTCCTCATCAACCATTGGCTCACTTTAGCATTCAGACAATAAGGACCCATCACTTTCACCCCTTTTGTCACTAGAATTGCTAGGAAGGTTGGTGCACTTCAGCGAGCTAGAATAGATCGTCTCCCTAACGCCCCTTTGTTAGGAGAAGATCATTTCTTGCAAGCGCACTTGTTGAGAGAGGAAAATAATAGCTACTTCATGCTTTTTCTGGGATATGACATAGAGATTGAATTGCCTAACCCCCATCTCACTGTCATTGGAAAAACAAACTTTTTGTACAAATTACGAGCTTCTATGCAGCATGCACGACATAGTGTTACAGGGGATAGGCCAAGAACAAGAACCAGAGCACAACTCCATCAAGAAGAGCAACAACAAGAAACAATGATGAACACACCTCAACTAGGTGAATTGGGAGGCCCCCAATACAGTTGGGAACAACCACAATTTCCCGGTTTTGCAAGTTCATCGAACTACACCTCTTCCTCCCATGAAATCTATGAGCCTTACGGGATGGGGAGTTACCACCAACCTCATGGAGGCATAAGCACTTCTCTCCCTGCTCAATTCACATCGTACAACTTTTCGGAGTTGCAAGAAGACATGCAATACTTGGCTGCCAATGCTTATGAAACCAACATATGAACTCAAGAAATACAAGCAGCCATAAGGAGGGAACAAGAATTGCAGCAGCAAACATCAGAACAACTTTAGACAAACATCACCATGATGGACCAACTATTCGGCCACTTCAACATTGAGTATCAACCGCCACAGTGAAAGTCGTCTAAGCTTAAGTCATGCAAAGACCTAAGCTTGGGGAGGTACCCAAACCAAGGTGCACGCTTGTTCTATCCTCTCTCCCTCTTTCTCTAGTTGGGTCGTTTTGAATTTTAGAAAAATTAAGAAAACCCAAAAAGATTTCCAGTTTTCAAAGAAAATCCATAAAAAATTCCATAACCAGAAAGAACAAACATATTACCCTTTATAAATAAAATTTGAGAACTTGGTCTCCACCTTGCCTATGGAAATGATGAATTGTTGCTCTATTAGCTCCCTTTGAGTATCTAGTATACAATCTCTACTCCTCATTTTCATGGGTAATGGTAGACCGGCATGATGATAACACTAGTCCCTCTATGTTTTAGTGGGTGCAAAATGGCTAATAAACACCAAGTCTAGTTGTTGGAGTTTACAATAGGGCATATTTTGGATGAGTCTACGATCTCCTTATGATTAGAGTCCAATGATTTCTTTCAAAACTATACTGCAACAAAAACCCCTACTTGGTGCACATCTTCCCTATGATAGACAAAATCCTACCGTGGCCAAATATTAAGTATCAAACCATGTCTATGCCATTTATGCATGCATTGAGTTTAGGTAGGATTTAATCCTTATGAGGGACTTGCACTTCCAAAGCCAATCATTTTCCTTCGTATTATCTTTGAGTTCTCAAAATAATCATGCTTGGCTATGCGGTTTCCACATTGGAATCATGCATCCATTTCACCAAGCATGCCAACCAAAAATCCTTCTTTTTGCGAGCCTTTGATCCTATTAAAAGATTATGGTCCCAATTGCTCAGAAAAAGTTTGCAAAAATTTTTTGAACCATTGAATTAGCCTCTTTACACCATGAGAGCTGGAAGAAAGAAGCAAAGGAAGAAAGAAAGAAAGAAAAAGAAAAAGTTTCAAGGTTCATACAAAAATATTCCATTGAGCAAAAATAAAGGACCATCTTTTGTCTCTAGCACAAAATTTTAGCCTTGGGATAAATCTGTGGCGCCCCTTCCCAGAGGATTGAGGTCCCGATGGTGCTGATAGCACAGACACTTGATAATACAACATTGGTCCAAATTTAAGTTGAATATTACATTAATACGATGATTCAGAGTACAGCGGAATTAATACAAGTTCATAAATGTTTTAAAACAGCGGAAGCAATACGTAAAGGAACTACGCTCGACGGTACAACCTGGTGGTGATCCATGCCCAAAGGACCATCACCCTAGCAACAAGCAACATCACTGCGGCCGCGAGTCGGACTCCCAGTGGGTGGTCCAACCCTCGGGGACTTGCATGTCCCAGGGCATCACATCTACAGACAATTCTATTTCTTCATTACCTGAAAAACACAATGGCACAAAGCCTGAGTACTAATTACTCAGCAAGACTTACCCGTCGGACACCTACACATGCAAAGGCTCTAATAGGTGGCTTGTTTAAAAGGACTCGCACTAAGCAACCTATTAGTTCTATCAAATTTTAATTTTCAATTTAAATGGGTTGAGCCGAAATGTAACTTTAGTTGCAACAGGGATAATAAAACAATATATAAAATTAATACGACATAAGAGCAATGATAATAATAATGATCGTCAACATCAATAAGCAACATGATCCATTCCATAATATTAGGTGCAACTACGCGATTGGCGCGGTGACCAAGTGGTACTCATTACTACGAGGGATAGCAATTGCAATCGATTTTACACCAGCTGGGAAAACCCGAGATGCACGATACATACTCACCAATTAAGGTCGGATATGGCAACCTTTCGTAAGAAAAGCACCTACACCTCAGCCTGGGTATTGATGAGGACATCACCATGCTGGATACACGCATATCATGGCCTTCCCCAAGTTACAAGTCGTCACCAACTCGGTCGCCACGTTCGTCCCGGATTCAGCCGACACCCCTTCACGGTTTTGATGATATCTCCCACATCCGATGTCCAAACAAGGTGTTCTTTGATTCGTTGGAAAGGGGACGACGACACCGTCGTTTTGGTTCTGGTCCTAGCTCCAGAATGGTCGTGAGTCATAATATGTGACCATGACAAGGTGCTGTGCCACCTATTTTGGGCCAACTTCGCCATGTATCATGTCGAGCCTTAAGCCCATGTTGTGGGCGCCCCCCCTGGTCGCCCCCAACCCTAGGACGTCTTTGTTTCCTACATAAACTCAATAGCCGCCGTCTTTTAGTTTTGGGTTTTGTTTAGTTCAGTTTTCCAGAGAGAAACTTGATTGAATTATTGTAACTGTGTTCAGAGCTAGAACCTTTTCTTGTAATTCGCTTCATCCATATTTGCAATTTCAGATTGTGTGTTTATCCTTTCTTGCTTGTGTTCTCGATTTCGCTTGCAGGAACAATCAAGTTATGCTTGGTGTAATGGTTGTGGGGTTGGATCTTGTCTGATTCGAGCCGGGTCGTCGACGCCGAGTTTCCCAAATTGGAGTTTATCCCCTTACCTCTCGGAAGATCGGGCCTCCACATCAAGTGGTATCAGATTTCCAGATTCCCCGTGAGGTATTATCGTGTTCTTCCCTTTAGATTCGTTTGTGTTCATCACCTTTTGTCCACGAAAAAGCCTACAAAAAAAAAATTTCTCCACCATCCCAGACACTGTTTAGCCTTTACATAATTTAATTTCAGAGTCCGTAGTGTTGAGTTTGTGTCCTAGTCAAGTTCAGTTGCTGATTTGAATTTGTGTTTCAATTCGGTTTGTGTTTTGATCTCCGCTGCACACCACCATCACCATCGTGTTTTCCGTTGGATTCACCATCGTTTCACCCACCCACCACACCCACAATCTGTTGCCAACAAAAAAACCCTACCCGATTCGGTTTCCCCCCCCCCCCCATCACTTTTCGCTCATTGCTCCGATTGGGCTGAAATTTTTACAGTAGATTCTTGACTCAAAGTTGAGGTGACCCACACCTGTGTGCCCTCGTCAAAAAATTCAAAAAAAATTGGGAAAAAATAGAAAAAAAATTGTCAAGTCAAAAATAGCACTTTTGATGAAACTTTGAGAATTTGCCTACCCTTTATTTTCCCTCTGTTTGAGTTGAAACTTCTTTTGGTTCCTTCCTTTGTGTTCCTCTATCACAGAAAAATAGTAGAAAAATCATACAAAAAAATCAAGATTTTGATTTGCACCCCCCCCCCCCCCCCCCCCCGCCCCCCGCCCTGAAAATTCTAAGTCTGGGAAGGCTGTATTGATCCTTGCTGCCTTTGTTATTGTTCTTTGCCATTATTCTTGCTGTCATAACTGTTTTTGAACATGATTCTTTCGCCAGCAATTAGGACACTACTTTGAACATTTATTCAGTGCTACTATCTGTTATTGAATTGTGTTCCAGTGACATACATCGTAGCCTCCAAGCTACACATATTGTAGCACAGGTTTCTTCCTTGCAACTGTTACACCCAAGCTCAACTACAGATTGTGTCAACCTGTTTGGCTTTGGTAAGAATACTTGCAAGATTGTGATACATTGCTTCTGATATTGTTTTCCACTTTCTACACCCTCTGCTGCCTGCTAGTTGATAGGGCTAATCTCTTTGTTTAGTGTTGTCTTTTGCTTTTAACCATGTCAGAGAAAGGGAAAGGGACACCTGGAGAGTTGGAGTCCCCTACAGACTTCAATGATTGCGTCTCCAAGGCCGAGCTCACGAAGCTTCTTGCGGACCAGCATACATTTATGGAAACAAAGTTTGCCGAGTTGATGGGTCACATCAACACTATTGTCCACCGCATTGAGGATGTTGAACGACAACCTCCACCTCACCGAGCTGCTGCTGATGATGATTTTGACCGTGATGTAGACCGTCTTCACCGTAATCGACACGGTATGGGAGGTAATAACAATCATGGTAATACTGATACTTATGTTAAGCCCAAATTTAACATACCACCTTTTGCCGGTAGTGCTGACCCTGAAGCATACTTAGATTGGGAACTTGCTGTTGAACAGAAATATAATTCTCATTTAGTTCCTGCTGAGCATAGAGTTAGACTTGCTACTAGTGAGTTTACATGTTTTGCTCTCTTTTGGTGGAATGATCTTTGCAATACTAATGCTGCTATACCTGCCACTTGGCCTGTTTTGAAACAACACATAACATCTCGTTTTGTTCCTCCTTATTACCAACTTGATTTACGTTTGAAATTACAATCGTTAACACAAGGTACTAAAATAGTAGAGGAATATTATCAGGAATTGCTTATTGGTTTAGCACGTTGTGATATACATGAAGATGATCTTGCAACTAGTGCTAGATTTTTTGGTGGTTTGAACCGTGATATCCAGAATATTGTTGACTATAAAGAGTGGAATAGGTTCAGTCAATTGTATCATATTGCTCTTAAGGCTGAACGAGAAGTACAGGGACGCCTTCCATAACAATCTTGCAGGTCCAACACTGAGCAATATCTCCAGCAACGCACTAGAGTAGAGAATGTGAAGAGTCATATTGCTAAGACACCAGCAACAACTTTTCCACTTGCGCCTACTTCTGCAGCGCAATCGTCTAGTGTGCAGCACCAACACCAGAAGAAGGTTACTACTTCCGGTACTAGGAGTGGCTCCTCCACCACCATTATTTGCCACCGCTGCAAGGGCATGGGACATGTCATGAAGGATTGCCCTGGTCGTCGTGCTTTCATCGCTACCGCTGATGGGTATGAAAGTTCTAGTGATATTGAAGATGAATTTGCTCGTATGCCTAACCTTGTTGCAGATTCGACGGAGGAGCAGGAGACTACCGCCATTGATTCTATTGCTGCCACCGTGGGCTTTCCTAGCCTCATTGTACAGCGTGTGTTGACCACTCGGGTGGGACAAGAGGAAGAACAACAACGCAACAATTTATTCTACATGTACCTCATTGTTGCGGACCGCCGTGTTCTCACCATCATTGATACTGGAAGCTGTAACAACTTGGTAAGTTCTGATTTGGTAAGCAAACTTGGCTTGACCACGCATGCACTACATCAGCCCTACCACATCAAATGGTTCAACAATAGTGGTACAGCACAGGTAACTCGATCAGCACGCATACACTTTTCAGTAGGTTCTTATCAAGACTTTGCTGATTTTCATGTTGTACCTATGCAAGCATGTTCGCTTTTATTAGGCCGTCCATGGGAATATGATACGGATGCTGCCCACCATGGTAGAACAAATACATATACATTCGTGCATAAGGACAGGAATATTACTTTGTGTCCGTTATTGCCTCCTGATATTAGAAATCATTTTAAACTGCTTGCTGAAAATACTAAGAATAAACATGATAACAAACAACTTTCTGATGTTAAACATAAGGCTATTCAGTTAAAGGGAGGTGCCTTTCTTGCTATAATATCTACTGTTACTGATCTTTGTGATAATCATGATGCACCTTGCTATACTATGCTTTGTCATGATATATCTTCTATCGATGATCATGTATCTTGTATTTTGCATTCTGCTAGTACTAACCTTTTGCAGGAGATTGATGCTGAGTTGGAGTCGAGGGCGACTCCAATTCAAGAAGGGGAGGATGATGAGGACATCACCATGCTGGATACACACATATCATGGCCTTCCCCAAGTTACAAGTCGTCACCAACTCGGTCGCCGCGTTCGTCCCGCATTCAGCCGACACCCCTTCACGGTTTTGATGATATCTCCCACATCCGACGTCCAAACGAGGTGTTCTTTGTTGCGTTGGAAAGGGGACGATGACGCCTTCGTTTTGGTTCTAGTCCTGGATCCAGAACGGTCGCGAGTCATAATATGTGACCATGACAAGGTGCTGTGCCACCTATTTTGGGCCAACTTGGCCATGTATCTTGTCGGGCCTTAAGCCCATGTTGTGGGCGCCCCCCCTGATCGTCCCCAACCCTAGGACGTCTTTGTTTCCTACATAAACTCAATAGCTGCCGTATTTTAGTTTTGGGTTTTGTTTAGTTCAGTTTTCCAGAGAGAAACTTGATCGAATTATTGAAACTGTGGCGACAAGTCCTTTTACAGTAATCCAGGGCCCCTGTTCTTGTTCTACACCACTGTGGCAATTAGTCCTTTTGTGTTCAGAGCTTGAACCTTTTCTTGTCATTCGCTTCATCCATATTTGCAATTTCAGATTGCGTGTTTATCCTTTCTTGCTTGTGTTCTCGATTTCGCTTGCAGGAACAATCAAGTTGTGCTTGGTGTAACGGTTGTGGGGTTGGATCTTGTCTGATTCGAGTCGGGTCGTCGACGCCGAGTTTCCCAAATTCGAGTTTATCCCCTTACCTCTCGGAAGATCGGGCCATATCCACATCAGGTATGGTGACGTCGAGTGGGCATGCCGTTCTACCAACAGTACTTCATGGTCAGAACCGCCCACTCTAGCAGCACGAGGGTCAATGACCGACGCACCTTAACCGTCCTCAATCCAAGTGACCATTAATACTACATCAGTTTACTAATGCCCATAAGCTAGCATGCATTCAGTACTGTTCCATACTTGATCAAGGGGCCGACCACGGATGGGTCCTAGGTTTGACGAGGCAGGGCTAGCACAGTCAACACCCATGTGTTGCTGTGAACCTACACATGCATTATCCCTGCCCGGTCATTACATAAAGTAAACTTCTTTTAATAATTCCCGTTCCAGTGATCAAGTTCATTCCTTAGTAATAATAATACCTTCTTAACGAGACTAGCAATTACTAAGCATAACATAACAGTACCGATTCTACCAAGTTCTAAGACAATAGCATAGGTTTTTTGTATATCATGCAAGGTGGGTTTCAATCAACTCCTATAACCTAATGCAACAATAAGTATAGACACTAGTAAATGAACTAGCAAAATTTTGTATAAAGGCGAATGTAAACCGGGGCTTGCCTGGATCGATGTTAGTGCTAGCAACTACAACTTCTTGCTCTTGAGGGTCAACGTCCTTCTAGAATTCTTCCTCTTGCTCCTAGATGTTGTTACCTATATGACGGAATTGAATTAACGACATTATCGGAATACTGTTGAATGCAATGATATGATGCATGTAAGCATGTCGTGTTTTAATGTCAATTAAAAATTATTTTATGTTCTCAAAGCCATATGCTTCAGAGAAGTTGGGTTGTTAATTAAGATTTTAGGTATATATATTCTTTATGTAATTAAATAAGGTAAATGAGTGATATGAGCAATTAAAATAATTAACAAAGCAAACTTATGTTTCTGGACATGTGTGTTTTACTATGAACAGAGGCTTATATGAGTGATTTTTATGCCAAGTGGCAAGCGGAAATTTTTTACAGAATAATTACTAGAATTAATTTAAGCAAACACACTAAATAAATTCCAGAGCCTAAAATAATTCATATTTTACAAGAAACAAATTTATGGTGGTAGATAATCATGTGTTTACTGAGCATGCCAAAAATCAGAGTTTAATTTTATCCCTAGAATTTCTGGTGAATTATTTGGTGTTTTGGCAATTAAATGAATTAATAAAAACACATGTACAGAGACATCTATTTATCATTTTACTAAAATAGAGCACTGAAATATGAATCCAACCAAATTTGTTTGGGCCACATTGGATTTGATTTCGATTTACTATGAGTTTTCAAAGTTTTAGGCATTTTCTAGCTTTTTCCTAGTATTTCTGGTTTTATGGACTGCCACGTAGGCGACACATGGGTGACACGTCGGAGCCAACTCAGCTGCTAGTAGGCGCCAGTCAGCGCCGCCGTGGGGCTCGCCGAAGCGATTGCGAGCTTGCCGTCGGGCTGTTGGTCTAACGAGGCTCGACTCCGAGTTCTCCAAGGTGTAGAGAAGACCGAGGCGCACACGTGGGATAGGTTCAAGAGGGGAGTGGCTCACCGGAGGAGCGGCGGCAAGGAGCGGCAGAAGGAGGCAGCAAATCAGTCAGGGCTTGCTCCTACAGCTTCACGGCGACTCGGGGAGGCTCGGCATCGAGTCGGATCGGTCGGAAAGTTGAAAATGCATCTAGGTCCCCTAGTGGGTTTTGGTGATTAATGACAAAAGATTAAAATTGTAAAAACATGCTTATAACGAATATGTGCAGATCATCAAGAGAAAAGTTAATTACCCACTAATGTGAGAAAGTCTATCCCTCAATAAAAGTGAAAAGAAAATGGTTGATAGCGGTTCAAGTTTAGCTTTCATGCTTTTTGTTTTGAGTCATAGGTATGCCGAACTATTAAGAGGGGTAAAACTTATCTTGCTAGTAAGGGAAACATTGTGCTCAAGTTCTAAACCAATTCATTTGAAAACTTAGACAACAAAGCCTAAGAATCAACCTGTTACTTAGCAAGACAGAGAGTGACGAAAGTTCCGTGAGTCCTCTCACGGAAGTTCCGTCAGTGTCAGGTCTGGCCTTGATGTTAACCCGAGAGTGATGGAAGTTCCATCACCTAGTGACAGAAGTTCCGTCAGCCTCGGGTTTCTACCTTCTGCACACCCGAGAGTGACGGATGTTCCGTCACCCCATGATGAAAGTTCCGTCACCAAGATCCTCTGTGGCTCTCACGGAAGTTCTGTGAGCCTCCTTCCAGTCTAACCGAGAGTGACGGAAGTTCCGTCACCCCATGACGGAAGTTCCAACTCCAAGAACCTCCGTGGCTCTCACGGAAGTTCTGTGAGTCTCCTTTCTTTCTTGTCAAACCGAGAGTGACGGAAGTTCCGTCACCTCTTGGCGGAAGTTCCATCATAGCATCTTTTGCTCTCTGCCAGTGCTTTACAACGGTTAAATTTGAATTGACGGAAGTTCCATGGGTAACCACGGAAGTTCCGTCACACCCAGAAAACACACTAACGGCTAGTTTTTGAGCTCTCACTATAAATAGAGTGCCCCTTCCCCCGTGGGAACGATTGGATTCTTTGCCATTTCACTCACTCTTCAGCTAGAGCTCTCCTCTCTTACTCCTAGACTTGTTCTTGAGATTCCAATCCAAGTGAGATAGATCTAAACACAAAACGATTGAATCCATCCACTCAAAAGCTTGAGCACATCTTTCCCTCCCCATCAAGATTTGATTTGCTTGTTACTCTTGGAGACTTGGTCTCCTAGATGGCTAAGCATCGCCCTTGAACTCCTAGCTTTGTGTGGTGAGTCGGGGATATTTGTGAAGGTGTGATTCGCCTCCGGAGGAAAAGAATTAAGTGGAGAAAGAAATCCAAGCACGATCTTTGTGATTGCTTCGCGGGGGAATGGGTTGAGAGAGACCCGACCACTTTGTGTGGCTCCTCAACGAGGACGTAGGAACTACATAGTGTGGTTACCGAACCTTGGGTTAATTCTTGTGTCTCTCTTTACTTTCCCGCTCTTATATTTGTGCTTGTTTATTTATTTCATATTATTGTGCTTGTATCATTTATTAATTGTGTAGCTAGTCTTCATTCAAGAATTCTAGGCTTACATTATATTAGCTTCACTTCTACCAATCTAGTGTTGTCTTTTCTTTGTTATCCGCATTGTTCATTGCTTAGAGGAAGGGTAGTGAGAAGTTCTGTCACTTGACAGAACTTCCGTGGCGACGGAAGTTCCGTCACTTCTGGTTATTTGATTATCCTTTTGTGCTTTTTCAGGATTATTTTTAGATTGCCTATTCACCCCCCCCCCCTCTAGGCAACTTTTAGAAGTGCCAGCGAGTAGTGCTTTTCATGGAGGCGGCTCGGTTCCACCGGCGAAAAGGGAGATGGCCAGGGAAAAGTTGGATGCTGATGGCCTAGCGCATGTAAACAAAAGAGAACGAGTTAGGCACAATCGGCCATTAGTTGTGTGCATGGGAGAAGTGAAAGGAGGGGACGAGGCTTACCGAGAACTGTCAATTTTCACTAGTGGTAGAGGAGGTCGCCGGAGGTCCTTGTCTTGGTTCTTCCTTCGATTCAGGCAATGTGCGCGAGGGAGTGGCCAAGCAAGGGCATGGGGAGGTAGAAGGGGTCTAAGCGCTGGGGTTTGTGCTCTTGGTTCGTCTCAAAAATCAGTAGGAGAGTAGGACTCAAGCTCGAGCTGGCTCGATGATGGCAGGGAGCAGAGTTCAGAGAGGGGAAAAATGAAAGAGAGAGCAGGGAGCAGAGAGCAGCGGGGAATGGAGGGTGTTTGAGGCTCCTGGGAGTGCTTTGATTTGCGCAGATGGGAGAGGAGCAAGTGGGGGACGAGAGCGGGAGAAGCGGCAGGAATTGAAGGTTTTCCGGCCGGGTCGGGTTAACATGTAGAGGAGACGGAGGAGGCCAATGGGCAGCGATCACGACAGGGTGATGGATGGGACAGCACGGGGTTGCAGAGGAGGTGCAGGAGGCACTGTTGCGCGTGAGGAGTCCCGAGGTGGCGGTGCAGGCGGTGGCGTGCGTGTTGGGGAGAGCCGCTGTGACGGGGAAGTCTCTGCGCCAATGAGGAGGAAGAAGAGGGAGATTTTTGCACTGCGGCCCTTGAACTAATTTATTTCTTGCAAAACATTCCCTGGTCAATGGTATTTCCAATTAAAATAGCTAGGGGCCTCCAATTGATTTGGGATTTTGCACATAGGTCCTAAGAGATACTCCTGGTGCTCTGGTGGGACCCATTTGGTCAGAATTATTCTGGAGATTTTTGTATTTAAATTCAATTTTTAAAGGGTCCTAGACTTTAATCACTTATTTTGGGTATTTCCACAATTAGCAAAATGCTCATTAAATTCATAAAATTATATTTTAATATTACTAATATGATTATGAATTTAGTTGGCATATATTTTATAATAAAATTTCATTTGGCTCACAGTTTGTTTTGTAGGGTTTCTAATTACGTAGAATTAATTTACATAATTGGAGTGAGGCTTCCACATTTCATGCTATATTATTCATGATTTGTACTTTTGATGTTTGTTAAATAGAAGTGAAACACCTAGGGTGTCACAGCCCTCCCTCCTTAAAGAATGCTCATCCCGAGATTACGAACAAGGCAAACTAGAGGGAAGTACGATGGTCAAAACATACCTACGCATGACGACCAAAATTTCGGGTAATGTGTACTCAGAAATTCTTCAGATTCCCAAGTGGATTCATCTTGTGAGTGATTACTCCATTGGACTTTATAGAATTTGAGTGTTCTTTTACGGGTTGTGCGCTCTTTCTCGTCGAGGATCTTTATTGGTTGTTCGGAGTATGTGAGATCGGGTTGGAGTTGGTCATACTCTTCCAAGACTTTGTCAATGGGTGGTTTGAGACATCGCTTTAACTGAGAGACATGGAAAGTGTTATGAACTCCCGATAGATTAGCGGGTAAGACCAGCTTGTAGGCTACATTTCCACATTGTTCCAAAATTTGGAATGGTCCAATATAACATGGAGCAAACTTTCCTTTGACTCCAAACCGTTGGATACCCTTCATAGGTGACACTCGAAGATAGACGTGGTTACCCTTATTGAAATACAGTGGTCTACGTCATCTATTTGTGTACTTCTCTTGATGGCACTTGGCAGCTTTAAGATTTGCCTGAATGGTACGAACTTTTTCTTCTGCATCCTTGACAAGATCAGGACCAAAGGTTACTCTTTCTCCAGATTTAGACCAATTTAACGGTGTTCTACAACTACGACCATATAGTGCTTCAAATGGTGACATTATCACACTCTCTTGGTAACTGTTGTTATACGAGAATTCGGCGTAGGGTAGATACTCATCCCAGCTACCACCATGTGTTAAAACACATGCCCTAAGAATATCTTCCAAAATTTGGTTGACACGCTCTGTCTGCCCATCGGTGGTGGGATGGTAAGTAGAACTACGAATTAGGCCTGTACCCAAGGATGCATGCATCTGTTCCCTGAAACGAGGGACAAACTATGAACCATGATCTGAGATGATGGTCTTGGGTACTCCATGACGACACAGAATTCTTGCAATGTATAGCTCTATGTATTGCCGTATGCTATATCTATTGTTGACCGGCAAGAAGTGAGCAGATTTGGTGTGTCGGTCCACAATGACCCAAATAGAATCATGCTTACACGAAGTGAGAGGTAGGCCAACAATAAAGTCCATGCTGATGTCCTCCCATTTCCAAGTGGGAATACTCAAATGTTGAAGCAATCCGGCTTGTTTCAAATGGTCAGCCTTAACTCTCTGACAAGTATCACATTCTGCAACATATTGAGCCACTTCTCGCTTCATTCTTGTCCACCAAAAATTCTTCTTCAGATCTTGGTACATTTTATTACTACCCGGATGGATGGAATACTTGGAGTGATGTGCTTCATCCAAGATTTTCCGTCTAAGTTCAAAGTCTTTTGGTACTACCAAAGGGTTATTGAACCATAGGGTACCATCGGAGTCTTGAGTGAAGCATTTTGCTTTACCCTTCTTAATGTTTTGACGGATATGATTCATACCAATGTCATTTTTCTGTGCAGCAATAATTTCTTCATGAATAGTAGAATATACACTAAGGTTGCTAATCACTATGGCAGGCAAAACGTGAAGGCTGTGTTCTGAAGCAGTGACGTGGTTGCCGTTGTTCTGATATTCCAGTACTAGGTGATGGCAGTGTACCTTCCTACTCAACACATCGGCGACTACATTGGCCTTGCCTAGATGATAATGAATCCCGAGGTTATAATCATTAATCAGCTCTAGCCATCGACGCTGTCTTATGTTCAGATCAGTCTGGGTAAAGATATATTTTAAGCTCTTATGATCCATGTAGACGTGCACTAAGTTTCTGAGCAAATAATGCCTCCATATTTTTAGTGCAAGAACAACTGCAGCTAGTTCCAAATCATGAGTTAGATAGTGCTCTTCATGCTTTCGTAGTTGTCGAGATGCATAGGCAATGACACGACCTTCCTGCATGAGCACACATCCAAGTCTTGTCCTAGATGCATCTCGAACGGCTTGGTAATGTCTGGTTGGGCCAGTACTGGGGCAGTGGTCAATAATTTCTTCAATGCTTGAAATGCTTCGTCACAACTGTTGTTCCTATTGAATTTCTTATCCTTTTTCAGCAGCTCCGTGATAGGTCTGGTCAGCTGAGAAAAATTTGGAATGAACCTACGATAATATCCAGCTAGCCCAAGGAAACTGCGGACTTGATGAACCGTCCTTGGTGACTTCCAATCTAGCACATCTTGAACTTTGCTAGGATCCACCGAGATACCTTCCGCAGAGACTATATGACCAAGAAATGGCACACGGTCCAACCAAAATTCACACTTGCTGAATTTTGCATATAGCTTGTGATCTCGGAGGCATTGAAGAACAATGCGAAGATGTTCAACATGCTCTTCCTTGGACTTAGAATAGATGAGGATGTCATCAATGAATACTACCACAAATTTGTCCAACTCAGGCATGAATACCGAATTCATGAGGTACATGAAATGGGCAGGGGCATTTGTCAATCCGAATGACATTACTAGATACTCAAACAATCCATATCTAGTAGAGAAGGCGGTCTTCAGAATGTCTTCGGCTCTGATCTTGATTTGATGATAGTCCGAATGGAGGTCAATCTTTGAAAAGACCTTAGCACCAACCAATTGATCGAAGAGGATATCTATACGGGGTAATGGGTATTTGTTCTTGATGGTAACTTTGTTAAGAGGCTGATAGTCAATGACAAGGCGCAAGGACTTGTCTTTCTTCTTCACAAAAACAGCAGGGCAGCCCCAAGGTGAAGTGCTTGGGCGAATGAATCCCTTTTCCAATAACTCATTCAATCGCTTTTTCAAGTCAGCCAGCTCATTCGGGGCCATTTTATACGGGCGATAGGATATCGGAGAAGTTCCTGGTTGTAGCTCTATCTTAAATTCCACGTCACGGTCAGGTGGTAGACCAGAGATGCCCTCAAGAAACACGTCCAGATACTCACGAACGACGGGAATACTCTCAAATAATTACCCTTCCAAGTGATGGACAACCAAGGCTTTCATTGAATTGGCATTTAGAGAAAGTGTGTCCTTTCCATACAAGGGAGAGTTGAGGTGAACGATGCGGGGCTCAATGTCTAGCATGGCTCTATGGGTTTTCATCCAGATCATACCTATGATCAGGTCGATCTCTTGGTCCTTGAGCATGATGAAATCAGTGGGGTAGATCTTTCGATTAATTTCCAGTGGAGCCTTACACACTACCTCATTAGCAAAAATTTGTCTAGCAGGAGAGCGGACGGTGTAGCATCTATTTGTGACGGTGGTGTGGAGTTTATGTTTTTGCACACAAGCTTTGCTAATGAAGTTATACGAAGCACCAGAATAAAAAAGTGCAAGGACAGGCTGGCGATAGAGCGAGAGTGTACCGGTTAGCACGAGTTCGCCCTGAGGAATATCTTCAGCATTGGTGTAGTTCACTTAGGCACCACAAGACGGTGCATTCACATTCTTGCTCTGGTTCTGATGCTGGTTGCTGTTGTGGTTGTTGTTGTTGTTGCGCCTCGGTGCAGTGCAGTTCTTAGCAAAATGGCCGGTAGGACCGCAGTTGTAGCATGGATAACTGCTTCCACGATCAGCAGGCTGTGGGGCATGAGCAGTCTGATTCCCTAACTACTGGTACGGTGCACGGTACTGAGTGTTCTGCTATTGGTACGGTGCACGGGGTGGAAAGTTCAACTGTTGTGGTGGCCTTGAGTAGTTCTGACCATATCGCCGCTGATACTACTGCTGCGGAGAGGCCCAGAAAAGCTGTCCGGTAGGTGAAGTGTAAATCAGGCACTGCTTCGCCTGTGGGGCAGCAGAGGCACTAGCAGGGGCCTTTCTTTTGCGATCTTCTTCTTCAACTTGGCACATAGCGCCTTCCTGGACAACAGCAGCATTGACCAACATTGTATGTGCCGGTTGTTTGCCAAGTCAGACGCTCCTCAAGGGTGGCATTCATACCACGTAGAATTGTATATCTCTTTTTATCCTCAGTATTGACATACTCAGTAGCATACTGAGCCAGATGATTAAAAGCTTCAGAATATTGGAGGACATTCCTCCCCCCTTGTTTCAGATCCATAAATTCCCGGAATTTCCTCTGCATGAGGCCGGCTGGGATGAAATGAGCATGAAATGCAGCCTTGAACTCATTCCATTCAACGTGGCGTCCAGCGGGCAGAGAAGCTTCATAATTTGCCCATCAGGCACTAGCAGAGCCTTAGAGTTGTTGGGCGGCGAATAGCACCTTCTGGTGCATGGTGCACTCCAGTAGACCAAACTTTGACTTGGTCTGGCACAGCCAGTGATTGGCATCAAGAGGTTCTCTGGCACGCTCGAAGGTTGGTGGATGAGTACCTAGAAAATCTGAGTAGGTGCTCTGTCGAGGCTGATTGTTGTTGTTACGGTGGCGTCCTAGTCCAGCTAGATGGGACGTGATATCCACTAGCCGACGAAGAATCTCAGAGTCATTTTGCTACCGGTTGAGTGCAGCAGCCAATACCTCATTTAGTGAGGGCTCAACATTAGCTTCTTGCTGAGAGCTTTCAGGGTAATCCTGATTCCGAGTACGCACCATGCTGCAATTTATACAGTTGCACATTAGTTATTCCTCAAAATAATCCATAAAAACACATGTACAACCATCTTCATTAATTCAATTCAGACTACATGGTTGTTAGAAGGACATCATGCTGAGGACATCTCCATGCTGGATACGCGCATATCATGGCCTTCTCCAAGTTACAAGTCATCACCAACTCGGTCGCTGTTCGTCTCGGATTCAGCTGACACCCCTTCACGGTTTTGATGATATCTCCCACATCCGACGTCCAAACGAGGCGTTCTTTGATGCATTGGAAAGGGGACGATGACGCCGTCATTTTGTTTCTAGTCCTAGCTCCAGAAGGGTCGAGAGTCATAATATGTGACCATGACAAGGTGCTGCGCCACCTATGTTGGGCCAACTTGGCCATGTACTGTGTCGGGCCTTGAGCCCATGTTGTGGGCGCCCCCCTGGTCGCCCCCAACCCTAGGACGTCCCTAGTTCCTACATAAACTCAGTAGCCGCCGTCTTTTAGTTTTGGGTTTTGTTTAGTTCAGTTTTCCAGAGAGAAACTTGATCGAATTATTGTAACTGTGGCAACAAGTCCTTTTACAGTAATCCAGGGCCCTGTTCTTGTTCTACACCACTGTGGTAATTAGTCCTTTTGTGTTCAGAGCTTGAACCTTTTCTTGTGATTTGCTTCATACATATTTGCAATTTCAGATTGCGTGTTTATCATCTCTTGCTTGTGTTCTCGATTTCGCTTGTAGGAACAATCAAGTTGTGCTTGGTGTAACGGTTGTGGGGTTGGATCATGTCTGATTCAAGCCGGGTCACCGACGCTGAGATCCCCAAATTCGAGTTTATCTCCTTACCTCTCAGAAGACCGGGCCATATCTACATCAAGTGGTATCAGATTTCTAGGTTCCCCGTGAGGTATTATCGTGTTCTTCCCTTTAGATTTGTTTGTGTTCATCACCTTTTGTCCATGAAAAGGCCTACAAAAAAATATTTCCCCACCATCCCAGACATTGTTTAGCCTTTGCATAATTTAATTTCAGAGTCCGTAGTGTTGAGTTTGTGTCCTTGTCGAGTTTAGTTGCTGGTTTGAATTTGTGTTTTGATTCAGTTTGTGTTTTGATCTCCGCTGCACACCACCATCACTATCGTGTTTTCTATTGGATTCACCATCGTGTCACCCACCCACCATACCCACAATCCCTTGCCAACAAAAAAAACCCAACCCGATTATGTTCCCCCCCCCCCTCACCCCTCAAACCCTATCTTGACATACCTTCGGTAAACACAGGTATAACTTTTCGTTCGTTGCTCTGCTTGGGCTGAAATTTATACAGAAGATTCTTGACTCAAAGTTGAGGTGACCCACACTCGGCTTTGCCCTGTGTGCCCTCATCAAAAAATTCAAAAAAATCGGGAAAAATAGAAAAAAAATTGTGAAGTAAAAAATAGCGCTTACGGTGAAACTTTGTGATTTTGCCTACCCTTTGTTTTCCCTCTGTTTGAGTTGAAACTTCTTGCGGTTCCTTCCTTTGTGTTCCTCTATCAAAGAAAAATAGTGGAAAAATCATACAAAAAAATCAAGATTTTGAAGTCTGTGAAGTATGTTTTGATACTTGCTGCCTTTGCCATTGTTCTTGTTGTCACAACTGTTTTTGAACACGATTCTTTTACCAGTAATTAGGACACTACTTTGGACATTTATTTAGTGCTACTATCTGTTATTGAATTGTGTTCCACTAACATACATATTAGCCTTCCAAGCTATACATATTGTAGCACAGGTCTCTTCCTTGCAACTGTTACACCCAAACTCAACTACAGATTGTGTCGACCTGTTTGGCTTTGGTAAGAACACTTGCAAGATTGTGATACATTGCTTTTGATATTGTTTTCCACTTTCTACACCCTCTGTTGCCTGCTAGTTGATAGGGCTAATCTTTTTGTTTAGTCTTGTCTTTTGCTTTTAACCATGTCAGAGAAAGGGAAAGGGACACCTGGAGAGTTGGAGTCCCCTACAGACTTCAATGATTACGTGTCCAAGGCGGAGCTCATGAAGCTTCTTGCGGATCAGCATACATTCATGGAAACGAAGTTTGCCGAATTGATGGGTCAGATCAACACTGTTGCCCACCGCATTGACGATGTTGAACGACGACCTCCACCTCAATGAGCTGCTGCTGATGATGATTTTCACCGTGATGCAGACCGTCCTCGCTGTAATTGACACGGTATGAGAGGTAATAACAATCGTGGTAATACTGATACTTTTGTTAAGCCCAAATTTAACATACCACCTTTTGCTGGTAGTGCTGATCCTGAAGCATACTTAGATTGGGAACTTGCTGTTGAATAGAAATTTAATTCTCATTTAGTTCTAACTGAGCATAGAGTTAGACTTGCTACTAGTAAGTTTACAGGTTTTGCTCTCTTTTGGTGGAATGATCTTTGAAATACTAATGCTGCTACACCTGCCACTTGGCCTATTTTGAAACAACGCATGAAATCTCGTTTTGTTCCTCCTTATTACCAATGTGATTTACGTTTGAAATTACAATCTTTAATACAAGGTAGTAAAACAGTAGCGGAATATTATCAGAAATTGCTTATTGGTTTAGCACATTGTGATATACATGAAGATGATGTTGAAACTTGTGCTAGATTTTTTGGTGGTTTGAACCGTGATATCCAGAATATTGTTGACTATAAAGAGTGGAATAGGTTCAGCCAATTGTATCATATTGCTCTTAAGGCTGAACGAGAAGTACCGGGACGCCTTCCACAACAATCTTGCAAGTCTAACACTGAGCAATCTCTCTAGCAACGCACTGGAGTAGAGCACTTGAAGAGTCATGTTGCTAAGCCACCAGCAACAACTCTTCCACTTGCGCCTACTTCTGCAGCGCAATCGTCTTGTGTGCAACACCAACACCAGAAGAAGGTTACTACTTCCGGTACTAGGAGTGGCTCCTCCACCACCATTATTTGCCACTGCTGCAAGGGCATGGGACATGTCATGAAGGATTGCCCTAGTCGTCATGCTTTCATCGCTACTCCTAATGGGTATGAAAGTTGTAGTGATGTTGAAGATGAATTTGCTCGTATGCCTAACCTTGTTGCAGATTCGATGGAAGAGCAGGAGACTACCGCCATTGATTCAATTGCTGCCACCGCGGGCTTTACTAGTATCATTGCACAACATATGTTGACCACTCAGGTGGGACAAGAGGAAGAACAACAATGCAACAATTTATTCTACATGTACCTCATTGTCACGGACCGTCGTGTTCTCACCATCATTGATACTGGGAGTTGTAACAACTTGGCAAGTTCTGATTTGGTAAGCAAACTTGGCTTGACCACACATGCACTACATCAGCCCTACCACATCAAATGGTTCAACAGTAGTGGTACGACATAGGTAACTCGATCAGCACACATACACTTTTCAGTAGGTTCTTATCAAGACTGTGCTGATTTTCATGTTGTACCTATGCAAGCATGTTCGCTTTTATTAGGCCGTCCATGGGAATATGATACGGATGCTGCCCACCATGGTAGAACTAATACATACACATTTGTGCATAAGGACAGGAATATTACTTTGCATCCGTTATTGCCTGCTGATATTAGAAATCATTTTAAACTGCGTGCTGAAAATACTGAGAATAAACATGATAACAAACAACATCCTGATGTTAAACATAAGGCTATTCGGTTAAAGGGAGGTTCTTTTCTTTCTATGACATCTACTATTACTGAACTTTGTGATAATCATGATGCACCTTGCTATACTATGCTTTGTCGTGATATATCTTCTATCGATAATCATGTATCTTGTACTTTGCATTCTGCTAGTACTAACATTTTGCAGGAGATTGATGCTGAGACGGAGTCGAGGGTGACTCCAATTCAAGAAGGGGAGGATGATGAGGACATCACCATGCTGGATACGCGCATATCATGGCCTTCCTCAAGTTACAAGTCGTCACCAAATCGGTCGCCGTGTTCGTCTCGGATTCAGCCGACACCCCTTCACGGTTTTGATGATATCTCCCACATCCGACGTCCAAACGAGGCGTTCATTGATGCGTTGGAAAGGGGACGACAACGTTGTTGTTTTGTTTTTGGTCCTAACTGCAAAAGGGTCGTGAGTCATAATATGTGACCATGACAAGGTGCCGCGCCACCTATTTTGGTCCATCTTGGCCATGTATCGTGTCGGGCCTTGAGCCCATGTTGTGGGCGCCCCCCCTGGTCGCTCCCAACCCTAGAACGTCCCTGGTTCCTACATAAACTCAGTAGCCACCGTCTTTTAGTTTTGGGTTTTGTTTAGTTCAGTTTTCCAGAGAGAAACTTGATTGAATTATTGTAACTGTGGTGACAAGTCCTTTTACAGTAATCCAGGGCCCCTGTTCTTGTTCTACACCACTGTGGCGATTAGTCCTTTTGTGTTCAGATCTTGAACCTTTTCTTGTGATTCGCTTCATCCATATTTGCAATTTTAGATTGCGTGTTTATCCTCTCTTGCTTGTGTTCTCGATTTTGCTTGCAGGAACAATCAAGTTGTGCTTGGTGTAACGGTTGCGGGGCTGGATCGTGTCTGATTCAAGCCGGGTCGTTGATGCCGAGTTCCCCAAATTCGAGTTTATCCCCTTACCTCTCGGACGATTGGGCCATATCTACATCACATCATCACACGACTTCTTACACATATGTGCCAACGTCTAGCTATGGTATTGCGGACATATAATGCAAGGTTCACACTCCTACATCGACCTAGGAATACTTATATTACACAGCCATACACCAGGGTGTAGCGATCCAACTACTCCTGGCCTATGTCTTCTGGCTCTTCTGGTTCCATAGGCTCTTCTGGTTCCTCCAGATCCATCATTTCCACATCATTAATACTGACTGGCGCCATCTCCACATCCTCTTATTCTTCATACTCCATGATGATCTCGTCCCAATTTCTTTCAATAGGATGGTGGGCAGCCTTGAAAGCGTCCAAGTCATCCTGAGCCTCAATCATGTCATGCTCAAGATCTGCTGCACCCAGCAAGGCTTGGTCACGTTCTTCTATAATTGTATCCATCTCTTCATTCTTTGCTTGAATTTGTTGGTTCAGTTCTGCAATTTCCTCATCCTTAGCTTGTTTTTTGACTTCAGAAAGTCAAAGTGCAGCATGAAACACATCCAGATGCTGGCACAAGTTTGTGCATAAGGCAAAAGTGGATAAGCCATAATACTCTATTATGGGCAGCATAGGATCATGGTGGCGATGGTTTGGATCAAAGATGAAATCCAAACGCCTAATCCACTCGAAGTCCGTCACATCATTAATGGGTAGCAAGGCGACGGGTGTTCTAGCAACATCATGCTTGTGGTCTTCACAGAATCGAGTAAGTGCCTTGAATGCAGCCACATTCTAGGTGGAAGGCAGATCTGTCCCGATGACGCTAATGGTCCAAGATTCCCATGCAGGAATGATCGAGTAGTTGGCGGGAACTGCCATATGGATGACACATGAGGGGAATCCATGCTCCTGAAATTCTTTGCCAACATAGGTGGGAGGAATGGAATATCCGAATCTATGGAGAACTCTCCAAAATAGGTGGACCATCCCTGTCAACTCCAGGCCGTCGGTGATCTCCCAACCTGGTGGTGGTTGATTGTGTTTTCTGCCATCTACAAGGAAAGTACATCGATTGAGTCAAAGAGTACGATCAAGCTGGAATTCTTATGAAACTCTGTTGCAACAATGGTAGCTGAAAGGGTACAACCAATACACATCATAAGTCAACATAGTCGTAAGTACATGAACTTGGAATATGTGACCATCGAGTTACAACAGCATCTCACACAGTGATCCCCCAAAATACCACAACCTCGCGTGGTCGACAAAAGCTACCTACCCAACTTGTCCTGCCTACACGACCTAGGCCGGTCTATCACGATCCCCTAAGTCCTGTCTCTGGCTGGTGCCTCATAGGCCACGTCAGACTCCTCGTGCATGTCCTCATCCGGATCCTCCTCCTCTGATGCTGCCGGTGGCGCCAGGACCGCCTCCAGTTGCTGCTGCAGGCCCTGGTTCTCGTGAGCTAGGGTCTCTAGATCCTCTCCCATGAGCTCCATCTCATGTTGTGCAACCGTCAACTGATACTGCAAGTGATCATTGTGGTTGGCACGCTGCTGCATAATCACACCACGTCTGTCAACATCCTACGCAAGGGTATCACGCTATCCAGTGACTTCAGTAACGCGAGTCTCACTCGCCTCAAGAGCAGCGGTCAGCCGCTGAATCTCCCTCTGCTGTGTGTCAACCTGTGTCTGTAGATCATTCCTCTGCACCCAGGCCTACTCAGCGTCAGCCAGTAGAATCCTGCTATGGCTGCTAGCCTCCTCATCCAAGTTGAGGAGGTACTCGGAGTAGTGGGACACAAGATGGTACCCTGCGTGATACACCGGGTAGTCATCGCGGGCGATGTGCTTCACGCGCCTCTACCAGACCGGGTTGGCCTGGTGGCAGATGGGAATCATCTCAAAAGGAGTCCCAGAGAGCGCTGCTGTGTGGTGCCCACAAAAGTGAGTGAGGGCCCTGTGGGCGACTCTCTCCAAGCCCTCACGGAGGCTCCCACAAATCGCCGTGCTCTCCATCCCTGCCATGTCAAGGTTGTGCGGGTGGGTGGGTACGCTGATGTGCACCTCGGCAAGAGTCACCCCGTGGCGACGGATCTTGCGGCCCTTGTAGGAGGGTGGCTCGTTGTAGCCCAGTAAGTGTAGCAGATCCCACAGGAGTGTAGGATTGCCACGGTGGTGGAGACCGGTGGTGTAGCGCCACCCATCGTGCGAAAGCTCCTCAAAACTGTGGTCACCCATCTGGAACAAAAACCCAATGGTGAGTACAGTGTTCCATGGGCAATAATGCGTATCACTAACAACTGACATGGTGCTGGTAATGATAGCAAAACTACATCACAACAATTTGATTGAGTCAAACTTTCCCTACAGTAAAGATGCATTTCATATAAAGTGCTATGAAATACAGAAACCAAGCCTTTAGTTCACATTTTCCAGCCTTAAGGGGCAATAATACGGTGATGGGTTTTAAAAAGGGTTCTGTCTTGACTGTACCATAGTCAGAAAAGTGGGTATTTTGAACAGAAAACAAGGTCTTAAAAATTGGGGGTTGGAACCAGGTTATACCTCACTTTCATAGCTTTCCATATTGGGTTTAAACTTTTGCAAATTCAAAGTACAACTTTAGTTATGAAATTTTTAAGTTCAGGGTCATGCCGAAAATAGTGAGTTGACAGATTATACTTGTTCTCTCTTTCTGAGGTCATTACTCTTATGATCGAATTTTTATTTAAATTCTAGGTGACAGGGGATGTTGAGACCTTTCTGAAAAGTATTTGTATGCCTTATTTGGTTGAGTAAATTAATAGTTATGAATTTTTAAAGTTGGCAGCTAAAATCAGGACAGATTCTTATTAACCTTGTAATTCATAACTTTATACTTATCATGCTTAGAAAATTTTTTATTCAGAGGTTCATGAGCAAGGAGAGAACCAAATTTTAGTTTAGTTATATTGGGATGCATGATGCAAAATTTTCATTTTTATGATCCTATCGTTCCTCACAACACAACGCATATTTTGCCGCTACTTAGCGGCACGAATATTTGGTGATGACCAGCACTCAACATGTAAGTCAATCTAAGTGTGATACTAACGGCGTTAGTGTACCTGCAGAAGATCCATTATAGAAACAATACATCAAATTCAAAAGAAACTACAGAAATAAGCACAATTCTACTAGTAACGATCCATGGAAAAGGATCGCCCCGTGATAAGTCACGAGCCAACAATGTCTCGTATCTGCCTGCGAGCACAGACACCGATATCACGTATGTCGGTTAAGGACGCACGTACCTTCGGTTGAAGAAGCCGTAGATACAAGTAATATAAACAACCATAACCCAGGTTAGCTTTGTCACCACCCTACTATCTACATGGGCAATATTAACGTATCCTTACTCGCAAATGTCATAGTTTTTGAAACTATGATTTATTTATTATATTATCATGGATCACGGCTCTGATACCAGCTGTGGCACCCCTTCCCGGAGGATCGAGGTCCCGACGGTGCTGATAGCGCAGACACTTGATAATACAATATTGGTCCAAATTTATTCAACAATAATACGATGATTCAGAGTGCAGCGGAATTAATATAAGTTCATAAATGTTTTGAAACTGCAGAAGCAATACGTAAAGGAACTATGCTCGACGGTACAGCCTGGTGGTGATCCACGCCCAAAGGACCATCACCCTAGCAACAAGTAACATCACTGTGGCGGCGAGTCGGACTCCTAGTGGGCGGCCCAACCCTCAGGGACTTGCATGTCCCAGGGCATCACATCTACAGGCAATTCTATTTCTTCATTACCTGAAAAACACAATGGCACAAAGCCTGAGTACTAATTACTCAGCAAGACTTACCCGTCGGACACCTACACATGCAAAGGCTCTAATAGGTGTGTTGTATAAAAGGACTCGCATTAAGCAACCTATTAGTTCTATCAAATTTTAATTTTCAATTTAAATGGGTTGAGCCGAAATGTAACTTTAGTTGCAACAGGGATAATAAAACAATATATAAAATTAATATGACATAAGAGCAATAATAATAATATTGATCATCTACATCAATAAGCAACATGATCCATTCTATAATATTAGGTGCAACTACGTGATTGGCGCGGTGACCAAGTGGTACTCATTACAGCGAGGGATAACAATTGCAATCGATTTTACACCAGCTGGAAAAACCCGAGATGCACGACACATACACACCAATTAAGGTCGTATATGGCAACCTTTTGCAAGAAAAGCACCAACACCTCAGCCCGGGTGTGGTGACGTCGAGTGGGCATGTCGTTCTACCAACAGTACTTCGTGGTCTGAACCGCCCACTCTAGCAGTAGGAGGGTCAATGACCAACGCACCTTAATCGTCCTCAATGTAAGTGACCTTTAATGCTACATCGGTTTACTAGTGCCCATAAGCTAGCATGCATTCAGTATTGTTCAATACTTGATCAAGGGGCCGACCACGGATGGGTCCTAGGTTTGACAAGGCAGGACTACCCCTGTCAACACCCATGTGTTGCTGCCAACCTACACATGCATTATCCCTGCCCGGTCATAACATAAAGTAAACTTCTTTTAATAATTCCCATTCCAGTGGTCAAGTTCATTCCTTAGTAATAATAATATCTTCTTAACAAGACTAGCAATTACTAAGCATAGCATAACAGTACCGATTCTACCAAGTTCTAAGACAATAGCATAGGTCATTGGGATATCATGCAAGGTGAGTTTCAATCCACTCATGTGACCTAATGCAACAATAAGTATAGACACTAGTAAATGAACTTTTGTATAAAGGTGAATGTAAATCGGGGCTTGCCTGGATCGATGTTAGTGCTAGCAACTACAACATCTTGCTCTTGAGGGTAACTGTCCTTCTTGAAGTCTTCCTCTTGCTCCTGGTTGTCGTTACCTATATGACACAATTGAATTAACGATATTATTGGAATACCGTTGAATGCAATGATGTGACGCATGCAAGCACATCTGTTTTAATGTCAATTAAAAATTATTTTATGTTCTCGAAGCCATATGCTTCAGAGAAGTTGGGTTGTTAATTAAGATTTTAGGTATATATATTCTTTATGTAATTAAACAAGGTAAATGAGTGATATGAGCAATTAAGTAGTTAATAAAGCAAACTTATGTTTCTGGACATGTGTGTTTTACTGTGAACAGAGGCTTATATGAGTGATTTTTATGCCAAGTGGCAAGGGCAAATTTGTTACAGAATAATTACTAGAATTAATTTAAGCAAACATAATAAATAAATTTTAGAGCCTAAACTAATTCATATTTTACCAAACAAATATTTGTGGTGGTAGATAATCATGTGTTTACTAAGCATGCCAAAAATCAGAGTTTAATTTTGTTCCTAGAGTTTCTGGTGAATTATTTGGTGTTTTGGCAATTAAATGAATTAATAAAAATACATGTATAGAGATAGCTATTTATCATTTTACTAAAATAGAGCACTGAAATATGAATCCAACCAAATTTGTCTGGGCCACATTGGATTTGAATTCGATTTACTATGAGTTTTCAAAGTTTTAGGCATTTTTTGGCTTTTTCCTGGTATTTCTGTTTTTATGGACTGCCACGTAGGCGACACATGGGTGATACGGCGGAACCAACTCAGCTGCCAGTAGGCGCCAGTCAGCGCCACCGTGGGGCTCGCCAGAGCGACTGCGAGCTCGCCGCCGGGCTATTGGTCTAACGGGGCTCGACTCCGAGTTCACCGAGGTGTAGAGAAGACCGAGGCGCACACGTGGGATAGGTTCGCGAGGGGAGTGGCTCACCGGAGGACCGTCGGCGGCGAGGAGCGGCGGAAGGGGGCCTTTGGCGGTGTCGCGGGAATGGTAGGAGGCAGCAAATCAGTCGGGGCTTGCTCCTATAGCTTCACGGCGACTCTAGGAGGCTTGGCATCGAGTCGGATCGGTTCGGGAAGTGTCGGAGAGTAGTGCTTGTCGTGGAGGCGGCTCGGTTCCGCCGGCAGAAAGGGAGATGGTTGGGGAAAAGTTGGATGCCGATGGTCTAGCGCATGTAAACAAAAGAGAATGAGTCAGGCACAATCGGCCATCAGTTGCGTGCACGGGAGAAGTGAAAGGAGGGGACGAGGCTCACCGAGAACTCTCAATTTTGACTAGAGGCAGAGGAGGTCACCGAAGGTCCTTGTCTCGGCTCTTCCTTCAATTCAGGCAATGTGCGCGAGGGAGTGGCCAAGCAAGGGCATGGGGAGGTAGAAGGGGTCTAAGCACTGGGGTTTGTGCTCTTGGTTCATCTCGGAAAGTAGTGGGAGAGCAGGACTCAAGCTCGAGCTGGCTCGGTGATGGCAAGGAGCAGAGTTCAGAGAGGGGGAAAATGAGAGAGAGAGAGCAGGGAGCAGAGAGCAGCGGGGAATGGAGGGTGTTTGAGGCTCCTGGGAGTGCTTTGATTTGCGTAGAAGGGAGAGGAGCAAGTGGCGGACGAGAGCGGGTGAAGCGACAGGAATTGAAGGTTTTTTGGCCGGGTCAGGTTGATGTGCAGAGGAGAGGGAGGAGGCCAATGGGCAGCGATCGCGGCGGGGTGATGGACGGGACAACACGGGTTTGCAGAGGAGGTGAAGGCGGCACTGTTGCGCACGGGGAGTCCCGAGGTGGCGGTGCAGGCGGTGGCGTGCGCGTCAGGGAGAGCTGCTGCACCGGGGAAGTCTCTACGCCAGTGAGGAGGAAGAAGAGGGAGATTTTGCACTGCAGCGCTTGAACTAATTGATTTCTTGCAAAACAGTCCCTTGTCAATGGTATTTCCAATTAAAATAGCTAGGGGCCTCCAATTGATTTGGGATTTTGCACATAGGTCCTAAGAGATACTCCTGGTGCTCTGGTGGGACCCATTTGGTCAGAATTATTCTTGAGATTTTTGTATTTAAATTCAATTTTGAAAGGGTCCTAGATTTTAATTAATTATTTGGGGTATTTCCACAATTAGTAAAATGCTCATTAAATTCATAAAATTATATTTTAATATTACTAATATGATTATGAATTTAGTTGGCATATGTTGTATAATAAAATTTCATTTGGCTCACAATTTGTTTTGTAGGGTTTCTAATTACATGGAATTAATTTAAATAATTGCAGTGAGGCTTCCATATTTCATGCTATATTATTCATGATTTGTGCTTTTCATGTTTGTTAAATAGAAGTGAGACACCTGGGGTGTCACAAAATCTGCACGCAAGGCCTTTGCAATTGTGGTAGTCCAATCCTTCGCGTGAGTCCATTCTCTCCCTCTCCCCTGGACATTATTTCTAAATGATTGGAACGAGGAAGTGCAATATCTTTCACTAGGATCATCTCTTAGTCTAACAATATATGCATGCTAAATGTGACATCCTACCAAGAGTGCAATATCTTTCACTAGGATCATCCACATATTTAAGACAAACTCTTAGAAAGTAGGATAAGCATTGGTAAGGAAATACACCCTTTGAGAGATGAGAGCCATAGTGGGAGATTGCACCAAGAGGGAAGATTTTCAATCTTATGTAGCATTATAAAAACTTTGGACTCATGATCAATAGGAGATTTCATGACAAAGTCTGAACTTGTTGTTCTAGGCTTCAACCGCTCATGACAAGGTAATAAAATGCCAATAAGCCCCGCTGTACAATGAGAATGACATATTGACACAATTGTGCTAGTTTACACTTATCCATATTGTGTTGGAGTACGTGTTTGTGCACTTGATACTTGCAGGGTGCTAATATTGAAGCAACTCCTGATCCATCATCTCT
This sequence comes from Eleusine coracana subsp. coracana, assembly GCA_032690845.1. Lineage (NCBI taxonomy): Eukaryota > Viridiplantae > Streptophyta > Magnoliopsida > Poales > Poaceae > Eleusine > Eleusine coracana. Next base: position 19,960,772 of record CM064418.1, on the reverse strand, counting down.
AAGTTTTAATTTGCTTGAGATGAGCAAAGGTTTAAGCTTGGGGAGGTGTTTGCGGCCGATAAAACACAAAATCCACCACCAACCGATTGGGAAATGCAAGGTAAAGACCAAAGTTTAATAAATATTTGCTTAAACTAATAAAGTTCCAAGAGTTTTGGTAAAATATGTGTTTGCAGGCATAGGAGACCCAAAATATGTAAAAACATGAAGAAAAACCCCGTCGTCCGATCATGACTGTGAAACAGCCATTTTCACCGGTCGAGAGATCATGACCGGCTAAAATCAGGCACCCGGCTGGTTAAACAGGGTCATAACCAGCCAATATCATCCACCCAGCTAGTTAAACGAAGCCGTTTTCAGACTGATCTTCCAACCCGACCGGTTTTCCAAAAATACTTCACCAAGATGGCATTTTCTCCTCCCGGATTAAGGATGATGAAATATGACTAAGGAAGAGAAGCCAAAAAGAAGCTCAAGCAGGAGAAGTCAAGTGGGCGACCCGGAGGGAGTCGGCACCCAGCCCGGCTGCCAACCGGCCTGGCCTGCCGCCCAGCGCGGGCCACCGCCCGGCGCGCCGACTTTGGCCAACCGACCCTCCTTCACCTACAAATACCCCCTGGATCTATGCCACCTATAAATAGAGGAGGAATTTGGCAGAAAAGCATATAGAAGCAAGAACCACATCAAGGAGTTCATTTCCCACTATTTGTGCTACTTAGTAGAGTAGGTTAGTTAGTCGGGAGTTAAAGTCTAGTCAAGAGCATCACTCGGGATTCCGGAATTGTCTTGGAGTCTTGGTATGAGCTCTCTTGTATCTTTTCTCTTTATGCAAGACTTATCCATTATCAATATAAATATCTTTTCTTTTATATCTTGGCAAGTATTTATCTTAATTTAGTCAATTCCCCTAAGTTACATTTATCGGGAAGAAACTTGTTGCCTAGTTCACAGATTTCCCGGCTAGGGTTTAATTAAGTTTAGTTCATTCCAAACCTAGACTTGGTTATTTCCTGGCTATTCTTCTGCTAGGCCAATGGAAGAATATCTAGTGAAGGCATAGGCATGGTGCCTAAGTTAACACTAGCTGGATTTGCATTCGTCCTCATGGGCCATGTGGTAGGCGGCAGGTGGTGACATCCCTGTTCGTCCCTTTAGTAATCCACCATGTTCGGGCTGTCTTAGTCAGGGCTGCCTAGCGTTATCGTACCCACTAGTAGAGAGGCTAGTTACCGGCCCATATTAGTGAACGTTCTTGTGCCCCAAGTGAGCTAACAGGTGAAAGACTTGAGGCTGTACCAAGAAATTGGTGTAAGCACTCCACCCGAGTAACTAGGAGCTTGACGCTTGATTTAGATATACTTTGGAAAGATATATATTTTTAGGAATTTTAGACTTAGACTCTCTATCCTCCCGGCTAGCTTAACTGATCTCTTTATTTATTTATTTATCATAGTGTGGATTGCTCCTGTGTTGCTACCCCTTATTATTATTGAACAGCCTTACCCCCATTATTAGTTGGCTGGTATAAACTCTTGCAGTTATATCTTTGTTAAACCAAGATAATCTTACGCCTAGCTTCCCTGTGGAAAATAAATATGATACATTCGAATACTCCCGGGTGAAATGCTACATCTGTGCGCTTGCGGATTAATTCATTTTATTCTTAAAGCATAATAAACTCCAACCATTATTTCTGGCACCGTACCAAGAATAGTCATATTCTTGATGCGACGTTAAGAAATATGAACACCTGTTGAGGTGATAAGAAGATTCTTGAGGCTATTCAAAGACCCCAAGTATGAGTCCATCATCACCTTCATCTTGCAAGGTGACCTCAAGGCTAAGACCGTGAAGGATGTACTTGGCAAGATCACTGCCTTCGAGAGCTACCAGTTGGGGATGGATGATCCTCAACCATCCAACCTTGCTCTACCGACTGACAAGCAAGAATCAAGCAAGAGCAACAAAGGCAAGAAGAAAACTGAGATTGAAGAGGATGATGATGATGAAGATGATTTGACAGAAGACTTGGCTCTCCTCATGAAGAAGATAAAGAACTTCAAGAACAAGTTTGCTTCCAAGTCCAGAGGCAAGTGCTACAATTGTGGCTCAAATAATAACTTTGTTCGAGAGTGCCCGAAGCCCATGAAAGAAGCATTCAAGTCACAAGATTCAAGTGAAGAAGAAGAAGAAGAAGACCCCAAGGCCATGCAAAAGAAGAAGAGGCACTTCAACAAGGACAAGACCAAAGGCAAAGGCAAAGCTCAAGACCACAAAAAGAAGTTATCATGCAAGGCTCTTGTTGGAGAGTGGACAAGCGACAACTCAAGTGATGAGTCCTCTTCCTCAAGTGATGATGAAGAAGTGGTCGGCCTAGCCATGATCAAGACCACACCTCCACGAGCTCTTCCTCCACCTCCCACGTTCCTCGTGGCCCCAAGCCAACTTGGGGAGAATGAGGATTAGAGCAGGGATGACAGCGATGATGAGGAGCTCTCATGTGCCGAGATTTGGAGTATGCTTGAGCAAGCCCATGACATCGCCGTTAAGAAATCCAAAATGTTGGATGTGGTAAGCAAAGAGTGTAAGTTGGCTATTGACCGTATTGGTGAGCTTGAGAGTGAGCTCAAGGACCTTGTCACTTCTCATGAGGCCCTAGACAAGAGTTATGACAAACTCAAGGGTGATCATGTAGAGCTATGTGAGAAGTACGAGGCCCTTGAGATTACTTATGAGGCCATCAATGTTGAGAACCTTGCCTCTCCCTCCTCTAGTTCATCTAAGAGTGATGATTCTACTATGTGTGATGAGCTAACCACCTCGGTCGAGGTTTCTTCTCTTGAGCCATTTGTTTTGGAGGAATATCACAAGCTCAAGGAAGAGAGGAAGATGGTGATGGATGGCTTCGAAAGGCTCACACGTGGTAGAGCCATCCAAAAGGAGATCCTTTGGGGGAACCTTTTGAACAATGTCTCCCACTGGGGACTTGGCTGGTATCGCGCCGCCATCGACATCATAGCGATGATTGATTCCATCCCTACATGGATAAAACCCCTTCTCACTGATGACTACTATTGCGAGAGGTGTTGCAAGAATGGTCATGCCACCTAAGATTGTACCATGGTGCAAAGTTCCATTGTTTTGCCTAACCATAACTTGTTCTATGAGAACACCTATTTCAAGATTTTTAGGAATAAGGATGGCAAGGTGAAAGCTAAGGCCTTGGGACCACGAAACAAGAAGAGAAAGGTCAAGAACAAGTGGGTACCTAAGTGCATTGTTGATCTTGAGAGATCGGCTACGTACAAGTGGGTGCCCAAGAACAAGACCTAGATGGTGGTGGTGGTGGACCGAGCGCTTTCATAGAGATCATGTGAAGTCCACCACAAGTGACATGGACTTGAACATCATACCTACTCATAAGGGAGGTATCCGTGTTTGTTCTTAGTAGTTTTAGTGTGTTTTTCTTTCTCTTCCATTGCATGGTAATTAGGACTCCTTTGTGACTAGTATGCTTTGCATCCATGCATGTGTAAATAACTAAAAGAAAAATACATAAAAATTAGTCAATGTCTAACCCATCCAAGATAGATATAAGCAAGGGAGAGTGCTTGAGATGGTGGTTTGGCTTCTCCGAAGGCAAGGATATGGTTTATAGTGAGTAAGCTTGGGAGGGTATGGCGTATAGTGACCAAGTGGTTTTGTCCGGAGACTACAGTGGGCATCAAGGAAACTACCAAGTCTGGGAGCTCTAGTGGCTGGACGGTCCGGTCAGTAGAGATAAGACTTGGGCAACGAGGAAGCCAGCGCTGAAATGTTTCTGGACTGGAGAGAGAAACGGACCGGATGGTCTGGTCAGCTGACCGTACGGTCTAGATAGCAGGAGTTTAAAACAGGGGTCAGAGCCGTTGGAGCTCGAGTTACAGTGACCGAACGGTCCGGTCCGTATGGTCAGTAGGCCTAGTTTGAGGTTGGGAGCCTATATAACTTTGTTGCTAGGGTCTTTGTGACCTCTCTTGGCCAGTGCAATACCTGAGAGCATTTGGTAAGGTCCAAGAGGAAAAGAGGGGAACACTAGGAGGAGATATGACATATCTTGAGAGTGCTAGTGGAGAGTAACTTGAGCATCTTGCACATCTAAGGCTAGGGTGTCCTTGAGGGTGTGATCTAGATTGTTACTCTTGGTCTGTGGTGAGACCTAGACCGCTTAGGTGTTAGTGATCGAGCCTATAATGATTGGTTGTGAAGGCCGTCACACATTTGTACATAGTTTGAGCCCGTCGTTAAAAGGGCTATCACTAGTGAGAGCCCATGTCGACTCGGGGAGTCCAGAAAGTTCTCGAGGGAGGCGAGCTTGTGCTTTGGTAGCAGCGGTGACGCACACTGTGTCTTCACTCCGGGAGTGATTGCGGGCTTGTGGGCGAGAACTCCACTTGGTGGCGGGAGGGACCGGGACTCCGGCGGGAGTGGTCTAACAAAGAGTAGGGGAAGGCGCCATCCTTCTGAGACCTCAGGAAAAAAAAATCTTGAGCATTCCTTGACCCTCTCTTTACTATTCCACAATTGTGTGCTCTAGTAACTAGCCACCTTGCATAGGCTAGTGTGTTTGGCTTCCGCACTTGCTTTTATCATGAACAATAGCATGTGTATGGTCTCGGCCTATTATAATTGTTTAGGTTGCAACACTTGCTAGACTCAAGTAGTGGGAATTGAAGTATTTGGTTTCATGAGCAGCTTACCAATTCACCCCCCCCCCTCTTGGTACTCCTTCGGTCCTTACAACCTTATGGACTAATCTTGCTAAAACTTGCTCACCATATGTATATTTGCTTTTATCCTTGTTGAAACTTGCATTGAGGATAGTCTAGAGGATATCTTGGCCATGCCACCTTGTGTTTGTGAAATGTGGCTTTGCAAATGTTTAGCTCATGATGGAACATTGTGGGAACATTTGTTTCTTTTTCCGCAAAGGCATGCTCATCCTTATGCTTTTAGTTTGCAAAATAAGTTGATTGTGCTTTGAAGCCTCAGGGTGTTTGCCATACCCAGTCGTGCGACCATTCGCACGGGTTAGAAGATACATGAGGATCACATAAGAATAATGCTTTTCTCTTTTCTTATGAGTCTCTGTTGCATATGTGAGCGTTTGTAGAGCTTCATTTCTACGAATGCTTGTTGTCCTAGCTGAGATTGAGACTGGCTAGTACCTTATGATTCACTTGATGCTTGTTTTGCCTTAGATGGGAGTATTTACACATGTGGTGGCAGCTTTTCTCATGATGAGCAAATTTGATTCTATCTAAGCTAGTGAATCTTTTTTGCTTAGCTTGTATAGCTCTTGGTGTTTATGCCTTGCTATGTATTTTTGGTGTTTGTATGATTGTGAGCAATTGCTTTTACACTTCATGGCTCTATGTTTATGATTAGCATGGTTAAATGCTTATTTGCATAATTGTTGAAGCTCCTTAGGTTTGCATTTTGATGCATTGCATGTTTGCATGTTCTTTTGCCTCTTTGATGAGTTCATTGCCAGAGGGGAAGAAAATATTGGGTCATGCACAAATAGTGCTAAGAAACCTTAAAATGATCCATTTTGCATTCCATGAGACCTATCCCAAGTTGAGGGGGAGCATTTCATGATGTCAAATGCTTTCTTGTATTTTTCACATTCCTTGCGTTCTCTAGTTGCTTTCTTTGTCAACTCTAGGTTTTGTCATCGCACTTATGCTAGATGGATACTTTTCACCTTTCCTTTGGGTTTTAGCCATTTGGATGTGCTTATTCGGTTTTGCATTTCAATCGCTAATCTTTGTGCATTTGGTGTTGTCAATGTACTCATCAAGGGGGAGATTGAGAAACCATGTGGATATGTGCCATGGTTTGCAATATGTGATGAGTAATTGACATTGGTTGAGTTTGGTGTTTGAGTTGAAATGTGGGAATTTGGGGATTGCACGGGTTTGTGCATGTCATGGTTATGACTAACCGGAGTTTGTAAAGATATTGGTGAAGTTGCAGGAGATTGGAAATGTGTTTGTCTGTCTCATGATATGTAGGTCACTGGAGTCAACTTGGCGGTCAACGACGAGAAGATCGGGCACAAGTAGGAGACTTGGGGCCAGACGAACGGGAGGCCGGGTGAAGTCAAGGGTGATCCACACTGTACACGTGGAGAGGCAAGTAGCACAGACGGTTTCGCAGTTGAGCCTCAAAACCATGGGTGGTGATCAAGACGACGGGGTTGACCAAGTCAAAGGTGATTGGGTGTCGGTGCAAGTAGAGGCTTCCAATGGATCGGAGGCGGGAAAGACTTGCCGATGAGGAGGATCACGGGACGAGGTGACACACGTCAAGATCATGAAGTCTTTCTTTGGTGGAAGTGAGGATGAAGTTGTGCTTTGAGAAGCGTGCAAGGTGGTTTCCTAGTTTGGGCCTCAAAACGGTGGTGGTGGTTGTGCACGTGGCGCCATCACAGATCTTGCTTTGAGGCGAAGCAAAGTCGTGAAGGGCCCGAGAGCGTTCGGGCGATGAGGAGAAAGATGGACAAGTTTGCCCCTGGTGGTAGATGGTACTGTTTTGTAGGTCAAGGGTAGAGTGGTGATGTGGACAACCCTTAGACCTATATAAGGAGAAGTAGGGCTGGTGGAAGAGGTGCCTCTCTTCCCCTTAGCCATGCCTTAGGTCTTTATTTAAAGTGCTGGGAGAGGTCTTCATGTAATAGAGGAGAGGAGAGGGTGTGTGAGAGACAGCTCTTTCTCTTCCAAATTGTGAGAGGAAGAGGGTGGCTTCCTAGTCTTGTACCTATGGATCTTGTAAGCATGTTTCCATGATATGAGAGTTATTCTCGTGCTCAAGATCTTCATCTTTACCTAAATCCCAAATTTCTCTTTTTCTCTATTTTTGGAGCTATTTTTGTAGGAATTTTTTTATCTCACATTTGGTCAAGTTTTTGGGTGGATTTCTTGGGGGATCTTAGTGCTATGATGAGCTAGAACAAATCCCCATAGGTCCTTGGCCGAATCCATAGCTCTAGCATCTTTGATTTGAAAGATTTCTCAAGTTTCCCTTTTTTGTGTTCTTGGCACAAGATCTATTCATGATGATTTCTTGAGCGAACTGAGTGGATCTTCTAGGATTAGGGTCGTGATATGTTGAGGATTGACTGGTCCAAAAATCGCATTATTTAGAGTTCGTTTGATTAGGTTTTGGTCATGTTTTTCCTAATCCCGAATCTTTTTCTGTTCTGTCGCGGGTCGATCGGCATTGTCGAGGACCAGGACCGGCACTGCGGTGTGTCAAAACCCGGATTGGCACTACCAATGTCATGACCGGCACTGCCGGTGGCTTGGGTCCGAACACCACATCGGCACTACAAATGGGCATGATCTGCACTGTCAATAGTACCAATCGGCACCGTAGATGCCAGTGACCAACACTATTGATGGTCATCCAGTAACTTGTTTCAAGTTTGTTTCTTGACCGGTTCGAGTTTTGTTGTTCTCCTTTGATTCTCTCTAGTTCTTCCGCTAGTGTGAGTCACTCCTAGGGTTAGCACATCACAAGTTGGTGTGTGTGGCCTTGGTGATTCTTTTACAGGTTGGATCGGTTTGTATTTGGGATATAGGCCAAGTTCTTGAGAAGAATTTAATTGGCTCCCATTCACCCCCCTCTGGTCTCCTTGTCGGTCCTTCAAAATTGAAGGATTCGGATTTGTGAGCAGCTTACCGATTCACCCCCCCCCCCCCCCCCCCCCCCCGCTCTTGGTACGCCTTCGATCCTTACAAGTGGTCTTAGAGCCAAGTGCTTATCTTTGAGGCTTCACCGCCTTGAGTTAGGATGCCGGGACAGGTGGGGAGTGTGACCATATTCAATCGCATGCAAGCCTACCTGGAGTCCCTTGATCTAGAGATATGGATGGTCACTCACGAGTCCAATGCTGATGTGACCCTGCTTGAGCCTGATTTTGTTAAGAATAATGCCAAGGCCAAGAATGCGCTATTTGCATGCATATATAAGGATATCTTTGCTAGGTTGGATGTAAGTTCTACAGCACATGGTATCTGGACTGAGATTTAGAGTCTCCATGAGGGCACCAATGATGTCAAAGAGGAAAGATACTATGTGCTAAAGAACAAGTATCATAACTTCACTAGATTGCCACATGAGAGAGCTAGCACTGATTATTCTTGCTTTCATATACTAGCGGAGGAGATCAATGCTCTTGGGGATGACTTCAAGCTGAAGCCTGTTGACGTGATAACAAGATTCTTGAGGCTATTCAAAGACCCCAAGTATGAGTCCATCATCACCTTCATCATGCAAAGTGAAATCAAGACCAAGACCATGAAGAATGTACTTGGCAAGATCACCGCCATCGAGAGCTACCAGTTGGGGATGGATGATCCACAACCATCGACCCTTGCTCTTCAGGCTGACAAGCAAGAATCAAGCAAGAGCAAGAAGAACAAGAAGAAGGCAATCATTAAAGAAGATGAAGGTGATGATGAAGGTAACTTGACCGAGGACTTGGCTCTTCTCATGAAGAAGATGAAGACCTTCAAGAACAAGTTTGCCTCCAAGTCTAGTGGCAAGTGCTTCAACTGTGGGTCCAAGAACCACTTAGTTCGAGAATGCCCCAAGCCAAAGAAAGAAGCTTTCAAGTCCCAAGACTCAAGTGATGATGATGAAGAAGAAGACACCAAATCCAAGCAAAAGAAGAAGAGGTTTTTCAACAAGGACAAAGGCAAAGGCAAAGCTCAAGACCACAAGAAGAAGTTCTCACGTAAGGCCCTTGATAAAGAGTGGACAAGTGACAACTCAAGTGACACATCCTCTTCCTCAAGCGATGATGAAGAAGTGGCCGACATATCCATGATCAGAACCGCACTTCCACGAGCTCTTCCTCCACCTCCCACGTGCCTCATGGCCATGGGCCAACTTGGGGAGAGTGAGGATGAGAGCAGTGACGACTGCGATGATGAGGAGCTCACATGTGCCAAGCTTTGGAGTAAGCTTGAGCAACCCTATGACATCACTGTCAAGAAATCCAAAATGTTGGATGTGGTAAGAAGAGAGTGTAAGTTGGCTAAGGACCGTGTTTGTGAGATTGAGAGTGAGCTCAAGGACCTTGTCACATCTCATAAGGTCCTAAACAAGAGTTATGACAAACTCAAGGGTGATCATGTAGAGCTTCATGAGAAGTACAAGGCCCTTGAAATTACTTATGAGGCCATCAATGTTGAGAACCTTGCCTCTCCCTCCTCTAGTTTATCGATGAGCAATGCTTCTTCTATGTGTGATGAACTAACCACCTTGAATGAGGTTTATTCTCTTGATCCATTTGTTTTGAAGGAATATCACAAGCTTAAGGAAGAGAGGAAAATGGTGATGGATGGCTTCGAGAGACTTGCTCGCGGTAGAGCCATCCACAAGGAGATTTTTGGGATGATTCTTGTGAACAATGTCTCCCACCGGGTACTTGGCTCATATCCCACCGCCATCAACATCATTGGGTCAAAACCCCTTGTTGTCGACAACTACTATTGTGAGAGGTGTTGCAAGGATTGTCCTATGGTGAGAAGTTTCATTGTTTTGCCTAACGCTAACTTGTTCCATGAGAACACATACTTCAAGATTTTTAGGAACAAGGATGGCAAGGTGAATGCTAAGGCTTTGGGACCACCAAACAAGAAGAGAAAGGTCAAGAGCATATGGGTGCCTAAGTGCATATTTGATCTTGAGAGGTCGACCGTGTACAAGTGGGTGCCCAAGAACAAGACCTAGATGGTAGTAGTGGTGGATCGAGTGCTTTCATGAAGATCATATGAAGTCCAGCACAAGTGACATGGACCTCAGCAATATATCTACTCAAGAGGGAGGTAACCATGTTTGTTCTTGGTAGTTGTAGTGTGTTTTTCTTTCTTTTTCATTGCATGGTAATTAGGACTCTTTTGTGACTAGTATGATTTGCATCAATGGATGTGTAAATAACTAAAAGAAAAAACAAAAAAAATTAGTCAATGTCTAACCCAACCAAGATAGCTATAAGCAAGGGGGAGTGCTTGAGATGGTAGTTTGGCTTCTCTCAAGGCAAGGGTATGGCTTATAGTGAGTAAGATTGGGAGGGGTTAAATCTTGACATTGTTAGGTTTCCTACGTATCTTGTTTAACTTTGCTCGCATTCACATGGAATGTTTACTTTTATTGCATATGTAAAATACTTATTGCATGCATGATATAGGAAACACAAAGGAGGCTTGTCTCAATTGGATATATTTGTGCCTCATGATATATATGAGATTACATCTCCGCAAGTGTGACTAAAGGAAAGGATTGTGCTTCATGCCCATTGAGCAAGCTCTTATGAACTCCGAGGTTAACCTACTCGTGCGGTTCATGGATTAAGGCTCATACATACCCATTTGGCTCTTATTTTCCTTGGTTCTTATTTGCTCGATACTTTATTTGGCATTTGCAAAAATTATAAGGCCATAGAGTGCCGCTATTGGAAAAGGAGTGTTTGAGAGTTCCCTTCATGCTCCAAGTGCAGTGTTCATTTGTATGTTTAGCGAGGGCACTTAGAAAATGGAGAAATTTCTTGATTCAGCAAAATTTTCCAGAGTGACCTTATAGTCCGATCTTTGGACTGTACAGTCTGGTCAATGGCTCTGTGCACAGTGCCTCGGGGAGTCTGGTCATAGAGACTGGACAGAATATTCCTTCAGACCGTACCGTTCGGTCTGCACCAGTGCGAGTAGACCAGAAGTTGACCGGACAGTCCGGTCTAGAGACCGTACCGTCCGGTCACTACGATTGAAACGCGTGGTGATCCTTCAATCTATGACCATTGATTGCGCCCTTGTGTAATCTCAGCCATCTAATTGATTTGACTTAGGTCAAAATTGACTTTGATCTCTACTTTGTTCCATACCGACGCTGAGTACATGCACAGGACCCGGACTCGACGCCGTTGTGCTCTCCATCGCCGTCGCTGCCACGCGCCTCTTCTCTGACCTCGTCGAGCCGTAGCCATGCCGCCTCACCCTGCACACCTCACCGTGCTGCTACTCCGCCGTCGCACGCAGCCGCACCAACTGTTGGCATACAGATCCACAACATGGATTTGAATGGTGACAAATTAAGGACTTCGGGAGTAGAAGCTCCAATTGTACTCAAGAACAATGAGAAAGTGTTCTTCCGGACATTTTATTCCATTGATCTCCTGGGATTACACTGGATTATGGAGATTACAACGAATTCTCTCCCTACGGGCACTCTAGGGTCTCCTTTTATAACCCCAATGAGCCCATTACATTGGTCAGTTGAAAGGACCGAGTGACCGAGAGGGGGGGGGGGGTGAATCGGGAACTCGCACTATGTACCAAATTCGCCAATTCCTAAAACCGACCACTCAAAACAACTCCTACACAATCCTAGTGGTGATCACACTAGCAAGATAATGAACCTATGAAAGGAACAACAAACTAAGCATACTAGTGGATCACACAAACGCAATACAACTCCTAAGAAAGCTAGTTACCAAATATACGCGGAAGCAAACAACTAGCTAGCAAGGAGTTCTACTCAATCAAAGCTACTAGATCAACTAGCATATAGAAAGCATACAAGCATGAGTAGCACAATACATACTAGGGTGATAAATCAAGCCAAAGTAACTCCTATACATGCTAGTGATCAAGTATGAACGCTAAGCACTACTAGCAAGTAAAGAAGCCTATTCATGCAAGTCTACAAGATAGTCAACTAGAGTAAGGTAAGCACACAAGCATGAATAGCACGGTATGTAAATACGGAAAGTAAAGCATCATAGTAAGGAGTAGAGTAAGAGATGGCTCATGATTTTCTCCTGATGTCTCGGAAGGATGGCGCCTTCCTCTACTCCTCGTTGGACCACTCCCGCCGGAGTCCCGGTCCCTCCCGCCACTAAGTGGAGTTCTCGCCCATGAGGCCGCAAACACTCCTCGAGTGAAGACATGGTGTGCGTCACCGCTGCACAAAGCACAAGCTCACCTCCCTCGAGAACTTGTCGAACTCCCCGAGCTGGCACGGGCGCTCACTATTGATGCCCCTTCCAATGGCGGGCTCAAACCGTGTACAAACTTGTGACGGCCTTCACAACCAATCACGATAGGCTTGATCACCGACACCTAACCGGTCTAGGTCTCACCATAGACCAAGAGTAACAACCTAGATCACACCCTCATGGACACCCTAGCCTTAGATGTGCAAGATCACTGCATGTTACTCTCACTAGCACTCTCAAGATATCCAATATCCTCTCCTAGTGCTCTCCTCTTTTCCTCTTGGAACTTACCAATTATCCTCAGGTATTCCTCTGGCCAAGAGAGGTCTCCAAGACCCCAGCAACGAAGTTATATAGGCTCCCAACCTCAAACTAGCCGTTGCTCCACGAAATTGCCTTTCTGGACACACTGGCCAGACTGTCCGGTCACTGCCTGACTAGACTGTCCGGTCACTCTAGTAACGGCTCTCCCAGCCGTTGGTTCGCTGTCCAGGCAAGATCCTGTACTTTCTCCATTCCAGGAAGGTCCGCAAACTGCATCCTCTCTGTCGTCCCTGCATTCCTACTGACCGGACCGTCCGGTCAGCATACCGGACTGTCCGGTCTGTATGGAGTCTCCTGCAGATAGAGTCCTTGCTCCTCACGCTAAATCCTGGAAAACTCCACATAGTGACCGTACAGTCCACCCATCTCTAACCCCTTTATCCGGTCACTACGTCCAGAAGCTAAAACTTGTTGTCCTCGCTTAACTTGGTTTCCCGGCTTCTCCGAACAGCTCCTTGGCTTCTCCACTGTCACCTAGTGCATGTGATTTCACTGAGCAACCTTGCACATCACCGACTAGACATGACCTAAGAGAATGACCTAGACCCCTTGATAGTCCGGTTTTTCCTATGGACTCAAAGCCTAACAACTAGATAAGTGTACCAAACACTTGCTCCATAGCTTGTTCTCCGCTTTGATCCATCTCCATCAACCATTGGACTCCATCAAGTTCACAAGACTCCATGCTTGCGGTCATTGTCATCCATTGCCAAGGTCGCCGTAGACAATCATCATAAGATAGAAAGGGTTTCCTACACGAACAACACTCATGTAGATATTAGTTACATTTCATGTTTGTCATGCATCACCAAAACTCCATACCTCGGGGTGACCTCAATGGTCATGATCCTTACAATCTCCCCCTTTTTAGTGATGGATGACAACCACTACTTATGATGATCCAAAAATGGACGAGCAAGAAAGAACCAATGGAAAAGAAAAGATTGAAGGGCATACCTTGGTCCTTACCTTGGAAGTAGTCTCCCCCTTGAGATGTGCTAGGTGTTGAGGGAAGATTACCCAATTATGTAGTGCACAAGATATTGAGCTTGAGCCGAATTTGCGCCCGCCTTGGACGTAGATGCTCATGTCAGTGAAGGTGTTCATTGTCGCCGTAGACACGCATTGTCGCCATAGACACGCACCGTCATTGTTATCTTCGTGTTCATGTTCATCTTGATGTGATCTTCAAGTTCCATTCTTCACGGGTTTGTCTTTTGAATCTTCATGTTCCCCTCTCCCCCTTTGTGTTATCAACCGTCGTCTTCATGTTTCTTCTCCATCTTTGACCTAGACAACTTGGCTTTTGGATCTTCATGTTTTCTCTCCCCCTTTGTCACCTATCACCAAAAACCACACAAAAACATAACAAAACACAAAGAGGCATAAGATAATTGGCAAGAGTTAGAATAACTCCCCCTTTCATGGTGCTCCTTCTTGGTTATAGTGATGTTCCATCGTAGCCCCCCCCCCCCTACACTTATGACTCAACAAAAGGTTTTCTCAAATGTGCAAGAGTTAGTCATTAGGGAGGTAGGAATGTATGAGCCACTTGTCTTTGAGCCGCACGAGTAGATTTAACCTCGGAGCTCGGTCGAACATGACTCAATGGACATGAAGCACAAATGTCACTATTTGATTGTCTAGAGAGCCATGTACTCATATTGTAAATGAGCAACTCCCCCTAAACACATGCTTGGGAGCATGTATGGTATCATAATGCAAGGATGCAAAAATGCAAAGAGTGCAAATGTAACAAGTATACAATGCATGATGCGATGGTAAACAAAAGAGAGAGAACCACTCTTTGCTATCTCAAGAAGGTCCGAAGTCCACCTACAAAAGAAGAGAAACAAGCACAAACAAAGACACAAACAAGAAGAAACAAAGCACTATACATATGTACAAAGGATAAGCTCAAGGGTTAGTCATGTGAAGTTGGAGAGGTCGAGAACATTAAGTTCTCCCCTTAGCTTGTTGAAGGTCTTCTCATCAAGTGGCTTGGTGAAAATGTCCGCCAATTGTTCATGAGTTCGCACGCTCACCAACTCGATGTCCTTCTTCTCAACATGGTCTCTTATGAAGTGATGTCTCACTTGAATATGCTTCGCATGACCATGACCTCTCGTGTTGAGAGCCATCTTGATTGCCGCCTCACTATCACAATATAGTGGCATTTGGGTGTAGTTGAGGCCATAGTCCGAGAGGGTTTGCCTCATGTATAGAAGTTGTGCACAACAAGCTCCCGCCGCCATATATTCCGCTTCGATGGTAGATAGAGCCATGGAGTTTTGCTTCTTTGAGCTCCAAGAAACTAGAGATCTTCCAAGAAATTGACAACCACCCGATGTACTCTTTCTATTCACTTTGCAACCCGGGAAGTCGGAATCCGAATACCCAAGTAACTCAAAGTTTGATCCTCTAGGATATTATAAGCCCATGGTAGGTGTGTACTTGAGGTATCTCATTATTCTCTTTATGGCCTTCAAGTGTGACTCCTTTGGATTTGCTTGATAGCGTCCACACAAGCACACACTAAACATAATGTCCGGTCTGGAAGCGGTGAGGTAGAGCAAAGACCTAATGATTGATCTATATAGCTTGAGGTTCACCGGTTTCCCTTTCACATCATTATCCAAGGGTTTGCTTGTAGCCATAGGTGTGTGTAAGGGCTTGCAATTCTCCATGTTGAATCTTTTGAGAAGGTCCTTGGTATATATTTCTAGATAAATGAAGTTTCCCTCTCTCAATTGCTTGACTTGGAATCCAAGGAACATGTGCAACTCTCCAATGATTGACATTTGGAATTCCCTAGCCATCATCTCCTGAAACTGTTCATTGAAATTCTCATTGGTTGACCCATAGATGATATCATCCACATAGATTTGGCACACAAAGAGATCCTTCCCAATATGCCTCGTGAAAAGGGTGCTATCAATGCTTCCAATGGTGAATCCATTCTTGAGTAGGAAGTTCCTCAAGTGTTCATACCATGCCCTTGGTGCTTGCTTGAGACCATAGAGAGCTTTCTTCAATTTGTATACATGTTTTGGATGTTTAGGGTCCTCAAACCCCGGAGGTTGTTCCATATAGAATTTTTCATTGATTTCTCCATTCAAGAAGGCACTCTTGACATCCATTTGAAAGAGCTTGAAGCCACTATGTGATACATAGGCAAGTAAGATCCGAATAGCTTCAAGACGGGCCACGGGAGCAAAGGTCTCTTCAAAGTCAATCCCCACCACTTGAGAATATCCCTTAGCCACTAGGCGAGCCTTGTTCTTGACAATTGCTCCTTTCTCATTTTGCTTGTTCTTGAAGACCCACTTGGTGCCAACCATATTATGATTCTTGGGTCTCTCAACCAATTTCCACACTTTACACCTCTTCAAGTTGTTCAATTCTTCTTGCATGGCAATTACCCACTTGTGATCATCCATAGCTTCATCAATGGTAGTAGGCTCAATCATAGAGATGAAAGAGAAGTTCTCAATCTCAACATTGGCCTCATCATTATTCTCTTCAATCACATAGTTGGGCTTGTATTGATTTATCCTTGTCTTTATTTCACGAGATGGATTCCCAATGATCAAGTCTTGTGAATGATCTTTGTTGATGCCCTTGGGTCTAGGATGGTGTTTTCTTTGTGTGGGAGAGGCTCTTGGTGAAGTGTCTTGTGCATCATGAATTGTTTGCTCTCTTGATATATGAGTGTCTTGTATCCTAAGAGAGGTGGAGGAGTCACTCTTATTCTTTCTTGTTTTGGACTTTGGGCTTGAGGTGGATGGGAGGTTATCTTGTGAAGAACTAGGAGAAGTCGTTTGTGATGAAGTATGTGGGGAGGTTTGTGGCTCACTTCTCACTTGAGATTCCTCGTCATTTGGTGGGTGTACTCTCAATGAATCTTGGGAGGAGCTTGTGGGAGTATTTGTGGCATCTTGGGTTGTTTGTTGTGCCTCGGAGGAGGTTGTAGGTTGAGGTGGTGGAGTAGAGGGCTCATCAACATCACCATCATTGGCCTCGTGGGGTAAAACCTCGCCCACGGGCATGTTTCTCAAAGCTTCCCTCATAGGCTCATCTCCAATGTCACACTTTATGAAATTCCACCTCCTTTTGGAACCCATTTGACTCATCGAATTGCACATCATAGGATTCCTCCACACATCCGGTGGTGGAGTTGTAGACCGTATATGCTTTAGATGTCCCAGAGTACCCAACAAGAATGCCTTTATAAGTTCTGCTCCCAAACTTCCCAGGCTTTCTCCTCTTCTTGAGAATGTAACACTTGCATCCAAAGACTCGGAAATAGGAAACATTGGGTTTTCGTTCCACCAATAGCTCATATGGTGTATTCTTCAACAAACGGTGGAGATAGACACAGTTGGAGGTGTAGCAAGCCGTGTTGATTGCCTCCGCCCAAAACTTCTCATGAGTTCCATACTCATCCAATATGGCACGAGCATGAGTGATGAGCATCTTGTTCTTCCTCTCCACTACTCCATTTTGCTCGAGAGTATATGTAGCAGAGAATTCATGTTTGATGCCCTTCTTGTCACAATATTCCTCCACTGTGGTGTTTTTGAATTTCATCCCATTGTCACTCCTTATCTTCACAATGCTAGCATTCAACTCATTCTTTGCCCTCTTGGCAAACTTTTTGAAGATACCACTGGCTTGAGATTTGTCCACAAGAAAGAAGGTCCAAGTATATCTCGTGAAATTATCAACAATCACCAAGCAATATAGATTGCCTCCTAGACTCTTGTAATGTGTTGGCCCAAACAAGTCCATGTGCAAGAGCTCTAGAGGACGAGATGTAGACATGAATGACTTGGTGGGATGTGAGGATGCAACTTGTTTCCCCGCCTGACAAGCGCTGCACAATTTATCCTTCTCAAAGGTCACATCCTTGATTCCTTCAACTAGATTTCTCTTGACAATCTTCTTGAGCTGATTCATTCCAACATGTGCTAGCCTTCTATGCCACAACCATCCCTTGGATGCCTTAGTGAATAGGCAAGTGCTTGGTGGCATATTGCTTGACTTGAAGTCTGTGACATACAAGTTCCCATGTCTCACTCCATATACAAGTTCCCATGTCTCACTCCATGAAATACTAGCCCTCTCTTGACATTCTCAATTGTTGCACCATCCTCATCAAACGTGCACTTGGAACCTATGTCACAAAATTGACCAATAGATAGAATGTTGAAGTTGAGGGTTTCCACAACGAAGACCTTGGAGAGATGGAGATCATTTGTGATGGCCACCTTGCCCGAGCCTCTAACTCTTCCTTTTGAGTTATCCCCAAAAGTCACCTTCTCACTCTCTTCGTCTTCATCAACGGTGGTGAACATGGTTGGCTTCCCGGTCATGTGTTGAGTGCACCCACTATCAAGAATCCAATGAGTTTGTGGGATACATATACCAGGGATACCTCACCACTCGGATATATTGACGAGTGGGCCGGCGTCCAATAAAGATAAAGCCCATGAAGATAACTACTCGGATTATTACTTGGAGTACACGACAAGTTAATAGTAGAGATAGAAAGTTAGAGATAGAATCCTAATTGGAAATCATGTTGTAACCGACTAGGAGACTTGCCATGTAACCCTGCCCCCCAGATATATAAGGAGGGGCAGGGGCTCTCTCATTGGATCCCGCATAATACACCACAGAACATAGGACATAGGGTTGTTATCCTCCGGGAGGCCCGAACCTGTCTAAACCTTGCGTCTTGTATGTCCATTGACTCTCGGTCTCACGCATGCCTCTACTGATAAACAAGGATCACGGGTAGCCCTATGATCCACTGCCGATATTAGTATCGACAGTTGGCATGCCAGGAAGGGGTTGCGCTGAGATCAGTTCGTCGGGTTCGATGGCTGTCTTCATCAAGTTTGCTTCGTGCGGTGGCCTGCGGTGTCGTTCCATGCAGCGAGAAGTCGTTGAGTCTACAGATGCATGGAGGTGGCAAGGCTGCTGATTTGCTGTCGTATCATCGCCGCGATGTCATGACGCCGCAACATCGATATCACAAGATCGTGCATAACAGATGGCCGATTGTTTTGGTGAGCAGTCCAAGGAGTATACGATAAGGCCATATATAACAGGGAAAGCATATTCATTTTCTTTTTTACTATTCCACATTATTTTATTCCATGCTTTGCTAATCGATCTAATTAATGAAAAGTACTTTACGTGACATCTTTTTTGACATATATACATCGATTTTGGATGCATGGTGTTCGTCATCCACTTGGCTGGCTGGTAGCTTGACCACACAACCTGTCACTGACCAATACGGGAAGTTACATCCTTGCAACAACGATGCGGCACCGTGAAATCAAGATTGTACATGGTTGCCTGTTAAGGCCAGGTCATCATGGATGACTCGGAGATGCATGGTGATCTGCCGAGTTGATTAGATATATTCAGCTCCCGTCGAAGCAAGTCTGCATGCATGCACGCGTACATGCAGATATCCTAGGAGTAATTAGCTTCAAGTGGCTGTGTCGGACGGAAGAATATGCTTTCATGATGCCGATTAGCCGAGTGAATCAACTTCGAGTGGATGTGCATCGGCTTTCAGTCGCCGGCTCGCTGAGTTGATGAAGAATCTGCCATGGTTCCGAAAACAACATGGACTTCGAATTTGGAGCTTGTTGACTTGGCGACTAGGCAATACGGCAGCTTGGAAATTTGGCCGGTCACTCGCCCTATTCAGATACGAATTGCTACATCATCTTTTGCTGTACAGTCAAAATGCATGCACATGGAAAAGGATGAGTCGGCCACTCGGATGACTTGTGACAGCAAAGTGGAAATCACTCGGCAGTTTCATGGTCGGCTAGATCATCTTGTGGCATGTCGGGTGCTCATCTAAATATCGTCCATCATTGCAAAGCTAAGTAACTTTTATAAGTTTTATTTTATTCATATTTTCTTGAATTAAAGGCCGTAGGTTCTTAATCTTGCGGTGATGGTTTTGAATTTCTTTTACACTTATCTTTTTGTATCTGTGAGTTTATCATTCACACCATAGTTAGTTGTATGGTGTTCATTAAAGTAAATCAGGTGCTTGTTGCTGTGAAAAAGGCGGATGATCAAGATGGCCAGGCCGGTTGTCCATTCGGCTGATGGGTCAGCAACTCGGTGACGCAATGGCTCGTCTACACGGTTCAAGGCACAAGCACACCGGTGATGCTTTGAGTCACTCAAGCATTCAAAGCCATTCGTTGACTCGACAAATCACTCGGCGTTGCGACCAATCACTTGGCATGGCAATTTGGCGACCTGCGATTCAACGGATCGAACAATGAGTTATTCAATGACTCGATCACTGGCTTGATGATCTAGCGGTGTGCTCGGGGGCTTGTCTTCGACTCATCTACCATCACAAAGCTAAGTAAATTTTATAATTTTTTCTTACCAATATGATTTAAAGGATGTAGGTTCTAAGCCTTATAGTAATAAAATTTTGAGTTTCTTTTGAACTCATCTTTTTTTTTTTGCCTTGACAATATTGGTCAATAATTTTTCTCGATTGATTTTGACTTATACATGTTTGGCCGAATGAGTTTTAGCAGTACACAAGTGGTATTAGGAGGAGTTCAGCTATTTTGCTTAGTTGCCCGTCTGACTCCCATTACCCAGGTTGGTCAGTCTAGCTCCATGACTCATGTCGTTTGTCGAAATCATCGTGCACATCGTTCCTCTAATGAACCTTGTTTGTTATTTCTGCCAGTACTCTAAGCAAACATAAGCCTTAGACGAATAACAGAAATCCAACATACTTAGATATTAAAGACGTTGTTTCATTAATGCTTTATATTAATTTTATATATAACTACATTATTTGTGTTCTTGTATTGCAGTTATCTCATTGATATCACTCAGTCATGTTGCGCCGAGTCATTGGATCACTCGGCCATGGAGCGCCGGGTCATTGGATCACTCGGCCATGATCAACTACTTATGGTTTCTAGAATTACGATCCCTTGGACCTTTTGAGCTGTTATGTCGGGGGCTCATATTTAGCTCGATGGATATTAAGTAGCTAAGTATTTTTATAATTTTAGTTTTATTCATCTAATTAAAGGTCGTAGGTTCTTTAACTTAGAGATGATTTCTTTCTGCATAATTTTGATGCATTAGACTTTCGGTATTACGTTAACTCGCATATGTTTTATAGAGTGAGTTCTTAGTCTCCATAGTTCATATCGTTTATTGAGGACGGAGGCGGCTTTTTACCTTGACTCACATGTTCATCTGAGTGAGTTCTTAGTTTTCATGCTTCATGTTGAATGTTAAGGAAGTCGTTTAGTAGTATTGGTACCTGATATTTACTGGTTATGAAAGTTAGGCTCGAGTTCATACAGTACTTAATCATCCAATACAACCCAAGCATCTATTTCATTTCTGGCAATGGATCAATATTGTTATTTTATATATGTATTACATAGTGAATACATTATTTTTTATAAATGTATTACTTATTGAATACATTGTTCGATTTATCAGTGTATTACCTATTGAATACATTGTTTGTTTTATTAATGTATTATATTTTGAATACATTATTTGTTTTATTAATGTATTATTTATTAAATACATTATTTTCATGGATTATAGTAGCTATATCAACTGGAACTATTTTATTGACATCATTTAGTTTTATTATCCCGAGTTATTGGATCATTCAACTTCATTATTGCATCATTCGGTCTTCTTGTCCTCAATCATTATATCATTCGGCTATATTATTGGATCACTTGGCCATTATTGATTACTTATAATTTTTACTCAATATTGGATAACCTGGCACGAGTTGATATTTTTTACTCGGAATCATGTCCGAGGGCTGCTATACTTGTTATATTGGATCAATTATCACCCGGATATTTTGATGACTGCTATGCTTGATATATCTGATCAAGTATCACTCGGATTAATTAGTACCAATGGTTTCTTTTGTTAGTTGGGGGGAGTGGAAGAACCAATCTTGGGGGCTACCGTATTTAAACTCCTCATCGAATTAGTTGGGAAAGTGGTAGGTCAAGATTTATATATGATGTTATTATTTTTGACTCACAAGATATTTTGTGATCTAAATACCTTCTGAGTCGGGGGCTATACCTACACCTAGTAGGTGGATTTTTTCCCTGCATATGGATATTATTTGGCGCATAGTCCTTTTTGAAGATTCTTGGAGACCTTTACAAGTTTGTTACTGTACATGCAAAAGTTAATCATATTCATGACGAAGCACTAGTCAATCAACTGAAAATCAACAACTAACTTGCAAAGTTCTCGGGGGCTACTGTGGGATACATATACCAGGGATACCTCACCACTCGGGTATATTGACGAGTGGGTCGGGGTCCAATAAAGATAACGCCCTTGAAGATAACTACTCGGATTATTACTTGGAGTACACGACAAGTTAATAGTAGAGATAGAAAGTTAGAGATAGAATCCTAGTCGGAAATCATGTTGTAACCGACAAGGAGACTTGCCATGTTACCCTGCCCCCCGGATATATAAGGAGGGGCAAGGGCTCTCTCATTGAATCCCGCATAATACACCACAGAACACAGGACTTAGGATTGTTATCCTTCAGGAGGCCCGAACCTGTCTAAACCTTGCGTCTTGTGTGTCCATCGACTCTCGGTCTCGTGCATGCCTCTACTGATAAACAAGGATCATGGGTAGCCCTATGATCCACTGCCGATATTAGTATCGACGAAGTTCCTCCACTCTTGTAGTTGACCCTAGTAGTAGCCATAAGACAAGCACTAGAGGAAGAGGAGTTAGTATCCAAAGCATGACTTGATTGACTAGCACTAACCTCATGATGTCGAGCAATGAGACCATCCTCATAGATAGGGATTCTTGGAATCCCATCCAATAGTCTCCTCCTAATGGGATAGTGAGGAGCATGATATCTCCAATGTCCATGATCATCCCCCATGTGCACATTGTCAAGGTTGATGTAGTAATGGGGAGGATCATAGAGTCCAGTGATGTGCTCAAGCACATGTCCCACTTGAGAGTGGAGTACAAGTATCATCTCCATTGCTCTCTCAATTGAGAGCTCATGTGTCCTGTTGACTACCTCCTCAAGTAAGAAACTCCTCTCAGGAGTTGTGATTTGTTGGAGGAGCTTGTCAATCACTTCATGTGGTGCAATCTTCCGAAGTCCCCTAAAAGAGTTAATCCTACACACAAGATCATAGATACTCAATAGATTCTCACAAAGGTCATCATTCGGATTTCTCACAAATTCACCAAGTTCAAAGAGGAAGTCTTGTTGGTGAGCTCGACGAAGATGCCAAAGATGATCTTGTGATGGAGGGAGTAGAGGAGGTGGAGGCATCGGAGCCGAAGCCGCAAGATTGATCATCTGAAATGATCGAGCGAGCATTGTTGTTGGTGCTCCCCCTACGCCAATGCTCGGTCCACTCAAAGTGCTTGGAGTAGGACTTGGAATGACACTTAAGGTAGAGCTTGACGAAGCGCCCAATGTATGTCTTGCTCCAAAGGGGTTGTAGAAGTTGTTGCAAGACAATATTGTGGAGGGATCAAAGAAGTTTGAGCTCGAAGCTACTCCTTTCCCTTTGCTCGAGGATGCTTCATGAGTTGCCTTGAATGTCCTCTTCCATCCCATGCTTGCGGCAATCTCCTCATCCTTGAAGAGCATCTCAATCACATCTTCTACGGAGAGACTCTTCTCCATGAGAAGGTCAAGTGTGACGTAGAAGAGCTTGCTACTCAGAACCAAGGAGAAGATCTTCTCCACTATCACGATCTTGGGAAGCTCGAACAAAGTTGCCCCAATCCTGTCCACAATACCTCGCAAGCGAATAAGAGAGCCAAGTCCTCATTATCATTAGCATGAAGAGCAAAGAACTCCACAACAATAGAACTACTAGCATGATCAATGGGAGACTCACAAACATCATCAATGCTAGTAGAGCAAGCAAGATCAAGAGACACATCATTATCAACCATCATGTTAGGCATACTAGTAGAGCAACATATCAAGTCATTGCTAGAAGAGTCTAGGCACTCACTAGTACAAGGCACATCCACGCAATCATCACAATCATCATACACATGATAATCGGTAAAGGTATTGGCAAAGTCCACAAGAGTATCCATCAACTCATCGAGAATCATGACATTTAGGTAGCTTTTAAAGCGATCCTTCCATAAGCCATGACCCGGCCCCGAATAGGATGACATCCCAACTCAATACAGTCATTACTCAAGGAGGTTAAGCCTTATGATGAGCACTTGGCTCTGATACCACTTGAAAAGACCGAGTGATCGAGAGGGGGGGTGAATCGGGAACTCGCACTATGTACCAAATTTGCCAATTCCTAAAACCAACCACTCAAAACAACACCTACACAATCCTAGTGGTGATCACACTAGCAAGATAATGAACCTATGAAAGGAACAACAACCTAAGCATACACTACCAGAAATGGGCTCTATAGCGGCGGCAGCCCAAAGGCCACAGTGGCGCGGCCCAAAGTGAGCCACCGCTATAAATGGCCCCGGTTTATAGCAGCGGTTGACAATGTCAACCATCACTATTTAGGGCATAATAGCGGCGGTGACAATGTCAACCGCCACTAAAAAGTGCCCAGGCTATAAATGTCGCGCTCTGACAGCTCCTCTGTTCACTCGAATAGTGGCGGCCCAAAAAATTTAGGCAAATCATGAAAATCAAGGGGGGGGGGGGGGAGGTTTTGAGTTTATTTTTTGTTGCAGAAATTTGATCTTTGAGGTGAGGGAAATTCATTCCATTGGTTTTTCTATGTTCTCATTTTGAAATCAAGTAGAATTTTGAGGTTTAAGTTTGTTAGGTTTTTATTAAATTTTAGCTAAATTCGTTTGATTTGAATGCTTCTATTTGGATATAGTTGGAGTTTATGAAGGGATACATCATCTCTTTTCATCACTACAATAAAAAATTATTATATCTAGCTTATTTTATATCAATGGGAATCTAGATCTAGTTTGGTTTTAGAAGAGAGAGAAGGTAGTATTAGGGCAAGAGGGATGCTAATTATTTTATTATTTCTTGATAAAAATTAGATAATATATAAAATAATTTGATATTTTTTTTATTTTACCTTGCATAATATTTCTCACTTAATGTATATTACATTTCAATGTTTAAATATTTAGTGGATATTTAAATTTTTTGTTACACATAATTAATTAATTAATTTTAAATATTTTGGATAGATTGTGGTAAAAGTTAAATAATATATAAAATAATTTGATTCTTTTTTTATTTTACCTTGCATAATATTTTTTACTTCATGTATATTATATTTCAATGTTTATATATTTAGTGAATATTTAAATTTTGTGTTATTAATTATTTTTTTGGGTTTACGTTCAAGGTCGTTCGCGATGCATAGATCTTGGATGTACGAGGCACCTAGACCGGGTCCAATATTTTTACGAGAAGTTTCTAAATTCATTGAAGCGGTCGTAGTACATGCTCGACGTGAACGGACGACTCATATATATTGTCCGTGTTTTGATTGCAAGAATTAGAAACTGTGGAATGATATAGAAGTAATAAAGTCACACTTGGTGCGGAGGGGTTTTGTTGAGGGGTACACGAGATGGACAAAACAAGGTGAGAACAGTGTGGTCGATATGGAATTTGATGAGCATATTGAAGTTGAAGTCGAGGCAGTCAATTCGCCTCGTGCAGATGCGATGGATTCGCCTGGTGAAGCTAATTTTGATGTTGAGGAGTTGTTGTATCACATTGAGCCGCAGGTGTTGATCAATGCCTGTACAACTAAAGGGCTTGGTAATTATTATAGAATAGAGAAGGCATCAAAGGATCCATTATATGATCAATCTAAGGGATGTGGTAAAGAGTTCACGGTGTTGCGTACTTTAGTTGAGCTGATGAAGCTGAAGGCCATGCATGGTTGGTCGGACGCTAGTTTCATGGATTTGTTGGAACTTATATCCGATGCACTGTCGAAGCCCAACTTGTTTCCAAGGACAACATACCTTGCTAAGAAGCTGATTTTCCCACTTTTGTTGGGCGTTCAAAGAATTCACGCGTGTCCAAATCATTGCATATTATATCAAAAGGAGCATTAGGACGTTGTGAGATGCCCAAGGTGCAAACGCAGTCGTTACAAGAGGAACAACGATTGTGACGCAATGGAGGCATGAAGAATAAAACTAAGGGGAGAAAGAAAAAAAGGAGTTCTATCATCGATGACAGTGATGACAGTAAGGCTCCTGCCTTAGTCATGTGGTACTTACCCGTGGTCGATCGCATCAGACGCTTGTTCGCCAACCCTAGGGATGCGGCAATGATGACATGGAATGCATGCGAGGGAGACGGTAAGATCAAGCATCCCGCAGATGGAACACAGTGGAAAAAGTTCGACGAGGACCATCGAGACTTCTCTAATGAGAAAAGGAACCTACGGTTTGCATTGAGTACAGACGGGATGAACCCATTCGGTCAAATGAGGAATCCGCATAGCACTTGGCCAGTGATACTAGCAATGTACAACATTCCACCATGGTTATGCCATAAGCGTAAGTACCTACTACTGACCACTCTTATATCTGGGTCCAAAGAACCTGGTAACGACATACACGTGTTAGTACCATTGTTCGAAGACCTATAGAAACTATGGCTGGAGGGGATCCATATATGGCATGAGTATCTAAGAGAGTATTCCATGCTCAGAGCAATTATATTTTGCAGGGTAAGTGATTCCCCGGCTCTAAGGGCGTTATCCGGATAGGTCAAAGGAAAGGTGGCATGTTTCGTATGCGTTGATGATACATCCCATGTGTACCTTCCACCATCCTAGAAGCTAGTGTATATGCGAAACCGCTGATTCTTACCAGCAAAACACTGGTATCGCACGATGGCTAGACACTTTGATGGCAAAGTTGAGAACGACATAGAACCTCGCCGTGGTACTGGCAGGGTCATGTTTGACCTTGTTAAAAACATCAATGTTGTTTTTGGAAAGCCGGTGAAGGGAGTCAAAAAGGCAAAAGGTCTCATACCATTTAAGAAGAAGTCCATTTTCTTCGAATATTTCAATTATTGGAAAGAATTGGAAGTGAATCATGCATTTGACTGGATGCATATTGGGAAGGGTGTATTTGATAGTAGTAGCATTCTTATACTCGACCAACCCGGTAAGACAAAGGATGGACTCAACGCACGTAGAGATCTTGTAATGATGGGAATAAGACAAGATCTCCATCCACAAGAAAGAGCAAATGGAAAGTACTTTCTCCCCTCGACAGCCTACACACTTACAATTGAGGAGAAAAAAGCATTCTGCAAGTGCCTCGGTGGAATTAAAGTACCGATGGGTTTCTCATCGAATGTCAAGAATCTTGTAACACATGGAAGAGTTAAAGATAAGTGGGTACAACACTCACGATTGCCACATAATGCTTTCGGTGTTTCTCCCTATTGCTATCAGAGATGTTAAATCACCATGGCTGAAGCTGGTTGTAACTCGCCTTTGCTACTTCTTTAACGCGGTATCGAAGAAAGTGATAACTGAAGACGAGTTAAATGACCTACGGACCCACATGAAAGAAACAATGTGCATACTTGAGATGGTCTTCCCTCCATCCTTTTTTGATACGATGGAACACTTCATGATTCATATTGTTGACTAGATCTCTACATTGGGTCCTGTCTACCTACATCAGATGTTTCCATTTGAGAGGTTCATGTATGTATTGAAATGCTATGTACGTACTCGTTCACATCTAGAGGGTTCTATGATCGAGGCCTACACAACTTTGGAGATCATAGAATGTTGCTCAGATTACATTAATGATGGTAGCAGATCAATTGGTCTCCCCGTGTCTTGTCATGAGGGTAGATTATCTGGAAAAGGTACGAAAGGACGTAGATCATTCATTGACCGTGACTTCAAACGAGTGGACCAAGCAAATTTTAGCGTAATGCAACAGACACAGATTGTGGGACCGTACTTTGAGAAACATCTGTTAGAGCTCTGCCAAAACAACAAGGATGTGACAGATAAATGGATCATAGACGAGCACAAGCGCTCGTTCACATCATGGTTTAGGTCCCTAAACCTTCCAAGTGGCGAGTCTGTGGAAGAGAAAATGATGAGAAAGTTAGCTAACCACCCAAGAAGAACCGTGGTTACCTTTCAGGCATACGACATCAATGGTTTTACCTTCTACACCCAACAGAACGATAAGAAGAGCAAATGTCAAAACAGCGGTGTACGAGTAGAAGCCATTGACGAAGAGGACCAGACGCACTCGTATTACGGGTACATTGAGGAAATATGGGAACTAGACTATGGTGCAAATTTACAGGTTCCCATATTTAAATGCAAATGGGTGAAGCACCCTAATGGCGTCGAGGTGGATGAATATGGTTTCACAATTGTTGATCTTAACAATGTTGGTCACAAAGATGACCCTTGGATACTTGCCAAGACCGTGGAACAGGTGTTTTATATACTTGATCCAAAGGACAAAAAGAAATACATTGTTGTTCCAGGTAAACAAAGAATCTTTGGAGTGGAGAATTTGGAGGATCGAGATGACTACAATCAATATGACGAGGTGCCATGTTTCATAGACCCAAAAAATTTTAAAGTCTTGGAAGCAAGACTCTCCTTTTCCGGCGGAATGCCCTACATGCGCACTGATCACTACCAAGGAAAAGTGGTTCAAGGATAAGTCAAGCATCATGTAATTTATTTTGTTAAGTACCTTTTATTATTTGAACCTTGTATATGTTCTATGTAATTTATGCTTATTTGAATATAAAGATTGTGTAAATTATTTAAATAGAAATATTTTATTGAAATGGTAAGAGGAGATCAAAAAATAAGAGTGCAAGAAAAAATAAGTGTTAAATGATAGGACTAAAATATAACTAATAATGAAATCAGGGTTTCTTTTAAAAATTATACCAGGGACTAAAATATAACTAATAATGAAATAAGGTTTTTTTTGAAAAAATATACAAGGGGCTAAACTATAACTAATAATGAAATCAAGGTTTATTTTAAAAAATATACCAGGGGCTCTTTAGCGGCGGTTCAAAACACCAACCGCCGCTAATTCTTTTTAGCGGTGGTTGACTTCTTGAGCTGCCGCTAAAGAGCCCCGCCTTTATATAACGTAGGCACAGCGGGGCTCAAACCCTAACCACAGTGGAGGAAGAAGAAGCCGTCAGGCTGCCCAAGCCCCCGACCGCGCCGCCTCCTCCTCGGCCCTCCATCCATTGCCTCCCACCGGCCTCCTCTCCCTCGCCCTCGGCGATAACCATGACAAGCGCACGGGCCTCCTCCCTGATCCCGGCCGCTGCGTGGGCCTCCTCCCTGACCTCGGTCGCCGCGTGGGTCTCCTCCCTGACTCGGCCGCCGCATGGACCCCCTCCCAACCCCGGCCGCCGTGTCGTTCCCCCTGTCCTCATCGACGGCCGCTACGACGAGCCCTCCTCCCTGACCCCGACCACCGTGTGGTCCCCCTCCTCCCTGATGCCAGCCACCGTGTGGTCCCCCTCTCCGACCCCGGCCGCCGTGTCGTTGCCGCGGGCCCCCTCATCTGTCCTCGAGCAGCTCCGCCATGCGGGCCCCCTCCTCGATAGCCTTCGCCTTCTCTCTGGTATGTGTCGCATTCTTCTTCCTCCCCTCTCCCATGCTGTCCGATGCCCTCCTGCCAGTCGACGACTAGTTGCGCCCTCTCCCATCCTTCTCGCTTGGTGCGCACGGGGCTGCATCCTCCACTTATTCGATGAAATGCGGCAATGCTCACTCTTTTTCATCTTGTGCTATGTGCTCTGTGCTCTATGCTATTGTGCATTGTGCTCGTTGCTATGTGTTGAACCACCTCTGTGCTAAAGATTGTTTTTGTCTAACTACAGTTCAATTATTTTTACAGTTCTGTGCTATGTGTTGAACCTCTGTTTTTGTGGCTGTTTAGTGAGTGAGTATTGTTGCTATTTAGTGAGTGCTTGTTTAGTTTATCCATAGTGCTTGTATGTATGCTCTTAGTTGTGATTGCTCTTATGCTCTTATTCTTGCTGCCTGTATAGTCCTACGCTCACTGCTATATGCTTGTAGTACCTAGTTGCTTGCTGTTGGATATGGTGGCTTGGTGTTGGAGTCCCTTATGCTATATGCTTGCTTCTATATTTCATGCATGCTTGTGTACTATATAAAAAGTCTGGAGAGAATACTTGTGTGCACCCAGTGCACACAAGCATTCTCTCTAGGCTTTTTATATAATAAATTACATATAAAAAGTCTGGACAAAATGTTTCTGTGTACTGGGTGCCATAATCTCTCTGTACTTATTACTTGCTTGTGGCCATATATATGCCATATTACTTACTGCCCTATAGTCTCTCTGTACTTATTATTTACTTCTATTCTTCTCCTTGTCTCTATGTACTACTTATCTATTCTACGTAGGAGATCGATGCTCAATGATGAAAGGGGGCTAAGTGAGGCTAGTGTGGTGACATGGACCATATCCTAGGATATTGGATACATGATGTTGTACGAGTCAAGGATCTTAGAGTGTTGGAAGGCCATTGATTCGGCAACCCGCACTGCGAGCAAATTTTGATTTTTCTATTATTTTCTTTTGTTTTCTTTGTCTCTATGGTCAATGATGAAATGTGCATACTCCTTGTTTTCTATTTTAGTCATCATATCCAATATTAGTTGTCAAAGTCTTCTCGTCATGGCGAACGATATGCCCTCTTAAGAGGAAGACGCCCTCAAGGCGCACTCACAAGCGAGGTCATCTTCAGACGATGAAGGATCAAGCGAACACTGGGAAGAACCAGAAGATCCGCATCCTCCTCTACCAAAGGAACGTCAATTGGGGAGCCCGGATCCTGATTTCGTGCCTCAAGATGAGGTATCTTGTCAAAGATAATTCTCTCATTTGTTCAACTAATTTGTAAACTAAAATCTACTACTTATATCCTAGGGCCCCCGACGAAGTGCCCGTCGGCTATTTGCAGCTGAGGCTGTGACAGATGAGGCACTCGAGCAGCAAGTGGAAGAGGTGCCTGCCCAAGTTGCCACACAAAAACGCAAGCGCGGTCAGCGCTCTATGAACAAGGCAGAGGGCATCTACGAGGTTACTGCACTAGACCCCAAAGATGGAGAACCGATTGAACCCACTGGTGTCAACGCCAAATGGTGGAACCGTTGCGGCAAAGTGGTGAGGGACCATTGCAAAATCACATGGCAAGATTGGCGTCATGTCCCAGATGGCAGAAAAGATGATATGTGGGCTGACGTCACGGCAGCCATCCGGTTCCAGCTAGCAGATCTCGAGAGAGCCAAGAAGGCCACAATGTCCACTCTCAATCACATCTTTCAAGGTTACAAGTGATGAGGACATCACCATGCTGGATACGCGCATATCATGGCCTTCCCCAAGTTACAAGTCGTCACCAATTCGGTTGCCGCGTTCTTCTCGGATTCAGCCGACACCCCTTCACGATTTTGATGATATCTCCCACATCCGACGTCCAAACGAGGCGTTCTTTGATGCGTTGGAAAGAGGAAGACGATGTCATCGTTTTGGTTCTGGTCCTAGCTCCAGAAGGGTCGTGAGTCATAATATGTGACCATGACAAGGTGCTGTGCCACCTATTTTGGGCCAACTTGGCCATGTATCGTGTCGGGCCTTAAGCCCATGTAGTGGGCGCCCCCCCTAGTCGCCCCAACCCTAGGACATCTTTGTTTCCTACATAAACTCAGTAGCCGCCGTCTTTTAGTTTCGGGTTTTGTTTAGTTCAGTTTTCTAGAGAGAAACTTGATCGAATTATTGTAACTGTGGCGACAAGTCCGTTTACAGTAATCCAGGGCCCCTGTTCTTGTTCTACACCACTGTGGCGATTAGTCCTTTTGTGTTTAGAGCTTGAACCTTTTCTTGTGATTTACTTCATCCATATTTGCAATTTCAGATTGCGTGTTTATCCTCTCTTGCTTGTGTTCTCGATTTTGCTTGCAGGAACAATCAAGTTGTGCTTGGTGTAACGGTTGCGGGGTTGGATCTTGTCTGATTCAAGCCGGGTCGTCGACGCCGAGTTCCCCAAATTCGAGTTTATCCCCTTACCTCTTGGAAGATCGGGCCATATTTACATCAACAAGTCCAAGCTCAACTGCCAATACGTCAAGAAAAATCGAACCCCATTCGATAAGCATGGAAATATTAGTCAGTAGGAATGGGATGAGTTTGTTGAGCAGAAGACGAGCAATGCTTCAAAGGAGCTCAGTGAAAAGATGGTTGAGCTAAACAAGTGAAACAAGTTCAAGGCACGGTTAGGTCCGGGCGGATATAAAAAGAAGATTCCAAATTGGAGAGAGCAGGAAGCCAAGCTCCGCGCGGAAGGAAAACCTGATCCATTGCCAAATACCAATGAGCGTATCAGGAACTGGGTGTATGATCGCTCTGAGTTAACCGAAGAAGGAGAGATCATTGTGATGGATGTCACGACAAGTGAAGTCGTGCAAGCCTTGAAAGGCCCCATCGTGACGTAGACGGAGGTTGGTCTGTTTACACCAGAGTATCACATGGATGAGCTAGCGAAGGCTATTGGGACCAAAGAACATGGTGGTCGGGTACGAGGAGTGTCATCATCGGCAGCATGGAAAGAAGGTTTGATGTGGGCAAGGGTTCCCGATCTTCCGATAGGTTCTGAAAATCTTGATTAAGGCGGAGGCGATACACAAATCGATCCGGCTTCCGAACGACATGTTCTGAACCCTACAATCGCAGCACAACGTTTCCTCTAGTTATCAACCATTCAAGAACGATTGACCTAGCCAAGAAGGCTTATACTTTCCTGCAAATCAAGAACACAAGCAAGAACAAAGAAGAATGCAACCAAATTTGCAAGTTTATGATGAATCTCACAAGTTGGGGTCTCACAAACCGATCAAACGGCAAAACTGTTATCAACAGAATAATCTAAGCAAAATCCAAACCCTAATAAAGAGGCGGCGGTTGTATATGAGGACCCTAGGGTCATGCACCACCCCAGCTATATCATCATCATCTCCATGGTTCCTAACAACAATTAAATCATTAGGTAGCAATCTATTCTCAAAACCACATAAACAAAACATTCGAAACGAGCTCACCTGTAAATTCAGGTGATGCATGTGAACTTTCATCATAGTTGGAGGAGTGTTGTGTGTCATGTTCTCATCATTCTCCCCCTTTTGAATTAGAGTCGTCCTCAACTCGATCCCATCTCTTTCTCCCAATAGTTGTCTCAAATCTAAAATATGAAATATAGAACTATTCCCAAACTTGGGATGCACCTCATGTTTATATGTGTTATAAATATTATCATCAGAATGTGAAACTATAATAGAAGACATGTCGTACCAATGAACAACCTCTTTGAAAAATTGGGCAGCAGTAACATCATCCTCGCTCTTATGATAATTTAGAAAATGTGTGATCTTACAAACACTAGAAAAACTTGAATGACATGATAATTGTTACTATAGTTTTCAAGTTGATCATTTAATTTTATAACACAAGGAGGTTTCAATTTTCAACAAATATAAACTCTATGCACCATAAACGAACCTCTATGATCATAATAGCCAATAGCATGAAAATTGTTTCTTGCCAATAAAGGCAATTTAGTTTGATAAAAGATTTGCTTCTCCACGGTATTTAGATCACAAGGAATATCAAATTCAATATAACCCAAAGTATTTAGAGAAGACAACAATTTTTGCTCATCCTTTTCATATTTAACTAAAATCAAATGCTTAATTTCAGCTCTAGTGGATGAATCATAAGCAAAAACATCAAACTCATTCATTTGTTGTGGCAAAGCTATAAGTGAAGCAGTAGCACACAACTCCTCTTTATCACAAGGATCAGTAGATAAATCAACTTGTGGCAAAGGCAAATCCAAACAAGGTTCCAATATAGCAAGATTGTTGGAACAATTCATTACATAAAGAAACCTCTTACCTGAAGCATGAACATGTTTTTCATCTTTCTCACTATCCTCTTCTTTGTGTAGAACCTGAAATGTACTAGTTGCAATAATAGACAAGGAAATATGTTGATCCTCTAGTAATTCAGATTTCGATGTAAGTGTTGCAACATTTGAAACAATCCACTCTTTCCTATATGATTCATTCTTTGTCCTTTCAAACCTTTGTTGATCCTCTTCTAAAATTTCAACAGTGGTCATCGGTTTAAGAGTAACTCTTCTACCATTGTACTTAAATGAGTAGCTATTTGTAATGGTATTGTGTGAAGCGATATTTGTAATAATCCAAGATTTACTCAATAACAAATGTCATGCTTGCATAGGTACTATATCAAATTCTGCACTATCCTTATAAGAACCAATAAAAAAATCAATGTGTTACAATTTTATCTACCTTTATTTTACCATAAGAATTTACCCATTGGATGTAGTATGGACATGGGTGTGGTTGTGTGGTCAAGCCAAGCTTCTCGACCAACTCCAAGCTTGCGATGTTGCGGCTACTTTTTCCATCAATGATGACACGACAACGTTGATCCTTCACAACAAAGTGAGTTTGGGACAAATTATTCAATTGATTTTTCACTACCTTCTCCATTTGAGAACTGATCACTTGTTGTGCTACAACACTTGTATCATCCTCATTAGACGCCCTTGACTCATCACCATGAGTGTTGTAACCTGTCATTATTTGTAGCAAACAAGAAAACACACAAGATTATATTTTCCTATCACTACTATCTACAAACAATGGAAACTCTCAACAAGCAAATAGATGCATCTTACCAAGCTCTTACAAAGTTCTTAATTACAGCAAACAAAGGATACCTAGTAGAGTGTGAACCGACGATTGCGAGGGTCCAAAATATGTGCCTGTTCAGAAGGATATATGTGGAGCTAGGTAGGCAAATTGTAGTAGTAAGGATTAGCAATATTTCAATTCAGAAATTGCAAAACTGAATAATAGTCCCAAGCTAGTCTATGTCACAGGCCTAAACTTGTCTCGGACCTAGTTCATGCAAGCACGCAAATGACTTAACAAAAGACGCAAAGGCTGCAAGCAATTCTGAATTTTGATCTTTTCCTTTTTCTATTTCCATGTTTTTGTGCGGCTTTTTCTCTTGTGCACTTTTGCCTATTTTTTTTCTTTTCTTTTCTTGTGAATCAAAACTACAGGGAAAAATATGATCTGAATATGATGGACACAAAGATAGATAAAATATTGTTCCAAAACTCTCAATGTGTCACATGAACAAGCACTTTTCTCTCTTTCTTTTGACACAAAAAGTAGAAGGCTAGATGTTAGATAAGTATTTGGTGCCAACAATTCTAGCAATACTATTCTCTCAACATGTGCAACAAACTGAATTTTTTCTCTTGATTGTCTACGACAAGGACATGCACATCTCAAACAAGACCAAAGAACAAGCACTAGACCAGCAATACAGTGACGTTGTAGGGACTAAAATTCAGAGAAGCAAACTAAACTGAAAATTGTAGGGCACAAGGGGGATATAGGACAGTGGAAACACCATGAACAAATATTTTTGTAGGGCAATTTTCTGGACTCTAGGATTGAACAAAATAACAAGGATAAGGGCGAACCTAACAGTGTACCTGAAGCTCTAATACCACTTGATGTGGACAAGGGTTCCCAATCTTTTGATAGGTTCTAATAATCTTGATTAAGGCAGAGGCGATACACATATCGATCCGGCTTTCGAACAACACGTTCTGAACCCTACAATCGCAGCACAACGTCTTCTCTGGTTATCAACCATTCAAGAATGATGGACCTTGCTGAGAAGGCTTATCCTTGCCTGAAAATCAAGAACACAAGCAAGAACAAAGAAGAATGCAACCAAATTTGCAAGTTTATGATGAATCTCACAAGTTGGGGTCTCACAAACCGATCAAACGGCAAAATTGTTATCAACAGAATAATCTAAGCAAAACCCAAACCCTAATAAAGAGGCGGCGGCTGTATATGAGGACCCTAGGGTCATGCACCACCCCCAGGACTCGTTACATGGCCCAAAGACCGATTATGGTGTCGCAGCACCAGGACAGATTCTAGACGTCGATTTGTTTTGATGATTTCCGATGGTTGTGTTGGAAAGATCTTTTCGTTATCTTTCCAGGCATATGTAGAACGTCCAAATCCGAGTCCGTATGCGTCCTGGGCGTCCATTTTAGTGCAGACTGGTCATGGGCCCCAAAACAGACTCGAAGTCGGTTTTGGATTGGGCCTCCACCTTGGCTTGGACGTCCTTGCTGGACCATCACGCCTCCAATCACCTCTCCAGTTATATCATCATCATATCCATGGTTCCTAACAACAATTAAATCATTAGGTAACAATCTATTCTCAAAACCACATAAACAAAACATTAGAAACGAGCTCACCTGTAAATTCAGGTGATGCGTGTGAACTTTCATCTTAGCTGGAGGAGTATTGTGTGTATCCATACGTGTCATGTGCTCATCAAGGTTTCTCTGAAACATCCTCACACCTCTACAAGAAGCATACAGTGCATAAGAAAGAGCAAGAAGATAAAGCCAAGGAGGACTGGAGGCGATAACTTCTTATGTTTGCTATCGACAAAGAAAGCGGTCGTTTGGACCCTAACCTGTAGGTTGCGGTGGATGCCTTCTTATGTGGTTCTTCCACATCCACGCAGCCATCTGTCTCCATGCAACCATCAGTCTCCGGTCAACCATCAGTCTCCATGCAATCAAACACGGATGACATCACTGAGGATACTCCTTGCGAGTTGCATGTGCCATTTGGTTACAAGGGGAAGATGATGAAGGTTGCATCGGGCACAACATTTCTAGGAGAGACGCTCCATAACAGGGATATCCCCCCAGGTTACGTGCGTGTCACCATATCAGAAATAGTACCTGGCTATGAGGACAACGAGATCGAATGCCCGATACCTGAGGCGGGTATAGAAACTCTCCAAGATGCCCTTGGTTCTTTCATTATTTGGAAACGCCATGAAGTTGTCCTCTTACCACGAGTTTCTCCACCCCCGTTGTCTGGGCACGGGTCCTTTCATGCAAGCCAGCCAGCCAATACAGGTGGACAACCATCTCCTATGTCTGCGGCAGACTCGGGAAACAAGCCTCAATCTCCTCATGCAGAAGCCGACTCGACTCACAGTCCTATAATCTATAGTGACAACAAGCCTCTTCCGCATAGTGTTCAGCCTCAGGAAACAATTCAAGCTACGGTAATCCAAGTCTAGCCTACGGCAGTTGTTGTCAAGGCTTCGGTAATCCCAAAGATGATTACCGGCTTTGACAAAGAGCCAAAGGACCCAAAAGCAAAAACTGTTGTTGATAAGTACTTGGCTGGATTCAAAAATCATCTAGCAAGCACCGGTAGGCTCATCCTCGAAGAACAAGATCCTCGAGACAAAGTGTCATATGACAATCACATTTTGGACAATCCTGTGGACGATCTGGACTACCCGACATTCAAATTGGGTAAGCCCCTTCTATCAAACACCATGTACAAGAACCTTCCATGGGAGATGCGGAAGTTGCATGACTGGTACATGATGGCGTCGAAGGAAGGGGTCACCACAATCACTTGTAGGATTCCAAGTGAGGTGTTCAATGAAGAGGATGATGAACAAACCTTAGGCCTATTTTGGGAGGATATCCACTCAATGTTTTGCCTAGGTAGGATGGACGTCACCTTCATCACCTTGTGGTGCATGTAAGTTTCACGTTCGATCTACTTTGAATTTCAATCACAATTCAATATATTGGGAGGATGTCCACTTATATCTTTTTTTTGTAGCATGAACTCTTTTTATCAAAGAAAGAGGGTTGATAGAAATGATTGGAAGGTGGCCTACATTAACCCGAACCGCATCAACCAAAGCAGTATAAACCCAATGTTAAATCCGGATCACTATCTAGATAAGACACTGGCAGAGATAGGTGAAATGAAGGCGGTGATGAGAAATGAAGCAAGGACTCGGGTTACAAATTATTTATGCGAGTGCTTCCTGAAGTGGCAAGATAGACAATGCATCTTAGCCCCCTACAACTTCAAGGAAGTTGGACCACTACTACCTTCATCATATATCATATGTCGAAGTTAAATCCAATCGTAAGTAACTTGTTTTCAACATTCTTATAGCGACCATTGGATCTGTTCTATGATAATTCCACAAATGGGTACCTTCTCGTACTGGATAGTCTTGACTACGACAAGAAGTTGTACAACAACATGGTGGAAGCCATAGATAGGTAACAAATTAGTCTATATATGAATTGATAATGTTAATATCATCTAATGATGCTTTTTGTCGACTATTTAGTGCTTACGAGAAATATGTCATAGCGGGAGGGAAATTTCATCCAAAATGGAAAAAGAAGATATACTTTCGTCATAAGTTTTGGGTAAGGTTTATATGCATCACATACATGTCTTTATCATAGTATCCGTCATATAAAGTGTAACTAACTTGTGTTCTCTACTACATAGTGCTTTAAGCAACAAAAAGGTAGTGTGCATTACGGCTACTACACGTGTGTGTTTGCATCTAGCTCTTCATCTTACCTAGATCATATCGTTGAGGAGTCTAATGAAGAGGTAAGTTGATTTTGTTTATGTCCATTTTACTTTACATGAATAGTGAAGTTTTGAAATCTCATATTAACATAATCTACTCATGTGACACAAAGGGCCATAAGCGAAAAGGCACAATGGACTACAAAGATGAAGAGGAACGCAGAGATCAGAAAGGGTATGATTCCTGAATCACGCGTTCACTTGAGTACAAATTACATTTATCTAGTTGTAGCTTCTCTTTGTCGTTTTATGTTGAGAGAGGTAATTAGTCCATAAGGGAAGTGCTTTGACTCAAATAGTGAACTAGCAACAAAACATAGGTCCCTTTGTGAGTGGGCTGGTTCAAGAGCACCATATGAGCCTAATGCATCAAAAAAAGATGATGACTATGCATTAGGGTTCATATAAAATATTTTGTAAGCTCGATTGAACATTTTGATGACAATGTTGTATATATTCTATGATGAGATGTAAATATCTATGATAAGATTTGTAAATTTTTGTGTATGCAGAATCTGTGATTTCTGTATATTTGCTAAATTTTATTTTTTCTTTAGAAAATAAAAAGTAGCGGCAGTTGATGTTGTCAACCGCTGCTACTGATGGCCAACAATAGCGGCGGTTGAAGATGTCAACCGCCGCTACAGATGGCTAATAATAGCGGCAGTTGACATCTTCAACCGCTGCTATTAATGTGTTTGTAGCGGCGGTTTATATGGGCGACAGACCACCCGCCGCTACAAACGCATATTTGTAGCGGCGTTTGCGTAGCGGCGGGGTGGCTTGCCCGTCGCTACATGCCCTTTCCAACCGTTGCTATAGTGCCATTTTGTTGTTGTGATACTAGTGGATCACACAAACGCAATACAACTCCTATGCAAGCTAGTTACCAAATATACGCGGAAACAAACAACTAGCTAGCAAGGAGTTCTACTCAATCAAAGCTACTAGATCAACTAGCATATAGAAAGCATACAAGCATGAGTAGCACAATACATACTAGGGTGATCAATCAAGTCAAAGCAACTCCTATACATGCTAGTGATCAAGTATGAAGGCTAAGCACTACTAGCAAGTAAAGAAGCCTATTCATGCAAGTCTACAAGGTAGTCAACTAGAGTAAGGTAAGCACACAAGCATGAATAGCACGGTATGTAAATACGGAACGTAAAGCATCATAGTAAGGAGTAGAGTAAGAGATGGCTCATGATTTATTCTCGAGATCTCGAAAGGATGGCGCCTTCCCCTACTCCTTGTTGGACCACTCCCACCGGAGTCCCGGTCCCTCCCACCACCAAGTGGAGTTCTCGCCCACAAGCCCGCAATCACTCCTCGAGTGAAGACACGGTGTGCGTCACCGCTGCACAAAGGACAAGCTCACCTCCCTTGATAACTTGCCAAACTCCCCGAGCCGGCACGAGCGCTCACTATTGATGCCCCTTCCAACGGTGGGCTCAAACTGTGTACAAAGTTGCGACGGCCTTCACAACCAATCACGATAGGCTCGATCTTTGACACCTAACCGGTCTAGGTCTCACTATAGATCAAGAGTACCAACCTAGATGACACCCTCAAGGACACCCTAGCCTTAGATGTGCAAGATCACTCCATGTTACTCTCACTAGCACTCTCAAGATATCCAATATCCTCTCCTAGTGCTCTCCTCTTTTCCTCTTGGACCTTACCAATTATCCTTAGGTACTCCTCTAGCCAAGAGAGGTCTCCAAGACCCCAACAACGAAGTTATATAGGCTCCCAACCTCAAACTAGTCGTTGCTCCACGAAATTGCCTTTCTAGACACACTGACCGGACTGTCCGGTCACTGCCTGACTGGACTGTCCAGTCACTCTGCTAATGGCTCTCCCAGCCATTGGTTCCCTGTCCAGGCAAGATCCTGTATTGACCGGACTGTTTGGTCACTGGACCGGACCATCCGGTCCACTTTCTCTCTCCATTCCAGGAAGGTCCGCAAACTGCATCCTCTCTGTCATCCCTGCACTCCTACTGACTGGACCGTCTAGTCAGCAGACCAGACCGTCCGGTCTGTATGGAGTCTCCTGCATAAATAGTCCTTGCTCCTCGCGCTAAGTCCTAGAAAACTCCACATAGTGACCGTACAGTCCGGTCACCTCTGACCCCCTCTGTCTGATCACTATGTCCAGAAGCTGAAACTTGTTGTACTCGCTTGACTTGGTTTCCCGGCTTCTCCAAACAGCTCCTTGGCTTCTCCACTGTCACCTAGTGCCTGTGATTTCACCAAGCAACCTTGCACATCACCGACTAGACATGACCTAAGAGAATGACCTAGACCCCCTTGATAGTCCGGTTTTCCTGTGTCTCAAAGCCTAACAACTAGATAAGTGTACCAAACACTTGCTCCATAGCTTGTTCTCCGCTTTGGTCCATCTCCATCAATCCTTGGACTCCATAAAGTTCACAAGCCTCCATGCTTGCGGTCATTGTCATCCATTGCCAAAGACGTCGTAGACAATCATCATAAGATAGAAAGGGTTTCCTACACGAACAACACTCATGTAGATATTAGTCACATTTCATCTTTATCATGCATCACCAAAACTCCATACTTCGGGGTGACCTCAATGGTCATGATACTTACATCAGTTGGACCGTGATGCTCCTAAAATCCCTAAACTGTCTCTTGACTAAGGACATCAGCCTCGAGTGTTCTTTGCTAATTCATTACTGGCAGCCCGGAGGCGCCCAGACAGTCTCTTCAGCACCTCTTTCTCCCTTGGACCTCGGCTTCGTGTTGTCGTGCTTCAAAGTCCTTTGTGTCACTTCCGCCTTAGTTCATCAGAGCGAGGTTCATTCAAAAGCTCCTAGCAACGACGAGAGCCTGCTTGACAGCAAGTGAAGGTGTGGCGACACTTTGCTATGCACCAAGACTCCATCGGGATGTCTTTCGCCCGAAAAGAATTGTTAGTCGAGCCAGTGCATGAGGGCGGACCTCGTAGCAATGGGGCTGCGCGATGCCGCTGCATCACGGCCACAACAGTAGCTCCTTGGGGGACGAGGTCTTCTTCGAGGGCTCAATCCCTCACACTATTAGCAATGTCGCTATTACAAGGTCCTCAATTTTGCTATTCGGTTGAGAATGGCCAGCTCTTTGGGAAAAACACCCCCTCCACTTCAAAGTTTGACTGTAGAAGATTTTAATTAAATTTTATTTTCATAATGGTCATTTTTTTATTTTTGGCTGGAACTTTGTGACCGTTGCGGCTGCCCTGGTAAAAATACTGAGGGTGGGCTAGCCTTTCACGGGCTCTATTTGTTTTTTCCATAGCGTACGATGTTATCGCTACTCTCGGATCATAGTTCTACCTCGTCCTCCTCTGAATCCTTGAGCTTGGAGTCTGATTCATCCTCTTCTTCCTCAGGAGGTTCGCAAGCGACTGGTGCGGTTTTACTCTTGATTATTGTTTGTCATTTTTATATGATTTTGTTATCCTGAAGTGCTGCCCCTTTTTCTGGTATCGCGTTTAAGTCTAGCCTTTAATCAGTCATCATTTCTCGCACCAATTACCGCTATTGATTTTGCTTGACGCACCGCGTGACTCATGTCAATTCATTGAATGCTCAGTCTTGTTTTTCACTATAAAACTGGGGGTATGGCCTTTGCATCCGGCCCCATTGTTCATTTGCCCGTGGAAGCTTTGCCCTCCCTGCTCTGAGCTCTCTTATTGGCGCTGCTGACTTTGCTTTCTACTCCGGTTTGTACTTCACTATCATTGTTTTTGATGACTTTGCTGCTTTGATATCGTTGGTTGTTTTGAATGACTTTTCCGTTCTTTACTTTTTGAGATCCGAACAAAATGGCCCAAATCAGGGAGACTGGTGTGCTTGAGACCTCGCGTGACGAAGGCACTGCTCCAGTAGACTGAGAAGAGCATGAGTCTGTTCACGCCGAAGGAGATGTCAGAGTAGCTATGAGGTCTGGCGGCAATGTTGAGGTTGTTGGGACCTCGGATGACGAGCATTCTGAAACTTTTAGGGCCCACAAAGTGGGTCAAAGTACATCAGCCCCTCGAAGGCTGTGACAACAGCGATGATGAAGAATCAAAGAATGGAAGGAGCAAAGAGGAAGAAATCTTGGCTGATCCTGTTGATGCTACTTCGTTCTCCTTTGTTTCTTCGACTGAGGGCCCCCAACATTCGCCCGAAGTGGCTCGTGATGTGGTGGGTGGAGTTTTGGGGAACAAGCGAGGGAAGAAAGTGAAAACTATGCTACCTCCAACAAACTACACCCAGGCTTTGCAATTTAACCCCGATGCTATCCCTCAAATGGTAAAAGTGAAGTACTTTCCCCAGCACTGCGCTCGGGTCCCTGATGATGAAGAGACGACTCCTAATCCCAGACCAAATGAAGTTGTTGTCTTTGCAGAACTATTTGAAGCTGGGCTACAGATTCCATGGCAATCCTTTATCGGAGACGTGCTGTAGAAATACAATATAGTGTTGCATCATTTGAGTCCGAGCGGAGTCATGCAACTTGCTAAATTTTGCTGGGCTATGAAGTCCTATGGTGGGGAGCCTGACGCCAAAGTTTCTGCCAAATTTTTCTCCCTATAGTATTAGAAGCACACTGTTACTCACAACGGAGTCAAATGCTCAGCTAACAATTGTTGCTGCTCCTTCAAGGCTCACCCAGAGTGTGATTCAAAGCCGACTCCGTGTTCACGAAACTAGTGGACTGACAAATGGCACACTTACTGGTTTTATCTTCGGCTTGCACCCTAGCCCTTCGAAGGTAATGACATTCCCCTTAGCCCCCTGGCCTCAATTATGAAACCCTTTGCCGGTGTCTGCAACCCCGACTTTGAAGTTGGTCGAGGGAATCGCATGGTTATTGTCTTCCAAGATGCGTGCCATTACTGCAGTGGTCGCGACATCGTGGAGAATACTGTGTTGCATCTTCGCAACCCCTGAAGGCCTCCTTTTCTATTTTGAAGTTTGGGAGCAAGGTATTGGCTGACGGGAAAACAAAGGTTCCTTTGCCTGTAATGGGGGTCAAGAAGGGAGTCTACGATGACGAGTCCTTTGTGAAGAGGGTTGAAAAGATTGGGGAGTACTATGTCGGGAAGTATAATGTGGCTGAACATAAAGCTATTGTTGATCATACGTTCTCTGGGATAAAGTTCAACCGTATTTTTTGAAGTGAACCAGATTCCGTATGGACCTCGCCATTGTCCGGCCATCCTACTGGCCAATCACACGGCGGGAAAGAGACCCAGGCGGGGTTGAGTTTGGCTCCTACCAACAGAACCAAGTCGTGTGTGAAAAGGAAAGGGGTGACCCCCGAAGATTTGTCTTCTGGTTCTGACTCTCCCCGACCTCGCACTAGGCATCACATTGAGGATCCTCTGATTGATGCGTGTTGTACCAATGTGAAAGAAGGTTCTTTTATTAAAAGAGTTGCCGGTGCTCTTTGATGTGAACAAGGGTCCCCGATCTTCTGAAAGGTTCTGGATAGTTTGATTAGGTCAGAGGCGACACACAAATCGATCCGGCTTCAGAACAGTGCATTCTAAACCCCGCAATTGCAGCACGACGTCTCCTCTGGTTATCAACCATCCTAAAATGATTGACCTTGCCAAGAAGGCTAATCCCTGCCTGTGAATCAATAACACAAGCAAGAAAAAAGAAGAATGCAACACAATTGCAGATGTATTATGAATCTCACAAAGTTGGGGTCTCACAAACTATTATGACAACGAAACTATTA
Organism: Eleusine coracana subsp. coracana; assembly: GCA_032690845.1. NCBI lineage: Eukaryota > Viridiplantae > Streptophyta > Magnoliopsida > Poales > Poaceae > Eleusine > Eleusine coracana. The sequence continues at coordinate 19,916,997 of CM064418.1, read as the reverse complement.
TGAACAGAATAATCTAAGCAAAACCCAAACCCTAACAGTGTGGCGGCTGTATATGAAGACCCTAGGGTCATGCCAAACCCTCTGACATGCCCCTAATTGGACTCTACTGGATACAAAGCCCAAAGGTCAAAAGAAGGCAATCCAGCACCGAAATAGACTCTGGACCCCTCTTGTTTCAACAATTTTCGATGTCTCCAGATGGATTTTGACATGAGACCGGTGGCATTGGAAAATCCTTATTCTTATCTTTCTGTGCATATGTAGAACGTCTGAATCCGAGTCCGTATGCGTTCTAGGCATCCGTTTTAGTGTAGACTGGTCCTGGGGCCCGAAACAGACTCGAAGTCGGTTTTGGTTGGGCCTCCACCTTGGCTTCCATGTCCTTGCTGGTCCTTCACGTCTCTAAGTCGTTCTCCCATCATCTCCTAGTCCTCTCCATGGTTCCTAATTACAATATAATCATTAGATAGCAAACCATTCTCAAAAGTGACATATAATAAAGGACGTAGGAACAAGCTCACCTCTAAATTTAATCGTCGTGCACGAGCTCTAGTCACTGGACCTTGGAAGTCAAGAATTGGAGTAGTGTTGTCTGTCTCCATAGGATTGATGTCCTCATCATCCTCCCCATCTTGAAGTGGAGTCGTCCTCAACTCAAGCTCATCCTCTTCTCCCATGTATGGTTTCAAATCTGAAATGTTAAAAGTAGGACTAACCCCGAACTCGGGAGGCAACTCAAGTTTATATGCATTATCATTAATCTTCTCAATTATTTTAAAAGGACCATCAGCTCTAGGCATTAATTTAGACTTTCTCAAATCTGGAAATCTATCCTTTCTCAAGTGTAACCATACTAAATCTCCTACATCAAGTTTTACTTCTTTTCTACCTTTACTACCAGTAATTTTATACTTGTCATTCATCTTTTCAATGCTAAGTCTAGTGGTCTCATGTATTTGCAAAATAAATTCAGCACGCTCCTTAGCATCAACATGAACTATCTCATTAATAGGTAGAGGAAGTATATCAAGTGGAGTACGGGGATGAAAACCATACACTACCTTGAAGGGACTTACCTTGGTAGTAGAATGTGTTGCATGATTATAAGCAAACTCAACATGAGGCAAACATTCTTACCATTGCTTCAAATTTTTCATCAAAATAGCTCTCAACATAGTACCCAAAGTGTGGTTCACCACCTCAGCTTGTCCATCAGTTTGTGGGTGACAAGTTGTAGAAAACAGCAACTTTGTACCCAACTTATTCCAAACGTGCGTCAAAAGTGACTCATGAATTTTGCATCACGATCTGAAACAATAGTAGAAGCATACCATGCAAACGTATAATTTCTTTGAAAAAGAGGTCAGCAATATAACTAGCATCATCAGTCTTATGACATGGTTCAAAGTGTGCCATCTTAGAAAATCCATCCACAACAACAAAAATACTATCACTCCCCCTCTTAGTCCTAGGTAGTCCTAAAACAAAGTTCATAGAAATATCCGCCCAAGGAATAGAAGGAACAGAAAGTGCCATGTATAAACCATGTGGATTCAAGCGAGACATAGCTTTTTGACATCTAGTGCAGCGAACAACAAAGCGCCCAGCATATTTCCTCATCCTTGGCCAAAAGAAGTGTGTGGCAAAATGACCCATCAATCCAGCTCCATGCGCCTCCTGTAATAACAAAAGACGAACGAAACCAACTGGAATGCATAGGCCGTTAGCTCTAAACAAGGATCCACCATTCAACACAAATTTGTTTCATGCACGACCTTCTTTACAATGTAGCAATACATCCTTAAAATCAACATCAGCAGCATATTGTTCTTTAATTGCCTCAAGTGCAAAAATTATACAATGAAGTTGAGACAACAAAGTATAGCGCCTAGATAAAGCATCAGTGATCACATTACCCTTCTCTTTCTTATGTTTAATAACATAAGAAAAAGACTCAATAAACTCAACCCATTTAGCATGTTTACGGTTCAAATTACATTGAGAACAATATACTTAAGTAATTCATGATCAGAATGAATAACAAATTTTTTGGGCAACAAATAATGATGCCATGTCTCTAAAGAATGTACAAGTGCATACAATTCCTTATCATACATGTAGTAATTCAAAATAGGCCCAGTAATTTTCTCACTAAAGTATGCAACAGGTTTACCATCTTGCATCAAAACATCACCAATGCCTATACCACTAGCATCACATTCAAGATTAAAAGTCTTATCAAAATTAGGTAATTGAAGCAATGGTGCATATGTAAGTTTGTCCTTCAAAGCATCAAAAGACTCATGATGTACCTTACCCCAATGGAAATCAACGCCCTTCTTTGTCAACTCATGCAAAGGTGCAGCAATGGTGCTGAAATCTTTGACAAAGCGGCGGTAGAAACCTGCAAGACTAAGAAAACTCCTCACCTGTGTGATAGTTTTTGGAACAGGCCAGCTCTTTATGGCTTCAATCTTCGCGTCATCCACCTCAATTCCCTGTGGAGTCACAACATAGCCAAGAAAAGAGACTCAATCCGTGGAAAAGGTGCACTTCTCAATGTTACCAAATAAACATGCATCTCACAAAGCATAAAAAACAGCACACAAATGATTCATATGTTCATCTATGGATTTGCTATAAATCAAGATATCATCAAAGTAAACTACCACAAATTTGCCAATGAAAGCTCTTAAAACCTCATTCATCAAGCGCATGAAAGTACTAGGTGCATTAGTTAAACCGAAAGGCATTACTAACCACTCATATAACCCGAATTTGGTTTTGAAAGTTGTTTTCCATTCATCTCCAAGTTTCATTCTAATTTGATGGTAGCCATTACGCAAATCAATTTTAGTGAAAATTATAGCACCACATAACTCATCAAGCATGTTGTCTAGCCTAGGAATAGGATGACGATACCTAATAGTAATATAATTAATGGCTCTACAATCTACACACGTACGCCAAGAACCATCTTTCTTTGGAACCAAAAGTACAGGAACAATACAAGAACTAAGTGATTGATGAACATACCCACGATCCAAAAGGTCTTGGACTTGTCATTGTATCTCCTTAGTCTCCTCAGGGTTGGTCCTATAAGCAGCATGGTTTGGCAAAGTAGCACCCGAAATGAAATCAATTTGATGCTCAATCCCTCTCAAAGGCGGCAATCCAGGGGGTATCTCAGCTGGGAAAGCATTATCATACTCCTGTAAAAGGTTAGTGACAGCAGGAGGCAAAGCATTAGAAGCAATATCATCAAGCGAAAACAAAACTTATTTACATATCAAAGCATAGCAAATATCATCATCAGCAGAAATTTCAGCAAGCTCAGATTTTATTGCAAGACATGAACGACCTTGTAATTTAATTCCAGCACCCTTAGAACTTGGAGAATTATTAACATTACTAGGTGTAGAATCAGAATTTATAGGCTGTTGAATTTCAGGACCTTTATTTTTCAAACTAGCAGCTCTTTCTAAATCAGCTTGTACAATTTCAGCTTGGGTCATTGGTAACAAAGTAATTTTAGTTCCTTTATGCATAAAAGTGTACTTATTATTTCTACCATGGTGTACAGCATCATTATCAAATTCCCAAGGTCTACCCAATAAAAGTGATCATGCTTGCATGGGTACGACATCACAATCAACAGAATCCACATAAGAACCAATGGAAAAAGGAACTTTGCAAGTTTGTGTTACCTTAGCTTTTCCAGAGTCATTTAACCACTGAATGTAGTTCAGATGTGGATGTGGGTATGTGGTCAAATCAAGCTTGTTGACAACATCAGAACTCACCAAGTTATTGCAGCTCCCTCCATAAATGATGACACGTGCTCGGCGGTTCTTGATGAGGAAGAAAATCTGGAACAAGTTGTGGCGTTGCATTGTCTCGGGCTACTGAACTTGTGTGCTAAGGACACACTGAAGAATAATGTTCATGTATCCTGAGGTTTCTCCGCCTCCAAGGACAAGGTCACTACTGGTGGCAGCGCCATCCGCCTCATCATCCTCCACATCGGAGGTGCTCATGTAACCGCCATCATCTGTCGTCACATATGCCCACCTACTTGGGCAATCTTTCTGCATATGATCAAGTCCATGGTCTAAGCGCTGCCATTTACTAATCTCTCTATAAAAAGAAGGAGGAACAAAACAATCACGCATTGTTACCTTATGTTCTTCCCAAGTTCTAGGCAAATCAGTTTCAGCAGCTAGACCACTCCACCAAACAATGGCAAAGTCCTTAAGCTCACTAGTGGCTTGTCTAACTCTATGTTGTTCAGGAACAAGGTGGGCATTAAATTTTTGTTCTACAGTCATCTACCAATCAAGATAAACATCACTATCATATTGACCGAAAATGAAGGAATGGAAAACTTAATTTTAGCATACGGATCATCTGGGGCATGGTTACTGTGTGGGCGACAGTTGTAGTTGTGGAAACCACCCATACCTTAAGTTTTACGTTGCAAACGACATCATAATTTTGTAGTCCTTGTAGCTGACCTATCCACGATGCCATCAGCCTTATACACTATGTCTTCATCATGGTCATCTTCAACGTCATTGTTGTTGTTGGTGGTGGTTGTATTGTTGGTCTTATGAGCGGTCTCCAACTCAACAACCTGATCGGTGAGCTTGGAGACCCGCTTCTCTAACCGCTTGATGCTTTCTCCAATGTGAAGCTTGTTGACCGCTTCAGTAACGGCTCTGGTGATCGTCTCTGCCAAAACACTCTGAGCAGCCTGCAAAGCCTTCTAGAGCTGTTATTGGCTCACGCACTCAGCAAATTTTAAGGGTGAAGACACCTCTCCATCATTGCTTCTTTCCATCAGAAACACCATAACAAGAAACAAACAGTAAAGGTTATCCCTACAAAACAGCTAAGCAGTGGTGCCTCTCAACACAGTAAAAAGGAAGCTCCTTACAAAGATCTTACAAAGTTTTGAAAAGCAAATCAAAGGATACCAGGGAGGTGTGTTCCACGATTGCAAGGGTTACAAAATAACCTGTGTGCTGTCCAAAAGAATTATGTAGAGCTAGGAAGGCCAAATATATATATGTGAGTGGCACACAAATCAAAAACAGATAGTAAAGCTGAATAAGTGCCCAAGTAACTTGTCCCTAGTTGCTGGTCTAAGTATGTCCTAGAATAGTAGTGATAGCAAAGTAGAAACAAGAAGAGAAAGACACACAGGTGAGAACAGGGGGCTAAGTGCAAAACAGCCAAATCTAGAAATTACAGGGGGCTAGATGTAGCACTAGTAAAAATTCCAAATTTTTTTTCTTTTATTTTATTTTTTTGATATTTTGTTCCAACTAACTAACAATGGGGAAGAATCCACAGAAAATTTCAGCTCCAATAGAGCTACGATGTGGCCTACAGAAATTCTTGAAGTTTCAGAAATCGTCGAGTTTCAACTTGAAGCAATTTTTTCTTTATCATTCCGATTTATTATTGAATTTTTTGACGAAGGTACACTATGTGGGTATGCTCAACTTTGAGTCAAGAATCTGCTGTAAAAATTTTAGACAAAACGGATACCCGAGCGAAAAGTTATGCCCGTTTTACCGAAGGGGTGTTGGAATCGGTTTTCAGGAAACCCGAGGCGAAACCCGAGTCAGGTTAGGGGTCGGTTTTGGGGTCGGGTTTGAAATCAGGTAATATTTTTTTTTAGCAGCGTGGATGCAGAAGAATGTGGAATTTGTGGGGATTGGTCCAAAGTGTTGACGGTGGGGTTAGGGTGGGATTAGGCTGGGTGTGCCGATCAATCAACCCTAGCACACAAAGCCAACAAAACAGAGGACAGTGAAGGGGATAGCGGCTAGGGTTGCAAGGAAAACACTACTGATGATAAAAACACAAACTAAACCAGCGACTAAACAAGAACTAGGACAGTGTTTTTTTTTTTGGCTTTTCTATGGATGATAGGATGAACACAAAATGAAATTAACTAAGGATAGTGCAAACTTGATGGTGCAACCAAAGCTCTGATACCACTTGATGTGAATAAGCATTCCCGATCTTTCGAAAGGTTCTGGATAGTTTGATTAGGTCAGAGGCGACACACAAATCGATCCGTCTTCAGAACATCACGTTCTAAACCCCACAATTGCAGCACGACGTCTTCTCTGGTTATCAACCATTCTAAAACGATTGACCTCACCGAGAAGGCTAATCCCTTCTTATGAATCAAGAACACAAGCAAGAACAAAGAAGAATACAATACAATTGCAGATGTATCATGAATCTCACGAAGTTAGGGTCTCACAAACCGTTATAATGGCGAAACTGTTATGAACAGAATAATCTAAGTAAAACCCGAACCCTAATGGTGTTGTGGTGGCTGTATATGAAGACCCTAGAATCGTGTAAGATCCTCTAGACGTGCCCCTAATTGGGCTCAACTGGATACAAAACCCAAAGGCCAAAAGCAGGCGACACTGCACCAAAACATATTCTGGACCCCCTCTTGTTTTGATACTTCCCAATGACTTCGGATGTATTTTTACATGAGACCAGCGGCAGTGAAAATGTCTTCTTCCTTTTGTTCCGTGCATATGTAGAACGTCCAAATCCGAGTCCGTATGTATCCTGGACATCCATTTTAGTGCAGACTGGTTCTGGGGCCCGAAACAGACTCGAAGTCAGTTTTGGTTGGGCCTCCACCTTGGCTTCCACGTCCTTGCTGGTCCTCCACGTCTCCAAATCTTTCTCCCATCATCTCTTGGTCTTCTCCATGGTTTCTAATTATAATATAATCATTAGGTAGCAAACCATTCTCAAAAGTAACATATAATAAAGGACGTAGGAACAAGCTCACATCTAAATTTAATCGTCGTGCACGAGCTCTAGTCATTGGACCTTGGAAGTCCAGAATTGGAGGAGTGTTGTGTGTCTCCATAGGAGTGATGTCCTCATCACTCTTTCCGATTACGAGGATAGTGAAGGCGAAGAGGTACACGAACTGATTGTTAAGCCTTCAGCTGATCCTATACTTCACGTTGATGAACCTAGTGCATCACTTCGCCAACCCTCCAGCCACGAATGCGTTGTTGCCATTGCTGGTGGTAAGTATATTGTATACTAGTTCTTTGTTATTCTGCGAATGCTTACTTTTCATTTGTTTCACTCATGGTGGTTTGTTTCAGGATCTACCTCTGAAAAGCGAGGTGCATCGTCCTTAAAGGTGGACTTTGGGAATCCAAGAACTTGGGATTTTTTTTACTCCGTGACTGAATCTTGTTTGTGTGCGACCTTGTGACTTTGCTTGCTTTTCTGATTATTTCGACATCGATGCTGACTGGTTTTCTTTTCGCAGAACTAAAACAACACGTATCTGGTTTTTCTCTGGAGAAGTGAGACAGCTTGACTTGCACTATGTTGTGACATGTAAGATTGCGTATTACGCTTTCGTCCTTTCGTGATTGATTTTTTTTTTTTTGCTGAAATTAATTTTGCTTTGCGGAGACTCTCTCTGAAGTCATTGGTGAGAAAGTTGATTCTGCTAAGTCACATGCAACGACTGTCAAGTCTCAAGCTGTGACGATTAAAGTTCTTCGCACTGAAAATGAGCCTCTTCAACAAGAGCGAAATAAGGCTATAGATAAAGCCAACAGCCAAAGGGAAGAGATCGCTGCACTTCGGCAAAAGCTATCTGTTCTGGAGAAAGAAAATAAGGAGTTGAAAGATTTGCTTGATGCGAAAACACGCGATTTTGACTCTGCAAATGATAAGCTTGGTGAGATGGAGGAGACATCGCGTCTTAACATAAGAGCCTTTTCTGATCGAGATTCCCCGATTTGTGCAGCTTATGACTAGGTGCTTCGTAGTGTTGGTGCAGAGAGTGGTGAACTCGTCCGTGATCATGATTTGATTAGTCCGTCGTCTTTCCTTGAATGGTTGGACGGCAAGGTTGCCGCTCTGCCAACTATAATTGATCGCTGCTCCGATTATGGTGCTCTACACACCGTAGAAGCAGCACTGAATATCTTGAGCCAGCAGGGATGCAATCACATTGCCGGTTTAAGATCAGTGGTTGTGGATGAGAAAGCTCGATCTGGCACATCAAGTACTAGAGAAAACACGGATGAGAGGCGGCAATGGAAACCGCTCGTGCCAAACTGACAGAGGTTTGTTATTTATTGTTATTATTATTATTATTATTATTATTATTATTATTATTATTGTTGTTGTTGTTGTATTTATCATTACTTATCCCGATTGGCTTGCTTTTAACAGCTGAAAAGAAAAGCTTCTCTTCAGACCTCCGGGGCTCCAAGTACCAGCTCGACTCTGGCGGAATGCCTCGCAGCTGCTGGCGCAATTAACAAAGCCATGACTACTTTGGGCGATGCTGGACGTGCTGGCCTTGGCAAAGAGGTTTAGAATAGCCGGCCTTGCTTAGAATTTCGGTTTTGGGTAGTCCAATTTATTTAACGCATTTTGTAATGAATTTTACATCTGCGCAGGTTTCTGCTGATGAGACTGAGCAGAATGTGGATATCTGTCCTATAGAGTTGTCCAGTGATAGTTCTGAGATTGCATCGGAAATTGCGCATGCCTATCGTTTTGCGCCTGTTTGGCCTAGTACCCCACCTGGTTCTAATGAAAGCAGCAGTTCTGACCTCGACTGGAGTGTTTTCGACGAAGCGAAAAGGTGCACCTCACATTTTGTCTACGACTCCTTTATCTGGAAATGCTGCTGGTATTGATCGTGCAAGTGATCATCCAGCAATGCGTGCCCCTCGGCTAGCTGTTAGGAAAATTCCCGCAAGCAGGATTTGTTCTCTGAATGATTCTGGTATATTCCGCGTTAAACGGGGTACCGATCCTCTTAACTCTCGTGCTAATTTGAATCCTCGTAACACTACAGGGGCTTGTAGTTCCCGTTCCGCAACTTTGTTTGTTGTGGACAATTATAGATTGTTTCGGAAGATATCTCGCGCTCCCACTGATTATACTCAAGAAGAGTGGGATAGCATATTTCCTCAACTTATCGAATCTGGAATTAGTGTAAAGGAAGAGACAGACTAAATGAAGATTACTTGTTGTATGAAAGTCAAAAATTGTCTTGGAATAAATGTCTTGTTTCTTTGTCCTATTTTGCTTTGAGAACGAGCTGGATTGCTATTTTATGACTCCATTGTTATTTAGAGCGAAAAACGACCCCACCCCCCTTTGTCATTTTAGGGGCGAGGTTCTCAACGAAGTGAAAATAAGGCGCCAAGCCCCCTTTGCGACTTTGGCACCATTTAGAGCGAAAAACGCACCCTCCCCCCTTTGAAAATAAGGTGTCGAGCCCGTTTTGTGACTTCGGCATCATTTAGAGCGAAAAATACCCCCTCCCTCCTTTGTCATTTAAGAGGTGAGTTTCTCAACGAAGTGAAAATAAGGCGCCGAGCCCCTATTGCGATTTTGGTGTCGTTTGGAGCAAAAAACGCTCCCCCCCTTGTCGTTTTAGGGGCGAGGTTTTCAACAAAGTGAAAATAAGGCGCCGAGCCCCTTTTGCGACTTCGACGTTGTTTAGAGCGAAAAATGCCCCCTCTCCCCTTTGTCGTTTTAGAGGTGAGGTTCTCAACGAAGTGAAAATAGGACGCCGAGCCCCTTTTGCAACTTCGGCGTTGTTTAGAGCGAAGAACGCAAGGTTCACAATAATTTCTTGACTTTTGGAGAGCAATTGGCTCTTTGTCGAATCTTTTGACTTGTGCTCGCTTCTTGAGACTTTGAGATTTTTAGCTCGTTTTGTACATAAATTAAAAAATTTGGAGTCGGAATAGTAGTGCCTTTACCTTAATGGCGCTATGTCCGGCTCTGCTTTTCAATTTTTTGTCGAATGCCAGAACTTCTATTTGCGAGAAGTTCTTTCAACTTTTTGAGACATTGTGAAATGTTTTGGGGAATGACTAGCCTTCATTTCGCTAGGGATTACATTTTACTGCCTCGTTAAAAACCTCACCCCATTGCTGGTTCCCCAGTGAGGAAAAGGGTACGGACTTTTTATAGAAGTTTGATAAGAAAAAGAAACAAATAAAAAGTAATCACTACTGTGCTTGTTCGCTTATAACTCTATGAACTGGACACTAATCCTATATCTTTTCAAAGATAAAATTTGCGGAGATTGTCCGCGTTCCAAAAGTGGCGCAATTCTTCTCGTTCCAAATTTTCTAGTCTATATGTGTCTGGCCAATTTGTTTTTGCGACAAGGTAGGGACCTTCCCACTTTCGTTCTAGCTTTCCTTTGCTTTCTGTTCTTGGCGTTCTGATCAGCACTAGCTCTCCTGGATTGTACTCCCTTGGAACTACCTTCTTATCCCTCCAATTTTCGTTTCTGACTGAAATTTTTCTAAGTTATGTAATGCTTGCAGCCTGTCCACTTCGATCAACTCTTTGATTTATCCCTCTTCCAATTGTGTTTCTGTGATTGTAGTTCTCAGGCTTTCGTTCATGATTTCCTCCGGAATGACAGCCTCTCCACTGTATAACAATCTGAAAGGTGTGAACTTTGTTGCTCTGGACTCGGAAGTGTTATGTGACCAGACTACTCGTGGCAACTCTTCTGCCCTTTTTCCTTTTTTCTGATTGAGCAAAATTTTCTTGATTACCTCGAAAATTAGGCCGTTTGCTCTCTCCACTGCTCCATTTGACAGCGGGTGATACACATATGTGAATTCAACTTTGGTGCCAATTGATTTGCAAAGTTACTTGAACGCATCATTGTGAAACTGTTTTGCGTTGTCCACTGTTATCTCTTTTGGTACCCAGAATGTGCATACAATATTTTGCAAAAAGAACTTTTTGATGGTTGCCGCTATGATGTTCTTGATTGGTTTTGCTTCTATCCATTTTGTGAAGTACTCCACTGTGACCAGAGCATACTTGTAACTTCCTTGTGTTATTGATAGCTCGCCCGCTATGTCGATTCCCCATCTTTGTAACGGCCAATATGGTGATATGAGTTGTGTTAATTGAGATGGTGTTGAATTTTTCTTTGAAAATTTATGGCAGGCTTCACAAGAGCAGACAACTTTGATTGTGTCCCTTACTGCTGAAGGCCAAAATAAACCTTGCCTGAACGCTTTTGCCACGATTGCACGAGGTCCAATATGAGAACCACAGAATTCGTGATGTACTTGTTTTAAAAGTTGCACTCCTTCACTGACGGATAGACACTTTAGCAGCGGAGTGCATATTCCCTTCTTATACAATGTGTTTTGTATTATTACACAATTCCTAGATCTCTGTTAGTTTCTTTGCTACTCGGCTGCACTTTGAGGCTCGAAGTATCCTCTGAGATAAGCCATGATTTGCGCTCTCCAATTCTCACTATAAATTGCGTGTATCAACTTCGGAACTTTGCTACTCGGCTGCACTAGATTGATGGTTCTTGCAAAGTTTTGAAGAACACATCTGGTGGCAATTCTAGCTTTCTGGAAGCTGCCTTGGCTAGTTCATCCGCTTCGTAGTGTTTTCTCTTGACGTATTCTATGTTGAATTCCTTGAAATACTTGTCCATGCTCCTAACTGCCATCAAGTATTTTTCAAGCTGTGGGTCTCTTGCGATGAAATCTTTGTCTACTTGCTTTGCTACTACTTTGGAATCCATTTTGACTTTATAGCTTTGCACCCCTAAATCTCTTATTTTTCTTAAGCCCAAAATTACTGCTTCATATTCTGCTACATTGTTAGTGCACTTTACTTCGTCATCATTGAATTCTAATCTTGCGGCGTACCTTATTTTCAATCCCATTGGTGAGGTGATTACCGCTACTATTCCCGCTCCTGCTGCTCCCCAAGCACCATCGCAATATACTGTCCAGTATTTTTCAATCACTTCTCTGTCGACAAAATATCCCGGCGAGGTCCAATCTGCAACGAAGTCCGCTAGGACCTGTGACTTGGCTGCACTTTTTTTCTCAAAGTCTATGATGTGCTAAGATAATTCCATTGCCCTTTTTCTGATTCTTCCTGAGGCGTCATAGTTTCTAAAGATGTCATTTAAAGGTTGATTTGTCATTACTTTTATTCTATGCACTTTGAAGTAATGCCTTAACTTCCAAGATGCCATCACAACTTTCGAGTGCTTCGCTGACGAAGTACACAGGGAATTGCTGATGTGATTCTTTTAGCTCTCTGTTTACCATTTTCGTTACCCTTTTTCTCAAATATTAGTGCGGCACTTATGACAAACAGTGATGCCGCAATGTATAACATCAATGGTACTCCGGGTTCTGTATTTGTCAATTATGTCAGCTCCCTTAAATAATTTTTCAGCTCATCGAATGCCTCTTGCTGTTCGTGACCCCATTGAAAATTTTCGGAACCTCTTAAGGTTTTGAAGAATGTAAGGCTGCACTCTGCAGATTTTGAGATGAATCTATTCAGTGCTGCCATTCTTCCAGTTAACTTTTGCACTTCTCTTTTGCTCTTTGGTGGCTGCATAGTTATAATTGTGTTTATTTTATCTAGATTTGCTTTGATTCCTTTTGCTGACACCAGACATCCCAAGACTTTTCCTTTCTGGATTCCAAGAATGCATTTTTCTGGATTCAACTTCAACTTCGCCGCTCTGAGGTTGTCGAATGTTTCTTTCAAGTATGTTATATGATCGGACTTGACTTTGCTTGCAATTACTATGTGATCGATGTATGCGTGAACATTCCTACCTAACTGCTGCTTGTACACTTTTTTAGACATTTTGCAGAAAGTTGGACCAGCATTTTTCAACCCTTCTGGCATTCTCACGAAACAATATGTTCCAAGTGGCGTAATGAAACTTGTTTTCTCCTGATCCTCCTTCCTTAGCCAGACTTGATGATACCCCGAGAAATAGTCAAGCAATGACAACATCTCACTTCCTGCTGCTGAATCCATGATTTTGTTGATGCGGGGCAGGGGAAGTCATCTTTTGGACATGCTTCATTTAAATCAGTGAAATCAATGCACGTTCTCCACTTTCCATTTTTCTTTTTCACCATGACTACATTGGCCAACCACTTCAGGTAACAAACTTCTCTGATCACTCCGGCGTCTAACAACCTTTGAACTTTGGCCTTTACTGCTGCCGAGTTTTCATTTGACATTTTTCTGAGTCATTGATTCTTTGGTCTTGCTGTATCACTGTCGAAACTTGAGATCGGTAGTAAATATATAGGGCTACGTCGGGACTAAGAACTACGATGGTAACACAAGACGCTGAGTTATACAGGGTTTGGCCCTCTCGATGAGAGTAAAAATCATACGTCTTGTGTTCTGTGTATTGTATTGATGTTGTGAAACTTGTCGCTACTGCTGTGTTTCGTGTCCCTCGATGGGGGGTACCCTGCCGCCTTATATATCCGGTCGGCAGGGGGGTGCATGAAGAGTACTAGTCGTAACCCTTTAGGATTTACATAGAAAGTCTATCTCTACATGCCTTGCGCTCCAAGCCGAGTCGGTAGGCTTCCTTGTTAATGAAGTACCCAGTCAGCTACCGACTTAGTCTTGTATGAGGATACCCGTAAAGCAAGTATCCCACAATCACTTATTTCCAATCTATGTTCAATTACCTCTCTACTTACCCCTCGTGGTCCTTAGAGTTCCAAGCGAAAATATCTTTGTTCTTTTGCAGAAATGCGAGCAATTGTTTTTCTTAGCTGAATGTCATATCTGCTCCAATTAATACAGATTGACCTAGCACTAGGTTGTCTAGCAGCACCTTTTTTGTTTCTGACTCTGCTTCCATTGACATCGCGTCATTAATAGTTTCAGCTACTTTGCTCTTTCCATTTTTTTTCTTTTCTCTGCACCATGTCATTTTCTCCTTTCTTCTTCTTGTAACATTTCTTGTGACATTGCTTCTATGTTGTGTACATTTTTTTGTCCCAGGGTGTACCTGTGTTCAATGTTTTGGGCCTCTTGCTGATCACCAAAGATCGTAATGACTCTGTTACTTGCCAGCATTTTCGTGCATAGGTAGGCATTGTGGACTATTGCCTTGAAACTATTGATTGTACCTCGGCCCAAAGTTACATTGTATGGATAAAACAGGTAAATGACACCAAAGGTTATGTACTCAGGTCTTGGGTTGGACATGTCACCAAATGAAACTGGCAGTTCTATCTTTCCGAGTGGTTCCACTCTTTTTCCGCCAAAACCGTATAAGGGCACATTTGATGGCTTTAGTATTTCTTTTGCATAACCCATTTGCAGATAAGTGTTGTAGAATATGATGTCCACTTGACTGCCATTGTCCACTAGGACTTTTCCAATTTTCCAGTTGTTGATGTGAGCATTGATGACAAAAGGATCAACATGAGGGTAAGTTTTGAGCTTCAGATCTTCTTGAGTGAAGGTTATTGGGATATGAGACCATTTGGACTTAATGATTGGGCCGTCTATGGATATATTATTTACAGATCTAAAGTAATATCTCCTTTGTCTCTTGTTTTCAAAGTCCATTGATGAGCCCCCCGCCCCCCATTATCATCCTGATAAAACCTTTTGTTGGAAGCAGCTGTGGTTGGGTTTGCTGGCTTTGTTGGTTGAGTGTATTTTCTGCTTTTGGCTGTGGTAGTGGGAGTTGTTGACTTTGATGTTTTTCAATGGCTAATTGTTGTCGGGGTTGCTGGGCTTGGTTTTGGAGAAATGGACGCTGAAATGTGTTACTTGTGGCAAAGTATGAGTAAGGGTGGTATTGGTACTGTGGATTTGGCATTTGTGTTTGGCTAGAGAGTGGGGTGTACCTTTCGGTATTTGATGCATAAGGTTGGTTTTGTGAAAGATATGTTTGGCTTTCAGGAAGTGTGTAAGGCTAGCTGCTAGGAGTTGAATTTGGTTGATTTTGCCATGCATGAAGCGAAGTGTGGTTGATCACTTTTGTGTGCTCCGCTTGCCTTTTTTCTTTATCCATTCTCTGTTTTATTTGCTTAGCAATTTCACACTCAAATGATTTGCGCCCCTTATCTTCTGTGCAATAAATGCGGTATGGCTTTTTAGGGGGATGATTCGAAGTGTCTCCTCTACCTCTACCTTGGCCTCTGTTGTTGCCTCCTCTGAATTGCTGCTGATTTTGCTGACTTGATGGAGGTGTGCTTTGTTGCGCGATTTGTTGATTTGATTCAATGTTGCCTACCAAGAATTGGGGTGCGTGATTTTGAAACTTCTGCCTTTTGTTGTTTGCATCTTGCCAGCTCTCTTTTCAGTGTTCCTGGTTTCTATTATCTTCCTCTCTTTGGTTCTGAGTTCTTCTTTTGAAATCCCGCTCTGATCGGCAGTACTCTTCGATTTATTTGCACATTTCTTTTAGCGAAGTTGGTGGCCTTTTTGCAAATTGGGATGTTGACAAAAGATGCTCTAAGGCCAGCAATTGCGTACTCCATTGCTCTTTCTTCTCACAATGTTGGGGATTGCGCTTTCAAGATTAGGAATCTTTTGTAAAACTCTTGCAGTGTTTCAACATGGCGCTGCTTGAGGATTTTCAGAGATTCATTTGGCTTGGAAATGCTTCAAAGTCCCCCAAAGTTTGCCAAAATCTTATCTCTCAAGTTTTCCCAACTATAGATTGATCTTGGTGGCAATATGAAATACCAGTTTAACGCTATTCCTTCAAGAGCACAAGCAAAAGCTTTTGCTCGCGTGATATATTCTCCTCTGGCTGATATGATTGTCGAAGAAGTAGCTCTTTCTTGTGTTCTTGCTGGAGGATGGCTATGACTTCTGAACCTCGATGAGCTATTTTCTTTGCTTCCTCGACAAACTGCTACTGGAGTGACAGCAAGTAATCATTCTCCTTTCTCAACTTTTCCATTTCTTCTTCTTGACTTGTTTTTGTTACTGGCTCTTCATCATCTGACTCTTGCTAGTCGTTGACTTCTATTATGGTTACAGTGCTTGCTTGCCTTTCATACGATGTACCTGCTTTATGATCATTTGCACCCGTAAAGTTTGCTTGTGCTTCAACACTTGCTTGTGTTTGTTGGTTTGTTTGCAACTGCGTAACATGCGGTTGGCTATGAACTTCGGGGTCTTGGTCTTGCATAATGTTAATGTAGCTTTCGGGAAGTTGTTGAGGCCTTGCACTCAATCTAGCAAGCTCAACGGCTGGCAACTCGGGCATGGAGCCCCATGTTGTTTTTCTTCTCGACCTGGACATAGTGAGTTTTTCTTACAAGGTCACAAACAGTGGGCACCACTATTGGCGTATAGTTCCACAACGTGGATCTGAATGGTGATAGATCAGGGACTTCGGGAGTCGAAGCTCCAATTATACTCAAGAACAACGAGAAAGTGTTCTTCCAGACATTTTGTTCCATTGACCTCATGGGATTACACTGGATTATGGAATTACAACGGATAGCACTCTAGGGTCTCCTTTTATAGCCCCAAGGAGCCTTTTACATTGGTTAGTTGGACAGTTATGCCCCTAAATATCCTAAACTATCTCTTGACTAAGGATGCCAGCCTTGGGGGTACTCTGGTAATTCATCACTGGCAGCCCAGAGGCACCCAAACGATCTCTACAGCACCTCTTTCTCCCTTGGACCTTGGCTTCATATCGATGCCTTGATGGTCTCATCGGCACTTCTTTCTCCCTTGGATCTCGGCTTCATGTCGCCGTGCTCCGAAGTCCTTTGTGTCGCTTTCGCCATAGTTCTTTAGAGCGAGGTCCATTCAAAAGCTCCTAGCGATGACGAGAGCCTGCTTGACAGCAAGTGAAGGTGTGGCAACACTTTGCTGTGCGCCAAGACTTCATCGGGATGTCTATCGCCTAAAAAGAATGGTTAGTCGAGCCGGTGCTCGAGGGCGGACCTCGTAGCAGTGGGGCCGCGCGATGCCGCTACATCGTGGCCCCAACACCTGCAAACCCTAGCGCCACCGCCATGCGCAAAAGCTGCCACCGCCGCTTGCACATCACTTGTCGCCGAGCAGCTCGCCACCGCATGCCTCGCTGATGACTCCGCCGTCGCCCAGCTCTCCCTCATTGCCGCGCGCCCAGCTCTCCCTCCGCCGTCGCCCAGCTCTCCCAACCTCTAGAGTCGAGCTCCCTTGTCGATTGCTAAGGCAAAGTTGATTCTTTTCCCTCCACCTCCATTGCCGGAGACATCAAAGTTGCCATCTTTTAGGCGATTGGTCATGTGTTTTTAGCATCTTTGGCTTCGAGTTCTCCCAGAGTATTGAGCTTATCTCCTAAAATTCATTGATTATGGGCTGATTCCCAGTAATTAATTTTAATTTATGCAATTAGATTAACTACTCATGATGAGTTGGATTAATTAGCTAATTGACTCAACCTAGATGCAACTAATTCCATGCATATCTGTTAATTGCAATTCTAGGGTTTGTCTCGCATCTAGTCTACAGTTAGATTTATTGCAAATTATTTGACTGTACACTAGATGACCTGCACCAGCCACGTATAGTCGATGATCACTGTTGATTACATTGCTTTATTTGTTCAGTGATCATGTCATTCATTGAGTGCTAGGATTTCTATTGTGCATACTTACCTAGTGGTGCTTTGCTAGTAGATTTATACATAGGTTTCATGCTTATCCTATCTATACCCATGTGCGTGCAGTGACAATAGTCAACAGCAGAGATGGCAGGATCTGGACAGGATGGGGGCAAGGATAAGATGCCAGAGAAGCCAAATAGAAAGAAGAGGATGAGGCTAGACCCAGAGTCTGAGAGGGCTAGGAGGTTAGCTCCGCCCTTGAATGCCATGGAGCAATCACTCCGGACACCTGGATCACTGCTGATCACAGGTACTCAGACAGACAATCAGGGTCATAGGAAGAGCACCAGGCAGAGGACCACAGGACCAGAGCTATACAAAGGAATCAGGTTGCCACCGTGGTCGTAGGGTACTCTGACTTCTCGTCTGAAGAGGTCATCGAGACCTACGGAGCAAGGATCCTCCAGGCAGCAGGAGGAGTCAGAGAAGGAGGAGTCAGACTCAGAGGAGACCTCAGTGTCTGAGGAGTCTGAGGAGGAGGAGCTAGAGGAGACTAAGCAGCTAGCATAGCCACAGCAGCAGAGGACTGCTCAGTGGGCAGGAGACGCACAATGCACCTTTGCAGTGTGCACGAGTTGGCTATAGAGACTGGTACAGGCAGCCGGGGAGGTAGATATTCTTAAGGTTCCTGCAAAGGATCTTCATACGCTTTGTCTAGTCTCCTTTGAGCAATGGGTTCTAGTCCTTAGGGACCCTGCTGTAGGAGAGAGGTACTGGACAGGCCTCCAGAGGAGGATTGGAGAGGGTTTGAGACGCTACCTCGCCCTGAAGGGCAAGGATATAGTGTTTGTGCCACAGCAGTACATAACCTACCAGGCCATGAGGACGGCCACCAGGACAAACTTGGAGCAGTATTTCATATTGTTGTCCAGACTTGTAGAGTTGGTCACGAAACCGTACGAGTAAAGAGAGGACATTGTGCTAGAGTTCCACATGACACAGTGGGTTGCCAAAGACCGCCTAGAGATCTAGTTCTAGTTCAGAGGGCAGCCATAGCGTGTGAGCATGGGAGACCTAATAGCTAGCTTTGGACTCCTTGCTGCAGATTTCTAGCTGTACAGGAGTGCCTACCTGACCCTCGATCCACCTCGCTGACCACAAGGAGGGACACTGCCTTCAGATGACATGGTGTTGATTGCCTTCCCACCATCGCACACCCTAGGCTTTGGGAAAGGCCCTGCAAGACTCACCATAGAGGCCAAAGTGGTTAGAGCAATAGTCACCCAGACTATCATTCACAGGTCTGGCTACAGAGAGGAGTTCACTCTACTTCAGCAGTGGGCAGTGGCAGCTATTATGATGAGTTAGCTGGTTGACTTGGCTGATTTGTTCATTGGTGAGATGGAGGAGGTTATTTCTAAAAGAGTAGGAGGACATCACTTTGTCTATGCTCCCTATATTTGCTATCTACTAAGGAGGATGGGACTAGTGACGAATGAGCAGTATGACATGTTCCCTGAGGTGACCACCAGCTACTCACCTAGAGTCCTCAAGGGTTCGCAGTCAGCCTCTAGTCAGCAGACGGGAGAGTAGGAGCAGGAGTCACCGCCAGTCACTCATGAGCAGGCAGCTTATCTAGAGACGGTGGTTCCTGAGTCAGCCAGTACAGGAGCACCTCCCCAGCCTACGGGTACACAGTCAAAGGACGTTATCACTATAGCAGCACTTTCAGGACGCCTGGGTGAGTTCATCCAGAATGCAGCTGAGGATAGACGTCAGATGATGTAGGTTATCACAGGACAGGCAGAGCTTCAGAGACAGCAGATGGCACTAGTGACCACCCTGATGACTCAGATGGTAGAGCTCACTAGAGGACAAACTGGCCAGCAGGCAGGAGTCCCCGTACTACCACAGTTCCTGCAGCTTCTGACCCAGGCAAGCAGGTGTCCCCTTCACTGCTATGATAATAGCTCAGTCCAGTGGGTTGTCACACTCAGGGGTGTTACTAATAGGGGGAGTAGTACAGACTTCCGCTCCACTGACTCAGCTGTCCCCCTTGTCAGGTTTCTTAGTCTCTGCCTTGTTCTCTTCATCTGCATAGTCTACAGCTTCGCAGAGGACAGCACCTACCACCTCCCAGTAGTAGCCACCAGTCAAGAGTCTATTCTCAAAGATAGTGCACACCACTCGTGCAGACTCCTAGCCAGCCCAGAGTCAGCTATAGCTCCACCTTCCACTGCTACAGTCAGCACTCTCACACCTTAGGTAGCACAGCATCTAGTCCGCCGAGGCTTTACTCAGGAGGATGTGGATATTCTTGCTCTTCTTCAGGCAACTGTTGCTGAGGAGACATCCATAGTCCCACCAGCAGGATAGGATAGAGGGTCTGAGTTGTCTGTAGACCTTGACTTCTTCGAGCAGATGGATGCTCAGGTGGTACAGGCTCAGGGAGGGCAGCAGGATCCAGCGTAGGAGCAGCCTGGAGCAGAGCCTTCAGAGGACTTCACTGCACCACCTTCTTCGACCACGAGCACAAGCTTTGCCAAAGGATAAGAAGTATGTCATAGGTGTAGGGGGGGTTGGAGTGTGATCCTCTGTGATCAAGAGTAGCCTGTATCTAGGGAGAGAATTTGTGTACATTGGTTTTTCGGATTTAGATAAATTTGGATCTTATTTTGATGGAGTTATTCGATGTTCATGGATTTTGAGGGGTCATGTTTTTTCATTCGCCTATATTTGACACATCTTGATCTAACTTGGTTTATTTTTCATACGCAGTGCTTGCTCTTCTTTATTTATCCCGTATGCCTGTGTATGATGCCATGATGATGAGTGCTTATTCTTAATTCTTATGCTTTGCCATACTAACCTGTTGCATATCATCATTCATGTCTCACATTGCATGTCCTTATGCTTTTATTAATATCTTCTCATGACATGCATGCAGATCATCTGGAGTGTGCTTTTCTTTCTTATTCCTCTTAGCTCTTGATGATGCTCATTTGAGTAGGATCTTGTGTGTTTCTCTCTTATGCTTTTGAGGTTTCTCTTGATCATAGTGTAGCTCTTTTAGCCTTGTTGTTCATTGATAAAAATATGATAAGTAGTGGTTGTCATCAATCACCAAAATGGGGGAGATTGTTAGCTTAATGACCATTGATGGGATCCTTCAGGTATGAATGTTTTGGTGATAGATGACAACTATGAAATTGTGGGCTAATATCTACAAGAGTGTTGTCTATGTAGAAATCATCTCTAAACTACAAATCATATGGATGATGGTTGCCTTGGCAATTGATTACAGTGACCGCTAGCATGGAGACTTCTGAGCTTGATGGAGTCCAATGGTTGATGGAGATGTATCAAAGCTAAGGACAAGCTATGGAGAAAATGTTGGGAACACTTGTCTAGTTGTTAGGGCTTTGAGTCTATAGGAAAAACCGAACTATCAAGGGGTCTAGGTCATTTCTCTTAGGTCATGTCTAGTCGGTGATGTGCATGAATTCTCGGTGAAATCACAAGCACTAGGTGATAGTGGCGAAGCCAAGGAGCTATTCGGAGAAGTCGGGAAATGAAGTCAAGCAAGGACGAGGAGTTTTAGCCTCTGGACGAAGTAACAAAACAGAGGGGTCAGTGGTGACCAGACTGTGCAATCACAAAGAGGTTTTGTTTGGAGCCTATAGCAAGCACCAAGGAAATTGCCAAGTCTAGAAGACCTAGAGACTGGATTGTCCAGTCTAGTGACCGGATGGTCCAGTCAGTAGGTCTGGGACTTGGGCAGCCAGGAAGCAGAGCTGGAAATGTTTCTAGACTGCAGAGCCGTTAGAGCTGAAGTCTAAAGTGACCGGACGGTCCGGTTAGGCAGTGACCGGACGGTGCAGTTAGGCAGTGACCGGACGGTCCGGTCAGTAGGCCCAGAAAGCTGATTTCATGGAGCAATGGCTAGTTGTAGGTTGGAAGCCTATATAACTTTGTTGCTGGGATCTTGGAGGCCCTCGTGACCAGTGGAATTGCTTGGAGCATTTGGTGAGAGCCAAGAGGCAAAGAGGAGAGCACTAGGAGGACTCTAGGATGGTGTTAGTTTGCAAATTCAAAACTCTGTAGGAATGCCCATGAAACGTGTAGCCAAGAAAGATGCCATGGGAAGATCTCGACTCAAACTTATCAAGATTGCCATGTTTGAGAATAAAGCACTTGCAACCAAAGACATGCAAATGAGAAACAGATGGCTTCCTCCTAAAACATAGCTCATAAGAAGTTACATTAAGAATTGAGCGCAAGGAAACACAATTGGAAACACAACAAGCAGTGTTGATGGCCTCAGCCCAGGACTGCCTCAGAGTCCTATGCTCATCAAGCATTGACTGGGACATTTCCACAAAAGTTCTGTTCTTTCTTTCAACCACACTATTCTACTGAGGGACACGAGGTGCTAAAAACTCATGCTCAATACCATGCTCAAGGCAGAAAGCATCAAAGGAGGAGTTCTTGAACTCGATGCCATTATCACTGGATTGCTCATAATGCACCAAAGAGTTCCTTGAACAACCTCAACGCTAAGCTTCGAAAGTGATGAAACACTTCATCCTTGCTCTCAAGAAAGTAAACCCAAAATGCCGAGACTTAATCTTGGCAATAGACATAGGGTAGTTCACCGATGAGGATTTATATGTAGGATAGGGGTATGCACGAGATCGAGAGGCGATGGTAACACAACACGTCGATTTATACAGGTTCGGGCCTCCCAGAGGATAATAACCATACGTCCTGTGTTCTGTCGTATTTGTATTGATATGTCTAGATCATAGATCTAGATGAGGGTAGACATAGACGATGATGTCTAGTTGTGTCTAATTGTGTGATGCCCTATTGCTTCTCTACTTGAGGACTTGTCTACTTCTCTACTTCTGGACTTGTTCCTTGAGGAGGACCCCTGCCCCTCCTTATATATCTAGGGGAACAGGGTTACATGGCAAAGTTCTAGTCGGTCGACTATACATATCCAAGTAGGGGTCTACTTTTTATTCCTTATCTGTGAGGTACCCCGATGGTATGTATCATCACCAAGCCCTCGAGACTCTTGCAAGTTGGATGATAATCTTCAGTAGCTTCCCGACTGGTTCGTGCCATATACTTCAGATTTACATCAGCGAGCTTGTGAGAGTCTCAAAGATCCAAAATTATCTTCGAGAAATCAACTAGTGCGTCGAATAACTTCAATCACTGTCGAGTGCTATATGATATACTCGGGTGACATCAATCACAACTGAGTAATATTAAGTTCACGGGTGACATCAATCACAACCAAGTGAACATGGTCTCATGACATCAATCATAGCCAAATATCATAAATATTGGTCGAGTGTCCTATGAGTGATTATGAATCAAACGGGTGACTTCAGTCATAGCCGAGTGAACGAGGCTTTATGACATCAATCATAGCCAAGTACTAAGTTACCATGACTTCAATCATAATTAAGTAACCTTTTCTTAAGAATGTCAATCACTCATATCTTTGAGCTTTATTTTCACTATTGTAGACTGACTTCAATCAGTCGAGTGATGCTCGATATTTTGCGTATATGACCATCAAGTCATAGCGATATGTTCATCAAATTATGCTTTGAATAATTATGGCATCAACCATTTTTGATAAAGCACTTCTCTTCAAAGAAGCACATATTGATAGAGTGACCATCAAGCCCATGTTATATGATCATCAAATCATATATTTTTATATATTATAGCATCAACCATAAATTTAATAAAAAGTGCTTCTCTTCAAAGAAGCCCCTGAGACAATCGCCATTATGAGTGGTGGTCGCACTGAACTCAGAACATCATGTGCGAGTGGCAGCGACAATCAACTCAAGATGATATGGTCGAGTGAAGAAGGCAGCCAAGGTAGTTGTAGCCGTCGACCGTTGATGAAGTGATGACCGAGTCAAGCCGATGGTCTGATATGTGGCCGACCGATGGTAGCAGTCAGATGTGATGCGGTAGACCGATGGTGGCAGTCAAAACTGGTGTAGCCGACCGATGGAGGCAGTCGAAACTGGCGTGGTTGACCGATGAAGGCGATCGGAGCTGTAAGCCGACCGATGAAGGCGAGGAAATCACTCTATGTCCAGTGGCGTATCTACCTATCCATCATCGATGTTCCAGGCAATAAAGGAAATTAGAATGGTTAGTTACAATTAACATCATTTGCTTCATAACTTATTTTTATAAGACAAACAAATCAGTCGACTGAAAAGTCAAATCTATCTAATTTTCTCCTTTAAGTAGACCGATCGGCGCAATGCAGCGTATTCGCGCATTAGCAACTAGACTAATCCACTGTAGGATACTTAGGACAAAATATAAAGAGCTCGGAGCTCGGTCTGCCGTAACAATATTAGTCATAATTTACTCTTGCATAGCAATCAGAACCAGTTGACACATGACCTCTCGCAACCTTGGCTCTGGGTTTAGTGTAGTGGCAGTCTGTCACGTAGCAAAAAAGTTTTATGCCCTAGTTGCTTATCGGCGTAAAACCAACAATAAGAACAAATCACAAAATAAGATGCAATAAATCGGTCAAGGCATAAGACAAAAAAGGTGAAACTAGAATAGACGACATGGGTCATATGGTGTCAGGGCTGAAGCAGTACTGAAAGGTCACCGACCGACATGGGTCATGCTAGATTCACAAAACATTGGAGGAACACATGTATAGATACACAAATAGCCCCCTGGCTCGATTGTTTAATACGGAGAATTAAAGAACCAAGGCAATAAAAAGATGAATAAAGTCACAAATAAAAGCACTAATTAAAAAGCCCTACTTTACTCATAAAAAGTCATACGACATTCTGCTTAGAAAATAGAAATAAACGGCCATGGAAAAAAGGATGGAGGACCTAAGTCCAAAACCTCAAAAAATAAATTGAGAAAGTATAAAGATACTTAGCTTTGCAATTCGGTGAGTTGAAGAGGAGCCCCCGAGCGTGTCGATGTTGTTGGCAAGTGGTCAAACGTCGAAGTCGAGCCATCATGTCACCGGTACATCGAGGCTTGGAGTGGTTGAACGAGACGCCGAATCATCGAAGGTGTTGTTGAGTGACTGAGTGGTCGAGTGACCAAAACACCTAAACTCCATGTCATCGCAGGTGTCGTCGAGTAGCCGAGTGGCCAGGTGAATGGTAGAGTAGCCCCCGGGCATGTCCATGTGGCCGCCAAGCAGTCGAACCGTCGAGCCATGGTGATGTCAACGTGTGGTCGGTAGGCATCGTGTCGCGGCGATGTTGCCGAGTGGCGGTTGCCCTCGTTGAAGGCGTAGTGCGATGATGTCAATGGAGGTGTAATGAACGGTGTTGCCGAGTGACCGAAGTCGTTAGGTAGATGACGATATCGCCGAGTTGTTGGAGGCTTCATGTCGCGATGATGTTGCCTAAGTGGGATGCCGCCTTGACGAAGACGTGATGACTCGTGCGCTTCAATGCCGGTCAGATCGTAATCAAATCTTGAAGTAGATTGAGGCCATCGAACCCAACATACCGACCGTCGCGCTGACCCCTTTCTGACGTGCCAATTGTCAAGACTTAATCCCGGAAATAGACATAGGGTAGTTCACCTATGAGGATTTATATGTAGGACAGGGTTATGCACGAGATCGAGAGACGATCGTAACACAAGACGCCGAATTATACAGGTTCAGGCCTCCCGGAGGATAATAACCCTACATCCTGTGTTCTGTGATATATGTATTGATATGTCTAGATCATAGATCTAGACGACGGTAGATCTAGGCGATAAAGTCTAGTTGTGTCTAATTGTGTGATGCCCTATTGCTTCTCTACTTGAGGACTTGTCTACTTCTCTACTTGTGGACTTGTTCCTTGAGGAGGACCCCTGCCCCTCCTTATATATCCGGGGAAACAGGGTTACATTGCGGAGTTCTAGTCGGTCTACTATACATATCCAAGTAGGAGTCTACTTTGCTTTCCTTATCTGTGAGGTACCCCGATGGTATGTATCATCGACAAGCCCCCAAGAGTCTTGCAAGCTGGATGATAATCTTCAGTAGCTTCCCCACTGGTTCGTGCCATATACTTCAGCTTTATATCAGTGAGCTTGTGAGAGTCTCAAATATCTAAAATTATCTTCGAGAAATCAACTGGTGCGCCAAATGACTACAATCACTATCGAGAGCTATATGATGTACTCGGGTGACATCAATCACAGCCGAGTAATATTAAGTTCATAGGTGACATCAATCA
Organism: Eleusine coracana subsp. coracana; assembly: GCA_032690845.1. Classification (NCBI taxonomy): domain Eukaryota; kingdom Viridiplantae; phylum Streptophyta; class Magnoliopsida; order Poales; family Poaceae; genus Eleusine; species Eleusine coracana. The sequence goes on along the minus strand of CM064418.1, from coordinate 19,891,293 downwards.
CAACCAAGTGAACATGGTCTCATGACATCAATCATAGCCAAATATCATAAATTTTGGCCGAGTGGCCTATGAGTGATTATGAATCAAATGGGTGACTTCAGTCACAGCCGAGTGAACGAGGCTTTATGACATCAATCATAGCCAAGTACTAAGTTACCATGACTTCAATCATAATTAAGTAACCTTTCCTTAAGAATGTCAATCACTCATATCTTTGAGCTTTATTTTCACTATTGTAGACTAACTTCAATCAGTCGAGTGATGCTCGATATTTCACGTATATGACCATCAAGTCATACCAACATGATAATCAAGTTATGCTTCGAATAATTATGGCATCAGCCATTTTTGATAAAGCACTTTTCTTCAAAGAAGCACATAATGATACAGTGACCATCAAGCCAATGTTATATGATCTTCAAATCATATATTTTTATATATTATGGCATCAACCATAAACTTAATAAAACGTGCTTCTCTTAAAAGAAGCCCCTGAGACAATCGCCGTTATGAGTGGTGGTCGCGCTCAACTCAGAACATCATGTCCGAGTGGCAGCGACAATCAACTCGAGATGATAAGGTCGAGTGAAGAAGGCAGCCAAGGTAGTTGTATCCATCGACCGCTGATGAAGTGATGACCGAGTGAAGCCAATGATCTGATATGTGGCCGACCGATGGTAGCAGTCAAATGTGATGCGGTAGACCGATGGTGGCAGTCGGAGTTGGTGTAGCAGCCCGATGAAGGCATTCAGAACTGGTGTAGCCGCCCGATGGAGGCAGTCAGAAGGCAGTCGGAGTTGGTGTAGCTGCCCGATGGAGGCAGTCAGAGTTGGTGTAGCCGCCCGATGAAGGCAATCGGAGTTGGTGTAGCCACCCGATGGAGGCAGTCGGAACTGGCATGGTCGACCGATGAAGGCGGTCGAAGCTATAAGCCGACCGATGAAGGCGAGGAAATCACTCTGTGTCGAGTGGCGTATCTACCAATCCGTCATCGATGTTCCTGACAATAAAGAAAATTAGAATGATTAGCTACAATTAACATCATTTGCTTGATAACTTATTTTTATAAGACAAACAAATCAGTCGATTGAAAAGTCAAGTCTATCTAATTTTCACCTTGAAGTAGACCGATTGGCGCCGAGCAGCGTATTCGCGCGTTAGCAACCAGACTGATCCACCACAGGATACTTAGGACAAATTATAAAGAGCTCAGTGCTCGGTCTGCTATAAAAATATCAGTCATAATTTACTCTTGTGTAGCAATCAGAACCAGTTGACACATGACCTCTCACAACTTTGGCTCTGGGTTTAGTGTAGTGGCAGTCTGTCGCGTAGCAAAATAGTTTTATGCCCTAGTCGCTTATCGGCATAAGACCAAAAATAAGACCAAATTGCAAAATAAGATGCAATAAATCGGTCGAGGCATAAGCCAAAAAAGGTGAAACTAGAACAGACGACATGGGTCATATGGTGTCAGGGCTAAAGCACTACTAAAAGGTCACCGACCGACATGGGTCATGCTAGATTCTGGAGGTGCACGTGGCACCATCACGGAGCTTGCGTCGAGGGCAAGCAAAGTTGTGAAGGGCTCGATGGCATTCGGGCGACAAGGAAAAAGATGGACGGTTTGCCCCCGGTGGTAGGTGGGTGTGTTATGTAGGTCAAGGGTAGAGTGGTCATGTGGACTATAGACCCTAGGCCTATATAAGGAGAGGTGTGGCTAGTGGGAGAGGTGCCTCTCTTCCATTAGCCATGTGTTAGGAACACATTACAAAGTGCTAGGAGAGGACTTCATGTTTTAGAGGAGAGGAGAGGAGAGGGTGTGTGAGAGACATCTCTTGCTCTTCCAAATAGTGGGAGGAAGAGAGTGGCTTGCTAGCCTTGTAACCATGGATCTTGTAAGCACCTTTCTATGATTTGAGAAGTATTTTTATGCTCAAGATTTCCCTCTTCCCTTGAATCCCGAATTTCTCCTTTTTCCTTTTTTCGGAGCTATTTTCGTGGGAATTTTTTATCTCCTTTTTGGATGAGTTTTTGGGGTGGATTTCTTGAGGAACTTGTTGCTATGATGAGCTAGAACAATCCTTCATAGGTCCTTGACCAAATCAAGAGCTCTAGCACCTTCAATTTGAAATTCACTGGTCACAAGATCTGAAATTCTTGATGATTTCTTGAGCCACTTGAGTTGATCTTCTAGGATTAGGGTCATGATGTGCTGAGGATTCATTGGTCCAAAAATTGCATCATTTGAAGTTTGTTTGAATAAGTTTTGGAGAAGATCTGACAAAATTCCAAAAGTTTTTCCTGTTTTCTCGGGGTCGATCGGCACTAACGACAACCAGGACTGGCACTATCGGTGGGTTGCAAAACCCTGCATCAGCACTGCCGATGGGTCTCACCGGCACTGCCGATGGGGCCAACCAGCACTGCCGATAGTCCTGATCAAAACTGCCGGTGGTGGTCCAGAAGGTACAGCTTTGTGAGGTTTCCAACTATCTCAAGTCTTTGCTGTTTCTTGGTGTTTCCGCTGTGTTTGTTTGTAGTAGTTGATCACTCCAAGGGTTAGTACACCACAAGTTGGTGTGTGTAGTCTTGGTGATCGGCTCGGAGGTTGGCTGGGGTTGTTTTTGGGATATAGGCCAAGTTCTCTTGGAGAATTTTGATTCGCTCCCATTCAGCCACCCTCTGGTCGCCTTCTCAGTCCTTTAGTTGGTATTAGAGCGGGTTTGATCACTAGTTGACCTTCACCGGTTTTGTGATCCGAAGGCGACATGGAGAAGCGTGCTATCAAGCTATGGATGTTCGATGGAGAGGACTTCCCCTACTGAAAGTCACGGACCAAGGCGTATCTGCTAAGTCAAGGACATGCAATCTGGGAGATTCTTGAGCAGGAGTATGCTATACCACAAGACCTGAACACTACATCTGCAGGTGAGTTAACCAGGTATGAAGATTATGCTCTTTGCACTTTGTAGGAGTGAACATGATAGAGTTGCACATTTTGACACTGCTCATGCTATTTGGGTTAAGCTTTGCACATACCATGAGGGTACCAATCAAGTCAAGTCTATGCATAAGGATACTTACAATAGACAGTATCAAACCTTTGCACAAAAACCTAGTGAGTCACTAGATGACACCTTTAGTAGGTTTGAGGCAATTGTGTGCAACTTGCGGGCTTGTGGTAACCTTGTGTACAATGACAATGATAGAGCTAAGCAACTGCTGTACTCACTTGATGAAAATGCTTGGGGGGTTAAAATTGCTGCTCTAGAAGAAACTGCTGAATTCAATACCGTGAACTGTGAGCAACTATATAGCAAGCTGAAATCTCATGAACTATCTAGGAAATCTCGTCCTAATCTTGCTATTCCTGCTTCTAGCATGGCTTTGCTTTCTAGCTCTCAGAAGGGTGATCACAGTTGTGCTTCTTATGGAACTAACCCCTCATTTGACAAGTCTTCTTTGGAGTTTGCTTTGTCTTCTCTTGTTGTAGCTTCCGATGAACAGATGGAGTGTATTCCTGATGAGGAGCAGTCCTTGCTCACCAGGAAGTTCAGGAAGTTCTACAACAACCAGAAGGAGAGAAGAGGAGGTGGTTCAAGAACCTCCTTCGAGTGTGGTGACCCAGGACACTTCATTGCTAACTGTCTCAAGAAGAAGAAGAAGGCCGGGTACCACAACAAAAACACTGAAGATTTCAAGCAGAAGAAGAACCGCTTCTACAAGAAGGGCAAGAACTCCAAGAAGTTCGCCAAGGCCATTGCACGCGCATGCGTTGCCGCATTGAGCGATGTCGACCTCACATCAAGCGAAAGCCTTACAAGCTCGGAGGAGGAGGTTGAGAAGCCACAAGTCAAGAGGAAGGATGACTTCATCGGGCTTTGCTTCATGGCAAAGAACGACCACCACACCGACTCTGGATCCGACTCCAACACAAGCGAGGTATCTCCTACTCTGTAAGCCACAAGTCAAGAGGAAGGATGACCATTGATGGTGGAATCCCCAAGGTATGAATGTTTTGGTGATTGATGACAACTATGAAATTATGGGATAATATCTACACGTGTTGTTGCAGGAACCTTCACTATACTCTACTACAAATCTATGTATGATGGTTGCCTTGGCGATTGATGATGATGACCACAAACATGGAGGCTTTATGAGCTTGATGGAGTCCAAGGGTTGATGGAGATGGATCAAAGTGGAGAACAAGCTATGGAGCAACTGTTGTGTACAATTGTCTAGTTGTTAGGCTTTGAGTCCATAGGAAAAACCAGACTATCAAGATGGTCTAGGTCATTCTCTTAGGTCATGTCAAGTCGGTGATGTGCAAGGTTGCTCGGTGAAATCACAGGCACTAGGTGACAGTGGAGAAGCCAAGGGGATGTTCGGAGAAGCCGGGAACCAAGTCAAGCTAGGACAACAAGTTTCAGCTTCTGGACGTAGTGACCGGACAGAGGGGTCAGAGGTGACCGGACTGTACAGTCACTATGTGGAGTTTTCCAGGACTTAGCACGAGGAGCAAGGACTCTGACAGCAGGAGACTCCATATAGACCGGTGTTGACACTTCTTAGCGTCGCACCGGAAATATTACTATCCCCGGCAACGACGCCAGAAATGCTTGTTGGTATTTCCTACGTTCACAACTAAATCCGTAAGTGCACAGATACCAATGTAGCACTTCACCTAGGAGTATTCTAGGTTATCGAATCATAGGGAATGTGTGTGTACTATTCTTCTAAACTTATCAGTCTATAAATGCTTACTTCAAGCACCGGCTTACCCCTGCATGCACAGGCGACTCCGGCCAACAGCTCTACGACGTACCCGATCGTGGAGGATTACTAAGGCTGGATAGGGCTGTCACCACCAACCGACTACCTCTACAAACCATGGGGCACGCGGCAAACAAAGGTAACTTCTAGCCTAGACACCACGTCTACGCAATTAATTACTATCAAAGTCTCGACGTCACACTTATAGAAGACTATGATACTCTAACTAAGTAGAGCGATGACCCCATAAGCAACTAATGAAAGAACTTACTTAAAAAGGAAACATAAATACCAATGGAAGATCATGAATACTTACTAAGAAAGGAAAGCATCCGCTGAGGTACAAGTGTGGAGAAGGCGCCGACAAGCCCGGACCTCCTCCTAACTCTCCCTCACTCTCTCCCTATTTTCTAAGCACTTTGGTAGTGCTAAAACCTTTTGAGTGGAGCTCTAAATCTTCTTCTTGTGTTGTCTGAAATGAGAGGGAGAGGGGCTCTATTTATAGTGGGAGGTGACTTGGGGGAGTGGAGAACCTTTTCTAAGTATAAGGGAATATTTCTTGGAGACCAAGTAATAGGCTTCCCCACTCAGCCAAGCAACCTAAACCGTCATTCTCTTCATCTCCCGCGCTTGCTGACGTCATGCTGATGTCAGTGTCGGTTCAGCCCAAACACATGATCTTCTATGCTTCATAACTCTCATATCCGAAGTCCGATTTAGGCAAGTTATATATGCGTTTGATCGGCTCGACGAGAGCTTCAACATGGTGAGGTCTAATATATTATTTGATAACTTCTTACTTCATGTTTATGGGCTTTTATTACTTCTCCTCTTGTAACTCTGATATTTCCTTGAATTTGTTAATAAATCACCTACATGCAAATATTCACCAACAGTTGTGGAAATTGTTAGTAACAAGCTCCTACCACCATGTAAGTTATTCCTTTTATGTTATTTATGCAAGGATTTGACGCTCAAATTTAGCATTTAAGGACCATCAACAAACTCTCCCACACTTAGCCTTTGCTCGTCCTCAAGTAAAGGTTGAAGACTAAGGTGGATCATAACATCAGTTGGTATGATGCTAGCATGCAAATTATCTCATGTCATACCTGTACCCATGAACTTTTGAAGTATCTATCATGTTACCTTGAGTGGTTGAGGAATGGAACGGTCTTGACTCCAATCTTCTTCACTTGTTCTGTTGTGTAGCCTGGGTTTTTGAAAAGATTTCTAAAATAAATCATAACTGTACTCCTCAAATGATTCTCTCAAATCGCTCAATGTGTGGGGGTCTAGGTCATGTCTAGTCGGTGATGTGCAAGGTTGCTCGGTGAAATCACAGGCACTAAGTGATAGTGGAGAAGCCAAGGAGCTGTTTGGAGAAGCTGGGAAACGAAGTCAAACAAGGATGACAAGTTTCAGCTTCTGGACATAGAGACTGGACAGAGGGGTTAATGGAGACTGGACTGTACGGTCACTATGTGGAGTTGTCCAGGACTTAGCACGAGGAGTAGGAGTAATGTCAGCAGGAGACTCCGTATAGACCGGACAGTCCGGTCTGCTAACCGGACAGTCCAGTCAGTAGGAGTGCAGGAACGGCAGAGAAGGTGCATTTCACGGAGGCTCCTAGAATGGAGAGAGAAAGTGGACCGGACAGTCCGATCGGTACAGGAAATTGCCTGGACACAGAAGCCAACGGTTCTGGGAACCGTTACCAGAGTGACCGAATGGTCCGGTCAGGCAGTGACCAGACAGTCTGGTCTGGATGTCCAGAAAGGCAATTTTGTGGAGCAACCGCTAGTTTGAGGTTGGGAACCTATATAACTTCGTTGTTGGGGTCTTGGAGACCTCTCTTGGCCAGTGGAATACCTGAGAGCATTTGGTAAGGTCCAAGAGAAGAGGAGAGCACTAGGAGGAGATATTGCATATCTTGAGAGTGCTAGAGAAGAGTAGCTTGAGCATCTTGCACATCTAAGGCTAGGGTGTCCTTGAGGGTGTGATCTAGATTGTTACTCTTGGTCTATGGTGAGACCTAGACCGGTTAGGTGTCGGTGATCGAGCCTATCGTCATCGGTTGTGGAGGCCATCACACATTTGTACATGGTTTGAGCCTGCCGTTGAAAGGGGTATCACTAGTGAGCACCCGTGTCGGCTCGGGGAGTCCGGCAAGTTCTCGAGGGAGGCGAGCTTGTGCTTTGTGCAGTGGTGACGCACACCGTGTCTTCACTCTAGGAGTGATTGCGGGCTCGTGGGCGAGAACTCTACTTGGTGGCGGGACGGACCGGGACTCCGGCAGGAGTGGTCCAACGAGGATTAGGGGAAGGTGCCATCCTTCCAAGATCTCGGGAAAAAATCATGAGCATTCCTTGACCCTCTCTTTACTATTCCACATCTGTGTGCTCTAGTGAGTAGGGTGACTTGTGGCTTGCATAGGCTAGTGTGATTGGCTTCCGCACTTTATCTTATCATGTACACTAGCATGTGTAGGGTCTTGGCCTACTAGAATTGCTTAGGTTTCCTTATCTTGTTAGACTCAAGTAGTAGAACTTGTAGTAATTGGATTCGTAAGAGGCTTACCAATTCACACCCCCCCCCCTCTCGGTACGCCTTCGGTCCTTACACGTAAAACAATAAGCAATTCTCCACCGATTTTTGGTCTGTCAAGCTCAAACTGTGCTACTATGGCCACTTTTTCCACGAGTCAAGATGAATATAGACCAAGAAACAAAAGCTAGTGAAATAGACACATGGCCCACGGCCCAAATATAGCACTAGTCTTTCTTCTTTCTCTGTTGGGCTGGTGCCTTTGAAAGATAAAAGGTGTTCAATGGCATAAAAACCAAATTGAACTGCAACTTATTATTTTGCAAAAAAAGGTGTTCGATGACAGATCGACATATATATAACAAATTCCATGGTCCAACTCTGTTGAACACAGCATCACGCAAGAGTTTGCAATAAAAAAACTATAAAGGAAGTTTTTCCCCCTTAGATAACTTCATTCAATTGAGAAGAATAAAATCAACATGATTCCAAAGTTATTTCAAATCAATATCTTTATTGTTCCTCTTTTAAAATTATTTTAAATAATATCATTATTGTTGTTTTTTAGCCCAATTCTTTATTGTCACCGTTTGTATTGAATAAAGTGTGCATGGCCCATCAAACAGAAGTGACTAAACTTGTGCGAACAGGCTGATATCATGCTGTGAATGAAAGCCCATCGCACGCTTGGAAAGCCTACAAAGTAACAAATGAAAGCCCACAAAATAAAATACATGCATGGCTGTCATCTTCTTCCTACGGCTACGAGCTAGCTACGCCATTGTCCACCATCGCTAAAAGTTTGACCTCGTATTGAGGGGCGCTAAGGACGGTTGGAAGTAAGCAAAACAAAACTATTGGTGGTTCAAACTAATCTAGAGTATTTTTCGAATGTTCCATTGCTGCTTCTCGACATCTCGACTTCATCCGAAATAGGAACATTACTGTGGCTCTTGAAGCAAAAAGAGAATGAGAGTCTGTTTTAATGATCAAGGGCCAAAGGAAACACCTGATTGGACTCCACAAACTCCAAACCACCGTACCTAAATTGGACTCTAACAAACGATTCAAATTCAAAAAAACTAAAAAAAAAATCGTGAGCAGACACCAAAATACAACCAAATTAACGTGAAGAACTAACAGAGCTCCGTTCGGCTACAAGGCGACACCAAAAATCGGTGAAGAGACGACCACACTTCAATTAATAGGTTATAGAGATCTGATGTAATGACCGTGACCTGACCGCACACTTGTCGTTTGTTGATCCGTGAGCTATCTTCAGACAGGGGGAGTTTATCATGTGAATCATATAACGCGACAACCCCCCCCCCCCCCTCCCCCTCCAATGCCCGATAGGTTCTTCATCTTTGCCAGACTCGTCGTCGAGCGCCGCCCCCGCCGTAATGGGCCGCTGCCCACACGTCTCTGTCACTGGGGATGGAGACGTTGCCACCCCCTGCACTGGGCCCTCTCCTGTTCGTGGCCACATCACCGACGGCCGGCGCCACCCACCCGCTATCGCTGTTTCCTGCTCGCCGCCACACTGACGGGTTACACACGACGCCCCCGGGACCACCCCGCCTGATAGAGTTTCCACTCTAGAAAATATTGCACGTGGAGACTCACATGTTTGCTGGGCCAAAAATGCCATGTGTGAGCCTTGGCCGAACATTACTTTTGGCCAGCGATCTGCCCAACCGCTTGGTCCTTGTGGCCCTGTGCTATCGGCGGTCACGAACCCATACGATCGAGACAGAGGCGAGAGCTGGCGTCTGGCGGCGAATGCCAATACGCCATTTGTTCGAGCGAGCTAGGTTTGGACTGGCTGCCGGCGAGGCAGGTCTAGCATGGGCGGGTTGCGGCGGGCGGCTCAGGCCCCTTACGTGTGTGTGGCTGCTTGGTCAGGTGTGTGCTCAGCGCTTGGGCAGCAAAGGGCCTGCGCGGACTGATTTTCTCTCTGCGGCAAGCTGCAAACTTAATTAACACTCGATCTATTCACTCTGCGGCAAGCTGCAAACAGAATTAGCACTCAATCTCCCTTCTATCTGCAGCAACCTGCAAAGAGGTTCAGGAATTTAGACTACCTCGTATCTTTGTGTTTTAATTACTTTGTTTAGTTCTGCAAATTAGTACATATGCCGACATAGAAAATTTGTAACGGATTTTATGAAAAGAGATGTAAATATTACGTCTCTTTTTTAGAAAATTACTTGCAAGGCACAAGTATTGTTTACCGCTCAGTTATGATCTTTGAATGAAACATGCATAATGTTTAGGACTATGCATTTAAGCTTCTCAAATTGATCTTGTTTGTTTTCATTGGACGACAAGTGTTAAACGAGCATTTATATTGATTTTTATAGCCTTTTGGATGATTCTCTACTCACTTGCAGAAAGTTTTCCTAAATGTCAAAGTCAGTATAGGATTAAATTTTATCCATTTTTTATGACATTAGAAGATGTATATTTGAAAAAAACAGGAAGTAACTTCTTGCTTTATTTTAAATCTTGTAATCACAAAAGATTGTATTGAATGAGTATTAAACAATTGAACTTTTTTTGTAAGTTAATTCGTTGAGCAGGAAAAGAAAAAATGGTGGACCACCCCAGCATATGAATGCTAGCTCTGCCACCGGCTATATTATGCTTTTATAAATAACATGTGCTATTCTTTTATCATGATATTCATAAACCGACATTTTCACCCACCGCTGTACACATGGTTCCATCCTTTGTTCTACATGTTATACCATTGATCTGTGCATGAAATGAATGAATCTTCACTTTATATATTTATGTCAAAAAATATTGGTTCATTTTAATTCTGACCATGGTTTTTTCATGGTTTAGGAATTGCAATTTTGGTCTTCAGTAGCCTAGTTTAATTGGTGATGCCATAAGGAGAAGACACCGAAAATCAGGTTGGTGATGATGATGTGGACTCGCTTGTCGTAGGAGTCGAAAATATGAATGTAGAACACCAAAATGAGGGTTCCATAAATTAGAGTAGGACCGATCCCGAAGGGGTAAGTGGTGATGTTTTTGTAATTGAGGAGGCGCGTGCTGCATCCATGCCTGAACCTGATGATGATGATGACATACCAGATGAACATGATTCTGATGACGTCTACATTGATGATGGAGTAATTGCTCCAATCGTTGTGAATGAAAAAAAATGAGAATGATGATTTTTTTTGTGTAAATTGCAGTGTTAGAAAATTATTTTCAATGGTATAACGATGGGCATTCACCAAATATTTGTTCACTGGATTTTTCCTGTAATCGAATTGCTTTGAATTCTTAATTGCATTGAGTTTACCTATAGTTGAACTTTGCATTATGTTCCAGTTCCACTTGTTAGATTATGTTCTTCTAGGCATCGATCTAGGCAAGATGTAATCATGTATGCAAGAGTCTCTGAGTAGAGGATCTAGGAGAAAAGGAGAGAGAGAGAGAGAGAGAGGAGTACCTGGGTTGTGAGGAAGAGGAGCCGGTGCCGTCGGCGGAGGGCCGGAGTCGAGACAGAGGCTGCGGCGGCATCGGTTCCTATCACCGAGATCGGTGGAGATGAGATCAGCGTGGCAGCGGCGGTGGAGAGCTTCCCATCGCTGGCTGCGCCCTTCCTTATGATCAGATTAGGGTTTCTGTAGGGAGGAGTGGTGGCGGCGTTCAACTTGGATAAACGTGCCCCGGCGTCCTCCCTCCTTTTATTTTGGCCCAGTGCGATGGGGGCCCACCAACCAGAGAAGGGTTGGGGCGTCCCCGATCGGGGCGCGATCTGGGAGATGGGCCGTTGGGCCCAACGTGGAGATCTACTAACATTCTCCACCTAGATCTCATCCATCATCATACATTTTCCATTTCATCACGGATTTACACATAGAGCATGTTTCATTGTCACAGCTTAGCACTGATAGATTTAACAACTACTATGCACATCCCTGTTCAGAAACGGATACTTTTCTTTGGGCCCTAAGTCCAGAATCATGCCAGCTATGTGTTCCTTGAACATGTTGGGCGGTAGGCCTTTCGTGAGCGGATCCGCAAGCATTCTTTCAGTCCTGATATGCTCGAGACTTATAGTGCGATTCTGGACTTTATCTTTCACAACATAATACTTTATATTAATGTGCTTGGCAGCACCACTGGACTGATTGTTGTGAGCATACATTACTGCTGGTTCATTATCACAGTATAACTTTAGTGGTTTCTCAATATTGTCAACCACTCTTAATCCGAGTATAAATTTCTTTAGCCAGTTGACCTGCCCCGTGGTCTCATAACATGCTATAAACTTGGCATACATGGTAGACCCTGCTGTGATAGTTTGTTTGGACCTTTTCCATGAAATGGCTCCTCCTGCTAGGGTAAACACATATCCCAATGTGGATTTCATGTTATCTGTTGCAAAGTCTGAATTAGAATACCCCACCACTTGGAGTGAATCTGATCAACTATATACCAACATGAGGCCTTTCATTCCTTGCAAATATCGCAAGACTTTCTTTATCAACTTCCAGTGCTCAGGGCCTGGATTACTCTGAAATCTGCCAAGTAATCCGGTGACAAATGCTAAGTCAGGGCATGTACATATTTGCGCATATTGCAAGCTTCCCACAGCCGAAGCATATGGTTTTGTTTTTATATCATCGAGCTCGAACTTATTCTTGGGTTTTTGCCAATCCCCAAATCTTTCGCCCTTGACTATAGGAGCAGGTGTGGCACTGCACTTGTGCATGTTGTATTTCTTCAACACCTTCTCTATATACGTCTTTTGAGACAGTCCCAATGTGTACTTTCTTCTATCTCGGTGAATTTCAATGCCCAAAACATATGATGCTTCATCAAGATCTTTCATGTAAAAGTTTGAGGACAAGAATTTCTTTGTTTCTTGTAGTAGGATGATATCACTACTGGCCAGTAAAATATCATCCACATATAAAACTAGGAAAATAAATTTTCCATTCTTAAACTTTGCATAAAAGCAATTGTCCTCAACATTTGCTTCAAATCCATATTTCTTTATTGTTCCATCAAACTTCAAGTACCAAAGTCTTGAGGCTTGCTTTAATCCATAAATGGATCTCTTTAAATGACATCCCATCTTTTCTTTTCCTTCCACGACAAAACCTTTCGTTTGTGCCATGTAAACTCTTTCTTCTAAATCCCCATTTAGAAATGCCATTTTTACATCCATCTGATGTAATTCTAAGTCGTAATGTGCCACTAGTGCCATTATAATTCTAAAGAATCTTTATAAAAGACTGGAGAAAATGTCTCATTGTAATCGATTCTTTCTCTTTGCGTAAAGCCTTTTGCCACAAGACGTGCCTTAAACTTTTCTACATTCCCTCTAGAGTCATATTTAATCTTGTAGACCCATTTGCAGCCTACTGTTTTGGCTCCTTTAGGAATTTCATCTATGTCCCAAACTTCATTGAGACTCATTGAATTCATTTCATCTTCCATGGCCTCCAATCATTGAGATGAGTGGACACTGCTCATGGCTTCTTCATATGAGGTGGGGTCATCCTCCATATGATATTCTTCTGTGTTATACAGTTCATAGTCAGCTGGTATTGCTGACCTTCTAGCTCTTTGAGACCTTCTAGGGCCTCATCATCTGGCACAATATCTGGTTGAGGCTCTTGTGGAGCCTGCTCTTCTGGCATATTATCTGTTTGAGGCTGCTCTCCTATATCCGTGGCATCATTATCTGTCGGATCCTGACAAGCAGGTTCCTCTCATACCACAGATGGTGTGACAACAGGTGCTGGCACTGCAACGCCAGGCATCACAGGTGCAACATCAACAGGTAGTGAGAAGAAAGGTTCTTGACTCATAAAATCGGGTACATGTACCCATTTCTCCTCAAGATCAATCTCTCAAGCCACCATGTTCCTCCTTATCATTTCGTCTTCCAAAAAGACGGCATGTCTTGTTTCTACAATCTTCGTATATCTATCTAAGCAGTAGAAACGATAACCTTTGGACTTTTCTGGGTAGCCAATAAAATGGCAACTCACTGTCTTGGGATCCAATTTCCCAAGGCTTGGATTAAATATCTTAGCCTCTGCAGAACTCCCCAAACACGGAGGTGTGCTAGCGAAGGCACTCGTCCAGTCTATAATTCATACGGTGTTTTGGGCACCGATTTACTTGGAACTCTGTTATGTATATGAATAGCGGTTTTTAAAGCCTCTATCCATAAACTTACTGGCAGTGTAGAGTAGCTCATCATGCTGCGCACCATATCCATCAAGGTACTGTTACATCTTTCTACTACTCCATTCTGTTGTGGTTCGCCCGGCGTAGAATACTGGGCGACTATACCATTTTCTTGTAGGAACCTAGCAAAAGGTCCTGAGACTTGTCCATAAGGCGTATGCCGTCTGTAGTACTCCCCCCCCCCCCCCCCCCCCATGGTCGGATCTTACGACTTTAATCTTTAAATCATGTTGATTTTCTACTTCTGCTTTAAATATCTTGAATTTATCCAATGCTTCTAATCTTTCTTTGATTGGATAAATATAACCATACCGGGAGTAATCGTCTGTGAATGTTATAAACGAGTCATAACCATCCACACTCTTGACAGGAAAAGAACCACAAATATCCATATGGATGATCTCTAATATTCCTGCGCTTCTTTTGGTGTCTTTCTTAATCTTTTTAACATATTTGCCTTTATGCAATCAATGCATTGTTCTAAGTCTGTGAACTCCAATGGAGGAAGAATGTCATTCTTTACAAGTCTCTCAATTCTCCCCCTCGAAATATGGCCTAAATGACAGTGCCATAATTTTGATGAGACGCTTGGAGTTCTCTTTCTTTTCTTATTAACTTTAGTCGACGAGGACGTATGAACATTCATATCATGCATATTATCATCATTCACATCATGTATCACATTCACATTATCATCAAGTGACAACAAATAAAGCTTATCTTGTAAAGACGCAAAACCAATGCATTCATTATTGAACAAGAGTTCACATTTGCCATTACCAAAATGACAATCATATCCATCAAAATCAAGACACGATAAACTTATTAAGTTTCTTTGTAACAAAGGTACATAAAAGACATCATGGAGACTAAGAACAAAGCCATCTCTAAGCTCTAGGTGGAGATCCCCTACAACTTCAACTTTGGCTTCTACTCCATTAGCCAGTCTTATCGAATCTTCGCCTCTTTCCGTGATTCTCGTCGTACTGAACCCCTGTAAATAATTTGCAATATGAACAGTCGCTCCTGAATCAATCCACCATGTGGATCTAGAATAATTAATATACAAGGATTCATTTACAAAAGTAATCATGTTCTCACCATTTCTCTTCATGAACAGCTTTAGCCAGTTAGGACAATTCTTCTTGTAGTGTCCTTTCTTGCCGCAGTGCATGTATGTGTCCTTGTCCACTATAGCCTGTCCCTCCTGAGGCCTATGCTGCTGCTTGCCCATAGGCTTAGAGTAAAAAACCAGCTTCTTTTGTTGCGGCTGTTGCTTGCCCTTATTCTTGTTATCTTTTACATAGTGGATAGAACCACCATGTGTTAGCCTTGAACCTATCCTCCTCTTGAACATTGTTGGCAATAAGCTGCTCAAAGGTCCACTTATCTGGATTCATGTTGTAGTTTGAGACAAAATTCTCAAACTCATCTGGTAGAGACAGCAACACAAAATGAACCAGGAGGTCTTCATCAATCTTCAGATTCACAGTCTTTAGCTTTTCAGCCAAATTGTTCATCTTTAGAATGTGATCCCTTATGCCACCACCAGTGTACTTTTCATTCACCAGTTGTCTTATTATTTGAGTGGCATAAGTCTTGGAAGACCCAGTAAACTGGTGCTCCACCCTCTGTAGGAAACCCTTTACTGTGTCTTCATTCTAGATTGAGCTTATGATAGCAGGCTCAATCGTGTTCTTGACAAGTGCCAAGCACTTCTTGTTGTCAAGAACCCATTATTTGTACTCGTGTTGAAAATGAGCTACATTAAAAGCATTATCCAGCTGTCTTTGGTGCCAAGTAGCATCCGTTTCTTCTGTGCCCCTGACAAGGTCAGGGGACTCTGTTGGACACGGGGTAGTCACTACCCAGTCCATCTCACCCATGACAAAAGCAAGATGAACCTTTCTCCTCCATTCCCCGTAATTGTCCCCTTTTAGGATTGGGATCTCGGGAAGGAAGGCCATCATGGTTGCTCCTGAAATTAACCATGAAAAGTGAGAACAAAAATAACACATCAAATTCTACCATGTATGCATTAAACCTATATCATCGTTGGGCGGAAAATAGGCATAATACATAAACCATCATTAATATAACATTGCAATTAACAACGTTGGTCAGAAAATTACAATGATATATAATCTGAAAATTAATTTTCCTAAAATTAAATTCTCCCGTTGGTTCGAAATTTAATTTTAGAAAACATCAATTTTAACAATAATCATCAATTCTATAAAATTGCAGCGGAAACATAGCATAAAATATGTATGAACAGTAGCAAAATAATCTTAGTTACTCTCTGCAAAAATTATCTCGTTGGTTCAAAATTTTTACAGAGGTAAAAAAACATTAATGTCTAATCAATTCTAGACAAAAATCAACATAAAACCAGCCAATTCTGATAAAATTAGCTACTATTCATTTCTGTTTACTTCTTTCAATTGGGCCCATGGCTGGAAAATTCCAGCCCATTATTGCGTGCGCGCGTACAGAAATGTGTGGCCCATGGTGACGCTGGTGCCCGCGTTCGCTTGCTTTCGGCACAGCCCACACTGGCGGGCGAAACCTGCGGCCCAGCCCAGCCGAGTCGCCCTCCGCCCCGCCTCCATCCTGGCCGTCCATCGCGATGTGACGGCCAGGCGCGCTCCTTGGTGGCACAAAACTGCGCCGCGGCTGCCCTGAACCCTAGCCAGGCCATTTCCTCTTTTTTTCCCCCGCCTCCTCTCCCTTCTCTCTTCCCACACGCACAACTGCGGCGGCGGCGGCACTTCAGCCTGAGAAGGAACAGAAGACCATTGGCACCGCCGTCGAGCCCCTCACTGGCATGCGCGTTCACCCGCCGGTGAGCGCGCCACCGTCAAGTAGCTTGACGATGGCATCCACGCCTAGGCCCGTGCGCACAGCGGCGTCTCAATGACGACGGCGCCCGGGGTTCGCTTCCACCACCTACGAGCCGGCGGCGGCATGGCAACGACGAGGAGGACCGGGTAAGACCCTTCGCGCACCTCTATCATTGGTTCTGTAACCCTAACCCTAGGGTTAGGGTATGGGGATTCTGGGGTTCTCTGTTTTCTTTGGCCGATCCAAAAACCGACCTTTATTCTATCTTGATCTAAACTTAGTCGACAACCTAGTAGCTCTTGATACCAATTTTAGATTCTTTTCTTCTAGGCATCGATCTAGGCAAGATGTAATCATGTATGCGAGAGAATCTGAGTAGAGGATCTAGGAGAAAAGGAGAGAGAGAGAGGAGTACCTAGGTTGTCAGGAAGAGGAGCGGGTGCCGTCGTGGGGAGGGCCGGAGTCGAGGCAGAGGCTGTGACGGTGTTGGTTCCTGTCATCGAGATCGGTGGAGCTGAGATCGGCGCAGCGGCGGCGGTGGAGAGCTTCCCGTCGCTGGTTGCGCCCTTCCTTGTGATCGGATTAGGGTTTCTGTAGGGAGGAGTGGTGGCGGCGTTCAACTTGGATAAACGTGCCCTAACGTCCTTCCTCCTTTTATTTTGACGCAGTGCGACGGAGACCCACCAACCAGAAAAGGGTTGGGGCGTCCCCAATCAGGACATGATCTGGGAGTTGGGCCGTTGGATCCAACGTGGAGATCTACTAACACCACTGTGTATTTGTGCAATGCATTTTGCATTCGGTTCCAGTTCGACGACTGTGGATGGCCATCTTTCAGCTCGACCCTCCGAACACACATCTTTTGCTTTTGTTAATAATCCTATTGTGAGGACATATATCTGATTGTTCTGTTCCCTAGTCTAAACAATGAATCAGCATGCTATATTGATATGTGAACGTGGAGACGCTAATAGATCTGCTGGTAATTGAAAACATCACAACTGTTACTTCAGCCTGAAAGTCTGCCCTTGCAACAAAGCAAAACGACAATATTTCTGATCATAAGCTAATAGGAATTCAATAAGGCATCACCCCGAACGGGCTGGCGTCCCTGGACGCTACCGAGCCTCTGCCTCTGGCTCGACGCGAAGTTGGAAAAGCGAGATAAACTATATCTTCACCTCTGAATTATAGAGAGTAAATGCACCTGAGCATAGCACTAACTCTTCTAATATGTGTGGCTGATTGTCCTAATTCGATGAACATGACTAATTATAGTAATCAACTAAAAATATCACACATAGTATAAGCATTTATTTATTATATATTTTTATTTAGATGATATATATTATTAATGTATTACCTTGTTCATTTAAAATTTCACTGATACTATATCTAACATAGTTCAATTATTTTATAATAAAAATTGTTAATCTATTAACATCCCTATTCCTAAATGGACCTAGAGACGAGTGATGATTAAATCTTCATTAATATTTTATAAGTCGCATAGCAAGGACAAATGTTTCTTAACATTTGTGTTCTAGAAAACTATATAAGTCACATAAAAATGGTTGGAAGAAATGTAGAATTTATTTTGAAATTTAGATGTAAATTAAACTCTAAGTTAACGAGATAGATTATTTTATTCTTTGGCGATGTATCTTTTTGCTGTTTGTATTATCAACATTGAGAAAAAGCAATCGAGTTAAATGGTATTCCACACTCCAGCCAACTTGGTAGCCACATCACACCTAAGCCAACCGAAACCAAACGAGCCACGCCACATGCCCTGATAAAAAACCAACCCAGTAAAAATATAATAAACTAGATTAATTAATTTATTTTCCACTTAAATACACGTCAATTACTCCTGCTTTCATCGTGTTTCCATCACTCGGCATGATACAGTCTTGTCGTTTTATTCCATTTATTTATAGCACTCAAAATTTGTTCCCAATTCCTCGCCGGGGAAGCACGGGCCAAGCAGCCCAGACAAAATGAAAAGCATTGTAGGAAATGGGAAGAACAATAGTCATAGTAATTTCAGACATACTCTGGGCGACCAGATATATAAACTAGTATTTTTTTAATTTTGATAGCCCATGTGGTACTAAAAAGAGGCGTCAGGCGGTACAAGTGCTCAGCTTAATGACAGGGCTAAATCTGCCGAACGACCCAGCCCATAACTCGTGTTGCACTGACAGATGAAGCGTATTCCGTGGTGGCGCTTCCATTTATTTCAATGACATGTGGGTTCCACGCGTGTGTAAGCACTGACCTGAGGATTAAGACCGTCCTAGAGTTCTTCATGGACGTCATATTTTATATTTTGATTTAGGCTAAAAACTTTAACGTGTATACTAGTTGCATATGATGTCCAAATCAGGTGATTTTCCCCTAAATTCTTATAAAAATCAAAACTATCGTGATAATACACCTTTTCACTCACTTTATCTATCCAACCATTTTAGCCACTCTTCCGCATTTTCTTCACTATTTTTTAACTTTCAATTGAAGCTGTTTTTTTATTGGAAATGAATTTAACACGTATGGTATGTAACAAATATTTCAAATGAAAGTGTGACAAACATTCATGTCTTCTAAACTCAAGTTGTTTTTTTAAATAAGTTGACTTCATTTGATTTGCATCCCATTGGACTAGTAGGATCATATGACATCAGACATACCAGGAAAAATTAGACGTTGGACGCTAGGCAACAGCGACGGCAAATGAGGCAACGGCGATGGTGAAGGGGCGGCAGCCTCCGGCGGTTTGATATTCCTCTCCCATACTAATTTTTCTGCTCTCCTGACCGTTCCTCTTTTAATTTTCCTCTTTTTTCCGGCATCGCCGTCTTCTTCCTCCTCTTTCGGACCTTATTGCTGACCACCTAGGTAGCCCCCTTATGCCTCATCACTCTGAATCGAGCACCTACCAATGCCTTTCCTTTTCAAGCACCTACCAATGTCTTTTCTTTTCCAGGGGCGTATATAGTCATCTATGACACTAGCAAAGCTTGGCATATCTAGCCTGGTGCACTGGTATAAGGGAAAATAGAAATTTTTACACTAAATATCATCCAAATTACCATGGAGCACCACTCTAAATCACTGCAACCCTTTGCTTTGATCTAGCTTCGCCAATGATCCATGAACACACATGGTTGAATTGGAAATGAAACACCGTGAAAAACAATCATGATAGAAAACCCCACTTATTTTTGTAAGGACATAGTCAAAATCAATGATAGTTCAATTTTGGAACTAAAAACAATAGCCTTTAATGCCTTCTATACATGCAAACCAACCCGGATTTTCTCGCGTGGAGGCGAGCTACCACCCCTTATCCAACGGATGTGGGCGCGCTGGGGTGTGTGGAGATTATGAACGGGAGTCCAGCATGGATGGGGGAGCGAGGTGGTTAGGGTGTTAAACCTGCCAGCGTGGCTTGTTTGGCGCCTGCGCGTTCAAACTAATTTTCATTTTGATCTGCCATCTTCAAGTGGGTTGTCAGACACATTTATTTCGGGAGAGAAATAACACTCCAACACTGCTCTCCACGGGAAGGAGGCCACCCATCTAAGCAGCAGCCATGGCCGGCAACAGCAGTGCAACAATGCTAGCTTTGCTCGAAGCTTGTGAGGCAACAGATTGATGTGAGAAAAGGGAGAGGGTTGAGAGCATGCATCAGGGCGGCAGGCGTTGCGAGAGCTTGCATGCTGAAGGAGGCGATTCAAGCTCTCCTTCAGTAGCAGCCATGGATGCAAGGTACGTTCTCCGTTGGGACTGTTTGTGAATCCTTAAGCAATGTCTTGCATCTGAACAAATCAACAACTGCTGTGATACAGAGAGCGGCATCAGGATGAGCAGCTAAATCAGGACATTGCGAACATAAATCAGGTCATCGGCTCTGCTACTTACAAAACAGGTAGGTCATCCTCACCATGTCACGGCGGAGAAGAAGGTGCTGCTCATCCGGTTCCTAGGTCGTTTCTTCATTTTCTAGTACAGGAGTGCTTTGATGAATGAAATTGATATGGTAACGGTACATTATCTGAGTAGTGGAACAATTCATACTAGAAGGTGCTGCTCACTCTCTTCTTAGGTAGTTTCTTCAGTTATTAGTACAATAGTTTTCTGTTTTTTGAAGTAGATTGATAAGGTCCATTATTTGAATAGTGGAACAGTTGATAGAAGAAGGTGCTGGTCAATCTGTTCTTAGTTTCAACGGTTTCAACAAATTAAGGATTTGTTGTTAGTTTCTACAGGTCCATTATCTGAGCTTCTAAAATTAATCTCTTCAGTTACTATAGTTTCTACAAATATAATGGCTGCACCTTCTCTAAAATTGTTTTGGTACATCACAGTGAAATAAAGAAGCCTGCATTCTAATTGAGTTATTTTTACTGATAAGATGAAGAAGCTTGCATGCCAGATTGAGTTAATAATTAAAGAAATTAGACGAGTTGCTTAGTTTTTCAACTAAACTATGCAGGGAAAGAGGGGAAAAAGGCCCTGATGCAAGGATGGCACCTTGTATTTAGAGCGCAATATCAAAGGCAATTAGAGAATCCGAGAAAAGGAAAGGGCAACCCATCTTTTATCCCCACATGTTCAAACAACGTTCAGCTCAATAAATTGTCAAAAAAAAAAAACGTTTTGCTTAAGAGAGGAGGCAAACGGCTTCTACAAACTTTATTCCTGGGAGAGAGGATTTGGTGTGAGGTTTGGAAGAGGGCATACAAATGACCATCTTTACAAGAAAAAGCAGGACATTGTTTGCTCAGCAGAGGTAACATGAAAATGGATTGAGTCTCCATTCAGTTTCGTGGATTTTTTTTTTTGCAGTTTAATAATTTGGGCTTGAACTTTCATTTAGTTTGGAATATCTGGCAATCACACGACAGAGCTTCTCTCACGATCAAAAGCAAATCTGGGCGTCCATCTTCATTGCCGTGGCATGGAATATATATGGCTTGCAAGAAACAGAAGAGTCTTCGACGCTCAAACTATCCCAGCGTCTGTGATAGCAGAAAAAAATTGCCTGCACACATTCAAACCTGGTCTTTCAGAACTACAACTAGATGCAAAAAGCAGGCCATCTTACAGTGTGCATCAGTTTCCTCACCATGCTGCAAGATACAATGTCCACATAATTACGCTTGTAACAAATGTTTCTTACGCTGTATCCTCGTTGCCTGTGTTGCAACTTAATTGCTTACAATGTATTTTCCCACCCTGGCGTTCTCCTTTCTTTCTCCTTTTTTTCATCCTTTCACATCTGCATGTACTTCATGGTTCTGTACGTATGGGCCTCCCCTCCCAATTTCCTCAAAAACAAAAAAGAAAAAACCCTACAGATCACTCCAGAAGCACTAAAGTAAGTTAAAAAAATAATATATTTAATTATATGAACAAAATGGGGTAAAGGGGTTCACAGTGCAGTGGTAAAGACCATTGGCTGGGGAGCTCTCACCCAGGGTTCAATCCTTGGTACTGCATAATTTATGGAAAATAAAAAAATTTACTCGTTGCATCCCATTTACTTGGTTGAAATCGACCTATGGTGGGCGGGCCCTCATGTATGGGGTGGGCTCAAAGCATGGGTTAAGACCCGAATCATAGGGGACGGCTCCTTGAGGGTGGGACCAGGGTTCGTGGATTTTCTCGACCGAAGAAGATTGAGCTTCTCTATCAAAGAAAGCCGTGGGGGCGATCTTACCCCCACCGGTCGAGTTTTTTTTTATATGGACAAAATGGTTGTTTATTTTCATAAATAACATCATACTAACAATACAGTCAAGCTTTGAGAGATTTGATGGACAACGGGTGGATTTACTCAACGGTGAATGCACTTCAAGCTCGCCGCTGATTAAACACTGAACTGCAAAATGGGAAGATAATAAACAATCAATGAATCCGGCATAATAATTTGGTTCATAAAGCGACATTCACGATTGGACCAATAAAATAATATTTCGGATGTAGTCAAAATGTAATGGTAAGGCATTCGAAAAGGATGAAAATTAAATGTTGCCTCTTAGTTTGGCAAGTTTCTACAATGCATGCAACATAAGTTCCATGCATACAGATTTGCAATGACAAAACCAATATGATAAAAACAAATCTGTATATAATAAAAGCCAGGAATAAAGTCAAATGAAGTAAAAATAAGACAAGAAAATATTGCATACTGCCAACAGGTCCAAGAGAAGGAAAAAAAAAGCCCAAGTAAAAATTAGGATCAAAAGGCCCAAGTTGCATACTGCCAACAGGCCGTAAACAATCCTCCAGACTTCTTTCTTTTTTCTGAGCATCAGTAGGAAGGAAAAAATAAGAACGAAAGAATTGGATACACTAGAAAAAACAAAGAAAAAAAAAGAAATAGATGGAAACATCCTACTAGCCAACTACCAACTACCCACCTTTGTCAGAAGTTTGGCAGAGCATAGCGTGACAGGTCCTACTATACTTTCAAACAAAGGTGTTTATCGATAATAATTACAAGCTGATTAGGATAATAATATCCACGTAGGCAGGGTTAGCACAAATATTAAAGGAATGAGGGCTGTCGGATAAGGGAGGGTAGCTCCCCCAGTGTTAGAAACATATTTTCGACATGCAAACCATTTACATGTATTCTCTTCTTCAATTAAATCTGCTCAACTTATTTTCTAAACAATCAACACATTAAAGCAAATCTATGTTTCACAAACTTTTGAAGTAACTGTCGTTCATATGATCTGCATCCAAAATTTTGGCATAATGGATAAATTCAGTGTAAACAGTAGTAGTTGGGAATGCCTTTTGCCCACCGTACTTTGACTGTTCCCTCCAGATTTTGACTGTTCCCTCCAGATTTTGACCACCGTATTGCAGTATGATTCACAGCCCGCCAGATTAGTTCCTAAACCACCCCTTGATTACCTTGTGGGCCCTCCACTTTTCACCCAAAACCTACGCCTTCCTTTCTTCCCGGAGGCGGCGCAGAACTCGATCTGGAGGTGGCGGCAGTTCTTCCTTCTCTGCCCTAGTGGCTTCCCTACTCGCAATCCAACCATGTCACCTGACTCTCAGTCCCGATCCATGGATGGAAGAGCCGCTGCATGACGCCGTGGCCTGCCTTCCCCAACATTCGAAGCCGGTCACGCCGCACGACGTCGTCGCTCGCCTTCTCCTACAACCGAAACCGGAGGCACTGTACGAGGTTGGATCGCAATCGAGGAGGCTGAAGTTATTGAAGACGATGACATGTCATATCCAGAAGGATATAGGTGCGTATCTGCCTCATACATCCTCTAAGGTTCCTGCAAATTGATTTCATGTGAGGTTTTGGGTGGTTCTGGGTCAACATCTTCTACAGTACCTAGGTTTTGCAGGGGAGAATTAAAGATTTGAGGGGATGAGGGGATCACGTGTGCTGTTTTGTTGATTGTTGAGCTGTCGTACCCAACTCTTGCTGTTGTACCACACATGTTCAACAATGGGTACAAGAACGTGCTTGCTGTTGCTGTGGTGACGGACAACTCGTACCCACACGCTGAAAGGATCAAGGAGTACCTCAAGGTAATTCTTGTCTGGCAACAAACGCTACAACCAACATAATTCTTGTCTGGCAACCGAAAGTGTTAGAGTATCCCTGCTTCACAAATGGTAGCGCAGCCAAATTTCCTACCCAGCATTCCCAGCGCAAGTAAACCACATCCACTTATGAACATGTGATGAGGTGCAGCAGCAAGAGTTGGGTACGACAGCACCAGGGGTAAAGAGCAACCATAGAAAATAATCATGATTTCGGTTCAGGATTGATTCTGTACCACTTGCTAGAAGTGGTTGATGCATTCAACTGATAGTGATTGACATTGACCCAATTGTTAGATTGTGACTGATTACTTTTTCTTAATGCCTATTGTCATCATTTTCAGAACTGCTAAGATTTGTGTCCTGCCAAATAAAAATGAATGCATATAAGTATTTATTTTCTTATCAAATACTTAGTAATTATTTTATATTTCAACCAAGCTGCTTTGATTCCGCATAGATAAGATTTAGGTGCTTATGCTTGCTTGGTTGCTACATAGTGCAGTTTTTTTTTCTTACCACAGTGTAGAAGCTAGATTATCAGAATACTTTAGCATTATATTCCAAACTGATTCATGATTATTGTGTCTGACGTATATGCAACTTTTATTTTCAAAATTCTCATTATTTTTTCTTGCTACTTGATATTGTGCTTCCTGATGTGATCCATTCTTATGGCATTGTCCATTGTCTAGTTAAAAACACAATTTTCTCCATCCTATTCTGACCTGTTGTGATCATCTTTTTTTTATGGTGACACTGTTTGAGACAGAGCAATAATGCATTTAAAGTTGTGTACAATTACTCTACTGTCTTCATTTTGTTTTAACTGCTAATATTTTTCTCCACTATTAAAAATTATTGAATAAGTATTTATTTTCTTATTTAAGATGTAGTGACTCATTTCACTTGTAAATATGTTTTCATTTTAAGTATCCTCGTGTGACTATTAATATTGCTATTGCAGAGAGATCCGGAAACAAGAGCTAAGCTAGGCGTTAAGGAACTTTGGAAGATTACTCACATGAAGCAAGGAAAATGGCAAAAAATGAGACCCCTGAGACTATTTATGTGAGCAATAGTTTTATCATAAACTTGATTTCACAGCACTAATTATCTTGGAGTCACAATGTGCGCAGAGTTAATTTCATACATATGTTTCTTTCCCTCAGAATACTACAGTCAGGAAATTGTCCATGACTGAATCTAATGAATTGGGAAAAGAAGAATCAAGAAGTAACACCATTTAATCTACTAAGGAAGACCTTCTTTTCCAGGAAGCCTGTAAGGAGACTACAGGAACCAAATCAACCAAGATACATGGCCATGGTTACTTGGCGAACCCAAGTAAAAACCAACTGCTTCATGAGAGAATCGAAGAACAAGCATGAGAAGTAGAAACATTAAAACAACTGCTAACAAAGGAAGCTGCAGATAAGGAAGTAGAGAAGGAACAATTAAAGTCCTCTATTAGAGCAGAACTGATGCAGGAGTTTCAAACAATGATGAAGCAAAGCATGAGACAACCACCGCTACAAGAGGTAATCAGTTTTTAAACACTAAAAAATCTGTTATTGTTGCCATTTCAGTTCATTCTGGTATATTTGTCAATTATATTAGCCACATCTCATCCTAGATGAAAGTGATTGTACTTTATTGATTCCAGGATTGCAATGTTGCAGTTTTTTAATTTCAAGTATATATCTAAGAGTTGATTGTTGGGCAGCATAAAGAAATAGAATGCTTAATTCTACTGTTTCTCACAAGTTGGGATAGGAAATTGTAAGACTCACTAGCTTGATTTAGTGAAATGGAACTATCTCTGTATGTTTGGGTCCTGCACAAGCTTGTCTTAATTTTATCATGTGTCCTTTATGGTGAGAATGGAATAATACGAAATATGTATTGAATGCAACTTCTATGTTTTAGTGCCTGATTATTGCTAATGTATAATTTTCACCTCGTTACTTCATTTGATGCTGAGAATGTTTTTTGGCTAACTTGAAATGTGAAAAATTGTTTGGTAATAGCACTAAGTTGATTGCATCAAAACACTTACTACTTCTTTTAAGGAAGACTATGTTTTAGATATATTCCACTTGTTATATTATTTGGACTACTACAATTTTTCATTCAACAGTACTTGTGCTACTAAAATTTTACTTTTAATGTCCTGACTACTGGTAAGCTATTTCACCTTTATTGATTTGTTTTTCACACACTACTAGTAATACTAGTTTGCATATACTTATTGAACTCAGCAGATTAATTGATCTCTATTAACTTGTCCAGTAATTGTGCTATCACAAATTTTGCTGTGTGAATGACAAGCATATTCCTCCTTTCTTAATATTCTCATCAAAATGGCATAAGAATTTAGTTTGCCACATACAGTCCAACAATACTTTTTCTTTTCTGTGGCATGTTGTAATATAAGGGGCCTAATTCATGAAGTTCTGCTATTCGTTGCTACCTTTTTAATTGAATCTTGTGATCAATCTATGTAGTTGATTTTTTGTGTGATCGACCAAATAAACCATGTATACCATATTCAGAAGTAAATTATGGTACAAATTGGAATGCTCATAGTCTGTGTTCTATTGGTTTACTAAATTGATTAGTCAAATTAGTGATGTTACTCTGATTAGTACTTGGTGATCTGTGATTCGCTAGTTGATCTTGCGCTGGTTCATCTGGTCAGTGTTTCAGTTATAGCTGCCCAGCGTCATAGTTAGATTGTATTCATAAGAACAGAAACTGATTTGGATAGGTTTGTTGGATGACCCTTTTGGTTTGTATGCCTGAATCATACACTAGTTGATCTCACACGTATGATGGTAAAAGTGCAGTGAGATAATTTTCTGTTCAGACCTATTTATCTAGAGGTTTCAGAGAATCAAAATGTGGATTGAGAACACTGACTTGTGTATGAATGCTTTGCTACTTGCTGGAACTTCAGTATTGTGTGACTATGAGAGTGTCACTGTTCTATCTCTCCTCAAAGCATGTAGTATGAATTTTTACAACTCTTTTTGAATAGATATGCCATGCATATTCAGAAGTAAATTATGGTTATGTTATCACTGCATATGACTTCTAGTCCCTGTCATGCATTTTTGAAATAAATATGTGGCCTACCCAGGAAACCAACAATGCACCACAAGTTGAAGCTATGAGATGCGAGGAAAACAATGTTGTGACACCACTACATCATCAAGAAACAATGAACTAGGTAATGAAATTGAACAAGTATTCTAGATAACTTAGTTAAATACTAGCAAAATACCCATGCGTTGTCACGGGTCTTTGTTAAAAAATTTTATGGTTAGAATATTTTTTTTGTAACTGTAAAAGGTTTTCAATTAATCTATATTTTGGCTTGAGCATTTGCTCTATTTTTATTTTGTTTTTACCTTTTTGGGTTTTAAAAAGAATATTCACTATAATAATTTTAAAGTAAGTTTTTATTAGAATTCTTGTTATTAATTTCCATCCAAAATTTGATGTTACAATAATAGATGATTAATTGTTGTTAGTATGAAATATCAAATTAAAATCGGAGTCCAATTCAACAAAGTATTAGAAAATGGTTCCAAAACGACTCAAACTAATTGGTGAATCTAGGATACAAACTAAATACGACAACATTATGGACACATCTGGACACCAAAAAAGTGGTCTAGACGACTTCACCTCAATTAATAAGTTGTATAGATGTTCATTGGATTATCTTAAATTGCTATATGAACTTCATACAGATTGATCCAACTAGCATGATCACAACTGAGAAAATGTGGATTGCAATTGCAATGCTAGATCTTTAACAATTTCAAAGGCTCTGTTCAACGACAGTCGTGGGAATGGGGTAGCAACCAAATTCATTACCTCTCAGCACCTCATATCCAGTGCTAAAACAAGAGCTAGCAAAAAGAGACATCTGGTAAGAACTAGAATTGTGATTTCATAAAGCCTTAAAATTTTACATTGATTCACAAGGCTGTTCTAGATTTTGTATTTTCATTTCACTTGAAACCATGCATGTTTCTCTTTAGCAGGACAGTCGAGCAGGACAATAGGACTCAAAGATTTCGTTTGTGGGAGTGATGGATTAATGGATTTTACTTTCATGTCTTCCAAATGTGTTACTTAAAGGATACTCTAGTTTACATTATTTGGTTCTCTGTGTGATCCCTATTTTAATCGGTTGTATGAGTGAATGATGGATACAGTTTAGTTGATAATATATATTTGTTGCATGAATTTCCAATGTGGAAAAGTTTTGTTCAATTAATGATTTCAAATTGATTTGGTAGTTGGGTATGTTTTTACTATTACCACGACAATTAACCATAGCGCCATCACCATTGACTGACGCAACTTGAGGATGTTACAACGTTAAACAATTCAGTGTGATAACCTACATCGATGTGATATCATTTAGACATGTAGCAATGACTCATACATTAAAGCAATATCGTCCAAACATATAGTAATAATTGAGACTTCATTGTGATATCTTTACACCTATCACAATGACTTATGTCATCGTGATATGCATTATGGATATAGCGACGACCTATATGTCATTGCGATAAACTTTAATGATATAGAGATGACTCATATAGCGACGACCTATATGTCATTGCGATAAACTTTAATGATATAGAGATGACTCATACTTTGATGCAATAGCCTTTAGACATATAGCAACGACTCATATTTCATTGTGATATGCTTTCACACCTATAGCAACCAATCATAATTCATTGCATTACCATGAAAAAAAGATAGCAACAACATAGGTTGTTGTGATACATGTTTAGGATATAACAACGACTACTATTTTAAGACGATACCTTTTACGCATATTGCAACACCATAGTCGTTATTGCCACCATCATATATCGTGGCAATATATGGTATTGCTACAAAACTCTACTGTTGTGAAATTGCTTGTTTGCAACTACCATACATGGTTGCAATAAACACTATCACAACAACATCAGTGGTTGGCAATACTATACATGCAACAACAATGCTCGTTGCGAGTGCAACCATCACCACGCCACACATCATTGCAAAACGCTACAGGTATTGCAATTTTTCAAAAAGGCGTTGTGATACCCTATTGCATCAATTGCACTTGTAACACGTCCCAACACCCTTTTTAGTTGCAATTGCTCAATATTGCAACAAAAATACCCATATTGCAACTTTTCTGAGCCGTGGCGCAAGGGTGATTTCCTTGTAGTGTGTGAACTATCTCTAAGAACAAGCTCCTGACAGGTAAGTGTTGAGTAGTGGAGGGTCCTGCCATCTGTGATGTCAAAGAGTGTGAAGGAGAGACAAACAACATAGATACTGAGAAGGCTGACATGAGGCAGAGCTGAGCTGAAGAGAAGGTCTGTACTGCTCCCCCAGTCGGTAAGACCCCTAAAAGTGACAGTCCGCTGGACTGAGCTGTCATCAAAGCAATGAAGGGTCCTGACTGAGTCTGCAGCTGCTGGTACTATGGAAGCACTGAAGGTCCTGGTTGCTGACCGGCCTGCCTCTAGGTCAACTCTATCATCTGTGTCATCAGGGCGGTAAGAAGTGCAGACTGCTACCTCTGAATCTCTGCCTGGCTCCTGATAATGTCCATCATCTGACGTCTGTCCTCGGCTATACTCTGGATGAACTCACCCAGGCGTCCTACAAGCGCTGTCACAGTGACAACGTCCTCTGACTATGAACCCGTCGGTGGGGGAGGTGCTCCTGTACTGGCTGACTCAGGAACCACCGTCTCTAACTGAGTAGCCTGCTCGTGAGATACTGGTGGTGACTCCTGCTCCTCCTCCCCTATCTGCTGGTTAGAGGCTGACTGTGATCCCCTAGGGGCTCGAGGTGCGTAGCTGGTGGTCACCTCAGGGAATGTCTCGTACTGCTCCTCCGTCACTAGCCCCATCCTCCACAAGATATAGCTGATATAAGGGCCGTAGACCAAGTGACGTCCTCCCACTCTCTCAGAGATAACCTCCTCCATCTCTCCTATCAGTAGATCTGCCAGGTCAAACTGCTG
Source organism: Eleusine coracana subsp. coracana (assembly GCA_032690845.1). Lineage (NCBI taxonomy): Eukaryota > Viridiplantae > Streptophyta > Magnoliopsida > Poales > Poaceae > Eleusine > Eleusine coracana. The sequence goes on along the minus strand of CM064418.1, from coordinate 19,861,253 downwards.
CCTCCTCTGAATGGCTGCTATAGCCCACTGGTGTAGAAATGTGAACTCCTCTCTGTAGTCAGACATGGGGATGACAGTCCTAGTGACTATCGCTCTCACCACCTTAGCCTCTGTGGTGAGTCTCGCAGGGCCTCTCTCAAAGCCTGGTGTGTGAGGTGGTGGGAATGCAATTGACACCATGTCGTCTGATGGTAGCTTCCCTCTCTAGGGTCTGTGAGGTGGCTCTAGGGACGGGTAAGCACTCCTGCACAGCTGGAGGTCTGAAGCAAGGAACCCAAAGCTAGCTCTCAGATCCTCCCGGGTCACACGCTGTGGCTGCCCTCTGCATAAGAACCAGAACTCTGAGCGATCTCTGGCAACCCACAGTGTGGCGTAGAACTCAAGCACTATATCCTCCCTGAATTTGTACGGAGCAGTAACTAGCTCTGCTAGCCCTGGCAAGTACGTGAAATACTATTCCAAGTCAGTGCTGGCTACCCTCCTCATAGCATCATAGGTCATGTACTGCTGTAGCACAAACACCTTGTCCCTGCCCCTCATGGCTAGGCAGGGTCTCAATCCCTCTCCAATCCTCCTCTGGAGAACTGTCCAGTACCTCTCTCCAGTAGCGGGGTCTCTAGGAACTGGAACCCACTGCTCGAAGGGAACTAGACGTAGCACCTTAAGGTCCTTTGCAGGAACCTTAAGTATGTCCGGCTCTTCGGCTGCCTGTACCAGTCTCTGCAACCTCCTTGTGCACACTGCACAGGTGCACCTTGGGTGTCCTGCCCGGTGAGCTGTCCTCTATGGGACAGTCTGCTCCGCCTGCTGCTCGATCTCCTTAGACTCTGACTCCTCAGAACCTGACTCTGAGGTCTCCACCTCTGACTCCTCCTCTTGCTGCTTGGAGGATCCTTGCTCCGCAGTCCTTGACGACCTCTCCTGACGAGAAGTCGGATTACACTGCGTCCATGGTGGTGGTACAACTCCAACTGCCAGAGGTGCAGTCCTCTGCCTGGTACTCGTCCTGAGACCCTGTGCCTCAGCTGGCTGCTCGAGGATCAACCAAGTGCCAGGTGTCCTACATGACACCTCCATGGCATCTAGGTGCCTAGCAACGCTCCTGACTCTCTCAGACTCTGGGTCTAGCCTCTGTGTCTTCTTGTTCTTTGGCTTCTGAGGCATCTTCCCCTTTCCCTTATCCTGACCTGAACCTGCCATCTCTGCTGCTACAAACTGCTATCACTGCACGCACGTAGGTAAGGACAAGATGAGCATAGACCCTAATACATCTACTAGCAAAGCGCCGCTAGGAAAGAATGCGCAATAGAAACCCTAGCACTGAATAAAGGACATGATCACTAGACAAATATGCAAAGTAACAACAGTGATCATCGACTATATGTGGCTGGTGTGAGTCATCTAGTATGCTGGCGCTACACCACTGGTCTTCACCACCGTGGCTTTCCACCCTTTTGTGGGAGCCTCTATGCCTACCGGGCTACGTGGAACAGCCTACCTACTGTGGACATGAGTTTCGTCGCCACGACATTACTTATGCGGAGGTGAAGATCAGCATCTCTCCCCACCCGAACAACACCAACTTGATAGGGATGGAGACTTCTGTGACATGTGGCAGCCTCAGGGAGGGCATGGAAAGGATTGCCCACATATCTCTCACTCACTTTTGTGGGTGTAACCTATCAGTACTCTCTGGGACTCCATCCGAGATAATCCCTATTTGGCACCAGGCAGACCCTGTTTGGCGGAGGCACGTGAGGCGCATCTCTCGCGATGACTTCCTAGAGTACCATGCAGGATATCACCGTGTGTCCCACTACTCCGAGAACTTGCTTAACTTGGACGAGGAGACCAGCAGCCGCAGCAGGATCCTACTAGTAGACGCTGAGCAGGTTTGGATTCAGAGGAATGACCTGCAGGCATAGGTTGACACAGAGCAGAGGGAGATTTAGAGGTTGACTGCTGCCATCGAGGCGAGTGAGCCTCGTGTTACGGAGGTCACTGGGCAGCACAACATCCTCTCACAGGAGGTGGACAGGCATGGTGAGATCATGCTGCAGCATGCCAACCACACCACAACCAAACTAGTGAAGGATATCCTAGTGGTTAATGAATTTCTAGATGTGTTCCCTGACAATCTTCTTAGACTACCTCTGGATCGGGATGTAGAATTTAAGATTGAGCTTCAGCTAGGCACTGCACTCATATCCAAGAGACCATATAAAATGGCACCCAAGGAACTAGCAAAGTTAAAAGAGCAGCTGAAAGAGTTGCTAGATAAAGGATTTATCCGACCAAGTTCTTCACCTTGGGGTTGTCCAGTGCTATTTTTGAAGAAAAAGGGTGAGACCTTGAGGCTATGTGTAGATTATCGACCCCTCAATGCTGTGACTATTAGGAATAAGTACCCACTGCCTCGCATTGACATTCTCTTTACTTAGTTAATTGGAGCTAAAGTTTTCTCCAAGATCCATCTGCATTCTGGATACCACCAAATCAAGATCCGTGCCGAAGATATCCTCAAGACAGCATTCTCCACTCGATATGAACTTTATGAGTATTTGGTGATGTCTTTTGGATTGGCAAATGCACCGGCACACTTCATGTATCTCATGAACTCTGTGTTTATGCTAGAGCTAGACAAGTTCGTAGTGGTGTGCATTGATGATATTCTATTCTATTCCAAGTCAGAAAAAGAGCATGCAGAGCATCTTCACATTGTATTATAGAGGTTAAGGGAACATCAGCTATATGCTAAGTTTAGCAAATGCGAGTTTTGGTTGCAGCAAATACCATTCTTGGGTCACATCATTTCTGAACAAGGCATAGTGGTAGATCCCATCAAAGTAAGAGATGCATTGAATTGGAAGACGTTGTGTCACAACCATTTTAAGAAGAAAAATGGGTGCATCCGTACGTGTGCCCAGGATCAAGTTACACACACATATGGTACATCATTAGTGGTAAACAGAATAAATATCCATATCCTTTAATTATTACATCGTATCTTTATTACAAAAGGACCCGTAAGTCCAAAAGAAAAGTACAACCAAGTAGCGAAAATAAACTAGCGTAGGCATCCCAAAACTGGTGGACCATCTCCTAGTTCTTGCCTCCATCGTCTTCATAGTGGTTCCATTCCTCTCCTGTGGCTGAGCAGCAATATGGTATTTAGCAAGGGTGAGTACGTGTCGTACTTAGCAAGTGGGGAAAAAGATGACATGAGGCTAAGACAAGGAAGGTTTTAAAGGGGTTTTGTTGTGTGAGCTTTTAATTCCCTATGCAACCTAATTACTAAGTGGGGTCATCCCATTCCTCAACCCACATGGTACTATTCAATCCAAGTCCGAACCATTCCATCCACTCCCCGAAACCATATCCCAACTAATCCTGTGAGGATTCCAGGCCGCTCTTGACCGTGAGCACGGTTATCATGATAGTTTGATACTCTGCAGAGTTTGCACCACTTTACCCACAAGTCGTGATTCCCTTCGTGCCTGTGGACATGACCCACATTACACACTTCCCTTGGTGTGTGGCAGGGTTTCACTACGAGGCTTTTCCATAGGGTCTCCCAGTACATGCTAACCACTAAGGTTTCACTCCCGTCCATAAGTGATAGCCCCTAAACAAGCAGCTCATCACCCCAGGAGCCCCCTCCTGAGCCGTTTGGATACAAGGACAGTCCTTTCTTGACTTCCATTCCCCGCTCCACCGAATGCTGCATCAACACTGGGAGAACACCTAATTACTAGGCCAAGCCTTACCCATATCGGTCTTGTGATGGTACTGTTTTCCTGGGTCATCGCTCCAAGAACCGGGTCCTAGGATCTATAACAAGCCTACTACCTCCAACCATGTGCCCACGGCACCACATCCATTCCACCCGGCTTGCATAGATCCCTAATCCATGTTGCTAAAAGAATTACCAATCATTCCCATGTGATATTGTTCATTAGTCAATATTAATTTGGACCCATTTACCCAATAAGCAACTAAGCATGTCTACCCATCCGAACTCTAGTTCAAGGCGACAAGGACAAAGTAAAACAATACTAGTAAACCCTACAATAGGTTCCCAATCAATTGACACAAGCATGCAATTCTATAATTATAATAGGTACAAAATGCGTCAAGGACACTTTCCTTCATCCTGTGCGGGAGGCTGCTCTAACCCTTCAAATTCCTGTTCCTGGAAGTCCTCACAGGGCGGTCCTTGAGTATGCTCGCCTTTACGTAAAAATACCGACACAAGCAATACATACAAAATCAATACACAACCTTGCAACAGAGGAAAATCAATATGTAGATGCAATGAATGAAAAGGTTATGCTCCTACGAGAATTTTGACGCAAGAATCACCTAATTTGGAGTTACGAGTAAAAAGTTATGCTAGTTTTTAGGCGCAAAAAGTAAAAATAGGGGCTTTTAAGGACCTATTTGTAATTTTATAAAATTACTAGGACTAAAGTGTAAAGTATTAGGACTGAAAAATAATTACTAAAAGTATAAGGTTGTTTTTGCAAAATTTTAGGGTTTAAACATAATTAATATTAAATGTAGGGGGCTAAGTGTAAAAAGACAAGGCCAAAATATAATTAAAATTAAGTATAGGGGTATTTTTGTAAATTTTCAGGGCTAACATAATATTTATAAAAATATTAAGGACTAAAACATAATTAAATTAAGTCTAGGGGTGTTTTTGTAAAACTATAGGGTTAAAATAATAATTCTAATAATGTATAGGGGTGTTTCTTTAAAATTTTTTTAGGGCTAAAATAATATTTATACAAATAATAGGGACTAAAGCGTAATTTAAAATAATTGTAGGGACTAAAATGTAATTTATACCATATACAGGGACTAAAGTGCAAAAAGACTGGATTAAAATATTATTTAAAACAAGTCCAGGAGGGTTCCTACAAAAATACAGAGCTAAAATATAATTTCTTAAAGGTATAGGGCTTTTCTATAAAAATACAGTGCTAAAAATAATTATTGTAAAGTTCAGGGGTTTAAAAACAATTTTCTAAAGGTTCTGTAGAAAAACAAGGGCATAAATCTAATTATTTCTAAGTGCAGGGACCTAAATGCAAAAAGGCCAGCATTATCAAGGGATTAATTGAATTAATTTTTAAACTAACAATTGATGGACCGGGTCTATGGGAGTGGTTGACTGGACTTTGACCAGGGTCCATGATGTGGACAAGGGTTCCCGATCTTCCGAAAGGTTCTTGGTAAGTTGATTTGGTCGGAGGCGAAACACAAATCGATCCGGCTTCAGAACAGCACGTTCTAAACCCCGCAATCGCAGCACGACGTCTCCTCTGGTTATCAACCGTCCAAAAGACGATTGACCTTGCTGAGAAGGCTAATCCCTGCCTGCGAATCAAGAACACAAGCAAGAACAACGAAGAATGCAACACAATTGCAGATGTATGATTAAACTCTCGAAGTTGGGGTCTCACAAACTGATGAACGGCGAAACTGTTTATGAACAGAATTGATCTAAGCAAAACCCCAACCCTAATAGTGCGGCGGCGGCTGTATATAAAGACCCTAGGGTCGTGCAAGACCCTCTGGACGCGCCCCGAATTGGGCTCAACTAGATACAAGGCCCAAAGACAAAAAATAAGCGACGCAGCACCGACACAGATTCTGGACTCTCTCTTGTTTTGACGATTCCCGATGACTCCGGATGAATTTTGACATGAGACCGGCGGCATTGGAAAGGTCTTCTCCTTATCTTTCCGTGCATATGTAGAACGTCCAAATCCGAGTCCGTATGCGTCCTGGGCGACCGTTTTAGTACAGACTGGTCCTGGGCCCTGAAACAGACTCGAAGTCGGTTTTGATTGGGCCTCCACTTTGGCTTCCAAGCCCTTGCTGGCCCTCCACGTTTCCAAATCCTTCTCCCATGATCTCCTGGTCCTCTCCATGGTTTCTAATCATAAAATAATCATTAGGTAGCAAACCATTCTCAAAAGTAATATATAGCGAAGAACGTAGGAACGAGCTCACCTCTAAATTTAGTTGTCGTGCACGAGCTCTAGTCATTGGACCTTGCAAGTCCAGATTTGGAGAAGTGTTGTGTGTATCCATAGGAGTGATGTCCTCATCATCCTCCCCCTCTTGAAGTGGAGTCGTCCTCGACTCAAGCTCATCCTCTTCTCCCAAGTATGGTTTCAAATCTGAAATGTTAAAAATAGGACTAACCCCGAACTCGGGAGGCAACTCAAGTTTGTATGCATTATCATTAATCTTCTCTATTATTTTGAATGGACCATCAGCTCTAGGCATTAGTTTAGACTTTCTCAATTCTGGAAATCTATCCTTCCTTAAGTGTAACCACACTAAATCTCCTATATCAAGCTTTACTTCCTTTCTTCCCTTACTACCAGCAATTTTATACTTTTCATTCATCTTTTCAATGCTAAGTCTAGTGGTCTCATGTATTTGCAAAATAAATTCAGCACGCTCCTTAGCATCAATATGAACTCTCTCATTAATAGGTAGAGGAAGTATATCAAGCAGAGTACGGGGATCAAAACCATACACTACCTTGAATGGACTTACCTTGGTAGTAGAATGTGTTGCCCGATTATAAGCAAACTCAAGATGAGGTAAGCATTCTTCCCATTGCTTCAAATTTTTCTTCAAAACTGCTCGCAACATAGTACCCAAAGTGCGGTTCACAACCTCAGTTTGTCCATCAGTTTGTGGATGACAAGTTGTAGAAAATAACAACTTTGTACCCAACTTATTCCAAAGCGTGCGCCAAAAATGACTCAAGAATTTTGCATCACGATCTGAAACAATAGTAGAAGGCATACCATGCAAACGTACAATTTCTTTGAAAAAAAGATCAGCAATATAACTAGCATCATCAGTTTTATGACATGATATAAAGTGTGCCATCTTGGAAAAACGATCCACGACAACAAAAATGCTATCGCTCCCCCTCTTAGTCCTAGGCAGTCCTAAAATAAAGTCCATAGAAATATCCGCCCAAGGAATAGAAGGAACAGGAAGTGGCATGTATAAACCATGTGGATTCAATCGAGACTTAGCTTTTTGACATGTAGTGCAGCGAGCAACAAAACGCTCAACATCTTTCCTCATCCTTGGCCAAAAGAAGTGTGTGGCCAAAATATCCTCTGTCTTCTTAGCACCAAAATGACCCATCAATCCACCTCCATGCGCCTCCTGCAACAACAAAAGACGAACGGAACCAACTGGAATGCATAGGCGGTTAGCTCTAAACAAGAATCCATCATTCATCACAAATTTGTGCCAAGCACGGCCTTCTTTACAGTGCAGCAATACATCTTTAAAATCGACATCAGCAACATATTGTTCTTTAATTGCCTCAAGTCCAAAAATTCTACAATCAAGTTGAGACAACAAAGTATATCGCCTCGATAAAGCATCAGCAATCACATTATCCTTCCCTTTCTTATGTTTAATAATATAAGGAAAAGACTCAATAAACTCAACCCATTTAGCATGTCTACGGTTCAAATTGCCTTGAGAACGAATATACTTAAGTGATTCATGATCAGAATGAATAACAAATTCTTTGGGCAACAAATAATGACGCCACGTTTCTAAAGAACGTACAAGTGCATATAGTTACTTATCATACGTGGAATAATTCAAAACAGGCCCAGTAATTTTCTCACTAAAGTATGCAACAGGTTTACCATCTTGCATCAGAACACCACCAATGCCTATACCACTAGCATCACATTCAAGCTCAAAAGTCTTATCAAAATTGGGTAATTGCAGCAATGGTGCATGTGTAAGTTTGTCCTTCAAAGCATCAAAAGACTCATGATGTACCTTATCAAAATGGAAGTCAACGCCCTTCTTTGTCAACTCATGCAATGGTGCAGCAATGGTGCTGAAATCTTTGACAAAGCGGCGGTAGAAACCTGCAAGACCAAGAAAACTCCTCACCTGTGTGATAGTTTTTGGTACAGGCCAGCTCTTTATGGCTTCAATCTTCGCCTCATCCACCTCAATTCCCTGTGGAGTCACAACATAGCCAAGAAAAGAGACTCGATCCGTGCAAAAGGTGCACTTCTCAAGGTTACCAAATAAACGTGCAACTCGCAAAGCATCAAAAACAGCACGCAAATGAATCATATGATCATCCGTGGATTTGCTATAAATCAAGATATCATCAAAGTAAACAACCACAAATTTGCCAATAAAAGGTCTTAAAACCTCATTCATCAAACGCATGAAAGTACTGGGTGCATTAGTTAACCCAAAAGGCATTACTAACCACTCATACAACCCGAATTTAGTTTTGAAAGCTGTTTTCCATTCATCTCCAAGTTTCATTCTAATTTGATGGTAGCCACTACGCAAATCAATTTTAGTGAAAATTATAGCACCACATAACTCATCAAGCATGTCGTCTAGCCTAGGAATAGGATGACGATACCTAATAGTAATGTTATTAATGGCTCTACAATCTACACACATACGCCAAGAACCATCTTTCTTAGGAACCAAAAGTACAGGAACAGCACAAGGACTAAGTGATTGACGAACATACCCACGATCCAAAAGGTCTTGGACTTGTCGTTGTATCTCCTTAGTCTCCTCAGGGTTGGTCCTATAAGCAGCACGGTTTGGTAAAGTAGCACCAGGAATCAAATCAATTTGATGCTCAATCCCTCTCAAAGGTGGCAATCCCGGGGGTATCTCAGCTGGGAAAACATCCTCATACTCCTGCAAAAGGTTAGTCACTGCAGGAGGCAAAGCACTAGAAGCAATATCACCAAGCAAAAACAAGTCTTGTTTGCATATCAAAGCATAGCAAATATCATTAGTAGAAATTTCAGCAAGCTCAGATTTTGTGGCAAGACATGAACGGCCTTGTAATTTAATTGCAGCACCCTTAGAACATGAAGAATCATTAACATTACTTGGTGTAGAAGCAGAATTAACAGGTTGCTGAATTTCAGGGCGTTTATTTTTCAAACTAGCAGCTCGTTCTAAATCAGCTTGTACAATTTCAGCAGGGGTCATTGGTAACAAAGTAATTTTAGTTCCTTTATGCATAAAAGTGTACTTATTACTTTTACCATGGTGTACAGCATCATTATCAAATTCCCAAGGTCTACCCAATGAAAGTGAACAAGCTTGCATGGGTACAACATCACAATCAACAGAATCCACATAGGAACCAATGGAAAAAGGAACTCTGCAAGTTTGTGTTACCTTAGCTTTTCCAGAGTCATTTAACCACTGAATGTAGTATGGATGTGGATGTGGGCGTGTGGTCAAATTAAGCTTCTTAACCACATCAGAACTCACCAAATTGTTGCAGCTTCCTCCATCAATGATGACATGTGCCCGACGGTTCTTGATGACGAAGAAAATCTGGAACAAGTTATGTCGCTGCATCATCTCGGGCTGCTGGACTTGTGTGCTAAGCACACGCTGCACAATAATATTCATATGGCCCGTGGTATCTCCGCCTCCAAGGACGAGGTCACCGCTGGTGGCAGCGACATCCTCCTCCTCATCCTCCACATCGGAGGCACTCATGTAACCGCCATCATCTGTCGCCACATATGCCCGCCTACTTGGGCAATCTTTCTGCACATGGCCAAGACCATGGCAGCGGTGGCACTGAATCCCTGTAGTGCGTCCCGTCGAAGCAACAGAGGAGGCACTACTAGCCGGTACCTGCACAGAATTTTTACCTGAGCGCGTAGAAGGGGCAGGGGCTGATCTTGGTGCTGTAGAAACAACACTAGCTGGTGGGGGCGGCCGGAAAGATGGCTTGGGCAGCCCCGAAGTCCCCGTCGGCCGTGGTGGGTAGAAATTCCTGGACTTGCTGTACTCCTCAAAAGCCTGGAAAAGTCCCTGTGATTCTTTCTCTGCAAGCATAGCATACTGGAAACACTGGTTGAGGGTATAAAATTCTTTATAATCAAGGATGTCCTGAATTTCTTTTCTCAAACCAGAATAAAAGCGGCAAATCTGATCCTCTACTTTTTCAACCACAGCACAACGAATCAAACCCTTCTGAAGCTCACTAAAATACTCCTGAACAGTTTTATCTCCTTGATATAAACGCTGCAGTTTATTACGAATTTCTCTATAAAAAGAAGGAGGAACAAAACGATCACGCATTTCTACCTTAAGTTCTTCCCAAGTAGTAGGCAAATCGGTTTCAGCAGCTAGACCACTCCACCAAACAATAGCAAAGTCCTTAAACTCACTAGTGGCTTGTCTAACTCTATGTTGTTCAGGAACAAGGTGGGCATTAAATTTTTGTTCTACCGTCATTTCCCAATTAAGGTAAGCATCACCATCGTATTGACCCGAAAACGAAGGAATTGAAAACTTAATTTTAGCATACGGATCATCTGGAGCATAGTTACCTTGTGTGCGACGGGTGTGGTTGTGGAAACCACCCATACCTTGAGTGTTACATTGCAAACGGCGTCGTAACCTTGCGGTCCTTGTAGCTGACCTATCGACGGTGCCATCAGCCTTATACACCGTTGCTTCATCATGATCGCCTTCAACGTCGTTGTTGGTGTTGTTGGTGGTGTTGTTGTTGGTGTTGTTGTTGTTGTTGTTGTTGGTCTTGTGAGCGGTCTCCAATTCGACAACCTGATCGGTTAACTTAGAGACTCTCTTATCCAACCGCTCAATGCTTTCTCCCAGGTGAAGCTTGGTGACGGCGTCGGTGACGGCCCTGGTGATCGTTTCTGCCAAATCACTCTGAACCGCCTGCAAAGCCTTCTGTAACTGATTTTGGCTCACGCACTCATCCAATTTTGAGGGTGAAGCACCCTCCCCGTCGCTTCCTGACATCAGAAACACCAAAACAGGAAACAAAAAAGTGAAGGTTATCCCTACAAAACTACTAAGCAGTGGTGCCTCTCAACACAGCAAAAGTAAGCTTCTTGCAAAGCTCTTACAAAGTTCTGAAAACAACAAAGCAAAGGATACCAGGGAGAAGTGTTCCACGATTGCAAGGGTTACCAAATAACCTATGTGCTGTCCAGAAGAAGTATGTAGAGCTAGGAAGGCCAAATATGTATATATGAGTGGCACACAAATCAAAAACAGATAGTAAAGCTGAATAAGTGCCCAAGTAACTTGTCCCTAGTTGCTGGTCTAACTATGTCCTAGAACAGTAGTGATAGCAAAGAAGAAACAAGGAGACAAAGGGACACAGCCGATAACAGGGGGCTTAGTGTAAAACAGCCAAACTCAGAAATTTCAGGGGGCTAGATGGAGCACTAGTAGGAATCCCAAATTTCTTTTTTTTTGATTTTATTTTTTTGATATTTTTTTCCAACTGACTAGCAAACAGGGAGAAACCACAAAAAATTTCAGCTCAAACCGAGCTAGGACGTGGCCTACAGAAAATCTTGAAGTTTCAGAAAACGTCGGGTTTCAACTTGAATGAATTTTTTCTTTATCTTCCCGATTTTTTTTGAATTTTTTGACGAGGGCACACAGGGCGTAGCCGAGTGTGGGTATGCTCAACTTTTCGTCTAGAATCTCCTGTAAAAATTTCAGCCAAAACGGACAACCGAGCGAAAAGTTATGGCTGTTTTACCGAAGGGGTGCTGGAATCGGTTTTGAAGAACCCGGTGGTTTCAGTGAAATCCGAGTCGGGCTTGGGGTCAGGTAGGGAGTTTTTTTTTTTTTTGGCGAGGTGGATGCAGCGGAAAGTGGGATTTATGAAAATTGGTCCGAGGGTAGGTTTAGGGTGGGACTAGGGTGGGCGTGTTGATCAATCAACCCTAGCACACAAAGCCGACAAAACCGAGGATGGTGAGGGGGATGGCGGCTAGGGTTGCAAGGAAAACACTACTGACGACAAAAACACAAACTAAACCAGCGACTAAACAAGAACTAGGGCACAAACTCAACACTACGGACTCTGAAATTGAAATATGCAAAGGCTAAACACGTGGTTATGGGCGGGGAAAATTTTTTTTTGGTATTTTCAGTGGACGATAGGAAGAACACGAAAACAAAACTAAAGGATAGTATGAACCTGACGGTGCACCTGAAGCTCTGATTACCACTTGATGTGGACAAGGGTTCCCGATCTTCCGAAAGGTTCTTGGTAAGTTGATTTGGTCGGAGGCGAAACACAAATCGATCCGGCTTCAGAACAGCACGTTCTAAACCCCGCAATCGCAGCACGACGTCTCCTCTGGTTATCAACCGTCCAAAAGATGATTGACCTCGCCGAGAAGGCTAATCCCTGCCTACGAATCAAGAACACAAGCAAGAACAACGAAGAATGCAACACAATTGCAGATGTATGATTAAACTCTCGAAGTTGGGGTCTCACAAACCGATGAACGGCGAAACTGTTTATGAACAGAATTGATCTAAGCAAAACCCCAACCCTAATAGTGCGGCGGCGGCTGTATATAAAGACCCTAGGGTCGTGCAAGACCCTCTGGACGCGCCCTGAATTGGGCTCAACTAGATACAAGGCCCAAAGACAAAAAATAAGCGACGCAGCACCGACATAGATTCTGGACTCTCTCTTGTTTTGACGATTCCCGATGACTCCGGATGAATTTTGACATGATGCCGGCGGCATTGGAAAGGTCTTCTCCTTATCTTTCCGTGCATATGTAGAACGTCCAAATCCGAGTCCGTATGCGTACTGGGCGACCGTTTTAGTACAGACTGGTCCTGGGCCCCGAAACAGACACGAAGTCGGTTTTGATTGGGCCTCCACTTTGGCTTCCAAGCCCTTGCTGGCCCTCCACGTTTCCAAATCCTTCTCCCATCATCTCCTGGTCCTCTCCATGGTTTCTAATCATAAAATAATCATTAGGTAGCAAACCATTCTCAAAAGTAACATATAGCGAAGAACGTAGGAACGAGCTCACCTCTAAATTTAGTTGTCGTGCACGAGCTCTAGTCATTGGACCTTGTAAGTCCAGATTTGGAGGAGTGTTGTGTGTATCCATAGGAGTGATGTCCTCATCAGTCCATGGGTCCATGGGTCCTTCGGGGTATGTAATCTGGCGCGTTGGATCAAGATCCAACGGCCAGGGATAGATGGCGAGGAGGGCTGCTAGCGACGGCCACCCAGGCAGCGGCTACGCGGTGGCGGTGGCGAGGTGCTCGCCGGAGTTGGCCGGAACGACGCTCCGGTCGGCGGTTCCTCGCCGCGAGAAGTCGGGAAGGGAGAGGGGAGAGAGGGGAACCTCACCGAGGTGATGCGCGGCCGCGGGGGAGGCCGGGAGGTGGTCGGAGGCAGGGCTCAGAGGCGGCGGCGGTGGGAGCTCGGCGGGGAGGGCCTCCGGGGGGTCACGAATGAGCGGGGAGGAGCGAGGGAGAGGCGGTGGAGCAGGGCGGTGCCGAGGGGGGGGGGTTTATAGGGGGAGAGTGGGAGGGGAGACGAGCGGGCTCGAGCTCGCTGGGGTAACGGCTGGGCTGCTGTTTGAGCATAGAAACACGCGCTAATGCGCATTTAGGGCGCGGGAGTGGGCAGAAGGGGGAGCGGAGGGGTGCGGCGTGCGAGGGCGCCGATTTCGGAAGGCGGGGAGGCGATGGGGAGGGAGATTGACGGAGTCGGTGTTGATTTCCGACGGCGGGGAGAGAGAGAGGCGAGAGGAGGGAGACAGACGGGGTGGGGCCGGGCTGTCAGTCGGGCTGGGGGCTGGGCTGCAGAGGAGTTGGGCCGGGGCAGGCGCGCGCGGGGTGGGGGGGGGGGGGGGAAGCTGGGCCGCGGCAGGCGCGCATGCGGGGGGGGGGGGGGGGGGGGGGGGAAGAAAAGGGGAGGGGAGTTGGCCTGGGCCGGGGGAAGAGAAGGGGAGGAGTGGGGGTTCCGGGGTGGGCCAGAATGGTGGGTTTCGGCCCACTGTTCTGGTTCCTCTCTTTCTCTTTTTCTTTCTCAAACTTTGTCTAAAATCTAATTTCTTGGATACTATTTAATAAATAACTAAATTCTAAATGCACAATATCCTACATGGAAAATGACCTGATATGCAAATGCAATAGGTTAATTAATTATTTTAGAAAATAATTTGTACTAGGCTATTTTATTAATTGCTTAATACTAACAATTGGCATTTTTAGAATTTGTAAAAGTAGGGTGTTACAAACCTACCCCCCTTACAACGAATCTCGCCCTCGAGATTCGGAAAGATCGGTGAAGAGGTGGGGAAACTCGGCTTTCAATTCTTCTTCACGCTCCCAGGTGGCTTCTTCTTCTGTGTGATGACTCCAGAGTACCTTGCACATTCGGATCACCTTGTTTCTGGTAACTCTCTCAATGACTTCTAGGATCTTGATTGGTTGTTCCGTATATGTACGGTCTTCCCGAAGGTCTATTTCATCAATAGGGAGTTGTTCTTCAGGCACTCTTAAGCACTTCTTCAGTTGTGACACATGGAACACGTCATGCACATCCGTGAGGTGTGGGGGCAACTCCAACTGATACACAACTTCTCCTCTTCTCTCAAGGATCCTGAAAGGGCTGATGTAGCGTGGTGCTAACTTCCCTTTGACCTTGAAGCGTCTAACACCTCTCATGGGTGATACCTTGAGATATACGAAATCTCCAACCTCGAAGGATAGGTTTCTTTGCCTACGATCGACATAGCTTTTTTGCCTTGACTGTGCAAGCTTCAGGTTCTCGCGCACAATCTTAAATTGTCTTTCTGCTTCCTGCAGTATCTTTGGTCCAAAGACTTGGTTCTCTCCTGTCTCTTTCTAGAATAGAGGTGTTCTACATTTTCTTCCATACAGAAACTCGAAAGGCGCCATCTCTATACTTGCTTGATAACTATTGTTATAAGAAAATTCTGCGTAGGGTAGGCTCTTGCCCCAATTCTTGCCATATTTCAAAGCACAAGCCCTCAACATGTCTTCTAGTATCTGGTTCGTCCCTCTCGGTCTGTCCATCAGTTTGAGGGTGATACGCAGAGCTGAAGTTCAACTTGGTGCCAAGAGATTCATGTACCTTCTCCCAAAATCTCGAGGTGAACTGAGAGCCTCTATCAGATACTATCTTCTTAGGGACTCCATGTAAACACACTATCCTTGACATGTATAGTTCTGCTAGCTTCGCACCACTATAAGTTGTCTTGATAGGAATGAAGTGTGCCACCTTGATTAAACGATCAACTATAACCCATATAGAATCATATCCTGATGTGTACGGGGTAATCCAACTATGAAGTCCATACCAACTTGTTCCCATTTCCACTCAGGAATCTTTAGAGGTTGAAGCAATCCGGCGGGTCGTTGGTGTTCTGCCTTGACACGTTGACATGTGTCACATACCGCAACATACTCTACGACATCACGCTTCATGCAATGCCACCAATAACGAGTCTTCAAGTCTTGATATATCTTAGTACTTCCTGAATGAATGGAGTATGCAGAATCGTGTGCTTCCTGTAGGATCATGCCACGAAGGGGCTTCTTGTCTGGCACACATATTCGTTTACCTATCCATATAGTACCCTTCTCATCTTCTATGAAGTCGGTAGCCTTTCCTTCTGATGTGGACAAGGGTTCCTGATCTTCTGAAAGGTTCTAGATACGTTGATTTGGTCGAAGGCGACACACAAATCGATCCGGCTTCAGAACAACACGTTCTAAACCCCGCAATCACAGCACAACGTCTCCTCTGGTTATCAACCATCCTAACATAATTGACCTCACCGAGAAGGCTAATCCCTGCCTGCAAATCAAGAACACAAGCAAGAACAAAGAAGAATGCAACATAATTGCAGATGTATTATGAATGTCACAAAGTTGGGTTCTCACAAACCGTGATGACGGCGAAACTGTTATGAACAGAATAATCTAAACAAAACCTGAACCCTATGGTGCGGTGGTGGCTGTATATGAAGACCCTAGGGTCGTGCAAGACCCTCGGGACGCGCCCCTAATTAGGCTCAACTAGATACAAAGCCCAAAAGCCAAAAATAGGCGATGCAGCATCGAAACAGATTTTGGACCCTCTCTTGTTTCGACGATTCTTGATGATTCCGAATCAATTTTGATATGATACTGGCGGCATTGGAAAGTTCTTCCTCTTATATTTCCGTGCATATGTAGAACGTCCAAATCCGAGTCCGTATGCGTCCTGGGCATCCGTTTTAGTGCAGACTGGTCCTGAGCCCCGAAACAGACTCGAAGTCAGTTTTTGTTGGGCCTCCACCTTGGCATCCACGTCCTTGCTGGTCCTCCATGTCTCCAAGTCCTTCTCCCATCATCTCCTGGTCCTCTCCATGTTTCCTAATTACAATATAATCATTAGGTAGCAAACCATTCTCAAAAGTGACATATAATAAAGAACGTAGGAACAAGCTCACCTCTAAATTTAGTCGTCGTGCACGAGCTCTAGTCATTGGACCTTGCAAGTCCAGAATTGGAGGAGTGTTGCATGTATCCTTAGGAGTGATGTCCTCATCACCTTCCTTAATGAGCTTTCTAATCTCACTTAGCTTCTCATCTTCTAGCTGTCCCTTGCGGATTTCCTCGTCGAGAGTGGGTTCCACTTCCATTGCAACTGTCTCTAACTCATTCACAAACCCAAGGTTCAGTCGCTCAAACTCCTTGCAGAGCTCTAGCGGTAGCCTTTCCACGATTAACTGGCTGCAATAGGTCATTCTACTCAGGGCATCCGCAACAACATTCGCCTTCCCTGGATGATAGTTAATACCCACATCATAGTCCTTAATCAACTCTAACCAACATCATTGTCTTAGGTTCAACTCCGTCTGAGTGAATATGTACTTGAGACTCTTGTGATCCGTATAGATCTCACAACGGTGACCAAGAATGTAGTGCCTCCAAATCTTCAGAGCATGTACCACTGCTGCTAATTCCAAATCATGTGTTGGGTACTTCTCTTCAAGCTTCCATAATTGCCTAGAGGCATATGCCACAACATGACCTTCCTGCATGAGCACACATCCTAGTCCTTGCCTGGAGGCGTCACCGTATATGTTGAAACTCTTATTGATGTCAGGTAAGATTAAGACAGGGGCTGACGTTAATCTCTTCTTCAATTCTTCAAAACTGGCTTGACAACGCGGTGTCCACTCGAAACTCTTGTCCTTCCCTAACAATGTCGTCATTGGCTTTGCTATCTTGGAGAAGTCCTTTATGAATCACCGATAGTATCCGGCTTATCCAAGAAAACTTCTAATCTCCTTTACTGTCTGTGGTGGTTTCTAGTCTAGAACGTCTTTTACCTTGCCTGGATTGACTGATACTCCTCCAGCAGAGATCACATGACCAAGAAATGCTACCTCCTTTAGCCAGAATTCACACTTACTCAACTTGGCGTACAACTGGTGCTCACGTAGCTTCTCTAGAACTAGCCTTAGGTGTTCCTCATGCTTTTCTTCATTCTTTGAAAACACCAAGATGTCATCAATGAAAACCACAACAAATTTATCCAGGTACTCCATGAACACCTTGTTCATAAGGTACATGAAGTAGGCCGGTGGATTGGTCAACCCAAATGACATTACTGTATATCATATAACCCATATCTCGTTCGAAAAGCCATCTTGGCTATGTTTGATGGTCTGATCTTCAACTGGTGATACTCGGATCGCAGATCAATCTTAGAGAAGACACAAGCTCCTTTTAGCTGATCAAACAAATCTTCAATCCATGGTAGTGGATACTTATTCTTGATGGTCACCTCATTAAGAGAACGATAGTCCATGCACATCCTCTGAGTCTTATCCTTCTTCTCGACAAAGAGTACTGGAGCTCCCCAAGGTGAGGAACTAGGGCGAATGAAAATCTTCTATAGCATCTCTTGTAATTTCTTCTTAAGTTCTACCAACTCATTGACTGGCATCCTATAGGGCCTCTTAGATATAGGAGCAGTTCCCGATATTAAGTCGATAACAAACTCTATGTCACGGTCTGGTGGCATACCTGGAAGTTCTTAGGAAAGACATCAGGGAAGTCACAAACCACTCGTATCTCTTCAATGGATGTGCCGGTGGCTTGGTTTAGTATGACCTCCTTGGCACTAGAGTTGGCTGCTACGAACTCAACGTTGGTACCTTCTGCACTAGTCAGCTGTACCGATTGCTTGGCGCACTGTATCACTCCATCATACTTACGTAACCAATCCATTTCAAGTATTATATCTATCGCCTTGGAGTCTAGGATTATGAGATTAGCTGAGAAGTCTACCCCCCCCTTATTTTAAGGGCGACCTTTGGGCATATTTTATTGGTTCTCATTTCACCACCAGGAGAGCTAACTAGCATGGTATGCTTCATAATAGCAATCGGTAGGTTGTGCTTTACCACATATGTGGATGTTATGAATGAATGTGATGCTCCCGAATCAAACAAAATGGTTGCAGGTTGAGAGTTAGCTAAGAACATACCGAGCACCACATCTGCAGCTTGCTCAACCTCCTCGGTAGTGACGTGATTGATGCGCCCTCAAGCATAATTTTGTTGTCCTCGATTGCCTGAAAGCATGTTGATTGGGGCTTGCCTTGGTGCGTTGTTCCGTTAGGGACACTGTCCCATGAAGTGACCTTCCTGTCCGCAGTGATAACAACCGCGCTTTAGACCACTAGTGTTTCCAGAGGTAGGGTGGTTCTGGTTTTGTGGAGCTGTTAGGGATGTGGGGCGGGGTGCCTGCTGATAGGTGGGGCGAGGTGCCTGCTACGGGTTAGGGTGAGGTGCCTGGTAGTTGGGGCGTTGCATTGGAAAGTTGGGGCGTGGAGCTTGCATGGGTGGCCTGACAGTGTTGGGAGTACGGTAGTATGGGTTGGGGGATGGCATCATGCGGGGACGAGTGTTACTATCAGATGATTGTCCTTGGAATGGCATCTTCCTCTTGCCTTCCCTCTCAATCTCATTACGCTTGCTCTCCACAACAATGGCCTTGTCCACCAGTCTTTAAAAGTTTGCATAGTCATTGTTCAGCAACTGGAACTGGATGTCATTCTGCAGTCCCCTCATGAACATGTACTGCTTCTTTTCATCTGTGCTCACATCTTCAGGAGCATACCTGGATAGCTGGATGAATCTATTCAGGTACTCACTCACTGACATGTTTCCCTGTCTCAAGTCTTGAAATTCTTGTCTCTTCAACAACTTGGTGCCCGTAGGGACGTAGTGAGAGTGGAAGTTATCCTTGAATTCATTCCAGGTGATGGTTTCCACATCAGCATGAGCATTGCAATAAGCTTCCCACCAGTCTGTGGCTACACCAAACAACTGATGAGCTACAAAGAGAACCTTCTCTCGATCATTGCATTGAGCGATCATCAACTTCTTCTTGATTGCCTTGAGCCAATCATCAGCTTCCATAGGATCCTTGGACTGGGAGAAGGTAGGTGGCCTAGTCCTTAAGAACTCTCCCAACCTATTCTGTGGTGGAGGTGGAGGTGGAGGGGCACGGTGGTTCTGTTGGTTGTTGTGGTTCTGTTGTATGGCGCCCAAAGTCTGGATCATTGT
Organism: Eleusine coracana subsp. coracana; assembly: GCA_032690845.1. NCBI lineage: Eukaryota > Viridiplantae > Streptophyta > Magnoliopsida > Poales > Poaceae > Eleusine > Eleusine coracana. The sequence continues at coordinate 19,841,778 of CM064418.1, read as the reverse complement.
CTGCATGGGCAAGAATTGCTCAAGGTTTAGAGCATTATTTCCATCCTCGTTGTTCTGATTGCTACCTCCAGCATGTCCCCTAGTGTGAACCATCTGATAGAATAGGTGGTGGAAGTAGTGTGAGACGAGGTGTGGTAATAATGAAAAGAAAGATCCGCAACTAAATGCATCAAGGAATGATAAGTAAAAGATAGTTTATTTAATAAGCAAATAAATGGTGAGGTTGTGGACAATGTGCCGAGGCATCCCACAACTCACATCAAGCACACTTATTTTAACCAAGCCACAAAGTTCATTACATCACACGGTGAAAGTAAATCGATCTAAGCGTTTGATTATTATAATCTTTATTCATAGGGCAAGGAAATCTCCTAGGCACGGGAGTTGACTTCGTCGGAGAACGAAGGTAGGGAACTTGTGTGCTTCGGGGAGTTTGCAGTCCAAGTGCAGATACCAGAGGAGTAGAGGTCACTCTGCTCGCCCATCTTGACTCGCTGGTCGCGCTTTATATAATCCTCAGTATCACGCAGCCTCTTCTGAAGAGTGTGGTTCTCCTTCTATAGCGCCTCCATAGCGCCGCTTAAGTCCACCGTGACTCCCTGAGTCTCGTCCATCTCTCTGGTGCTCACATACCATTCTGTTGGAGCGACGGTGTACTTCTCTGTGCCTGGCTTCCAACGGGGAATGTGGGCAAAACTTGTCCTTGCTATTCCATGATAGTGAGTGTAGCAGAGGCTAGTGAGAGCCCTCCAGGCAGCATCGTCCACTGCGGCTTCATGAGTAGCCCTGGGGGTACGGCCATGATGAGTAGATATGACGCGGTCACCATCGTAGATGTTGACATCCGCTGTCCATTCCTCACGGAAAGGGCGATCCACCTTCTTGATGAAGTACTGAGGTCTGTTGGTGACGCCAATCTTTTCAAGTAGCTTCCGCAGGGTCTTGGAGAAGGTCTCACCCTCTAGTCGAAAAGAGAGGTACTTCTCGGCTGACGGACGGCTAGGTCTTTGTCCTCCTCTGAGTCATCACCATGTTTAGGCTCTTCAGGGTCCTCAGGCTCTTCTGGGTCTTCTTCCCCTTGCGGTTCCTCAGAGTCCTCTTCTTGCTCATGTTCTTCTGGTTCTTCCTCCTCAGGATTTTCAGGGTCCTCGGGCTCTTCTAGGTCTTTTTCCTCTTTTGGTTCCTTGGGATCTTCTTCCGTGGGCCCTTCCTGTGGTGTAAGTTCCTTGTCAGTCAACGGGGCTTCCTGGCGTGCAGGCTGGTTTATCTCTTCACTTGCTTCCTTCCTCGCACACCTAGGGGTATGGAGTTCATAGTGACGTCTAGTCGTAGCCTTACGAGCGGTCAGCTTGGTACGTGCCATCTACATTTTGGAAATAACAAGGGGTGAACAAAAAAATGGTTAAAAATCTGAAAGGTAAATAAGAAAGAATCAAAAAGAACACCATGGTTTAATATTTTTCTTAAAATAGTTTGTACACTTACAAAGGAAAATAATGTCCCTAATGCATCCATGGCGAGCTAGGCTGATGTGCTATAGTTGATATGGCTCTGATACCACTTCTGTCACACCCATTTTAAGAAGCAAAACGGGTGCATCCATACGTGTGCCCAGAATCAAGATACACACACATACGGTACATCATTAGTGGTAAACAGAATAAATATCCATATCCTTTAATTATCACATTGTATCTTCATTACAAAAGGACCCGTAGGTCTAAAAGAAAATTACAACCAAGCAGCGAAAATAAACTAGCGTAGGCATCCCAAAACTCCACAGGCATCGACTGGTGGACCATCTCCTAGTTCTTGCCTCCATCGTCTTCATAGTGGTTCCATTCCTCTCCTATGGCTGAGCAACAATATGGTATATAGCAAGGGTGAGTATGTGCCGTACTCAGCAAGTGGGGGAAAAGAACACATGAGGCTAAGACAAGGAAGGCTTTAAAGAGGTTTTGTTGTGTGAGCTTTTAATTCCCTATGCAACCTAATTACTAAGTGGGGTCATCCCATTCCTCAACCCACATGGTACTAATCAATCCAAGTCCGAACCATTCCAACCACTCCCCTAAACCATATCCCAACTAATCCTGTGAGGATTCCAGGCCGCTCATGACCGTGAGCACGGCTATCATGATAGTTTGATACTCTGCAGAGTTTGCACCACTTTACCCACAAGTCGTGATTCCCTTCGTGCCTGTGGACGCGACCCACATTACACACTTCCCTTGGTGTGTGGCAGGGTTTCACTACGAGGCTTTTCCATAGGATCTCCCAGTACATGCTAGCCACCAAGGTTTCACTCCCGTCCATAAGTGATAGCCCCTAAACAAGCAGCTCATCACCCCAGGAGCCCCCTCTTGAGCCGTTCGGATACAAGGACAGTCCTCTCTTGACTTCCATTCCCCGCTCCACCGAATGCTGCATCGACACCGGGAGAACAACTAATTAGTAGGCCAAGCCTTACCCATATCGGTCTTGTGATGGCACTGTTTTGCTGGGTCATCGCTCCAAGAACCGGGTCCTAGGATCTATAACAAGCCTACTACCACCAACCATGTGCCCACGACACCACATCCATTTCACCCGGCTTCCATAGATCCCTAATCCATATTGCTAAAAGAATTACCAATCATTCCCATGTGATATTGTTCATTAGTCAATATTAATTTGGACCTATTTACCTAATAAGCAATTAAGCATGTCTACCCATCCCAACTCTAGTTCAAGGCAACAAGGACAAGGTAAAACAATACTAGTAAACCCTACAATAGGTTCCCAATCAATTGACACAAGCTTGCAATTCTACAATTATAATAGGTACAAAATGCGTCAAGGACACTTGCCTTTGTCCTGTGCGGGAGGCTACTCTAACCCTTCAAATTCCTGCTCCTGGAAGTCCTCGTAGGGCGGTCCTTCAGTATGCTCGCGTTTACGTAAAAATACTGACACAAGCAATACATACAAAATCAATACACAGCCATGCAACAGAGGAAAATCAATATGTAGATGCAGTAAATGCAAAGGTTATGCTCCTATGAGAAGTTTGACGCAAGAATCACCTAATTTGGAGTTACGAGTAAAAAGTTATGCTAGTTTGAAGTTTTATAGGCAAAAAGCAAAAACTGGGGCTTTTAAGGACCTATTTGTTATTTTATAAAATTACAGGGACTAAAGTGTAAATTATTAGGACTGAAAAATAATTACTAAAAGTATAAGGTTGTTTTTGAAAAATTTTAGGGCTTAAACATAATTAATATTGAGTGTAGGGGGCTAAGTGTAAAAAGACAGGGCCAAAATATAATTAAAATTAAGTACAGGGGTATTTCTATAAATTTTCACGGCTAACATAATATTTATAAAAATAGTAAGGACTAAAACATAATTAAATTAAGTGTAGGGGTGTTTTTGTAAAACTATAGGGTTTAAATAATAATTCTAATAATGTTTAGGGGTGTTTCTATAATTTTTTTAGGGCTAAAATAATATTTATACAAATAATAGGGATTAAAGTGTAATTTAAAATAATTCTAGGGACTAAAATGTAATTTATACCATGTACAGGGACTAAAGTGCAAAAAGACTAGATTAAAATATAATTTAAAACAAGTCCAGGGGGGTTCCTACAAAAATACAGGGCTAAAGTATAATTTCTTAAAGGTATAGGGCTTTTCTATAAAAATACAGTGCTAAAAATAATTTTTGTAAAGTTCAGCGGTTTAAATACAATTTTCTAAAGGTTCTGTATAAAAACAGGGGCATAAATCTAATTATTTCTAAGTGTAGGGACCTAAATGCAAAAAGGCCAGCATTATCCAAGGATTAATTAAATTAATTTTTAAACTAACAATTGGTGGACCGGGTCTATAGGAATGGTTGACTAGACTTTGACCAGGGTCCATGGGTCCATGGTGGACCGATTACATACCCCGAAGGGGTATGTAATCCGGCGCGTTGGATCAAGATCTAACGGTGGCGGGGTGCTCGCCGGAGTTGGCCGTAACGGCGCTCCGGTCGGTGGTTCCTCGCCGCGAGAAGTCGGGAAGGGAGAGGGGAGAGAGGGGAACCTCACCGAGGTGATGCGCGGTAGCGGGTAGGCCGGGAGGCGGTCGGCGGCGGGGCTCGGAGGTGGCGGCGGTCGAAGCTCGGCGGGGAGGGCCTCCGGGGGGGTCCCGAACGAGTGGGGAGGAGCAGGGGAGAGGCGGCGGAGCAGGGCGGTGCCGAGGGGGGGTTTCATAGGGGGAGAGAGGGAGGGGAGACGAGCGGGCTCGAGCTCGTCGGGGTAACGGCCGGCGGCAGCCGTTTGAGCGCAGAAACACGCGCTAATGCGCATTTAGGGTGCGGGATTGGGGAGAAGGCGGAGCGGAGGGGTGTGGCATGCAAGGGCGCCGGTTTCGGAAGGCGGGGAGGCGAGGGGGAGGGAGATCGACGGGGTCGGCATCGGTTTTTGGCGGCGGGGAGAGAGAGAGGTGGGAGGAGGGAGACTGGTGGGGTGGGGCCGGGCTGTCAGTCGGGGTGGGGGCTGGGCTGCAGAGGAGTTGGGCTGGGGTGCTGCGGCTAGGCCAGGGCAGGCGCGCGGGAGGGGGGGGGGGAGAAAAGGGGAGGGTAGTCGGCCTAGGACGGGGGAAGAGAAGGGGAGGAGTGGGGGTTCCGGTGTGGGCCAGAATGGTGGGTTTCGGCCCACTGTTCTGGTTCCTCTCTTTCTCTTTTTCTTTCTCAAACTTTTTCTAAAATCTAATTTCCTGGATACTTTTTAATAAATAACTAAATGCTAAATGCATAATATCCTACATGGAAAATGACACGATATGCAAATGCAATAGGTTAGTTAATTATTTTAGAAAATAATTTGTACTAGGCTATTTTATTAATTGCTTAATACTAACAATTGGCATTTTTAGAATTTGTAAAAGTAGGGTGTTACACGCTGAAAATTGTGTTCCATGTGCGCAGTTTCCTTGGACTGGCTGGTTACTACCGCCGTTTCATCCCAAACTTCTCCAAAATTGCAAAACCTAAGACTGAGCTACTCAAGAAGGAAAACAAATTTTATGGGACCAGGGTTGTGAGGATGCTTTTGAAACCCTAAAGAAGCATCTTTCAACTGCCCCAATATTAGCTCAATCAGATCTGGGAAAACAATTTGATGTATATTGTGATGCTTCAGGTATTGGATTGGGTTGTGTACTCGTGCAAGATGGAAGAGTCATTGCTTATGGGTCCAAGCAACTAAGAAAGCATGAACAGAACTACCCAGCCCATGATCTGGAATTGGCAGCAGTGGTACTAGCATTAAAAATATGGAGACATTATCAGCTTGGTAATCTAGTCCGTATCTACACTGATCACAAGAGCCTAAAGTACATCTTCACCTAGGACCACCTAAACATGAGGGAAAGTCATTGGTTGGAATTAATCAAGGACTATGAATTGGAAGTGCATTACCACCCCGGAAAAGCTAATGTCGTGGCTAACGCACTAAGTCGCAAGGCCCAACGCCATCATATCATGGTCAGCCCTGAAGCCCAAGATGGTCAATATGTCCAAGTAACACCCCACGGAGTTCTCTGTAACATAGCGCTAGTACCTACCTTACGAGAAGAAATAGTAGAAGGTCAGAAGACCGATATCGGCATAGCACATCTCAAGAGGAGACTAAAAGAGGGTGATGATAAGGTCCAATGTTTTCGAGAAGATGAAGAAGGTGTTCTATGGTTTAAGGATTGCTTAGTAGTGCCCAAGAATTTGCAACTTCACAAGGAAATCTTGGACGAAGCCCATGTTGCAAAATACTCTATGCATCCAAGAAGCAACAAAATGTATCATGATTTGGGGTATAGATATTGGTGGACTCGCATGAAGAGAGAAATAGCTCGTTATGTAGCCGAATGCGATACATGCCATCGAGTTAAAGCCGATCATTTAAAGAAAGATGGTCCATTGCAACCTCCGAGTGTTCCAGCTTGGAAATGGGCTGATATCAGCATGGATTTCATTGTCGGCTTACCACAGACGTCGCGTAAATTCGACTCCATCTGGGTTATTGTTGATCGACTAACCAAGGTGGAACACTTCTTACCAGTCTCCACATCATTTAGAATGGAGCAGTATGCACATACATTGAGCGGATTCTTTGCTTGCACGGAGTGCCCAAGAGCATCATATCTAATAGGGGCTCACAGTTTGTTGGACCATTCTGGGAGCAGCTCCTCGCGTCATTGGGCACAAGGTTGATTAGAGGTTCTACTTACCACCCCCAAACGGACAGTCAGACGGAAAGGGTGAACCAAATATTGGAGGACATGTTGAGAGCCTATGTATTGAATCACAACAAAAAATAGGATGAATGCTTACCCTTGGCAGAATTTGCATACAACAATAGATATCAAGAAATCATCAAGATGGCACCGTTTGAGGCCCTATATGGTCACCGCTGTCGCACACCATTGAGTTGGTCAGAATCTGGGGAAATAGTAACATTCGACCAGGAATTAGTGCAACAAGCCGAGGAGAATGTATGGGAAATCCAATCGAATCTACGAGCGGCCAAGTTCAGGCAAACGAGCTACGCTGATAGAAGACGCGCTCACTTGAGTTCAATGTTGGCAATCTAGTCTACCTTTGAGTGTCACCTAAGGGCATACAACAGTTTTGGATTCGTGGAAAACTAGCACCCCGTTACATTGGCTCTCGATCGTTGCCAGGTGTGGACCTGTAACCTACAAACTTCGGCTACCAAGGGAGCTTGCTAGAGTGCATCACAAATTCCATGTGTCCCAACTCAAGAAATGTCTGAGGACACCGGTAGACGTCCCCTTGGAGAGCACTGAACAACTACAACCCGACTTGACATACTCAATGCGGCCGGTGAAAGTGCTAGATGAAAAGGAGCGGGTCACCCGCAAGAAAATGCTTAAATTCTACAAAGTTCAGTGGAGCAACCATAGTGAGAAAGAAGCCACCTGGGAGAATGAAGAATTTCTACAAAGTCGCTACCCCGAGGTCCTACACCACCACCTAGGTAAACAGTTATAGCATCCCTTAATCTCGGGGCAAGATTTCTTTAAGGGGGGAGGGCTGTGACACCCCTACTACCACACTAGGGTTATGCTCACCAGAAACAAGAATTTAGCACAAGGTTAAATTGGAAATAATTAAAAGTCGAATAGAATTCAAGTGAATTTGGAAGAAATTTAAACTACAAGTCTAAATTTTTCAACATAAGTCAGCACTACCAAAAATATATGTTCTAGAGGCTGGCAAGATAGAATTTTCTTAGGATTTTATGCCCCTGTTTGATGCCCCAAATAAATACTTAAAGTCTTAAAAACAACCCCTATTTGCGAAAATTTCTACTTAATTCCAACATAATCCAAACCCTAAACATATTTTCTTAATTTTCTACATAATGTGGTGAGTCTGCCCATATTTTTAGTTCCCCCTTATCGGTCTTGGATTAATCCCCATGAAATTTACAAGTATAAACAATTAGCAGGTTTAGGAAAATAAACAAAATTCAAAATTCCCCATGGGACCCACATGTCAGCAACTGTGAAGAAACACACCCGGTGCCGCGTGTTCTCCCTGCCCGCTGCCCGCCGCATGGATGCCAGCATACGGGCAACGCCCGTTCCCACGGATCGACGCCCTCGTCACCCCGTCCTGACATCCTTCTTGTTAGTATTTAGGAAAAAATACGAAGTCCCTCTGCATGTTAGTATTTTTACCATCGCTAAATTAAATGCAAAAACACTAGTAAATTCATATGTAAATTTATGTGGATGATAAGTTCTTGAGACTTGGTGTAAATTCATGTTTGGACATGTTTAACCCCCCTGCAAAGTCACACTTTATAATTCTCTATATAATTTTCACAATTAATTAACTAGCCTCTTCATTGTTTAATAATGGCAGAATGGATGAAAGTGAAAGTTGGCCAATAAATCATCCTTGATATGTCTTATCTACAGTAAATCAGCCATATGCAAATGAACTCCAGAACCATGCTAAATAATTATTTGCTTCTATGATCTAATAATTCCTTTAATTCTATTAAATCTTGGTAGCTTACTAACATAGGACACTCCCATTCACTTCCACATATGATATTGTCGTGTTAGCGTATATTGTTGAGAAAGTGCCCTGAATTGGATCTCCTATGCATCATCATTTGCATCATATAGATCACGAAGTGAACCACGTGGAGGCAGAACAGGAGCAGGAGCCAGAAGGACCGGGTGGTGCTTCAGCTGACTAGGAGCAGGACCAAGGCAAGCCCCGGTGCATCCCACCAGCTTTATATATTTACTTTATCACTAGTTAGGGATGTAGGCTTGTTTGTGCATTAAGTTTATAGGAGATGTTTGAAAACCTAGCATTGCAGTAGGTCTCCTTACCGATGATAACCTCATGACGGTAGTCGCTCTGCCTAATCTAGGACGACTATTCATCAAGTGGTATAGAGACCACTTGTAGACCAGAAAACATTATCACTGGGGAATGATATCGGCTGAAGGAAAGTTTGATTGGGATAACAATGGAGACCGGACGAGCAACTAGGTGGAATGGGAAGGACAGATTGTCTTCAAGGAGGTAGCTCCATCCGAGTCACCTAAGGCTACGCCTCATGTCCGGCCCATGGGATCAAGTTTGAATGTACAGTTTGCATGCTAGAGTTATGGGGCTAGTAAATTGACGTAGCTACGACTACGGTATGGTCAAAAGGTAACCTGCTCCTTGATGTGGAACTAGGGCTGAGGGGTAGGAGCAATCGACCCATGGATGGCGGTACCAGATGCATCGCGTTGGGGGACCCTTCCCGGGGGAGTCAAGCGTGGAAGACCTTGCGGTACAGTATGCGAAAGGTTGCTCCATGTCGCTTCCATGAAGCGTGTATGGATCGTGCAAGTACGTTTCTCTTACAGGATGTAAATCAGTTCGACTCATTGCCCCTCACAGTAACGAGTACCACTTGATTGCTGCTCCGGAACGTTGTTGTAATCCATTAATATGATGAATGAGTTCAATATTGCTGTATGGAATTATTATTAATTTAATTGCAACCATGATTGTGGTACTTATAGTGTAAACTAAATTTATTATTTTGCATGTTAACTTAACTTGCTACTAAAACTTGAAAAATAAGGATCCACTTTTAGGATGGCTTTTTGGCAACATAAACCCTACCCTTAGCCGGTACATGTCTAGGAGTCGGTTGTAGATGGCCATATTGATCGGTCAGTTTTGCTGAGTTTATTGTTGCTCAGGGCATCTATGTGGTTTTCAGATGATCAGGTTGGAGACTGTCACTGCAGTGGAAGGTTCCACTGGGAGGGCAAGCATCCTGATTGTTGGAACATTGAGTGGGAATGGTGTACCGACAATGAGGAGGAGTAGTCTGTTCATTGCCGTTACGGTGTTTTGGCCAAAACACCTATCATGACCGGATGTTCAATGTGTATTGCCGTGAGAGAACTATTTCCGTTGAACCATTTCTATTATTGTTGAACTATTTTGCTTCCACACTTTTAAAAACTCTGATTTCTAACTTTAATTCAGACTTATGTAAAACTGTGTACCCTATCTTTGTTCTTTTTGCAACTATATTTGAGAAACCATGTGGATATGTGCCAGGTGTTGGTCGTTGCTACGCACCCACTTATATACCATAAGAGGACGGTGTACAGTTGTAGCACTTTTTCCCTTAGAGTATTCCAAGGTATTATCAAACCACTGAGACCTTAGGGATAATTAAACAAAGTTAACAGTAAAATATCTAATCAAGTCTACTGTCAAGTTCAGGTCGTATGAAGGGGAGACTGGCCAGCGCAAAGGTGCGCCAGACAGCAATTCTATTATTGCGCCGATCGGCGCAGGGTTGAGCCTATCGGCACTGTTGCGGATATAAGTTGTTGAGCCGATCGGCGCAGGTGTTGAGCCGATCAGCACTGTTGCGGATCTAAGTTGTTGAGCCGATCGGCACAGGTGTTGAGCCGATCGGTACACCAGCGAAGTTGAACTAGAGTGCAAGTCAAAGCCAAAGCTAAAACTATTCAGTGAGTAGCCAGATATCTACTAGTGAGATCGTAACCAGATAGTCTAATTAAATAGCATCATAATGGATAATTACATGGATTAATGAAAACCTATAATGAATAAGACCACCCTGCTTTCTGAGCGGCTCCCAATTTATCGCTGCCGAGAGGAAACTCTTAATCACGCGAGTATCTTACCCTACTAAACTATCCAATAGTGCTGCGCAGGTTTAGTGTTATCATCGCTAAACCACACTACCGGCATCATCAAGCAACCATAATCAATACAATGTCTGAATACTATCCTAATCACCACGATTAAGATAATATCAACTTACTTAGCCTAGAACTAAGCAATGAGAATAAGCACATGCAGGATTATAGAATCAAGATAGACAAATCACCAAAAACATCATCAACATATTCAATCGTCCTTGAGATACATAGAGTAAGATTCATCACCGTCGAGATGGCCTACCTTGACGGATCAACTCTTACACCAATGGTTCTTGAAACTCAACTAGAGATCTATTCTAACGGGGCAAGCCCCGGTGGCTCTAACTCACCAAATCTGTTGTCCCTCTGTTGCCTCCTCCTCCAGGTACTCATCGCGGCTGGGGGTTACAAGTATATATAGGGGTTCTACTCATGAAGGACTCGGTTTCTAGCAAATAAGTCGGTTGCACCGATCGGCACAGGATTGCGCCGATCGGCGCAAGCCGTGTTCTCTATGGTTTCTGCTCCGAGTCGGTTCCTCTATCTTCCACAGCTGCCATGTGGGCCTTTTCCTTCGAGATAAAGTCTTGTACCGCACATCGAGATCTTGAAGTTCTATAAATCTTCTAAGCAAATATCTTCAAGTGTCTTGTGTAGATAAACTTCCATAAACATCAGATAAACTTCCATCGGAATGGGCCTCGGTCACTTATGTGGGCCAAAATACCCTTGCGCCGATCGGCTCATGGGCTGCGCCGATCGGCGCACTGGCCTTCTTCAGTTATTTTCGTTGGTTCTGGACTCCTATCTTGTCCAGCATCACTTTAATAGCCAATTTTATCTGTTTCTGTAATAAAGCTCCAAAACAATACATATACAAATATATAGGTAATATCATAGGTAAATGAAATAAATTAGTATCAATTATACTCTAATTGGGGTGATATTCACATATAAAAGGGGCACTTGGGAAGTGCCAACAGTTCCCCCACACTTAAACCTTTGCTTGTCCCGAGTAAAGTAAAAGAGAGAAAAATCAAAGAACATACTCTTCTTATCATGAAAGATGTGTTAAATCAGCAAATGTTGAGCATTGTTCTATTGTAGTGTATTTCATATTGGTATTCAGCAAAATAATTGAAATATGAGCATAAAGCTCAAAGTTTCTCCCCAAAGCAAAAGATCATATCCAACTCACAAATTATAACTTTTTCACACATGTAAATCACTTAAAAGATTGTTGTGAGCATAAAGAATCTATCTTCCAAATAATCCAAGGCAATAACTCATCTTTCAAATCACTCAACCTATATACTACATCATAATGATCAAATAATATTAATGTAAGGCTTATATGAGTAGCTAGGTGAGATAATTCAAGGATTGCAAGCATAAATCAACAATATATTGTAAAGCTAAGAGATTATTCTTTATTGGAATTACAAAAACTTAACAAGATGGCTAGAAAATTTAAGAAAGGACTCACACTTTGGATATGTGGACATGTGCATCAAAAATTTGATCTTGGAAAAAAAAGGAACTCCCATTATCAGATTGCACATGGTGGGAATGATTCATGGCTATATTAGAATGAATTTTGAGAATAAGCATGTCATATACCACCCTCCACACTTAAAATTTTGCTAGTCCCTTAGCAAATAGCAGAGCATTTTTTTAATTTAATCTACTTCGCCGATCGGTTCAAAATGGCGTCGATCGGCTCTCAACCTGAATTTACCAGCTTTTGTTGGTATTTGATTCATCTGGCTTCAAAATTTATTCAAAGTTCAAATACAGCCAGAAACATAGGATGTGGTCAAGGAATGATACTCAATAACACTTTGTTTTTAAAATAGAATACTCAGTGGAATTGGAGATTTGCATGAGTAATTCAAGGCTAAAAAGATACACAAGGATTTGGCCATCCTAGTAAAGTTCATACCAAAAAAAAATTAAATCCTAACCGAACTCAACCATGTATTTAATGTTTATCTTCATATCAAAGGTTCATGAGTATTGCTCAAAATATGGCATTGGTAGGTGAGGATCTTGGAAACAATAAATTCCAAAGTTCACAACATGAAAATTTATTTATAAAAAGATTGGTACTAAGTTATCATCATGAATTGGACAATGCAAATGAAGCACATGGGTATTCAGAATTGCTCCACATAAGAAATATTTGCTGAATAATCATTAAGTGTAAGTTCGAAATTTTATTCAATGCTGAACATTATTTGATCTTCATCAACACTTTTCAAGAAAGAATAGGTAATTCAATTCTTCTAAAAGAGCATAACCGCCACCATTATATTAAGATCAAAACTCAAATACATGGTGATTATTTTCGCACACACTTGTATTAAAATAAAACTACTACTAACACACATGCATGAAAATAAAACTACTACTAACACACCTGCATGAAAATAAAACTACTACTAACACACCTACATGAAAATAAACACACCTGATACATGGTTTCCCAACCCGCTCACACACACATAAGCAAATAAAGAAAAAGATTGCAAAAGATAATAAAATGCAAACCGGGAAACCGATACATATGCCCACTCCTAGGCACTCTAATCAAGCGAGGTGGAGACGATGGCTGATCAAAGCCATAGCACCACGCCTTGAGTCGATTGAACTCCTCTACCATCGCATCGTGGTTGTTCCTCCATTGGGACGTGGCGTCCTCCACGTCGCTGTAGTGCATGTTATTGTCGAGGTACCCCTGCATGGGCACGAAGAAGTCTGCACCGGGCACCGGAGGCACCATAGGTACCCGTCCTTGGTCCCTGTAGTCAGTGCCTGTGCTGATGTATGGTGTGCCGACTGGCGCGCCGCCTACACCGACCGGTGCAGTGGGCTGTGAACTGTCCGCTGCGTCACTCCACCCTGTCTGGTACTGCTGAGGCTCTTGGCGTGACCCCCATGAGTTCCACTCACTGCCGGCTACTGTAGATGTTGCCGGTTGTCGAATCTGCCCACGGCGGTCCCTGAGAACTCGGGCCCCCTCCAGGAGACCTTCCTCAAGCCAATTTCCTCTCTCTAGCTTGCGAGGGAGAAAAACTCCTAGCTCCGCACACGGGAGCCTAATGTTGGTGCCGCCGACATGGAAGCTGCCGCGAACACTTCCCGTGACAATGTTGCCACGAGTCATATTCTCACCGATCTCTGTCGCGAGCTCCCACTTGTCTTCACATCCTCCCGGTCCGTCGTCGCCGCAGACATGGGCTGCCAGGCGTTGAAGATAGCCCCCAAAGGCCAACTTCTTGCTCTTCTTGCCCCTCTTCTCGAACTGACCCTGCACCATCACCGACAAAGGGTTGCAGCGAGACGGGCTCATGATGGCGTTGAATTGCCACCGCAAGTCCACATCGCTGACGTTGCTGGAGTCAACCTTGTCGCATGTGCGTGCCGCCAACCACCGATGGAAGGTTTGAATGGTCGGGTTACAGATGTGGCCGCGCTTCATCTCTTCGATGAACGAGAGCCGCCTCCAAAAGAAGTCCAACTCCTCACGTCCCAAGATGCCGGCCACATCGGCGTTGGCGTCAAAGCCGAAGGCTTGAGCCGCCGCCTCCATGGACACCATGTAGCTAATGTCGTGGACGCGGAAGTTGATGGCCTCGTTGCCGTAGTCGTCGGAGTCGATCCTCATTGTAGAGGCAACCTCGATGACGATGTAGATGTTGAAGTCCATGGGGATATGGTTGAAGTCCACCCAGTCGAGGTTGTCTAGCATTCTCCTTATGTCCTCCCACACGCCGATCGTGGTGAGAAAGGTCTCGTCCATGTCGAAGTTGGGGACGAACCTTCCCCTCACCGTGAGGTAGTGTTGCTGTTCCTCCACGCTCAGGAGGGTGAAGCCCTCCTCCACCGTGCGTGGCATGAATGCCGGTGATGGTGGTGATCTGGCAACCCCACGGCTTCCCGCCGTTTGGCTCCTCGTAGTACGCCCCGTCGGAAGGGGCGCACCGGAGACGGAGTGGCAGGCGCGAATCTCATATGTTGCCACTGCTGAGCCGGTGGATGCACCACCCACCGACATGTCATCGTGAGCGCCAGAGCCCCCCCTAGCCTAGGAGTCACCGCTCGATTTGCCACTGCCGCCGAAACTGCGTCCCTAGCGCAGTCTCATTCCCAACTTACCGACGGAGGAGCGGAGATGATCCATCTGCGAGGAATGTGGAACGTGTGCGAGATCGTGGGTAGTGGGGAAGGTGGAGAGATTACCAGGATGGTGTGCCAAAATGGGGACGCCTGGCCTCCCTTTTATAGTGTGAGAAACTTCCAGGAGAAGGACCCACCCAAAATTTCCAAAATTTGGGGTTGCACCGATCTGCGCGGTCACTGCACCGATCGGCACACTTCAAATTTTGAATTCTCTAACCGCTTTGGTTCCTAATTCTCCCCCCTTTCATTGTTTCCATCCTTTTCGTATTTTCCTGGTACACCATGTTGGCTGGCAGGGGAAAAGCACGGGATCCCATTGCCTTGATTGACTACACCGATCGGCTCTGGCCAGCGCCAATCGGCGCGCCATCTCTTTTTCAGCTTTTGTTCAATTCCATGTCTCCTCTGCACTGGAAACCTGCATAGAAATCATACATGTTCCTAGGAATCAGTGCCTGCCAAATATGTCGCCAATTTGGGCACAACATGGGTACCAGCGCCGATCGGCGCAGAAGTGCGCCGAACGGCGCAAGATCCTTGCACCTCGTCTTCTGGTCTGGCTCTGATCCTGATGCCTTGTGTTCATTTCTTTCACCTAATATCCACTCTTCCAAATGTTTCTGTAGCATTGGCAGAAGAAGCGGGGCCCATCTGGTGACAGCGCCGATCGGCGCAACGTCTCACACTGATCAGCACGGTGTCCACTTTTGCTCCTGGCCCCTCGCTTCTTCGCTAGATGTCGCTCGTCATCTTGAAACTAGCTCTATTTCTGAAAATTGATGTGCTGGGTGGCTTTTAGCTCCTCTCCCATTCTGGGCATCGTCAGCCTTCTGTCCTGACTTGTTATCAATGCGCCGATCGGCGCATGAGTGCGCCGAATGACGCAAGCTCTATTCCTTCCTATTTTTGGTCTTTTTCTTTTATTCCTACATTGTTAGTCTACAATATATATACACATAGTTTTGCATAAATAAATAGACAACACAGGAGCACACAAGAATTAAGCACACACTTTTTCTAATTCTTTTATTCGGGAGATTGTTTTTATTACTAGAAAGCAAATTAAAAACACTGGGTTGCCCTCCCGGCTAGCATTAATTAACTAAATAAGACGGGTTGCCCTCCCGCAAGCACTAAACAACTTCTAAATCTCTTGACAATTGGGTTGCCTCCCAAGAGCGCCCTAGTTATTTAGAGGTCAAAGAGCTTGACCTCCCCGCGAGCAATCAATCCTTAGTGTCACAGTGCGGGGTGTAAGACTGCGACACTACAAGGTTCACTTATCTTAATAGCTCATATACCTCGGATGACCTATCCTTACATCCCCTCCAATCACTCTCGATGCCACATTGCCTCGGTGTCTTGTACCTCTTCACTTCATCAATAGCATGACACTCTTCTCCCCTTGGGCGAAATTTGAAAGAGTAGGGAGTTTCACTTATATCGAAGCTTATCTCACCACTCCCAACATCAATACTTGCCTTTGCTATCCTCAAGATGGGTCTGCCTAAGATCAACGGGGTTCTCATCCTCTTATCCATATCAGGCACAATAAAATCAACAGGGACGATGTGAGTTCCAATTTGAACAGGCACATCCTCAGCGATTCCATCAGGGAAGCATACAGATTGGTCGGCTAACTCCAAACACATACCCGTAGGCTCCAAATCAGGCAAATTAAGACTTGTGAATATATGACGGGGCATAACACTTACACTTGCTCCAAGATCGCACAAGCGTCTATCAAATATCCTTGTTTCGATTATGCATTTGATGCTTGGTGATCTAGGGTCAGGTTTCTTCTCAAGTGCAACATCATTGATCGCCGCTGTAAGTTCCTTAGTGACCTTCACAACCTCTTCAGAAGCTAGAGTCTTCTTGTTTTGCATCATGTTCTTAATGTACTTGGCATAGCTAGGTACTTGAATAGCATCAACAAAAGGGAAATTGATGTAAAGCTTCTTCATAACATCGATGAACCTTGCAAATTGCTCGTCGTGTTGCCGCACTCTCTCTGTCTTTGTCAGTAGTTGAGTATCCAAGAATGTGGTAGGGCCATGCTCCTCTGTTTCCATACCCATTTTCAGTCCAGAGAGGTCAATCTCTTCCTCACGCCGATCGGTGCTAACAGTACCAGCGCCGATCGGAGCGGGTCTTCCTTGCTCCCGCAGAGTGCTCCGGATCTGTGCTAACAGTACAGTACCATGTAGCTATTGCCTTTAACTGCTCTACAGGCATTGTATTACCAGGAATAACCCCTTTGTTGCTTTGAATGGCCTGCGATAACTGTCCCATCTGTTGCTCCATAATCTTGGTATGTTTCAAAATCTGCTCATTGGAGCTCCCAATTTCTATCACCGTGTCAATAATCCCTTCAAGAACATGATCAACCTCCTTGAATTTAGCTTGATTTTCCTTGTTGATCTTTTCTTGAGCTTGAAGGAACTCATGAAATTGGAGACAAAGTGGGATAGAGTTTTGCATGGACGAACTAGGAGAGAAAGAACTCCTTTGTTGCTGATATTAGGGTTTCCATCCACTATTCTTTATATATTCTAGCATCTTCATCTCTTCAGGGCCATCTTTCTGCACATGGCCGAATTCTCCACACTCATCACAAGTGGAGCGTGACTCAGCTAGCCTGAGTGAGTCTTCATTTGGGATGATAATTATTGTCCAACCTTCTTTGAATAGCATCATGGCGATCCATAACCAAGTCTTCATGAGTTCTCTCAATCACGCTCTTTGCTACTCCTTTAGAAGGTTGTAGGTTCCTTAAACTCCTCTCACTATCCCATGATTGATTTTCAACTAGCAATTTGATCAATTCCTTAGCTTGAGTGGGAGTCTTTGACATGAATGAACCCGCAGCTGAAGCATCTAAGTGTTGACGGGAGGGGATATTCAATCTCACATAGAATCTCTCAACAGTTTCACCAACTGTAAGACTATGATGAGGGCATGCATCTATATATTCATTGTATCTTTCCCACGCTTCTCCAATGATCTCATCAATATTCTGCGTAAATCCAAGAATCTTATTCTTCAAAGCTTGAGTCTTACCAGGAGGGAAGTATTTGGCTAAGAATGCAACTGCTAAGGTTTCCCATGTAGTTTTTACTGCGTTTTCCAAGCTATTGTACCATTGCTTAGGGCGTCCAACTAGAGAGAAGGGGAACAGTCACACACATGCTTCATCTCCGGTCAATCCTGCTACTTTGAATGTACTACAGACTTCAAGGAAGCGCTACAGATGCTGATTGGGATCTTCCGAACCTGTGAACGGTTGTTGTGCCACTAATCCGATATACATCTCTAGTTGATATGGAGCATGATATTGAGCTTCTTGGAAATCTGTCTTGACAACCTTATCCAATTAAGGCTTGAAACTATTAACCAAAGGTTGGTCTGCCATCGCTCCTGCTTCTGGATCTGCAATTGTGAATAATACTCGAGGGCTGGCACGGACTAGTTCTCCAGCTAAATCTCCAAGTGACTTGCTCCTCTTTTCCGCTATTCTCTTCTTGCGTAAGAGCTTTTCTGGATCATCGGTGTAATTAGAGGGTTTGTTTGACTTAGGACCGTCCATACCTGTTAATTTCACTTAACAACATATATGTACTAAAAAGACAAGTAAAGCATAATGACTAAACACTAATACATCAAACAATGTTTAAAAACCTGCTATGGTCCCTGGCAACGGCGCCAGAAAAATGTGCTTGTTGATCGTTACTATGCACCCACTTATATACCGTAAGAGGACGGTGTATAGTTGTAGCACATTTTCTCTGAGACCTTAGGGATAATTAAACAAAGTTAACAGTGAAAGATCTAAACAAGGCTACTCTCAAGAATAGGTTGTATGAAGGGGAGACTGGCCAACGCAAAGGTGCGCCAGACAACAATTCTGTCGTTGCGCTGATCGGTGTAGGGTTGAGCCGATCAGC
Source organism: Eleusine coracana subsp. coracana (assembly GCA_032690845.1). NCBI lineage: Eukaryota > Viridiplantae > Streptophyta > Magnoliopsida > Poales > Poaceae > Eleusine > Eleusine coracana. The sequence goes on along the minus strand of CM064418.1, from coordinate 19,823,396 downwards.
ACTGTTGCGGATCTAAGTTGTTGAGCCGATCGACACAGGTGTTGAGCCGATCGGCACTGTTGCAGATCTAAGTTGTTGAGCCGATCAGCGCAGGTGTTGAGCCGATCGGTACACCAGCGAAGTTGAACTAGAGTGCAAGTCTGTAACACCCATTTTAAGAAAACAAAATGGGTGTAGCCGTACATGTGTTCAGGATCAAGTTACACACACATACGGTACATCATCAATGGTAAACAGAATAATTATCCATATCCTTTATTTATTACATCATATCTTTATTACAAAAGGACCCGTGGGTCTAGAAGAAAAATACATCCATGCAGCGGAAAGTATCTTGCGTAGACATCCCAAACTCCACAGGCATCGATTGGAGGATCATCGCCTAGTACTTGCTTCCTTCCTCTTAGTATTGGTTCCAATCTTCTCCTTGGGCTGAATATCAACGTGGTATAGCAAGGGTGAGTACATGTCATACTCAGCAAGTGAGGGAAAAGATGACATGGGGCTATAGTCAAGAGAAGGCTTTATAGAGTGGGTTGCATGAGCTTTTAATTAACCTAAGCATCCTATTTACTAAGTGGGGTCATCCCACCCCTACTTTCACAAGGTGCTGTACTAACCAAGTCTCAATCCATCCCACCTTTCCAACCATACCAACCCATCCCCAACTAATCTTGTGAGGATTCCAGGCCGCTCTTGACCGTGAGCACGGCTATCATGATAGTTTTGATACTCTGCAGAGTTTGTACCACTTTACCCACAAGTCGTGATTCCCTTGGTGCCCGTGGACGCGACCCACATTACACACTTCCTTTGGTGTGTGGCAGGGTTTCACTACGAGGCTTTTCCAAAGGGTCTCCCAGTACATGCTAGCCATTAAGGTTCCACTCCCGTCCATAAGTGATAGCCCTTCAACAAGCAGCTCATCACCCCGGAAGCCCCCTCTTGAGCCATTCGGATACAAGGATAGTCCTCTCGACTTCCATTCCCCGCTCCACCAAATGCTGCACTGACACTGGGAGAACATCTAATTACTAGGCCAAGCCTTACCCATGTTGGTCTTGTGTTGGCACTGTTTTCCTGGGTTGTCACTCCAAGAACCGGTTCCTAGGATCTACAACAAGCCTACCACCACAAGCATGTGCCCACGGCACCACATCCTTTCCACCAGGCTTGCATAGATCCCTAAGCCATGTTACTAAAAGATTTACCAAACATATCCCACGTGACATTGTTCATTAATCAAAATTAATATTAACCCACATCCCATAAGCCATCTTAAGCATTTTCTACCCACAATTCACCCATTGGTTCAAGGCGACAAGGAACAGGGTAAAAACAATTACTAAGGAAAACCCTAACAATAGGTTCCCAATAAATTGACACAAGCATGCAATTCTATAGTAACATTTCAATAGGTGTAATATGCATCAAGGACACTTGCCTTCGTCCTGCGCAGAAGGCTGCTCTAACCCTTCAAATTCCTGCTCTTGAAAATCCTCGTAGGGTGGTCCTTGTGTATGCTCGCCTTTATGTAACGCCATACCAATACAAGCAAAACATACAAAATCAATACACTATATGCAACAGAGGAAAAACAGTATGTAGATGCAAGGGATGCAAAGGTTATGCTCCTACGAGAATTTTGGCGCAAGAATCACCTAAATTGGAGTTATGAGTAAAAAGTTATGCTAGTTTGAAGTTTTAGGGGCAAAAGGGTAAAAACAGAGGCTTTTAAGGACCTATGTGTAATTTTATAAAATTATAGGGATTAAAGTGTAAATTATCAGGGCTGAAAAGTAGTTATAAAAGTATAAGGTTGTTTTTGCAAAAATTCTAGGACTCAAACATAATTAATACTAAGTGCAGGGGTTTAAGTGTAAAAAGACAGGGCCAAAATCTAATTAAAATTAAGTACAGGGATGTTCCTGTAAGAATTTAAGGCTAAAATAATATTTATACAATTAATAAGGATTAAGGTATAATTTTAAAATAATTCTGGGGACTAAAACATAATTAAGATCAGTCCAGGGGTGTTTTATAAAATTACAAGGTCAAATAATAATTTAATTAATGCATAGGGGTGTTTCTATAAATTTTTAGGGCTAAAATAATATTTATACCATTAATAATATAAAAAGACTGGATTAAAATATAATTTAAAACAATTCCAGGGGTTTTCTACAATTTATAGGGCAAAAATATAATTTCTTAAAGGTATAGGGGCTTTTTGTAAAAATGTAGTGCTAAAAATAATTATTATAAAGTTCAGGGGCCTAAAAACAAACTTTTATTTGTTCTGCACAAAAACAGGGACCTAAACCTAATTTAAGCTAAGCACAGGGGCTAAAATGCAAAACTGCCACAATATCCAGGAATTAATTGAATTAATTTTAAACTAGAAATGCGTGGACCGGGTCTATAGGTTCTATGGACCATTGGTCCATTGGTTCATGGTGGACCGATTACATAACCCGAAGGGGTATGTAATCTGGACGGTTGGATCAAGATCCAACGGTCAGAATTAAAGGGCGGGGGAAGGTCGTCGCCGGCGGCCGGTTAGGCGGTGGCGCGCGGCGGGGCTCGCCGGAGACCGGCCGGAATGGCACTCCGGTTGGCCATTCCTCGCCGCGAGAGTCCCGGGAGAGAGAGGGGAGGGAGGGGAGTCTCACCGGCAGGTCGCGCGGGTGCGGGAAGGCCGAGAGGGGGGTCGGCGGGCGGCTCGGTGGCGGTGGTGGTCGGAGCTCGGTGGGGGAGGTCGTCCGATGGTCGCGAGCGAGCGGAAGAGAGCGGAGGAGCGGCGGCGGAGCAGGGCGGTGCCGAGAGGGTGCTTTATAGGCGCGGAGGCGGGCGAATTGAGCCGGCGCGGGGCTCTCCGGCCATCAATGGCCACTAGCGCCATTGATGCGCGCGGGGGGGGGGGGGGGGGGGGGGGGGGTTCGTAACGGCCGAAAGTTAGGGGGGAAGGGAAGTGGAGACGGTCGCGCGCGCTCGGGCGCCGGTTTCGGGAGTCGGGGAGGTCGGGGGGAGGGAGATCGACGGCAGCGGCGTCGGTTTCGGCGACGGGAGAGAGAGAGGCGGAGGAGGGGATGACAGGTGGGGCCCGCGTGTCAGTGAGAGAGAGAGAGATGGAGGAGGGGATGACAGGTGGGGCCCGTGTGTCAGTGAGAGAGAGAGAGACGGAGGAGGGGATGACAGGTGGGGCCCGCGTGTCAGTGAGAGAGAGAGAGAGAGAGAGAGAGAGAGAGAGAGAGAGAGAGGAGAGAGAGAGAGAGAGAGAGAGCGCGGGAGGAGCGGGCCGCGCGCGCGTTGGGCCGGCCGGGAGAAGCTGGGCCGTGCGGGGGGGGGGGGGGGGGGGAAGAAAGAGAAGGGAGGGGGAGGCGGCCTGGCCGGCTGGGCCGAAAGGAGGAGGTGGGGAGAGGGGAGGGGTGGGCTGAATGGTGGGTTTCGGCCCACTGTTCTAGTTCCTCCTTTTCTTTTCTTTTTCTTTCTCAATTCTTTTCCTTGTCTAATTTCTATTCTAATTCTATTCCTAATATTCCTGGTAAATAAATAATAATTAAACTAAATGCATAATGCAATGAGAATCTATATGAATATGACATGTTATGCAATTGCAATAATTTAATTTATTATAAAAACAATTTGTCCTAGGTTATTTAATTAAACTCCTAAATGCTAATAGTTGGCATTTTTAGAATTTGCAAAAGTAGGGTGTTACAAAGTCAAAGCCAAAGCTAAAGCCAAAGCTAAAACTATTCGGTGAGTAGCCAGATATCTACTAGTGAGATCGTAACCAGATAGTCTAATTAAACAACATCATAATGGATAATTGCATGGATCAATGAAAACCTATAATGAATAAGACCACCCTGCTTTTCGAGCGGCTCCCGATTTATCGCTGCCGAGAGGAAACCCTTAATCACGCGAGTATCTTACCCTACTCAACTATCCAATAGTGCTGCGCAGGTTTAGTGCTGTCACTGCTAAACCACACTACCGGCATCATCAAGCAACCATAATCAATACAATGTCTGAATACTATCCTAATCACCACGATTAAGATAATATCAACTTACTTAGCCTAGAACTAAGCAATGAGAATAAGCATATGCATGATTATATAATCAAGATAGACAAATCACCAAAACCATCATCAACATATTCAATCATCCTTGAGATACATAGAGTAAGATTCATCACCGTCGAGATGGCCTACCTTGACGGATCAACTCTTACACCAATGGTTCTTGAAACTCAAACTAGAGATCTATTCTAACGGGGCAAGCCCCGGTGGCTTTAACTCACGAATCTGTTGTCCCTCTATTGCCTCCTCCTCGGGGTACTCATCGTGGCTAGGGGTTACAAGTATATATAGGGGTTCTACTCGTGAAGGACTCGGTTTCTAGCAAATAAGTCGGTTGCGCCAATCAGCGTAGGATTGCGCCGATCGGCGCAAGCTGTGTTCTCTCTGGTTTCTGCTCCGAGTCGGTTCCTCTGTCTTCCACCACTGCTATGTGGGCCTTTTCCTTCGAGATGAAGTCTTGTACCACACATCGAGATCTTGAAGTTCCATAAATCTTCTAAGCAAATATCTTCAAGTGTCTTGCGCAGATAAACTTCCATAAACATCAGATAAACTTCCATCGGAATGGACCTCGGTCACATCTGTGGGCCAAAATACCCTTGCTCCGATCGGCTCATGGGCTGCGCCAATCGACGCACTAGGCTTCTTCAGTGCTTTTCGTCGGTTTTGGACTCCTGTCTTGTCCAGCATCACTTTAATAGCCAATTTTACCTGTTTCTACAATAAAGCTCCAAAACAACGCATATACAAATATATAGGTAATATCATAGGTAAATGGCCTAAATTAGTATCAATTATACTCTAATTGGGGTGATATTCACATATAAAAGGGGCATTTGGGAAGTGCCAACACCATGGTTTGCAATATATGTGATGAGTAATTGACTTGAGCGGATTTGGTGTTTCAGTTGAAATATGGGAATTTGGGGATTGCATGAGTTGGTGTATGTCATGGTTTTGACTAACCAGAGTTGGTGGAGGTATTGATGAAGTTGCACGAGATAGGAAATGTGTTTGCTTGTCTCATGATGTGTAGGTCAATGGAGTCGTCTTGGCGGTCGACGACGAGAGGATCGGGCACAAGTAGGGGACTTGGGGCCGGACGATCGGGATGCCAGGTGAAGTCAAGGGTGATCCACACCGTACACATAGAGAGGCGAGAAGCACGAACGGTTTCACGGTTGAGCCTCAAAACCGTGGTTGCGATGAAGATAGCGTGTTGACCAAGTCAAGGCAAGCGAAGTGCCAGTGCAAGTGACAAGAGGGCCCGACGGACAGGGACGGGGAGAGACTTGGCGGAGGTCAGGATCGCGGGACGAGGTGACATGTATCGACATCGAGAAGTCGCACTTTGAGAAGCGTGCAAGGCGGTTTCTCGGTTCGAGCATCAAAATTGGTGGCAGTGATTGGAGGTGCACATGGCACCATCGTGTAGCTTGCGTCGAGGCAAAGCAAAGTCATGAAGGGCTCGATGGTGTTCGGGCTATGAGCAAAAAGATGGATGGTTATGCCCCTAGTGGTAGGTGGGTGTGTTATGTTGGTCAAGGGTAGTGTTGTCATGTGGACAATAGACCATGGGCCTATATAAGGAGAGGTAGGGCTGGTGGAAGAGGCATCTCTCTCCCCTTAGCCTTGCCTTAGGTCTCCATTCAAAGTGCTTGGAGAGGTCTTCATGTTTTAGAGGAGAGGAGAGGGTGTGTGAGAGACATTTTTTTCTCTTCCAAATAGAGGTAGGAAGTGGGTGGCTTCCTAGCCTTGTACCTATGGATTTGTATGCATGTCCCCATGATATGTGAATTATTTTCGTGCTCAAGATTTCCTTCTCTCCCTAAATCCCAAATTTGTCTTTTTCCCCCTATTTTCAGAGCTATTTTCATGGTGATTTGTTATCTCCTTTTTGGATGAGTTTTTGGTTCGGATTTCTTGAGAAACTTGTTGCTAGGATGAGCTAGAACAATCCTATATGGATCCTTGACCGAATCAATAGCTCTAGCGCGTTCGATTTGAAGGGTTTCTCAAGTTTCCCCTTTTTGGTGTTCTTGGCACAAGATCTGAAATTCATCATGATTTCTTGAGCCAATCGAGTTGATCTTCTAGGATTAGGGTCGTGATGTGTTGAGAATCCACTGTTCCAAAAATCGCATCATTTGGAGTTTGTTTGAATAGGTTTTGACTATGTTTTTGCTTAATCCCAAAAGTTTTTCCTGTTCTGTCGGGGTCGATCGGCACTGCCAACGACTAGGACTGGCACTGTCAGTGGGTCAATCCCACACCAGCACTACCGATGGGTTATACCGGGACTGCCGATGGTGTCAACCGGCACTACCGATGGCCTTGATTGGCACTCCCGATGAGAGTCCAATAAGGGCTGGTTTTGTGAGTTTCTTGACTATTTCGAGTTCTAGTTGCTTTCATCTATTTGGCTGTGTTCCATTGTTGTTGCTGATCACTCCTAAGGGTAGCATATCACAAGTTGGTGTGTGTAGCCTTGGTGATCGAGTTAGAGGTTGGCTTGGGTCATAAATGGGATATAGGCCAAGTTCTTGAGAAGAATTTTAATTGGCTCCCATTCACCCCCCCTCTAGTCGCCTTCTCGGTCCTTCAATTGGTATCAGAGCCGGTTTGATCACTAGTTGACCTTCACTGGAGTGCGACATGGAGAAGCATGCGGTCAAGCTTTTGATGTTTGATGGACAGGACTTTCCCTACTAGAAGTCACGGACCAAGGCTTATCTCTTGAGCCAAGGACGTGCAACTTGGGAGATCGTTAAGCAAGACTACACCATACCGGCCAACCTCAACACCGTGCCAGTAGGTGAGTTGAACAGGTAAATATCATGCTTTCTGCTCTAGGTAGGAGTAAACATGACCGTGTTGCTCATCTTGATACCACACATGCCATTTGGGAAAAGCTTTGCACATACCATGAGGGTACCAATCAAGTCATGTCTATGCGTAAGGATTCTTACAATAGACAGTACCAAACTTTTGCACAAAAACCTGGTGAGTCACTGGATGACACCGTTCGTAGGTTTGAGGCTATTGTGTGCAACTTGAGGGCTTGTGGTAACCTTGTGTACAATGACAATGATTGAGCTAAGCAATTGCTGTATTCACTTGATGAAAATGTTTGAGGGGTTAATATTATTGCTCTCGAAGAAACTCCTGAATTCAATACCCTGAACTATGAGCAACTATATAGCAAGCTGAAATCTCATGAATTGTCTAGGAAATCTCGTCCTAATCATGTTAATCCTTCTTCTAGCATGGCTTTACTTTCTAGCTCTCAAAAGGGTGATCATAGTGGTGCTTCTTAAGGAACTAACCCCTCACTTGACAAGTTTTCTTTGGAGTTTGCTCTTTTTTCTCCTGTTGTAGCTTCCGATGAACAGATGGAGTGCATTCCTGACGAGGAGCTGACTTTGCCCATAAGGAAGTTCAGGAAGTTCTACAACAATAGGAAGGAGAGAAGAGGAGGTGGTTCAAGAACCTGCTTTGAGTGTGGTGATCCAGGACACTTCATTGCTGACTATCCCAAGAAGAAGAAGAAGGCTGGGTATCGCGACAACAACACTGAAGACTTCAAGCAGAAGAAGAACCGCTTCTACAAGAAGGGCAAGAACTCCAAGAAGTTTGCCAAGGCCATTGCACGTGCATGCATTACCACCTTGAGCGATATGGACCTCACATAGAGAGAAGGCCTTACAAGCTCTGAGGAGGAGGTTGAGAAGCCACGAGTCAAAAGGAAGGACGATTTCACCGGGCTTTGCTTCATGGCAAAGAACGACCATGACACTGACTCTGGATCCGACTCTGACAGAAGCGAGGTACCTCCCACTCTTGATGAACTCTCCTCTGAACTTGATCATTTGCTCAATGTTTTGCTCATGCAAGATGATAAGCTTCCTAGCGCTGTTCGTGAGAGTAGAGAGCTTAAGTCAGAATTAGAGAGTGCTGAGTATGAGATCACTTTGCTTAGGTCTAAGCTTGCTAAAGAGGACATAATTGCTGACTGTGAGTCTTGTCAAGTTGTGTTGAGTGATCTTGCATAGAGGGAATGTGTGCATGTCAAGTTGCCAGTCAGTTTGAGAGTGCCCTTAAAGAGCTTGATGAATTCAAGGCTAGACCAACTCTTTTGGGTGCATGTCAGAAGTGCCCCAAGCTCACTAATGAGTTGGAAGCTCAAACCCTCAAGGTCAAAGAGCTCCAGTCCAAGCTGCTAAATGAGACTCGCTCTAAGGTCCTTCCACCACCATGTGAAGTGTGTGTGTCTCTTAAGGACAAGCTTGTAATCACTAGGGAGGAAAACAAAGTTCTAGTTCAAGAAAATGACTATCTTGTCTCTAGGCTTCAAAGAACCCTAGTAAGTGAAGAGAAGATTGAGAGTGACCTAGCAAGAGTCAAGGAGAGTGCTAGTAGGTCAACCTACAACTTGGGTTTGGGATTTGAGAGGGTTGACAAAGAGAGTGAAAATGTGGGTAAGTTTGTGCCTAGCTCTAGCTACAAGGATGAGGAACAATTGATCAAACCCACTAATACATACTATCCACCAAACCCCAAACCTTCCTTCAACCCAAAGCAAACAGAGAAGCCAAAACCCAAACCTCCTGTGCAAGCAAAGTCTAAACACGAGAGTGTCTACATTTGCATGTTCTATGGTCGTAAGGGTCACTTGGATGAGTACTGTTATAGGCGTAAGAGAATTGAGAGGATGCAAGCTGAGTTAACTAGAATGTGCATCATGATAATTTTGATGGTTTCAGCCTCACACTTTTTCTTGTGCCTATCATGGACAGAGTCATTCCACATATGGCTTTGATTGATGAAACAAAGGCTTTGCGCAGTAGCGCTTTGGCACCCCACATTTTCCCTATCATGGTGAGTATCACTTGCGTGGATTTGGCTTTCACACAAATAATTTCTATCCTCACAACCCCAGGTTTGAGTCGAGACACTTTGATAGGCCACGTTTTCCCCATCATGGTTCTCCTCCCATGAATGCAAATGATAATGTGCGAAGAACTATGATGACTACTACCGGTCGTATGGTGAAGTGTTGGATTCCCAAATGCTTTTTGACTAACCCCAGCATTGAGCCATCGACTTTTCCTTCCCGTTCTTTGTAGGTAGCAGTTAGAGGCCTGGAGAAGAAGTAGCTAATGGAATCCGGGTGTTCATGCCACATGACTAGAGATGCAAAGTGGTTCTTTAGCCTCACTCCCTTGAAGCGCAGGGAGTATGTGACTTTTGGAGATGACAAGAGAGGGAGAGTGAAGGCAAGAGGCGCAGTAATGATAAATGAAAAATTCACTCTAAAGGATGTTGGTTTGGTTGAGCATCTCAAGTACAATCTTCTCTCTGTTTCTCAGCTGCTTGATGTTGGTTTTGAAGTGCGCTTTAAGAAAAATGTTTCTTGTGTTCTTGATTTGAATAACCCTTTGGTTTGTGGGATTTCTAGCATTGGGAAAGATTTTTAGGCTGATTTTGCTGGTTCTCCTGGTTCTCACAAGTGCTCGTTTCCTCAATCTTCCTCTGAGCTCTGGAAATGGCATAAGAGACTTGGTCACATGAGCTTTGATTTGCTTTGTCGCTTGAGTGGCCTAGGTTTGATCCGAGGATTGCATAAGCTCAAATTTGATGAGGATTTGGTTTGTGCTCCTTGTCGTCATAGGAAAATGATTGCCACTTCTTATCCACCAATTAATTTGGTGATGACTGAACGCCCTGGAGAGTTGCTTCACATGGACACTGTTGGTTCTTCTCGGGTTCGTTCGGCGGGTGGGAAGTGGTATGTTCTTGTGATTGCTGATGACAACTCTCGCTACTCTTGGGTTTACTTTCTTGAGAGCAAGGATGAAGTGTTTCATCACTTTTGGTGCTTAGCTTTGAGGTTGTTCAAAGAACTCCCTAGTGCATTACGAGCAATCCACAATGATAATGGCACCGAGTTCAAGAACTCCTCCTTTGATGCTTTCTACCTTGAGCATGGTATTGACCATCAGTTTTCAGTACCTCATGTTCCCCAGCAGATTGGTGTGGTTGAAAGGAAGAACAGAACCTTGGTGGAAATGGCCTGGACGATGCTCGATGAGCATAGGACTCCGAGGCGGTTCTAGGCTGAGGCCATTAGCACTGCTTGCTATGTTTCCAATTGGATTTTCTTGCGCTCAATTCTTAATGTGACTTCCTATGAGCTACATTTTGGGGGGGGAGCCATCTGTTTCTCATTTGCGTGCCTTTGGTTGCTAGTGCTTCATTCTCAAGCGTGACAATCTTGATAAGTTTGAGTCGAGATCTTTTGATGGCATCTTTCTTGGCTACACCCTTCATGGCCATTCCTATAGAATTCTGAAGTTGGAAACTAACACCATCGTAGAGTCCTGCGATGTAACCTTTGATGAATCAAACTCTTGTGCAAGAAATGTGATGAGATTGGAGGTACCAAGGAGATGCAGGAGAGCATCTTTGTAGAAGGGGACCTACAGGGCTTGGATGATGACAATGATGAGTCATTCCATCCCACAACCGAGCTTGTTCTTGCTGCTTCCACCACTCCAGTAGAGGGTCCAGAAGCTTGTACAACAACCTCAGTAGCTATCGAGCCAGATCCAGCTATGGTTGAGGGGAAGGTACGCTCTGCGAGAGAGGCTCCTCACCACATTAACCGTCAACATCCACCTCAACAGATGATCGGTAATCTCTATGAGAGGACAACAAGGTCAAGTTCTACATATCTCGCCTGCTTTACCAATTCTCTCTTTGTTGCCACCTTTGAACCTCGGGATGTTGGACACGCACTATATGATGAACATTGGGTTAATGCCATGCATGAGGAGCTTGAAAATTTTGAAAGAAACAAAGTATGGACACTAGTAGAGCCTCCTATTGTTGTCAATATCATAGGAACCAAATGGGTGTTTAAAAACAAGCATGGGGAAGATGGTGAGTTTGTTAGAAACAAGGCTAGGCTTGTTGCCCAGGGTTTCAGTCAAGTGGAGGGCTTAGACTATTGGGAAACCTCTGCTTCTGTTGCACGCATAGAAGCCATTAGGGTCTTGCTTGCATTTGCTGCCTCTAAGGGCATTAGACTTTATCGAATGGATGTTAAGAGTGCTTTCCTAAATGGTTTCATAGAGGAAGAGGTTTATATAAAACAACCACCTGGCTTTGAGCACCACAAATACCTAAATCATGTGTACAAGCTTCAGAAGGCTTTGTACGGGCTAAAGCAAGCACCTAGGGCATGGTATGCTAGGCTTAAGACTTTCTTGCTAGAGCATGGGTATGTTATGGGGTGTGTTGATAAAACCTTGTTCACTCTAAAGCATGTCAATGACTTTCTAATGGTTTAGATATACGTGGATGATATCATCTTTGGTGGTTCCTCTTATGCTCTTGTGTCCAGATTTCAGGAAGCCATGGAAAGTGAATTTCAGATGTCAATGATGGGCGAGTTCACCTTCTTTCTTGGACTTCAAATCAAGCAGTGCAAGCAAGGCACCTTCATAAATCAAGCCAAGTACACGAAGGATCTCCTAAAGAAGTTTGACATGGTCAATGTGAAGCCGTTGGCAACACAAATGTCCACTACAACAACACTTGACCCTGATGAAGACTATGAAGCGGTGGACCAAAGGGAGTACAGGAGCATGATTGGCTCCCTCTTGTACCTGACGGTGATAAGACCCGACATACACTTTGCAGTGTGTCTTTATGCTCGCTTTCAGTCTTCCCCATGGGTGACTCACCACAAGGCTGTCAAGCGCATCTTCAGGTATCTCAAATACACCCTTGAGTTCGGTCTTTGGAACTCTGTATCTTCATCTCTTGATCTCATTGGGTATTCGGATGCAGACTTTGCTGGGTGTAGAATTGATAGGAAGAGCATTTCTGATACTTGCCATTTCTTGGGTACTTCTTTGATCTGTTGGTCTTCTCATAAGCAGTCGAGTGTAGCCCAATCCACCACAGAGGCTGAGTTTGTTGCTGCCGCTAACAGCTGCTACCAAATCCTATGGATTGTTTCCACTATGAGAGACTATGGGTTAACTTCCAAGGGTGTTCCACTCATGTGTGATAACTCCAGTGCCATATGTTTAGCCAAAAACCCAATCCAACATGGTGTGGTCAAACACATCAATGTGTGATTCCACTTCCTAATAGACAATGTTGAGAAGGGAGATGTTGAGCTCAAATACATCAACACCAGAAACCATGATGAGGACAAGGGTTCCCGATCTTCCGAAAGGTTCTAGATACGTTGATTTGGTCGGAGGCGACACATAAATCGATCAGGCTTCAGAACAACACATTCTAAACCCCGCAATCGCAGCACGACGTCTCCTCTGGTTATCAACCGTCCTAAAATGATTGACCTCACCGAGAAGGCTAATCCCTGCCCGCAAATCAAGAACACAAGCAAGAACAAAGAAGAATGCAACACAATTGCAGATGTATTATATATCTCACGAAGTTGGGGTCTCACAAACCGTGATGACGGCAAAACTGTTATGAATAGAATAATCTAAGCAAAACCAAAACCCTAATGGTGTGGTGGCGGCTGTATATGAAGACCCTAGGGTTGTGCAAGACCCTCTGGACACGCCCCTAATTGGTCTCAACTAGATACAAAGCCCAAAGGCCAAAAACAGGCGACATAGCACCGAAACAGATTCTGGAACCTCTCTTGTTTCGATGATTCCCGATGACTCCGGATGATTTTGATATGAGACCGGCGGCATTGGAAAGGTCTTCTTCTTATCTTTCCGTGCATATGTAGAACGTCCAAATCCGAGTCCGTATGCGTCCTGAGCATCTGTTTTAGTGTCAACTGGTCCTGATCCCCAAAATAGACTCGAAGTCAGTTTTGGTTAGGCTTCCACCTTGGCTTCCATGACCTTGCTGGTCCTCCACGTCTCCAAGTCCTTCTCCCATCATCTCCTGGTCCTCTCCATGGTTCCTAATTACAATATAATCATTAGGTAGCAAACCATTCTCAAAAGTGACATATAATGAAGAACGTAGGAACGAGCTCACCTCTAAATTTAGTCATCGTGCATGAGCTCTAGTCATTGGACCTTGCAAGTCCAGAATTGGAGGAGTGTTGCATGTATCCTTAGGAGTGATGTCCTCATCAAACCAACTAGCTGATATCCTCACCAAGCCCCTAGATGCTTCAAGACATGCTTTTCTTTGGGGGAGCTTGGTGTTTGCCATCCTTATGGCATCATTTGAGGGGGAGTTGGTGTTCTCTTGTATATATGTATCTTATCTTTTATGCATTGCATCTCATATGTAATATATGCATTGGTAGATGAGCTATGATAATTATGCTTTCTTGCATTTCTCTTTGTTATAGTTGAGCTTGAGCTAAGTTGTGTGGATATGATAGTAATCTCTCATGCTTAGATTTTCTATATGGCTTGTTATAGACTCTTTTGAGCAACTTGTGTGGATATGATAGTAATCTCTCATGCTTAGATTTTCTATATGGCTTGTTATAGACTCTTTTGAGCAACTTGCTAATCATAAAGGTAAACTTAGCTTTTTGTGAAGCTCATGAACTAATCTTGCTAAAACTTGCATTGAAGCTAGTCTAGAGGATATCTTGGCTTTGGCACCTTGTGTTTGCGAAATGGAAGGCTTTGCAAATGTTTAGCTCATGATGGAACATTGTGGGAACGTGTGTTCCTTTTGCCGCAAAGGCATGCTCTTTTGTCTTGTGAATAAACCATGGATAATCTGCTAAGTGCTCTTGATCAAGAATAATTCTAAAATGCTAAATCCAAACACTGTGACTTGAGGCCTCGGGGTGTTTGCCATACCCAGTAGTGCGACCCTCCGCATGGATAAGAGGACACATGAGGATAAACAATACTCACTTGATCAACTGAGTCTCTGTTGCACATGTGAGCATTTGTAAAGCCTATTTTCTGCAAATGCTTGTTGCCTTAGTTGAGATTGAGACTGGCTAGTTTTCTTATGATTCACTTGATGCCTATTTTGGCTTGGATTGAAGTACTTTTACATGTCGTGGCATCTTTTCTCATAATAAGAAAATATGATTCTATCTAAGCTAGTCAATCTTTCTGCTTAGCTTTGTATAGCTCTTGGTATTTATACCTTGTTATCTATTTTTGATCTTTGTATGATTGTGAGCTATTGCTTTTACACTTCATGGCTCTATATTTATGATTAGCAAAGTTAAATGCTTGTTTGCATAACTGTTGAAGCTCCTTAGGTTAGCATTTTCATACATTGCATGTTTGCTTGTTCTTTTGCCTCTTTGATGAGTTCATTGCCAAAGGGGGAGAAAATATTGGGTCATGCACAAATAATGTTAAGAAGCTTATATGATCCATTTTGCATTACATGAGACCTACCACAACTTGAGGGGGAGCATATCATGATCTTGAGCGCTTTCTTGCGTTTTTCACATTCTTTGCGTCTCAAGTTGCTTTGTTTGCCAACTCTTGGTTTTGTGATCCCTATATTGCTAGATGGCTCGTTTCCACCTTTTCTTTGGGTTTGGCCATTTGGATGAGCTTATTTGGTTTCGTATTTCAAACTCTAATCTTTGTGCATTTGGTGTTGTCAATGTACTCATGAAGGGGGAGATTGAGAAACTGAGAAACCATGTAGATATGTACCATGGTTTGCAATATATGTGATGAGTAATTGACTTGAGCGAACCTTGTGTTTGAGTTGAAATGCGGAAATTCGGGGATTGCATGTATGCGTGTATGACTATGGTTTCGACTAACCGGAGTTGGTGAAATTGGTGATGTTGCAGGAGTTGGGAATTGTGTTTGCTTGTCTCATGATGTGTAGGTCACTGGAGTCGACTTGGTGGTCAACGGCGAGAGGATCGGGCACAAGTAAGGGACTTGTGGCCGGACAATCACGATGTCGGGTGGAGTCAAGGGTGATCACACCATAGACAAGGAGGTGCCATAAGTACGGATGGTTTCGCGATTGAGCCTCAAAATTCTGGTGTGATGAAGACGGTGTGTTGACCAAGTCAAGGAGAGTGTTGGTGGCCCTTAAAACCCAATATCGGCCACGAACCGGTCGGGAAATGCAAGGTAAAGACCAAAGTTTCATGAATATTTGTTCAAACTAATAAAGTTCCACAAGCTTTGGTGAAATATGTGTACTAGATGTGCATCCTACCAAGCTCCACATATGAAGCCAAATTTCATAGAGTATGATGAGCACTTGGTGAGGAAATACACTTTTTGAGAGATGAGAGTCGTAGTGAAGGATTGCACCAAGAGGGAAAATTTACAATCTTATGCAGCATTACAAAAACTTTGGACTCATGATCATGTAGGAGGTTAAATGACAAAATCTAAACTAGTTGTTCTGAGTTCCAACTGCTCATGACAAGGTCATAAAATGCTTAACAGCCCCACATACAATGAGAAAGACTTAGTGATCAACTTGTGCTGGTTTACCATTACCCCTATGTTGTAGGAGTATGTGTTTGTGCACTTGATCCTTGCAGGGCTCTAATATTGAAGCAACTCCTGATCCATCACTTCCAAGTTTTAATTTGCTCATGACGAGCAAAGGTTTAAGCTTGGGGAGGTGTTGGTGGCCCTTAAAACCCAATATCGGCCACCAACCGGTCGGGAAATGCAAGGTAAAGATCAAAGTTTTATGAACATTTGTTTAAACTAATAAAGTTCCACAAGCTTTGGTGAAATATGTGTTTCTAGGTTCAAAAGGGCCAAAATTATGTAAAAACATGAAGAAACGCTCCATCCGCTGATACTGCCATAAAACAGCCGGCCGACAGGGTCGTATGAGGCTGAAATCAGGGCCCAGTCAGGGTCATCACAGCTGAAATTAGGACCTAGCCGACAAGGTCATATCAGGCTAAAATCAGCTACCCGGCTAGTCAAAACAGAGTCTCATCAGGCTGAAGCAATCCGACCCAGCCGACCCTACAAAACACTCCATCATGAGGCCGTTTTCCATCCCTGGACTACGGAGGGTAAAAAGTGAAGAAGTAAAGGAGGCATCCATGTGGCACAACTTGGACAAGTGAAGACATGACCTAGTGAGGGTAGACACCAAAAAGGGGCCGCCGCTCGGCACAGGCCGCCACCCGGCCTAGGCCGCCGGCCGGCATGCCCCTGATTGGGCTTAACTAGATACAAAGCCCAAAGGCCAAAAATAGGCGAAACAACACCAAAACAGATTCTAGACCCTCTCTTGTTTCGACGGTTCCTGATGACTCCGGATGATTTTGATATGAGACCGGCGGCATTGGAAAGGTCTGCTTCTTATCTTTCCGTGCGTATGTAGAACGTCCAAATCCGAGTCCGTATGCGTCCTGAGCATCTGTTTTAGTGCCGACTGGTCCTGAGCCCCAAAACAGAATCGAAGTCGGTTTTGGTTGGGCCTCCACCTTGGCTTCCATGTCCTTGTTGGTCCTCCACGTCTCCAAGTCCTTCTCCCATCATCTCCTGGTCCTCTGAATGGTTCCTAATTACAATATAATCATTAGGTAGTAAACCATTCTCAAAAGTGACATATAATAAAGAACGTAGGAATGAGCTCACCTCTAAATTTAGTCGTCGTGCATGAGCTCTAGTCATTGGACCTTGCAAGTCCAGAATTGGAGGAGTGTTGCATGTATCCTTAGGAGTGATGTCCTCATCATCCTCCCCCTCTTGAAGTGGAGTCGTCCTCGACTCAAGCTCATTCTCTTCTCCCAAGCATGGTTTCAAATCTGAAATGTTAAAAGTAGGACTAACCCCGAACTTGAGAGGCAACTCAAGTTTCTATGAATTATCATTAATCTTCTAAATTATTTTGAAAGGACTATCAGCTCTAGGCATTAATTTAGACTTTCTCAAATCTAGAAATCTATCCTTTCTCAAGTGTAACCATACTAAATCTCCTACATCAAGTTTTACTTCTTTTCTACCTTTACTACCAGCAATTTTATACTTGTCATTCATCTTTTCAATGCTAAGTCTAGTGGTCTCATGCATTTTCAAAATAGATTCAGCACGCTCCTTAGCATCAACATGAACTCTCTCATGAATAGGTAGAGGAAGTATATCAAGTGGAGTACGGGGATCAAAACCATACACTACCTTGAAAGGACTTACCTTGGTAGTAGAATGTGTTGCCCGATTATATGCAAACTCAACATGAGGCAAACATTCTTCCCATTGCTTCAAATTTTTCTTTAAAATAGCTCTCAACATAGTACCCAAAGTGCGGTTCACCACCTCAGTTTGTCCATCAGTTTGTGGGTGACAAGTTGTAGAAAACAACAACTTTGTACCCAACTTATTCCAAAGCGTGCGCCAAAAGTGACTCAAGAATTTTGCATCATGATCTGAAACAATAGTAGAAGGCATACTATGCAAACGTACAATTTCTTTGAAAAAGAGATCAGCAATATAACTAGCATCATCAGTCTTATGACATGGTATAAAGTGTGCCATCTTAGAAAATCTATCCACAACAACAAAAATACAATCACTCCCCCTCTTAGTCCTAGGCAGTCCTAAAACAAAGTCCATAGAAATATCCGCCCAAGGAATAGAAGGAACAGGAAGTGGCATGTATAAACCGTGTGGATTCAAGCGAGACTTAGCTTTTTGACATGTAGTGCAGCGAGCAATAAAGCGCTCAACATCTTTCCTCATCCTTGGCCAAAACAAGTGTGTGGCCAAAATATCCTCCATCTTCTTGGCACCAAAATGACCCATCAATCCACCTCCATGCGCCTCCTGTAACAACAAAAGATGAACGGAACCAACTGGAATACATAGGCGGTTAGCTCTAAACAAGAATCCATCATTCAACACAAATTTATTCCATGCACGACCTTCTTTACTATGCAGCAATACATCCTTAAAATCAACATCAGCAGCATATTGTTCTTTAATTGCCTCAAGTCCAAAAATTCTACAATCAAGTTGAGACAATAAAGTATAGCGCCTAGATAAAGCATCAACGATCACATTATCCTTCCCTTTCTTATGTTTAATAATGTAAGGAAAAGACTCAATAAACTCAATCCATTTAGCATGTCTATAGTTCAAATTACATTGAGAACGAATATACTTAAGTGATTCATGATCAGAATGAATAACAAATTCTTTGGGAAACAAATAATGATGCCACGTCTCTAAACAACGTACAAGTGCATACAATTCCTTATCATACGTGGAGTAATTCAATACAGGCCCAGTAATTTTCTCACTATAGTATGCAATAGGTTTACTATCTTGCATCAAAACACTACCAATGCCTATACCACTAGCATCACATTCAAGCTCAAAAATCTCATCAAAATTAGGTAATTGCAGCAATGGTGCATGTGTAAGTTTACCCTTCAAGGCATCAAAAGACTCATGATGTACCTTACCCCAATGGAAAACAACGCCCTTCTTTGTCAACTCATGCAATGGTGCAACAATGGTGCTGAAATCTTTGACAAAGCGGCGGTAGAAACCTGCAAGACCAAGAAAACTCCTCACGTGTGTGATAGTTTTTGGTACAGGCCAGCTCTGTATGGCTTCAATCTTCGCCTCATCCACCTCAATTCCCTGTGGAGTCACAACATAGCCAAGAAAAGAGACTCGATCCATGTAAAATGTGCACTTCTCAAGGTTACCAAATAAACGTGCATCTCATAAAGCATCAAAAATAGCATGCAAATGATTCATATGTTCATCTATGGATTTGCTATAAATCAAGATACCATCAAAGTAAACTACCACAAATTTGCCAATGAAAGCTCTTAAAACCTCATTCATCAAGCGCATGAAAGTACTAGGTGCATTAGTTAAACCGAAAGGCATTACTAACCACTCATATAATCCGAATTTGGTTTTGAAAGCTGTTTTCCATTCATCTCCAAGTTTCATTCTAATTTGATGGTAGCCACTACGCAAATCAATTTTAGTGAAAATTATAGCACCACATAACTCATCAAGCATGTCGTCTAGCCTAGGAATAGGATGACGATACCTAATAGTAATATTATTAATGGCTCTACAATCTACAAACATATGCCAAGTACCATCTTTATTAGGAACCAAAAGTACAGGAACAACACAAGGACTAAGTGATTGACGAACATACCCACGATCCAAATGGTCTTGAACTTATCGTTGTATCTCCTTAGTCTCCTCAGGGTTGGTCCTATAAGCAGCACGATTTGGCAAAGTAGCACCCGGAATCAAATCAATTTGATGCTCAATCTCTCTCAAAGGTGGCAATCCCGGGGGTATCTCAGCTGGAAAAACATCCTCATACTCCTGCAAAAGGTTGGTGACAGCAGGAGACAAAGCACTAGAAGCAATATCATCAAGCGAAAACAAAGCTTCTTTGCATATCAAAGCATAGTAAATATCATCATTATCAGAAATTTCAGCAAGCTTAGATTTTGTTGCAAGACATGAACGACCTTGTAATTTAATTCTAGCACCCTTAGAACTTGAAGAATCATTAACATTACTAGGTGTAGAACTAGAATTAACAGGTTGTTGAATTTTAGGACATTTATTTTTCCAACTAGCAGCTCTTTCTAAATCAGCTTGTACAATTTTAGCAGGGGTCATTGGTAACAAAGTAATTTTAGTTCCTTTATGCATAAAAGTGTACTTATTACTTCTACCATGGTGTGCAGCATCATTATCAAATTCCCAGGGTCTACCCAATAAAAGTGAACATGCTTGCATGGGTACGACATCACAATCAAAGGAATCCACATAAGAATCAATGGAAAAAGGAACTTTGCAAGTTTGTATTACCTTAGCTTTGCCAGAGTCGTTTAACCACTGAATGAAGTATGGAGCATAGTTACCGTGTGGACGACGATTGTAGTTATGGAAACCACCCATACCTTGAGTATTATGTTGCAAACGACATCGTAATCATGCGGTCCTTGTAGCTGACCTATCCACGGTGCCATCAGCCTTATACACCGTGTCTTCATCATGGACGTCTTCAACGTCATTGTTGTTGTTATTGGTGTTCGTATTGTTGGTTTTGGGAGCGGTCTCCAATGCAACAACCTGATCAGTTAACGTAGAGACCCGCTTCTCGAACCGCTTGATGCTTTCTCCAATGTGAAGCTTGCTGACCGCATCAGTAACGGCTCTGGTGATCGTCTCTGCCAAATCACTCTGAGCAGCCTATAAAGCCTTCTGGTGGTACTCTTGGCTCATGCACTCAGCAAATTATGAGGGTGAAGTCATCTCTCCGTCGTCACATCCTGCCATCACAAACACCAAAACAGGAAACAAACAGTGAAGGTTATCCCTACAAAACAGCTAAGCAGTGGTGCCTCTCAACACAACAAAAGGAAACTCCTTACAAAGCTCTTACAAAGTTCCGAAAAGCAAAGCAAAGGATACCAGAGAGATGTGTTCCACGATTGCAAGGGTCACAAAATAACCTATGTGCTGTCCAGAAGAAATATGTAGAGCTAGGAAATGCCAAATATATATATGTGAGTGGCACACAAATCAAAAACAGATAGTAAAGCTGAATAAGTGCCCAAGTAACTTGTCCCTAGTTGCTGGTCTAAGTATGTCCTAGAACAGTAGTGATAGCAAAGTAGAAACAAGGAGACAAAGGCACAACATGCGATAACAGGGGGCTAAGTGCAAAATAGCCAAATCCAGAAATTTCACGGGGCTAGATGTAGCACTAGTAGAAATCCCAAATTTCTTTTTTTTATTTTATTTTTTTGATATTTTTTCCAACTCAATAACAATGGAGGAGAATCCACAGAAAATTTCAGCTCAAACAGAGGTAGGATGTGGGCTACAGAAAATCTTGAAGTTGCTGAAAACGTCGGGTTTAAACTTAAATCACTTTTTTCTTTATCTTCCCGATTTTTTTTTGAATTTTTTGATGAGGGCACAGAGGGCATAGCCAAGTGTGGGTATGCCCAACTTTGAGTCAAGAATCTCCTATAAAAATTTCAGCCAAAACGGACAACCGAGCAAAAAGTTATGCCTGTTTACCCAAGGGGGGTCGGAGTCGGTTTTCCAGAAATCCGAGTCGGGTTTGGGGTCGGGTTTGGAATGGGGTTGGATTTTTTTTGGCGGCGTGGAGGCAGCGGAAAGTGGAATTTGTGGGGATTGGTCTGGGGTGTTGACGGTGTGTTTAGGGTGGGATTAGGGTGGGACTAGGCTAGGTTTGTCGATCAATCAACCCTAGCACAAAAAGCCAACAAAACAGAGGATGGTGAAGGGGATGGCGGCTAGGGTTGCAAGGGAAACACTACTGATGACAAAAACACAAACTAAACCAGCGACTAAATAAGAACTAGGGCACAAACTCAACACTACGAACTCTGAAATTGAAATATGCAAAGGCTAAACACGTGGTTATGGGCGGGGAAAATTTTTTTTTGGTTTTTCTGTGGATGATAGGATGAACACAAAACGAAATTAACTAAGGGTAGTGCAAACCTGAGGCTGCACCTGAAGCTTTGATTACCACTTAATGTGGACAAGGGTTCCTAATCTTCCGAAAGGTTCTGGATACGTTGATTTGGTCGGAGGCGACACACAAATCGATCCGGCTTCAGAACAACACGTTCTAAACCCCTCAATCGCAGCACGACGTCTCCTCTGGTTATCAGCCGTCCTAAAATGATTGACCTCGCCGAGAAGGCTAATCTTTGCCTGCGAATCAAGAACACAAGCAAGAACAAATAAGAATGCAACACAATTGCAGAAGTATTATGAATCTCACGAAGTTGGGGTCTCACAAACCGTGATGACGGTGAAACTGTTATGAACAGAATAATCTAAGCAAAACCCAAACCCTAATGGTGTGGTGGTGGCTGTATATGAACACCCTAGGGTCATGTCAGACCCTCTGGATGCGCCCCTAATTGGGCTCAACTAGATACAAAGCCCAAAGGCCCCTGGGAATTTCCTCCTGGGGTGTCCAGCCCACTTGCCAACCGACGCCAAGTGGATAAGGCGGTTGAAAACCGACCCAACAACCATCATCCGCACCAAATCTGAGCCGTCCGAGGGAAGGCAATCGGGAACCGACTTCATCCAATGGCCACCCGGCCTGGCCTGCCGCCCGGCGGTGCATGCTGCCCGGCATGCCTGACGTGGCCCACCGCCTGGCGGGGGAAATTTTGCTCACCGACTCTACTCCACCTTGAAGTACCTGCCAAGTCTTCGCCACCTATAAATAGAGGGGGAATTCAGCTGAAGTGGGGGAATAGAGAAGAAATAAGCATTGGTCCCAAGTTTTGTCCAAGTAGAAGAATAGGGGTGTTTAGGAGGTGGAGTTCAGGATGCTGGCTCCTTCAACTTGTGCCTCGGGGATTGAACCTCCTGCGTGAGTAATCTCCATCATCTTCAGGGCTGGGTAACATGTAGTGGAATTCTTGCCCAAGTAATAAAGTGAGTATTTCTATCCTTTTATTCTGTAGGATCCTCATGCATAACTTTTTATTGTTCGCAACATTATCTTGTTATGTTTACCAATTCTAGAACTGGTATGAAAGTCTATGTTTAGACGTGGTGTTTAGACTTAGCTTTCCTGGGATTGCATTCGTCACCACGGGCTATGTGGTAGGCTGCAGGTGGTGACAGCCCTGTCCGTCCAATATTGAATTCCACCACGTTCGGGAAGTCTCAAGCAGGGTTGTCTAGCGTTAACGTGCCCACTAGTACATGAGGTTAGTTACCGACCATTACATGTGGATCGTTATAGTACATGAGGTTAGTTACCGACCAGTACATGAGGTTAGTACATGAGGTCAGATTTTATCAAATTTTAGCCGGCTAGCTAATCTTGAGCCACCTAACCTGAAATAACCCAGTCCAGTTTTACCACCCTGGGGGTCATTTTTCATGAAAACGACCACCCGACTGGGTCATTTCTACCGCCCTACTTACCTAGGCCTCATGAAAGTGAATATATGAGAGCCACGCATGTCAACTCACTCTTTTACCACTCACACTCACCTACCACCCTACTTACCTAGGCCTCATGAGTGGCAGCACACTCATTGCAAACATACAACTTTGGCCATCCCATCACTCTATCCTTGCTACCTACACTCTTAGCAAATTTCTGGACAAATTGAGCAAGTGGATCACATGGCACTTGGACCTAGCCTGCTCCCATCAAAACTAGAGCAATAATAGAGCAAATGGAGGGAAATGACCTGCCGGCCGGCATGGGCTGCCGCCCGGCGTGTCCCGCCGCCTGGCATAAAACTTTTGCCCCAAGGCTCCCCTCGAGCCTATAAATACCAGGCACACTCTCCTTTGTTTCTCCACCCTCAGGTGAAAACATTTTCTCTCCCTCTTCACCCTGTTCTCACTTCACTAGCCCTCTCTAGTAAGTGCACTTTTCACTTAGCAATAATAGTGTGTGCAATAAAACTAACTAGAGAGAAATTGTTGTCACCCTTGCACGTTTGAACGACTAACACTTGGACTACTAACTGGACAACTAACCGCTAACCATTATCATCATTTTTTCCTTCGGCTATTGTGTCCAGGTAACCCCTTTTGCAGGAACGACAAATATTTGGAGAGGCCTCTACACCAAGTTCAGCAGCAGCAGCGGCACGAGCCATAAGAGGCGTACGCCAAGTGAGCGCTCAGAAGCCGAGCACTCGGGAGCTTCACATGGGACGAAGAGTTTGACAAGTTCATGGAGAGTGAAGAGAATATGGTGTTCAATGACTATAACGAACAAAGCAAACTCACAGCCATTCGGGACCGGGAGTTCACATCCGTGCGCAAGTTTGACCACGTTTTCCTCGAGCGAATCGGTGTCCTCGCTAATTTTGAGTACGCACTCAACACAGCCGGATGAATTGCTAGAAAGGTTGGTGCACTCCATAGAGCTACAACGGATCGCCTCCCTAGTGCTCCTTTGGTAGGGAAAGATCACTTTTGGCAAGCCCACCTTTTGAAGGAGGAGAACAATAGGTTCTACATGCTTTATCCTACGCGCAACACAGAGATAGAACTGCCTAACCCCGAGCTCACCATCATCGGTACAAAGAACTTTTTATACAATTGGCAAGCTCCCATGCAGCGTGCACGACACAGTGTTTCAAGGGATAGGCCAGGGACAAGACCCCCTTGAACAGGTGCTTCGGGAAGCTCACAATATGTAACACCCATTTTAAGAAAACAAAATGGGTGTAGCCGTACATGTGTCTAGGATCAAGTTACACACACATACGGTACATCGTCAATGGTAAATAGAATAATTATCCATATCCTTTATTTATTACATCATATCTTTATTACAAAAGGACACGTGGGTCTAGAAGAAAAATACATCAATGCAGCGGAAAGTATCTAGCGTAGACATCCCAAACTCCACAGGCATCGATTGGAGGATCATCGCCTAGTACTCGCTTCCTTCCTCTTAGTATTGGCTCCAATCTTCTCCTTGGGCTGAATATCAACGTGGTATAGCAAGGGTGAGTACATGTCGTACTCAGCAAGTGGGGGAAAAGATGACATGGGGCTATAGTCAAGAGAAGGCTTTATAGAGTGGGTTGCATGAGCTTTTAATTAACCTAAGCATCCTATTTACAAAGTGGGGTCATCCCACCCCTACTTTCACAAGGTGCTGTACTAACCAAGTCTCAATCCATCCCACCTTTCCAACCATACCAACCCATCCCCAACTAATCTTGGGAGGATTCCAGGCCGCTCTTGACCGTGAGCACGGCTATCATGATAGTTTTGATACTCTGCAGAGTTTGTACCACTTTACCCACAAGTAGTGATTCCCTTGGTGCCCGTGGACGCGACCCACATTACACACTTCCTTTGGTGTGTGGCAGGGTTTCACTACGAGGCTTTTCCAAAGGGTCTCCCAGTACATGCTAGCCACTAAGGTTCCACTCCCGTCCATAAGTGATAGCCCTTCAACAAGCAGCTCATCACCCTGGAAGCCCCCTCTTGAGCCATTCGGATACAAGGATAGTCCTCTCGACTTCCATTCCCCGCTCCACCAAATGCTGCACTGACACTGGGAGAACATCTAATTACTAGGCCAAGCCTTACCCATGTCGGTCTTGTGTTGGCACTGTTTTCCTGGGTTGTCACTCCAAGAACCGGTTCCTAGGATCTACAACAAGCCTACCACAACAAGCATGTGCCCACGACACCACATCCTTTCCACCTGGCTTGCATAGATCCCTAAGCCATGTTACTAAAAAATTTACCAAACATATCCCACGTGACATTGTTCATTAATCAAAATTAATATTAACCCACATCCCATAAGCCATCTTAAGCATTTTCTACCCACAATTCACCCATTGGTTCAAGGCGACAAGGAACAGGGTAAAAACAATTACTAAGGAAAACCCTAACAATAGGTTCCCGATAAATTGACACAAGCATGCAATTCTATAGTAACATTTCAATAGGTGTAATATGCATCAAGGACACTTGCCTTCGTCCTGCACATAAGGCTGCTCTAACCCTTCAAATTCCTGCTTTTGAAAATCCTCGTAGGGTGGTCCTTGTGTATGCTTGCCTTTATGTAACGCCATACCAATACAAGCAAAACATACAAAATCAATACACTATATGCAACAGAGGAAAAACAGTATGTAGATGCAAGGGATGCAAAGGTTATGCTCCTACGAGAATTTTGGCGCAAGAATCACCTAAATTGGAGTTATGAGTAAAAAGTTATGCTAGTTTGAAGTTTTAGGGGCAAAAGGGTAAAAATAGAGGCTTTTAAGGACCTATGTGTAATTTTATAAAATTATAGGGACTAAAGTGTAAATTATCAGGGCTGAAAAGTAGTTATAAAAGTATAAGGTTGTTTTTGCAAAAATTCTAGGACTCAAACATAATTAATACTAAGTGCAGGGGTTTAAGTGTAAAAAGACAGGACCAAAATCTAATTAAAATTAAGTACAGGGATGTTCCTGTAAAAATTTAAGGGTAAAATAATATTTATACAATTAATAAGGATTAAGGTATAATTTTAAAATAATTCTGGGGACTAAAACATAATTAAGATCAGTCCAGGGGTGTTTTATAAAATTACAAGGTCAAATAATAATTTAATTAATGCATAGGGGTGTTTCTGTAAATTTTTAGGGCTAAAATAATATTTATACCATTAATAATATAAAAAGACTGGATTAAAATATAATTTAAAACAATTCCAGGGGTTTTCTACAATTTATAGGGCAAAAATATAATTTCTTAAAGGTATAGGGGCTTTTTGTAAAAATGTAGTGCTAAAAATAATTATTATAAAGTTCAGCGGCCTAAAAACGAACTTTTATTTGTTCTGCACAAAAACAGGGACCTAAACCTAATTTAAGCTAAGCACAGGGGCTAAAATGCAAAACTGCCACAATATCCAGGAATTAATTGAATTAATTTTAAACTAGAAATGCGTGGACCGGGTCTATAGGTTCTGTGGACCATTGGTCCACTGGTTCACGGTGGACCGATTACATAACCCGATAGGGTATGTAATCTGGACGGTTGGATCAAGATCCAACGGTCAGAATTAAAGGGCGGGGGAAGGTCGTCGCCGGCGGCCGGTTAGGCCGGTTAGGCGCCGGTTTCGGGAGTCGGGGAGGTCGGGGGGAGGGAGATCGACGGCGGCGGCGTCGGTTTCCGGCGACGGGAGAGAGAGAGGCGGAGGAGGGGATGACAGGTGGGGCCCGCGTGTCAGTGAGAGAGAGAGAGAGAGAGAGAGAGAGAGAGAGAGAGAGAGAGCGGGAGGAGCGGACCGCGCGCGCGTTGGGCCGGCCGGGAGAAGCTGGGTCGTGCGGGGGGGGGGGGGGGGGGGGGAGGGAAAGAGAAGGGAGGGGGAGGCGGCCTGGCCGGCTGGGCCGAAAGGAGGAGGTGGGGAGAGGGGAGGGGTGGGCTGAATGGTGGGTTTCGGCCCACTGTTCTAGTTCCTCCTTTTCTTTTGTTTTTCTTTCTCAATTCTTTTCCTTGTCTAATTTCTATTCTAATTCTATTCCTAATATTCCTGGTAAATAAATAATAATTAAACTAAATGCATAATGCAATGAAAATCTATATGAATATGACATGTTATGCAATTGCAATAATTTAATTTATTATAAAAATAATTTGTCCTAGGTTATTTAATTAAACTCCTAAATGCTAATAGTTGGAATTTTTAGAATTTGCAAAAGTAGGGTGTTACACAATACCATTGGGAGCAACCACAAGTCCCCGGATTTACTAGCTCATCACACTACACTAGTTCATCCCATGAAGAATATGAACCGTATAATCCTTATGGGACGGGGAGCTACCACCAACCTCATGGAGGCATAGGCACTTCACGTTCTGCCCGATTCACATCGTACACCTTTTCGGAGTTGGAAGAAGACATGCAATACTTGGCTGCCAATGCTTATGAAACCAACGAATGAAGTCAAGAAATACAAGCAGCCATAAGGGATGGACAAGATTGGCAGCAACAAATGTTAGAACAACTTCAGACAAACCTCTCCAAGTTGGACCAACTGTTCGGCCACTTCAACATCGAGTATCAACTGCCACAGTGAAAGTCATCTAATCTTAAGTCTTGCAAAGACCTAAGCTTGGGGAGGTACCCAAACCAAGGTGCGCCACTGGTTCTATCCTCTCCCCCTTTCTCTAGTTGAGTTGTTTTCATTTTTTTGAGAAAATTTAAGAAATCCCAAAAACATTTTTCAGTTTTAGAAGAAAAAAACATAAAAATTTGCATACCCAAAAAGAACAAAAATATTTCCCTTTTCAAATAAAATTTGAGAACTTAGTCTCTACCTTGCCTATGGAAATGATGAATAGTTGTTCTGTTAGCTCCCTGTGAGTCTCAAGTATACAACCTCTACTCTTCATTTTGGTGGGTAATGGTAGACTGGCATGATGACAAGCTAGTCCCTCTATGCTTTAGTAGGTGCAAAAAATAAACACCAAGTCTAGTTGTTCAAATTCACGATATAGCATGTTTTGGATGAGTCTATGATGTACTCATGATTGGAGTTCAATGATTTCTTTCAAAACCATGCTGCAATAAAAACCCCCCTACTTGGTGTATGACTTTCTATGATAGAAAAATTCCTACCAATGACAGATATTAATTGTGAACCCACTTTTATGCCATCCATGTATGCATTGAGTTTGGTTAGGATTTGATCCTTATGAGGGGCTTGCACTTTCAAAGCCAATCATTTTCCTTCGTGTAATCTTTGAGTTCTCAAATAATCATGCTTGGTTATGTGGTTTCCACATTGGATTCAAGCATCCACTTCACCAAGCAATTTAGCCAAAAATCTCTCCTTTGCGAAAACCTTGATCCTACAATAAAGATTTTGGTTCTCCCAAAATAAATGCTCAAAAAATTTTTGCAAAAATATTTGAACCATTGAACTAGCTTCCCTACACTATGAGAGCTGAACAAGAAAGAAAGAAAAGAAGAAAGAAAGAAAGAAAAATGAGAAAAAAATTATCAGCTCTCATAGATGTACAAATGTCATGTTTCAAGGTTCATTAAATTCATTGAGCAAAAATAAAGGACCATCCTTTGACTCTAGCACAAAAATCCAATCTTTGATAAAGATTTTTTTATTGTGCTAGTTCACTCCTTTGTGTGAGTCCATTCTCTCCCTCTTCCCTGGACATTATTTCCAAATGGTTGGAATGAGAAAGTGCAAAGTCTTTTCGCTAAGACCATCTCTTAACTTAACGAAATATGCATACTAGATGTGCCATCCTACCAAGCTCCACATATAGAGCCAAATTTCATAGAGTATGATGAGCACTTGGTGAGGAAATACACTTTTTCAGAGATGAGAGTGATAGTGAAGGATTGCATCAAGAGGGAAAATTTTCAATCTTATGCAGCATTACAAAAACTTTAGACTCATGATCATGTAGGAGCTTGAATGATAAAATCTAAACTAGTTGTTCTGAGTTCCAACCGCTCATGACAAGGTAATAAAATGCTTAAGAGCCCCACATACAATGAGAAAGACTTAGTGATCAACTTGTGCTGGTTTACCATTACCCCTATGTTGTAGGAGTATGTGTTTGTGCACTTGATCCTTGCAGGGCTCTAATATTGAAGCAACTCCTGATCCATCACTTCCAAGTTTTAATTTGCTCGGGACGAGCAAAGGTTTGAGCTTGGGGAGGTGTTGGTGGCCCTTAAAACCCAATATCGGCCACCAACGGGTTGGGAAATGCAAGGTAAAGACCAAAGTTTCATGAGTATTTGTTTAAACTAATAAAGTTCCACAAGCTTTGCTGAAATATGTGTTTGCAGGTTCAAAAGGGCCAAAATTATGTAAAAACATGAAGAAACGCCCCGTCGGCTGATACTGTCGTAAAACAGCCCTGGTTCTTATGATTGTTGATGACTATTCTCGTTACTCTTGGGTTTACTTTCTTGAGAGCAAGGATGAAGTGTTTCATCACTTTTAGAGCTTAGCTTTGAGGTTGTTCAAGGAACTCCCTGGTGCATTACGAGCAATCTACAGTGATAAT
This sequence comes from Eleusine coracana subsp. coracana, assembly GCA_032690845.1. Taxonomy (NCBI): domain Eukaryota; kingdom Viridiplantae; phylum Streptophyta; class Magnoliopsida; order Poales; family Poaceae; genus Eleusine; species Eleusine coracana. Next base: position 19,793,801 of record CM064418.1, on the reverse strand, counting down.
GGCACCAAGTTCAAGAACTCCTCCTTTGATGCTTTCTGTCTTGAGCATGGTATTGGGCATCAGTTTTCAGCACCTCGTGTTCCTCAGTAGAATGGTGTGGTCAAAAGAAAGAACAGAACCTTCGTGGAGATGGCTCGGACAATGTTCGATGAGCATAGGACTCCGAGGCGGTTCTGGGCTAAGGCCATTAGCACTGCTTGCTATGTTTCCAATTAGCTCTTCTTGCGCTCAATTCTTAATGTGACTTCTTATGAGCTGCGTTTTGAGAGAAAGCCCTCAGTTTCTCATTTACGTGCCTTTGGTTGGAAGTGCTTTATTCTCAAGCATGGCAATCTTGATAAGTTTGAGTCAAGATCTTCTGATGGCATCTTTCTTGCTTACTCCCTTCATGGTCATTCCTATAGAGTTTTGAATTTGAAGACTAACACCATCATAGAATCCTGCGATGTAACCTTTGATGGATCAAACTCTTGTGCAAGGAATGGGACTGAGTCTGCAGGTGATAAGGAGCTGAAGGAAAGCATCTTTGGAGAAGAGGACCTAGAGGGCTTTGATGATGATGATGATGATTCACTTCATCTCTCATCTGAGCTTGTTCCTGCTACCACCACCAGTCCAGCAGAGGGTCCGGAAGCTTCTACATCTACTTCAGCAGCTGTCGAGCGAGCTCCAGCTATGGTTGAGGGGGAAGTACACTATGAGAGAGAGAGGCCCCCAGCCGCATTTAGTGTCAACATCCACCTCAACAAAAGATCGGTAATCTCTATGAGAGGACAACAAGGTCAAGGTCTGCACATCTCGCCTACTTTACCAATTCTCTCTTTTTTGCAACCTTTGAACCCCGGGATGTTGGACACGTACTATCTGATGAACATTGGGTTAATGCCATACATGAGGAGTTGGAGAACTTTAAGAGAAACAAAGTATGGACTCTAGTAGAGCCACCTATTGGTGTCAATGCCATACAAACCAAATGGGTGTTTAAAAACAAGCATGGGGAAGATGGTGAGGTTGTTAGAAACAAGGCTAGGCTTGTTGCTCAGGGTTTCAGTCAAGTGGAGGGCATAGACTATGGGGAAACCTTTGCTCCTGTTGCAAGCATAGAAGCACTTAGGATCTAGCTTGCATTTGCTGTGTCTTAGGGCATTAGACTCTATCAAATGGATGTCAAGAGTGCTTTCCTAAATGGTTTCATAGAGGAAGAGGTTTATGTAAAACAACCACCTGGCTTTGAGCACCACAAATACCCAAACCGTGTGTACAAGCTTCAGAAGGCTTGGTACGGGCTAAAGCAAGCACCTAGGGCATGGTATGCTAATCTTAAGACTTTCTTGCTAGAGCGTGGGTATGTCATGGGGTGTGTTGACAAATCCTTGTTCACTCTCAGGCATGGCAATGACTTTCTAATGGTTTAGATTTATGTGGATGATATCATCTTTGATGGTTCCTCTCCTGTTCTAGTGTCCAGATTTTAGGAAGCCATGGAAAGTGAATTTTGGATGTCGATGATGGGCGAGCTCACCTTCTTTATTGGGCTTCAAATCAAGCAGTGTAAGAAAGGCACTTTCATACATCAAGCCAAGTACATGAAGGATCTCCTGTAGAAGTTCGACATGGTCAATGTGAAGCTATTTTCTAAACTATCTCCACTACAACGACACTTGACCCTGATGAAGACTGTGAAGCGGTGGACCAAAGGGAGTACATGAGCATGATTGGCTCCCTCTTGTAACTGACAGCAACAAGACCTGACATACACTTTGCGATGTGTCTTTGTGCTCGCTTTCAAGCTTCCTGCTACCTGCTGCTCACAAATCCTATGGGTTGTATCTACCATGAGGGACTATGGGTTAACCTTTAAGAGTTTTCCACTCATGTGTGATAACTCCAGTGCCATATGCTTAGCCAAAAACCCAATCCAACATGGTAAGGTTAAACACATCAATGTGCGATTCCACTTCATAAGAGACAATGTTGAGAAGGGGGATATTGAGCTCAAATACATCGACACCAGAAACCAACTAGATGATCTCCTCACCAAGCCCCTAGATGCTACTAGACATGCTTTTCTTCGGGGAGAACTTGGTGTGTGTCATCTTAATGGTATCATTTGAGGGGGAGTTAGTGTTCACTTGTATATATGTATCTTACCTTTTACGAATTGCATCTCATATGTAATATATGCATTGGTAGATAAGTTTTCATTCTTATGCTTTCTTGCATTTCTCTTTGCTATGATTGAGCTTGAGCTAAGTTGTGTGAATGTGATGGTAATCTCTCATGCCTAGATTTTCTATATCGCTTGTTATAGACTCATGTGAGCAACTTGCCAATCTTAAAGGTAAACTTAGCTTTTTGTGAATCTTATGAACTAATCTTGCTAAAACTTGCTCACCATGTGTATAATTGCTTTTATCCTTGTCGAAACTTGCATTGAGGCTAGTCTAGAGGATATCTTGGCCTTGGCACCTTGTGTTTGCGAAATGGAAGGCTTTGCAATTGTTTAGCTCATGATGGAACATTGTGGGAATGTGTGTTCCTTTTGCCACAAAGGCATGCTCTTTTGTCTTGTGTTGTTGATCAAGAATAATTCTAAAATGCTAAATCCAAACATTGTGACTTGAGGCCTCGGGGTGTTTGCCATACGCGATTGTGCGACCCTCTGTATGGATAACGGGACACATGAGGATAAACAATAAACACTTGATCAAATGAGTCTCTGTTGCATATGTCAGCATTTGTAAAGCTCATTTCGTTCAAATGCTTGTTGCCCTAGTTAAGATTGAAAGTGGCTAGACTCTTATGATTCACTTGATGCTTGTTTTGCCATGGATGGGAGTACTTACACATGTGGTGGCAGATTTTCTCATGATAAGCAAAATTTGATTCTCTCTAAGCTAGTCAATCTTTCTGCTTAACTTGTATAGCTCTTGGTGTTTATACCTTGCTATCTATTTTTGATCTTTGTATGATTGTGTGCTATTGCTTTTACATTTCATGGCTCTATGCTTGTGGGTAGCAAAGTTAAATGCTTGTTTGCATAATTGTTGAAGCTCCTTAGGTTTGTATTTTCATGTTTTGCATGTTGCTTGTTATTTGATGAGTTCATTGCCAAAGGGGGAGAAAATATTGGGATCATGCACAAATTATGCTAAGAAACTTAAAATGATCCATTTTGCACTACATTGTAACCTACCACAAGTTGAGGGGGAGCATATCATGATCTGGAGCATTTTCTTGCACTTTTCACATTCTTTGCGTCTCAAGTCGCTTTCTTTGCCAACTCTTGGTTTTGTGATCCCTACTTTGCTAGATAGCTTGTTTCACCTTTTCTTTGAGTTTGGCTATTTGGATGAGTTATTCGTTTCACATTTCACTCTCTAATCTTTGTGCATTTGAGGTTGTCAATGTACTCATCAAGGGGGAGATTGAGAAACCATGTAGATATGTGCCATGGTTTGCAATATGTGTGATGAGTAATTGACTTGAGCGAACCTTATGTTTGAGTTGAAATGCGGGAATCCGGGGATTGCATGTATGTGTGCATGATTATGGTTTCAACTAACTAGAGTTGGTGGAAGTATTGGTGATGTTGCAGGAGTTGGGAAATGTGTTTGCTTGTCTCATGATGTATAGGTCACTGGAATCGACTTGGCGGTCAACGGCGAGAGGATCGGGCACAATTAGGGGACTTGGTGCCGGACGATCAGGATGCCGGGTGGAGTCAAGGATGATCCACACCGTACACATGGAGAGGCGAGAAGTACAGATGGTTTCGCGGTTGAGCCTCAAAACCGTGGTGTGATGAAGACGACATGTTGACCAAGTCAAGGCGAGCGGGATGCCGACGCAAGTGACAAGGGGGCCCGATAGACAGGGACTGGGAGACACTTGTTCGTGGTTAGGATCACGGGACAAGGTGACACGCGTTGACATGGAGAAGTCATGCTTTAAAAAGCGTGCGAGGTGGTTTCTCGGTTTGGGCCTCAAAACCGATGGCGGTGGTTGGTGGTGCACATGGCACCATCACGGAGCTTGCTTTGAGACGAAGCAAAGATGTGAAGTGTACGATGGCATTCGAGCGATGAGGCAAAAGATGGATGATTATGCCCCCCGTGGTAGGTGGGTGTGTTATGTAGGTCACAGGTAGAGTGGTCATGTGAACAATAGTATTGTAGAACGGGTAGGCTACAATAGCATATAATAATTTCTACCGTTCAACCAGGAAACCTTGTAAGGAGGGGATCATGGATCGTTACCACTAGACGCGTAGGTAGAGCGGAAGCGAATGTTGGAGCAGCTCATCCAGTGAAGTCGCGCGTCGGTGTAGAGGAAGTAGTCGATCACGTCAATCATCTCCTCCTAGTCCAGCCGTTCGGCACCGTAGCAATAGCAGCGCCTCCTCGCGGTATCCACATGTACGGGGTTGGAGCACCGTGCGCAGCGTGCTAGCACCGGCAACACGGCTAGGGTTGTGGGCGAGAGAAAGGAGCGCGGCGGTTAGAGTTGTGGACTGGTGGGTACATGTACCCCTTGCTCCGCCTCCACTTATATAGACCCTTCTAATGGGCCTCGACAAGTTGGCCCATTAGTGGACTAATCCCACATGAATCAATATCTGTATGACCCTCACATACGGATCAAATCTGTAATGTCTCTTGGGCATCTCTCCAACAATCTCCCACTTGCACTAGAGACAATCAAATAGGCAAGCGATGATCCAACCCATTAATTATGTGACCTGTTAGTTTCACATGTACATGACAATGATGTGAAAACCCCTTTTCAAAACATAAATCAATAGCGGCACCTAGCAGCACATACTGATTCTCGTGTACACATAAAGATCATATCGGCTGAACCTTTGACATACGCATTCATCGATCCCTTTGCCTCATGATATCAGTCAAGCTCAAGGCGAGATACGTGCCATCCCTGTAATAGCTCGACCATTCACTCGAACGTCTCGTGGATTTATCATGACTAACTCTTAGTCATCGTGATTAACTTTTAATCACATTGGCATGGCCATGCACTTCCAAATCCATCTAACTCGAGGGGCCCAGAAATATCTCTCCTATTATTAGGAGGGGTAAATTCCGTCTTGACCGCTCACACCCCATGACATGTTTCATAACATACCCGAAAGCTACCTTTATGACTACCCAATTACGGAGTAGCGTTTGGTAGCCCCTAAGGGTGCTACTATGCATTTTGGAGATCAATGACGATATCAGGTCTAAGGATCCCACAGGTACATCATTCAAGACAATGACTGATGGCACCAATATAACATCTTAGCAGAGTCTTTTAGTGGGTCAATCCAACACCATCTTCTCCAACATGTGTCCATACTATTGATTTGATATCTCCATATCAATGATCTGTGAAACTTGATCATCAACCAATACATGTGCTAGTCCATGAACCATTATTGTCCCACGTAATGATAAGGAACTAGGGATCATTTAGGATAATATTATGAAAAATAATGAGTTTCACAAATAAGTCACGTACTTGTCAATCAATGCAATAATTATTATCCATGGAACAGAATAACACTTTATTCAATCACACATAAACATAGACATTACACAATCTCTCATATATTAATCATGCAGATATCTAATACCCATGGATCTCATATGTGCCTCATGCTTGGGCTGAGAGAGAGGCTTTGTCAACAAATCAGCGATGTTTGAATCTGTGTGCACCTTACATATCTTTACATCACCTCGAGCAATAATGTCCCGGATGAGGTGATAACGCCGTAGTGCGTGTTTGTTCTTTTGATGCGCTCTAGGCTCCTTGGCTTGCGCAATGGCACCACTATTGTCACAATAGAGATCCATTGGACTGGACACACTAGGAACCACACCCAACTTAGAAACAAATTTTCTGATCCAAACAACTTCCTTTGCAGCTTCTGAAGCGGCAAGGTACTCGGCCTCCTTTGTTGAGTCAGCAACCGTATCTTGCTTGGAACTCTTCCAGCTCACGACACCTCCATTAAGGCAAAACACATATCCAGATTGTGATATCGAATCGTCTTTGTTGGTTTGGAAGCTAGCATTAGTGTAACCATTTACAACAAACTCTTTCTCACCTCCATAGACTAGGAACATACCCATAGTTCTTCTCAAGTACTTTAGGATATTCTTACTAGCCACCCAATGAGCTTCTCCTGGGTTTGATTGGAATCTGCTTGCAGCGCTTAGAACAAAAGCTACATCTGGGCGCGTACATATCATGGCATACATGATGGATCCGATAGCCGAAGCATACGGGATCGCTCTCATCTTCTGAAACGATCATGGTGACTGAGAGGGGGAGGGGGGTGAATCGCGAACTACCACTATGAACCAATTTTACTAAATACTTAACACCGATAGCACTCAAAGCAACTCCTTCTCAAATCTAGTGGTGATCACACTAACAATATAATCCTATGAAAGGAAAGTCATCCTATGCATACTAGTGGATCACACATGTCAATACAACTCCTTTGCACTCCTAGTGATCAAGCACACCAATGCAACTCCTACACATACTAGTCATCAATTACGGAAGCTTAAACACTACTAGCAAGTAAGGAGCCTAAACATGCAAGTCTACAAGATAGTCAAAGAGAACTAATAGAACACACAAGCATTAATAGCATGATATCTAAATGCGGAAAGTAAAGCATCATAGTGAGGAGTAGAGTAAGGGGTGGCTTATGATGTTTTTTCCCGAGGTCACAAAAGGATGGTGCCTTCCCCTAATCCTCATTGGACCACTCCCACCGGAGTCCCGGTCCCTCCCGCCACCAAGTGGAGTTCTCGCCCACGAGCCCACAATCACTCCTAGAGTGAAGGCACGGTGTGCGTCACCGCTGCACAAAGCACAAGCTCACCTCCCTCGAGAACTTGCCGGATTCCCCGAGCCGACACGGGGGCTCACTAGCGATGCCCCTTTCAACGGTGGGCTCAAACCATGTACAAACGTGTGACGGCCTTCACAACTGATCATGATAGGCTCGATCACTCACACCTAACCGGTCTAGGTCTCACCATAGGTCAAGAGTAACAATCTAGATCACACCCTCAAGGATAGCCTATCCTTAGATGTGCAAGATGCTCAAGCTACTCTTCTCTAGCACTGATGTGGACAAGGGTTCTTGATCTTCCGAAAGGTTCTGGAAACATTGATTTGGTCGGAGGCGACACACAAATCATTTCGGCTTCAGAACAGCACGTTCTAAACCCCGCAATCGTAGCATGATTATCAACCATCCTAAAAAGATTGACCTCGCTGAGAAGGCTAATCCCTGCCTGCGAATCAAGAACGCAAGCAAGAACAAAGAAGAACGCAACACAATTGCAGATGTATTATGAATCTCACAAAGTTGGGGTCTCATAAATCGTGATGACGGTGAAACTATTATGAACAGAATAATCTAAGAAAAACCTGAACCCTAATGGTGTGGTGGCAGATGTATATGAAGACCCTAGGGACGTGCAAGACCCTGTGAACGCGCCCCTAATTAGGCTCAACTACATACAAAGCCCAAAGGCCAAAAACAGGCGACGCAGCACCAAAACTGATTCTGGACCCTCTCTTGTTTCGACGATTGCTGATGACTCCGGATCAATTTTGACATGAGACAGGCGGCATTGGAAAGGTCTTCTTCTTATCTTTCTGCGCATATGTAGAACATCCAAATCCGAGTCTATATGTATCCTGGGCATCTGTTTTAGTGCGGACTAGTCCTGGGCCCAAAACAGACTCGATATCGGTTTTGGTGGGGCCTCCACCTTGGCTTCAACGTCATTGCTGGTCCTCCATGTCTCCAAGTCCTTGTCCCATCATCTCCTGATCCTCTCCATTGTTCCTAATTACAATATAATCATTAGGTAGCAAACCATTCTCAAAAGTGACATATAATGAAGGACGTAGGAACGAGCTCACCTTTAAATTTAATCGTCGTGCACGAGCTCTAGTCATTGGACCTTGGAAGTCCAGAATTGGAGAAGTGTTGTGTGTATCCATAGGAGTGATATCCTCATCAAGTACTCTCAAGATATGCAATATCTCCTCCTAGTGCTCTCATCTTTTCCTCTTGGACCTTACCAAATGCTCTTAGGTATTCCACCGGCCAAGAGAGGTCTCGAAGACCCCAGCAACGAAGTTATATAGGCTCCCAACTTCAAACTAGCCATTGCTCCACGAAATTTCCTTTCTGGACACACTGACTGGACTGTCCGGTCTCTGCCTGACCGGACCGTCCGGTGACTCTGTAACATCCCTTCCCAGCCGTTGGCATCCTCTGCCCAGACAATCTTCTGAACTGGCCGGACTATCCAGTCACTGGACCAGACCATCCGGTCCACTTTCTCTTTCCAGTCCAGGAGCCTCCACAAAATGCACCTCCTCTGCCCTTCCTGCAATCCTACTAACTAGACCGTCTGGTCAGCAGACCTGACCATCCGGTCTGTATAGAGTCACCTGCTGACAGAGTTTTGCTTCTCGCTCTAAGTCCTGGACAACTCCCCGTAGTGACCGTATAATCCGGTCTCTTCAGACCCCTCAGTCTAGTCTCTATGTCTAGAAGTCGAAACTTATTGTCCTCGCTTGACTTCATTTCCCGGCTTCCCCGAATAGCTCCTTGGCTTCTCTACTATCCCCTAGTGCCTATGATTTCATCGAGCCACCTTGCATATCACCGACTAGACATAACCTAAGAGAATGACCTAGATCCCCTTGATAGTACGGTTTTTTCTATGGACTCAAAGCCCTAACAACTACTCAAGTGTTTCAAACACTTGCACCATAGCTTGTCCTCCGCTTTGATCCATCTTCATCAACCCTTGGACTCCATCAAGTTCACAAGACTCCATGCTTGTGGTCATTGTGATCCACCACCAAGGACACCGTCAACAATTATCATAAGATAGAAAAGGTTTCTTACACGGACAACACTCGTGTAGACATTATTCTCATTTCATGTTTGTCATTCATCACCAAAACACCATACCTTGGGGTGATCTCAATGGTCACGAACCTTACAATCTCTATGACACCCCAGGTGTCTCACTTCTATTTAACAAAGATGAAAAGCACAAATCATGAATAATATAGCATGAAATGATGAAGTCTCACTTCAATTATTTAAATTAATTCCAGGTAATTAAAAACCCTGCAAAACAAATTGTGAGCCAAATGAAATTTTATTAAACAACATATGTCAACTAAATTCATAATCATATTAGTAATATTAAGATATAATTTTATGAATTTAATGAGCATTTTACCATATTTAGAAATACCTTAACCAATTAAATTAAACTTAGAAACCTATTTAAATTGAATTTAAATTTAAAAATTTCCTTAAGTGTTCTGCATAATTGGATCCCACCAGAGCACCACAAATATCTCAGAGAACCTTTGTGCAAAATCCAAATTTATTTGATGGCCCCTAGCTATTTGTTTTGGAATTACCATTGACTAGGGACCTTTTTGTAAGGATCTAATTTTCCAGGGGGTTTAGAGGAAAATCTTTTTCCCTTCTTCCTCCATTGGCGCAGCAGGAGCAGAGCTCCACCGCCGGCGCACGCCACGGCCTGCCTTCACCCCTCCACCTCGGGACCCCACGCGCTACAGGGCGTCAACGCCGCGCACAGTGCCCCTCTGCCCTCATCTCTGCCACAGCACCCCCCCAACGGCCTCCTCTTCCCTCCCTCTGCACGCCACCGCCATGGCCGCTGCAACGACCTCAATTCCTCCCCTCCTCGCTGCTCCCACTCCCCCACTCACTCCTTCCCCTCTACGCAACTTGAAAGCGAACCCACGAGTTCACAAGCACACTCTCTCTCGCTCTCTGCCCTCTGCTCTCTCTTCCATTTCTCCTCTCCCTCCCCATTCTGCCATTGTAGAGTAGAGCCAAAGCTCCAGCTCAGCTGCCGTCATCCCACTGTTTTCTCCCACGCGAGCAAAACACCCATCACGCGCGCCTCACCACCTTACACCTTTCCATGCCCCTGCTTGCCCGATTCCTCTCGCGCATTGGTTGAATCGAAAGGAAAACCGAAGTGAACCCCTCCTGTGACCTCCTCTACCACAGGCCAAAATTCCCCGTCCCTGGTAAGCCTCGTACCCTATTTCCACCTTTCATGCACACACAACTCATCCACGCGTCTCCCTGACCCTTCATTCTCTTGTTTTCATCACGAGATCGCCGGCACCACTGTTTTCCCCGGCCGCCGCCTCTACTCCGCCGGAAATCTCGAGCCGCCTCAGCGACAAGCACTACCCTCCGCTCCTCCCCAAAGGACGCCAACACGATGCTGATATTCACCAAGTCTCCGTGAAGCTGTAGGAGCAAGTCATGCACGATTTGCTGCTCGGGGCCACTTTCGCGATGCCGCCAAAGACCCTCGTTCCGCGCCTCTCATCGCCGACCCCCTCCCAGTGAGCTTCCGACCTCGCCAACTACCCAGTTGTGTTTGCCTCGACCTGCGCATCGTGTGCGTGGTCGTGCGACGAGATTTTTCCGCGCGTACACACCGGCGGTGAGCTTTGACCGCGCTCCGGTGAGTCCCCGGTGCTGCTGACTCGTGCCCACTCGCGCCTACTGGCAGCCGCGCTGCCATCCAACATGTCGCCTACGTGGAGCCGATGTGTCACACACGTGGCCCTTCTTTAACCAGAAAATACCCTGAAGAATCCCAGAAAACGCTTAAATCTTCGAAAAACCATAGTAAATCAAATATAAATCCAATAAAGCCCAAATAAATTTTGTTAGACTCACCTTGCAGTGCTCTATTTTAGTAAAATAATAAATAGCTGTCTCTGTGCATGCATTTTTATTGATTCATTTAATTGTCCAAACACCAAATAATTCACTAGAAATTCTAGGTCTAAAATTAAATCCTGATTTTTGGCATGCTTAATAAACACATGATTATCTACAACCACAAATTTTTGTTTGGTAAAATATGAATTATTTCATGCTCTGGAATTTATTTAGTGTGTTTTCTTAAATTAATTCTAATAATTATTCTGTAAATAATATGCCCTTGCCACATGGCATAAAAATCACTCATACAAGCCTCTATTCACAGTAAATCACACATGTCCAAAAAAATAAATTTATTTTTCTAATTAATTTAATTGTTCATATCACTCATTTACCTTTTTAATTGCATAAAGAATATATATATGTAAAATCTTAATTAACAACCCAACTTCTCTGAAGCATATGGCTTCAAGAACATAAAATAATTTTAATTGACATTAAAACACGTTGTGCTTGTATGCAGCATATCATTGGATAAAATGGTATTCCGATAAAGCCGTTAATTCAGTTCATCATATAGGTAATGACCATCAGGAGCAAGAGGACGACTTTCAGAAGGAAATTGACTCTCAGGAGCAGGAAGTAGAAGTTGCTAACACTAGTGTTGATCCAGGCAAGCCCCGGTTTACATTCGCCTTTTTACAAAATTTTGCTAGTTATTTTACTAGTGTCTATAATTATTGTTGCATTAGCTCATAGGAGTTGATTGAAACCCACCTTGCATGATATCCAAATGACCTATGCTACTATCTTAGAACTTGGTAGAATCGGTACTGTTATGCTATGCTTAGTGATTACTAGTCTCGTTAGAAAGTATTATTACTAAGGAATGAACTTGACCACTGGAACGGGAATTATTAAAACAAGTTTAAATTTATGTTATGGCCGAGCAGGGATAATGCATGTTTAGGTTTGTAGCAACACATGGGTGTTGACTATGGTAGTCCTGCCTTGTCGAACCTAGGACCCATCCGTGGTCGGCCCCTTGATCAAGTATTGAACAATACCGAATGCATGCTATCTTATGGGCACTAGTAAACCGATGTAGCATTAAAGGTCATTTGTATTAAGACAGTTAAGGTGCGTTGGTCAATGACCCTCCTGCTGCTGGAGTGGGCGGTTCAGACCATGAAGTACTATTGGCAGAACGGCATGCCCACTCGACGTCACCACACCCGGGCTGAGGTGTAGGTGCTTTTCTTGCGAATGGTCGCCATATACGACCTTAAATGGTGCGTATGTGTTGTACATCTCAGGTTTTTCCCAGCTGGTGTAAATCGATTGCAATTGCTATCCCTCACAGTAATGAGTACCACTTGGTCACCGCGCCAATTGTGTAGTTGTACCTAACATCATGGAATGGATTATGTTGCGTATTGATGATGACGATCATTATTATTATTGCTCTTATGTCGTATTAACTTTATATATTGTTTTATTATCCTTTTGTTGCAACTAAAGTTACATTTCGGGTCAAACCATTCAAATTGTATTTCATAGCACTTTATATGAAATGCATCTTTACTCTAGGGAAGGTTTGACTCATTCAAATTGTTGTGGTATAGTTTTGCTATTAGTACCAGCACCATATCAGTTGTTAGTGGTACACATTATTGCCCATGGAACACTGTACTCACCATTGGGTTTTTGTTCCAGATGGGTGACCACGGTTTTGAGGAGCTTTCGCATGATGGGTGATGCTACACCATCGGTCTCCCACACCGTGGCTTTCCTAAACTTTTGTGGGATCTGCTACACTTGTAGGGCTACGACAAGCCACCCTCCTACAAGGGCCGCGAGATCCGCTAGGGCTACGACAAGCCACCCTCCTACAAGGGACGCGAGATCCGCCGCCACGGGGTGACTCTTGATGAGGTGCACATTAGCGTGCCCACCCACCCACGCAACCTTGACATGGCGGGGATGGAGAGCACGGTGATTTGTGGGAGCCTCTGTGAGGGATTAGAGAGAGTCGCCCACAGGGCTCTCACTCACTTCTGCGGGTGCCACACAGCAGCGCTCTTTGGGACTCCGTTTGAGATGATTCCCATCTGGCACCAGGCCAACCCGGTCTGGCAGAGGCGCGTGAGGCGCATCGCCCACGACGACTACCTGGCGTATCACGTGGGATACCACCATGTGTCCCACTACTCCGAGTACCTCCTCAACTTGGATGAGGAGGCTAGCAGCCACGGCAGGATCCTACTGGCTGACGCTGAGCAGGCCTGGGTGCAGAGCAATGATCTGCAGACACAGGTTGATGCACAGCAGAGGGAGATTCAACGACTGACCGCTGCTCTTGAGGCGAGTGAGACTCACGTTACTGAGGTCATCAGAGAACACACACCCTCGCGCAGGAGGTTGACATATGTGGCATGCTTTTGCAGTAGCGCACCAACCACAGAGCACCTACTCAGATTTTCTAGGTACTCATCCGCCAACCTTCAAGCGCGCCAGACTGAGTTGATGTTCGGTCAGCTGGAATGCACCGAGCACCAGAAGGTGCTATATGCCGCCCAACAACTCTAGGGCTCTGCTAGTGCCTGGTGGGAAAATTATGAAGCTTCTCTGCCCGCTGGACGCCGCGTTGAATGGAATGAGTTCAAGACTGCATTTCGTGCTCATTTCATCCCAGCTGGCCTCATGCAGAGGAAATTCCAGGAATTTATGGATCTGAAACAAGGAGGGAGGAATGTTCTCTAATATTCTGAAGTTTTTAATTACCTGGCTCAGTATGCTACTGAGTATGTCAACACTGAGAATAAAAAGAGATATGCATTTCTGCGTGGTATGAATGCCACCCTTAAGGAACATCTGACTTGGCAAACAATCGGTGCATACAACGACATGGTCAATGTTGCTATTGTCCAGGAAGGTGCTATGCGCCAAATTGAAGAAGATGATCACAAAAGAAAGCCCCCTGCTAGTGCCTCTGCTGCCCCACAGGCGAAGCACCGCCTGATTTACACTTCACCTACCGGACAGCATTTTCGGGCATGTCCGCAGCAGCAGTATCAGCGACAGTATGGTCAGAACTACTCAAGGCCACCACAGCAATAGAACTTTCCACCCCGTGCACCGTACCAACAGTAGAACACTCAGTACCGTGCACCATACCAATAGCAAGGGAATCAGAATGCTCGTGCCCCACAGTCTGCTGATCATGGAAGCAGTTATCCGTGTTACAACTGCGGTCGTACCGGCCACTTTGCCAAGAACTGCACTGCACCAAGGCGCAACAACAACAACCACAACAGGAACCAGAGCTGGAATGTGAATGCATCGTCTTGTGGTGCCCAAGTTAACTACACCAATGCTGAAGATATTCCTCAGGGTGAACCCGTGCTGACCGGTACGCTCTCGCTCTATCGCCAGCCTGTCCTTGCACTTTTTGATTCTGGTGCTACGCATAACTTCATTAGCAAAGCTTGTGTGCAAAAACATAATCTCCACACCACCGTCATAAATAGATGCTACACCATCCGCTCTCCTGCTGGACAGATTTTTGCTAACGAGGTAGTGTGTAAGGCTCCACTAGAAATTAATCGAAAGATCTACCCCATCGATTTCATCATGCTCAAGGATCAAGAGATCGACCTAATCATAGGTATGATCTGGATGAAAACCCATAGAGCCATGCTAGACATTGAGCCTCACATCATTCACATCAACTCTCCCTTGCATGGAAAAGATACACTTTCTCTAAATGCCGATTCATCGAAAGCCTTGGTTGTCCTTCACCTACAAGGGCAATCACTTGAGAGTATTCCCGTCGTTCGTGAGTATCCGGACGTGTTTCACGAGGACATCTCTGGTCTACCGCCTGACCGTGATGTGGAATTTAAGATAGAGCTACAACCAGGAATTTCTCCGTTATCCCGTCACCCGTATAAAATGGTCCCGAAGGAGTTGGCTTAGTTAAAAAAGCAATTGAATGAGTTATTGGAAAAGGGATTCATTCGCCCAAGCACTTCGCCTTGGGGCTGCCCTGCTATTTTTGTGAAGAAGAAGGACAAGTCCTTGCGACTTGTCATTGACTATCGGCCTCTTAACGAAGTTACCATCAAGAACAAATACCCATTACCCCGTATAGATATATGGAACTAGCTACGGTTGTGCTTGCACTAAAAATATGGAGACATTTTTTGCTCGAAAACTTAGTGCACATCTACTCGGATCATAAGAGCTTAAAATATATCTTTACCCAAACTGATCTGAACATGAGACATCATCGGTGGCTAGAACTAATTAAGGATTATAACCTGGAGATTCATTATCATCCAGGCACAGCCAATGTAGTCGCCGATGCGTTGAGTAGGAAGGTACGCTGCCATCAATTAGTACTGGAATATCAGAACAACAACAACCACGTCACTGCTTCAGAACCCAATCTTCATGTTTTGCCTGCTATAGTGATTAGCAACCTTAGTGTACATTCTACTATTCATGAAGAAATCATTGCTGCACAGAAAAATGATGTTGGTATGAATCATATCCGTCAAAAAATTAAGAAGGGTAAAGCAAAATGTTTCACCCAAGACTCCGACGGTACCCTATGGTTCAATAACCGTTTGGTAGTAGCAAAAGACTTTGAACTTCGACGGAAAATCTTGGATGAAGCACATCACTCGAAATACTCCATCCATCCGGGTAGTAATAAAATGTACCAAGATCTGAAGAAGAATTTTTGGTGGACAAGAATGAAGCGAGAAGTGGCTCGATATGTTGCAGAATGTGATACTTGTCAAAGAGTTAAGGCTGACCATTTGAAACAAGCCAGATTGCTTCAACCATTCAGTATTCCCGTCTGGAAATGGGAAGACATCAGCATGGATTTTACTGTTGGCCTACCTCTCACTTCGTGTAAGCATGATTCTATTTGGGTCATTGTGGACCGACTCACCAAATCTGCTCACTTCTTGCCGGTCAACAATAGATACAGCATACAGCAATACGCAGAGCTATACATTGCAAGAATTCCGTGTTGTCATGGAGTACCCAAGACCATAATTTCAGATCGTGGTTCACAGTTTGTCGCTCGTTTCTGGGAACAACTGCATGCGTCTTTGGGTACAGGTCTAATTCGTAGTTCTGATTACCATCCCGCTACCGATGGACAGACAGAACGTGTCAACCAAATCTTGGAAGATATTCTTAGGGCATGTGTTTTAACACATGGTGGTAACTAGGATGAGTATATACCCTATGCTGAATTCTCGTATAACAACAGTTACCAGGAGAGTGTGAAAATGTCACCATTTGAAGCACTCTATGGTCGCAGTTGTAGAACACTGTTAAACTGGTCTGAATTTGAAGAAAGAGTAACCTTTGGTCCTAATCTTGTCAAGGATGCAGAAGAAAAAGTTTGTACCATTCAGGCAAATCTTAAGGCTGCCAAATGCCATCAAGAGAAGTACGCAAACAGACGACGTAGACCACTATATTTCAATAAGGGTAACTACGTCTATCTTCGAGTGTCACCTATGAAGGGTATCCAACGGTTTGGAGTCAAAGGAAAGTTAGCTCCCCGTTATATTGGACCATTCCAAATTTTGGGATGATGTGGAAATGTAGCCTACAAGCTAGAGTTACCCGCTAACTTGTCTGGAGTTCATAACACTTTTCACGTCTCTCAGCTAAGGCGGTGTCTCAGACCACCCATCGACAAAATCTTGGAAGAATACAACCAACTTCAACCAGACCTCACATACTCCAAACAACCAATAAAGATCCTCGATGAGAAAGAGCGCACAACCCGTAAAAGAACACTCAGATTCTATTAAGTTTAATGGAGTAATCACTCAGAAGATGAATCCACTTGGGAATCTGAAGAATTTCTGAGTACACATTACCCAAAATTTTGGTCGTCATACACGGGTATGTTTTGGCCACCGTACTTCCCTCTAGTTTGCCTTGTTCTCAATCTCAGGATGATATTTCTTTAAGGAGGGAGGTCTATGACACCCTAGGTGTCTCACTTCTATTTAACAAACATGAAAAGCACAAATCATGAATAATATAGCATGAAATGATGAAGCCTCACTTCAATTATTTAAATTAATTCCAGGTAATTAAAAACCCTGCAAAAAAAATTGTGAGCCAAATGAAATTTTATTATACAACATATGTCAACTAAATTCATAATCATATTAGTAATATTAAGATATAATTTTATGAATTTAATGAGCATTTTACCATATTTAGGAATACCTCAACCAATTAAATTAAACCTAGAAACCTATTTAAATTGAATTTCAATTTAAAAATTTCCCTAAGTGTTCTACATAATTGGGTCCCACCAGAGCACCACAAATATCTCAGAGGACCTTTGTGCAAAATCCCAATTTATTTGAAGGCCCCTAGCTATTTGTTTTGGAATTGCCATTGACTAGGGACTTTTTTGTAAGGATCTAATTTTCTAGGGGGTTCAGAGGAAAACCTTTTTCACTTCTTCCTCCATTGGTGCAACGGGAGCAGAGCTCCACCACTGGTGCATGCCACGGCCTTCCTTCACCCCTCCACCTTGGGACCCCGCGTGCTACAGGGCATCAACGTCGCGCACAGTGCCCCTCAACCCTCATCTCTGCCGCAGCACCACCGCCTCCTCTTCCCCCCCCCCCCCCCTGCACGCCACCGCAATGGCCGCTGCAACAACTTCAATTGCTTCCCTCCTCGCCGCTCCCACTTCCCTACCCACTCCTTCCCCTCTGCGCAACTTGAAAGTAAACCCACGAGTTCACAAGCAAACTCTCTCTCGCTCTCTGCCCTCTGCTCTCTCTTCAATTTCTCCTCTCCCTCCCCATTCTGCCATTGTTGAGCAGAGCCGAAGCTCGAGCTTAGCTGCCGCCGTCCCATTGTTTCCCCCACACGAGCAAAACACCCATCACGCACGCCTCACCCCCTTACACCTTTCCATGCCCCTACTTGGCCGATTCCTCCCACGCATTGGTTGAATCGAAAGAAAAACCAAAGTGAACCCCTCCGGTGACCTCCTCCACCGCGGGCCAAAATACCCCATCCCTGGTAAGCCTCGTACCCTCTTTCCACCTCTCACGCACGCGCCACTCATCCACGCGTCTCCCTGACCCTTCATTCCCTTGTTTTCATCACGAGATCGCCGGCACCACTGTTTTCCCCGGCCGCCGCCTCTATTCTGCTGAAAATCCCGTGCCGCCTTGCCGACGAGCACTACCCTCCGCTCCTCCCCGAAGCACACCGACACGATGCCGATCTTCGCCATGTCTCCGTGAAGCTGTAGGAGCAAGTCGCGCACGATTTGCTGCTCGGGGCCATTTTCGCGACGCCACCAAAGACCCCCGTTCTGTCGCCTCTCGTCGCCGACCCCCTCCCAATGAGCTTCCGACCTCGCCAACTACCCTTTTGTGTTTGCCTCGACGTGTGTGTCGTTTGTGTGGTCGTGTGACTAGATTTCTTCGCGCGTACACGCCGTCGATGAGCTTTGACCACGCTTCGATGAGTCCCCGGCGCCGCTGACCCATGCACACTGGCGCCTACTAGCAGCCGCGCTGGCATCCAACGTGTCGCCTACGTGGAGCCGATGTGTCGTACACGTCGGCCTCCTTTAACCAGAAAATACCCAGAAAAATCCTAGAAAACGCTTAAATCTTCGAAAAACCATAGTAAATCAAATATAAATCCAATAAAGCCCAAATAAATTTTGTTAGACTCATCTTGCAGTGCTCTATTTTAGTAAAATAATAAATAGCTGTCTCTGTGCATGCATTTTTATTGATTCATTTAATTGTCCAAACACCAAATAATTCACTAGAAATTCTAGGTCTAAAATTAAATCCTGATTTTTGGCATGCTTAATAAACACATGATTATCTACAACCACAAATTTTTGTTTGGTAAAATATGAATTATTTCATGCTCTGGAATTTATTTAGTGTGTTTTCTTAAATTAATTCTAATAATTATTCTATAAATAATATGCCCTTGCCACATGGCATAAAAATCACTCATACAAGCCTCTATTCACAGTAAATCACACATGTCCAAAAAAACAAATTTATTTTTCTAATTAATTTAATTGTTCATATCACTCATTTACCTTTTTAATTGCATAAAGAATATATATATCTAAAATCTTAATTAACAACCCAACTTCTCTGAAGCATATGGCTTCAAGAACATAAAATAATTTTAATTGACATTAAAACACGTTGTGCTTGTATGCAGCATATCATTGGATAAAATGGTATTCCGATAAAGCCGTTAATTCAGTTCATCATATAGGTAATGACCATCAGGAGCAAGAGGACGACTTTCAGAAGGAAATTGACTCTCAGGAGCAGGAAGTAGAAGTTGCTAACACTAGTGTTGATCCAGGCAAGCCCCGGTTTACATTCGCCTTTTTACAAAATTTTGCTAGTTATTTTACTAGTGTCTATAATTATTGTTGCATTAGGTCATAGGAGTTGATTGAAACCCACCTTGCATGATATCCAAATGACCTATGCTACTGTCTTAGAACTTTGTAGAATTGGTACTGTTATGCTATGCTTAGTGATTACTAGTCTCGTTAGAAAGTATTATTACTAAGGAATGAACTTGACTACTGGAACGGGAATTATTAAAAGAAGTTTATTTTTATATTATGGCCGGGCAGGAATAATGCATGTGTAGGTTTGCAGTTACACATGGGTGTTGACTGTGGTACCCCTGCCTTGTCGAACCTAGGACCCGTCCGTGGTTGGCCCCTTGATCAAGTATTGAACAGTACCGAATGCATGCTAGCTTATGGGCACTAGTAAAACGATGTAGCAATAAAGGTCACTTGCATTGAGAACGGATAAGGTGCGTTGGTCATTGACCCTCCTGCTGCTGGAGTGGGCGGTTCAGACCATGAAGTACTGTTGGCAGAATAGCATGCCCACTCGACGTCACCACACCCGGGCTGAGGTGTAGGTGCTTTTCTTGTGAAAGGTTGTCATATACGACCTTAAATGGTGCGTATGTGTCGTGCATCACGGGTTTTTTCTCAGCTGGTGTAAATCAATTGCAATTGTTGTCCCTCGCAGTAATGAGTACTACTTGGTCACGGCGCCAATCGCGTAGTTGTACCTAATATCATGGAATGGATTATGTTGCATATTGATGATGACGATCATTATTATTATTACTCTTGTGTCGTATTAACTTTATATATAGTTTTATTATCCTTTTCTTGCAACTAAAGTTACATTTTGGCTCAACCCATTTGAATTGACAATTAAAAACATGATAGAACTAATAGGTTGCTTTGTGCCAGTTCCTTTTAAACAAGTCACCTATTAGAGCCGTGCATGTCTAGGTGTCCGACGGGTAAGTCTTGCTGAGTAATTAGTACTCAGGCTTTGTGCCTTGTGTTTTTCAGGTAATGAAGAAATAGAATTGCCTATAGATGTGATGCCTTGGGACATGCAAGTCCCTAAGGGTTAGACTGTCCACTAGGAGTCCAACTCGCCTCCGTAGTGATGTTGTGTGCTGCTAGAGTGA
The DNA here is from genome assembly GCA_032690845.1 of Eleusine coracana subsp. coracana. NCBI lineage: Eukaryota > Viridiplantae > Streptophyta > Magnoliopsida > Poales > Poaceae > Eleusine > Eleusine coracana. Next base: position 19,773,463 of record CM064418.1, on the reverse strand, counting down.
TGTTCTTCGGGCATGGATCATCACTAAGCTGTATCGTCGAGCTCGTAGTTTTCTTAACGTTATTTACTTTTGCTGTTTTCAAAACACTCATGAACTTGTAATATTCTACACTGTGATAACCTTAATGATGTAATATTCAACTTAAATATGGACAAATGTTGTATTATCAAGTGTATACGCTATCAGCACCTTCAGGACCTCGATCCTCCGGGAAGGAGAGCCATAATCTCCTCCTTTTTGGTGATGGATGACAACCACTACTTATGATGATCCAAAACGGACGAGCAAGAAAGAACCAAAGGAAAAGAAAAGATTGAAAGGCATACCTTTGTCCTTATCTTGTAAGTAGTCTCCCCCTTGGAATATGCTAGGTGTGGAGGGAGAACTACCCAAATATGTAGCGCACTTGATATTGAGCTTGAGATGAATATGCGCCCACCTTGGTGTCGTGGTAGTCAATTTTGTTAATGTAGACATGCACCAAGGATGTAGATGCTCATGTCGGTGAAGGTGTTCATTTGTCATTGTTCTTCTCCATGTTGTTGTAGATGTCCATCTTGATATGATCTTCAAGTTCCATCTCCCTGAATCTTCACGTTTCTTCTTCATGTTCTCCTCCGCCTTTGAGATATCGATCATCTTCATGTTTCTTCTCCCTCCTTGGTCTAGGGTTGGCTTTAGGATCTTCATGTTCTATCTCCCCCTTTTTGATCTAGACTTGGCTTTTGGATCTTCATGTTTCTTCTCCCCCTTTGTCACCTATCACCAAAAACCACACAAAAATGTAACAAAACCAAGAGGCATAAAATAATTGGCAAGAGTTAGAATAACTCCCCCTTTCACGGTGCTCCTCCTTGGTCGAAGTGGCATTTCGCCGTAGCCCCCCCTACAATTATGACTCAACAAAAGATTTTCTCAAGTGTGCAAGGGTTAGTCATTATAGAGGTGGGAATGTATGAGCCACTTGGCTTTGAGCCGTGCGAGTAAATTAGCCTTGAAGCTTGGTCGAACATGGCTTAGTGGGCATGAAGCACAAATATCACTATTGGATTATCTCGAGAGTCATGTACTCACATTGTAAATGAGTAACTCCCCCTAGACACATGCTTGGAGGCATGCATGGTATCATAATGCAAGGCTGCATAAATGCAAAGAATGCAAATGCAACAAGTATACAATGCATGATGCGATGCCAAAGAAAAGAGAGAGAACCACTACAAACCAAGGTGTCAACAACGAGTTGTTCCCTTCTCAAGCTTGCTCACAATGGATCATTCTTCAAAGACTTGGGTACACCATGAACCACCTTCCCAAGCTTAACCCATGTTCATTGCTATCTCAAGAAGGTCTGAAGTTAACCTACAAAAGAAGAGAAACAAGCACAAACAAAGACACAAACAAGAACAACAAAAACACTATACATATTTACAAAGGACAAGCTCAAGGGTTACTCATGTGAAGTTGGATAGGTCGAGAACATTGAGGTCTTCTCTTCAAGTGGCTTGGTGAAGATATCCACCAATTGTTCATGAGTTCGCACGCTCACCAACTCGATGTCCTTCTTCTCAACATGGTCTCTTATGAAGTGATGCCTCACTTGAATGTGCTTGCATGACCATGACCTCCCGTCTTGAGGGCCATCTTGATTGCCACCTCACTTTCACAATATAGTGGCATTTGAGTATTGTTTAGGCCATAGTCCGAGAGTGTTTGCCTCATGTAAAGGAGTTGTGCACAACATGCTCCCGCCGCCATATTCTATCTACCGGTGGTAGATAGAGCCATCGAGTTTTGCGTCTTTGAGCTCCAAGATACTAGAGATATTCCAAGGAATTGGCAACCTCCCGATGTACTCTTTCTATTCACTTTGCAACCCGTGAAGTCCGAATCCGAATACCCAGGCAACTCAAAGTTTGTTCCTCTTGGATACCATAAGCCCATGGTAGGTGTGTACTTGAGGTATCTCATTATTCTTTTTACGGCCTTCGAGTGTGACTCCTTTGGATTTGCTTGATAGCGTGCATATAAGCACACACTAAACATGATGTCCGGTCTCGAAGCGGTGAGATAGAGCAAAGACCCAATGATTGACCTATATAGCTTGGGGTTTACCGGTTTTCCTTTCACATCATCATCCAAGGGTTCGCTAGTAGCCATAGGTGTGTCCAAAGGCTTGCAATTTTCCATGTTGAATCTCTTGAGAAGGTCCTTACTATATTTCTCTTGGTAGATAAAGTTTCCCTCTCTCAATTGCTTGACTTGAAATCAAAGGAACATATGCAACTCTCCAATCATTGACATTTGGAATTCCCTAGCCATCATCTCCTGAAACTCTTCATTGAACTTCTCATTGGTTGACCCATAAATGATATCATCCACATAGATTTGGCACACAAAAAGATCCTTTCCAACATGCCTCGTGAACAAGGTGCTATCAATGCTTCCAATGGTGAATCCATATTTTGGTAGAAAGTTCCTCAAATGTTCATACCATGCACTAGGTGCTTGCTTGGGGCCATAGAGAGATTTCATTATTTTGTATACATGTCTTGGATGTTTTGTGTCCTCAAACCCCGGAGGTTGTTCCACATAGACTTTCTCATTGATCTCTCCATTCAAGAAAGCACTCTTGACATCCATTTGAAAGAGCTTGAAACCATTGTGTGAAGCATAGGCAAGTAAGATCCGAATAGCTTCAAGACGGGCCACGGGAGCAAAGGTCTCTTCAAAGTCTATCCTCGCCACTTGAAAATATCCCTTAGCCACTAGGCGAGCCTTGTTTTTGACAATTGCTCCTTTCTCATCTTGCTTGTTCTTGAAGACCCACTTGGTGCCAACCACATTATGATGCTTGGGCCTCTCAACCAATTTCCATACTTTGCACCTCTTTAAATTGTTCAACTCTTCTTGCATGGCAATAACCCACTTGTGATCATCCATAGCCTCATCAATGGTAGTAGGCTCAATCATAGAGACGAAGGAGAAGTTCTCAATTTCAACATTTGCCTCATCATCATCCTATTCACTCACATAGTTGGGTCTATATTGATTCCTCCTTGTTTTTATCCCTTGAGATGGACTCCCAATGATCAAGTTTTGTGACTGATCTTTGTTGATGGCTTTGGGTCTAGGATGGTATTTTCTTTGAGTGGGATAAGCTCTAGGTGAAATATCTTGTGCATCATGAATTGTTTGCTCTCTTGATATATAAGTGTCCTGTATCCTAAGAGAGGTGGAGGAGTCACTCTCACATTTTCTTGTTTTGGACTTTGAGCTTGAGGTGGATGGGAGAGTATCTTTTGAAGAGCTAGGAGAAGTCGCTTGTGGTGAGTTATGTAGGGAGGTTTGTGGCTCACTTCTCACTTGGGTTTCCTCATCATTTGGTGAGTGTACTCTCAATGAATCTAGGGAGGATCTTGTGGGAGTATTTGTAGAATCTTGGGTTGTTTGTTTTATCTCGGAGGAGGGGGTTGGTAGAGGTGGTGGAGTGGAGGGCTCATCAATATTACCATCATTGACCTCGTGGGGTAAAATCTCGCGCACGGGCATTCTTCTCAAGGCTTCCCTTGTAGGCTCATCTCCAATGTTCACTTCATGAAATTCATCCTCCTTTTGGGACCCATTTGACTCATCAAATTGCACATCATAGGATTCTTCCACACAACCTGTGGCTGAGTTGTAGACCCTATAGGCTTTAGAAGTCCCAGAGTACCCAACAAGAATGCCTTCATAAGTTCTGCTTTCAAACTTCCTGGGATTTCTCCTCTTCTTGAGAATGTAACACTTGCAACCAAAGACTCAAAAATAGGAAACATTGGGTTTCTGTCCCACCAATAGCTCATATGGCGTCTTCTTCAACAACGGGTGAAGATAGACATGATTGGAGGTGTAGCAAGCCGTGTTGATTGCCTCAGTCCAAAACCTCCCATGAGTTCCATACTCATCTAACATGGAACGATCAAGAGTGATGAGCGTCTTGTTCTTCCTCTCCACTACTCCATTTTGCTCGGGAGTATATGTAGCGGAGAATTCATGTTTAATCCCCTTCTTGTGACAATATTCCTCCACTGTGGTGTTTTTTAACTCCGTCCCATTGTCACTCCTTATCTTCACCATCCTAGCATTGAACTCATTCTTTGCCCTCTTGGCGAACTTTCTGAAGATACCACTGCCTTGAGATTTGTCCACAAGAAAGAAGGTCCAAGTGTATCTCGTGAAATCATCAACAATCACCAAGCAATATAGATTGCCAACTAGACTCTTGTAATGTGTTGGTCCAAACAAGTCCATGTGCAAGAGCTCTAGAGGATGAGATGTAGACATGAATGACTTGGTGGGATGTGAAGATGCAACTTGTTTTCCTAACTGACAAGCACTACACAGTCTATCCTTCTCAAAGGCCACATCCTTGATCCCTTCAACTAGATTCCTCTTGACAATCTTCTTGAGCTGATTCATTCCAACATGTGGCAGTCTTCTATGCCACAACCATCCCTTGTATGCCTTAGTGAATAGGCAAGTGCTTGGTGGCATGTTGCTTGACTTGAAGTCTGTGACATACAAGTTCCTATGCCTTACTCTATGAAATACTAGCCCTCTCTTGTCATTCTCAATCTTTGCACCGTCCTCATCAAATGTGCACTTGAAACCCATGTCACATAGTTGACCAATAGACAGAAGGTTGAAGTTAAGAGTTTCCACAAGAAAGACCTTGGAGAGATGGAGGTCATTTGTGATGGCCACCTTGCCCGAGCCTCTAACTCTATCGTTTGAGTTATCCCCAAAGGTCACCTTCTCACTATCTTCTTCTCCATCAATGGTGGTGAACATGGTTGGCTTCCCGGTCATATGTTGAGTGCACCCACTATCAAGAATCTAATGAGTGCCTCCACTCTTGTAGTTGACCCTGGTGGTAGCCATAAGACAAGCACTAGAGGAAGAAGGGTTAGTATCCAAAGAATTACTTGATTGACTAGCACTAACCTCATCGTGTCACGCAATAAGATCATCCTCGTATATAGGGATTCTTGCAATCCCATCTAGTAATCTCCTCCTAATGGGATAGTGAGGAGCACGGTACTCCCCCATGTGCACATTGTCAAGGTTGATGTACTAATGGGGAGGATCATAGAGTCCAGTGATGTGCTCAAGCACATATCCCACTTGAGAGTGAAGCACAAGTATCATCTCCATTGCTCTCTCAATTGAGAGCTAATGTCTCCTGTTGACCCCTCTCAGGAGTTGTGATTTGTAGGAGGAGCATGTCAATCACTTTATGTGGTGCAATTCTCCGAAGTCCCCTGAAAGAGTTTATCCTACACACAAGATCATAGATGCTCAATAGATTTTGACTAAGATCAACATTCGGATTTCTCACAAATTCACCAAGTTCAAAGCAGAGATCCTGTTGGTGAGCCGGACGAAGATGCCAAAGGTGATCTTGTGGTGGAGGGGGTGGAGGAGGTGGAGGCCCCGGAGCCGAAGCCGCAAGAATTATCATCTCAAATGATCGAGCGAACATTGTTGTTGGTGCTCCGCCTATGCTAATGCTTGGTCCTCTCAACGTGCTTGGAGTAGAACTTGGAATGACACTTGAGGTAGAGCTTGACGAAGCGCCCGAAGAATGTATTATCCCGAAGGAGTTGTAGAGGTTGTTGCAAGACAATCTTGTGGAGGGATCAAAGAAGTTTGAGCTCAAAGCTACTTCTTTCCCTTTGCTCGAGGATGCTTCAAGGTTTTTCTTGGATGTCTTCTTCCATGCCATGCTCGCGGTGATGTCCTCATCTTTGAAGAGCAGCCCAATCATGTCCTCGATGGAGAGACTCTTCTCCAAGAGAAGGTCAAGTGTGATATAGAAGAGCTTGCTACTCAGAAGCAAGGAAAGAATTTTCTCAACTATCACAATCTTGGGAGGCTTAAAAGAGGTTGCTCCAATCCTGTCCACAATACCTCGCAAGCGAATAAGAGAGTCATGTAAGTCTTCATTATCATTAGCATGAAAAGCAAAGAACTACTCAACAAGAGAACTACTAGCATGATCAATAGGAGGCTCGTAAACATCCTCAATGCTAGTAGAGCAAGCAAGATTAAGAGAAACATCATTATCAATCATCATATTAGGCACATTAGTAGAGCAACCTATCAAGTCATTGCTAGAAGAACCTAGGCATTCACTAGTACAAGGCACATCCACACTATCACACAATCATCATACACATGATCATCGGTAAATGTATTGGCAAAGTCCACGAGAGTGTCTATTAACTCATCCGGAATCATGGCATTTAGGTAGCTTTTAAAGCGATCCTTCCATGAGCCATGACCCGGCCCTGAATGGGATGACATCCCAACTCAATGTGGTCACTACTCAAGGCGGTTAATACCTATGATGAGCACTTGGCTCTGATACTACTTGAAAGGATCGTAGTGATCGAGAGGGGGGGGGGGTGAATTGGGAACTACCACTATGAACCTATTTTACCAAATACTTAACACTGATAGCACTCAAAGCAACTCCTACTCAAATCTAGTGGTGATCACACTAACAATATAATCCTATGAAAGGAAAGACATTGAAGGATCGAGAAGGCGACCAGTGGGGGGGTGAATGGGAGCCAATCAAAGATTCTCCGAGAGAACTTGGCCTATATCCCAAAAACAACCCAAGCCAACCTCCAAACCAATCACCAAGACTACACACACCAACTCATGGTGTACTAGTCTTAGGAATGATCAACTATAGCAAAGAAACACAGCAGAAACAATAGGAAACAGTAGAGACTCGAGATAGTCAAAAACCTCACAAACTACACCTTATTGAACCACCACCGGCAGTGCCGATCAGGACCATTGACAGTGCCGGTTGGCCCCACTGGCAGTGCTGATCTGGCCCATCGGCAGTGCCGGTGCGGGGTTCTAAGACCCACCGGAAGTGCCGATCCTGGTCATCGGCAGTGCCGATCGACCCTGACAGAACAATAGAAACATTCGGGAATTTGGCAAATCTTCTCCAAAACCTAACCAAATTAACTCCAAATGATGCGATTTTTGGAGAAGTGAATCCTCATCACATCATGACCCCAATCCTAGAAAATCATCTCAATTGGCTCAAGGAATCATCACGAATTTCAGATCTTGTGCCAAGAGCACCAAAAAGGGAAAACTTGAGAAATTCTTGAAATCAAAGGTGCTAGAGCTATTGATTCAGTCAAGGATCCATAGAGGATTGTTCTAGCTCATCCTAGCAACAAGTTTCTCAAGAAATCCGAGTCAAAAACTCGTCCAGAAATGAGATAAAAAATTAGCACAAAAATAGGTCCAAAAATAGGAAAAAGAGAATTTTGAGTTTCAAGTGAAGAGGGAAACCTTGAGCACGAAAATAATTCTCATATCATAGAAAGGTGCATGAGAGGAACCACCAAAGATGATATCATCGACATCTGAAATTCACTTTCCATGGCTTCCTGAAATCTGGACACAAGAGCGTGAGAGGAACCACCAAAGATGATATCATCCACGTAAATCTGAACCATTAGAAAGTCATTGCCATGCTTGAGAGTGAACAAGGTTTTATCAACACACCCCATGATATACCCGCGCTCTAGCAAGAAGGTCTTAAGCCTAGCATACCATGCCCTAGGTGATTGCTTTAGCCCGTACAAAGCCTTCTGAAGCTTGTACACATGGTTTGTGTATTTGTGGTGCTCAAAGCCAGGGGGTTGCCTCACATACACTTCTTCCTCTATGAAACCATTTAGAAAGCACTCTTGACATCCATTTGATAGAGTCTAATGCCCTAGGAGGTAGCAAATGCAAGCAAGATCCTAATGGCTTCTATGCGAGCAACAGGAGCAAAGGTTTCACCATAATCTAAGCCCTCCACTTGGCTAAAACCTTGAGAAACTAGCCTAACCTTGTTTATCACAACCTCACCATCCTCCCCATGTTTGTTTTTGAACACCCACTTGGTTCCTATGACATTGACATTTTTGGAAGGCTCTACAAGGGTCTATACTTTGTTTCTCTCAAAGTTTTCCAACTCCTCATGCATGGCATTAACCCAATATTCATCAGATAGTGCATGTCCAACATCTCGGGGTTCAAAGGTTGCGGCAAAGAGAGAATTAGTAACGTAAGCGAGATGTGTAGACCTTGACCTTGTAGTACTCTTATAGAGATTACCGATCATCTATTGGGGTGGATGTTGACGCTGAATGTGGGAGGAGCCTCTCTCTCTCAGAGTGTACCTCCCCCTCAACCACAGCTGGAGCTTGCTCAATAGCCGCTGAAGTCAATCTAGAAGCTTTTGGACGCTCTGCTGGAGTAGTGGTAGCAGCAGGAACAAGCTCAGATGAGAGATGAAGTGAATCATCGTCATCATCATCAAAGCCCTGTAGGTCCTCTTCTACAAAGATGCTCTCCTTCGGCTCCTTGTCACATACAGACTCAATCACATTCCCTGCATAAGAGTTTGATTCATCAAAGGTTACATCGCAGGATTCTACGATGGTGTTAGTCTCCAAATTCAAAACTCTTTAGGAATGACCATGAAGAGAGTAACCAAGAAAGATGCCATCGGAAGACCTCGACTCAAACTTATCAAGATTGTCATGCTTGAGAATAAAGCACTTGCAACCAAAGGCACATAAATGAGAAACCGAGGGCTTTCTCCCAAAACACAGCTCATAAGAAGTCACATTAAGAATTGAGCGCAAGAAAATCCAATTGGAAACATAGCAAGCAGTGCTAATGGCCTCAGCCTAGAACTACCTCAGAGTCCTATGCTCATCGAGCATCATCCGGACAATCTCCACTAAGGTTCTGTTCTTTCTTTCAACCACACCGTTCTGCTGGGGAACACGAGGTGCTGAAAACTAATGCTCAATACCATGCTCAAGACAGAAAGCATCAAAGGAGGAATTCTTGAACTCGGTGCCATTATCACTATGAATTGCTCGTAATGCACCAGGGAGTTCCTTGAACAGCCTCAAAGCTAAGCTCCGAAAGTAATGAAACACTTCATCCTTGCTCTCAAGAAAGTAGACCCAAGAGTAGCGAGAATAGTCGTCAACAATCACAAGAACATACCACTTCCCACCCACCGAACGAACCAGTGAAGGACCAACAGTGTCCATATGAAGCAACTCTCCAGGGCGCTCAGTCATCACCAAATTGATTGGTGGATGAGAAGAGGCAATCATTTTCCCATGATGAAAAGGAGCACAAACCAAATCCTTATCAAATTTGAGCTTAGGCAATCCTCGGATCAAACCTAGGCCACTCAAGCGACATAGCAAGTCAAAACTCATGTGACCCAGTCTCCTATGCCATTTCCAGAGCTCAGAAGAAGATTGAGCAAATAAGCACTTGTGAGAACCAGGAGAACCAGCAAAATCAGCCTGAAAAACTCTACCAATGCGAGAAATCCAACAAACCAAGGAACCACTCGAATCAAGAACACAAGAAGAATTTAACATAAAGCATACTTCCAAACCAACATCAAGAAGCTGAGAGAAAGAGAGGAGATTATACTTGAGATACTCAACAAAACCAACATCCTTGAGAGTGAATTTTTCATTTACCTTTACCACGCCTCTTGCCTTCACTCTCCCTCTCTTGTCATCTCCAAAGGTCACATACTCCCGCCACTTCAAGGGAGTGAGGCTGCAGAACCACTTTGCATCTCCGGTCATGTGGCACGAACACCCGGAGTCCATCAACCATTTGTTCTCCAAGCCTCCACCTACTGCCTACAAAGAACAAGAAGGAAAAGTCAATGGCTCAGTGTCGGGGTTAGTCAAAAGAGATTTGGGAATCCAACACTTAACCATATGACCGGTAGTAGTCACCATAGTTCTTTGCACATAATCATTTGAATGCATAGGACGAGAACCACGACGGGGAAAACATGGCCTGTCAAAGCGTCTCGACTCAAACCTTGGGTTGAGAGGATAGAAATCATCAATGTGAACGTCAAATCCACGCGAGTTACGCTCACCACGATAGGGAAAATGTGGGGCGCCAAAGCGCTGCTGCGTAAAGCCTATGTTTCATGAATCAAAGCCATATAAGGAATGACCCTGTCCACGATAGGCACGATAGAAAGGGCGAGGCTGAAACCCATCAAAGTCATCATAAAAGCATCCCTAGTCAACTCAGCTTGCTTCCTCTCAATCCTTTTACGCATGTAACAAAATTCATCCAAGTGGCCCTTGCGACCACAAAACATGCAACTGTAGACACCCTTAGGATTAGGTTTGGTTTGCATTGCAGGTCTGGGTTTTGGATTCTCTATTTGCTTTGGGTTGAAGGAGGGTTTGGGATTGGGTGGATAGTATGTGTCAGTGGGTTTGAGGGTGTTTTCCTCATCCTTGTAGCTGGAGCTAGGTACAAACTTACCCACATTCTCACTCTCCTTGTCACACCTCTCAAATCCCAAGCCCAAGTTATAGGTAGACCTAGAAGCACTCTCCTTCACTCTTGCCAGGTCACTCTCAATTTTTTCCTCACTCACTAGGGTTCTCTGGAGCCTAGAAACAAGATAGTCATTTTCCTGAACTAGGACTTTGTTTTCCTCCCTAGTGATTACTAGCTTGTCTTTGAGGGTGACACACACTTCACACGGATGTGGGAGAACATTCGAGCAAGTCTCATGAAGCAACTTGGACTCAAGCTCTTTGACTTTGAGAGACTGAGCTTCCAACTCATCTGTGAGCTTGGGGCACTTCTGACTTGCACCCAAAAGAGTTGGTCTAGCTTTGAACTCATCAAGCTCCTTGAGGGCACTCTCAAGCTGACTGGCAACTTGAGCATGCACACTCTTCCTCTATGCAAGATCACTCATCACAACTTGACAAGACTCACACTCAGCAGCAGTATCAACACAAGCAAGCTTAGACCTAAGCGAAGCAATTTCAAAATCAGCACTCTCCAACTTAGACATAAGCTCTCCACTCTCACGAACAGCACTGCAAAGCTTATCATCTTGCAAGAGCAGAACATCACGCGAATGATCAAGTTCAGAACAGAGCTCATCAAGAGTAGGAGATACCTGGCTTGTGTCGGAGTTGGATCCAGAGTCGGTGTCATGGTTGTTCTTTGCCATAAAACAAAACCCAGTGAAGTCATCCTTCCTCTGGACTCGTGGCTTCTCAATCTCCTCCTCCGAGCTTGTAAGTCCATCGCTTGATGTGAGGTCAACATCGCTCAAGGCGGCAACGCAGGCGCATGCAATGGCCTTGGCGAACTTCTTGAAGTTCTTGCCCTTCTTGTAGAAGCGGTTCTTCATCTGCTTGAAGTCTTCAGTGTTGTTGTTGCGGTACCCGGTCTTCTTCTTCTTCTTGGGAAAATCAGCAATGAAGTGTCCCGGGTCACCGCACTCGAAGCAGGTTCTTGAACCACCTCCTCTTCTCTCCTTGCGGTTGTTGTAGAACTTCCTAAACTTCCTTGTGAGCAAGGACAGCTCCTCATCAGGAATGCACTCTATCTGTTCATCGGAAGCTGCAACAAGAGAAGACAAAGCAAACTCCAAAGAAGACTTGTCAAGTGAGGGGTTAGTTCCATAAGAAGCATCACTGTGACTACCCTTCTGAGAGCTAGAAAGCAAAGCCATGCTAGAAGCAGGAATAGCAAGATTAGGACGAGATTTGCTAGACAGTTCATGAGATTTCAGCTTGCTATACAGTTGTTCACAGTTCAAGGTGTTGAAGTCAGCAGCTTCTTCTAGAGCTGCAATTTTAACCCCCCAAACATTCTCATCAAGTGAGTACAACAGTTGCTTAGCTCTATCATTGTCACTGTACACAATGTTACCACAAGCTCGCAACTTGCACACAATTGCCTCAAACCTACGAAAGGTGTCATCTAGTGTCTCGCCAAGTTTTTGTGCAAAAGTTTGATACTGTCTATTGTAAGAATCCTTACGCATAGACTTGACTTGGTTCGTACCCTCATGGTAAGTGCAGAGCTTAACCCAAATAGCAGGGGTAGTGTCAAGGTGTGCAACCCTATCACGTTCACTCCTACCAAGTGCAGAGAGGAGAATATTGATAGCTTTGGAGTTGCTCTCATACCTGACTAAGCCACCTGTAGATGTAGTGTTCAGGTCCTGTCGTATAGCATACTCCAGCTCAATAATCTCCTAAATTGCACGTCCTTGACTCAGCAGATACGCCTTGGTCCGTGACTTCCAGTAGGGGAAGTCCTCTCCATCAAACATCCAGAGCTTGACAGCACGCTTCTTCATGTCGCCTTTGGGTTACAAAGCCGATAAAGGTCAACTAGTGATCAACCCGGCTCTGATCCCAATTGAAGGATCGAGAAGGCGACCAGAAGGGGGGGGGTGAATGGGAGCCAATTAAAAATTCTCCAAGAGAACTTGGCCTATATCCCAAAAACATCCCAAGCCAACCTCCGAACCAATCACCAAGACTACATACACCAACTCGTGGTGTACTAGTCTTAGGAGTGATCAACTACAGCAAAAAAAAAATAGCAAAAACAACAGGAAACATCAGAGACTCGAGATAGTCAAAAACCTCACAAACTGCACCTTACTGAACCACCACCGGCAGTGCCGATTAGGACCATCGGCAATGCCAGTTGGCCCCATCGGCAGTGCCATTTTGGCCCATCGACAGTGCCAGTGCGGATTTCTGAGACCCACCGGCAGTGCCGGTCCTGGTCGTCGGTAGTGCCGATCGACCCCGACAGAACATCAAAAACTTTCAGGAATTTGGCAAATCTTCTCCAAAACCTAACCAAATGAACTCCAAATGATGCGACTTTTGGACAAGTGAATGCTCATCACATCACGACCCTAGTGCTAGAATATCATCTCAATTGGCACAAGGAATCATCACGAATTTTAGATCTTGTGCCAAGAATACCAAAAAGGAAAAACTTGAGAAATCCTTCAAATCGAAGGTGCTAGAGCAATTGATTCGGTTAAGGATCCATAGAGGATTGTTCTAGCTCATCCTAGTAACAAGTTTCTCAAGAAATCCGAGCCAGAAACTCGTCCAAAAATGAGATGAAAAATCACCACGAAAATAGCTCCAAATATAGGAAAAAGAGAATTTCGGGATTCAAGTGAAGTGGGAAATCTTGAGCATGAAAATACTTCTCATATCATCGAAAGGTGCTTACAAGATCCATTGGTACAAGGCTCGGAAGCCACCCTCTTCCTCCCACTATTTGGAAGAGCAAGAGATGTCTCTCACACACCCACTACTCTCCTCTCCAACATGAAGTCCTCTCCTAGCACTTTGAATAGAGTCCTAACACAAGGCTAATAGAAAGAGGGGCACCTCTTCCACCAGCCACACCTGTCCTTATATAGGCCAAGGGTCTATTGTCCACATGACAACTCTATCCTTCACCTACATAACACACCCACCTACCACCGGGGGCATAACCGTCCATCTTTTTCCTCGTCGCCCAAATGCCATCGAGCCCTTCACAACTTTGCTTGCCCTCAACGCAAGCTCCGCGATGGTGCCACGTGCACCTCCAATCGCCGCCACCGGTTTTGAGGCCCAAACCGGGAAACCACCTTGCATGCTTCTCAAAGCATGACTTCTCGATGTCGATGCATATCGCCTTGTCCCGCGATCCTGACAACCGGCAAGTCTCTCCCGGTCCTTGTCCATCTGGCCCCCTTGTCACTTGCACAGGCATCCCATTCATCTTGAATTGGTCAACACATCGTCTTCATCACCACCATAGTTTTGAGGCTCAACCGCGAAACCGTCCGTGCTTCTTGCCTCTCCATGTGTACGGTGTGGATCACCCTTGACTTCACCCGGCATCCGATCGTCCAGCCCCAAGTCCTCTACTTGTGCCCGATCCTCTCACCGTTGACCGCCAAGTCGGCTCCAGTGACCTACACATCATTAGGTAAGCAAACACATTTCCCATCTCCAGCAATATCACCAATATCTCCACCAACTCCGGTTAGTCGAAACAATAATCATGCACACACACACACATGCAATCCCGGATTCCCGCATTTCAACTCAAACACCAAATCTGCTCAAGTCAATTACTCATCACATATATTGTAAACCATGGCACATATCCACATGGTTTCTCAGACATCCTATGCATACTAGTGGATCACACAAGTCAATACAACTCCTTTGCACTCCTAGTGATCAAGCACACCAATGCAACTCCTACTCATACTAGTCATCAATTGCGGAAGCTTAAACACTATAGCAAGTAAGGAGCCTAAACATGCAAGTCTACAAGATAGTCAAAGAGAACTAATAGAACACACAAGCATGAATAGCATGGTATGTAAATACGGAAAGTAAAGCATCATAGTGAGGAGTAGAGTAAGGGGTGGCTTATGATTTTTTTCCCGAGGTCTCGGAAGGATGGCGCCTTCCCCTAATCCTCATTGGACCTCTCCCGCCGGAGTCCTGGTCCCTCCCGCCACCAAGTGGAGTTCTCGCCCATGAGCCTGCAATCACTCCTAGAGTAAAGACACGGTGTGTGTCACTGCTGCAAAAAGCACAAGCTCGCCTCCCTCGAGAACTTGCCAGACTCCCCATGCCGACACGGGCGCTCACTAGCGATGCCCCTTTCAACGGCGGGCTCAAACCATGTACAAACGTGTGACGGCCTACACAACCAATCACGATAGGCTCGATCACCGACAGCTAACTGGTCTAGGTCTCACCATAGACCAAGAGTAACAATCTTGATCACACCCTTAAGGACATCCTAGCCTTAGATGTGCAAGATGCTCAAGCTACTCTTCTCTAGCACTCTCAAGATTTGCAATATCTCCTCCCAGTGCTCTCCTCTTTTCTGCTTGGACCTTACCAAATGCTCTCAGGTATTCCACCAGCCAAGAGAGGTATCCAAGACCCCAGCAATGAAGTTATATAGGCTCCCAACCTCAAACTAGTCGTTGCTCCATGAAATTGCCTTTCTTGACACACTGACGGGACTGTCCGGTCTCTGCCTGACCGGACCGTCCGATCACTTTGTAATGACTCTCCCCAGTCGTTGGCCTCCTCTATCGAGGCAATCATCTAAACTGACAAGACTGTCCGATCACTAGACCGGACCGTCCGGTCCACTTTGTCTCACCAGTCCAGGAGCCTCCACGAAATGCACCTCCTCTGCCATTCCTGCACTCCTACTGACCGGACCGTCTAGTCAGCAGACCGGACCATCCGGTCTGTATAGAGTCACCTGCTGACAGAGTCCTGCTTCTCGCTCCAAATCCTGGACAACTCCACATAGTGACCGTACAGTCCGGTCTCTATAGACCCCTCTGTCTGGTCTCTATGTCCAGAAGCCAAAACTTGTCGTCCTCGCTTGACTTCGTTTTCCGGCTTCCCCGAATAGCTCCTTGGCTTCTCCACTGTCACCTACTGCCTGTGATTTCACTGAGAAACCTTGCACATCACCGACTAAACATGACCTAAGAGAATGACCTAGACCCCCTTGATAGTCCAGTTTTTCCTATGGACTCAAAGCCCTAACAACTACTCAAGTGTTTCAAACACTTGCACCATAGCTTGTCCTCCACTTTGATCCATCTTCATCAACCCTTGGACTCTATCAAGTTCACAAGCCTCCATGCTTGTGGTCATTGTCATCCATCGCGAAGGACACCGTCAACAATCATCATAAGATAGAAAAGGTTTCCTACACGGACAACACTCATGTAGACATTAGTCTCATTTTATGTTTGTCATTCATCACCAAAACACCATACCTTGGGGCGACCTCAATGGTCATGAACCTTACATCTTCTCTATCTCATCAGGTGTTGAATGACACTAAGTCTTGCTAAATGTAATGGCATGCGACATGGGCAAGAAACCTTTTTTGGAATCTTGCATATTGAACCGTTTTAATACCTTGTTGATGTATGTGTCTTGGTCTAATCCAATTAGCCATTTTGATCTATCTCTATAGATCTTAATGCCTAAAATGTAAGCTGCCTCTCCCAAGTCCTTCATAGAGAAAATCTTTCTCAAAGAACTCTTAACAGATTCAAGCATTGGAATATCATTACCGTTCAGCAATATGTCATCCACATAAAGGACCAGAAAGACAAGCGTGCTCCCACTAGTCTTTTTGTAAACACAAGGCTCTTCTTCGTTTTTAATGAAGCCAAACCCTTTGACTACCTCAAGCATTTTGTGGATCGACAAAACCTTCAGGTTGTGTCATGTACACATCCTCACTTAGGTTTCAATTAAGGAAAGCTGTTTTGACATCCATTTGCCATATCTCATAGTCATAAAATACAACAATTGCTAGAAGGATCTGTATAGACTTTAGCATAGCGATGGGCGAGAAGGTCTCATCATAATCAACCCTTGAATTTGCTTAAAACCTCTCGCCACCAATCGTGCCTTATAGATGTGAACATTTCCATCCATGTCTATCTTTTTCTTAAAAACCCATTTACACTCAATGGTTTTTACACCATCAGGTGGATCTATCAAGTTCCAAACTTGATTTTCTCTCATGGATTCTAATTCGGATCTCATGGCTCCAAGCCATTTCTCAGAGTTCGGTCCCATCATTGCTTCACTGTAAGTCTTAGGCTCATCATTGTCTAACCATAATATGTTGCGCTGCCCCGTGCTTAGGAGCGTGAACTTTTCAGGAGCGTGATGTGCCCTTTCTGACCTACGCGGGGCTGGGGTTTTAACAATTGGTTCAACAACAATTTGTTCATCCAATTATGACATAGCGGAAGAAGAAACATTTTCTGGAGCTTCTTGAATTTCTTCAAGTTGCACCGTTCTCCCACTTACCCTTTTGGAGAGAAACTCTTTCTCTAGAAAAACACCATTACGAGCGACAAACACTTTGGCCTCTTCCTGGTTGTAGAAATAATAACCTTTGGTTTCCCTAGGGTATCCTACAAAGAAGCATTTATCAGACTTGGAAGAAAGCTTATCAGATGTCATACATTTTACATAAGCCTCACATCCCCAAATCTTAAGAAAAGACAAACCAGGACGCTTCCCAGTCCATATCTCATATGGTGTCCTTTCACGGATTTAGATAGAACCCTATTAAGTGTGAATATGGCAGTTTCTAAAGCGTATCCCCAGAAGGACAATGGAAGATCACTTTGTCTTATCATAGACCTAAACATGTATGACAAGGTTCGGTTCCTCCGTTCGGATACTCCATTCCATTGGGGCGTTCCTGGCGGATTCCATTGTGGAACAATTCCACATTGCTTTAGATGTTCACTAAAATCATGGCTCAAATATTCACCACCATGATCAGATCATAGGTGTTTAATAGTCTTACCCAATTGATTTTGTACTTTATTTTGAAATTCTTTGAACTTTTCAAAGGATTCAGACATATGCCTCATTAAGTAGATGTAACCATATCTACTAAAGTCGTCCGTAAAAGTTATGAAGTACTAAAAACCACATCTGGCCGTGCAACTCATCGGTCCACATACATCCGTATGTATAAGTCCCAATAGTTCACTCGCCCTCTCACTATTTCCTGTGAAAGGTGATTTAGTCATTTTGCCAAGTAAACAAGACTCACATGTATCAATTGATTCAAAATCAAAAGAACTTAGAAGACCATCTGTATGGAGCTTCTTTATGCACTTCTTGTTTATATGACCTAAACGACATTGTCAAGTATATGTAGGATTTAAATCATTAGGTTTGAGCCTTTTCGCATCAATGACATAAATAGGCTTATTCTCAAGATATAAGTAATATAATCCATTCACCAATGGGCAATTACCATAGAGAATATCATTCAAATAAATGGAACAACACTTGTTCCTTGTTATGACCACATAACCATCATCTTCCTCCAAACACTTTGAAGAAATAATGTTTTTGCCTAAGGCGGGAATGTAATAACAATTATCTAATTCCAAAACTAATCCTGATGGTAATGAAAGTGGATAAGTTCTGACGGCCAACGTAGCAACCTTTGCACCATTGCCGACACGAGCATCCACCTCACCCTTTGCACATTTCCTTGCTTCTTTAAGCCCCTGCAACAGTTTGCAAGTATGAATTATCGTTCCGGTATCAAATACCCATGAATCAGAAGGACGTGTAGCAACATTATTAACTTCAATAACATTGATACCTGAATTAGAAGTGTCTCCATCCTTCTTCTTCAGCTCTTCTAGATAAAGCTTGCAATTCCTCTTCCAATCACCCGGTTTCTTGCAGTGAAAAGAAGGATCACCAGCCGTCGGTTTAATATTAGGAGCTGTTGCAGGCTTAGGCTTAGTGCTAGACATCTCATCTGTAGCCTTGGCCTTAGCTTTGCGCTTTCGCTTCTTGCTATCCTTTTGAACTAATTTAACTTGACTTGGACTAGATTTTTTGATGCTTGCCTCAGCTGTCTTAAGCATCCTATGCAACTCAGCCAATGTCTTCTCCATGCTATTTATTTGAAAGTTCAAAATGAAAGTCTCATAGCTCGTGGGAAGTGACTGGAGAATCACATCTGTGGCCAAATCAGCGTGTAGAGCAGCACCAAGTTTCTCCAGATTCTCAATGTAACCAATCATCTTGATCACACGAGGACTGATAGAACCGCTTTCAGCTAGCCTACACGCAAACAAGGATTTGAGATGTTGTACCTCTCAGACCTTGCTTGGTTCGCAAACATGCCATGGAGTCCCTCAATCATATTGTCGGCATCCACATTCTCATATTGCTTCTGAAGCTCAGAGGACATAGTGGCAAGCATGAGACAACTAACATCAATTGCATCATTGGTATGCTTCTCATACTCCCTTTTTTGAGCAGCAGTAGGATTTTCCAGAAACATTTCACGCTGAAGCTTCCTCGCTGCCCTGTGTAATCCCTATTGATCGGACCATCTGGTCAGCAGACCGGACTGTCTGGTCTGTACAAGATCTGCCATAGACAAACTCCTCGCTTCTTGCAATAAGTCCCAGACAACTCCCTATAGTGCCATACAGTTCGGTGTCCACTGACCCCTTTGTCCGGTCTCTATGTCCAGAAGCTAAAACTTATCGTCCTCGGTTGACTTTGTTTCCCGGCTTCTCCGAACCGCTACTTGGCTTGTCCACTGCCACCTAGTGCCTGTGATTTCACCGAGCAACCTTCCACATCATGCACTAGACATGACCTAAGAGAATGACCTAGACCCCCTTGATAATCCGGTTTTTCCTATGGACTCAAAGCCCTAACAACTAGGCAAGTGTACCAAATATTTGCACCATAGCTTGTTCTCCACTTTGATCCATCTTCATCAACCCTTGGACTCCATCAAGTTCACAAGCCTCCATGCTTGTGGTCATCGTCATCAATTGCCAAGGCAACCATCATCCATATGAGTTATGATAAAGTTTAGAGATGATTCCTACATAGACAACACTCATGTAAATATTATCCACAATTTCATAGTTGTCATCTATCACCAAAACATTCATACCTTGGGGATCCAATCATCAATGGTCATGAAGCTTACAATCTCTCCCTTTTTGGTGATTGATGACAACCACTACTTAATTGAAAACTTGATCAATAAACAACCGGGCTAAAAGAGCTACACAAAGATTGAACATAAGGTCCTACTCAATTGAACATCATCTAGAGATATAAGGAAAAGAGTAAAAAGTATACTCTAGATGAAAATGCATGCATGTCATGGCAATATATTAAAGTAAAGCATAAAGACATGCAATGCAGGACATGAATGATGAGATGCAACAAGTTAGCATGACTATGCATATGTATTAAGAACAAGCAATCATCATCATCATATCATACATAGGCATACAAGATAATTAATGAAAACAAGGCATTGCATATGATAAATAAACCAAGTGTGATTATAATAAGTCAAACACATGTGAATGAAAACCATGACTCATCAAAATCCACGAATAACGAATAATTCCATCAAAATAAGATCCAAATGTATCTAACTCCCAAAATCCTCGTATGCTCTCCCTAGATACAAGCTACACTCGATCGCACAAGATCACATTCTCACTCCCCCTAGACCTAGGACTCTTCTCCCCCTTTGGCAACAAGCACCAAAAGCTGGAAAACATCAACATCTACACGCTTGTGGTCGAAGGAGTTGGTGCAGCGACTTCCTCTGAAGGCTCTGTTCCGAGTTGCTCCTGTGCTGGATCCTGCTGTGCTCCCTGAGCCTGTCCCGCCTGAGCATCTGTTGGCACTTCCTAAGGGCCCCTTTTATATATGAATATCACCCCAATTAGAGTATAATTGATACTAATTTAGGCCATTTATCTATGATATTACCTATATATTTGTATATGCGTTGTTTTGGAGCTTTATTGCAGAAACAGGTAAAATTGGCTATTAAAGTGATGCTGCACAAGACAGGAGTCCAGAGCCGATGAAAAGCACTGAAGAAGCCCAGTGCGCCAATCGATGCAACCCATGTGCCGATCGGTGCAAGGGTATTTTGGCCCACAGAAGTGACCGAGGCCCATTCTGATGGAAGTTTATCTGATGTTTATGGAAGTTTATCTGCATAAGACACTTGAAGATATATGCTTAGAAAATTTATAGAACTTTAAGATCTCGACATGCGGTACAAGACTTTTTCTCGAAGGAAAAGGCCCACGTGGGAGCTGTGGAAGATAGAGAAACCGACTCGAAGCAGAAACCAGAGAGAACACGGGTTGCACCGATTGGCGGAATCCTGCGCCGATTGGCGCAACCGACTTATTTGCTAGAAACCGAGTCCTTCACGAGTACAACCCCTATATATACTTGTAACCCCTAGCCGCGATCAGTAACCCGAGGAGGAGGCAACAGAGGGACAACAGATTCGTGAGTTAGACCCACCGGGGCTTGCCCTGTTAGAATAGATCTCTAGTTGAGTTTCAAGAACCATTGGTGTAAGAGTTGATCCGTCAAGGTAGGCCATCTCGACGGTGATGAATCTTCCTCTATGTATCTCAATGATGATTGAATATGTTGATGATGGTTTTTGTGATTTGTCTATCTTGATTATATAATCATGCATGTGCTTATTCTCATTGCTTAGTTCTAGGCAAAGTAAGTTGATATTATCTTAATCATGGTGATTACGATAGTATTCAGACGTTGTATTGATTATGGTTCCTTGATGATGCCGGTAGTGTGGTTTAGCGGTGACAGCAATAAACCTGCACAACACTATTGGATAGTGGAGTAGGGTAAGATACTCGCGTGATTAAGGGTTTCCTCTCGACAGCGATAAATCGGGAGCCGCTCGAAAAGCAGGGTGGTCTTATTCATTATAGGTTTTAATTGATCCATGTAATTATCCATTATGATGTTGTTTAATTAGACTATCTGGTTATGATCTCACTAGTAGATATCTGACTACTCACCGATTAGTTTTAGCTTTGGCTTTGACTTGCACTCTAGTTCAACTTCGTTGGAGTGCTGATCGGCTCAACACCTGCGCTGATCGGCTCAACAACTTAGATCCGCAACAGTGCCGATTGGCTCAACATCTTAGATCCGCAATAGTGTCGATCGGCTCAACCCTACGCCAATCGGCGCAACGACAGAATTGATGTCTGGCGCACCTTTGCGCTGGCCAGTCTCCCTTTCATACAACCTGAACTTGACAGTAGCCTTCATTAGATCTTCTACTATTAACTTTGTTTAATTATCCCTAAAGTCTTAATGGCTCGATAATACCTTGGAATACTCTAAGGGAAAAGGTGCTACAACTGTACACTGTTTTCTGGCGCCATTGCCGGGGACCATAGAAGATTTTAAAACATTGTTTCATGTATTAGTTTTTAGTCATTGTGCTTTGCTTGTCTTTTTAGTCCATATATGCTGTTAAGTGAAAATTAACAGGTATGGACGGTCCTAAGTCAAACAAATCCTCTAATTACACCGATGATCCAGAAAAGCTCTTACGCAAGAAGAGAATAGCGGAAAAGAGGAGCAAGTCACTTGGAGATTTAGCTGGAGAACCAGTCAGTGCCAGCCCTCGAGTATTATTCACAATTCCAGATCCAGAAGCAGGAGCGATGGCAGACCAACCCTTGGTTAATAGTTTCAAGCCTCAATTGGATAAGGTTATCAAGACAGATTTCCATGAAGCACAAGATCATGCTCCATATCAACTAGAGAGGTACGTCGGATTAGTGGCACAACAACCGTTCACAGGTTCAAAAGATCCCAATCAGCATTTGCAGCGCTTCCTTGAAGTCTGTAGTACATTCAAAGTAGCAGGATTGACCGAAGATCAAGCACGTGTGCGGCTGTTCCCCTTCTCTCTAGTTGGACACCCTAAGCAATGGTACAATAGCTTGGAAAACGCAGTAAATACTACATGGAAAACCTTAGCAGTTGCATTCTTAGCCAAATACTTCCCTCCTGGTAAGACTCAAGCTTTGAAGAATAAGATTCTTGGATTTACGCAGAATATTGATGAGAGCATTGGAGAAGCGTGGGAAAGATACAATGAATATATGGATGCATGTCCTCATCATGGTCTTACAGTTGGTGAAACTGTTGAGAGATTCTATGTGGGATTGAATATCCCCTCCCGTCAACACTTAGTTGCTTCAGTTGCGAGTTCATTCATGTCAAAGACTCCCACTTAAGCTAAAGAATTGATCAAATTTCTAGATGAAAATCAATCATGGGATAGTGAGAGAAGTTCAAGGAACCTACAACCTTCTAATGGAGTAGCAAAGAGCGTGATTGAGAGGACTCATGAAGACTTGGATATGGATCGCCTCGATGCTATTCAAAGAAGGTTGGACAATAATTCTCATATCCCTAAGGAAGAGTCACTCAGGCTAGCAAAATCACGCTCCACTTGTGATGAGTGTGGAGAATTCGGCCATGTGCAGAAAGATTGCCCTGAAGAGATGAAGATGCTAGAATACATAAAGAATAGTGGATGGAAACCCCAATATCAGCAAAAAAGGAGTTCTTTATCTCCTAGTTTGTCCATGCAAAACTCTATCCCGCTTTGTCTCCAATTTCATGAGTTCTTTCACGCTCAAGAAAAGATCAACAAGGACAATCAAGCTAAATTCAAGGAGGTTGATCGTGTTCTTGAAGGGATTAATGACAAGGTGATAGAAATTGGGAGCTCCAATGAGTAGATTTTGAAGCATACCAAGATTATGGAGCAGCAGATGGGACAGTTGTCACAGGCCATTCAAGGCAACAAAGGGGTTATTCCTGGTAATACAATGTCTGCAGAAGAGTTAAAGGCAATAGCTACATGGTTAAGAAAGCAACAGAAGATCCAGAGCACTCTACGGGAGCAAGGAAGACCCGCACCGATCGGCTCACCACTGGCACTGATCGGCATGATGGTACTGTTAGCACCGATCGGCTCACTCATTGCGCCTACCGACACGAGGAAGAGATTGACCTCTCTGGACTGAAAATGGGTATGGAAATAGAGGAGCATGGCCCTACCACGTTCTTGGATACTCAACTGCTAATAAAGATAGAGAGAGTGCGGCAACACGACGAGCAATTTGCAAGGTTCATCAATGTTATGAAGAAGTTTTACATCATTGTCCCTTTTGTTGATGCTATTCAAGTACCTACCTATGCCAAGTACATTAAGGACATGATGCAAAACAAGAAGTCTCTAGCTTCTGAAGAGGTTGTGAAGGTCACTAAGGAACTTATGGCGGCGATCAATGATGTTGCACTTGAGAAGAAACCTGATCCTGGATCACCAAGCATCAAATGCATAATCAAAATAAAGATATTTGATAGATGCTTGTGTGATCTTGGAGCAAGTGTAAGTGTTATGCCTCGTCTTATATTCACAAGTCTCAATTTGCCTGAATTGGAGCCTACGGGTATGTGTTTGGAGTTAGCCGACCAATCTATACGCTTCCCTGATGGAATTGCTGAGGATGTGCCTATTCAAATTAGAAATCACATCGTCCCTGTTGATTTTATTGTGCTTGATATGGATAAGAGGACGAGAACCCTGTTGGTCTTAGGCAGACCCTTCTTGAGGACAACAAAGGCAAGTATTGATGTTGGGAGTGGTGAGATAAGCTTCGATATAAGTGGAACTCCCTACTCTTTCAAATTTCACCAAAGGGATAAAGACTGTCGTGCTATTGATGAAGTGAAGAGATACGAGACACTGAGGCAACGTGGCATCGAGAGTGATTGGAGGGGATGTAAGGATAGGTCATCCAAGGTATATGAGCTATTAAGATAAGTGAACCTTGTAGTGTCACGGTCTTACACCCCGCATTGCGACACTAAGGATTGATTACTCGCGGGGAGGTCAAGCTCTTTGACCTCAAGATAACTAGAGTGCTCTTGGGAGGCAACCCAATTGTCGGGAGATATAGAAGTTGTTTAGTGCTTGCGGGAGGGCAACCCGTCTCATTTAGTTAATTAATGCTAGTCGGGAGGGCAACCGGTGTTTTTAATTTGCTTTCTTGTAATAAAAACAATCTCCCGAATAAAAGAATTAGAAAATGTGTGTGCTTAATTCTTGTGTGCTCCTGTGTTGTCTGTTTATTTGTGCAAATATATATATATATATATATATATATATATATATATATATATATATATATTGTAGACTAACGACGTAGGAATAAAAGAAAAAGACCAAAAACAGAAAGGAATAGAGCTTGCGTCGTTCAGCGCACTCATGCGCCGATCGGTGCATTGATAACAAGTCAGGACAGAAGGCTGACAACGCAAAGAATGGAAGAGGAGCTGAAAGCCAACCAGCACATCAATTTTCAGAAATAGAACTAGTTTCAAGATGAAGAACGACATCTAGCAAAGAAGCGAGGGGCCAGGAGCAAAAGTGGACACCGCGGAGATCGGCGCTGTCATCAGATGGGCCCTGCTTTGTGTGCTAATGCTACAGGAACATTGGGAAGAATGGATATTAGGTGAAAGAAATGAACATGAGGTATCACGGTCAGAGCCAGGCCAGAAGACGAGGTGCAAGGAACTTGCGCCGTTCGGTGCACTCCTGCGTCGATCGGCGCTGGTACCCATGCTGTACCCAAATTGGTAACATATTCGGCAGGCACTGATTGTTAGGAACAGGTATGATTTTTATGTAGGTTTCCAGTGCAGAGGAGACATGGAATTGAACAAAAGTTGAAAAAGAGACGACGTGCCAATCGACGCTAGCCAGAGCCGATCGGCGCAGTCAATCAAGACAACGGGATTCCGTGATGTTCCCCTACCAGCCGACATGGTGTACCACGAAAAGACGAAAAGGATGGAAACAATGAAAGGGAGGAGAATCAGGAACCAGAGCGGTCAAAGATTTCAAAATTTCAAATGTGCCGATCGGCACAGTGACTGCACCGGTCGGTGCCACCCCAAATTTTGGAAATTTTGGGTGGGTCCTTCTCCTGGAAGTTTCCCACACTATAAAAGGGAGGCCAGGCACCCCCAGTTTGGCACACCATCCCGGTAATCTCTCCACCTTCCCTACTACCCACGATCTCGCACACATTCCGCATTCCTCGCAGATGGATCGTCTCCGCTCCTCCGTCGGCAAGTTGGGCAAGAGGCTACGCCGGGGAAGCAGTTCCGGCGGCAGTGGCGAATCGAGCGGTGACTCCTCGGCTAGGGGGGGCTCCGGCGCTCACGACGACATGTCGGTGGGTGGTGCATCCAACGTCTCGGTAGTGGCAACATATGAGATCTGCGCCCGCCACTCCGTCTCCGGTGCGCCCCTTCCGATGGGGCGTGCTACGAGGAGCCAAACGGCGGGAAGCCGTGGGGTTCCCAGATCACCACCATTATCGGCATTCATGCCACGCACGGTGGAGGAGGGCTTCACCCTCCTGAGCGTGGAGGAACAGCAACACTACCTCGCGGTGAGGGGAAGGTTCGTCCCCAACTTCGACATGGAGGAGACCTTCCTCACCACAATCGTCATGTGGGAGGACATAAGGAGGATGCTAGACAACCTCGGCTGGGTGGACTTCAACATCGACATCGTCACCGAGGTTGCCTCTACAATGAGGATCTGCTCCGACGACTACGACAACGAGGCCATCAACTTCCGTGTCCACGACATTAGCTACATGATGACCATGGAGGCGGCGGCTCAAGGCTTCGGCTTTGATGCCAACGCCGATGTGGCCGACATCTTGGAACGTGGGGAGTTGGACTCCTTTTGGAGGTGGCTCTCGTTCATCGAAGAGATGAAGCACGGCACCATCCGTAACCCGACCATTCAAATCTTCCATCGGTGGTTGGTGGCGCGCACATGCGACAAGGTTGACTCCAGCAACGTCACCGATGCAGACTTGCGATGGCTATTCAACGCCATCGTGAGCCTGTCTCACTACAACCCTATGTCGATGATGATGCGGGGTTGTTTCGAGAAAAGGGGCAAGAAGAGCAAGAAGTTGGCCTTTGGGGGCTATCTTCAACGCCTGGCAGCCCACGTCTACGGCGACGATGGACCGGGAGGACGCGAAGACAAGTTAGAGCTCGCGACAGAGATCGGCGAGAATATGACTCGTGGCAACATTGTCACGAGAAGTGTTCGCGCCGGCTTCCATGGCAGCGGCACCAACATTAGGCTCCCGTGTACGGAGCTAGGAGTTTTTCTCCCTCACAAGCTAGAGGTAGGAAATTGGCTTGAGGAAGGTCTCCTAGAGGGGGGCCGAGTTCTCAGAGACCACCGTGGGCGGATTCGACAACCGGCGACATCTACAGCAACCGGCAGTGAGTGGAACTTATGGGGGTCATGCCAAGAGCCTCAGTAGTACCAAATAGGGTGGAACGACACAGTGGGCGGTTCACAGCCCACTGCGCCGGTCGGTGCAGGCGACGCGCCGGTTGGCGCACCCTACTTCAGCACAAGCGTTGACTATACGTACCAAGGACGGGTACCTGTGGTGCCTCCGGTGCCCGGTGCAGACTTCTTCGTGCCCATGCAGGGGTACCTCGACAACAACATGCATCATATCGAGCACGTGGAGGATGCCACGTCCCAATGGAGGAACAACCACGCCGCGATGGTGGAGGAGTTTGAACGACTCGAGGCGCGGTGTTGGCTTTGATCAGCCACCGTCTCCACCTCCGCTTGATTAGAGTGCCTAGGAGTGGGCATATGTATCTGTTTCCCTGTTTGCGTTTTCTTTATCTTTTGCAATCTTTTTCTTTATTTGCTTATGTGTGTGTGAGCGGGTTGGGAAACCATGTATCGGGTGTGTTTATTTTCATGCATGTGTGTTAGTAGTAGTTTTATTTTCATGCAGGTGTGTTAGTAGTAGTTTTATTTTCATGCATGTGTGTTAGTAGTAGTTTTATTATAATGAAAGCGTGTGCGAAAATCATCACCATGTATTCGAGTTTTGATCTTAATATAATGGTGGCGGTTATGCTCTTTTAGAATAATTGAATTACCTATTCTTTCTTGAAAAGTTTTGATGAAGATCAAATAATATTGAGCATTGAATAAAATTTTGAACTTACACTTAATGATTATTTAGCAAATATTTCTTATGTGGAGCAATTCTAAATACACATGTGCTTCATTTGCATTGTCCAATTCGTGATGATAACTTAGTACCAATCTTTTCATAAATAAATTTTCATGTTGTGAACTTTGGAATTTATTGTTTCCAAGATCCTCACCTGCCAATGCCATATTTTGAGCAATACTCATGAACCTTTGATATGAAGATAAACATTAAATTGATGGTTGAGTTCAGTTAGGATTTAATTATTTTTGGTATTAACTTTACTAGGATGGCCAAATCCTTTTGTATCTTTTTAGCATTGAATTACTCATGCAAATCTCCAGTTCCACTGAGTATTCTATTTTAAAAACAAAGTCTTGTTGGGTATCATTCCTTGACCACATCCTATGTTTCTGGCTGTATTTGAACTTTGAATAAATTTTGAAGCCAGATGAATCAAATACCAACAAAAGCTGGTAAATTCAGGTTGAGAGCCGATTGGCGCAGTTTTGAACTGATCAGTGAAGAAGAGAAAAAACAAAAAAAAATGCTCTGCTGTTTGCTAAGGGACTAGCAAAATTTTAAGAGTGTATGTGGGGGGGGGGGTGGTATATGACATGCTTATTCTCAAAATTCATTCTAATATAGCCATGAATCACTGTAACCATGTGCAATCTGATAATGGGAGTTCCTTTTCATTCCAAGATCAAATTTTTGATGCACATGTCCACATATCCAAAGTGTGAGTCCTTTCTTAAATTTTCTTTGGCCATCTTGTTAAGTTTTTGTAATTCCAATAAAGAATATTCTCCTAGCTTTATAATATATTGTTGATTTATGTTTGCAATCCTTGAATTATCTCACCTAGCTACTCATATAAGCCTTACATTTAATTATTTGATCATTATGATGTAGTATATAGGTTGAGTGATTTGAAAGATGAGTTATTGCCTTGGATTATTTGAAAGATAGATTCTTTATGTTCACAACAATCTTTTAAGTGATTTACATGTGTGAAAAAGTTATAATTTGTGAATTGGACATGATCTTTTGCTTTGGGGAGAAACTTTGAGCTTTATGCCCATATTTCAATTATTTTGCTGAATACCAATATGAAATACACTACAATAGAACAATGTTTAACATTTGTTGATTTAAGATATCTTTCATGATAAGAAGAGTATGTTTTTTGATTTTTCTCTCTTTTACTTTACTTGGGACGAGCAAAGGTTCAAGTGTGGGGGAACTGTTGGCACTTCCTAAGTGCCCCTTTTATATGTGAATATCACCCCAATTAGAGTATAATTGATACTAATTTAGGCCATTTGTCTATGATATTACCTATATATTTGTATATGCGTTGTTTTGGAGCTTTATTGCAGAAACAGGTAAAATTGGCTATTAATGTGATGCGGGACAAGACAGGAGTCCAGAACCGACGAAAAACACTGAAGAAGCCCAGTGCGCCAATCGGCGCAACCCATGAGCCGATCGGCGCAACCGATGACCCAATCGGCGCAAGAGTATTTTGGCCCATAGAAGTGACCGAGGCCCATTCCTATAGAAGTTTATCTGATGTTTATGGAAGTTTATCTCGTCAAGACACTTGAAGATATTTGCTTAGAAGATTTATGGAACATCAAGATCTCGATGTATGGTACAAGACTTTATCTCGAAGTAAAAGGCCCACATGGCAGTTGTGGAAGACAGAGGAACCGACTTGGAGCAGAAACCAGAGAGAACACGACTTGCACCAATCGGCGCAATCCTGCGCCGATCGGCGCAACCGACTTATTTGCTAGAAACCGAGTCCTTCACGAGTAGAACCCCTATATATACTTGTAACACCTAGCCGCGATCAGTAACCCTAGGAGGAGGCAACAGAGGGACAACAGATTCGTGAGTTAGAGCCACCGGAGCTTGCCCCGTTAGAATAGATCTCTAGTTGAGTTTCAAGAACCATTGGTGTAAGAGTTGATCCGTCAAGGTAGTCCATCTGGACGGTGATGAATCTTACTCTATGTATCTCAAGGATGATTAAATATGTTAATGATGGTTTTGGTGATTTGTCTATCTTGATTCTATAATCATGCAAGTGCTTATTCCCATTGCTTAGTTCTAGGCTAAGTATGTTGATATTATCTTAATTGTTGTGATTCGGATAGTATTCAGACATTGTATTGATTATAGGTTCTTGATGATGCCGGTAGTGTGGTTTAGCAGTGACAGCACTAAACCTGCACAGCACTACTATAGTTGAGTAGGGTAAGATACTCGCATGATTAAGGGTTTCCTCTTGGCAGCGATAAATCGGGAGCCGCTCGGAAAGCAGGGTGGTCTTATTCATTATAGGTTTTTATTGATCCATGTAATTATCCATTATGATGCTGTTTAATTAGACTATCTGGTTACAATCTCACTAATAGTTATCTGGCTACACACCGAATAGTTTTAGTTTTGGCTTTGACTTGCACTCTAGTTCAATTTCACAGGAGTGCCGATCGGCTCAACACCTGCGCCGATCGACTCAACAACTTAGATCCACAACAGTGCCGATCGGCTCAACAACTTAGATCCGCAACAGTGCCGATCGGCTCAACCCTGTGCCGATCGGCGCAACGATAGAATTGCTGTCTGGCGCACCTTTGTGCTGGCCAGTCTCCCTTTCATACAACCTAAACTTGACAGCAGCCTAGATTAGATCTTTTACTGTTAACTTTGTTTAATTATCCCTAAGGTCTCAGTGGTTCGATAATACCTTGAAATACTCTAAGGGAAAAAGTGCTACAACTGTACACCGTCCTCTTGCTATATATAAGTGGGTGCGTAGTAATGACCAACAGCATCGATCTGCTCGAAGAAGTCAAGGTCCATAGGCGACCCAGACCCTCTATCCTGTGTTGCTGGTGTGTCTGTGGCAGTCTCCTGAGCTGTAGTATGGAGAAGAATGAGATCCGCCACATCCTGCCATGAGAAGCCTCCACAGACAAGATGATGAGGACATCACTCCTATGGATACATACAACACTCCTCCAATTCTGAACTTCCAAGGTCCAATGACTAGAGCTCGTGCACGACGACTGAATTTAGAGGTGAGCTCATTCCTACGTTCTTCATTGTATGTCACTTTTGAGAATGGGTTTCTACCTAATGATTATATTCTAATTACAAACCATGGAGAGATCCAGGAGATGATGGGAGAAAGACTTGGAGACATGGAGGACCAGCTAGGACGTGGAAGCAAAGGTGGAGGCCCAAGCAAAACCGACTTTGAGTCTGTTTTGAGACCCAGGATCAGTCTGCACTAAAATGGACGCCCAGGACACATACGGACTCGGATTTCGACGTTCTACATATGCACGGAAAGGAAAGAAGAAGACCTTTCCAATGCCGCTGG
Organism: Eleusine coracana subsp. coracana; assembly: GCA_032690845.1. Classification (NCBI taxonomy): domain Eukaryota; kingdom Viridiplantae; phylum Streptophyta; class Magnoliopsida; order Poales; family Poaceae; genus Eleusine; species Eleusine coracana. Next base: position 19,742,636 of record CM064418.1, on the reverse strand, counting down.
CCTCATGTCAAAATTCATCCGGAGTCATCAGCAATCATCAAAACAAGAGAGGGTCCAGAATCTGTATCGGTGCTGCATCGCCCGTTTTTGGCCTTTGGGCTTTGTATCTAGTTCAGCCCAATTAGGGGCGTGTCCAGAGTGTCTTGCATGACCCTAGAGTCCATATATACATCTGCCACTGCACCATTAGGGTTTGGGTTTTGCTTAGATTATTTTGTTCATAAAAGTTTCACCGTGAAAATGGTTTGTGAGATCCCAACTTCGTGAGATTCATAATACATCTGCAATTGTGTTGCATTCTTCATTATTCTTGCTTGTGTTCTTGATTCGCAGGTAGGGATTAGCCTTCTCGTTGAGTTCAATCATTTTAGGATGGTTGATAACCAGAAGAGACATCGTGCTATGATTGCTGGGTTTAGAACGTGCTGTTCTGAAGTCGGATTGATTTGTGTGTCGCCTCCGACAAAATCAACTTATCCAGAATCTTTCGGAAGATCAGAAACCCTTGTTCACATCAAGTGGTAATCAGAGCTTCAGGTGCACCTTTAGGTTCCCACTATCCTTAGTTAATTTTGTTTTGTGTTCATCCTATCGTCCACATAAAAGCCCCAAAATTTTTTTCCCCCGTCCATGACAATGTGTTTAGCCTTTGCATATTTCAATTTCAGAGTCCGTAGTGTTGAGTTTGTGCCCTAGTTCTTGTTTTGTCGCTGGTTTAGTTTGTGTTTTTGTCGTCAGTAGTGTTTCCCTTGCAACCCTGCCGCCATCCCCTTCACCATCCTCTGTTTTGTCGGCTTTGTGTGCTAGGGTTGATTGATTAATACACCCACCCTAATCCCACCCTAAACCCACCGTCAACACCTCGGACCAATCCCCACAAATTCCACTTTCCACTGCATCCACGCCGCTAAAAAAAATCCTACCCGATTCCAAACCCGACCCCAAACCCAACCCCTAACTCGATTCGGGTTTTGCCTCGGGTTTCTTGAGAACCTCATTCCGACACCCCTTCGGTAAAACGGTCATAACTTTTCGTTCGGGTGTCCGTTTTGGCTAAAATTTTTATAGGAGATTCTTGACAAAAAGTTGAGTATAACCACACTGTGTGCCCTCATCAAAAAATTCAAAAAAAATTAGGAAGATAACAAAAAAATTCATTCAAGTTGAAACCCGATGTTTTCTGCAACTTCAAGATTTTCTGTAGACCACCCGATGTTTTGTGGATTCTCCACCATTGTTAGTGAGTTGGAGAAAAATATCAAAAAAATAGAATAAAAAAAATAAATTTAGGATTTCTACTAGTGCTTCATCTAGCCCCCTGGAATTTCAGGATTTGGCGGTTTTGCACTTAGCCCCCTGTTATCGGCTGTGTGCCTTTGTCTCCTTGTTTCTACTTTGCTATCACTACTGTTCTAGGACATACTTGGACCAGCAACTTGGGACAAGTTACTTGGCACTTATTCAGCTCTACTATCTGTTTTTGATTTGTGTGCCACTCACATATATATATTTGGCCTTCCTAGCTCTACATATTTGTCACACCCAGTTTTAAGGCCAAAACCGAATGCTTCTGTATACGTGCTCAGGATCAAGCTTTCACATATACAGGACAAAAGTGAAGTAACAGTAAATAACGAATGTCATTATTATATCCATAACACCACATGCAGTCCACCAGGGGTCGCACGCCTAGTCATAGTAGTCCTCATCCGTGTAGTCCATCTCGCCAGTGTTGTCTGAGCAGCAGTAATATAGCAACAACACAGGCAAAACTAAAACGTGTGAGTACATAAAGTACTCAGCAAGTGGGGGAAAGTAATGACACGTAGGCTAAAACAAGAACGGGCTAGACACAGGTTTACTGCACTACGCATCCTATGATCAAAGCATCCTATTTACTAGGTGAAAGTAGCCCAACAGGTTAACCACCTGTCCAACACTATCGGTTGCCCACCGATAGCAAAAACTATGAGTTACCCATTCATACCAGAACACTACAGGTTACCCACCTGCAGCTAACACCCAAATCTGGTTACCCACCAGATCCACCAAAATCTGGTTACCCACCAGATCCACCCAATCATCCATCTAATCGTGTGAGGATCGAGGCCGCTCATGACCGTGAGCATGGCTGTTATAACAGTTTTACACTCTGTAGAGGTTGCACAACTTTACCCACAGGTTGGTGATTCCATCACCCGTCGGTGACTAAAGTCTCCCTGTTGCCAACACACTTCCGTAGGCGTGAGGCCAAAAGATCACCACATGGTCTTTCAAAGCGCTCCCTAGCTTGCAAAACATCCACGCTAAGGTTTCACCACCGTAGGATTAACCATACCTACAGAAGCCCCCTCTGGCGCCGTGGCAAGAAGTAACCCTTCATCACCTGAGGCCGAAAGTAACCCTCTCGTCCACCTTCCTCGAACGCCCACAAAACTGGGAAGACATCTAATACTAAACCATGCCTACCCATATCAGCCCTGTGCTTTGCGTTGTTTTCCTGGGTGGCCGCTCCACGAATTTGGTTTGTATGACCACAAGTAGGCACTACCATAAACCAAACAGTACATTACCCATACTTGTGTATACCCGCACTATCCTCAACATCCTCCTAGTTGGGTCATCTAAATTACCCAAATAATAATTAGGTGCAAGTGAATATTAGTCAAGTTTATTATTATTCAATTTTAATTCCCCAAAGTACTGCACTAGCATGACCCAAAAACCTATACACTAAACCATGACCCAGGCGACAAGGAATAATCAGGAAGGATAAATGACACGAGATTTAAATCTAGACAAGCATGCGTGAAAAAAAACTTAATCCTTAATAGGTGCAATGTGGTCAAGGACACTTGTCGTAAAAGATGTTGTTGCTCTATGACTACCGATTCTCTGACTTTATCTTCACGATTCCTTCTCCCGTTTTCAAGCGCACACCTATTCACACACATCAATAACAAACATACATTCCAAGGATAATATGCAACAATAGGGGCAAATCACGAGATATGAAGCGGTGCACAAGGAGCTCACCAAGGTTTATGCAGTGGAGGAAAGCCTCGCTGCCACGGGTGATGATGCAAGGTGGATAAAAATATAGCAAGGAGTGGTGATGTTGACATCAACGATGTCAAAATATTATGATGATGGTATCATGTAGAGCATGGAATAGTAAGTTTAGTGGTGTTGTTTGTTATAACCCGAGTCAAATGGAGCAATAGCAAAATGCTTATAATTGATGGAGAGATTTCAAGCATGGCAGAACAGATATTCCTGCAAAGACATACACGTTCCCGTAGCTTGGCTGTAGTAATAAAGGAAGTAGTTTAACAATCATATGAAAATATACCAGGAACATGATCTCAACATGATGAATTGGATGAAACGCAAGCGGGAAATCAGATCAAGGAGCTGAATCATGATGGACCTGCACAGCGGCAGTTCACACACCATTTATGTTCTTGGGAAAATAGGACATGATCTTGATGAATGGTCATGCAGAGATGTAAAGGACTTATGGGAACATGCCATGGTATGATGCGTGCATCCAAAAGATCAAGGAATAGCTTAGAATTGTTGGGGAATCCTAGTCACACGCGCTGAACACTACCAAAACACATTTCAGCATCCCACTGCAGACATCATGACAAAGACGTGCGCATTCCCGAAGATAGGCTACTAGTATAAAGGAAATAATTGAACATAAACATTTTTAGGTGTCGGGAACATGGCTGAAACAAAGTTATTTTATATAGAATTCACCGGAATGAGAGATCGAATGACTTGATTATGATGAGGTCATGCAGAGGCAGTTCGAGTGCCAAACGCGTTCCTGGAGACGTCGGGCTAGATCTTGGCAAACCATTGTCTGTACACGTGTTTGGTTTTCTGGAACACATGGTGGATATGATTTTGTATCATGGAACCACCAGAATAAGGAGAAATAGGAGAGGAATTACCAATGTGTGCGCTAGATGTACCCAGAACAGAGACCAGTGCCAATTGATAACGTGATCCTGCTCGCATCACTGCTCCTATAGGATTGAATTTTGGATATCTTGTAGAGGACATAGTGGAGCACTCTCTGTAGAAATTTGGGCGCATTTTGTTGGGTAGATTATCGGGAACATTGATTGAAACATGGGGCCTCAAGAGTGGTCAAGGCAGACGAACAAAGATGAACTCGACTTGAAGGGATGGAGATGAAGGTGAGGGGGCAAGGGAGGTCGTGAGCCAGGCTAAGGGGCGTCCTGGTGTGACTTAAGAGGCCTAGGGAGGGGAGAGGAAAGGGTTGGGAATGGAGGAGAGGGGCCAAGAGGCAAGTAAAATTGCCAGCCATGAATGGTTCAAGTTATGGGCACTATGGTTGATGTTTCTTCTCCTGAAAGTGGGAATTGATGGGAGACATAGTTAGCAACTGGCTTTGATCATAAAACAACATGAGTGCTAGTTTTATTGCGCACAAACTGAAGCTTAGTTCGCCGGCAAGTTCAATGATTAATTAGGTCATGTGTGCTGCTGATTTGTGCCAATATTAGGACAATAAATAAAGAGTCTGGTCACTAGCTTGCATGTGAATTGTTGTCACCTCTTGTAGTGTGGCTGCTTGTTAGTGATTAAGGAATGACATGAATAAGAATATTCATGATGATGTGGAATATGAGAACATCATGGTAATTTGGATAGAAGTTTGACTGATTTGGAGATAACATGGTTGAAAGATAGCAAGGTCATGTCATAGAAGCTCAAACGCCATCAGCGTTCCTAGGAGTGTGAAAGAAGATCTTGAGGAGTACTCCTACGAGTAGCAAGAGCGCTTCATGGGACATGGTACAGTACAAGGAGTTCATCAAGGAGATGTATAGATTGAAAAGAACAAGGAGGTCAATTACCATTGCCTGTGCTAAACGCAAACAAATACGGAACGATGAACATGGCAAGTCAGATCCTGCTCACTTCAAGGCTCCAATGGTGGCAATATTTGGATATGATACAGATAAAGACCAAGCGCACTTTCTGGTGAGGTTTGGTCGAGTAATGCCCATTTGGCTATTAGCTTCATTTCCTCTTTTTTGGGTATCGATAGATGAGGTAGGGGCAACAAAAATTGCTCATTAAGTGGCTTGTGGATGATGTTTGTTGAGCACTAGCATGAGCCTAGTTCACTGCTTGGCCCATGGGAGCAAATGAAAGCATCGAGACGAAGTGAATGAACACGATGTTGTCGAGTTGGACATTCTGTGTAGTTGGAATACTAGAATAGTCTAGATTTTGTTGGACTTGGTATGAGCAAGACCAAGAAGAAGAGAACACTCATAGGCTCACAAGGATGGATGAATGAACTAGTTTTCATGGTGTGCAGTTATTGTGGGACAAAGTGTTAGACAAGGTTTGGATTTGGCAATTGACCGCATTAGATAAGTTTACGCTTGATGGGAAGAGATATTAAGCAAAGCTAGGAAGAGCAATGATGTGAGAAACAATAATAATGACACTCGATGTTTTGATAATCATAAGGTTAAGGGAAAAAGGAATGTGTGGAAGGATTCGGGTGAGAATATTATGAGAATTATGCCTTTTGAGTGTAAGAAAGGCTCACAATCTGAATTTGAAAAATACGGGGTGTGACAATATTTGTTCTGGACAACACATAGGTTATTTTGTAACCCTTGCAATCATGGAACACACCTTTCTGGTATCCTTTGATTTGCTTTTCAGATCTTTGTAATAGCTTTGTAAGCAGCTTCCTTTTGCTGTGTTGAGAGGCACCACTGCTTAGCTATTTTGTAGGGATAACCTTCACTATTTGTTTCCTGTTTTAGTGTTTCTAATGGCAAAAAGCAACAATGGAGAGGTGTCTTCACCCTGAAAATTTGCTGAGTGCGTGAGCCAAGAGCAACTCCAGAAGGCTTTAAAGGCTACTTAGAGTGATTTGGTAGAGACGATTACCAGAGCCATTACTGATGCGGTCAGCAAGCTTCACATTGGAGAAAGCATCAAGCGGTTGGAGAAGCGGGTCTCCAAGCTCACTGATCAGGTTGTCGAGTTAGAGACCACTCACAAGACCAACGACACAAACACCACTAACAACAATAACGATGTTGAACACAACCATGATGAAGACACGGTATATAAGGCTGATGGCACCATGGATAGGTCATCTACAAGGACCGCAAGATTACGATGTCATTTGCAACGTAATACTCAAGGTATGGGTGGTTTCCACAACTACAGTCGTCGTCCACACGGTAACCATGCTCCAGATGACCCGTATGCTAAAATTAAGTTTTCAATTCTTCATTTTTGGGTCAGTATGATGGTGATGTTTATCTTGATTGGGAGATAACTGTAGAACAAAAATTTAATGCCCATCTTGTTCCTAAACAACATAGAGTTGGACAAGCCACTAGTGAGTTTAAGGACTTTGCTATTGTTTGGTGGAGTGATCTAGCTGCTGAAACTGATTTGCCTACTACTTGGGAAGAACTTAAGGTAGAAATTCGTCATCATTTTGTTCCTCCTTCTTTTTATAGAGAGATTCGTAATAAACTACAGCGTTTAGAACAAGGAGACAAAAGTGTTCAGGAATACTTTAGTAAGCTTTAGGAGGGTTTGATTCGTTGTGTCATAGTTGAAAAAGTAGAGGATCAGATTTGCCATTTTCATTCTGGTTTGAGAAAAGAAATTCAGGACATCCTTGATTATAAAGAATATTATACCCTCAGCCAGTGTTTCTAGTATGCTATACTTGCAGAGAAAGAATCACAGGGACTTTCCCAGGCTTTTGAGGAGTACAGCAAGTTTAGGAACTTCTACCCTCCACGACCGACGGGGAGTTCGGGGCTGCCCAAGCCATCTTTCTGGCCACCCCCACCAGCAGCTGCCAAGGGAACCAGTGTTGTTTTTGCAGAACCAAGATCAGCCCCTGCACCTTCTACACACTCAGGTAAAAGTTTTGTGCAGGTACCAACTAGTAGTGCCTCCTTTGTTGCTTCGACGGGGCGCACTACAGGGATTCAGTGCCACCGCTGCCATAGACTTGGTCATGTGCAGAAAGATTGCCCAAGTAGGCGGGCATAAGTGGCGACAGATGATGGCGGTTACATGAGCACCTCCGATGTGGAGGATGAGGAGGAGGACGTCACTGCCATCAGCAGTGACCTCATCCTTGGAGGCGGAGACACCACGGGATACATGAACATTATTGTTCAGCGTGTCCTTAGCAAACAAGTTTAGCAGCCCGAGGCGATGCAGCGCCAAAACTTGTTCTAGATTTTCTTCGTCATCAAGAACCACTGAGCACGTGTCATCATTGATGGAGGGAGCTGAAATAACTTGGTGAGTTCTGATGTGGTCAACAAGCTTGCTTTGACCACACGCCCACATCCACATGCATACTACATTTAGTGGTTAAATGACTCTGGAAAAGCTAAGGTAACACAAACTTGCAGAGTTCATTTTTCCATTGGTTCTTATGTTTATTCTGTTGATTGTGATGTCGTACCCATGCAAGTATGTTCACTTTTATTGGGTCGACCTTGGGGATTTCATAATGATCTTGTACACCATGGTAAAAGTAATAAGTACACTTTTATGCATAAAGGAACTAAACTTACTTTGTTACCAATGACCCCTGCTAAAATTGTACAAGTTGATTTAGAAAGAGTTGCTAGTTTGAAAAATAAAGATCCTGAAATTCAGCAACTTATTAATTCTAATTCTACACCTAGTAATGTTAATGATTGTTCAAGTTCTAAGGGTGCTGGAATTAAATTATAAGGTCGTTCATGTCTTGCAACAAAATCTGAGCTTGCTAAAATTTCTGCTGATGATGATATTTGCTATGCTTTGATATACAAACAAGCTTTGTTTTTGCTTGATGATATTGCTTCTAGTGCTTTGCCTCTTGCTGTCACTAACCTTTTGCATGAGTATGAGGATGTTTTCCCAGATGAGATACCTCCGGGATTGCCATATTTCAGAGGGATTGAGCATCAAATTGATTTGATTCTGGGTGCTACTTTGCCAAACCGTGCTGACCCTGAGGAAACTAAGAAGATACAATGACAAGTCCAAGACCTTATGGATTGTGGGTACGTTCGTCAATCACTTAGTGCTTGTGTTGTTCCTGTACTTTTGGTTCCTAAGAAAGTTGGTACCTGGCGTGTGTGTGTAGATTGTAGATCCATTAATAATATTACTATTAGGTATCGTCATCCTATTCCTAGGCTAGATGACATGCTTGATGAGTTATGTGGTGCTATAATTTTCACTAAAATTGATTTGCGTAGTGGCTATCATAAAATTAGAATGAAACTTGGAGATGAATGGAAAACAACTTTCAAAACCAAATTTGGGTTATATGAGTGGTTAGTAATGCCTTTCGATTTAACTAATGCACCTAGTACATTCATGCGCTTTAATTGGCAAATTTGTGGTAGTTTACTTTGATGATATCTTGATTTATAACAAATCTATGAATAAACGTATGAATCATTTGTGTGCTGTTTTTTATGCTTTGCGAGATGCACGGTTATTTGGCAACCTTGAGAAGTGCACCTTTTGCACGGATCGAGTCTCTTTTCTTGGATATATTGTGACTCCATAGGCAATTGAGGTGGATGGGGCGAAGATTGAAGCCATAAAGAGCTGGCCTATACCAAAAACTATCACACAGGTGAGGAGTTTTCTTGGTCTTGCAGGTTTCTACCGCTGCGTTGTCAAAGATTTCAGCACAATTGCTGCACCTTTGCATGAGTTGACGAAGAAGGGTGTTGATTTCCATTGGGGTAAAGTACATCATGAGTCTTTAGATGTTTTGAAGGACAAACTTACACATGCACCATTGCTGTAATTACATAATTTTGATAAGACTTTTGAGCTTGAATGTGATGCTAGTGGTATAGGCATTGGTGTTGTTTTGATGAAAGATGGTAAACCTGTTGCATACTTTAGTGAGAAAATTACTGGGCCTGTTTTGAATTACTCCATGTATGATAAAGAATTGTATGCACATGTACGCTCTTTAGAGACGTGGCGTCATTATTTGTTGCCCAAAGAATTTGTTATTCATTCTGATCATGAATCACTTAAGTATATTCGTTCTCAATGTAATTTGAACCGTAGACATGCTAAATGGGTTGAGTTTATTGAGTCTTTTCCTTACATTAGTAAACATAAGAAAGAGAAGGATAATGTGATTGCAGATGCTTTATCTAGACGCTATAGTTTGTTATCTCAACTTGATTATAGAATTTTTGGACTTGAGGCAATTAAAGAACAATATGTTGTTGATATTGATTTTAAGGATGTATTGCTGCATTGTAAAGAAGGTCATGCATGGAACAAATTTGTGTTGAATGATGGATTCTTGTTTAGAGCTAACCGCCTATGCATTTCAGTTGGTTTCGTTCGTCTTTTGTTGTTACAAGAGGCGCATGGAGGTGGATTGATAGGTCATTTTGGTGCGAAGAAGAGGGAGGATATTTTTGCCACACACTTCTTTTGGCCAAGAATGAGGAAAGATGTTGAGTGCTTTGTTGCTCACTGCACTACATGTCAAAAAGCTAAGTCTCGCTTGAATCCACTTGGTTTATACATGCCACTTCATGTTCCTTCTATTCCTTGGGCGGATATTTCTATGGACTTTGTTTTAGGATTGCCTAGGACTAAGAGGGGGAGTGATAGTATTTTTGTTGTTGTGGATAGATTTTCTAAGATGGCACACTTTGTACCATGTCATAAAACTGAGGATGCTAGTTATATTGTTGACCTCTTTTTCAAAGAAATTGTACATTTGCATGGTATGCCTTCTACTATTATTTTAGATCGTGATGCAAAATTCTTGAGTCACTTTTGGCGCACACTTTCGAATAAGTTGGGTACAAAGTTGCTATTTTCTACAACTTGTCATCCAGAAACTGATGGACAAACTGAGGTTGTGAACCGCACTTTGGGCACTATGTTGAGAACTATTTTGAAGAAAAATTTGAAGCAATGGGAAGAATGTTTGCCTCATGTTGAGTTTGCTTATAATCGAGCAACACATTCTACTACCAAGGTAAGTCCTTTCAAAGTAGTGTATGGTTTTGATCCCTGTACTCCACTTGATATGATGAGGACATCACCATGTTGGATACACGCATATCATGGCCTTCCCCAAGTCACAAGTCGTCACCAACTCGGTTGCCGTATTCGTCTCAGATTCAGCCGACACCCCTTCACGGTTTTGATGATATCTCCCACATCCGACGTCCAAACGAGGAGTTCTTTGATGCGCTGGAAAGGGGACGATGACGCCGTCATTTTGTTTCTGGTCCTAGCTCTAGTAGGGTCGTGAGTCATAATATGTGACCATGACAAGGTGCTGTGCCACCTATTTTGGGCCAACGTGGCCATGTATCGTGGCGGGCCTTAAGCCCATGTTGTGGGCGCCCCCCTGGTCGCCCCCAACCCTAGGACGTCCCTGGTTCCTACATAAACTCAGTAGCTGCCGTCTTTTAGTTTCGGGTTTTGTTTAGTTCAGTTTTCCAGAGAGAAACTTGATCGAATTATTGTAACTGTGGTGACAAGTCCTTTTACAGTAATCCAGGGCCCCTGTTCTTGTTCTACACCACTGTGGCGATTAGTCCTTTTGTGTTCACAGCTTGAACCATTTCTTTTGATTTGCTTCATCCATATTTGCAATTTCAGATTGCGTGTTTATCTTCTCTTGCTTGTGTTCTCGATTTCGCTTGCAGGAACAATCAAGTTGTGATTGGTGTAACGGTTGCGGGGTTGGATCGTGTCTGATTTAAGCTGGGTCATCGATGCCGAGTTCCCCAAATTCGAGTTTATCCCCTTAGCTCTCAGAAGATCGGGCCATATTTACAACAAGTGGTATTAGATTCCTAGGTTCCCCGTGAGGTATTATCGTGTTCTTCCCATTAGATTCGTTTGTGTTCATCACCTTTTGTCCATGAAAAAAGCCTACAAAAAAAATTTCCCCACCATCCCAGACATTGTTTAGCCTTTGCATAATTTAATTTCAGAGTCCGTAGTGTTGAGTTTGTGTCCTAGTCGAGTTCAGTTGCTGGTCTGAATTTGTGTTTTGATTCGGTTTGTGTTTTGATCTCCACTGCACACCATCATCACCATCGTGTTTTCTATTGGATTCACCATCGTGTCTTCCACCCACCATACCCATAATCCGTTGCCAACAAAAAAACCCTACCCGATTCTGTCCCCCCCCCCTCACCCCTCAAACCCTATCTTGACATACTTTCGGTAAAACAGGCATAACTTTTCGCTCGTTGCTCCGATTGGGCTGAAATTTTTACAGCAGATTCTTGACTCAAAGTTGAGGTGACCCACACTCCGCCCTGTGTGCCCTCATCAAAAAATTCAAAAAAAATGGGAAAAAATAGAAAAAAATTGTGAAGTCAAAAATAGCGCTTTCGGTGAAACTTTGTGATTTTACCTACCCTTTGTTTTTCCTCTGTTTGAGTTGAAACTTCTTGTGGTTCCTTCCTTTGTGTTCCTCTATCACAGCAGATTTTGATTTGCACCCCCCCCCCCCCCCCCGCCGCCCTAAAAATTCTATGTCTGTGAAGTCTGTTATGATCCTTGCTGCCTTTGCCATTGTTCTTGCTGTCACAACTACAGATTGTGTCAACCTATTTGGCTTCAGTAAGAACACTTACAAGATTGTGATACATTGCTTCTGATATTGTTTTCCACTTTCTACACTCTCTCCTGCCTGCTAGTTGATAGGGCTAATCTTTTTGTTTAGTCTTGTCTTTTCCTTTTAACCATGTCAGAGAAAGGGAAAGGGACACCTGGAGAGTTGGAGTCTCCTATAGACTTCAATGATTGCGTGTCCAAGGCCGAGCTCACGAAGCTTCTTGCGGACCAGCGTACATTCATGGAACCGAAGTTTGCCGAGTTGATGGGTCACATCAACACTGTTGCCCACCACATTGAGGACGTTGAACGTCGACCTCCACCTCAACGAGCTGCTGCTGATGATGATTTTGACCGTGATGCAGACCGTCTTCACTGTAATTGATACGGTATGGGAGGTAATAACAATCGTGGTAATACTGATACTTTTGTTAAGCCCAAATTTAACATACCACCTTTTGCTGGTAGTGTTGATCCTGAAGCATACTTAGATTGGGAACATGCTGTTGAACAGAAATTTAATTCTCATTTAGTTCCTGCTGAGCATAGAGTTAGACTTGCTACTAGTGAGTTTATAGGTTTTGCTTTGGTGGAATGATCTTTGCAATACTAATGCTGCTATACCTGCCACTTGGCCTGTTTTGAAACAACACATGAAATCTCATTTTGTTCCTCCTTATTACCAACGTGATTTACGTTTGCAATTACAATCTTTAACACAAGGTAGTAAAACAGTAGAGGAATATTATCAGGAATTGCTTATTGGTTTAGCACTTTGTGATATACATGAAGATGATGTTGAAACTAGTGCTAGATTTTTTGGTGGTTTGAACCATGATATCCAGAATATTGTTGACTATAAAGAGTGGAATAGGTTCAGCCAATTGTATCATATTGCTCTTAAAGCTGAATGAGAAGTACAGGGACGCCTTCCACAACAATCTTGCAGTTCCAACACTAAGCAATCTCTCCAGCAATGCACTGGAGTAGAGAACTTGAAGAGTCATGTTGCTAAGCCACCAGCAACAACTCTTCCACTTGCGCCTACTTCTACAGCGCAATCGTCTAGTGTGCAGCACCAACACCAGAAGAAGGTTACTACTTCCGGTACTAGGAGTGGCTCCTCCACCACCATTATTTGCCACCGCTGCAAGGGCATGGGACATGTCATGAAGGATTGCCCTAGTCGTCGTGCTTTCATCGCTACTGCTAATGGGTATGAAAGTTGTAGTGATGTCGAAGATGAATTTGCTCGTATGCCTAACCTTGTTGCAGATTCGACGGAGGAGCAGGAGGCTACCGCCATTGATTCCATTGCTGCCACCGCGGGTTTTCATAGTCTCATTGTACAGCGTGTGTTGACCACTCAGGTGGGACAAGAGGAAGAACAACAACGCAACAATTTATTCTACATGTACCTAATTGTTGCGGACCGCCGTGTTCTCACCATCATTGATACTGGGAGCTGTAACAACTTCGTAAGTTCTGATTTGGTAAGCAAACTTGGCTTGACCACGCATGCACTACATCAGCCCTACCACATCAAATGGTTCAACAATAGTGGTATGGCACAGGTAACTCGATCAGCATGCATACACTTTTCAGTAGGTTCTTATCAAGACTCTACGGATTTTCACGTTGTACCTATGCAAGCATGTTCGCTTTTATTAGGCTGTCCATGGGAATATGATACGGATGCTGCCCACCAGGGTAGAACTAATACATATACATTCGTGCATAAGGACAGGAATATTACGTTGTGTCCGTTATTGCCTACTGATATTAGAAATCATTATAAACTGCTTGCTGAAAATACTGAGAATAAACATGATAACAAACAAATTTCTGATGTTAAACATAAGGCTATTCAGTTAAAGGGAGGTGCTTTTCTTGCTATGACATCTACTATTGCTGAACTTTGTGATAATCATGATGCACCTTGCTATACTATGCTTTGTCGTGATATATCTTCTATCAATGATCATGTATCTTGTAGTTTGCATTCTGCCAGTACTAACCTTTTGCTGGAGATTGATGATGAGATGGAGTCGAGGGCGACTCCAATTCAAGAAGGGGAGGATGATGTGGACATCACCATGCTGGATACGCGCATATCATGGACTTCCCCAAGTTACAAGTCGTCACCAACTTGTTTGCCATATTTGTCTCAGATTCAGCCGACACCCCTTCACGGTTATAATGATATCTCCCACATCCGACGTCCAAACGAGGCGTTCTTTGATGTGTTGGAAAGGGGACGACGACACCGTCATAATATGTGACTATGACAAGGTGTTGTGCCACCTATTTTGGGCCAACGTGGCCATGTATCGTGTCGGGCCTTAAGCCCATGTTGTGGGCGCGCCCCCTGGTCGCCCCCAACCCTAGGACGTCCCTGGTTCCTACATAAACTCAGTAGCTGCCGTCTTTTAGTTTCGGGTTTTGTTTAGTTCAATTTTCTAGAGAGAAACTTGATCGAATTATTGTAACTGTGGCGACAAATCCTTTTACAGTAATCTAGGGCCCCTGTTCTTGTTCTACACCACTGTGGCGATTAGTCTTTTTGTGTTCAGAGCTTGAACTTTTTCTTGTGATTCGCTTCATCCATATTTGCAATTTCACATTGCGATTCCATCCTCTCTTGCTTCTGTTCTCGATTTCGCTTGCAGGAACAATCAAGTTGTGATTGGTGTAATGGTTGCGGGGTTGAATCGTGTCTGATTCAAGCCGGGTCATCGACGCCGAGTTCCCCAAATTCGAGTTTATCCCCTTACCTCTCGGAAGATCGGGCCATATCTACATCATGATATACTTCCTCTACCTATTAATGAGAGAGTTCATGATGATTCTAAGCAGCGTGCTGAATTTATTTTGCAAATGCATGAGACCACTAGATTTAGCATTGAAAAGATGAATGAAAAGTACAAAATTGCTGGTAGTAAAGGTAGAAAGGAAGTAAAGCTTGATGTAGGAGATTTAGTGTGGTTACACTTATGGAAGGATAGATTTCCAGAATTGAGAATGTCTAAATTAATGCCTAGAGCTGATGGTCCATTTAAAATAATTGAGAAGATTAATGATAATGCATACAAACTTGAGTTGCCTCCCGAATTCGGGGTTAGTCCTACTTTTAACATTTCAGATTTGAAACCATACTTGGGAGAAGAGGATGAGCTTGAGTCAAGTATGACTCCACTTCAAGAGGGGGAGCATGATAAGGACATCACTCCTATGGATACACATAACACTCCTCCAATTATGGACTTCCAAGGTCCAATGACTAGAGCTTGTGCACGATGACTAAATTTAGAGGTGAGCTCGTTCCTACATTCTTTATTACATGTCACTTTTGAGAATGGTTTGCTACCTAATGATTATTTTGTAATTAGGAACTATGGAGAGGATCAGGAGATGATGGGAGAAAGACTTGGAGACGTGGAGGACCAGCTAGGACGTGGAAGCAAAGGTGGAGGCCCAAGCAAAACCGACTTTAAGTCTATTTCGGTAATAAGAAGAGGTCCTTTCCAATGCCGCTATCCTCATGTCAAAATTCGTCCGGAGTCATCAGGAATCATCAAAACAAGAGAGGATCCAGAATCTGTGTCGGTGCTACGTCGCTCATTTTTTGCCTTTGGGCTTTATAACCAGTTGATCCCAATTAGGGGCGCGTCCAGAGGGTCTTGCATGATCCTAGGGTCTTTATATACAGCACCGCCACACCATTAGGATATGGGTTTTGCTTAGATTATTATGTTCATAACAGTTTTTCCGTCATCACAGTTTGTGAGACCCCAACTTCATGAGAATCATAATACATCTGCAATTGTGTTGCATTGTTCTTTGTTCTTGCTTTTGTTCTTGATTCACAGGCAGGGACAAGCCTTCTCAGCGAGGTCAATCATTTTAGGACGGTTGATAACCAGAGGAGACGTTGTGCTGTGATTGCGGGGTTTAGAACATGTTGTTCTAAAGACGGATCGATTTGTGTGTCGGCTCCGACCAAGTCAACTTATCCAGAACCGTTTGGAAGATCATGAACCCTTGTTCACATCACAAGATCCTCTGCTTCCTGAGGATTAAGAGTGGTAACTGTGGCAGTAAGAGGTGTTGTAGCAGCTATAACTAACTCTGGAGCTGGCTCGGAGTCTGCACGGGTAGTGTGAACTATCTCTAAGAACAAACTCCTGATAGGTAAGTGCTGAGTAGTGGAGGGTCCTGCCATCTGTGATGTCAAAGAGTGTGAAGGAGAGACAAACAATGCAGATACTGAGAAGGCTGACACGATGGAGAGCTGAGCTGAAGAGAAGGTCTGTCCTGCTCCCCCTATCGGTAAGACCCCTAAAAGTGACAGTCCACTAGACTGAGCTGTCATCAAAGCAGTGAAGGGTCCTGGCTGAGTCTGCAGCTGCTGGTACTATGGAAGCACGGAAGGTCCTGGCTGCTGATCGGCCTGCCTCTGGGTGAACTCTATCATCTGTGTCATCAGGGTGGTAACAAGTGCAGATTGCTGCCTCTGAATCTCTGCCTGGCTCCTGATGATGTCCATCATCTGACGTCTGTCCTCGACTACACTCTGGATGAACTCACCCAGGCGTCCTGCAAGCGCTGTCACAGTGATAGCATCCTCTGATTGTGAACCCGTCGGTGGGGGAGGTGCTCCTGTACTGGCTGACTCAGGAACCACCGTCTCTGACTGAGCTACCTGCTCGTGAGATACTGGTGGTGGCTCCTACCCGTCCTCCCCTATCTGCTGGCTGGAGGCTGACTCTGATCCCCTAGGGGCTTGAGGTGCGTAGCTGGTGGTCACCTCAGGGAATGCCTTGTAGAGCTGGAGGTCTGAAGCAAGGAACCCAAAGCTAGCAATCAAATCCTCCCGGGTCACACGCTATGGCTGCTCTCTGCATAAGAACCAGAACTCTGAGCGGTCTCTAGCAAACAACAATGTGGTCTAGAACTCAAGCACTATATCCTCCCTGAATCTGTACGGAGCAGTAACTAGTTCCGCTAGCCCTGACAAGTACGTGAAGTACTGCTCCAAGTTAGTGCTGGCTACCCTCCTCATAGCATCATATCTCGTGTACTGCTGCAGCACAAACAATTTGTCCCTGCCCCTCATGCCTAGGCAGCGTCTCAATCTGATGTAGATATGGCCCGATCTTCTGAGAGGTAAGGGGATAAAATCGAATTTGGGGAACTCGGCGTCGATGACCCGGCTTGAATCAGACACGATCCAACCCCGCAACCGTTATACCAAGCACAACTTGATTGTTCCTACAAGCAAAATCGAGAACACAAGCAAGAGAGGATAAACATGCAATCTGAAATTGCAAATATGGATGAAGCAAATCACAAGAAAAAGGTTCAAGCTCTGAACACAAAAGGACTAATCGCCATAGTGGTTTAGAACAAGAACAGGGGCCCTGGATTACTATAAAAGGACTTGTCGCCACAGTTACAATAATTCGATCAAGTTTCTCTCTGGAAAAACTAAACTAAACAAAACCCGAAACTAAAAGATGGCGGATATTGAGTTTATGTAGGAACCAGGGACGTCCTAGGGTTGGGGGCGACCAGGGGGGTGCCCATAACATGGGCTTAAGGCCCGACAAGATACATGGCCAAGTTGGCCCAAAATAGGTGGCACAACACCTTGTCATGGTCATGTATTATCACTCACGACCCTTCTAGATCTAGGACCAGAAACAAAACAACGACATCGTCACCCCCTTTCCAACGTATCAAAGAACGCCTTGTTTGGACATCGGATGTTGGAGATATCATCAAAACCGTGAAGGGGTGTACTCTGAATCCGAGACGAACGCGGCGACCGAGTTGGTGACGACTTGTAACTTGGGGAAGACCATGATATGCGTGTATCCAGCATGGTGATGTCCTCATCATCCTCCCCTTCTTGAATTGGAGTCGCCCTCGACTCCACCTCAGCATCAATCTCCTGCAAAAGGTTAGTACTAGCAGAATGCAAAGTACAAGATACATGATCATCGATAGAAGATATATCATGACAAAGCATAGTATAGCAAGGTGCATCATGATTATCACAAAGTTCAGTAATAGTAGATGTCATAGCAAGAAAAGCACCTCCCTTTAACTGAATAGCCTTATGTTTAACATCCGAAAGTTGTTTGTTATCATGTTTATTCTCAGTATTTTCAGCAAGCAGTTTAAATTGATTTCTAATATCAGCAGGCAATAACGGACGCAAAGTAATATTCCTGTCCTTATGCACAAATGTATATGTATTAGTTCTACCATGGTGGACAGCATCCGAAAGATATTCCCATGGACGGCCTAATAAAAGCGAACATGCTTGCATAGGCACAACGTGAAAATCAGCAGAGTCTTGATAAGAACCTACTGAAAAGTGTATGCATGCTGATTGAGTCACCTGTGTTGTACCACTATTGTTGAACCATTCGATGTGGTAGGGCTGATGTAGTGCATGCGTGGTCAAGCCATGTTTTCTTACCAAATCAAAACTTACCAAGTTGTTACAGCTCCCAGTATCAATGATGGTGAGAACACGGCGGTCCGCGACAATGAGGTACATGTAGAATAAATTGTTGCGTTGTTGTTCTTCCTCTTGTCCCACCTGGGTGGTCAACACATGTTGTACAATGAGACTAGGAAAGTCCGCGGTGGCAGTAATGGAATCAATGGCGGTAGTCTCCTGCTCCTCCGTTGAATCTGCAACAAGGTTAGGCATGCGAGCAAATTCATCTTCAACATCACTACAACTTTCATACCCATTAGCAGTAGCGATGAAAGCACGACGACTAGGGCAATCCTTCATGACATGTCCCATGCCCTTGCAGCGGTGGCAAATAATGGTGGTGGAGGAGCCAATCCTAGTACCGGAAGTAGTAACCTTCTTCTGGTGTTGGTGCTGCACACTAGACGATTGCGCTACAGAAGTAGGTGTAAGTGGAAGAGTTGTTGCTGGTGGCTTAGCAACATGACTCTTCAAGTTCTCTACTCTAGTGCATTGCTGGAGAGATTGCTTAGTGTTGGAACTACAAGATTGTTGTGGAAGGCGTCCCTGTACTTCTCGTTTAGCCTTAAGAGGAATATGATACAATTGGCTAAACCTATTCCACTCTTTATAGTCAACAATATTCTGGATATCACGGTTCAAACCACCAAAAAATCTAGCACTAGTTTCAACATCATCTTCATGTATATCACAACGTGCTAAACCAATAAGCAATTCCTGATAATATTCCTCTACTATTTTACTACCTTGTGTTAAAGATTGTAATTTCAAACATAAATCATGTTGGTGATAAGGAGGAACAAAACGATATTTCATGCGTTGTTTCAAAATAGGCCAAGTGGTAGGTATAGCAGCATTAGTATTGCAAACATCATTCCACCAAAAGAGAGCAAAACCTGTAAACTCACTAGTAGCAAGTCTAACTCTATGCTCAGCAGGAACTAGATGAGAATTAAATTTCTGTTCAATAGCAAGTTCCCAATCTAAGTATGCTTCAGGATCAACACTACCAGCAAAAGGTGGTATGTTAAATTTGGGCTTAACAAAAGTATCAGTATTACCAGGATTGTTATTACCTCCCATACCGTGTCGATTATGGCGAAGACAGTCTACATCACGGTCAAAATCATCATCATCATTAGCTCGTTGAGGTGGAGGTCATCGTTCAACATCCTCAATGCGGCGGGCAATAGTGTTGATGTGACCCATCAACTCGGCAAACTTCGTTTCCATGAATGTACGCTGGTCTGCAAGAAGCTTCGTGAGCTCGGCCTTGGACACGCAATCATTGAAGTCTGTAGGGGACTCCAACTCTCCAGGTGTCCCTTTCCCTTTCTCTGACATGGTTAAAAGCAAAAGACAAGACTAAACAAAAAGATTAGCCGTATCAACTAGCAAGCAGCAGAGGGTGTAGAAAGTGGAAAACAATATCAGAAGCAATGTATCACAATCTTGCAAGTGTTCTTACCAAAGCCAAACAAGTCGACACAATCTATAGTTGAGCTTGGGTGTAACAGTTGCAAGGAAGAAACCTGTGCTGCAATATGTATAGCTTGGAAGGCTAATATGTATGTCAATGGAACACAATTCAATAATAGATAGTAGCACTGAATAAATGTCCAAAGCAGTGTCCTAATTGCTGGCAAAAGAATCGTGTTCAAAAACAGTTGTGATAGCAGGAACAATGGCAAAGGCAGCAAGGATTAAAACAAACTTCATAGACTTTGAGGAACACAAAGGAAGGAGCCACAAGAAGTTTCAACTCAAACAGAGGGAAAACAAAGGGTAGGCAAAATCACAAAGTTTCACCTCAACTTTGAGTCAAGAATCTGCTGTAAAAATTTCAGCTCAATCGGAGCAACGAGTGAAAAGTTATGTCTGTTTTACTCAAGGTATGTCAAGATAGGGTTTGAGGGGTGAGGGGGGGGGGGGGGGGAACAGAATCGGGTAGGGTTTTTTTGTTGGCAACGGATTGTGGGTATGGTGGGTGGGTGACACGATGGTGAATCCAATAGAAAACACGATGGTGATGGTGGTGTGCAAAACACAAACCAAATTAAAACACAAATTCAAACCAGCAACTGAACTCGACTAGGACACAAACTCAACACTACGGACTCTAAACTTAAATTATGCAAAGGCTAAACAATGTCTGGGATGGTGGGGAAATATTTTTTTTAGGCTTTTTCATGGACAAAAGGTGATGAACACAAACGAATCTAAAGGGAAGAACACGATAATACCTCAGGGGGAACCTAGGAATCTGATACCACTTGATGTAGATATGGCCCGATCTTCTAAGGGGATAAACTCGAATTTAGGGAACTCGGCGTCGACGACCCGGCTTGAATCAAACACGATCCAACCCCGCAACCGTTACACCAAGCACAACTTGATTGTTCCTGCAAGCAAAATTGAGAACACAAGCAAGAGAGGATAAACACGCAATCTGAAATTGGAAATATGGATGAAGTGAATCACAAGAAAAAGGTTCAAGCTCTAAACACAAAAGTACTAATCGCCACAGTGGTGTAGAACAAGAACAGGGGCCCTGGATTACTGTAAAAGGACTTGTCGCCACAGTTACAATAATTTGATTGAGTTTCTCTCTGGAAAAACTGAACTAAACAAAACCCGAAACTAAAAGACGGCGGCTACTGAGTTTATGTAGGAACCAGGGATGTCCTAGGGTTGGGGGTGACCAGGGGGGCGCCCACAACATGGGCTTAAGGCCCGACACGATACATGGCCAGGTTGGCCCAAAATAGGTGGCGTAGCACCTTGTCATGGTCACGTATTATGACTCACGACCCTTCTAGAGCTAGGACTAGAAACAAAACGACGGAGTCGTCGTCCCCTTTCCAACGCATCAAAGAACACCTCGTTTGGACGTCGGATGTGGGAGATATCATCAAAACCGTGAAGGGGTGTCGGCTGAATTCGAGACGAACGTGGCGACCGAGTTAGTGACGACTTGTAACTTGGGGAAGGACATGATATGCGTGTGTCCAACATGGTGATGTCCTCATCACAATCCCTCTCCAATCCTCCTCTGGAGAACTGTCCAGTACCTCTCTCCAGCAGCGGGGTCTCTAGGAACTGGAACCCACTGCTCGAAGGGAACCAGATGTAGCACCTTAAGGTCCTTTGCAGGAACCTTAAGTATGTCCGGCTCTCCAGCTACGTGTACCAGTCTCTGCAGCCTCCTCGTGCACGGTGCATAGGTGCACCTCAGGTCTCCTACCCGGTGAGTTGTCCTCTGTGGGACAGTCTGCTCAGCCTGCTACTTGGTTTCCTCAGACTCTGACTCCTCAGAACATGACTCTGAGGTCTCCTCCTTTGACTCCTCTTCCTGCTGCCTGGAGGATCCCTGCTCCGCATTCCTTGATGACCTCTACTGACAAGAAGTCGGAATATGTTGCGGCCACGGTGGTGGTACAACTCCAACTGCCAGAGGTGCGGTCCTCTGCCTGGTACTCCTCTTGAGACCCTGTGTCTCAGCTGGCTGCTCGAGGATCAACCGAGTGCCAGGTGTCCTACGTGAGTCCTCCATGGCATCTAGGTGCCTAGCAACTCTCCTGGCTCACTCAGACTCTTGGTCTAGCCTCTGTGTCTTCTTGCACTTTGGTACCCCTTTCCCTTATCCTGGCCTGAACCTACCATCTCTGCTGCTGCAAACTGCTGTCGCTGCATGCACGTAGGTAAAGACAGGATGAGCATAGACCCTAATACATCTACTAGCAAAGCACCGCTAGGAAAGAATGGACAATAGAAACCGTAGCACTGAATGAAGGACATGACCACTAGACAAATATGCAAAGTAACAACAGTGATCATCAACTATATGTGGCTGGTGCGAGTCATCTAGTATGCAGTCAAATATAATGAGCAATAAATCTAACTACAGACTAGACAGGAGACAAACCCTAGACATGCAATTAACAAATAATCAATGAATTCAATTGCAGACTAGGTTGAGCTAATTAACCGACTAATGCAACTAATGATAGAAAATACATCTCATTGCATTAAATGAGCCAATTACTCAAAATTAGGGCATACGACGATAAATTGGGAGAAGGCTCAATACACTGGGGTAAAGTCGACGCACCAAGAACAATAATCACATAGAACGCGCTCTGATCGCTGAAAAAGATCAAACCTTGGAACTTGTGGGCAATGGAGGTGGAGGGGAAAGACTTGCCCTAGTAATCGGTGGAGCTCGGGTGGGGTGCTGTGCGCGTGCAAAGGGAGCTGAGGCGGCACTAGAGATGGCCAGCGAGCTGCGGCGACGTGACTATGGTAGTGAGGGTGGAGCGGAGGCGTGCAGCGGCGGCACGGGTGAGGTGTGGTGACTCTGGCATGCGGCGGTGCTGGGGTCACGGGCGTGCGCGAGTGCGAGGGAATGTAATCTCATATAGAGCATGAGGCACAATTATCTCCAAGTTGGACAAGCCTCCTTTGTGTATCCTATATGATGCATGCAACAAGCATTTTACATATGAAATGAAAGTAAACATGCTATGTGAATGCAAGCAATATTAAAAACAAGACACAAAGGAAACCTAACAATGTCAAGTTTGAACCCCTCGCAAGCTTAGTCACTATAAGCCATACCCTTGCCTTGAGAGAAGTCAAACCGCCATCTCAAGCACTCCCCCTTGCTTATAGCTATCTTAGATGGGTTAGACATTGACTAATTTTTATTTGTTTTTCTTTTATTTATTTACACATGCATGGATGCAAAGCATACTAGTCAAAAAGGAGTCCTAATTATCATGCAATGCAAGAGAAGGAAAAACACACTACAACTACAAAGAACAAACGCGGTTACCTCCCTCATGAGTAGATATGACATTGAGGTCCATGTCACTTGTGGTGGACTTCACATGATATTTAGGAAAGCGCTCGGTCCACCACCACCACCATCTAGGTCTTGTTCTTGGGCACCCAGTTGTACGTAGCTAATCTCTCAAGATCAACAATGCACTTAGGCACCCATATGCTCTTGACCTTCCTCTTCTTGTTTGGTGGTCCCAAAGCCTTAGCTTTCACCTTGCCAAAGCTTGAAATGTGTGTTCTCATGGGACAAGTTAGCGTTAGGAAAAACAATGGAACTTCTCACCATAGGACAATCCTTGGTGGCGTGGCCATTCTTGCAACACCTCTCGCAATAGTAGCATCGGCGAGAAGGGGTTTGATCCATGCGGGGATGGAATCACTCGTTCCTATGATGCCGATGGCGGCGGGATATGAGCCAAGTCTTTAGTGGGAGACATTGTTCACAAGGTTCCTCCCAACAATCTCCTTGTGAATGGCTCTAGCACGTGTGAGCCACTTGAAGCCATCCATCACCATCTTCCTCTCTTCCTTGAGCTTGTGATATTCCTTCAAAACAAATGGCTCAAGAGAAGAAACCTCAACCCTGGTGGTTAGTTCATCACACGTAGTAGAAGCATCACTCTTAGATGAACTAGAGAAGGGAGAGGCAAGGCTCCCAATATTGATGGCCTCATAATCAATCTCAAGGGCCTTGTACTTCTCATGAAGTTATACATGATCACCCTTGAGTTTGTCATAACTCTTTTTTAGGGTCTCATGAGATGTGACAAGGTCCTTGAGCTCACTCTCAAGCTCACCAACACGGTCCTTAGCCAAATTACACTCTTTTATTACTACATCCAACATTTTGGATTTCTTGACGGAGATGTCACAGACTTGCTCAAGCATACTCCACAACTCGGCACACGTGTGCTCCTCATCATCGCTATCATCACTGCTCTCATCTCCCCAATTGGCTCGTGGCCATGAGGCACGTGGGAGGTGGAGGAAGAACTCGTGGAAGTGTATTATTGATCATGGCTAGGCCGGCCACTTCTTCATCACTTGAGGAAGAGGACTCATCACTTGAGTTATCACTTGTCTACTATCCAACAAGAGCCTTGCAAGAGAACTTCTTCTTGTAGTCTTGAGCTTTGCCTTTGCCCATGCTCTTGTCCTTGTTGAAGTGCCTCTTCTTCTTGTGTTTGGCCTTGGGGTCTTCTTCTTCTTCTTCACTTGAATTTTGTGACTTGAATGCTTCTTTCAAGGGTTTTGGGCACTCTCGGACAAAGTGATTCTCTGAACCACAATTGAAGCACTTGCCCCTTGACATGGAAGCAAACTTGTTCTTGAAAGTTTTTATCTTCTTCATGAGAAGAGCCAAGTCTTTGGTCAAGTCACATTCATCATCATCTTATTCATCATCATCCTCAATGATCACCTTCTTCTTATTCTTCTTGCTCTTGCTAGATTCTTGCTTGTCAGCTGGTACAACAAGGTTGGATGGTTGAGGATCATCCATCCCTAATTGGTAGCTCTCAAAGGCGGTGATCTTGCCAAGTACATCCTTCATGGTCTTGGTCTTGAGGTCACCTTGCAAGATGAAGGTGATGATGGACTCATACTTGGGGTACTTGAATAGCCTCAAGAATCTTCTTATCACCTTGACGGGCTTCATCTTGAAATCATCCCCAAGTGCATTGATCTCCTCCACTTCTACATGAAAAATAAGAATAGACAGTGTTAGCTCTCTCATGTGGGAATCTAGTGAAGTTATCATACTTGTTCATCAGTACATAGTATCTTTCCTCTTTGACATCACTGGCGCCCTCATGGAGCCCTTGAATCTTAGTCCAGATACCATGTGCTGTGGAACTAGCTTCCAACTGAGCAAAAACATCCTTAGAGATGCAAGAAAACAAAGCATTCTTGGCCTTAGCATTGCACTTAATAAAATTAGGCTGAAGTAGGTTCATATCCGCATCGGACTTGTGAGTGACCATTCATATCTCTGGATCAAGGGACTGTAGGTAGGCTTACATGTGAGCCTTCCAATAAGCATAGTCCTCCCTATTGAATATGGGAATGTTCCCCGCCTATCTTGGCATCCTTACTCAAGGCGGTGAAGCCTCAAAGATTAGCACTTGGCACTGATACCAATTGTAAGAACCGGAGGCGTACCGAGAGGGGGGGGGGGTGAATCAGTAAGCCGCTCATGAATCCAATTGCTTCAATTTCCACTACTTGAGTCTAACAAGAGAAACAACCTAGACAATTCTAGTAGGCCAAGACCCTACACATGCTAGTGTTCATGATATGAGAAAGCACGGAAGCCAAACACACTAGCATATGCAAGCCACAATTCACCCTAGCCACTAGAGCACACAATTGCGGAATAGCAAAGAGAGGGTCAAGGAATGCCCATGATTTTTTACCGAGGTCTCAAAAAGATGGCGCCTTCCCCTAAATGTCATTGGACCACTCCCGTCGGAGTTCCAGTCCCTCCCACCACCAAGTGGAATTCTCCACCACGAGCCCGTAATCACTCCTAGAGTGAAGACACGGTGTGCGTCACTGCAGCACAAAGCACAAGCTCACCTCCCTCGAGAACTTTTTGGACTCCCCGAGCTGACATGGGCGCTCACTAGCGATGTCCCTTTCAACGGCGGGTTCAAACCGTGTACAAACGTGTGACAGCCTTCACAACCGATCACGATAGGATCGATCACCAACACCTAACCGGTCTAGGTCTCACCATAGACCAAGAGTAACAATCTAGATCACACCCTCAAGGACACCCTAGCCTTAGATGTGCAAGATGCTCAAGTTACTCTCCACTAGCACTCTCAACATATGCAATATCTCCTTCGAGTGCTCTCCTCTTTTCCTCTTGGACATTACCAAATGCTCTCAGGTATTCCGCTGGCCAATAGAGGTCCCAAAGACCCTAGTAACGAAGTTATATAGGCTTCCAACCTCAAACTAGCCATTGCCTCATGAAATCAGCTTTTTGGGCGTACTGACCGGACAGTCCGGTCACTATAGCACAGTGCACCAACGGCTCTGACCCCTGCTGACCGGACCATACGGTCACTCGACCGGACCGTCTGGTCCATTTCTCTCTCTAGTCCAGAAACATTTCATGCTGAAGCTTCCTCGCTGCCCTATGTAATCCCTACTGACTGAACTGTCCGATCTCCACTTGCTTCTCGCTGGAAGTCCCAGACAACTCCCTATAGTGTACAAACATTTCATAGCCAGACTCCTTGCTTCTCACTGGAAGTCCCAGACAACTCCCTATAGTGATCGTATAGTCCGGTCTCCACTGACCCCTCTGTCCAGTCTCTATGTCCAGAAGCTGAAACTTGTCGTCCTCGCTTGACTTCGTTTCTCGGCTTCTCCAAATAGCTCCTTGGCTTCTCCACTGTCACCTAGTGCCTATGATTTCACTAAGCAACCTTGCACATCAACGACTAGACATGACCTAAGAGAATGACCTAGACCCCCTTGATAGTTCGGTTATTCCTATGGACTCAAAACCCTAACAACTAGGCAAGTGTACCAAACATTTGCACCATAGCTTGTTCTCCACTTTGATGCATTTCATCAACCCTTGGACTCTATCAAGTTCACAAGCCTTCATGCTTGTGGTCATCGTCATCAATCGCCAAGGCAACCATCATCCATATGATTGAAGATAAAGTTTAGAGATGAGTCCTACATAGACAACACTCATGTAGATATTAGCCCATAATTTCATAGTTATCATCTATCACCAAAACATTCATATCTTGGGGATCCAATCATCAATGGTCATGAATCTTACACATCGGTAGTGCCGATCCAGATTTTTCTTCCTGCACCAGCAGTGCCAATGGAAAGATCGACAATGCCGATCAACCCTCGACAGAACAGAAATTAGTTTAGGATTAGGCAAAAACTTGACCAAAACCTAATCAAACAAACTCCAAATCATGCAATTTTTGGAATAGGTAATCCTCAACACATCACAACCATAATCCTAGAAGATCCACTCAATTGGCTCAAGGAATCATCACCAATTTCAGATCTTGTGCCAGGAACACCAAAAAGGGGAAATTTGAGAAATCTTTCAAAGCGAAGGTCCTAGAGCTCTTGATTTGGTCAAGGACCCATATACGATTATTCTATCTCATCATAGCACCAAGATCCCCCAAGAAATCCGCCTAAAAACTTGCCTAAAAATAAGGTCAAAATTTCCCATGACAATAGCTATAAAAATGGAGAAAAAGAGAAATTTGGGATTTAGGGAGAGAGGAAGAACTTGAGCACGAATTTGAATCTCATATCATTGATTTATCAAGTGAAGATACATGGATATATGGCTAGGAAGCTACCCTCTTCCTCCCACTATTTGGAAGAGCAAGAGATGTCTCTCATGGTTAACACATTGAAATGAGTTCCTAATAGAAGGCTAATGGGAAGAGACACCTCTCCCACCAGCCCTATATCTCCTTATATAAGCCTAGGGGTTGTCCTAAATACCATCCTACCCCTCACCTATAATACACTGCCACCTACCACTAGGTACACAACCGTCCATCTTTTTCTTTATCACCCGAACGCCATCGAGCCCTTCATAACTTTGCTTCGCCTCAACGCAAGCTCCGCGATGGTGCCACATGCACCTCCAATCACCGCCACATGCTTTGAGGCCTAATCCGAGAAACCGTCTTGCATGGTTCTCAAAGCACGACTTCTTGATCTTGACATGTGTCACCTCATCCTGTGATCCTCCTCGTCGGCAAGTCTCTCCCGCCTCCGGTCCATTGGAAACCTCTACTTGCATCGATGCCCGATTGTTGGTGGTTCCTATGTACCCGTTTTATATGCCAATAACCACCAACATCGTACCATATTCTTGTCATAATCATGTGTTTTATCTCTAATATTGACGATTTTCATATGTAGTGTTGTTTTAGTGCTTTATTGCAGAAACAGGTGAAAAGACGATAAAATGACTCTTATATGAGAAGTACCGACATGAAGCCCAACTCGCCATACAAGGAGGGCTTTCCACTAGCCCATGAAGCTTACAAGACACACCTGGACATCCATGAGGTCCAATGTGCAAGCCCAAGGTCGTGGCCCAATGTCTAAGGATTTCTAGAAGGTTTATCCGGAAGGAAAGTTCAATTTGCGGAGTCTAGAAAAAGCACTGTATTGTCACACGATTTCAGAGCCCAAGACTTGGTCAAATAAGAAACCTCAGAATACTAAAGTTGAAGATCTCGTCGAGAGCTTTCTGAGACATATATTATTTACATTAGTTGGACTCCGAAGCTGGGAGATATGCGTCCGACAAGGTAGGCTGCACAGAGGAATCCGAATCAGGACAGATATTTTGGTATCGCAATTTTGGGTATCTAAACTTCCGAATCTGAGGATCCAAATAATACCAATGTTGTAGATCTTTTCGAGGGATACGCGATAGAGTCTGGGATTTCCTCATTTGGACACGGAAGCATCAGTTATGATTAAAGTAAGTTGGCATAGTTTATGGAAGGTACGAAACCGACTTGGATTCAATCTCTATGAGCTAAACTTGGAGGCCAAGCAAGGGAGGACGTGATCAGAGGCTATATAATCACCCACGGGGGGCACGATGAGACAAGAGGGGAGAATTAGGCCATAGGAGCTGCTGCACATTGCCAGGAGGCCACCGGAGTTGAAGAGCCACCAAATTGAAGATATGTAGTCTAGTCGAGTAGGGACCCTGTGTGGTGCACTACACCAGAGCGAGGAGAAGTAGAGCCATGTGCCTTAGGAGTCGTCAATGATGCATCATGGCTGCGCCGATTGGCGCACTAGTTGTGCCGGTCGACACGTCCCTAACGATGATGAATATCGGTACAGTTGTCAATTCATGTTATCTATCTTGATTCTATCCTTGGCTGCAATTTGTGTTCGTCTGGATTGATTGATCCTACATGCGCTTATTTAATTGCTTAGAGGTACATCTAAGTATTTAGATTCTCTCTTAATCGTGGTGATTAGGCTAGTATCCAGATCTTGTATGAATCATGATTGCTTGATGATGCTAGGGTGTGGTTTAGTTATGACAGAGCTAAGCTTGCGCAACACTTTTAGATAGTCAAGTAGGGTTAAGATACTCGTGTGATTAAGGGTTTCCTCTCGGCAGCGATAAATCAGGAACCACTAGGAAAGCAGGGTGGTCTTGCTCATCTTCGATGTTTACCGATTGTTTAAAGTGCCAAGTAAGCTAGGATTAAGATGATAACGACTACTGCTTCAGTGTCGATTGGCACACCAGTTGCACCGACTGGCATAGCCTTTCTCCGACCGCTAGATGCATATAGGCTAACTCCAGGTGCTACTCCTTGGTCGATGTGTGTGCTCCTACTCCCCAAGCTTTGGATCAGGCACACTTTAGCTTAGGTAAGACTTCGCACCGATCGGCGCACAAGTTGAGCCAATCAGTGCAACCTCCAATTTCCATCTTCTTTTCATGCTCATGTATGTACAATATGTACTTCATGATAGGATTGATTTGCTAGACGAAATAGTAAACTCTAAACATGGTTCTCTTCCGATCCCTATGGATTCGACTAAACCTTGGAATACTCTAAGGGAAAAAGTGCTATAATGTACACCGTCCTCTTGCAGTATATAAGTGGGTGCGTAGTAACGACCAACAAGCATCTTTTTCTGGCGCCGTTGCCAGGGATCGGCAACTCGAACCTATTTAGGGGGATCTATCTAGTTTATCAAATTAACCCTTTATCTTTTTATTGAACACACCCTGTTTTTCTTTGTTTGTGTGCCCATTGAAAATCAGGAACAAAGCTAGGCACACAACCTCGACTAGAGCATGGCGACGATGACCTCGCTCTTCATCGACAATGTTGCTCTATAGAAGTAGGTGCTAACTCTGTTAGTAGCCCATCATCTGCTATGGAGTCCATGTCCATGCAAGACTTGCTTGTGCCGATTGGCGCAACGCCCATATCGATCGACACCTCACCACACCATGAAAAGGGAGGTACGCTTCTTGTGTTAATATTTTTTTAAATAATGCTTTGCAAGGATTGTATCATGTTCACAGAAACAAATAATGGGAGAAAAGAATCATGAAGATCAAGAATTTCAATTGCAAAGAATGAAGATACGATGAATACATTCTTGATCATGAGTAGATATGTCGTCCTCTGACCAAAAGATGGTGTACGAAATTCTAAAAAAAAATTTAAAGACCTACAAATTTGATATTGTGGAAGAGAATCAAGTCTAGTTTCCAACGGTTTAAACCTCACATCGTTTGGAGTTTCCTACAAGGATTTATGGCTAGAACAAGAGATGTTGTACAGGTTGTTTGAATATCTCACGAGAGTTGCAAACAATTGGAATTTTGAGCCAAATATGGAATTAAAGTCCTATATCCACGTAATATATGGGTTTCCAGACATTTAAGAGGCTTCCTTTTGGTGATTGACACGGATTCAAGTCGTTCCAAACATGGAGTTTGAATATTTGGAAAGTTTGAATTCAATTCGGATTCATCGCGAGACAGCCTGACACACCTTTAGAAAAAAGGCCATATCTCCCTCATACGGAGTCGATTGGGACGCATGAGCACTGCTTGGAAAGATAATTTGATGCCTGACACAATGGCATAGGTTTCAGCCTCTAATTCCTTCTGGTCGCGGCGCAATATCCGAACCAAGACGTCGGTTTAGAGAAGCAACAGCAGATTTCTTCAGATTTGTTCACCGTCGACTTGATGGATCATTGGACAAGAATTGAGAAGTTGCATCCACTCTTCATCATCAATACTTTCTGGTGTAACAAAGATCAAGATTCACATGTCAAAGGACAAGCCGACATATGCTCCAATGCTTAAAAAAAAAGTCATCAAGATTCTTCGGAAAATGAAGCTAGAAGCTGAAATCATTGGTAATTCTGTATACTTCCTTTGCTGACCATTGTATAAAAATTTTATATCTGAATAGAGCTTCAAGTCTTCTTTCCAACGCAACAAACAGTGCTAGATTTGGATTTTTCTACAAGGATTTATGAGCACCTCATTGGACACTGTGCAATCTGTTAACAGCACCTAGCCCTGGAGCAAAAACATCATAAATGCCACATACCGTATCCGTTTGAAGTGTATGAGCACTCGTTGGAAAGATAACTTTGCAACCTACAAGATGGTATAGGTCTTTGGCCCTGTTCTATCCTGTTGGTAAGGCGAAATTCAAAGAGAAGAGGATCTGTAGATTATCAATGACAAAATTGGAGATGAAGATGACAACAAGGATAGCTCGAGCAATTCTCCTACAAGCAAATGATTAGAAGTTGAACAAGATTGAAGACTCCAGAGCATTATATCACATACGCACATTGAGCATTATGCAATACAATGAAAACGGGCAATGAGCAAACCACGATGAAGATTGCATAAGTAGAAGCTACATGGAAATCTTTAGATCTTACACCAAGAACCATGGCTTCGCGACAACAAGGTATGTAAGAAGTCTAGCTACATGACTCTAATTGAAGCGCTTTTTGAGAGGCAATCCGTGTTTTTGTGTTTCTTTTTGTTTTGTTTGGATTGACTAGTGCTACTAGGAGGGCAACCTAGAATTTTTGCATCGTGAGAATAACCCAACTCAATTGATTCACTTGTGGCAAATTAGTTCTAGATTAACTTTTTATTTTTAGACCTCCGCCACTATCATTTTGTGTTTCGTTTGCAAAAATCATCCACTGCATGCATATTTGTGAGCACTTGCTTTGTTTTTGTTTTTATTTTTTCATGATGTTTTCGTCTGCATGCATTTAACCATCTAACTTCAGCCCATCTAAGCCTCCCACCCTTCATTTTCCATCAAATTCTATAGCCAATTCCAAATGCGCCGATTGGCACATATCCATTGTCGATCGGCACAACACCCAAATGCTTTTCCAAGCATTCCTTCACTGCCGCCTAACATGTTTTTATTTTGACTCGCCCAAACCTCTAACTTTGCATGTTCATATTCACCTTCCCACTCATAATGGCTTGTTTTGAACTTGATAATTAGCACTTAATTGGCTTGTGCACAATATCCTTAGCAAATTTAGGTGTAAACATGGTGTTTATGCTTATTTGTTGAACAACACTGGATAGTTCATTTGCCTTGCTCTGTTTTGCATCATTTGCATTGGTTGGTTGCTAATCTTTTTCATTGCACTATCTCTCTAGTCCAACGGGGTTTTGCAATAGCTAAGTCACATAAACATGGTGTTTAGACTTTGGTTATTAACGAATTTCATTTGGATTGCTAGCAATCTAGTTGTAAGCATGGTGCTTAGAGCTAGGTGTAAACATTGTTCTTGTTTAGCTTCCACACCGCTAACCTTCGTTGCTAACATGCTCGTTTGCTTTCCTTCAAGACTACATGATGAAAGCATTTTGATCTCAGAATTGTGTACATGACACATTCATTTAACAATTTTATGTGAACGTGGTGTTTAGATGAAATTGTGGAACAACATTGATGATAGTCTTGCTTCTTTGCTAACATTGTGATATTAACTCCATGCATCCACACTTGTGCACACACGAACACCCATTAGGATTTTGTTTTCTTTTTGCTGCTAGAATTAACAGGCCACAAGTTGAACTTTTGAGGTTGTTGCTAGACGGTAGATATTGTTCTATTCCCGACCATCATATCGGGGGTGGTATGTGCATTTCAATGTTTTGCAGGAATGAAAGAAGTACTCTTGAATGAGGACAGTCGAAGGAAACGAGGTGACAATAACCGCATATACAAGAGGGAGCATTGGGACATCACATCAAGGCTAGAGATCGAGGTGATGAGAGGCACAACCGTCTGCGCCGATCGGCGCATCCTCGTGCCGATTGGCGCACCCTCGCTGCCCCTGCTATCGTCCTTCTCTCGTGCAATCCAGCAAGATTTTAAGCATGGGGGAGGCACAAGCTGAGCTTCAATCGATTAAAATGCGGTAACATCCCTTTGATTCTTCACTTCTCCTAATATTATTTTCTTCTCAAACCTGTACTTGTTGTCTGCTTTCAACTTGGGAATTTTCTCTCTTTTTTTTTGTGATACCCTTTTCATTTTGTTCATGCGAAAGGTTATTTGTAATTTGTCACTTAGAACATAGAATGGACAATGACATATCCCTAATAGCTACCTTAGGGTGATCAAATGTCATTAATTTATCTAGGGGAGCTTGCCTGGATCATCACCGTTGTCTTATAATGCTTTCACGGTGAATAAATACATAACTATGATGAGGATCTTTGCTAGAGATATGATGAAAGTTTCTATTGTTATTGGAACTTGCATGATTCATTGCACATAATTATCCACTACTTAATTTTCAACTAAGCACCAATTCTATGAACTCTATTTGTTGACAGATGTTTTGATAAAGACCCCATATGGTTGAATTGTTCTTCATGACAATATGCTTTGCTCTCCAAGAAGAAAACTCCAACGTAGCTAGTGAACTTAATAATTTTTGGAAAACTGTTACATGTGGTTTCTAACCCTTGCAAATTTTGCTCTCTTGTATTGATCATACCTACCAAAGCCAAATCTGCTACACTTATATGATAAACCTGTAAACTGCAACATGTAATTTGGTGTGTCGTTTGAAGTTTGTGTTCTTTTGGTATGAGACTTAGAAGTTGGCCATTTTGTTTGTGTAACTATCACTTGTGTGCTAGCCTCTTCATATTTAGCAATACTCGCTGAATATTCCCACCTGTAAACCCATATTTCTTTTGGTGATGTCCTCTCCTTGTCCACAACCTATGATATGAGTTTCTCGTCGAGCCGTTGCACTATTTATATGGTTTTATGCACAAATTATCAAGACCTCTTGCTAAAGACGATGATTTTCATCAATAAATACCTCTGAAGACTCTCTGAAATGCAAAGCATCAATAGAAGGAGAAGACAAGGCAGAATCATATGTGTGCCGATTGGCGCAGGTGTTGTGCCGATTGGTGCAAGGAATAAAAAGCGCTCTGATATCTCCACAAATTAATTATATGTGTTCCAGATGGTTGAAGAGAAGAAATAAAGGATTTAGCTAGTGCTTATCTTTTGTCACTCCCTTTGCTCGAGGATGAGCAACGTTTAAGCATGGGGGGATGGACGTCATTCATCATTCCGAGGCACTAGCTAATGGACTTCAAATATTGTTGAAGGAAGATCAAGGATGTTCCAAGTTATATCAAGTTGCAAGGGAGGAATTCACAAGATTTGTGCATAAACCATTATTCTTCAAGTAAGTGCATTCAAATTGGCTGAAACTCTATCACTCAAACCATGTGCAATTCGATTTTGAGAACTTCATTTGTGTCTTGAGATCATTCTTTGCCTTTTGCACATGTCCACCTTTCAAAAGCATGTGTTTTCCCTCTTCTTCATAATGTTTTCCAATGGCCTTTTTGACAAGTGTTTGTAAAACCAATTAGAACTATCTCTTGATTTGACAATACTCTGAGTTACATTGTTGCTAGTTATTTTCCTACCAAGCTACACATAAAGCCTTCCACCAAATATTTGTAGATAGGATCACTTCTAGTTGTTTGGCTTGTGAGATTTGTAAAATGAGTGTTGCCTTGATTCTTTGCAAGAGAGCATTTTTGTTTGGATAAATGAGACTAAATTTTTGGAAAAACTTTATCATTTAAGGCCTAGTTTGAGGAGCAATCTGATTTGAGAGTTGAAGCTACTTTATTTGATCATTGTGGTCGCATCTTAGTCATTTTTTGTTCTCCACTAGTATCTTTGAGTAGTAGAATTGGTGCAACATAAAAATTTTTGTGCTACACTTTTAAAGTGGGTTAGATATGCATGTGCCTTGATGAATGCGAGTGAAGATAATATGATTGCAACGCTGATCTCTCCTTGAGGGTGATTTATTTGCTCGAGGACGAGCAAAGGTTTAAGCATGGGGGAACTATTGGTGGTTCCTATGTATCCATTTTATATGC
This sequence comes from Eleusine coracana subsp. coracana, assembly GCA_032690845.1. Lineage (NCBI taxonomy): Eukaryota > Viridiplantae > Streptophyta > Magnoliopsida > Poales > Poaceae > Eleusine > Eleusine coracana. Next base: position 19,707,621 of record CM064418.1, on the reverse strand, counting down.
CAATAACCACTAACATCATACCATATTCTCGTAATAATCATGTGTTTTACCTCTAATATTGACGATTTCCATATGTAGTGTCATTTTAGTGCTTTATTGCAGAAACAGGTGAAAAGACAACAAAATGACTCTTATATGAGAAGTACCGACATAAAGCCCGACTCGCCATACAAGGAGGACTTTCCACTAGCCCATGAAGCTTACAAGACACATCTGGACGTCCATGAGGTCCAATGTGCAAGCCCAAGGTCATGGCCCAATGCCTAAGGATTTCTAGAATGTTTATCCGGAAGGAAAGTTCAATTCGCGGTGTCCAGAAATAGCACTGTATTGTCACGCGATTTCGGAGCCCAAGATGTGGTCAAATGGGAAACCACAGAATACCAACGTTGAAGATATCATCGAGTGCTTTCCGAAACATATATTATTTACATTTTTTAGACTCCGGAGCTGGGATATATGGGCCCCGCAAGGCAGGCTGCATAGAGGAATCCGAATCAGGACAGATATTTTGGTATCGCAATGTTGGGTATCTAAACGTCCGAATCTGAGGATCCAAATAATACCAAAGTTGTAGAGCTTTTCGAGGGATATGCAATAGAGCCCGGGTTTGCCTCATTTGGACTCCGGAAGCATCAGTTATGATTAAAGTAACTTGGCGCAGTTTATGGAAGGTACGAAACCGACTTGGATTCAATCTCTATGAGCTAAACTTGGAGGCCAAGCAAGGGATGACGTGATCAGAGGCTATATAATCACTCATATGGGGCACGACGAGACAAACAGGGGAGAATTAGGCTATAGGAGCCGCTGCACATCGCCAGGAGGCCGCCAGAGTTAAAGAGCCACCAAATTGAACAAATGTAGTCTAGTCGGGTAGGGACGCTGCATGGTGCACTACACCGGAGCTAGGAGAAGTAGAGTCATGTACCTTAGGAGTCATCAATGATGCATCATGGCTGCGCCGATCGGCGCACCAGTTGCACCGATCGGCGCATTCCTGACGGTGATGAATATTGGTACAGTTATCAATTCATGTTATCTATCTTGATTCTATCCTTCGCTGCAATTTGTGTTCGTCTAGATTGATTGATCTTACATGCGCTTATTTAATTGCTTAGAGGTACATCTAAGTATTTAGATGCTCTCTTAATCGTGGTGATTAGGCTAGTATCCGGATCTTGTATGAATGCTTGATGATGCTAGGGTGTGATTTAGTTGTGACAGAGCTAAGCTTGCGCAACACTTTTAGATAGTCAAGTAGGGTTAAGATACTCGTGTGATTAAGGGTTTCCTCTCGGCAGCGATAAATCGGGAGCCGCTCAGAAAGCAGGGTGCTCTTGCTCATCTTCGATGTTTACCGATTGTTTAAAGTTCCAAGTAAGCTAGGATTAAGATGATAACGACTACTTCTTCAGTCCCGATCGGCACACCAGTTGCGCCGATCGGCATAGGCTTTCTCCGACCGCTAGATGCATATAGGCTAACTCTAGGTGATACTCCTTGGTCAATGTGTATGCTCCTACTCTCCAAGCTTTGGATCAGGCACACTTTGGCTCTGGTAAGACTTCACACCGATCGGCGCACCAGTTGAGCCGGTCGGCGCAACCTCCAATTTCCATCTTCTTTTCATGCTCACGTATGTGCAATATGTACTTCATGATAGGATTGATTTGCTAGACAAAATAGTAAACTCTAAACACGGTTCTCTTCCAATCCCTATGGATTCGATTAAACCTTGGAATACTCTAAGGGAGAAAGTGCTACAATGTACACCATACTCTTGCGGTATATAAGTGGGTGCGTAGTAATGACCAGCACTGATCACCATTGACTTGGTCAACACTGCCATCTTGATCATCACCCACGGTTTTGAGGCTCAACCATGAAACCGTCCGTGCTCCTTGCCTCTCCACGTGTACGGTGTAGATCACCCTTGACTTCACCCGTCATCCTGATCGTCCGGCCCCAAGTCGTCTACTTGTGCCCGATCCTCTCGTCATTGACTGCCAAGTTGATTCCAGTGAACTACACATCATGAGACAAGCAAACACATTTCCCATCTCCTGCAAACTCTCCAACATCTTTATCAACTCCGATTAGTCAAAACCATGACAAGCACAAACTCATGCAATCCCTAGATTCGCACATTTCAACTCAAATGAACTCAACCAAATTCAATAACTCATCACATATTGTAAATCATGGGCACATATCCACATGGTTTCTTAGTAACAGTGCAGGACTTTTGGTTTCATGCCATTTTCATAATGAACTCTATTCTGTTGATAACAAATTTTTAGATATCGTTTGCCAACTTGAAAAATTCGTAGTTTTTGAACGTCTCACTAGGTGAAGCAGTGTAAATACTCGTTGGAAAGATGTTAAATTATCTATAACAATGGTATTAATTAGTTTTCTTAATCCTATTCTAACGTTGGATTAAAAGTTACGTTTAGTGGCTGCAGTACACTAGGACAGACTATAAATTTTCGGAGTAGAAACTTAATCTATCCTAGGAACGTGAAAAAATTTTGTGGGTTAATTTCTTCCATTATTACCAGCACCATGCAGTTTGTTATTGACCTGTATTCTCTGTTTGTGGAACAGCCTGCTCTGCTCACCATTGGATTTTGTTCAAGATGGATGACTATGGCTTTGTGGAGTTTTCGCATGGTGGGTGGCGCTACACCACCAGTCTTCACCACCGTGACTTTCCACCCTTTTGTGGGAGCTGCTATGCTTACTGGGCTACGTGGAGCAGCCTACCTATTGTGGACATGAGTTCTTCCGCCATGGCGTTACTTATGCGGAGGTGAAGATCAACATCTCTCCCCACTAGTACCACGCAGGATTTCACCGTGTGTCCCACTACTCCGAGTACTTGCTTAACATGGACGATGAGACCAGTAGTCGCAGCAGGATCCTACTAGCAGAAGTTGAGCAGGTTTGGATTCAGAGGAATGACCTATAGGCATAGGTTGACACACAGCAGAGGGAGATTCTGAGGTTGAGCACTGCCATCAAGGCGAGTGAGCTCGTGCTACGGTGGTCACTGGGAAGCACAACATCCTCTCACAGGAGGTGGACAGGAATGGTGAGATCATGCTGTCCCATGCCAACCACACCATAGCCAAACTAGTGAACGATATCCTAGTGGTTAATGAATTTCTGGATGTGTTCCCTGACAATCTTCTTAGACTAGCTCTGGATCTGTGGTGCCCCTTCCCAGAGGATCGAGGTCCCAACGGTGCTGATAACGCAGACACTTGATAATACAACATTGGTTTGAATTGAAGTTGAATATTACATCAATAAGTCCTCAGAGTGCAGTGGAATATTACAAGTTCTTGATGTTTTTGAAAACACAGCAGAAGCGAATAATGATAAGGAGCTACGAGCTCAATGATACATCATAGCAATGATTCCTGCCCAAAGAACCATCGCTCTAGCATCACACATCAGTACTGCGGCGGCGAGTCGGACTCCCAGTGGGCAGTCCAACCCTCAGGGACTTGCATGTCCCAGGGCAGCACATTCTCAGGCAATTCTACCTCTTCATTACCTAAAAACAACAATGGCACAAAGCCTGAGTACTAATTACTCAACAAGACTTACCCGTCGGACTTCTAAGCAGGCAAAGGCTCTAATAGGTGGCTTGTTTGAAAAGACTCGCACTAAGCAACCTATTAGTTCTATCAGATTTTATTCATCAAGTTAATTGGGTAGAGCAGAATGTAACTTTAGTTGCAATAAGATAATAAAGCAATACATAAGTAGGTACAACATAGGAGCAATAATAGTATCATCAACGATAAGCATCATAATCAATTGCCAAGTACCATGTGCAACTACGTGACGACTCAGTAACCAAGTGGTACTCATTACTGTGAGGGACAGCAATTGCAATTGATTTTTCACCAGCTGGGATAACCCGAGATACACGACACATAAGCACCAATTAAGGTCGTATATGGCAACCTTTCGCAAGAACGAAAAACAACTTGGTCCGGGTCCAGTCTCAGTGAGTGGGCATGCCGTCCTGCCATCAGTACTTCGCGGTATGAACCGCCCACTCCAGCAGCAGAAGGGTCAACGACCACTGTCCTAGGTACCGTCCTCATTGCCGCGTCAATGCTACATCGGTTTACTAGTGCCCATAGACTAGCATGCATTCGGTACTGTTCAATACTTGACCAAGGGGCCGACCACGGACGGGTCCTAGGTTCGACAAGGCAGGGCTACCGCAGTCAACACCCATGTATTGCTGCAAACCTACACATGCATCTTCCCTGCCCGGTCATAACATCAAAATAAACTTCTTTTATAGATCCCGTTCCAGCGGTCAAGTTCATTTCTTAGTAATAATAATGCCCAACGAGCCTATTTATTACTAAGCTTAGCGTAACAGTACCGATTCTACCAAGTTCTAATGACAGTGGTATAGGTCATTTGGGTATCATGCAAGGTGGGTTCCAATCAACTTCCATGACCTAATGCAACAATAATCATTGACACTAGTAATATTGAAAACTAGCAACTTTATAAAATGGTGAATGAAAACCGGGGCTTGTCTAGATTGACACTACTGTTAGCGACTTCAACCTCTTGTTCCTGAGACTCAGTCTCCTTCTGATCCTCTTCGGGCTCCTGGTTGTCGTTGCCTATATGATGACAAAGGTGTTAACGGTATTGTCGTAACACCGTTATGTGCAATGATATAATACATACAAGCACATTGTGTTTTGATGTCGATAAATTATTATTATGTTCTCGAAGCCATATGCTTCAAAGAAACAAATTAGAGTTTCATCATTTTATGTGTGCTAATCATTTATTTAGGGTTGTTATAGTCTTTCAGAATAATTAAGTAATTAAAATAGTAACCAATCGATTCTGATCTTGAGTGATTTATCATGAACAGGGACATAGATGAATTGTATTTTTACCAATTTACAGCCTCTGGATATAATTACTCTAATTACTAGCATTTATTAAAGTAAAATAGTGGTATGAGCAATTAATTTAATTTAATTAAGTAAACTTAAGTTTCTAGACTTTTGTAATTTACTGAGCACAGAGACTTGTATGAATGATTTTTGTGCCAAGTGGCAGGGGCCAATTAATTATAAAATAATTACTAGAATTAATTTAAGTGAACATAGTAAATAATTTCTAGAGCCTAAAATAATTCATATTTTACTAAACCAAAATTTGTGGTGATAGATAATTATTTATTTACTAAGCATGCCAAAAATCAAGATTTAATTCCATTCCTAGAATTCCTGGTGAATTAATTTGTGTTTTCACAATTTAATGAATTATCAAACATGCATGGACAGGGGCTAAGATTTATCATTTTACTAAAATAGAGCTCTTCAAGGTGAACCTAACAAATTTTGTTTGGGCTTCATTGGAGTTAAATTAGATTTACTAGGAGTTTTCAAAGTTTTATGCATTTTTCTGGAATTTCCTAGGTATTTCTGGTTCTAACTATTGACATGTCAGTACCATGTGGCAACCACGTCAGCGCCATGTGGGTTCCAGCTCAGCTGCCAGGAGGATGCCAGTCAGCCCGCCGGAGCTGGGCGGCGTGCAGCCGGAGAGCTGACTGCCGGCGGCTGCGCGGGGCGAAAGTTCGCCGCGGGGGCAGAAAAATGTCGCGCACGTCTGGGCGGATAGCAGGGTGGGGTTCGTGAGGATGGGAAGCTCACCGGGAGGGTCGGTGATGAGAGGCAGTGGAAAATGAAGTTCAGCGAGGTCACGGGAGCGGTACCGGGCACCAACTCGATCGTTGTCGACTCATAGAGCTTCAGTGGTTGAAGGCGAACGGCGGCGTTGATGATGTCATCGAGGAAACAGGCCGGAGCTGGGAGCTCGTCGGCGAGGTGGCTTGATCAGGGCAGAGCAGAGAAGATGGCCGGGGAAGATTTGAGTTTGCCGGCGATCTTGTGCAAGAAAATTAGAGGAAACGGGTCAGGCGTGTTCGACGGGGAGTTGCGCACGAAGGAGAAGAGAAAAGGGAAAGGGTGGCTCACCAAAGGCCGCGAATTTTGAGGCAGCAGTGGAGGGGGTCGCCGAAGGGGTTCACCTTGGTTTTCCTTTCGATTCAACCATTGCGCAAGGGAAATCGGCCAAGCAAGGGTGAGGCGCGCGTGATAGGATTTTGCTCACGTGGGGGAAAGCAATGGAACGGCGACGGCCGAGCTCGAGCTTCGGCTCTGCTCAACAATGGCAGAATTGGGAGGGAGAGAGAAGAAATGGAAGAGAGTGCAGGGTGAGCGAGAGAATGAGTGAGCTTGAGGGTTCGCGAGTGCGCCTACTAGTTGCGCAGAGTGAGAAATAGTGAGTGGGGGATGAGAGCGGGAGAACCGGCGAGAATTGAAGTCTAACCGGTCGGCTATGGCGATGGTGTGCAGGAGAGGAAATGGGGCCGTTGGGCGACCGCGCGGTGAGTGGACGTGACAGGGGGGGGGGGGCAGAGAGGAGGTCAGCGGAGCTATAGCTCGCGCGCGGTTCCGAGGCGGGGAGTGAAGACGGCCCGGGTGATGCGCCGGCGGTAGAGAGGAGCTGGTAGGCTCTGCACCAGTGAGAGGGAGAAGAAAGGGATTTTTACACTGCGCCCCCTGATCTTTCAAGATCCTCACAAAAAGGTCCCTGGTCAAACTAGTTTCTTAATAAATCAAAATAAAATAGCTAGAGATTTCCTAAAATGGTGAAAATTGGTGGACTGACTATTTAAATGGTGGGAAACACTCTGGTAAATTTTATTTGAAATTTCCATAAACATGTTTTTAGATTTTATTAAATGCATTAATTAGTTACTTAAGAATCAATTAATTAATTAAGGGTCTTGCCAAGCAGATAAAATGCCCAATAAATTCCTAATATTCTATTTTATTATTACCAAACTGATGATGAATTTATTTGGCATGAGTTGTATAGAAATTCTTAAGTTGTTTCAATAACTTGGTTGCAGTATATTTATTTGCCTAGAATTAAATTAATAGATAGGCTCTATCATTTTATGTCATCATTTCCATGATTTGTGCTCCTCATTTTTGCTAAGTTAAGGTGAGACACCTAGGGTGTCACAGGATCGGTGTCGATGCTTGAGATCGGCAGTAAAATGTATAGGGCTACATCGAGACTAAGAACTACAATGGTAACACAAGACGCCGAGTTATACAGGTTCGGGCCCTCTCGATGAGAGTAAAAACCCTACGTCCTATGTTCTATGTGTTGTATTGATGTTGTAGAAAAACCTCTGTCTACTTGTCCTGTCCCTTGATGAGGGGTACCCTACTGCCTTATATATCTGGTCGGCAGGGGGGTGCATGAAGAGTCCTAGTCGTAACCCCTTAGGATTTACATAGAAAGTCTATCTCTACATGCCTTGTGCTCCAAGTTGAGTCGGTCGGCTTCCTTGTTGATAAAGTACCCAGTCAGCTACCGACTTAGTCTTGTATGAGGATACCCGTAAGGCAAGTATCCCACAGCAGCCCCCAAGTGCTTCCTGATTTTGAGCTTCAACTCTCAAAACGATCTTCAATGTAGATCATAAATTAGAAAGACCTCTTTATCAAAGTTCCTGATAGATCTGGTGCACCAGTTAGGTGCACCTGATCAGGTGTAGCCCCTGACTCTTGTATAATTTGGAAACTTAACAAATAATGCAAGAGTCTAATTATATTAGCTCTTATTATTTTGTATATGTTTTACTCAAACCATCAAGCATGAATCTAACAGACCTCTGGTCATCAAACCAGTAAGTTAACTTGCAAAGCTCCAGCCTTGCCGACCGATTATTAAATAGGCTGAGTGACATTCACCATGTCCGAGTGACTGGTCAGTCTGAATTTTATGATTTCAATCATATTCAATTCATGTGGACCAATATGACATCAATCATATAATGGTACTAGGCTAAATGACATCAATCATAATACAACCTTTCCCTAATAATCAGTCACTCTAATTATCCATAAGTCCAATTTTGACAATTTGGTTATTGATTTCAATCAATACCATAACCTTTGAACTTATATCCATATGATCATCAAGTCCTTTGCTACATGATCATCAAATCATGTAGATATGGCTAAATAATTTTCAAATGCTTCTCATCAAAGAAGCCCCCGAGCTTTATTTCTCAAGGTCTCAGACCCTAATCATACTTTAAGGCCCTTAATTAATCTTTGCTTAAGCAAAAAATCGTCACCACTGTATGGCCCACCCCGGCCCATGGGACCCTTAGGTCAAAAAGCGGGAGTATAAAAGGCAGCGTCGAGTTGACTCTCAGTCCACGCCACATTTGCGCACGAACCCTTCATCTTCCTTGCAGCTCCTCTGTTCTTGACTCCTCAACTTTCTAGCTAGGGTTGGCACCGTCACTTCCGGCCGCCACAGATCCCATCGCGCTTAGCCCCTAAGCCTTTGCTAGGGTTCAACATTTGATCTGCCACGCCCAAAACCATCATCACCATGGGTCGCAAGAAGGTTTCCACCTTGATCCCTACCACTCCTACTACTGCCGCTACGTCCTCATCATCGGAGACCGACATCCCGGAGTATCTTCGGGAGTTCTCAAAGAGCAACCTCTCCGAGGCCGACATGAATTAGATGGTGGTTGACGGCATCCTTCCAGAGCAAGTGCGGATCGACTGGAAGGTACCCCGTGAATCTTGCCCCATCCATATTCATAAACAGATTGTTCTATTCCGCTCGTTCTTCGAGCATGGCTTTGGAGTTCCCTGCTGCAGCTTCTTGCGCAGACTCCTTTCCTTTTATGGGATTGAGCTTGTCAACCTAAATACCAATTCCATCCTTCACATCACCATCTTCATGCACATGTGCGAAGCATTTCTGGGAATCCTCCCCCATTTCAATTTATTCTACCATCTGTTTGTCCTCCGTCCGCTGCCGACCAAGGACAATCAAGTAGCTATAGGCGGCGTTGGCTTCCAGTTGCGCAAGAAGGAGGCCTATATCAACATGCCATTGAAGACTGGGAACAAGAACTGGAATGATGAGTGGTTTTACTATGACAACCCTCCCCCAGTTCTAGCTGATTTCACCGGTGCCAAGGCGATTCCTCTGGCGCAATGGACAGAGAAGCCCGATCCGACCAATCCTCAGGTGGTCACTCTGCTGAAAAAGATAGCCGACTTGAAGGCTGAAGGTATTGACGGAATTACCGTCACCAAGAGCTTCATAGTACGTAGAGCGCAGCCCCTGAAGCTATAGAGTCACCCGGCATGGAACTACGTCAATAATGACAAAACCAGGGAGGTGCCTGACCCGCCGAATGGTGAGCTCCGTAAGAACGCCGGTCAAAAATGTTTGAAGGAGATATCCTTTAGGATGACTCGCTGATCAAGAAGGCGTATAACAAGGGCACTATGCAGGCCCGAGTAAGCCTCAGTCTGCTTTGAGCAATCCTTTATGTTCTTGTCTTGATGCCTTGCTTGATATTTTGATTCTTGTGCAGGTTCTGGATACTTATATTTCTCATCCTCCGCTGCCTCCGACCGATTCCGAGAGACCGAACTATGTTGATAAGACGCAGTAGACCGACACTAGAGGCTTGAGCTCTTCTGCAGGCGCTCGTCCTGACCCGGTCTCCACCCTGCCTCCCCTCCCCCCTCCGGTCGACGAGTAAAGCAGACCGTTGGGCACCGACGGCAATATATAGGAGATCAGGATGATGATGAAGAGTTGTCGTCTGCTTACGCCGGTCATCTCACCCCCACTCCCTCCGACCGACCTTCAAGCCAGTTGGAACCCCCGAGCCAAACTCAGAGTGAGGCTGGGAGGGTGGATCAGATCGACAAGGTAGAAAAATCTGCCCAGAAGAGAAAGGAGACTGATTTTCAGCCAACTTCTTTGAAGAAGAGGTTGTGCCGAATTAAGCTCAAGAAGGCTCCTAGGTTAATTCTTTAACCTTATACTCCTTATCTCTTATTGCCATCCGTAACACATCTTAATCTCTTCCATATTCATTTTGACAGTAGTCGGACGAGTGGTTCTCAGAGTGCCCAATAGTCCGGAGACACTCGGTCTGGACCTCCTCCTCGCCCGACTGATCTGCCCAAGTCGGTCGGCAAGTGATCAAACACGCCGATCGAGGTGGATAAGCCAGTTGACAAGGCAATTCCTGCCCCCATTCCGGCACCTGTACCCCAACCTGCTCCAGCCGTGATCTCTTCACCTCTTGACAAAGGTAAGGCGACATTATCTGCAGATTTACTCGGTCGGCCCGAGGTGGAGGACGTGGAAATCATGCATCAACATCGTGAAGCTAGCAAGGTACTTCAATACTCTGCTTTTGCTTTGTCTTAATCTTGCGTTTAAGCTTAACCTCTTTTTGTATACAGAAAATGTATGTTCTCGTATAGAGAAAATAGGCTAGGGTGGAATACCTTGAAGCTGAAACTTTTGGTATGTCCTAAACTCTTTGGTCTTCAAGTCTTTAAATAAGACTAACATTTTGTTGGTGTTTTACTAGTCACCGATTAGCAGCTTGCCAAAGCAGAAAAGGAGATTGAAAAGCTATAGACCAACCAAAGAGAAATGACCAAGGCCTTAAACCAAGGCCAAGAAGATTTAGCTGGTAAGATCACTCACCACCTATGTTCAAATAACCATCCAATCACTCTAGCGTTAAAGATCAAATATTTGTCTTTTAGCTGGTGATCAGAAAGTTACCGACCTGGAGAAGTTGACTTCCAATCAGCAAAGGTTTGTCAATGCCTTGAATACTGAGAAGGAAAACCTCTCCAAGCCAGTCGAGGACCAGAAGGCCGAGATCACTCGGCTGCAGAAGGAGTTGAAGGAGGCTGACGCCAAGATAGAGGAAGCTAAGAGCACCTCCAGTAAGCCATTCGTTATTTCTCACATCTGCTTGATTCCTCTTTTGATCATACTAACCAACAAATTATCATTTGCAGCTCTATCTTACGCCGCTCGGAAGGCAATGGACTATGTTCATGTAGACCGAGTAGAGCAGTCTGGCCACTCCTTGGAGTACTTGCTGGAGCATGCATCAGAAGATATTGCTCATAACACTCGACGAGTGGCGACCGAAGCCGGCATGCATCAGAAGATATTGCTCATAACACTCGACGAGTGGCGATCGAAGCCGGGAGTCAGGTTCTGGCTATTTGCCAATCTTGGTCTCCTGCTCTGCCATTGGACAAGATCAAGGAGGGCTTCAACCCAGACTTGGCTGATGATCAATGCTAGTTGCTCTTGGATTCCATGCTGGAGACTTTCCGAGCTTTGGTCGACAATATAGAGATCAATCCGACCGTGCCTACTCCTCCAGCAACTCCTGAGGTTGAGCTACGAGCTGAATCTTCCTCTCCTTCAAAGGAGCTGTAAATCCTGTAATATTAGAGATCATTAGCAATATCTATGTAATGAAACAATATTACCTGTATGTAAACTAGTTTCATGCTTATCATCTTTAAAAGATTGATAAAAATGTCACAAGTATGTTTCGGTCATTGAGAAACTCAAATTGTATGGGTCTGCCTTAACATTTTAGGTTGTGACTCGTAACCGCGTAACAAGCAGAGTCGACCAATCGACACATGACCTCTCGCACTTTGGCTCTGGGTTTAGTGTAGTGGTAGTCTGATGTGCAGTATAAAGTATATAACCATAATGTATAGACGTTAGACCATGAAATGAAGACCATATTCAAAGAGAAGAGATCGGTCAAAAAGTAGTCCAAAACCAAAATACGGTTAGACTGAGGTGGGACATTATTACTAGCCCCCTGGCTTGATTGTTTAATAAAATAAATTAAGGAATCGAGACAATATAGAATGAAAATCATCAAAAAATCTTTCATCAAAAAGACCGAAGTTTCATTCATGAATAATGTATAAGTATACAAAGGAATAATTAAGTATAGAAATGATGTAGCTGATTTATGTTCCAAGAATTTGGTATATCATCGCCGTCTTCATACATCAGTCGGTAAGCCCCCGGGTGAGTGACTTCCTTCACAACATATGGTCCTTCCCACTTTGGAGAAAGCTTATGCTGGTTCTTTGTTGACTGCACTCGGTGAAACACTAAATCTCCAACTTGGAAGTGGCGACTACGTACATTTTTATCATAATAACGACATAAGCCTTGTTGGTAAAGTGCCGACCGAAATAGAGCGCGATCACGCAACTCCTCTGCTGCAATCAAATCAATCTCTCGATTCTCCTTAGAAAGTTGTTCATCATACGCCTGAACCCGTGCCGAAACAAGGCTGACTTCGGTCGGCAGCATAGCTTCTGAGCCGTAGACTAATGAGAAAGGTGACTGACTAGTTGCCCGACTGGTGTTTGTGCGAAGCCCCCAAAGAACTGAAGGCAATTCTTTGACCCACCGACCGGCATAAGGCTTAAGCCTGTCGATATCCGAGGTTTCAATCCTTGAAGAATCATACCATTGGCACGTTCGGCCTGCCCATTGCTTTGAGGATGAGCCACTAATGCAAAGTGGATTTTTATTCCCATCTCATTGGCAAAGTCACGGAACTCCACTGAAGTGAATTGAGTGCCATTATCGGTAATAATATCATGGGGAACCCCGAACTGAGTGAAGACATCCTTGACAAACTCGATAGCCTTCTTCGACGTAATCTTGCTGTCCGGCTTTGCTTCAATCAACTTGGTGGATTTGTCAATAGCAACAAACAGATAAGTGAACCCGCCTGGCGCCTTTTTGAAAGGACCAACAATATCGAGCCCCCAAACAGCAAAGGGTCAAGTTAAAGGTATCATCTGAAGTTGCTGTGAAGGCACATGCGTTTGTTGAGCGAATAATTGACAACCTTGACACGTCCAAACGACACGGTGTGCATCTTCAACCGCCGTGGGCCAATAAAACCATTGCTGGAAAGCTTTGTCGACCAAAGTCTTGGAAGTTGCATGATTGCCACATATCCCAGAATGAATTTCTTAAACCAACCTCTGGCCTTCTGTTATTGAGATGCATCTTATAAAGATGTTTGAACCTCCTCTTTTATAGAGTTGGTCTCCCACTAACAAATACCCTCGGCATCGGGTCTCCAACCTCCATCGCTCATAAGGATTCGAAGGCAGCGTTCCCTTATCCAAATATTGGATGAGCGGGTCACGCCAATCGGTCTCCATGTTGTCATCACCAACGAGATCAGTGACATCACTCATTAATACATCCTACCGAGGATAAATCATGGGGGAATCCAGAGTGTGTAAGAAAACACCTGACAGGACCATAGACCGGGATGATCCCATTTTGGCCAATTCATCAGCCGCTTGGTTATTGTCTTGAAGAACATATGTGAACTTCAATCCATCGAATTTGTCTTCGAGCTTCCTTACTTCCTTCGAGCTTCAGTGACATCACTTATTAATAGTTTTTGTATATGCCCCTCTTCTTCACGGTCGACCGTTAAAACAGTACTCATAACCTGAGTTGTGGCCGATATGTAAAGCTGAAGTTTTTCTCCTGGCTCCGGAGGCACCAACACTGGAATGCTGCTGAGGTAAACCTTCAACTCGTCCAATGCCAACTCCGCCTCTTTGGTCCAAATGAAGTCTTCCTGCTTTTTAAGCAGTCGGAAAGGTTGTAACCCTCTAATCCCCAGTCGGGAAATAAAGTGACTCAAAGATGCCATACATCCGGTTAGCTTCTGTACATCCCTTTGAGAATTAGTTGGCCCCATACCAAGGATCGCCTTGATTTTATTCGGGTTGGCTTCTATACCTCATTTCGAAACGATGTAACCGAGTAGCTTTCCCGAAGGAACCCCAAAAACACACTTCTTATGATTCAGCCTTATTGAATAATGCCTCAGATTGTCCAAGGTTTCTACCGAGTCAGAAATAAGCTCTTCGACGTTCCAAGTCTTGACAACGATGTGATCAACATACGCTTCTACGTTCTAACTGATCTGAGCAGCAAGGCACCGTTGAATACCTCATTGGTAAATCACGCGAGCGTTCTTCAGACTGAAAGGCATTGTGATATAGCAATAGGCACCGAAGGGCGTTATAAAGGATGTTTTAATCTGATCTTTGACTTTCAGTGGGATCTGGTGATAGCCTGAATAGGCATCCAGAAAGCTCAAGAGCTCACACCCGGCTGTCGAGTCTACAATCTGATCAATACGAGGAAGAGCGAAGGGGTCTTTAGGATAGACCTTGTTGAGATCAGTATAATCAACACACATCCTCTATTCTTTATTCTTCTTGGATACAAGGACTAGATTTGCTAACCGGTCGGGATGATACACCTCCTTTATAAACTTAGCATTTAATAGTCTAACTATCTCCTTCTTCATGGCGTCCTTGCGATCTTGCGTAGATCTTCTAAGATTCTTCCGAACGGGGGTAGCTCCAGGAGGTACCCTTAACTTGTGCTCAATATTTTCCCTACGAACTCCCGGCATGTCAGATGGTTTCCCTGCAAAGATGTCCCTATTTTCCTAGAGGAAAAGAGTGAGCGCGAGTTCCTATTTCTCGTCGAGGATGGCCCCAGCATAAGTTACCTTATCAGGGTCCTCAGGATCGAGTATGATTTCCTTGGTATGGATGTCATCGGTCTGAATCTTGTCTTTGGTAGGCTTCTTTGTTGGAACCACCGCACCGGTCTGCTCCTCCGTGCCGACTGCCTGCTGGATCTCCTTCTGGTCGGACAACATCAACTGTTTATTGGCCATCTCACAACTCTGTACATCACAATCAAGAGAATTCTAAAGATCAGAGTGGAGGGAGATTATTCCGTTCGGGCCTGGCATCTTGAGGGTGAGATATGGATAATGCAGGATAGTCATGAATTTAGCCATAGCCGGTCGATCGATGATAGCATGATATGCTGAGTCAAAATCCGCCACCTGGAAGAGAATGCGCTTGGTCCTAAAATTCTCACGGGTCCCGAAGGTGACCAACAGACTGATCTGTCCAATAGGAACTGAAGTCTTGCCAGGTACAATCCCGTGGAAAGATGAAAAACTCGGTTGAGGATCATTGATTGATAGACTAAGCTATTTGAGAGTCTTGGTGAAGATTAAGTCCAAACTGCTTCCTCTATCAATGAGTACTTTGTTGAACTTCACCTCCTTCATCATAGCAGCAAGCACCAGCGGGTATCGACCCGACTTCGGGATGTGCTTGGGGTGATCCGACTGATCAAAGGTGATTGGCATCTCAGACCACCTCATGAATTGAGGTGCAGCCGGTTCCACCGAGTTGATATCGCAAAGTTCTAGCTTCTGCTTGCGCTTGGACACATAGGCATTCGGGCCACCAAAGATGAAGTTGACTTCCTTGCGAGGCTCCTGGAACTCTCATGAGTCGTCCTTGGCCCCATCGTCATTGGTCTTGTCTTTGCTATTGCGCCTCGGGGGATCTTTGGCCACCTTGAGCACAGCTATTCCAAACCCTTCAGTCGATAGCAATCCTTTGCTTTGTGGTTTCCCTTTGGGTGCCAAAGGCATGGGCCACTCAGAAGCTCATCCGTGGACGGTTGGCTTGTTCGAGGGTTCTTCTGAAGTCGGTCCATCGTGTGAACCTCGTTATCAGGCTTCCTCTTCTTGTCCTTCTTGGAGGACTCGGGCTTGTCCGACCGCATCTCTTTGCCTTTTCCTCGGATGTCATCCAACACCGACTCAACAGACGTGAACTTGTCAGCGATCTCGACGCACACTTGAGCGGTCAGCATGAGGTCATGATTCCTTCGACCGATCTCATGAACCAAATCATCGCTACGGATCCCTCCTTGGAAGGCGGCAATGATTTGTTGGTCCGGGACATTGGGGATCTCATTCTTCTTAGCGCAAAATCACTTGATGTAGTCACGAAGAGGTTCATCGGTCTTCTGCTTGATCCGAGTGAGGTTGAAATGGTTGCCCAGTCGATTGCTGGTAGCTTGGAAACTTTCTATGAGCTTCCTGTTAAGGTCTCCCCAAGATGTGATTGACTCCTCTGGAAGAGATGTGATCCATATCCGAACAGCTGGATCCAGGCAGACCGGGAGGTAATTAGCCATTACATAGGAGTCACCTCCAGCCGACCGAATCGCTGTGCTGTAAAGCTGCTGCCACTCTCGGGGATTGGTCTGACCATCGTATTTTTTGATGGGGACCGGCTTGAATCCTTTTGGCCATCGAGCTACGTGAAGCCTAGGGACGTAAGCCTTGATGCCATCGATCTCATCGTCGGTCGGCATCATTGACCGCCTATGCCAGTCTGGAGATGGAATTGCACGGCGGTCGTGTCGCGGTCCAACATCATCATCATGACGACGACGCCGATGGTCGTTATCATCATTATCACACCGATCTCGATCGTCTCGTCGACATCGGTCATCGCGGTTGTGCCTTGGAGGAGGATTTTGACGGTCCTCTCACCAGTCGTCCCGTCGTCGTCCGTTCTCCAATCACGGCGTTCTTCCTCATAGCGTCAGTTGTCCTGAGCGCGTTCTTCATAGTGAGAGTTGATGGTATCTCGTCCATCATGGAGGCTGAGAGAATTTCTCAGATCTTCACGCCTTTGCCGACCTCATGAAGATACGTGACTAGAGCTTGTGACCGACTGAGACTTTGCGGCCTCTTGAGCTGCAGCGGCCTAAAGCATAGCCACCACCTTCTGCATCGCAGGGGTCTGATAATTCGTGTTGACCATTAGAGTGTCGAGCAAAGTTTTGGCCTCTGTGATGCTATTCTGAGGAGTGTGGTAGACCATAACGCCATCCACTTCGAGTTCTGGACCGAGATCCAGTCGGCGTGCGTTGCATGAACCGCGTGACCCTCTTGGTCGACGGTGGTGTCCGACCGATAAGTCATCAGCTGGAGGGTCCTCCTCCTGTTGACCTCCTTTGGCTAGTTGATTCGGGTGGCCATCAACGGGGTTATCTTCATGTTTACCGTTTTGGGCACCATCTTGGTCTCCATTCGCGGGATCTGCTATATCCACCATGTTGATAGTATGGGGATATGGGTAAGTGGATCCGAACGAGTCCTCATCAAAAGACCGATCCGATTTTGAATCATTCCCGAAGGAAGGATCTTCTTCCTCAGATCCGAGTGGGACCAACGCGGGGATCATGCAAGACGAACTCGGTGATCGTGCCTTGGAGACAGCTGTGGCCGAGTCAGATCTGTGGTTTTCCAAACCTAGGGCTCCATTGTCGCAAACTATGAAGTCGAGTGATCCAAATGAGATCTTGAAGTCCGGTGAATACTGGATGATGGGAATTTCAGCCATCGTAGTCGACGGAGAATTCTGGCGAGCCTTGTCCCCTACCTGGCATGCCAACTGTCGAAGCTTGAGATCGGTAGTAAAATGTATAGGGCTCCGTCGAGACTAAGAACTATGATGGTAATACAAGACACCGAGTTATACAGGTCTGGGCCCTCTCGATAAGAGTAAAAACCCTACGTCCTGTGTTCTGTGTGTTGTATTGATGTTGTAAAAAAACCTCTGTCTACTTGTCCTGTCCCTCGATGAGGGGTACCCTGCCGCCTTATATATCCGGTCGGTAGGGGGGTACATGAAGAGTCCTAGTCGTAACCCCTTAGGATTTACATAGAAAGTCTATCTCTACATGCCTTGCGCTCCAAGTTCAGTCAGTCGGCTTCCTTGTTGATGAAGTACCCGGTCGGCTACCGACTTAGTCTTGTATGAGGATACCCGTAAGTCAAGTAGCCCACAATCGGGATGTAGAATTCAAGATTGAGCTTCAGAGAGGCACTGCACCCATATCCAAGAGATCATATAAAATGGCACCCAATGAACTAGCAAAGTTAAAAGAGCAGCTGAAAGAGTTGGTAGATAAAGGATTTATCTGACCAAGTTCTTCACGTTGGGGTTGTCCAATGCTATTTTTGAAGAAAAAAGGTGAGACCTTGAGGCTATGCGTAGATTATCGACCCCTCAATGCTATGACTATCAGGAATAAGTACCCACTGCCTTGCATTGACATTCTCTTTGATCAGTTAATTGGAGCTAAAGTTTTCTCCAAGATCGATCTGCATTCTGGATACCACCAAATCAAGATCCGTGCCGAAGATATCCTCAAGACAGTATTCTCCACTCGATACAGACTTTATGAGTATTTGGTGATGTCTTTTGGATTGACAAACGCACTGGCACACTTCATGTATCTCATGAACTCTGTGTTTATGCTAGAGCTAGACAAGTTCGTAGTGGTGTGCATTGATGATATTCTAGTCCATTCCAAGTCAGAAAAAGAGCATGCAGAGCATCTTCACATTGTATTGCAGAGGTTAAGGGAACATCAGCTATACGCTAAGTTTAGCAAATGCAAGTTTTGGTTGCAGCAAGTACCATTCTTAGGTCACATCATTTCTGAACAAGGCATAGTGGTAGATCCCATCAAAGTAAGAGATGTATTGAATTGAAAGACGCTGAAAATTGTGTTCCACGTGCATAGTTTCCTTGGACTGGCTGATTACTACCGCCGTTTCATCCCAAACTTCTCCAAAATTGCAAAACCTATGACTAAGCTACTCAAGAAGGAAAAGTAATTCGTATGGGACCAGGGATGTAAGGATGCTTTTCAAACCCTAAAGAAGCATCTTACGACTGCCCTAGTATTAGCTCAATCGGATCTGGGAAAACCATCTGATGTGTATTGTGATGCTTCACGTATCGAATTGGGTTGTGTACTCGTGCAAGATGGAAGAGTCATTGCTTATGGGTCCAGGCAACTAAGGAAGCATGAACAGAACTACCCAACCCATGATCTGGAATTGGCAGCAGTGGTACTAGCATTAAAAATGTGGAGACATTATCAGCTTGGTAATCTAGTCCGTATCTACACCGATCACAAGAGCCTAAAGTACATCTTCACCCAGGACCACCTAAACATGAGGGAAAGTCATTGGTTGGAATTAATCAAGGACTATGAATTGGAAGTGCATTAGCACCCCGGAAAAGCTAATGTCGTGGCTGATGCACTAAGTCGCATGGCCCAATGCCATCATATCATGGTCAGCCCTCAAGCCCAAGATGGTCATTACGTCCAAGTAACACCCCACGGAGCTCTCTATAACATAGCGCTAGTACCTACCTTGCGAGAAGAAGTAGTAGAAGCCCAGAACACAGATATTGGCATAGCACATCTCAAGAGGAGACTAAAAGAGGGTGACGATAAGGTCCGATGTTTTGGAGAAGATGAAGAAGGCGTTCTATGGTTTAAGGATTGCTTAGTAGTGCCCAAGAATTTGCAACTTCGCAAGAAAATCTCGGATGAAGCACATGTTGCAAAATACTCTATGCATCCGGGAAGCAACAGCTCGTTATGTAGATATTGGTGGACTCGCATGAAGAGAGAAATAGCTCGTTATGTAGCCAAATGCGACACATGCCATCGAGTTAAAGCCGACCATCTAAAGAAAGCTGGTCCGTTGCAACCTCCAACTTGGAAATGGGCTGATATCAACATGGATTTCATTGTCGGCTTACCAAAGACGTCGCACAAATTCGACTCCATCTGGGTTATTGTTGATCGACTAACCAAGGTGGTACACTTTATACCAGTCTCCACATGATTTAGAATGGAGCAGTATGCACATATAATGATCGGATTCTTTGTTTGCACGGAGTGCCCAAGAGCATCATATCTAATAGGGGCTCACAGTTTGTTCGACGCTTCTGGGAGCAGCTCCTTGCGTCATTGGGCACAAGGTTGATTAGAGGTTCTGCATACCACCCACAAAACAGACAGTCAGATGGAAAGGGTGAACCAAATATTGGAGGACATGTTGAGAGCCTATGTATTGGATCAGAGCAAAAAATGGGATGAATGCTTACCCTTGGCAGAATTTGCATACAACAATAGTTATCAAGAAATCATCAATATGGCACCGTTTGAGGCCCTATATGGTCACCGTTGTCGCACACCATTGAGTTGGTGAGAATCAGGGGAAAGAGTAACATTCGACAAGGAATTAGTGCAACAAGCCGAGGAGAATGTAAGGGAAATCCAATCGAATCTACGAGCGGCCAAGTTCAGGCAAAAGAGCTATGCTGATAGAAGACACGCTCACTTGAGTTCAATGTTGGCAACCTAGTCTACCTTTGAGTGTCGCCTACGAAGGGCGTACAACAATTTTGGATTCGCGGAAAACTAGCACCCTGTTACATTGGCTCATATCCGATCGTTGCCAGGTGTGGACCTGTAACCTACAATCTCCGACTACCAAGGGAGCTTGCTAGAGTGCATCACAAATTCCATGTGTCCCAACTAAAGAAATGTCTGAAGACACCGATAGACGTCCGCTTGGAGAGCACCGAACAACTACAACCCGACTTGACATACTCAGAGCGGCCGGTGAAAGTGCTAGATGAAAAGGAGCGGGTCACCCGCAAGAAAACGCTTAAATTCTATAAATTTCAGTGGAGCAACCATAGTGAGAAAGAAGCCACCTGGGCGACTAAAGAATTTCTACAAAGTCGCTACCCCGAGTTCCTGCACCACCACCTAGGTAAACTGTTATAACATCCCTTAATCTTAGGGCAAGATTTCTTAAAGGAGGGAGGGCTGTGACACCCCTACTGCCACACTAGGGTTATGCTCACCAGAAACAAGAATTTAGCACAAGATTAAACTGTAAATAATTAAAAGTCAAATAGAATTCAAGTGAATTTGGAAGACATTTAAACTACAAGTCTAATTTTTTCAACATAAGTCAGCACTACCAAAAATATATGTTCTAGAGGCTGGCAAGATAGAATTTTCTTAGGATTTTATGCCCCTGTTTGATGCCCCAAATAAATACTTAAAGTCTCAAAAACAACCCCTATAGTGGAAAATATCTATGTAATTCCAACATAATCCAAACCCTAAACATATTTTCTTAATTTCTACATAATGTGGTGAGTCTGCCCATATTTTTAGTTCCCCCTTATCGGTCTTGGATTAATCCCCATGAAATTTACAAGTATAGACAATTAGCAGGTTAGGAAAATAAACAAAATTCAAAATTCCCTATGGGACCCACATGTCAGCAACTGTGAAGAAACACACCCGGTGCTGCGTGTTCTCCCTACCCACTGCCCGCCGTGTGGATGCCGGGCAACGCCCGTTCCCATGGATCGATGCCCTCGCCACCCCGCCCCGACATCCTTCTTATTAGTATTTAGGAAAAAAAATACTAAGTCCCTGTGCATGTTAGTATTTTTACCAGCACTAAATTAAATGCAAAAACACTAGTAAATTCATATGTAAATTTATGTGGATGATAAGTTCTTGAGACTTGGTGTAAATTCATGTTTGGACATGTTTAACCCCCTGCAAAGTCACAATTTATAATTCTCTGTATAATTTTCACAATTAATTAACTGGCCTCTTCATTGTTTAATAATGGCAGCATGGATGAAAGTGAAAGTTGGCCAATAAATCATCCCTGATATGTCTTATCTACAGTAAATCAACCATATGCAAATGAACTCCAGAACCATGCTAAATAATTATTTCCTTCTAAGATCTAATAATTCCTTTAATTCTATTAAATCTTGGTATCTTACTAACATAGCACACTCCTATTCACTTCCACATATGGATATTCTCGTGTTAGCATATATTGTTGAGAAAGTGCCCTCAACCGGCCCTCTTATGCATCATCATTTGCATCATATAGATCACGAAGTGAACCACATGGAGGCAGAATAGGACCAGGAGCCAGAAGGACCGGGTGGTGTTTCAACTAACTAGGAGCAGGACCAAGGCAAGCCCCGGTGCATCCCACAGCTTTACATTTTTACTTTATCACTAGTTAGGGATTTAGGCTTGTTTGTGCATTAAGTTTATAGGAGATGTTTGAAAACCTAGCATTGCAGTATGAGAAACCATGTCGATGTGCCATGGTTTGCTATATTTGTGATGAGTAATTGACTTGAGCGGATTTGGTGTTTGAGTTGAAATGCGGGAATCTAGATATTGCATGGGTTTGCATATCATGGTCATGACTAACCAGAGTTGGTGGAGATATTTGTGATATTGCAGGAGATGGGAAATGTGTTTGCTTGTCTCATGATGTGTAGGTCACTGGAGTCGACTTGGCTGTCAACGGCGAGAGGATCGGGCACAAGGTGGGGACTTGGGGCCAGACGATCGGGATGCCAGGTGAAGTCAAGGGTGATCCAGACTGTACATGTGGAGAGGCAAGAAGTACGGATGGTTTCATGGTTGAGCCTCAAAACCGTCATGGTGATGAAGACGACGTGTTGACGAAGTCAAGGCGAACGGGATGCCGGTGCAAGTGACAAGGGGGACCGATGGACAGAGACTGGGAAAGACTTGACGGTGGTCAGGATCGCGGGACAAGGTGACACGTCTCGACATTGAGAAGTTGTGCTTTGAGAAGCATGCAAGACGGTTTCCCGGGTTGGGCCTCAAAACCGGTGGCGGTGGTTGGTGGTGCACGTGGCACCATCACGGAGGTTGCTTCGTGATGAAGCGAAGACGTGAAGCGTCCGATGGCATTCGGGCGATGAGGAAAAAGATGGACGGTTATGCCCCCGGTGGTAAGTGGGTGTGTTATGTAGGTCAACGGTAGAGTGGTCATGGGGACAATAGACCCTAGGCCTATATAAGGAGAGGTGTGGCTAGTGGGGAGGTGCCTCTCTTCCCATTAGCCTTGTGTTAGGGCTCTATTCAAAGCACTAGGAGAGGACTTAATATTTTAGAGGAGAGGAAAGGGTGTGTGAGTGATATCTCTTGCTCTTCTAAAAAGTGGGAGGAAGAGGGTGGCTTCCTAGCCTTGTACCTATGGATCTTGTAAGCACCTTTCTATGATATGAGAAGTATTTTCGTGCTCAAGATTTTCCTCTTCACTTGAATCCCAAAATCCCCTTTTTCTTATTTTCGGAGCTATTTTCGTGGTGATTGTCGATCTCACTTTTGGATGAGTTTTTGGTTCGAATTTCTTGAGAAACATATTGCTAGGATGATCTAGAACAATCCTCTATGGATCCTTGACCGAATCAATAGCTCTAGCACTTTCGATTTGAAGGATTTCTCAAGTTTCACCTTTTTGGTGTTCTTGGTACAAGATTTGAAATTCATAACGATCCCTTGTGTTTTTGGAGTTGATCACTTTATAGGAGGGTCGTGATGTATTGAGGATCATCTGGTCCAAATTTCATGATTTTTAGAGTTCGTTTGATAGGGTTTTAGTAATTTTCTTTCCCGAACGGAGCTGCTGTTTTGACCATGACGGAACTTCCGTGATCATGACGGAACTTCTGTCAAGAACCACGGAACTTCCGTGAGTGACAGTGTTCCCGTCGCCTGGAACTTCCGTAACTGACGGAACTTCTGTCGGGCACCATGAAACTTATGTCGGGTACCACGAAACTTCCATCAGGCTCTGTTCTATGACCTTTCGGACCTTCCTTGTTTTGGTTTTTGTTTCTTTTGTGCTTTCGCTATGTGTCCTTTTGGTTTGAGTCATTCCCAGGGTTAACACATTACAAGTTAGTGTGTGTAATCTTGGTGACTCGGTTAGAGGTTTGTTTGGGTTGTAGTTGGGACATAGGCCAAGTGCTTGAAAAGAATTTGAATTGGCTCCCATTCACACCCCCCTCTGGTCACCTTCTTAGTCCTTCACAATAGGTCTCCTTACCGATGATAGCCTCAGGACGGTAGTCGCTCTGCCTAATCTAGGATGACTATTCGTCTAGTGGTATGGAGACCACTCGCAAACCAGGAAACATTACCACTGGGGAATGATATCGGCTGAATGAAAGTTTGGCTAGGATAGCAATGAAGACCGGACAAGCAACTAGGTGGAATGGGAAGGACAGATTGTCTTAAAGGAGTTAGCCCCATCTGAGTCACCTAAGGCTACTCCTCGTGTCAGGCCCATGGGATCATGGTTGAGTGTACTATTTGCATGCTGGAGTTATGGGCCTAATAAACTGACGTAGCTATGACTACTATCGCGTCAAAAGGTACCCTGCTCCTTGAGGTGGAACTAGGGCTGAGGGGTGGGAGCAATCCACCCATGGATGGCGGTATGAGATGCATCGTGTTGGGGGACCCTTCCCCGGGGAGTCAAGCGTGGAAGACCTTGCAGTACAGTATGGGAAAGGTTTCTCCTTGTGGCTTGCATGAAGCTCGTATAGATCATGCAAGCAAGTTTCTCCTGTAGGATGTAAATTGATTCGAGTCACTGCCCCTCACTGTAATGAGTACCACTTGATTGCTGCTCCAGAACGTTGTTGTAAGCCATTAATATGATGAATGAGTTCAATATTGCTGTATGGAATTATTATTAATTTAATTGCAACCATGATTGTTTTAGTTATAGTGCAAACTAAATTTATTATTTCGCATGTCAACTTAACTTGCTTCTAAAACTTGAAAAAAAAAGGATCCACTCTTAGGATGGCTTTTTTGCAACATAAACCCTACCCTTAGCCACTGCATGTCTAGGAGTCGTCTGTAGATGGCCATATTGATGGGTCAGTTTTGCTTAGTATTAGTTGCTCAGGGCATAGCTCTATGTGGTTTTCAGATGACCAGGTTGGAGACTGTCACTGTGGTGGAAGGTTCCACTCCGAGGGCCAGCATCCTGACTGCTGGAACATTGAGTGGGAACAGTGTACCGACAATGAGAGAACTATTTCCGTTCATTGCCGTTATGGTGTTTTGGCCAAAACACCTATCATGGCCGGATGTTCAATGTGTATCACAATGAGAGAACTATTTCCGTTGAACCATTTCTATTACTGTTGAATTATTTTGCTTCTGTGCTTTTAAAAACTCTGATTTGTAACTTTAATTCAGACTTATGTAAAACTCTGTACCCTATCTTTGTTCTTGTTGCAACTATATTTGAGAAACCATGTGGATATATGCCATGGTTTGCAATATATGTGATGAGTAATTGACTTGAGCGGATTTGGTGTTTGAGTTGAAATACGGGAATTTGGGGATTGCATGAGTTTGTGCATGTCATGGTTTTGACTAACCGGAGTTGGTGGAGGTATTGGTGAAGTTGCACGAGATGAGAAATGTGTTTGCTTGTCTCATGATGTGTAGGTCAATGGAGTCGACTTGGCGGTCGACAGCGAGAGGATCAGGCACAAGTAGGGGACCTAGGGCCGGACGATCGGGATGCCGGGTGAAGTCAAGGGTGATCCACACCGTACACATAGAGAGGCGAGAAACATGGACGATTTCACGGTTGAGCCTCAAAACCGTGGTTGTGATGAAGACGGCATGTCGACCAAGTCAAGGCAAGCGGGGTGCCGGTGCAAGTGACAAGGGGGCCCGATAGACAGGGACCGGGAGAGACTTGGCGGTGGTCAGGATCACGGGACAAGGTGACACGCATCAACATCGAGAAGTCATGCTTTGAGAAGCGTGCAAGGCGGTTTCCTGATTTGGGCCTCAAAATAGGTGGCGGTGATTGCAGGTGCACCTGGCACCATCACATAGCTTGCATCAAGGCGAAGCTAAATCATGAAGGGCTCGATGGTGTTTGGGCGATGAGCAAAAAGATGGACGGTTATGCCCCTAGTGGTAGGTGGGTGTGTTATGTAGGTCAAGGGTAGTGTTGTCATGTGGACAATAGACCTTGGGCCTATATAAGGAGAGGTAGGACTGGTGGAAGAGGCGTCTCTCTCCCTATAGCATTGCCTTAGGTCTTCATTCAAAGTGCTAGGAGAGGTCTTCTTATTTTAGAGGAGAGGAGAGGGTGTGTGAGAGACATCTCTTTCTCTTCAAAATAGAGGGAGGAAGAGGGTGGCTTCCTATCCTTGTACCTATGGATCTTGTATGCATGTTCCCATGATATGTGAATTATTTTCATGCTCAAGATTTCCTTCTCTCCGTAAATCCCGAATTTCTCTTTTTTTCCTTATTTTCGGAGCTATATTCGTGGTGATTTTTTATCTCCTTTCTGGATGAGTTTTTGGTTCGAATTTCTTGAGAAACTTGTTGCTAGGACGAGCTAGAACAATCCTATATGGATCCTTGACTGAATCAATAGCTCTAACACCTTTGATTTGTAGGATTTCTCAAGTTTCCCATTTTTGGTGTTGTTGGCACAAGACCTAAAATTCGTGATGATTTCTTGAGCCAATCGAGTTGATCTTCTAGGATTAGGGTCGTGATGTGTTGAGAATCCACTGGTCCATAAATCGCATAATTTGGAGTTTGTTTGATTAGGTTTTGACCAAGTTTTTGCCTAATCCTGAATGTTTTTCCTGTTCTGTCGAGGTCGATCGGCACTGTCGACGACCTGGACCGACACTGTCGGTGGGTAAATCCCACACCGGCACTATCGATGGGTTATACCGGGACTGCTGATGGTGTCAACCGGTACTACCGATGGCCTTGATTGGCACTACCGGTGGGAGTCCAGTAAGGGCTGGTTTTGTGAGGTTCTTGACTATTTCGAGTTCTAGCTGCTTTCCACTATTTCCTCTGTGGTCCATTGTTGTTGCAGATCACTCCTGAGGGTAGCACATCACAAGTTGTTGTGTGTAGCCTTGATGATTGAGTTAGAGGTTGGCTTGGGTCGTAATTGGGATATAGGACAATTTCTTGAGAAGAATTTAAATTGGCTCCCATTCACCCCCCCCCCCCCCCATCCTAGTCGCCTTCTCGGTCCTTCAATTGGTACTAGAGCCGATTTGATCACTAGTTGACCTTCACTGGAGTGCGACATGGAGAAGCGTACAGTCAAGCTTTTGATGTTCGATGGAGAGGACTTTCCCTACTCGAAGTCATGGACCAAGGCTTATCTCTTGAGCCAAGGACGTGCAATTTGGGAGATCGTTGAGCAAGACTACGCCATACCGGACAACCTCAACACCACGCCAGTAGGTGAGTTGAACAGGTATGAGAACAACTCTAAGGTTGTCAATATCCTGCTTTCTGCTCTAGGTATGAGTAAACATGACTGTGTTGCTCATCTTGATACCACACATGCCATTTGGGAAAAGCTTTGCATATACCATGAGGGTACCAATCAAGTCAAGTCTATGTGTAAGGATTCTTACAATAGACAGTACCAAACTTTGGCACAAAAACCTGGTGAGTCACTGGATGACACAATTCGTAGGTTGGTAACCTTGTGTAGAATGACAATGATAGAGCTAAGCAACTGCTGTATTCACTTGTTGAAAATGTTTGGGGGGTTAATATTATTGCTCTCGAAGAAACTGCTGAATTCAATACCCTGAACTGTGAGCAACTGTATAGCAATCTGAAATCTCATGAGTTGTCTAGGAAATCTCGTCCTAATCATGCTAATCCTGCTTCTAGCATGGATTTGCTTTCTAGCTCTCAAAAGGGTGATCACAGTAGTGCTTCTTATGGAACTAACCCCTCACTTGACAAGTCTTCTTTAGAGTTTGATCTTTCTTCACTTGTTGCAGGTTTCGATGAACAGATGGAGTGCATTCCTGACAAGGAGATGACTTTGCTCATAAGTAAGTTCAGGAAGTTCTACAACAATAGGAAGGAGAGAGGAGGAGGTGGTTCAAGAACCTGCTTTGAGTGTGGTGATCCAGGACACTTCATTGCTGATTGTCCAAGAAGAAAAAGAAGGCTGGGTACCGTGACAACAACACTGAAGACTTCAAGCTGAAGAAGAACCGCTTCTACAAGAAGGGCAAGAACTCCAAGAAGTTTACCAAGGCCATTGCATGTGCCTGCGTTGCCACCTTGAGCGATGTCGACCTCACATCAAGCGAAGCCCTTACAAGCTCTAAGGAGGAGGTTGAGAAGCCACGAGTCAAAAGGAAGGACGACTTCACCGGGCTTTGCTTCGTGGCACAGAACGACCACGACACCGACTTTGGATCCGACTCCGACACAAGCAAGGTACCTCCCACTCTTGATGAACTCTCCTCTGAACTTGATCATTTGCGCAATGTTTTGCTCATGCAATATGATAAGCTTCGCAACGTTGTTCGTGAGAGTAGAGAGCTTAAGTCAAAATTGGAGGGTGCTGAGTATGAGATCACTTCGCTTAGGTCTAAGCTTGCTAAAGAGGACATAATTGCTGAGTGTGAGTCTTGTCAAGTTGTGTTGAGTGATCTTGCATAGAGGGAAAGTGTGCATGCTCAAGTTGCTAGTCAGCTTGAGAGTTCCCTTAAAGAGCTTCATGAATTCAAGACTAGACCAACTCTTTTTGGTGCATGTCAGAAGTGCCCCAAGCTCACTAATGAGTTGGAAGCTCAAACCCTCAAGGTCAAAGAGGTCAAAGAGCTCGAGTCCAAGCTGCTAAATGAGACTCGCTCTAAGGTCCTTCCACCACCATGTGAAGTGTGTGTCTCTTAAGGACAAGCTTGTAATCACTAGGGAGGAAAACAAAGTTCTAGTTCAAGAAAATGACTATCTTGTCTCTAGGCTCCAAAGATCCCTAGTGAGTGAAGAGAAGATTGAGAGTGACCTAGCAAGAGTCAAGGAGAGTGCTAGTCGGTCAACCTACAACTTGGGTTTGGGATCTGAGAGGGTTGACAAAGAGAGTGAAAATGTGGGTAAGTTTGTGCCTAGCTCTAGCTACAAGGATGAGGAACAATTGATCAAACCCACTAACACATACTATCCACCAAACCCCAAACCATCCTTCAACCCAAAGCAAATAGAGAAGCCAAAACCCAAATCTCCTATGCAAGCAAAGTCTAAACATGAGAGTGTCTACATTTGCATGTTCTATGGTCGTAAGGGTCACTTGGATGGGTATTGTTATAGGCATAAGAGAATTGAGAGGATGCAAGCTGAGTTAACTAGGAATGCACATCATGATGATTTTGACGGTTTTTAGCCTCACTCTTTTTCTTGTGCCTATCGTGGACAGAGTCATTCCTCATATGGCTTTGATTCATGAAACAGAGTCTTTGCGCAGCAGCGCTTTGCCGCTCCACATTTTCCCCATCGTGGTGAGCGTCGCTTGCATGGATTTGGCTTTCACACAGATAATTTCTATCCTCACAACCCCAGGTTTGAGTCGAGACACTTTGACAGGCCACGTTTTCCCCATCGTGGTTCTCGTCCCCTTCGTTCGAATGATAATGTGCGAAGAACTATGATGACTACTACTAGTCGTATGGTGAAGTGCTGGATTCCCAAATGCTTTTTGACTAACCCCAGCATTGAGCCATCGACTTTTCCTTCTCGTTCTTTGTAGGCAGTAGGTGGAGGCCTAGAGAACAAGTGGCTAATGGACTCCGGGTGTTCACGCCACATGACTGGAGATGCAAAGTGGTTCTCCAGCCTCACTCCCTTGAAGCGCAGGGAGTAAGTGACTTTTGGAGATGAAAAAAGAGGGAGAGTGAAGGCAAGAGGCGTAGTAAAGGTAAATGAAAAATTCACTCTAACGGATGTTGGTTTGGTTGAGCATCTCAACTACAATCTCCTCTCCGTTTCTCAGCTGCTTGATGTTGGTTTTGAAGTGCGCTTTAAGAAAAATGTTTCTTGTGTTCTTGATCTGAATGGTTCTTTGGTTTATGGGAATTCTAGCATTGGGAAAGTTTTTCAGGCTGATTTTGCTGGTTCTCCTGTTTCTCACAAGTGCTTGTTTCCTCAATCTTCTTCTGAGCTCTGGAAATGGCATAGGAGACTAGGTCACATGAGCATTGACTTGCTTTGTCGCTTGAGTGGCCTAGCTTAGTCGTAATGGGAAAATGATTGCCGCTTTTCATCCACCAATTAATTTGGTGTTGACTGAACGCCCTAGAGAGTTGCTTCACATGGACACTGTTGGTCCTTCTCGGGTTCGTTCGGCGGGTGGGAAGTGGTATGTTCTTGTGATCGTTGACGACTACTCTTGATACTCTTGGGTTTACTCTGTTGAGAGCAAGGATGAAAAGTTTTATCACTCTCAGAGCTTAGCTTTGAGGTTGTTCAAGGAACTCCTTAGTGCATTACAAGCAATCCACAGTGATAATGGCACCGAGTTCAAGAACTCCTCCTTTGATGCTTTCTGCCTTGAGCATGGTATTGACCATCAGTTTTCAGCACCTCGTGTTCCCCAGTAGAATGGTGTGGTTGAAAGAAAGAACAGAACCTTAGTGGAAATGGCCTGGATGATGCTCGATGAGCATAGGTGAGAAACCATCTGGATATGTGCCATGGTTTGCAATATTTGTGATGAGTAATTGACTTGAGCAGATTTGGTGTTTGAGTTGAAATTCGGGGATTGCATGTGTGTGTGTGCAAGATTATAGTTTCGACTAACCGGAGTTGGTGGAGGTATTGGTGAAGTTGCAGGAGCTGTAAAATGTGTTTGTTTGTCTCATGATGTGTAGGTCACTGGAGTCGACTTGGCAGTCAATAGCGAGAGGATCGGGCACAAGTACGGGACTTGGGGCCGGACGATCGGGATGCCGAGTGAAGTCAAGGGTGATCCACACCGTACACGTGGAGAGGCATGAAGCACGGACAGTTTTGCGGTTGAGCCTCAATACCGTGGTGGTGATGAAAACGGCGTGTTGACCAAGTCAAGGCAAACGGGATGCCGGTACAAGTGACAAGGGGGCTCAATGGACAGGGACTGGGAGAGACTTGCTGGTGGTCACGATTGCAGGACAAGGTGACACGCGTCGACATCGAGATGTTGTGCTTTGAGAAGCGTGAAAGGTGGTTTCCCGGTTTGTGCCTCAAAACCGGTGGCGGTTGTTGGTGGTGCACGTGGCACCATCATGGAGCTTGCTTTGAGATGAAGCAAAGACGTAAAGCGTCCGATGGCATTCGGGCGATGAGGGAAAAGATGGACGGTTATGCCCCCGGTGGTCGGTGGGTGTGTTATGTAGGTCAAGGGTAGAGTGGTCATGTGGACAATAGACCCTAGGCCTATATAAGGAGAGGTGTGGCTAGTGGGAGAGGTGTCTCTCTTCCCATTATGTCAAAAGGACACCACTGACCGGCGCTGGGGGTTCAAGTTCCTCCGCAGGCGCTCGGCCAGTCAGCATCACTCCCATCGTTACTCTGGCCTCCCTTGACAAGCTCCAGAAGCGGACTATCGGGCGTCGACGCCAATATGTGGGGGACTAGGACGACGATGAAGAAATAACTGCCGCAGATGCTGGTCAACCTGCTCCTGCAACCTCCAACCGACCTTCAGACCGACCGGAGCCCCTGAGCCCAACTCAGAGGTCAACAGAAGAGGTGGTGCAGACTGGCAAGACTGACCAGCCCTCTCAAAAGAGGAAGGAGACTGATTTTCAGTCAACTTCTTCAAAGAAGAGGCTATGTTGGATCAAGCTCAAGAAGGCTCCCAGGTTTAATCTTTAAACCCTATACTCCTTGTCTCTTATTGCTGATCTCAACATTTCCTGATCTCTTCCTTCTATGTTTTTTTTTCGGCAGTCAGACAAGTGATTCTCAGAGTGCTCAGGGATCCGAGGATACTCGGTCTAAGCTCCCACCTCGTCCGACTGGTGTGGCCCATTCGGTTGGCAAGTCTTCAAACACGCCGATCGAAGTGAATAAACCATTTGAAAAGACGGTTCCTGCCTCCACTCCCGAGCCTCTGCCTCAGACCACTCCAACTAATGTCCCTTTGCCTCTTGACAAAGGTAAAAGGACTCTTCCTACAGATATGCTTGGTCGGCCTGAGGTGGAGGATGTGGAGATTTTGCACCAACACCGGGAGTCCAGCAAGGTAACTCAATATTATGCTTTTACCTTGCTTCACTCTCATCTTTTAGCTCATTTATCTTGTGGAGCAAAAGCAGGCTAGAGTGGAATATCTTGAAGCCAAAACTTTTGGTATGTCCTTGGTCGCCTAATCTTCTTGTCTTTATGTTTTAGACTAACTTCTTATTCATTGTCTTGCTAGTCACCGGTCAGCAACTCTCCAAGGCCCTAGAGGAAAACAAGAAGCTGTTGGCCGACCGACAAGAGATAAATTAGGTCTTAGACCAAGTTCGTGCAGATCTGGCTCGTAAGTTTTCCTACCATCCATATTTAGGCAATCTGCTGACCCCTCTAACGCTAAAAGTTTTACTTTTAGCTCGTGATAAAAAAATCACTGATCTGGAGAAGTTGACTTCTAACCAGCAGAGGTTCATTGACGCCTTGAAGGTTGAGAAGGAAAGCCTCTCCAAATTGGTTGAAGACCAGAGGACCGAGATCACTCGGCTGCAGGAGGAACTGAAGGGGACTGAAGCGAAGATAGAGGAGGCTAAGACTGTCTCCAAATCCTTCAAATGTAAACTTGCCAGTAAGCCTTCAACTTTGTCCTTCTGATTGATTCTTAAGTTGATCATACTGACCAATAATTATTATTTGCAGCTCTATCTTATGCCGCTCGGAAAGCAATGAACTATGTTCATGCTAACCAAGTGGAGCAGACCGGTCACTCTCTGGACTACTTGTTAGAGAATGCATCGGAAGCCATTGCTTATAACACTCGTCGAGTGGCGACCGAAGCCGGGAGTCAAGTGCTGGCGATTTGCCAATCCTGGTCTCCTGCTCTGCCATTGGACAAGATCAAAGAGGGCTTTAACCCTGACCTGACCGACGACCAATGTCAGCTGCTCCTGGATTCCATGCTAGAGACTTCCCAGGCCTTGGTCGAAAATATAGAAATCAATCCGACTGTGCCGACTCCCCCAACAACTCCAGAGGTTGAACTTTGGGCTGACTCTTCCTCTCCTTCAAAGGAGATATAATCCTGTAATAGTGTAAAACATTAGTAGTGTTTTAGTAATGATACTTGTGTATAAACTAATCTTATGATTTTATAGCTTTAGAGGTTTGACAAAGATATCATTGACATGTTTCTATCAAGAGAAACAAAGATTGCATCGGTCTGCCATAACATATTAGGTTGTAACCCGTAACCGCGTAACAAATAGAATCGACCAATTGACACATGACCTCTCACACTTTTGGCTCTGGGTTTAGTGTAGTGGTAGTCTGATGTGTAGTACAAAGTATTTAACCATGATGTATAAGCATAAGACCAAAATAATAAAGACCAAAACTCAAGATCTCATGATAATAAGTCGGTCAAAAAATAGGCCAAAACAAAAATATGGTTAGACCAAGATGGGACATTATTGCTAGCCCCCTGGCTTGATTATTTAATAAAATAAATTAAGGAATCGATACAATATAGAATGAAAATCATCAGAAAATCTTTCATTAAAAAAGACTGAAGTTTCATTCATAAATAATGTATAAATACACAAAATAATAGCTAAGTATAGAAACGACATAGCTGATTTATGTTCCAGGAGTTTGGAATATCATCGCCGTCTTCATACATCAGTCGGTAAGCCCCCGGGCGAGTGACTTCCTTCACTGCGTACGGTCCTTCCCACTTCAGAGAGAGCTTATGCTGATTCTTTGTCGATTGCACTCGGCAAAGCACTAGGTCTCCAACTTGAAAGTGGCGACTGCGGACGTTCTTATCATAATAACGACACAAGACTTGTTGGTAGAGTGCCGACCGAAACAGAGCGCGATCACGCAACTCCTCTGCCGCAATCAAATCAATCTCTCAGTTCTCCTCAGAAAGCTTTTCATCGTACGCTTGAACTCGTGCCAAGACAAGAGTGACCTCAGTTGGCAACATAGCTTCTGAGCCATAGACCAATTAAAAAGGTGACTGTCCAGTAGCCCAACAGGTGTTTGTTCGAAGCCCCCAAAGGACTGAAGGCAACTCTTTGACCCACCGACCGGCATAAGGTTTGAGTCTATCAAATATCCGTGGCTTTAATCCTTGAAGAATCATACCATTGGCCCGTTCAACCTGCCCATTGCTTTTCGGATGAGCCACTGATGCAAAGTGGATCTTTATTCCCATCTCATCGGCAAAGTCCCAGAACTCCACTGAAGTGAATTGAGTGCCATTATCGATAATGATACCATGAGGAACTCCAAACCGAGTGAATATATCTTTGACAAACTCGATCGCCTTCTTGGATGTAATCTTGCCGACCGGCTTTGCTTCAATCCACTTGGTGAATTTGTCGATAGTAACAAACAAATGAGTAAACCCGCCTGGCGCTTTCTTGAAAGGACCGACAATATCAAGCCCCCAAACAACAAAAGGCCAAGACAATGGTATCATGTGAAGTTGCTATGAAGACACATGTGTTTGTAGAGCGAAGAATTGACAACCCTCACACTTCCGAACATCTTGGTGTGCATCATCAACCATCGTGGGCCAATAAAACCCTTGCCGGAAAGCTTTGCCGACCAAAGTCCTGGAAGCTGCATGATTGCCACATATTCCCGAATGAATCTCTTCTATCAACTTATGGCCTTCAGGAATTGAGATGCATCACATCAAAATGTTGGAACCACCCCTTTTGTAAAGTTGGTCCCCCACCAACAAGTATCCTCGAGATCGGATCTTCAACCTTTGTTGCTCATCAAGATTCGAGGGCAGCATTCCCTTATCCAAATACTGGATGAGTGGGTCGCGCCAGTCGGTCTTTGAGACGTCATTGCCAACAAGTTCAGCAACAATACTCATCAACACGTCTGACCGAGGAGAAATTGTTGGGGAATCCAGAACATGTAGGAAAACACCAGGCGGTACTGCAGCCCGAGATGATCCTATCTTGGCTAACTCATCAGCTGCCTGGTTATTATCTCGGAGAACATGTGTGAACTTCAATCCATCAAACTTGTCTTTGAGTTTTTGCACTTCTTAGCAATAAGCACTCATGGTATCATCTACACAATTCCAATCCTTGGTGACCTGATTAATGACCAAGGCCAAATCACCAAATATGTCAATGCGCTTAATGCCGAGTGACATAGCAATGCACAGACCGTGTAGGAGAGCTTCATATTCCGCAGCATTATTAGACATGCGAAACATGATTTGAAGGACGTATCAAAGCCTTTCTTCGGTAGGTGAGATAAATACAACTCCCGCACCTGCCCCTTGTAATTGAAGGGAACTATCAAAGTACATTTTCCAGTACTCAATATCTTGGGCAGTAGGAGAATTTTGAATCTCTGTCCACTCGGCAACGAATTCAGTTAACGCTTGTCCCTTTATAGCCGACCGAGGCCCGAACGTAATAGTATACTGACCAAGTTCGACTGCCCACTTGGCTATTTTTCCTTCAGCTTCTCGGTTATGTAACACCGTCCCGAGTGCAAAAGAAGTTTGAATTTCAATTGGATTAGCTTGGAAATAGTGCTTCAACTTCCTCGAGGTGATCAATAATGCATACAAAAACTTCAAGATCTGCTGGTACCTTGCCTTAGAGGCGCTGAGAACCTCACTCACAAAGTAGACCGGATGCTGTACTTTTTGCACGTGTCCCTTTTCTTCTCGGTTGACTGTCAAAACAGTACTCACAACCTAGGTTGTGGCCGAGATATAAAGCTGAAGTTTTTCTCCTGGCTCCGGAGGCACCAACACTGGAATACTGCTAAGACGAATCTTTAATTTGTCCAATGCCGACTGCGCCTCCAACACTGGAATACTGCTAAGATGAATCTTTTTAAGCAATCGGAAGAGTGGTAACCCCCTAACCCCCAGTCGGGAAATAAAGCGACTCAAGGATGTCATGCATCCGGTTAGCTTCTGAACGTCCCTTTGAGAATTAGGTGGCTTCATATCAAGGATTGCCTTGATTTTATCTGAGTTAGCCTCTATACCTCGTTTTGAAATGATGTAACCAAGTAACTTTCCCGATGGAACCCCAAAACACACTTTTTAGGATTTAGCTTCATTGAATAATGTCTTAGATTATCAAAGGTTTCTGCCAGGTCAGAGAGAAGTTCTTCGACTTTTTGAGTCTTGACAACGATGTCGTCAACATACGCTTCAGCGTTCCAACCGATCTGAGTGGCAAGGTAGCGTTGAATACCTCGTTGGTAAGCTGCGCCAGCATTTTTCAGACCGAACGACATAGTGATATAGCAATAGGCACCGAAGGGTGTTATAAAGGAAGTCTTGATCTGATCTTCGACTCTTAGTGGGATCTGGTGATAGCCTGAATACGCATCCAGAAAGCTTAAAAGCTCACACCCGGCTGTCGAATCTACAATCTGATGAATACAAGGAAGAGCGAAGGGGTCCTTTGGGCAGACCTTGTTGAGATCGGTATAATCAACACACATCCTCCATTCTTTATGCTTTTTAGGTACAAGGACTGGATTTGCTAACCAGTCGGGATGATACACCTCCTTTATAAACTTAGCTTCTAACAATCTAACTATCTCCTTGTTCATAGCGTCCTTGCGGTCTTGCGCAAATCTGCTAAGCCTTTGGCGAACGGGAGTAGCCCCTAAAGGTACCCTTAACACGTGCTCAATGTTTTCCCTAGGAACTCCCGGCTTGTCAGATGGTTTCCATGCAAAGATATCCATATTTTCCTGGAGGAAAAGAGTGAGCGCGAGTTCCTATTTTTCATCAAGGTTGACCCCAGCATAAGTCACCTTATCGAGGTCGTCATGATTGAGCGAGATCTCCTTGGTTTGGATGTCATCGGTCTGGATCTTGTTCTTGGCAGGTTTCTTTGTCGGAACCTCCGCTTCAGTCTGCTCCTCTGGATCTCCTTTGAGTCTGACAGCATCAACTGTTTGGTAGCCATCTCACAACTCTGCACATCGCAATCAAAAGAATTCTGACGATCAGAGTGGAGGGAGATTATTCCATTCGGGTCTGACATCTTGAGGGTGAGATACGGATAGTGCGGAACAGCCATAAACCTAGCCATCGCCGGTCGACCGATGATAGCATGGTATGCTGATTTGAAGTCTGCCACCTGGAAGGGGATATGCTCTGTCCTAAAGTTATCGCGGGTGCCAAAGGTGACTGGCAGACTGATTTGTCCAATTGGGACTGAAGTCTTGGTAGGCTCAATCCCATAGAAGGGTGAAGAACTCGGTTAGAGGTCATTGGTTGACAAACCGAGCTCTTGAAGAGTCCTGGTGAAGATTAGGTCCAAACTGCTTCCTCCATCGATGAGTACTCTGTTGAACTTCACCTTCTTCATAGTCGCAGCAAGCACCAATGGGTAGCGACCTGGTTTTGGTAGATGTTTTGGACGGTCTGACCCATCAAAGGTGAATGGCATCTCAGACCACCTCATGTAATGAGGCGTAGCTGGCTCCACCGAGTTAATCTCTCGAAGCTCTAACTTTTGCTTGCGCTTGGACGTCTAGGCATCCGGTCCTTCGAAGATGAAGTTTACTTCTTTGCGGGGCTCCTGGAACTCTCCTGAATCATCCTTGGGCTTGTCTTTGTTACTGTTGTTGCGCCTCGGGGGATCTTTGGCCACCTTGAGCGCAGCTGTCACAAAACCCTTCAGATAATAGCAATCCTTTGCTTTGTGGTTTCTCTTGGGGTGCCAAGGGCAAAGGCCACTCAGCAACTCATCAGTAGACGGCTGGTTCGTCCGAGGATTCTTCCGAAACCGGTTCACTGTGTTGACAGCATTGTCAGGTTTTCTCTTCTTGTCCTTCTTGGAGGACTCAGGCTTGTCCGACCGCTTCTCCTTTCCCTTTCCTTGGATATCATCAAGTGTAGACTTTCCTTGGATATCATCAAGTGTAGACTCTCCTGATGCATACGTATCACCAATCTCGAAGCACTCTTGAGCGGTGAGCTTGAGATCATGGTTCCTCCGACCGATTTCCCGGACCAGATCGTCATTGCGAATTCCACCTAGGAAGGCAGTAATGATTTGCTGATCATGGACATTGGGGATCTCAGTCTTCTTAGCGCAAAACTGCTTGATGTAGTCGCGAAGAGGCTCGTCACCCTTCTGTTTGATCCGAGTGAGGTCGAAGTGGTTGCCCGGTCGGTTGCAAGTTGCTTGGAAACTTTCTATGAGTTTCCTGTTGAGGTCTGCCCAAGATGTGACTGACTCCTCAGGTAGAGATGTGAGCCATATCAAAACGACAGGATCTAAGTAGACCGGAAGGTAATTAGCCATTATGTAGGAATCACCTCCAGCCGACTGGATCGCCATGCTATAGAGTTGTAGCCATTCTCGGGGGTTCATTTTTCCATCATATTTTTTTATGGGAACCGGCTTGAATCCTTTCGGCCATCAAGCAATGCGAAGCCGAGGGACGTAAGCCTTGATGCTATCGATCTCCTCACCAGTTGGTGTTGGTGACCGCCTTTGCCGGTCTGGGGATGAGGTTGGGCAACGACGATGACGTGGGTCGACATCCTCATCATGACTACATCGCCGTTTGCTATCATTATCACGCCGATCCCGATCGTCATGTCGACGTCGATCATCGCGGTTATCTCTTGGAGGAGGATTCTGACGATCGTCCTGTTGGTTGTCCCGTCGATCTTCCCGACGGTTTTCTATGGAAGGGGGATCTTGGTGATCCTCTCGTTGATCGTCTCGTCGGTCTTCTCATTGGTCGTCCCATCAGTCTTCCCGTCGGGCATCCATCCTTCGTTCACGACGTCCCATCAGTGTCGGTTGTCCCGAGCGCGCTCCTCGTGGTGAGAGTTGATGGTGTCTCATCTATCATGGATGCTGAGAGAATTTCTCAGGTCTTCACGCCTACGCCGACCCTGAGGAGATGCATGGCTGGAACTTGCGACCGACTGAGACTTTGCAGCATCTTGCGCTGCTTCAGCCTTGAGCATAGCCACCGCCTTCTGCATAGCAGGAGTCTGATAGTGGGCATCAACCATTAAAGTGTCAAGCAATGTCTAGGCCCCGATTATGTTGTTCTGTGGGGTGTGGTAGACCTTAACACCATCCACTTCAAGGTCAGGGCCGAGATCCAGTCGGCGTGCATTGGGTGATCCGCGTGACCCTCTTAGTCGACAGCGGTGACCGAACGATAATTCATCAGCTGGCGGGTTATCATCCTATCGGCCTCCTTCGACCGGCTGGTTTTGGCGACCACCGGCTGGATTCCCTTCTTCTTCAGCATCTGGATCCTCATCCTGGTTTCCAGCAGTAGGATCTACTATATCCACCATGTTGACTGTATGGGGATATGAGTAGGTCGATCCGACCGTGTCCTCATCAAAAGACCGATTTGACGTCGAGTCATATCCGAAGGAAGAGTCTTCCTGCTCGGATCCGAGTGGGATCAATGCAGGGATAATGTCAGACGAACTCGATGATCACGCCATGGGGCTGGCTGCAGTCAAGTCTGATCCTAGTGCTTCATTGTCGCCGACCGTGAAGTCAAGCGATCCAAAGGAGATCTTGAAGTCTGGCGAGTATTGGATGATGGGAAGTTCAACCATCATAGTCGATAGAGAATCCCGACGAGCCTTGTCCCCTTCCTGGCGCGCCAACTGTCGATGCTCAAGACCAGCAGTAAATATATAGGGCTACATCGAGACCAAGAACTACGATGGTTACTCAAGATGCCGAATTATACAGGTTCAGGCCCTCTTAATGAGAGTAAAAACCCTACATCCTATGTTCTGTATTGTATTGATTGTCACGAGATGTTCTCTCTCTCTCTCTCTCTCTCTCTCTCTCTCTGTGTGTGTGTGTGTGTGTCCCCGATGGGGGGTACCCTGCCGCCTTATATATCCGCTCGGCAGGGGGGTTCAAGCAGAGTCCTAGTCGTACTCTACAAGGATTCTATATGGCAAGTCTAATCTTTCTTGTCTTGCACTCTAAGCCGAGTCAGTCGGCTTCCTTGTTGATGAAGTACCCTGTCGGCCACCGACTTAGCCTTGTATGAGGATACCCGTAAAGCAAGTATCCCATGATGTGGACAAGGGTTCCCGATCTTCCGAAAGGTTCTTGGTAAGTTGATTTGGTCGGAGGCGAAACACAAATCGATCCGGCTTCAGAACAGCATGTTCTAAACCCCGCAATCACAGCACGACGTCTCCTCTGGTTATCAACCGTCCAAACGACGATTGACCTCGCCGAGAAGGCTAATCCCTGCCTGCGAATCAAGAACACAAGCAAGAACAACGAAGAATGCAACACAATTGCAGATGTATGATTAAACTCTCGAAGTTGGGGTCTCACAAACCGATGAACGGCGAAACTGTTTATGAACAGAATTGATCTAAGCAAAACCCGAACCCTAATAGTGCGGCGGCGGCTGTATATAAAGACCCTAGGGTCGTGCAAGACCCTCTGGACGCGCCCCGAATTGGGCTCAACTAGATACAAGGCCCAAAGACAAAAAATAAGCGACGCAGCACCGACACAGATTCTGGACTCTCTCTTGTTTTGACGATTCCCGATGACTCCGGATGAATTTTGACATGAGGCCGGCGGCATTGGAAAGGTCTTCTC
Organism: Eleusine coracana subsp. coracana; assembly: GCA_032690845.1. Lineage (NCBI taxonomy): Eukaryota > Viridiplantae > Streptophyta > Magnoliopsida > Poales > Poaceae > Eleusine > Eleusine coracana. Next base: position 19,667,422 of record CM064418.1, on the reverse strand, counting down.
CTTATCTTTCCGTGCATATGTAGAACGTCCAAATCCGAGTCCGTATGCGTCCTGGGCGACCGTTTTAGTACAGATTGGTCCTGGGCCCCGAAACAGACTCGAAGTCGGTTTTGATTGGGCCTCCACTTTGGCTTCCAAGCCCTTGCTGGCCCTCCACGTTTCCAAATCCGTCTCCCATCATCTCCTGGTCCTCTTCATGGTTTCTAATCATAAAATAATCATTAGGTAGCAAACCATTCTCAAAAGTAACATATAGCGAAGAACGTAGGAACGAGCTCACCTCTAAATTTAGTTGTCGTGCACGAGCTCTAGTCATTGGACCTTGCAAGTCCAGATTTGGAGGAGTGTTATGTGTATGCATAGGAGTGATGTCCTCATCATCCTCCCCCTCTTGAAGTGGAGTCGTCCTCGACTCAAGCTCATCCTCTTCTCCAAGTATGGTTTCAAATCTGAAATATTAAAAATAGGACTAACCCCGAACTCGGGAGGCAACTCAAGTTTGTATGCATTATCATTAATCTTCTCTATTATTTTGAATGGACCATCAGCTCTAGGCATTAGTTTAGACTTTCTCAATTCTGGAAATCTATCCTTCCTTAAGTGTAACCATACTAAATCTCCTACATCAAGCTTTACTTCCTTTCTTCCCTTACTACCAGCAATTTTATACTTTTCATTCATCTTTTCAATGCTAAGTCTAGTGGTCTCATGTATTTGCAAAATAAATTCAGCACGCTCCTTAGCATCAATATGAACTCTCTCATTAATAGGTAGAGGAAGTATATCAAGTGGAGTACGGGGATCAAAACCATACACTACCTTGAATGGACTTACCTTGGTAGTAGAATGTGTTGCCCGATTATAAGCAAACTCAACATGAGGTAAGCATTCTTCCCATTGCTTCAAATTTTTCTTCAAAACAGCTCACAACATAGTACCCAAAGTGCGGTTCACAACCTCAGTTTGTCCATCAGTTTGTGGATGACAAGTTGTAGAAAATAACAACTTTGTACCCAACTTATTCCAAAGCGTGTGCCAAAAATGACTCAAGAATTTTGCATCACGATCTGAAACAATAGTAGAAGGCATACCATGCAAACGTACAATTTCTTTGAAAAAAAGATCAGCAATATAACTAGCATCATCAGTTTTATGACATGATATAAAGTGTGCCATCTTGGAAAAATGATCCACGACAACAAAAATGCTATCGCTCCCCCTCTTAGTCCTATGCAGTCCTAAAATAAAGTCCATAGAAATATCCGCCCAAGGAATAGAAGGAACAGGAAGTGGCATGTATAAACCATGTGGATTCAATCGAGACTTAGCTTTTTGACATGTAGTGCAGCGAGCAACAAAACGCTCAACATCTTTCCTCATCCTTGGCCAAAAGAAGTGTGTGGCCAAAATATCCTCTGTCTTCTTAGCACCAAAATGACCCATCAATCCACCTCCATGCGCCTCCTGCAACAACAAAAGACGAACGGAACCAACTGGAATGCATAGGCGGTTAGCTCTAAACAAGAATCCATCATTCATCACAAATTTGTGCCAAGCACGGCCTTCTTTACAGTGCAGCAATACATCTTTAAAATCGACATCAGCAACATATTGTTCTTTAATTGCCTCAAGTCCAAAAATTCTACAATCAAGTTGAGACAACAAAGTATATCGCCTCGATAAAGCATCAGCAATCACATTATCCTTCCCTTTCTTATGTTTAATAATATAAGGAAAAGACTCAATAAACTCAACCCATTTAGCATGTCTACGGTTCAAATTGCCTTGAGAACGAATATACTTAAGTGATTCATGATCAGAATGAATAACAAATTCTTTGGGCAACAAATAATGACGCCACGTTTCTAAAGAACGTACAAGTGCATATAGTTCCTTATCATACGTGGAATAATTCAAAACAGGCCCAGTAATTTTCTCACTAAAGTATGCAACAGGTTTACCATCTTGCATCAGAACACCACCAATGCCTATACCACTAGCATCACATTCAAGCTCAAAAGTCTTATCAAAATTGGGTAATTGCAGCAATGGTGCAAGTGTAAGTTTGTCCTTCAAAGCATCAAAAGACTCATGATGTACCTTACCAAAATGGAAGTCAACGCCCTTCTTTGTCAACTCATGCAATGGTGCAGCAATGGTGCTGAAATCTTTGACAAAGCGGCGGTAGAAACCTGCAAGACCAAGAAAACTCCTCACCTGTGTGATAGTTTTTGGTACAGGCCAGCTCTTTATGGCTTCAATCTTCACCTCATCCACCTCAATTCCCTGTGGAGTCACAACATAGCCAAGAAAAGAGACTCGATCCGTGCAAAAGGTGCACTTCTCAAGGTTACCAAATAAACGTGCAACTCGCAAAGCATCAAAAACAGCACGCAAATGAATCATATGATCATCCGTGGATTTGCTATAAATCAAGATATCATCAAAGTAAACAACCACAAATTTGCCAATAAAAGGTCTTAAAACCTCATTCATCAAACGCATGAAAGTACTGGGTGCATTAGTTAACCCAAAAGGCATTACTAACCACTCATACAACCCGAATTTAGTTTTGAAAGCTGTTTTCCATTCATCTCCAAGTTTCATTCTAATTTGATGGTAGCCACTACGCAAATCAATTTTAGTGAAAATTATAGCACCACATAACTCATCAAGCATGTCGTCTAGCCTAGGAATAGGATGACGATACCTAATAGTAATGTTATTAATGGCTCTACAATCTACACACATACGCCAAGAACCATCTTTCTTAGGAACCAAAAGTACAGGAACAGCACAAGGACTAAGTGATTGACGAACATACCCACGATCCAAAAGGTCTTGGACTTGTCGTTGTATCTCCTTAGTCTCCTCAGGGTTGGTCCTATAAGCAGCACGGTTTGGTAAAGTAGCACCAGGAATCAAATCAATTTGATGCTCAATCCCTCTCAAAGGTGGCAATCCCGGGGGTATCTCAGCTGGGAAAACATCCTCATACTCCTGCAAAAGGTTAGTGACAGCAGGAGGCAAAGCACTAGAAGCAATATCACCAAGCAAAAACAAGGCTTGTTTGCATATCAAAGCATAGCAAATATCATCAGTAGAAATTTCAGCAAGCTCAGATTTTGTGGCAAGACATGAACGGCCTTGTAATTTAATTGCAGCACCCTTAGAACATGAAGAATCATTAACATTACTTGGTGTAGAAGCAGAATTAACAGGTTGCTGAATTTCAGGGCGTTTATTTTTCAAACTAGTAGCTCGTTCTAAATCAGCTTGTATAATTTCAGCAGGGGTCATTGGTAACAAAGTAATTTTAGTTCCTTTATGCATAAAAGTGTACTTATTACTTTTACCATGGTGTACAGCATCATTATCAAATTCCCAAGGTCTACCCAATAAAAGTGAACAAGCTTGCAAGGGTACAACATCACAATTAACAGAATCCACATAGGAACCAATGGAAAAAAGAACTCTGCAAGTTTGTGTTACCTTAGCTTTTCCAGAGTCATTTAACCACTGAATGTAGTATGGATGTGGATGTGGGCGTGTGGTCAAATCAAGCTTCTTAACCACATCAGAACTCACCAAATTGTTGCAGCTTCCTCCATCAATGATGACACGTGCCCGACGGTTCTTGATGACGAAGAAAATCTGGAACAAGTTATGTCGCTGCATCATCTCGGGCTGCTGGACTTGTGTGCTAAGCACACGCTGCACAATAATATTCATATAGCCCGTGGTATCTCCGCCTCCAAGGACGAGGTCACCGCTGGTGGCAGCGACATCCTCCTCCTCATCCTCCACATCGGAGGCGCTCATGTAACCGCCATCAGCTGTTGCCACATATGCCCGCCTACTTGGGCAATCTTTCTGCACATGGCCAAGACCATGGCAGCGGTGGCACTGAATCCCTGTAGTGCGTCCCGTCGAAGCAACAAAGGAGGCACTACTAGCCGGTACCTGCACAGAATTTTTACCTGAGCGCGTAGAAGGGGCAGGGGCTGATCTTGGTGCTGCAGAAACAACACTAGCTGGTGGGGGCGGCCGGAAAGATGGCTTGGGCAGCCCCGAAGTCCCTGTCGGCCATGGTGGGTAGAAATTCCTGGACTTGCTGTACTCCTCAAAAGCCTGGAAAAGTCCCTGTGATTCTTTCTCTGCAAGCATAGCATACTGGAAACACTGGTTGAGGGTATAAAATTCTTTATAACCAAGGATGTCCTGAATTTCTTTTCACAAACCAGAATAAAAGAGGCAAATCTGATCCTCTACTTTTTCAACCACAGCACAACGAATCAAACCCTTCTGAAGCTCACTAAAATACTCCTGAACAGTTTTATCTCCTTGATCTAAACGCTGCAGTTTATTATGAATTTCTCTATAAAAAGAAGGAGGAACAAAACGATCACGCATTTCTACCTTAAGTTCTTCCCAAGTAGTAGGCAAATCGGTTTCAGCAGCTAGACCACTCCACCAAACAATAGCAAAGTCCTTAAACTCACTAGTGGCTTGTCTAACTCTATGTTGTTCAGGAACAAGGTGGGCATTAAATTTTTATTCTACCGTCATTTCCCAATCAATGTAAGCATCACCATCGTATTGACCCGAAAACGAAGGAATTGAAAACTTAATTTTAGCATACGGATCATCTGGAGCATAGTTACCTTGTGTGCGACGGGTGTGGTTGTGGAAACCACCCATACCTTGAGGGTTACATTGCAAACGGCGTCGTAACCTTGCGGTCCTTGTAGCTGACCTATCGACGGTGCCATCAGCCTTATACACCGTTGCTTCATCATGATCGACTTCAACGTTGTTGTTGGTGTTGTTGTTGGTGTTGTTGTTGTTGTTGTTGTTGTTGTTGTTGTTTCATCATGATGATCGACTTCATCATGATCGGTCTTGTGAGCGGTCTCCAATTCGACAACCTGATCGGTTAACTTAGAGACTCTCTTATCCAACCGCTCAATGCTTTCTCCCAGGTGAAGCTTGATGACGACGTCGGTGACGGCCCTGGTGAACGTTTCTGCCAAATCACTCTGAACCGCCTGCAAAGCCTTCTGTAACTGATTTTGGCTCACGCACTCATCCAATTTTGAGGGTGAAGCACCCTCCCCGTCGCTTCCTGACATCAGAAACACCAAAACAGGAAACAAAAAAGTGAAGGTTATCCCTACAAAACTACTAAGCAGTGGTGCCTCTCAACACAGCAAAAGTAAGCTTCTTGCAAAGCTCTTACAAAGTTCTGAAAACAACAAAGCGAAGGATACCAGGGAGAAGTGTTCCACGATTGCAAGGGTTACCAAATAACCTATGTGCTGTCCAGAAGAAGTATGTAGAGCTAGGAAGGCCAAATATGTATATATGAGTGGCACAGAAATCAAAAACAGATAGTAAAGCTGAATAAGTGCCCAAGTAATTTGTCCCTAGTTGCTGGTCTAACTATGTCCTAGAACAGTAGTGATAGCAAAGAAGAAACAAGGAGACAAAGGGACACCGCCGATAACAGGGGGCTTAGTGTAAAACAGCCAAACTCAGAAATTTCAGGGGGCTAGATGGAGCACTAGTAGGAATCCCAAATTTCTTTTTTTTTATTTTATTTTTTTGATATTTTTTTCCAACTGACTAGCAAATAGGGAGAAACCACAAAAAATTTCAGCTCAAACCGAGCTAGGACGTAGCCTACAGAAAATCTTGAAGTTTCAGAAAACGTCGGGTTTCAACTTGAATGAATTTTTTCTTTATCTTCCCGATTTTTTTTGAATTTTTTGACGAGGGCACGTAGAGCGTAGCCGAGTGTGGGTATGCTCAACTTTTCGTCTAGAATCTCCTGTAAAAATTTCAGCCAAAATGGACAACCGAGCGAAAAGTTATGGCTGTTTTACCGAAGGGGTGTTGGAATCGGTTTTGAAGAACCCGGTGGTTTCAGTGAAATCCGAGTCGGGCTTGGGGTCGGGTAGGGAGTTTTTTTTTTTGGCGAGGTGGATGCAGCAGAAAGTGGGATTTATGAAAATTGGTCCGAGGGTAGGTTTAGGGTGGGACTAGGGTGGGCGTGTTGATCAATCAACCCTAGCACACAAAGCCGACAAAACCGAGGATGGTGAGGGGGATGGCGGCTAGGGTTGCAAGGGAAACACTACTGACGACAAAAACACAAACTAAACCAGCGACTAAACAAGAACTAGGGCACAAACTCAACACTACGGACTCTGAAATTGAAATATGCAAAGGCTAAACACGTGGTTATGGGCGGGGAAAAATTTTTTTTGGTATTTTCAGTGGACGATAGGAAGAACACGAAAACAAAACTAAAGGGTAGTATGAACCTGACGGTGCACCTGAAGCTCTGATTACCACTTGATGTGGACAAGGGTTCCCGATCTTCCGAAAGGTTCTTGGTAAGTTGATTTGGTCGGAGGCGAAACACAAATCGATCCGGCTTCAGAACAGCACGTTCTAAACCCCGCAATCACAGCACGACGTCTCCTCTGGTTATCAACCGTCCAAAAGACGATTGACCTCGCCGAGAAGGCTAATCCCTGCCTGCGAATCAAGAACACAAGCAAGAACAACGAAGAATGCAACACAATTGCAGATGTATGATTAAACTCTCGAAGTTGGGGTCTCACAAACCGATGAACGGCGAAACTGTTTATGAACAGAATTGATCTAAGCAAAACCCGAACCCTAATAGTGCGGCGGCGGCTGTATATAAAGACCCTAGGGTCATGCAAGACCCTCTGGACGCGCCCGAATTGGGCTCAACTAGATACAAGGCCCAAAGACAAAAAATAAGCGACGCAGCACCGACATAGATTCTGGACTCTCTCTTGTTTTGACGATTCCCGATGACTCCGGATGAATTTTGACATGAGGCCGGCGGCATTGGAAAGGTCTTCTCCTTATCTTTCCGTGCATATGTAGAACGTCCAAATCCGAGTCCGTATGCGTCCTGGGCGACCATTTTAGTACAGACTGGTCCTGGGCCCCAAAACAGACTCGAAGTCGGTTTTGATTGGGCCTCCACTTTGGCTTCCAAGCCCTTGCTGGCCCTCCACGTTTCTAATCATAAAATAATCATAAAATAATCATAAAATTTAGTTGTCGTGCAAACCATTCTCAAAAGTAACATATAGCGAAGAACGTAGGAACGAGCTCACCTCTAAATTTAGTTGTCGTGCACGAGCTCTAGTCATTGGACCTTGCAAGTCCAGATTTGGAGGAGTGTTGTGTGTATCCATAGGAGTGATGTCCTCATCATCCCACATATATATTCGAGTCGACATCAATCACAGCCGAGTGAACATAAGCTTATGACATCAATCATAGCCAAACGACATAGTTTTTGGCCGAGTGGCCTATGAGTGATTTATGAATCAAACATGTGACTTCAATCACAGCCAAATGATTATGTTCTAAATGGGTCACTTCAATCACAATCGAATGAACGAGGCTTTATGACATCAATCATGATTAAGTAACATTTCCTTAAGAATTGTAATCACTCATATCTTTCAGCTTTATTTTCACTATTATAGACTGACTTCAATCAGCCGAGTGATGCTCAATATTTCGCGTATATGACCATCAAGTCATAGTGACATGATCATTAAATCATGCTTTAAATGATTATGGTATCAACCACTTATGATAATGCACTTCTCATCAAAGAAGCACATTTGATAGAGTGACCATCAAGCCACCATTATATGATCATCAAATCATATATTTATATATTATGGCATCAACCATAAAGTGCCTCTCTTCAAAGAAGCAACCGAGACAATCGCCATTATGAGTATCGATCACGCTCAACTCAGAATATCATGTCTGAGTGGCAGCGGTACTTAACTCATGACGATAAGGTCGAATGAAGAAGACAGTCAAGGTTGTTGTAGCTACCGACCGCTGATGAAGTAGGAATCACTCAAAGTCATGATGACCGAGTGAAGCCGACAGTCTGACATGTGGCCGATCGATGGTGGCAGTTGGAGCTGGTGTAGCCGACCGATAAAAGCGGTCAGAGCTATAAACCGACTGATGAAGGCGATTGGAGCTGGCGTGGCCGACTGATGAGAGTGGTTGGAGTTATAGGCCGACTGATGGAGGCAGTCGAAACTGGCACGGTCGACCGATGAGAGCAGTCGGAGTTGTAGGCCGACTGATGGAGGCAGTCAGAACTGGCACGGTCGACCAACAAAGGTGGTCGGAGCTATAAGTCGACCGATGAAGGCGAGGAAATCACTCTATGTCGAGTGGTGTATCCACCTATCCATCAAAATGTTCCTGACAATAAAGGAAATTAGGATAATTAGTTATAATTAACATTGTTTGCTTGAAAACTTAATTTTATAAGCCAAACAAATCAGTCGACTGAAAAGTCAAGTGTGTATCCATTTTTCTCCTGTAGGTAGACCGACTGGCGCATAGCAGCGTATTCGCGCATTAGCAACTGGATTGATCTATCGTAGGATACTCATGACAAATATGAAGAGCTCAGAGCTCGGTCTGCCGCAACAATATCGGTCATAATTTACTCTTGCGTAGCAATCAGAACCAATCGACACATGACCTCTCGCAACTTTGGCTCTGGGTTTAGTGTAGTGGCAGTCTGTCGTGTAGCAAAAAAGTTTTATAACTTAGTCGCTAGTCGGTGTAAGACCAAAAAATAAGACCAAATTGCGAATAAAATGCAATATGAAAGGTCACTGACCGATATGTGTACTACTAGATTCACAAAAAAAGTGGGAGAACACGTGTATAGATACACAAATAGCCCCCTGGCTCAATTGTTTAATGCAAAGAATTAAAGAACCGAGGCAATAAAAAGATGAATAAAGCCATAAATGAGAGCACTGATTATAAAGCCCAACTTTACTCATAAAAATTCTACGACTTTCTGCTTAGAAAACAGAAATAAGCGGTCCTAGAAAAAAGTATGAAGGACATGAGCCCAAAATCTCGAAAAAATAAATCGAGAAAGAATAACAATACTTAGCTTTGCAATTCGACGAGTTGAAGATGAGCCCCCGAGCGTGCCGATGTGGTTGGCTAGTGGTTGAACGTCAAAGTCGAGTCGCCATGTTGCCGGAACATCGAAGCTCGGAGTGGTTGACCGAGACACCGAGTTGTTGAAGGTGTGGCTGAGTGGTCGAGTGACAGAAGCGCCATGTCATTGCAGGCGTCGTCGAGTAGCCGAGTGGATGAAAACCCAGAGCGTCAAGTAATTTGGGGCATCGCTGAGTAGTTGAGTAGCCGTCGAGTCGTATTGTTGCAGCGATGTCGCCAAGTGACCGAGTCGAGGCGATGTTGCTGAATGAACGAGTCGAGGTGATATCGCCGAGTGACCGAGTCACGGTGATTACCGATGCGCTGAGTCGTCGAAGACATCGTCGAACGGCCGAGCAGCCGAGTGGCCAGGTGAAGGTAGAGTAGCCCCCGGGCATGTAGATGTGGCCGTGAGCGGTCGAACCGTCGAGTCACGATGATGTCGCCGAGTCGTCAAAATCCACCGAAGCATCGAGTTGTCGAAAGCATCGTTGTAATGGATGATGTCGTCGAATAGCAGTCGTCCTTGTTGAAGGTGTCGTCTTGATGAAGACATGATGATTTGTGCGATGACATGATGCTTCAACATTGGTCTCCTCGCGATTAGATTTTGAAGAAGAAATATTTCAAAAACACGGTGACTCGTGTGCTTCAATGCCGGTCTGCTCGTGATGAAATCTTGAAGTAGTAGATTGAAACCACCGATCTTGACGAGCCGATCGCCGTGCTGGCCCCTATCTGGCATGCCAAATGTAGAGACTTAATCACGGCATCAGATATAGGGTAGTTCATCTTTGTGGATTTATAAGTAGGACAGGGGTATGCGTGAGATCGAGAGACGATGGTAACACAAGACTCTGATTTAGACAGGTTCAAGCCTCCCGGAGGATAATAACCCTACGTCCTGTGTCCTATGGTATTTGTATTCATGTGTCTAGATCTAAAGATCTAGACGAGGAGGGTAGACCTAGACGATGATGTCTAGTTGTGTCTAATTTATGTCCCGTGCGGGATTTCTAGTTGAGATTGTCTAATTCTTGTCCGTTGAGGAGGACCCCTGCCCCTTCTTATATATCCGGGGGGACAGGGTTACATGGCAGAGTCCTAGTCGGTCTACTGCTCTTATCCTAGTAGGAGTCTACATCCATTTTCCTTCTATGTGAGGTACCCCGGGTATAGGTCATCGACAATAAGCTGTACCAAAGAGCATAGGATATCACTATAAGTTTGATGGTGGTTGTTAAGGCCAATCTCAGTGGTGATTTCATTGGAGTTTCATTCTCAATAAATGACATGCCACATAGGCAAAACTGATGATGTACTACTTTTGGCCTATGTAACTCCTATGAAATCACCACTGATATTGGCCTATCTATTACTTTTGCCAAAATAGTGCTAGTTGCCGGGAATCACTGGACTCCATGGATGGAAGATGAAGAAAAGGGACTGTTGTTCAGTTGTCCAATGGCCAATAAAATAGTATGTGCAACCGTCTGAAGAAATAAGCAAAATTTCAATACAAAACATTTATTCTATGAACATATTATTCCTATGTTTTCAAATCTATAATGGCGGTTGTTAGTGTAAATCATAAACTTCTTTTTGTATACATTGATTCCTTTAAACCATATATAATCAACTTTATTTGTTTTATTTCTTTTTGTGATATACTTCAAAAACTAAACCTTTATTCTATTAAAAAACATTATTCCTATTTTCCATACCAACAATGGTGGTTAACAATGTAAACAAAATTTTATTTTTTATACTTGTTGTACGCCTACATCTCATTATGGACCACGTACTTATTTATTATAAAATCATTTTATATAGTGAAAGAATTGAAAATTAATCTCTACTCCTTATTAATTTAGGTGAGGTCGATATTGGTGTTGGTTTATTTTTTGGTGTTGGCTTAGACGTAACAAAACTTATTCTAAATTTTCTCCACTCCTTCTCTACTCTTTATTAAAGGAGGTGAGCCCGCCTGTCCTCCCGAATCTGTAGTGTTTTGGTGTTTCTCTAGCAGTTCGTGTCCAATTCATCAATGTGTCCAGTGGATTTTCTCTAACCCGTTCGATCACCTGCTAATAATATCTTTATCTTTATCTTTATTATTAGATAATAATATCTTTATCTTTATCTTTATTATTAGATAATAATATCTTTATCTCTACTCCTTATTCCCTCCATCCCACAAATGTAAGCGTTTGTTGACTTTCAAATATCACGTTTGATTATTCATCTTATTCAAAAAATTTATAAAAATATTATTTATTTTATTATAAAGTATTTTATTATTAGATATATTTTAAATATGATTTATTTGTTTTTATATTTTTGAATTTTTTTAAATAAGACGAATAGTCAAACGTGATATCTGAAAGTCAACGAATTCTTATATTTGAGGGATGGATGGAGTATTAGTTTAGGTGTGGTCATCATTGGTGCTGTAGGGAGGAATATGTCATCGACAGTGGAATATGTCACTGATAGCCAGCACACAACAGGCTGTGAGCCCGCCATCGTTGGTGTGGGCCCTAGGACAAGCGCAAGGATGGAATCAGGACTGATCTCGGTGAGCTCGAACTAGAGGCAGCGCTAGAAGCGAGAATAGAGGTTTGTGCCGCATACGACACCTCTGGTTCGTTTGAATGGAGCCATGTGAGCACGGAGAGGTGAATTAGACTGATCCAAGGAGGGGGATAGGAGTTAGGGTCTCGTAACTTAGTTGTCAAATCTTACACCTGTCGATCGTTCCTCGCCCTTAATGGATGAAGAAGACTTACTGTTTGGGATGGCCCATCAACTTTCATCAAACTATAATTTCTAAACTTGGTTTCAAATAACTTGCAAACAAAATTATGTGTAAACCAGCCCATGTATTATGGCAGGTCCAAACTTTTAGCAAGACACACACGCTGTTTGGCCAGGACGTGCTCAAGCGAGGAGAACAATACACTGTACTGATTCTATAACATCTACCCGCGCATTGTTCTATAAAACTTCTTCAAGAGGGCATAAAATTATATTTAACATAGGCATCCATTAATTTGCTATTTTTGTAAGATTTTTAGTTGAATTGTTCCTTTGCTCACAATAATTTATAGAACATGCATCTGGTAAGCTAAACATATATAGTGAGGCAATCATGATACTCGAGGACGTTGTAAAGGAGGATGGACATGCTAAGCCTATCTATGACGACATAACAATATCTCATTTTCAATTGAGACATTGTTATAATAATTTTAAAAATCATTAATTTACAGTATGAAATGTTAAAGCCCGTGGGAACGCATGGGCACTTTGCTAGTCTTAATAGAATTGTCACGCAAATGCGCACTCAACTATGTAATTAGTTTCATATTTAATTGTTGTATTTAGCGTTCGAATGATTGATGTGACCCCTCTAAAATTTAGACCCCAAGAAACGAATCCCGCCACGGATTCTGAAGTACACATGCCACATTCATTGGTTACTAGGAAAAAATTGCTACAAATGACTCCTCGATGATGGTATTTTCTGTAGTGCGCTTCTCAGTTCTAGTTTTGCTAGAAACTACTCTTCAATGATGGTTATTTGCTAAAACACAGTTCAGCTACAATAATCATGAGCAAATTTGTTGTAGGACACTTTTCTTTTATGGTCTTTGCTAGAGGACACTCTTCCAATGAGTCTTTACTCATGGAGACTACTTATTTGTGGTATTTGGCCAAAAGACACTATGGTGAATAGAATATGACTTCTCATGCATGAAAGAGAGAGAAGATTTTACAAATGGCTAAATTGCCCTTAAAATTATTAGCACATTTGACCATATGTAATTATATTTATAAATCAAATATCATAAATATTATTAAATCTGAGCATATAATCAAAGACTCAATTTAAATTAAAAATTTGATTATATGCTAAGATTTAATAATATTTATGATATTTTATTTACAAAATATAATTATATGGTCAAATTTGTTAAAACAATTGCAAGGTCAATTTAGCCATTTATGAAATCTTCTCTCTCTTTCATGCATGAGAAGTCATATTCTATTCATTATTGTGTCTTTTAATCAATTACCACAATTAAGTAGTATAGTGTCCATGAGCAAAGACTCATTTGAAGAGTGTTCTCTAGCAAAGACCACAAAAGAAGAGTGTCTAGCAGCAAATTTGCCCAATAATCATTTAAGAGAGAGAGAACTTTTCAAAGGCCAAATTTACTAGTGGACATCATTCTTTTTTAGTCTTTGCTATAAGGCACTACTACTTAATTATGTTGTTGCTACAAGACACTCTTTAATTATGGTAATTGGCTCAGAAACACTCTAATCATTAGAATATGACTTTTGTTGCATGAAGGGGAGAGAAGAGTTTGGTAGTAGAATATGACTGGAGGTGCAAACTACTACTGTGTCGTTCCCTACTAAACCCAACACTCCTCTACCGTCTCAACCCTAGGAGACGTCCCATAGGAGATTCAACTTTGTATCCCCAATCTTCCCTGTGACGCCGGTAGCCATCCTCTTCAACCTCGGGGGCAGCTATAGTCGTCGATGATGCATAAATGCTCGAGGTTCCAGTCGTGTCACCAGATGTGTGACGCATGTGGGCGCTTCTCGCGTAGTGTAGTGACCGTGGCTTCTCCATCGGCCACCCGCGACTCCTCGGCCCCCATCCCATTTGACCTATGCTTTGGCCACCACGGCACGCCTCTGCCTTAGCCTGAGACACCGCGCGCCACAAACGCCACAGACAACGGGATGGGCCTTGCGGAAGCCTCTGTCTCAGCCACCGCGACCGCGAGGAAGAAAGGGAAGAGAACAGCAACAGCCTCTGCATCAGCCATCACCACAAATCCGTAGTACTACTCCTTCGTGCTTCACTTGATTAATCTGTTAGAGTAATTAGATTGATTGATTAATGCACTTTCAGATTCATTAATCAATGCAGTTGGAGGCTTAGGCTTATTAATTGTACTATTAGTTTGTTTATGCTATATATATCGACCTATGAGTACGTACCCTCTGCTTCACTTGATTAATCCATTAATGTGATTAGATAAATTGATGTACTTTTAGTTTTATTTGTACTGGTACTTTGATTTATGCTCCATGTTAATTTTATATGCGTACATCAATTTTATATCATGCTATCCATCAGAAAATTATGATTATCTCATCTCATCAATCTCTTTATTATAGGTCCTCAAGCCAAATTTCCCCGATGTGCCACCAGAATTTGAAGATAAACGGAAGAAGAAATCTAAAGAAGTAATCTTTGATTTTGTTGTTGATGCTGATGTGCCACAAGGATGTGATGTGCAATGTGACCTCAGGTTGGAAAAATGCACATCAAGTTTACGTGCACTAATGAAAGCCGTGATGTTAGACCTCACGAGGTGTTGTCTTGCAAGGAGGTGATGGTCCTTCTCTGTTGATTACAAACACTAATTATACTTATTAACTATGCGCCTTGTAAAACTTCAGATCATGGCCAGGGTAGAGGATCTTGGGATTATTCTGAAGAAAAAGGTGATGGACATTGTGTACAAGACTATCAAATAATCTACTTAGCCATGTATGAATAATCTTATCTAGTGTCAGGGTGACTTATGTAATGAATGCCACTTTGTCATTTTGAAATTATGTTAGATTATTCTAAAGAAAAAGGATATTGTAGTATGTCAGACTAACTAGCGTCTTTTTAGGCGAAGATGATGAAAATTGATCAAGACACATATATGACCTAATAATATATATATATATATATATATATATATATATATATATATATATATATATATAGATATATATATAGATATAGATATATACATTCATCACAAACCGGGCACGAGTACAAGATCTTGCCGGAGGGATAATCCACCCGGTACACGACACGCGTGCCACCGTCCGGGGAGTGGTAGTAGTCGGTGGAGTCGCTGCTATTGTTGTACTCTTCGTCACTGTCGTCGTCGGTGGTGGTGTTGTCGTCATCGACGGTCACCTTGACGACCTCCGGTGGCGCCACCTCCTCCTCCTCTGCCGTCGCCGGGACGACCTCGTTCTCCTCCTTCCGTGCCGCCGTGACATCCGGGCCTAGAGCGCCGCGGACGCGCTTCAGCGAAGGCAAGCGCGACTCGCCGTGACATGCTCCAGCAATGGAAGAAGACGAACCACTAGTATGTAAAGAGTCGATGAACAGTAAAAATCCCTAAAATTGTATGGAAATCGCACAACATGGACATGAACATACCACAGACACCAGGAGGAGAGGGGTGCGGAGGTTGTAGTTTCCAGCAGGCTCCCTCGAGTCCCCCGTGGACGCCATGGCAATTGAGCGTGGCGAGCAGCGAGTGAGGATTGAGGTGGTTTGAGCACGGCAAAGAAGACGAGAAGCACAAGAGTGGAGTGATGGCGGAAACGAGAGTGCGCCCCTGATATGGGCATGAGGTCGAGAGGCGCCTTCTCTCATACTACCACGCTAAACACACTGAAACACGGGGCCACAAAACATGGTCCCACCTATCCTTGAGTCCTGAATAGAACTTCAGTGTATGTCATAAAAAATGGAAGGCATAAAGTTTTTCCTTTTTTTAGTCAGGAAGGCAGAACGTTGGAATTGATATAACTTCCCTTTGGATTTAAGAGCAAGTTTAATAGAACGGGGGCCTCAATTTTTTATTCAATTTTGCTTGGCGATGCTTTGATTAGCGAGGGCGGCATTGGCATTTAATTCCATTTGAAATACCACCTACATACAATATTTCCAAACTTTTTTGGGATAAATCCTTCTAGAACCCACATATCAGTGGGCCATATGAAATGAGTTGTTATACTTGAACAAGCACATTCTATATGCGAGGCGTATGGTCGTATAGACACGTACTAGTATACTCCCTCCGTCCATCTATACAGGGCGCCTTTTTGTTTTGTTTTTTCCATGAAAACAAAGCGTATTTTTGTTAAGCCGCTTCGTTTGTTGTGCACGGGAGTTGAATGACAATGTGGTAGTTAATTCGGCATCGTGGGATCCTGGTCAGCCAGGGTAGGAAAATGAAACTCTTGTGTATGACATGCAGGCCCGAGATTTAATCAATCAATGCATGCCAAGAAGACTGGATAATAATTACCATGTCAAATGCAACAATGAAGGGAATTGCGATCGGGAGAAACAACGATTAAAACACAACAGTTGCATCCTTGGTCTTTGTGCCAAAGGGGGATATGTGCCCTATATAGATGGACAGAGGGAGTATCTCCTAGCCACCAAACACATCTTTATTAGTGAGGTATATAAACATGTGACAAATAGTACCATAAGGAGTTTGGTCGATAGAGAACAAAATCAAACTACACTGTTAAGACGCAAATGGGTACATGTGATAGATAAAAGTTGGGATAATTGCAAATACCACCCCATAAGTCAGTTGGAGTTTGAGACTCCCACACATAAGTCATTTCTTGATAGATACAAAATTTGGAAAGGTTATCTTCATATTTTTTATAGAGAATATGTAACTAAAATATCATGGCACATCCGCACATGAGTGCCAGAGAATGCACCATGTGTTGTGACAAGAGGCAGACACGCTTCCACCTAAAATGTCATGGCAGCTCTAGATGGTATATCCACGCTAGTTGACATATGAGTAGTAGCATGTGTGGTTTTTTTCTAGGAGTTGTTGCCTAACCTAGACAATCAAATCCAAACCCAGGCTAAGAAAATTCAACCCGAGGTTGGTGAAGTTGCCTGCATGCACCAGGCAATTTTCCCCTAGGGTCCCAGTAGCCTTCAATGCACCACTACCCTATATATAAAATAAGATTTGTATACTAAATGTTGTATAAAACGAGTTGCATTACGCACAGAATCAGAGGGACTATATGACTCAAACCAGCTGGGAGGTAAATAGGATTTTCTCCCTCACAAAAAAATAATACCAGTGCGGGGCCCCTAGTCTGTGTCGGCTCCAACGTTGTCTGTCCACTAGCTGTTGTTGGTGTCTCCGTCCTCAGCTACAACGTTGCGTCCACCCTAGAACAGTCACTGGTGACGCGGCCAAGGCATTCGGCGGCGGGAAGGCTGCGGCGGGAAGACGCACGTGGCTAGGATTGTGGACGCCGGACTTGTCCTACACATCGCCTCCTAGAACATGAGCTATCCATGATAATTAAGATCGAGATCTTTTAATACTTTTTGTGATTGGGGCTGATTGGAAAATTAGTAAATCTGAGTAGTCTCGTTTGTTTAGGATAGTAGTTTCGATCGTCATTTGTTTATTAGTCCACCATCAGCAACCTTTTCTCCTGTTTTAGGAATTTGTTAATTAGTTCCTTTAATTTCACTATGGCGTCTGGGAACGATCAGAGTTGGATGTTGTTGCCACATGGAGATAAGGCTTGGTAGGATGGAGTTGAAAAATTCATTGAAGACACCTTTGAGGGCGCTTTTCCAGGAGAGACTGCAAAATGTCCATGTAGTAGGTGTGGTTGCATGGCATATAGAACAAAGACTAAGCTTGCACAATGCCTTTCACAAAGGGTTTCATAAGTAGTTCATAACACAGGAATGTCATTTTCATGATCTAGCTGCTGAGCCTATGGTTCTGGGTGATAATCGGGATTTTACTGATGAAGGCGAACCTACTCTTGATGTCCCCGCTGTTAAAAATCTGATGGACTCACTAATCAGTGGTGCTATACATGGAAAGCTTAGCGGAAGCAGCAATAATACCGAGGAGCCAAATGATTCAACAAAGGCTTTTTTCAAATTAATGCAAGAAGTAGAGAAAGAATTGTACCCAGGTTGTAAGGAGGCTACAAAAGTATCTTTCATTGTAAGGCTATTTGAGATTAAGTGCATGTTCGGCATTAGCAACAATGCCATGGAGCAGATCCTTCGGTTAATATGTCTTTTGCTCCCCAAAGGACATTGTGTCTCAGATACATTGGAAAAAGTCTGAAAGGTAGTTTCAGAACTTGGCCTGTACTATGTGAAGATTCATGCTTGTGTCAACGACTATGTGTTATTTCGTGGAGAATATCAGGATCTGCATGAGTGTCCAACATGCGGAGAAAGTAGGTGGAAAAATGCTGATCCAGAGGGGCATGCAGAGGATGGTGCCACTCATGATGGTGGAGTAAATAAGAAGAAGCTCTTTCCTCAAAAAATACCGAGGTACTTTCCACTTATTCCTCTCCTTCAAAGATTATATATGAACGTGGCCACATCAAAGAAAATGTGTTGGCATGCTGAAGAATTGGTAGTTAAAGATGGGAAAGTTTGGCACCCAACCAACTCATTGGCATGGAAGCACATAGATGGTGAGTATAAGGACTTTGCATTGGATCCATGTAATGTTAGGCTGGGACTTGCATCAGATGGCTTCAATCCATTTGGAATGTTGAATGTCAATTACACAACATGGCCGGTGCTCCTAATTCCTTATAACCTGCCTCCATGGTTGTGCTTGAAGCAGTCTTATTGGATGATGTCGATGCTCATTCTAAGGTCTAGATCTCTAGGAATTAACATTGATGTGTATTTGCCAGAGGAGGAATTGAGGAAATCCGACTCATGGAATGTTGATAGAAGGCACAAGCAACAATTGTAGGATGGTTTGAGCAAAAAGTGAGACATATTCCTCTAATTTTTAAATGCATGATATTTAAATTTACAATGTGTTCCTAACATATCTCCAAATTATTTTGAGATAGATAAGGAAACTATGGGCAAAGGGAGAAGTGGATGGCATGATATATCCTCTAGCTCATGGTCTAGATCCTCATATTCGTGTGGCTAACAGGTGCTCCATCAATGGATTTCTCTTTCAGACAAAAGAAGCAGAGAGAAACATAATCACACAAAACAACGGTGTTATCATCCAGGGGGTGGCATGGAATGGTACGGAGTGATTAGAAGAATTATCATGCTAGACTATCCTCTAAAGAAGGAAGTCGTTTTGTTCGAGTGTGATTGGTTGGCCGTTCCAGCACTATACAAAAACAAATCCAGGGGGTACAGTAAGGATAAATATGGCATTCTCAACATTGATACTAGTCGGACACGATATTTAGAGGAGCCATACATCCTGGTGATCCGAGCGGAGCAGGTATGTTATGTGAAAAGTGCCAGGAGAATGAATTGGGGAAGTGTCCTTTGAATGAAACCTAGGAACCTATTTGCCATGCCTGAAGAAGGAGAGGAGAATGAAAATAATATTGCTGATACCAATGCTGACTCAGTTGTCATAGGAGTGGAACATATGAACATTGAAGAGCGACCTGAGGAATTGAGGAGTTGGAGCAAGAATGACGTGGAAGGGTTAAGTGTTGATGCTGCTGTACTCGCAGAGGCGCGTGCTGCCTCCATGCCAGAACCGAATGATGAGGACTTACAAGATGACTACGATGATTCTAATGATACGTAGACTGCTGGTGGAGTCTTAGTTGTAGTAAATTCCATTGAAAACAATGATAATGATTTTTTTGTGTAAATTTGAGTTGCACTCTAGCTCCTCCAACTTTGTTACTGTATTGTGTTATCTATCATCAGCTTGCATCTACACACCAATATTGCACATAACTTGATAGCCAACTAGATAACCATCATACATCTGACACATGAACTTAGTTTGGAGACATAACCAGCATACATGCAGCTGAAGCTGCTTAACTACAACACAACACTAACTAGATATACATGCACCTACTGATTGCCAATCCACATGAACAACACAATGGCAACAAAGAACACACCTAACGCCTTCAGCCCGGTCTTCACTACCTCTAGCTTACTGACTTCTGCCTTGAGGTCCTCTTTTTCAGATTTCAAAGCATCCACCTTGTCCTCTTCTTCCTTCTTCACCGCTGCCAACTTCTTCTCCATCGAATCCATCCTAGCGGTTGCCTCCCCAAGAGCTTCGTTCAGTGTTGTTTTCTCTTTCTTGAGAGACCACACGGCATTGCGTAGATCTACGAGCAGTGTCTGCAAGAATGCATCATGCCGGTACTCATACCAACACTTGAATGCGCAACCTCCAACCTAATGAAGAATTAGGGAGGCCAAATAAACCAACCGCGAATTCAAAATCAATCGAATGGGAACAAAACTATACTCACCCGAGCCCTGTAGCACTTGAGGTAGCGTCGTTCGGGGTTGTCATCGCTCCACGAGATCCACAGCACCACCTTCTACTGGCACTCATAGTACACCGGGGGGTGGTAGTCCAACGGCCCGATGCGGTAAGGGATGGCAGAATGGCGCTTCTCCTCAGGCTCGCCCATGGATTAGGTCTTGGCGGTGGTCCGCGACGAGCTCAAACTGTCGGCCATGGCGCATGCTCAAGCTAGGGTGACACCAATGCAAGCTCCTCTATTTATCTGGTCCTACCCATATTTCAAGTAGCCACCTCTGCAATTATTTTTGCAATAGTTTTGTCCACATGCACATATGATATTACACTCATCACTTAAATACCAATTCAATTTACACACATTATTTTGTAAGATAAAAAAAGAATTAACAATAATTATGAAACATATAAATAGTATTGCAATAATGCAAACAGAACTAAACATATATTTAGTGATATTGATATTAATTACTTTATGTACATATGCACGTAGGCGCTACACACACACAACACACACCATACTTCTTCTATGACTTGATGTTAAATCTCTGACCAAGCATGTACGAGACGCAAGCGTCTATAGCTACGTAATCGATGTGTTGCCTAATCAGGTGCTTATCCCCCCAGTTTTGGTGAAACTTACCCTCATCAGAATGCTTGGCCATTGTCAGACCAAGCATTGTCTGACACACGTTCTTGAGTCCAAGTCCGTATGTTGAGGTTTGCTTCAAGTGGTCCTGCGCGGCATCCTGCAGCTCCGACGTCCTAGCTACACTGATGTTGTAATCAATGGACAGCCATTGGACGTCGCCTCCGATCTTCGATCCGACAAACATGCACTAAGGACTCTCTAGGAAATGCTTCAGTTTTTCTAGATCCTTGTCGGCGTGGCACACCTGGAAGAGGAGGCATCGATATTCATGTTGGTTCCCGTGTGGCATGCCCACGCAGACCTGAATGATGGTTGTCTTGTTTGGTTCATCATTCACACGATCGGCTTTTGGAATGATTAGCCACTCTGTATCCAAACCGACGAGGAGCGGATTTTCATTCGGCCAGATCTCATCAAGGAATTGGACGACGACGCTGCTATCGGAGGTGATCGTTGTGTTGATGTTATGGTGGTGGAACTTGACATCGATGATGCGCATCAGCGTTTACGGCAGATGACGGCTTGGCAGGGCTTGGGAGCGCGAGATGGCGTCGCCGCTGGACGGGTTGGTGAGCGCCATAAGGGGGGTGAGGAGCGCGGCGGTTCCAGGCACTAAACAGGGGAGGGCCGGATGGGCATTTGAAGTTGCACTGGGTGGAAACGGGGTGCATGAGTTGTGTTATGAGCATTGAACAGGGTGAGGAGCACGGCTCTTCGTTCCCAGAAGCCGAAGAGCCCCCGCTGGCGTGGTTACACCAAAAGCCCCCCTCCGGGAAGTTGAACGTGTGAAGACAATTGAGTGGTGACTGCAACGTGCATTGAATCCGTCACAGTATCCATCCGGGAAGTTGAACGCGGTTAGGCTACTCCCAATGAGAGTTTCATTTTCATTAAATGAGATGCCACATAAGCAAATTTGGTGACATGGCAAAAGGATTCTAAAGAGAGAGATGAGAAGAGTAATTTCCTAAAATTGAAACACCATGAGACTAGCCTTGGAGAGGAGTAATTTCATTTCATTATTTAGAGAACCACTAAAACCATATAGAAGTACTCCCTCTTTTCAACATTATATGACACTATAGCCTTCTCAAGTTTTCTTAAATTATAAGACACCCTCGCTTCCCAATGCACATTTCTCTCTTCTTAATACTGTCACACCTAGTTCTAAGGTCAAAACCGAATGCTTCTGTATACGTGCCTAGGATCAAGTTGTCACGTATACAGGACAAAAGTGAAATAACAGTAAAACCAATGTCATTATTATTAATATCTCGAATCATTATTACATAGCATGGATTACATCAAAGCATAAAATAAAATAGCGGAAGGCTCCATAACACCACAGGCAGTCCACCGGGGGTCGCACTCCTAGTCGAAGTAGTCCTCGTCGGCATAGTCCATCTCGCTAGCGTCGTCTGAGCAGCAGTAATATAGCAACAACAAAATAGGAAAAACTAAACTGCATGAGTACATAAAGTACTCAGCAAGTGGGGGAAAGTATGACATGCAGGCTAAAACAAGAACAGGCTAGACACAGGTTTACTGCACTACGCAACCTATGACTCAATTATACAAGCATCCTATTTACTAGGTGAGAAGTATCCCGACAGGTTAACCACCTATCCAACACTATCGGTTACCAACCGATAGCAAGTCTATAAGTAACCCACTTATACCAGAACATTACAGGTTACCCACCTGCAGTACCACCCAAATCTGGTTACCCACTAGATTTACCCAAGTATCCATCTAATCGTGTGAGGATACAGGCCGCTCTTGACCGTGAGCACGACTGTTATAACAGTTTTACACTCTGCAGAGGTTGCACAACTTTACCCACAGGTTGATGATTCCATCACTATTCAGTGACTAAAGTCTCCATGTTGCCAACACACTACCGTAGGTGTGAGACCAAGAGATCACCACATGGTCTTTCAAAGCGCTCTCCAGCTTGCAAAACGTCCACGCTAAGGTTTCACCGCCACGGGATTAACCATCCCTACAGAAGCCCCCTCTGGCGCCGTGGCTAGAAGTAAGCCTTCATCACCTGAGGCCGAAAGTAACCCTCTCGTCCTCCTTCCTCAAACACCCACAAAACTGGGAAGACATCTAATACTAAACCACGCCTATCCATATCAGCCCTGTGCTTTGCGCTGTTTTCCTAGGTGGCCGCTCCACGAATTTGGGTTTGTATGACCACAAGCAGGCACTACCGCAAACCAACCAGTACATTACCCGTTCTTGTGCATACCCGCACCATCCTCAACATCCTTTTGCTTGGGTCATCTAAATTACCCAAATGATAATTAGGTTCAAGTAAAAATTACCTGTACTTGTGCATACCCGCACTAGCATGATGTACCCAAAATCCCATACACTCAACAATAATCCACGCGACAACGAATAATAAGGAAGGGTAAATGACACGGGATTCATATTTAGACAAGCATGCATGAAAATAAACTAATCCTTAATAGGTACAATATGGTCAAGGACACTTGTCGTGTTCTCCCGCTGGCTGCTGTTCAAAATCAAGGTCTTGGAAATTCTGGAGCTGCTCCTCGTCTAATATCAATAAATACCAGAAAAGTAAAACACAAACAAATAAGGAACAGTACACCAAACATTTCCTAATGACTATAAAAACAGTACCAAAAGATAGTACGCGTTCCTTTGATTCCGTGAGCGCAAAAATCACCTAAATCGGAGTTACGGTTAAAAAGTTATGCTAGTTTAAAGTTTTAGGGGCTAAAAGGTAAAAATAGCAAGGATTAGGGACCTATTTTTAATTTAGTAAAATTACAGGGACTAAAGTGTAAATCATTAGGACTGAAAAATAATTACTAAAAAGTCCAGGGTTGTTTTTGCAAAATTTTAGGACCTAAACATAATTATTATTAAGTGCAGGGGTCTAAGTGTAAAAAGTTAGGGCTAAAAATATAATTAAATACAAGTATAGGGTTGTTACTGTAAATTTCCTGGGCCAACATAATATTTATAAAAAGTCTAGGGGCTAAAACATAATTAAACTAAAGGTTCTGCTAACAATTTGGATTAGAAATTAATTAGGTCAAAGCTTAGGGGGCTATGCGCAAAAAGGGCATTTTCCTGGGTTTTATAGAATTAAAATAAATCTGAAAAATAGTGGACCGGGTCCACGGGTCTCATGGACCGTGTTGGCCAGAGGGTCTATGGGTCCACCGTGCACCGAAAATAACCCTTCGGGATTCTTCTAATCCGAGCCGTAGATCGAAGATCGGACGGCTCACGGGGGTCCGATGGGCAGGCGACGGCCGGGGATGCGCTATACGGCGGTGGCGGCGGCGACTTCGTCAGAGAAATGCTGCAGCAGCGCTCCGGCGGCTCTTTTCTCATCGCGAGAGTTCGGAGAGAGAGAGGGGGGATGAGGTGGCGCTTACCGTGGGGTTGCGCAGGTGCGGGGAGGATCGGAAGGTGGTCGGCGGCGGAGGAAGGCGGTCGTCGGGGTCGATGCTCGATGGGGAGGGTGCCTCTAGAGTCGGGGGTCGAGGGGGAGGTGAGGGAAAGAGGCAGCGGGTGGTGGCAATGCCGAGGGGGATTATATAGGGCTCGGGAGAGGGGAGGCAAGCGAGGCAAGCTCGTCGGCCATTAATGGCCGGCGGCGGCCGTTTCGCAGGATTGAGCGTGAATGGGCGTGATTAAGGCCGGAGAGAGGGGGGGAGTGGAAGCAGAGAGGTGATGGGTGCGGCCGGGGTCAGTTTGTGAAGTTGATTCCCAGATCATAATCTTTGATGAGTTCCAACCATCTTCGCTGCCTGAGATTCAAGTCTGGCTGGGTGAATATATACTTCAAACTCTTGTGATTTGAGTATATCTCACACCCTTTGCCAATGATATAATGTCTCTAGATCTTGAGAGCATGAACCACTGCTGCTAACTCCATGTCATGGGTTGGATATTTCTCCTCATGCTTTCTCAATTGCCTTGAAGCATAGGCTACAACATGGCCTTCTTGCATGAGCACATATCCCAAACCTTGTCCTGAAGCATCACAATAGATTGAGAATGGCTTCTCCATGTTAGGCATGGTTAGGACAGGTGCTGAGGTAAGTCTTTTCTTCAATTCTTGGAAGCTGGCTTCACGTTTTGGTGTCCACTCAAAAGTGTTTCCTTTTTCTAGTAGCTCAGTCATGGGCTTGGCTATCTTGGAAAATCTCTCAATAAATCTTCTATAATATCCTGCTAGTCCAACGAAACTTCTGATGTCTGTAACACTCTGGGGTGTATTCCAACTCAACACATCTTTAACCTTGCTGGGGTCCACAGACACTCCTCCTTTAGAGATAATATGACCAAGAAATGAGACTAACTTCAACTAGAAATCACATTTACTAAGCTTGGCATATAGTTGATTCTCTCTTAGCTTTTGCAATACCAGACGAAGATGTTCTTCATGTTCCTCCTTATTCTTTGAGAAGATAAGGATGTCATCAATAAACACCACAACAAACTTGTCCAAATACTCCATAAAAACCTTGTTCATTAGATACATGAAGTAGGCAGGAGCATTAGTCAATCCAAATGACATAACTGTATACTCGTATAAGCCATATCGAGTGATGAAAGCGGTCTTGGGTATGTCAGTTGCCCTGATCTTCAATTGATGATATCCAGATTGGAGGTCAATCTTGGAGAAAACACATGCTCCCTTAAGCTGATCAAACAAGTCATCAATCCTAGGCAAAGGGTACTTGTTCTTGATGGTGGCCTCATTGAGAGAACGATAGTCAACACACATCCTCTGAGTACCATCCTTCTTGGGAACAAATATAACAGGGGCTCCCCATGGAGATGCACTAGGACGAATATAACCCTTATCCAACAACTCTTGGAGTTGTTCCTTGAGTTCAGCTAATTGGTTAGCAGTCATTCTATATGGTCTCTTAAAAATAGGAGCAGTACCAGGGACTAATTCAATAACGAACTCGATGTCACGGTCTGGTGGCATACCTGGTTATTCTTCTGGAAAAACATCGGGAAACTCATTGACAATCTTGATGTCTTCAATTGAGGTAGCATCAAGTTGATTCAACATAATGCGATTGGTTGCTCCTTTGCTAGTGATGAGTGGTTCGGCCACATACTCCAATTCCTTTCCAGTATTGTCTATAAGCTTGACCGCCTTCTTAGCACAATCAATAAGTCCCTTATGCTTCCTTAGCCAATCCATGCCAAGGATCACATCAATTCCTTTAGACTCAAAGATTTATGAGATTCACAGAAAAGTCTACCCCCTTATATTAAGGTTCACCTTAGGACAGACATGCTTTGCATTCATCTCTCCACCAGGGGAATTAACAATCATTCTATCTTTTAGCATAGCTATGGGAAGATTATGTTTTTGAACATAACTAGCAGTTATGAATGAATGAGATGCTCCAGAATCAAATAACACAACTTATTATCATTAACAAGGAACATACCTAGAACGACATCCGGAGCTTCCTGAGCATCCTCAATAGCCACATGATTGACACGAGTATGATTCTGCCTTGCTGGAGTTGGTGTGGAATTAGCATTGCGGCCTCGGGTTGAATTTGTACCCTGAACTGGAGTCTGATTTGCGCGCTTCTGGGGGCACCTATTAGCATAGTGCCCCGTCTGACCACAGTGGAAACAAGCACCATTACCACCAGTGTTCTGAGCATGAGTTGTCCTCTGAGGGGTTTGCTGAGCGGCACGAGGCATCTGAGAGTTGGGACGCTAGATCTGACATTGAGGAGTACCGAATCCCTGACCAGTAGGCTGAGACCTCTGCTGGCGACTCGGCTGTCCAGGGCGGAATGCAGGTCCAGATGATGAAGAACCCAAGCGGGTCTAGAGTTGCTTCCCTGCGAACCCAGGCGTACCATCTGGCGCTTGCGATCAATGATTCCTCTCCTGTTCTCCAGCACAAGTGCCTTGTCCACCATATCTTGGAAGTTCGCGAAATCCCGAGCTTCCAGAACATAAGCAAGACCATCATT
This sequence comes from Eleusine coracana subsp. coracana, assembly GCA_032690845.1. Taxonomy (NCBI): domain Eukaryota; kingdom Viridiplantae; phylum Streptophyta; class Magnoliopsida; order Poales; family Poaceae; genus Eleusine; species Eleusine coracana. The sequence goes on along the minus strand of CM064418.1, from coordinate 19,640,579 downwards.
TAAGCCATTAATAAAGCAATACTGCATCTTCTCATCTGTATTCACCTCATCAGGAGCATAGCGCGAAAGCTGGGTAAAACGAGTGACATACTTGCTCACAGACATAGAGCCTTGCTTCAAGTCTTGGAATTCCTTCTTCTTGAGTTTCATCACACCCAAAGGCACATGGTGTGACCTGAAGCTGTTATGAAACTCATGCCAGTTAATGCTTTCTGGCTCCTCATGAGCCTCCACATGGGCATCCCACCAATCAGTAGCGGGTCCCTCAAGCTGGTGAGAAGCAAAGAGAACTTTCTCACGATTGTTGCATTGCACCACCTGCAACTTCTTCTCGATGGTCTTGAGCCAATCATCAGCATCCATGGGCTCTACCGAATGAGAGAAAGTGGGAGGCTTGGTCCTCTGAAATTCTCCAAGCTTGTCTCTAGGTGGTGGAGGTGGCTGATTATGACCCTGTTGCATTTGCATAATGTTCTGTTGCATAGTGTGAAGAAGTTGAGTCTGCATAGCAAGAATTTACTCCATAGTTGGAGGAGGAGGTGGTGGTGGTGGATCCTTATTGTTGCGCCTAGTGTTCACCATCTGATGAGAATTCTGATATGATCAGTAGAGAGTTGGATAGATGATAGAATTTCCAATATTAACCCAAGTCTTAAGTTCTAATAAGAAAAAATTTTTTGAAAAACAAATCTTTCACTCGAGCAAAGATCCAAATCAAACATGGCACACCACACTAAAACATAGCAAATAAGCTCTATAGAGCTAAGCGAAACTAACGAACTTATAACTCTATAAGGGAAGACCTTAGAAAATATATCATACCATCTATCGAATTTTGGAAAAGATTTTAAATAGAAATGGAGGAAAGACAAGAAAGCCAATGGAAGGGATAAGTAAGCAAGATTTTATAATTTAGCTTTTAAAAACCTTATAACGACCATTTCTAACTAGGCTTGCGTCCTACGGTTGACATGGCTCTTATACCACTCTGTCACACCCGGTTTTAAGGTCAAAACCAAACGCTTCTGTATACGTGCCCATGATCAAGTTGTCACATATACAGGACAAAAGTGAAATAACAGTAAAACCAATATCATTATTATTAATATCTCAAATCATTATTACATAGCATGGATTACATCAAAGCATAAAATAAAACAGCGGAAGGCTCCATAACACCACAAGCAGTCCACCGGGGGTCGCACTCCTAGTCGAAGTAGTCCTCGTCGGCATAATCCATCTCGCCAGCGTCGTCTGAGCAGCAGTAATATAGCAACAATAAAACAGGAAAAACTAAAACGCATGAGTACATAAAGTACTCAGCAAGTGGGGGAAATTATGACATGCAGTCTAAAACAAGAATAGGCTAGACAAGGTTTACTGCACTACGCAACCTATGACTCAATTATACAAGCATCCTATTTACTAGGTGAAAAGTATCCCAACAGGTTAACCACCTGTCCAACACTATTGGTTACCCACCGATAGCAAGTCTATGAGTTACCCACTCATACCAGAACACTACAGGTTACCCACCTGCAGTACCACCCAAATCTGGTTACCCACCAGATTTACCCAAGTATCCATCTAATCATGTGAGGATCCAGGCCGCTCTTGACCGTGAGCACGGCTGTTATAACAGTCTTACACTCTGCAAAGGTTGCACAACTTTACCCACAGGTTGATGATTCCATCACTATTCAATGACTAAAGTCTCTATGTTGCCAACACACTACCGTAGGTGTGAGGCCAATAGATCACCACATGGTCTTTCAAAGTGCTCCCAAGCTTGCAAAACATACATGCTAAGGTTTCACCGCCGTGGGATTAACCATCCCTACAGAAGCCCCCTCTGGCGCCGTGGATAGAAGTAACCCTTCATCACCTGAGGCCAAAAGTAACCCTCTCGTCCTCCTTCCTCGAACGCCCGCAAAACTGGGAAGACATCTAATAATAAACCATGCCTACCCATATCAGCCATGTGCTTTGCGCTGTTTTCCTGGGTGCCCGCTCCACGAATTTGGTTTGTATGACCACGAGCAGACACTACCGCAAACCAACTAGTACATTACCCGTACTTGTGCATACCCGCACCATCCTCAACATCCTCCTGCTTGGGTCATCTAAATTACCCAAATGATAATTAGGTTCAAGTGAAAATTAGTCAAGTTTATTATTATTCAATTTTAATTTCCCAAAGTATTGCACTAGCATGACGTACCCAAAATCCCATACACTCAACAATAATCTAGGCGACAAGGAATACTAAGGAAGGGTAAATGACACGGGATTCATATTTAGACAAGCATGCATGAAAATAAACTAATCCTTAATAGGTACAATATGGTCAAGGACACTTGCCGTGTTCTCCCGTTGGCTGCTGCTCAAAATCAAGGTCTTGGAAATTCTGGAGCTGCTCCTCGTCTAATTACTCAGCAAGACTCCCAGTGGGCAGTCCAACCCTCAGGGACCTACATGTCCCAAGGCAGCACATCTACAGGCAACTCTATTTCTTCATTACCTGAAAACAACAATGGAATAAAGCCCGAGTACAAATTACTCAGCAAGACTTACCCGTCGAAGACCGAGACATGCATAGGCTCTAATAGGTGGCTTGTTTGAAAGGACTCGCGCTAAGCAACCTATTAGTTCTATCAAGTTTTAATTGCCAATTTAATGGGTTGAACTGAAATATAACTTTAGTGGCAATAATAAGATAATAGAATAATACATAAACTAAGTACAACAGAAGAGTAGTAATAATCATAATCGGCAATGGACATCATAATCAATTCCCAGGTATCAAGTGCAACTACGTGATTGGCGCGGTGACCAAGTGGTACTCATTACTGCGAGGGGCATCAATTGCAATCGATTTACACCAGTTGGGGAAAACCCGAGATGCACGACACATATACACCAATTAAGGTCGTATATGGCAACCTTTCACAAGAAAAGCACCTACACCTCAGCCTGGGTGTGGTGACATCGAGTGGGCATGCCATTCTGCCAACAGTATTTCATGGTCTAAACCGCCCACTCTAGCAGCAGGAGGGTCAATGACCAACGCACCTTAACCGTCGTCAATGCAAGTGACCTTTAATGCTACATCGGTTTTCTAGTGCCCATAGGCTAGCATGCATTCGGTACTGTTCAATACTTGAACAAGGGGCCGACCACGGACGGGTCCTAGGTTCGACAAGGCAGGGCTACCACAGTCAACACCCATGTGTTGCTGCAACCTACACATGCTTAATCCCTGCCCGGTCATAATATCAAAATAACTTTCTTTTATTAGTTCCCGTTCCAGTGGTCAAGTTCATTCCTTAGTAATAATGGTATTTAACGAGACTAGCAATTACTAAGCATAGCATAACAGTACCGATTCTACCAAGTTCTAAGACAGTAACATAGGTCATTTTGGGTATTATGCAAATGGGTTTCAATCAACTCCTATGACCTAATGCAACAATAAGTATAGACACTAGTAAGATAAACTAGCAAAATTTTGTAAAAAGGTGAATGTAAACCGGGGCTTGCCTGGATCAAAACTAGTGTTAGCAACTTCTACTTCCTGTTCTTGAGGGTCAACGTCCTTCTGAAAACCCTCTTCTGGCTCCTGGTCGTCGTTGCCTATATGATAGAATTGTATTAACGGCATTATCAAAATATCATTGATTGCAATGATATGATGCATGCAAGCACCTTGTGTTTAATGTCAATTAAAATTATTATTACGTTCTTGAAGCCATATGCTTCAGAGAAGTTGGGCTGTTAATTAAGAGTTTAGGTATATATATTCTTTTATGCATTTAAACAAAGTAAAATAGTGATATGAGCAATTAAATTAATTACTTAAGTAAATTTATATTTCTGGACATGTGTGATTTACTGTGTACAGAGACTTATATGAGTGATTTTTAGGCCAAGTGGCATGGGCAAATTATTTACAGAATAATTACTAGAATTAATTTAAGAAAACACACTAAATAAATTCTAGAGCCTAAAATAATTCATACTAGCAAAGTGTCCGTGCATTGCTATGGACTTAAAAAACACTTTTTTATAATTTAAATATAAATTATTTACACAATATATATATATATATAATATTATTTACATTTTTTACATGAAAGATCATATTTGTATTACCATTGGTGCTTCTCAGTATACCATTTTATATGTTAAAAGTAATAAAATTTTCAATATTTTTACCATATTCTAGAAGTTTATCCGGAAGGAAAAAATCAATTCACGCAGTCCACAAATAGCACTGTATTAATATAATTTTGAACTTGAAGACTTGCTTTAATGGAAAAAATTAAAACATAAAAGTTGTAGATCTCGTTGAGGCCTTTTTAAAAACATATGGTTCATATTATTTGGACTTCGGAGCTAACAAATATCGAGCCTGTACAAAGAACTACATAGAGGAGTCTGAATCAGAATAAATATTTTTGCATCGTATATTTGGAAACCAAAACGGTAGGATCTGAACTTCCATTGAATACTAAAGTTGTAGAACGTTTCGAGAGCTATGAGATAGAGTTCCAGTTTGCCTCATTTGAGCTCCGGACCAGGGAGTTATCATTTTTTAAATTCGGTACTTAATATGGAAGGTACGAAATCGAATTGGATTCAATCTCTAACTTTGTGGACACGAAGTGGACGACCGCACCTCAATTAATAGATAATTCATATTCTGCCAAACCAAAATTTGGGGTGATAGGTATTGATTTTGTTGCTAAGCATGCCAAAAATCAAGATTTAATTTCATTCCTAGAATTTTTGGTGAATTAATTAGTGTTTTCACAATTTAATGTATTAATAGAAATGCATGTACAGAGACTATGATTTATCATTTTACTAGAATAGAGCAATTCAAAATGAATCTAACAAAATTTGTTTGAGTCTCATTGGATTTGAATTCGATTTAATATGGGTTTTCCACGTTTTTAGAAATTTTTAGCAATTTCTGGGCATTTTCTGATTTAAGGGATTGCCACGTAGGCGACACCTAGGCTACACGTAGGCGCCACAGAACCACGCAGGCTGCCACGAGGATTGCCAGTGGGCTCGCCGGAGCGGGCAAAGCCGGCCAGAGGGCTCGTCGGCGGGCGCTACGCGGGGAGGAAGCTCGTCGCAAGAGCAAGGAAATGACGTGCGCATCGAGGCGGAGGGGATGGAGGGGTTCGCGAGGTGGGGTTCTCACCGGAAGACCATCGGTGGTGAGAGGCAGCGGAAAGGAAGGTTCGGTGAGGTCGCGTTTCCGGTAGAAGGCACCAAATCGATCTCCGTTTGCTCCCACAGCTTCGCGGGAGCATGGGGAAGAGCGGCATGAGGTCGGAGTTAGATAGGGATGGCCGGATGTAGGAGCTCACCGATGAGGCGGCTTGGGTTTCAGCGGAGCAGAGACAGCGACCGGGGAAAAGTGGAATGCCATCAGCTCTGGTGAAGGAAACAAAGGAACAACGGGTCAGGGAACCGCGCATGTGGTTTGCGCGTGCGAGCGAAGAAAATGGGGCGAGGAGACTCACTGGGCACGGGCAATTTTGGCCGGCGGTAGAGGAGGTCGCCGGGGTTGCTCATTCTGAACCTTGCCACGATCTAGCAAATGCGCGCGGGGAGGCGTGGGGAGGTGTAGAAGGATGAGGCGAGTTCGTTTGTGCTCTTGGTTTGGCTGGCGAGGCGCTGGAAGGGCCGAGAGGAGCTTGAGCTGAGCGTTGCTATGCAATGGCGAGATGGGGGAGAAGAATAGAACGAGAGCAGTAAGGTAGATTATGGCCGAGGGGTTCTAGGGTGGGCGGTAGGGTTGGCGAGTGGTTGCGCGCACCCGATTGCGTGCGGTCGGGGTGATGGGGAGCGGTTGGGAGCAAGGTGGCCGTGTGGCGTGGCGATGGGATGCGTCGGCACTGGCAGGGGAAGAGTTAACTCGTGATCGCGTCAGCTTGTGGCTTGTCACGGGCAGGAAATAGCTGAGCGAGGCTGGTGATGGGATGGGGTGGTTCGGGCGCACGGTTTTGCTTGGTGAGGGTGAACTGGGGGCAAGTGGGCATGAGGGAATGGAAATCTTTGAAAAGACCTTGGCACCAACCAATTGGTCGAAGAGCATATCTATACGGGGTAACGGATATTTGTTCTTGATGGTAACTTTGTTAAGAGGCCGATATTCAACGACAAGGCGCAAAGACTTGTCCTTCTTCTTCACAAAAATGATAGGGCAGCCACAGGGTGAAGTGCTTGGGTGAATGAATCCTTTTTCCAATAACTCATTCAGTTGCTTTTTCAACTCAGCCAGCTCATTCGGGGCCATTTTATATGGGCGACGGGATATCGGAGAAGTTCTTGGCTGTAGCTCTATCTTAAATTCCACGTCACAGTCAGGCGGTAGACCAGAGATGTCCTCGGGAAACATGTCCAGATACTCATGAACGATGGGAATACTCTCGAGTGATTGCCCTTCCATGTGATGGACAACCAAGGCTTTCGATGAATTGGCATTTAGAGAAAGTGTGTACTTCCCATGCAAGGGAGAGTTGATGTGAACGCTGCGAGGCTCAATGTCTAGCATGGCTCTATGGGTTTTCATCCAGATCATACCTATGATTAGGCCGATCTCTTCGTCCTCGAGCATGATAAAATCAGTGGGGTAGATCTTTCGATTAATTTCTAGTGGTGCCTTACACACTACTTCGTTAGCAAGAATTTGTCCAGCAAGAGAGCGGACGGTGTAACATCTATTTATGATGGTGGTGTGGAGTTGATGTTTTTGCACACAAGCTTTGCTAATGAAGTTATGCATAGCACCAGAATCAAAAAGTGCAAGGACAGGCTGGCGATATATCGAAAGTGTACCGGTCAGCACAGGTTCGCCCTGAGGGATATCTTCAGCATTGGTGTAATTCACTTGGGCACCACGTGACGGTACATTCACATTCCTGTTCGGGTTCTGACGCGGGATGCTGTTGTTGTTGTTGTTGTTCTTGCGCCTCGGTGCGGTGCAGTTCTTGGCAAAGTGGCCGGTACGACCATAGTTATAGCACGGATAACTGCTCCCACGATCAACAGGCTGTGGGGCACGGGCAGTCTGATTTCCCTACTGCTGGTATGGTGCATGATACTGAGTGTTCTGCTGTTGGTATGGTGCACGAGGTGGGATGTTCTGCTGCTGGGGTGGCCTCGAGTAGTTCTGACCATGTCGTCGCTGATATTGCTGCTGCGGAGATGCCCGGAAACGCTGTCCGGTAGGTGAAGTGTAAATCAGGCGGTGCTTCGCCTGTGGGGCAGCAGAGGCACTAGCAGGGGCCTTTCTTTTGCGATCTTCTTCTTCAACTTGGCGCATAGCGCCTTCCTGGACAACAGCAGCATTGACCAAGTCGTTGTATGTGCCGGTTGTTTGCCAAGTCAGGCGCTCCTTAAGGGTGGCATTCATACCACGCAGGAATGCATATCTCTTTTTATCCTCAGTATTGACATACTCAGTAGGATACTGAGCCAGATGATTAAAAGCTTCAGAATATTGGAGGACATTCCTCCCTCCTTATTTTAGATCCATAAATTCCTGGAATTTCCTTTGTATGAGGTCGGCTGGGATGAAATGAGCTTGAAATGCAGTCTTGAATTCATTCCATTCAACGCGGCGTCCAGTGGGCAGAGAAGCTTCATAGTTCACCCACCAGACACTAGCAGAGCCCTAGAGTTGTTGGGTGGCGAATAGCACCTTCTGGTGCTCTGTGCATTCTAGCAGACCGAACTTTGTCTCGGTCTGGCGCAGCCAGTGATCGGCATCCAGAGGTTCTCTGGCACACTCGAAGGTTGGCGGATGAGTACCCAGAAAATCTGAGTAGGTGCTCTGTCGAGGCTGATTGTTGTTGTTATGGTGGCCTCCCTGTCCAGCTAGGTGGGACGTGATATCCACTAGCCGACGAAGAATCTCAGAGTCATTTTGCTAGCGGTTGAGTGTAGCAGCCAACACCTCAGTTAGCGAGGGCTCAGCATGAGCTCCTTGCTGAGAGCTTTCAAGGTCATCCTGATTCCGAGTATGCACCATGCCGCAATTTATACGGTTGCACATTAGTTATTCCTCAAAATAATCCATAAAAACACATGTGCAGGAATATAAATTTGCAAGAGGCACGAATAGAATTTTAGAATGACAACCATCTCCATTAATTAGGATGAATAGTCTATGTTGAGTCTATGTTGAGTCTCAATATAGCCAGTCCCAAGCCTGGGTAAAGGAGGAGGGTTGTGTTAGGTTTGGCAAACCAACGTCAAAAACCCAGCCACTCAAATGGATATGAAACCCATAAGAAATTCGTTGGGGCGTAACCCTCTTAGCGACGCGCTACATCGGAACCCGGGTGTGGTGTCAAATGGGCAAGGGCCGGGTCGTCACAACCTTAGTGGCGCGTCGTATCGTGACCTGGGTACGATGAATAGTGAGCAAGGGTCGGGTCGTCGCAACCTTAGTGGCGCGCTACATCTACGCCCGGGTGTGGTGAAAAATGAGCAAGGGTCTTCGCACTTTCCTCGACGGGTGCGAAGGGTAAGAAAGTTAGCCGAGCCAACTAGGATTCGTCTAGGGAGTTGGAACGTAGGGTCCCTAACAGGCAAGTTACGAGAGCTAGTCGATGTGGCAACTAGGAGGCGTGTAAATATCCTATGCGTTCAAGAGACTAAATGGAAGGGCCAGAAGGCGAAGGAGGTGGAGAATACGGGCTACAAGCTTTGGTACACGGGTACAACATCGGGTAGAAATGGTGTAGGCATCTTGATCGACAGGAGCCTTAAGGATGGAGTCGTAGATGTTAGGAGGCACGGGGACCGGATTATCCTTGTTCGGCTGATAGTTGGAGATTCGGCTTTAAATGTGATCAGTGCATATGCCCCTCAGGTAGGTCTTAATGAGAGCATCAAGAATCAGTTTTGGGAAGATTTAGATAGCATGGTTAGTGGCATACCTATCAGTGAGAAGCTTTTCATAGGAGGAGACCTTAACGGCCATGTGGGGACGTCTAATGTAGGGTTCGAGCGGGTCCATGGGGGGTTCGGGTATGGTAGTAGGAATCAGGAGGGGGTGGATATACTTAATTGGGCGCTAGCTTATGACTTGTTGGTAGCGAATACCATATTTAGGAAGAGGGAATCCCATCTAGTGACCTTTAGAAGTGCACAACACTCGAGCCAAATCGACTTTATCCTTGCCAGGAGGGAGGACAGGCATGCTTGCTTGGACTGTAGGGTGATACCTGGGGAGTGTGTCGTCACTCAACATAAGCTTGTGATGGCGGATTTTCGTTTTCGGGTACGGGTATACAGGGACAAACGTACCAAAACCGCGAGAACGAAGTGGTGGAAGTTTAGAGGGGAGCTGGCGCAAACTTTTAAGGAGAGGATGCTAGGAGAGGGACCCTGGGAGGAAGGAGAAGGACCAGATGACATGTGGCTAAAAATGGCAACATGTGTTCGGAAGGTAGCTTCAGAAGTGTTTGGCGTGAGTAGAGGAGGCAAACAAGAAGCAAAAAACACCTGGTGGTGGAATGATAAGGTGCAAAGGGCTATCAAGGAGAAGAAGGAGTGTTTCAAACGCCTACATCTTGACAAGAGTGCAACCAACATAGAAGGCTATAAAATAGCCAAGAGGGCTGCAAAACGAGCAGTGAGTGTAGCAAAGGGTCAGGCATATGATAACCTTTATCAGCGACTAGGCACGAAGGAAGGAGAGAAGGACATCTATCGGATGGCTAGGATCCGTGAGCGGAAGACGAGGGACATCAACCAAATCAAATGTATCAAGGATGGGGTAGACCGACTCCTGGTGAGAGATGAGGAGATCAAGGACAGATGGCGAGAGTACTTTGATAAGTTGTTTAACGGAGAGGAGGAAGGTCCTATACTTGAGTTGGATGACTCATTTGATGATAACAACAGACGCTTTGTGAGAAGAATTCAGGAGACAGAGATAGAGGAAGCTTTGAAGAGGATGAAGAGTGGTAAAGCGATGGGCCCTGATGGTATCCCCATCGAAGTATGGAGATGCTTAGGTGCCAGAGCCATAGTATGGTTAACTAAGCTTTTTAACCTCATCTTTCGGTCAAACAAGATGCCGGAAGAATGGAGGAGGAGTATAGTAGTACCGATCTTCAAGAACAAGGGAGATGTTCAAAGTTGTACTAACTATCGTGGGATTAAGTTGATGAGCCATACGATGAAGCTCTGGGAGAGAATCATCGAGCATCGTCTAAGAAGAGTGACAAGTGTGACGCAAAACCAGTTTGGGTTCATGCCTGGAAGATCAACCATGGAGGCGATTTTCTTAATGCGACAATTGATGGAGAGATATCGGGAGCAAAAGAAGGACTTACACATGGTCTTTATTGACCTCGAGAAGGCATATGACTAAGTGCCAAGAAGTGTCATGTGGTGGGCCTTGGAGAAGCACAAAGTCCCAACTAAGTATATTACCCTTATCAAGGATATGTACAGGGACGCGAGGACGTGTGTTCGGACATGTGATGGCGATACCAATGACTTTCCGATTAAAATAGGACTACACCAAGGATCAGCATTGAGCCCTTATTTATTTGCTTTAGTGATGGACGAGGTCACACGAGAAATACAGAGTGATGTCCCTTGGTGTATGCTCTTTGCTGATGATGTGGTGTTAGTTGACGAGAGTAGGGATGGGGTTAATAGGAAGTTGGAGCTGTGGAGGCACACATTAGAGTGCAAGGGTTTCAGACTTAGTAGGGCCAAGATCGAGTATATGATGTGCGAGTTTAGCGTGACTAGACATGAGGATGGAGACGTTAGCCTTAATGGACAATTGGTGGCCAAGAAGGATACATTTCGTTATTTAGGATCGATGTTGCAAAAGGACGGTGACATCGATGAAGATGTTAGGCATAGAATTTCAGCCGGCTGGTTGAAATGGCGTCAAGCATCCGGCGTCTTATGCGACAAGAGGGTGCCACAAAAGCTAAAAGGTAAATTCTATAGGACGGCAATTCGTCCGGCGATGTTATACGGTGCTGAGTGCTGGCCTACGAAAAGACGACATGTTCAACAACTAAGTGTAGCAGAGATGCGTATGTTGCGTTGGTTTTGCGGGCATACAAGAAGAGACCGAATACGGAATGAAGATATCCGGGACAGGATAGGAGTGGCACCTATCGAGGAGAAATTGGTTCAACATCGGTTGAGATGGTTCGGACATGTCCAACGGAGACCTCCGGAGGCGCCGGTATGTAGTGGGGTTCTAAAGAGAGATGCTAATGTTAAGAGAGGTAGAGGCCGACCTAACTTGACTTGGGACGAGTCGGTTAAGAGAGACCTGAAGGCGTGGGATATCCCTAAGGAGCTAGCTATGGATAGGAGTGCTTGGAGACTAGCAATAGGCGTGCCGGAACCGTGATTCTCTTCTTTTTTGGGTTCCCATGGGTTTCATCTCTAGCCTACCCCAACTTGCTTGGGATAAAAAGGCTTTGTTGTTGTTGTTGTTGTTGTTGTTGTAACCATCTCCATTAATTCAATTTAGACCACACGGTTGTTAAAAGGACATCATCCCATGATTTCTTACACATACGTGCCAATGCCTAGCTACGGTATTACGAACACATAGTGCAAGATTAACACTCCTACATCAAACTAGGAATACTTATATTACACGACCATACACCGGGGTGTAGCGATCCAACTACTCCTGGCCTATGTCTTCCGGCTCTTCTAGTTCTTTTGGTTCCATAGGCTCTTCTGGTTCCTCCAGATCTGTCATTTCCACATCATTAATACCGACCGGGGCCATCTCTACATCCCCTTGTTCTCCATCCTCCATGATGATCTCGTCCCAATTTCTGTCAATAGGAAGGTGGGCAGCCTTGAATGCGTCCAAATCATCTTGAGCCTCAATCATATCGTGCTAGATCTGCGGCATCTAGCAAGACTTGGTCACGTTCTTCTATAATTGCATCCATCTCTTCATTCTTTGCTTGAATTTGTTGGTTCAATTTTGCAATTTCCTTATCCTTAGCTTGTTTTTCGACTTCAGAGAGTCGAAGTGCAGCATGAAACACATCCAGACACCGGCACAAGTTTGTGCATAATGCAAAAGTGGATAAGCCATAATACTCTATTATGGGCAGCATAGGATCATGGTGGTGATGGTTTGGATCAAAGATGAAATCCACATGTCTGATCCACTCAAAATCTGTCACATCATTAATGGGCAGTAAGGCGACGGATGTTCTAGCAACATCATGCTTGTGGTCTTCACAGAACCGAGTAAGTGCCTTGAATGCAGCTACATTTCAGGTGGAAGGCAGATCTGTCCCGATGACGCTAATGGTCCAAGATTCCCATACGGGAATGACCGAGTAATTGGCGGGAACCGCCACATGGATGACACATGAGGGGACTCCATGCTCCTAAAATTCCTTGCCAACATAGGTGGGAGGAATGGAGTATCCGGATCTCTGGAGAACTCTCCAAAGCAGGTGAACCATCCCTGTGAACTCCAGACCGTCGGTGATCTCCCAACCTGGTGGTAGTTGCTTGGTGTTTTCAGCCATCTACAAGGAAAGTACTTCGATTGAGTCAAAGAGTACAATTAAGCTAGAATTCTTATGAACTCTGGTGCAACAACAGTAGCGGAAAAGGGTACAACCAATACATATCATAAGTCAACATAATCTTAAGTACATGAACTCGGGATATGCAACCATCGAGCTACAAAAGCATCTCACACAGTGACCCCCCAAAAATACCACAACCTCGCGTGGTCGACAAAAGCTACCTACCCAACTTGTCATGCCTACTCGATCTAGCTCGATCTATCACGATCCCCTAAGTCCTGTCTCTGGCTGGTGCCTCGTAGTCCACGTCAGACTCCTCGTCCATGTCCTCATCCGGATCCTCCTCGGGTGCTGCCTATGGCGCCAGGACCGCCTCTACCTGCTACTACAGGCCCTGGTTCTCGTGAGCCAGGGTCTCTAGATCCTCTCCCATGAGCTCCATATCATGTTGTGCAGCTGTCAACTGATGCTGCAGGTGCTCGTTGTGGTTGGCGCGCTGCTGCATAATCACATCGCGCCTGTCAACCTCCTACGCGAGGGTGTCGCGCTGTCCAGTGACCTCAGTAACACGAGTCTCGCTCGCCTCAAGAGCAGTGGTCAGCCGCTGAATCTCCCTCTGTTGTGCGTCAACCTGTGTCTGCAGATCATTCCTCTACACCCAGGCCTGCTCAGCGTCAACCAGCAAAATCCTGATGTGGCTGCTAGCCTCCTCATTCAAGTTGAGGAGGTACTCGGAGTAGTGGGACACACGGTGGTACCCCGCGTGATACGCTGGGTAGTCATCATGGGAGATGCGCCTTACGCGCCTCTACCAGACCGGGTTGGCCTTGTGCCAGATGGGAATCATCTCAAACGGAGTCCCAGAGAGCGCTGCTGTGTGGCGCCCGCAGAAGTGAGTGAGAGCCCTGTGGGCGACTCTCTCCAAGCCCTCACGGAGGCTCCCACAAGTCGTCGTGCTCTCCATCCCCGCCATGTCGAGGTTGCGCGGGTGAGTGGGCACGCTAATGTGCACCTCAGCAAGGGTCACCCCGTGACGGTGGATCTCGCGGTCCTTGTAGGAGGGCGGCTCGTGGTAGCCCAACAAGTGTAGCAGATCCCACAAAAGTGTAGGAAAACCACGGTGGTGGAGACCGGTGGTGTAGCGCCACCCGTCGTGTGAAAGCTCCTCAAAACCGTGGTCACCCATCTGGAACATATGTCACACCTAGTTTTAAGGACAAAACCAAGTGCTTATCATATGTGTGCCTAGGAAGAAGTTTCACACATATCGACAGTAAAGTGAATAACAGTATAACCAATATCATTAATAAAGCATACCATTATTACATAAATAATTGTCTTTGAAGACTAAATCGACTCTCTCGATAAATAACAGCGGAAGACACCATAACACCACAGGCAATCGATCGGGGGCACGCACGCCTAGTAGTAGTCTTCATCAATGTAGTCCATCTCTTCATCTTCTGAGCAGCAGTTTATAGTACAACAACAAAGGGAAATAGCAAGGGTGAGCACATGCCGTACTCAGCAAGTGGGGGAAAATATGACATGCAAGCTTAATAGAAGAAAGGCTAACACAATGGTTCATTTGCATAAATGAGCACCTACACCTAGTAGAAAAGCCATCCTATTTACTAGGAGAAAAGTTCCCACCAGTTATCTCATCTGTCCAACACTACAGGTTAAACCACCTGTAACCAACCATGGGTTAAACCGCCCATAGGAAACCACACTACAGGTTACACCACCTGTAGCAAACCATGGGTTAAACCGCCTATGAGAAACCACACTATAGCTTACACCGCCTGTAGCAAACCAAGGGTTACACCACTCAAACCAAACTTGGCTACCCACCAAGTCCACCCATAAACCACCATCCTAAATGTGTGAGGATCCAGGCCGCTCATGACCATGAGCACGGCTGTTATAACAGCTTTACACTCTGCAAAGGTTGCACAACTTTACCCACAGGTTGGTGATTCTGTCATCCGTCAGTGACTAAAGTCTCCATGTTGCCCAAATCACACTACTGTAGGTGTGCAGCCAAGAGATCACCACAAGGTCTTTCAGAGCGCTTCTCAGCTTGCAAACAATCCACGTTAAGGTTTCACCGCTGCGGAATTAAACCGTTCCTACAGAAGCCCCCTCTAGCGCCGTGGCTAGTAGTAAATTGTCCATCGCCTGAGTCCGAGAGTAAACTGTCCTGTCCTCCTTCCTCGACTACTCATAGAACTGGGTAGACATCTCGATACTAAACCAAGCCTACCCATATCAGCCATGTGCTTTACACTGTTTTCCTGGGTGGCCGCTCCACAAACTACTCTTGTGATCCCAAGCAGGTACCACCACAATCCCACAGTACTATACCGAGTACACGTGCATACCCGCACCATCCTTGCCATCCTCCAGCTTGGATCACCTAGGTCCCATGGTGCTAAAAAGGATTAACCATCCCTTATGGTCATTATGTTAAAGTGAACCATTAGTCAAGATTAACATTAGACACTTCCATTTCCGACATAGCAAACTAAGCATGACGTAACCTTACTAATAAGCTACACCAAAACCTAGGCGACAAGGAATAATATGGAACAGGATATGACACATGGGATTCAATATTAACAAGCATGCATAGAGATAGAGAGAATATAAAACATAGGTTCAAAATGCATCAAGGACACTTGCCTAGTTCCCTTTGTTGCTGCTCAAAGTCTTCAAGATGGAGATCCCGAAAGTTCTCTAACAGCGGTTCGTCTACTCAACGTCACACCGGAAACATAAGCATATAAACACACTAAGAAACAACATACCATACAGTAACAAACAACAAGAAAAACAATACTATGAAAAAGCACGCGTTGCTATGGTCGCGTGAGTGCAAGAATCGCCCCAATCGGAGTTACGAGTAAAAAGTTACAAAGGTTTAAAGTTTTAGGGTTAAAATAGTAAATTAGTAAAATATTATAAAACAGTACGAATAATTAATATTAAACAATACAATTGCTCTAGTGAAAGAATTTCTCATTTCTGAGCTACGGTTGAAAAGTTATGTCTATTTCAAGTTTCAAGGGTTAAAACATAAAAACAGACAAGTTAAAGGGCCTAAAAGTACTTTTCGAAAATAGAAGGGCTAAATTGTAAAATGTAAGTATAAAATATAATTTATGAAAATATAAGGTACCAAAAGTGTAATTTGCAAAAGGTTCAAGGACTAAATTGTAAAAATTCAGGACTGAAACATAATTAGAAATAAGAATAGGGGCCTAAGTGTAAAAATGCCTAACCTAAATTATTACTTAGAAAAATTTAGGGCTAAAATAATGTTACTAAAAGATATAGGGTTGTTTTTGTATAATTATAAGATTAAAACATAATTAAAATGTGTACACGGGTGTTTTTATAAAATCTAGGGGCTAAAACATAATTTAGGAAAACACTACGGGCTTTGTTGTAAAAATTACAATGCCAGAAAATAATTATATAAAAACTTAGGGTTTTAATTATAATTTTATAAGGGTTATGTAAAATTTTTAGAATTAAAATGTTATTAAAATAAAGCTCAGGAGCCTATTCACAAAATTGGCATTTACTCGTGATTATGCAAAATAAATAAATAAACAAATAACATATATAAAAAAATAAAAAAAATCCCGTGGACTAGGTCCACAGGGCTCGTGAACCAGGAGGCCACGGTCCACCATGGGCCGGGCGCGGCGACGGCATTGCCGGCTTGCCGGAGCTCGTGGGAGCGGCTACCCGTGCGTGAAAGGCGGCGAGAAGGGGAGCAGGGGAGGCGGCAAGGGCAGCGGGCTCACCGGCGGCTCACGCGGCACGGGGATGCAGCGAGGCGTTGCCGGCGCGACGATGCGTGATGGCGGCGCTTGCGGCGGCAGGTGGAGCGAGACGGTGGAGCGGGCTCGCGGCGGCAGCAGTGGCAGCGGAAAGGCGGCACAGGAGGTGGGTCCCCCTATTTATAGGGGCACAGGCCCCTAGGCCGGCCGTGGCGTGCACGCCAAGGCGGCGGTGGCACTGGCGGCTAGGGTTTACGGGGGCGCGCATGGGCTGGGGTGGGCCATGGCGCGAGGGCGGTCGGGGCACGCGCTGGGCCACGGGAGTTGGCAGGCCAAGAGGGAGAGCGGGGGAAGGGGAGTGGGCCGCGCAGGGGATTCTGGCCCAAGGTGGGAGGGAAAGGGGGGAGGGAATTGGGCCTCGGGGAGGGAATGCAGCCCATTTCCAAAACGGGCTAGAAAAGAGAGAAAGGAGGGGGAGGGAGGCTGGGTTGAGGGAGAGAATAGGCCCAAAAATCGAAAGGGTCTTTTAATTCTATTTTTCAACTTTAAACCTAAAATTATTCCTTAAACAAAATTCAAACCGGAACCAACACAATTTTAAAAAAAAAGTTTTCCACACAATTAAATTCCTAAATGCAACTAATGAGAATTAATGCAACAAACATCATATTAAAAAAACAAATAGCTTATATTTGATTATTTTCTTTAGAAAATAATTCTTTCTCTTAGCAAAATATTAACAATTTAATTAATTATTGAAAATTTTAAAATATTCCAAATTTTAAAAAATTAAGGTGTTACACAATGGTGAGTATAGTGTTCCATGAGTAACAATGCATTTCATATAACTGCTATGAAATATAGAAACATTGTTTTAGTTCACATTTTCCTGCCTCAAGGGTCAATAATACGGTAATGGGTTTTAAAACAAATTTTGTTTTGACTGTACAACAGTTAGAAAAGTGGGTATTTCGAATAGAAAACAAGGTCTTAAAAATTGGGGGCTAGAACCAAGTTATACTACACCTTCATAGCTTTCCATATTGTATTTATATTCTCAAAAATTCTAAGAAAATCTAGACTTATGAATTTTGCAAGTTCAGGTTGGCAGATTCTGTTTCAGGACGATAGAGGCTGAGTGTTTTGGATCTACTTGACAGAGGGAACACAACAAAATTATGAAACCTAATGGAGATGAAAATATACTTCAAGATCTTTCTAGATTGGGTTTAAACTCTTGCAAATTCTAAGTACATCTCCAGTTATGAAATTTCTAAGTTCAGGATTTTGCTGAAAGCTGTGAGTGGACAAATTATACTTCTTCCTTATTTCTGAGGTTGTTACTGTTATGATTGAATCTTAATTTAAATTCTAGGTGACATGGGATGTTGATACCTTTCTGAAAAGTATTTGTATGCCTTATTTGGTTGAGTAAATTAATAGTTACGAATTTTTGAAGTTGGCAGCTAAAACAGGACAGATTCTTGTTAACCTTGTCATTTAGAATTTTATACTTATTATGCTTAGAAAAAAATTTTATTCAGAGGTTGGTGAGCAAGGAGAGAACCAAATTTTAGTTTAGTTATATTGGGATACATGATGCAAAATTTTCATTTTATAATCCTAGCGTTCCTCTCAACACAACGCATAATTTTTGTCGTTACTTAGCGGCACAAATATTTGGTGACGACCCGCGCTCAACACGTAAGTCAATCTAAATGTTATACTAATGGTGTTAGTGTACCTGCAGAAGATCCATTGCAGAAACAATACATCAAATTCAAAAGAAACTACAAAAATAAGCACAAGTCTACTAGTAACGATCTATGGAAAGGATCGCCCCGTGATAAGTCACGAGCCAACAGTGTCTCGTATCTGCCTGCGAGCACAGACACTAATATCATGCGTGTCGGTTATGCAGGCACGTACCTTCGTTGAAGAAGCCGTAGATGCAAGTAATATAAACAATCATAACCTAGGTTAGCTTTGTCATCACCCTATTATCTACATGGGGATTACTAACGTATCCTCACTCGCAAACGTCGTAGTTTTTGAAAATACGATTTAAATATTGTATTATCATGGACCACAGCTCTGATACCAGCTGTGGTGCCCCTTTCCGGAGGATCGAGGTCCCGAAGGTGCTGATAGCGCAGACACTTGACAATACAACATTGGTTCGAATTTAAGTTGAATATTACATCATTAAGTGATCAAAGTGCAGCGGAATATTACAAGTTCATGATTGTTTTTGAAACATCGGAAGCAAGTACGATAAGACTACGAGCTCGACGATACAGCATAGTGATGATTTATGCCCGAAGAACCATCACTCTAGCAACACGCAACATCACTACGGCGGTAAGTCGGACTCCCAGTGGGCAGTCCAACCCTCAGGGACCTGCATGTCCCAAGGTAGCACATCTACAGGTAACTCTATTTCTTCATTACCTGAAAACAATAATGGCACAAAGCCTGAGTACTAATTACTCAGCAAGACTTACCCGTCGAACACCTAGACATGCACAGACTCTAAGAGGTGGCTTGTTTGAAAGGACTCGCGCTAAGCAACCTATTAGTTCTATCAAGTTTTAATTGGCAAATTAATGGCTTGAACTGAAATATAACTTTAGTGGCAACAATAAGATAATAGAATAATAGATAAAGTAAGTACAACAGAAGAGTAGCAATAATCATAATCGGCAATGGACATCATAATCAATTCTCAAGTATCAAGTGCAACTACGTGATTGGCGTGGTGACCAAGCGGTACTCATTACTGCGAGGGACAGCAATTGCAATCGATTTACACCAGCTGGGGAAAACCCGAGATGCACGACACATACGCACCAATTAAGGTTGTATATGGCGACCTTTCGCAAGAAAAGCACCTACACCTCAGCCCGGGTGTGGTAGCGTCGAGTGGGCATGCTGTTCTGCCAACAGTACTTCATGGTAAGAACCGCCCACTCCAGCAGCAGGAGGGTCAATGACCAACGCACCTTAACCATCCTCAATGCAAGTGACCTTTAATGCTACATTGGTTTACTAGTGCCCATAGGCTAGCATGCATTCGGTACTGTTCAATACTTGATCAAGGGGCCGACCACGGACAGGTCCTAGGTTCGACAATGCAAGGCAACCACAGTCAACACCCATATGTTGCTGCAACCTACACATGCTTAATCCATGCCCGGTCATAATATCAAAATAACTTTCTTTTATTAGTTCCCGTTCCAGTGGTCAAGTTCATTCCTTAGTAATAATGGTATTTAACGAGACTAGCAATTACTAAGCATAGCATAATAGTACTGATTCTACCAAGTTCTAAGACAGTAACATAGGTCATTTTGGGTATTATGCAAATGGGTTTCAATCAACTCCTACGACCTAATGCAAATGGGTTTCAATCAACTCCTATGGCCTTGTGCTTAATGTCAATTAAAATTATTATTAAGTTCTCAAAGCCATATGCTTGAGAGAAGTTGGGTTGTTAATTAAGAGTTTAGGTATATATATTCTTTTATGCATTTAAACAAAGTAAAAGAGTGACATGAGAAATTAAATTAATTACTTAAGTAAATTTATATTTCTGGACATGTGTGATTTACTGTGTACAGAGACTTATATGAATGATTTTTATGCCAAGTGGCACGAGCAAATTATTTACAGAATAATTACTAGAATCAATTTAAGCAAACACACTAAAGAAATTCTAGAGCCTAAAATAATTCATATTCTGCCAAACCAAAATTTAGGGTGATAGGTATTCATGTTGTTGCTAAGCATGCCAAAAATCAAGATTTAATTTCATTCCTAGAATTTCTGGTGAATTAATTAGTGTTTTCACAATTTAATGTATTAATAAAATTGCATGTACAGAGACTATGATTTATCATTTTACTAAAATAGAGCAATTCAAAATGAACCTAACAAAATTTGTTTGAGTCTCATTGGATTTGAATTCGATTTAATATGGTTTTTCCAAGTTTTTAGTAATTTCTGGTAATTTCTGGGCATTTTCTGGTTTAAGGATCGCCACGTAGGCGACACCTAGGCTACATGTAGGCGCCACATCAGTGCCACGCAGGCTGCCAGGAGGATTGCCAGTGGGCTCGCCGGAGCGGGCAGAGCTGACCGGAGGGCTTGCCGGCGGGCGCTACGCGGGGAGGAAGCTCGTCACGAGAGCAAGGAAACGACGTGCGTATCGAGGCGGAGGGGATGGAGGGGTTCGCGAGGTGGGGTTCTCATAGGAAGACCGTCGGTGGTGAGAGGCGGCAGAAAGGAAGGTTCGGCGAGGTCGCGTTTCCGGTAGAAGGCACCAAATCGATCTCCGTTTGCTCCCACAGCTTCACGGGAGCATGGGGAAGAGCGGCATGAGGTCGGAGTTGGACGGGGATGGCCAGAGGTAGGAGCTCACCGACGAGGCCGCTTGGGTTTTGGCGGAGCAGAGACGACGACCGGGGAAAAGTGGAATGTCGTTGGCTCTGGTGAAGGAAACAAAGGAACAACGGGTCAGGGAAGCGCGCATGTGGTTTGCGTGTGCGAGCATAGAAAATAGGGCAAGGAGACTCACTGGGCACGGGCTATTTTGGCCGGTGGCAGACAAGGTCGCCGGAGTTGCTCGTTCTGAACCTTGCCGTGATTTAACAAATGCGCACGGGGTTTTGGTCTAGTGGAGGTGTAGGGAGGTAAAAAAGGATGAGGCGAGTTCGTTTGTGCTCTTGGTTTGGCTGGCGAGGCGCTGGAAGGGCCGAGAGGAGCTTGAGCTGAGCGTTGCTCTGCAATGGCAAGATGGGGGAGAAGAACAGAATGAGAGCAGTAAGGCAGGTTATGGCCGAGGGGTTCCGAGGTGGGCGGTAGGGTTGGCCAGTGGTTGCGCGCACCCGATTACGTGCGGTCGGGGTGATGGGGAGCGGTTGGGAGCAAGGTGGCCACGTGGCGCGGCGATGGGACGCGTCGGCTTGCGGCTTGTCGCGGGCAGGAAATAGCTCAGGGAGGCTGGTGATGGGATGGGGTGGTTTGGGTGCACGGTTTTGCTTGGTGAGGGAGAACCGGGGGCAGCTGGGAACAAGGGAATTGAAATCCCTCGGGTCGCCATGGCTGGCGTGCAGGGCAAGGAGTGCGGCAAATTGAAGGTGTGCTGGCGTGCCGCGGCAGAGAAGCGGGGCAAGTGGGGGAGCAGATGGGACGGGACGACATCGCGCACTATCGCAGTGTGGAGTTCCGAGGTGAGGAGGCGCGCAGAGGCGTTGGCGTGCACCGGGGAAGAGCTCTGCCACGCCAAAGCCAATGGAGGAGGAATAAAGGAAGTTTTGCACTGCGGCCTAGATCTTTTCTGATCTCTTACATCTAGGTCCTTCGTCAATGGTATTCTTAAATAAAATAGCTAGGAAGCACCAAAATTTATGGAATTTGGCACACTGGTCCCAAGAGATATTTGTAGTGCTCTGGTGGGACCCAATTGGTCAGGATTGTTCTGGAGATTTTTGAATTTAAATTCAAATTTGAAGGGTTCCTAGGTTTCAATTAATTATTTAGGGTATTTCCACAATTGGTAAAATGCTCATTAGATTCATAATATTCTAATTTAATATTACAAACATGATTATGAATTTATTTGGTATATGTTTTATAATAAATTTTTAGTTGGCTCACTATTTGGTTTGCAGGGTTTTTAATTGCCTGGGATTAACTTAAATAATTGGGGTGAGGCTTCATCATTTCATGCTATATTGATCATGATTTGTGCTCTTCAGATTTGTTAATTAGAAGTGAGACACCTGAGGTGTCACATTTCCTGGGCCAACATAATATTTATAAAAAGTCCAAGGGCTAAAACATAATTAAACTAAAGGTTCTGCTAAAAATTTGGATTAGAAATTAATTAGGACAAAGCTTAGGGGGCAATGCGCAAAAAGGGGCATTTTCCTAGATTTTATAGAATTAAAATAAATCTGAAAAATAGTGGACCGGGTCCATGGGTCTCATGGACCGCGTTGACCAGAGGGTCTACAGGTCCACCGTGCATCGAAAATAACCCTTTGGGGTTCTTCTAATCCGAGCCATAGATCGAAGATCGGATGGCTCACGGGGGCCTGGCGGGTAGGCGACGGCCGGCGATGCGCTATGTGGCGGCAGCGGCGGCGACTTCACCGGAGAAACGCCGTGGCAGCGCTCCGGTGGCTCTTTTCTCGTCACGAGAGGTCGGAGAGAGAGAGGGGGGGGATGAGGCGGCGCTTACCGTGGGGTTGCGCAGGTGCGGGGAGGATCAGAAGGTGGTCGGCGGCGAAGGAAGGCGGTGGCCGGGGTCAATGCTCGACGGGGAGGGTGCCTCTGGAGTCGCGGGTCGAGGGGGAGGAGAGGGAAAGAGGCGGCAGGTGGTGGCGATGCCGAGGGGGTGTTATATAGGGGCTCGGGAGTGGGGAGGCGAGCGAGGCGAGCTCGTCGGCCATTAATGTCCGGTGGTGGCCGTTTCACGGGATTGAGCGTGAATGGGCGTGATTAAGGCCGGAGAGAGGGGGGGAGTGGAAGCGGAGAGGTGGGCCGTGAGGCACGTGCTGGGCCGTGAGGCACGTGCTGGGCCGAGGCGACGTGTGCGCGTGGGAGGCTGGTGAGAGAGTGGGCTCGGGCAGGCGCGCGCAGGTTGGGAGGCTGATGCGCGTGAACTGGTGGGCTGGCGGGGCAGACAGGCCGAGAAAGAAAAAGAAGGGGAGGGAGGGGGAGAAGAGGGAGAGTGGGCCTGTGGGGTCTGGTTGGGCCGCGCGGAGAGGGGAAAAGGAGAGAGGGGCTGGCGGGCCGAAAAATGAAAGGGAGAAAAATGGAAGGGAGAAGTGGGCCTCGGGGAGAGAGTTGGCCCAAATGCCAAGAAAATTTCTTTTTCTTTTCTAAATCCTATTCAAAATTGTTTTTAACTACTAATTTGTTTTTTGGTTTAACTTCTAAATTAAATCTAAATCAATTTCTAGTCGAATTTTAAAATTGTTTCACATCCAAATAAAAAAAAACACCTACTGCAATACTACTCCAGCATGAATGCAACATACAAAAATATAATAATTTTAATTTCTTAATAAATCCTAAAAATAATCTTTGTAGCTAAATAAAAAAATATTAACACCCTAATTAAATAAGACTAAATTAATAAATTAATAATTTGCAAAATATGAAAAATAGGGTGTTACAAATACACCTCTATCTCTATCTCTCTCCTCCTCGTTTCCTATGCACCCACCAATGCTAGTTTCATTCATGATTTCAAACTACTCCTAAGCCAATCTAAGTGCAATCTTTCATTTCACAGTTTCCAAGAGTGACACGTCATTTTTAAAGTTTTATTTTATGAAATGAAAGTACATATCTTAGTGTTCGCTTTCATAGCACAATTTCATATAACACTAAGTTATTGCTAGTTGGTGTTTTGTTATTGGTTGAGAGTGTTGGGGATGAAAGGAAAGACCCTCAATCTAATTTCATTTGGCTTTCATGGTGTTGGAAATAGTGTCAACATCCTTTCATGGGAATGAAAGGCATCTCCTCTCCTTCATAATAAATACCATGCCATGTCATCATATTTGCTGATGTGGCATGTAATTAATTGCAAATGAAAGACCCATTGAGAATAAAGATGACATGGCACTCTTGGAAAAATCAAAATGGAATAGCTTTGGTTTATTGACACCAAGAAGGACCCACTCGCATTGCCTTCCTTCCCAATAAATGTAGGACTACCCCGTGCACCGACGGGTGTGACAATAAACTACTCCCATCTTAGCTTCCTTGCCTCTCTACTACCATCACCCTTCCTCCCCTTCATCACTATCGCCTTCCTCACCGTCGCAGTATCCATGGCCTCAGGGCGATCTCCTCCGGGCTCATCATCCTCGGTGAGTCATAGTCATCGCCTCTTGTAGGATTAGGCAATCTTTGCTTCATTTTGGGTTAAATAGTATTCGACTATGGTTGATGAGTTCTTTTCTAATGTTGGATTTGATGTATATGTAGGACGGCGGTGGTCGCCACCATAGTCGGTCACCACTATTGTCCCGCTCCTCATTGCCTCGGCCTCCACCGACAGTCCACCACCAGAGAATGGGAATGGCCTTGATGTTGTTCCCATCAGGTCCCGGGGTGGTGATGCTCCTGGCTAAGAGGCTGGCCGCCCAGGCCGCGGGCACGTCGCGCTCGCCATCTCCCGCGCCACCTTCCCGGACCAGTTAACCGTCTCCGGCGGCTTCACCCATCCGTGCCCGTTCCTCCCCTCCTCTAGCTCCAGTGGTGCCCCTCGTCCGCGCCCGTTTCCCTTCTCCAGCTCCGGTGTTCCCTCCCACCCACGCCCATTCACCGCCTCCGGCGTCACCGCCTCCCCGCACTGGCCATCTGCCATCTTCGGCACGTAGTTCCCGCTCCCGCTCCACGTCATCAGAACGGTCTTACGGCTCCATCTCCACCAACTCCGATGACCCCCCTCGCCGCCAAGATCCCAAAGGACGCCGAACTGTGCCTCAAGTTCGTCTACACCGTGGCAAATGGCAGGGACATCTTCTGGTGCCCCCATCTGCATCGGTAAGAAGCAGCAGAAGATGGACTATGCCAGCATGCAGTCTCACGTTCTTGGCTCGTGAGTTCCTACTCACCGAAGCACGATGAGAATAAGGTCAGCCGCCACCGTCATCTTGCCAAGAACAAAGGCTGGATGTGAAGCGCATGCTCCTGGTGTGTTGTCACTCATTCTCTCCATGCAAGGCGTGGTGATGTCAATTACTAATATGTTGCTATATTCTTAATTTATGTCCTATATGTTTGTGTTGAACTATGTGTGTGTTCAACTATTAATGTGTTAGCCTTTTTATCCTAGTGAACTATGTGTGTGTTGAACTATTCTTGTGTTGGACTATGTGTGTGTTGAACTATATATATGGTTGTTTAATTATGGTGAATGT
This sequence comes from Eleusine coracana subsp. coracana, assembly GCA_032690845.1. Classification (NCBI taxonomy): domain Eukaryota; kingdom Viridiplantae; phylum Streptophyta; class Magnoliopsida; order Poales; family Poaceae; genus Eleusine; species Eleusine coracana. Next base: position 19,615,274 of record CM064418.1, on the reverse strand, counting down.
TGGCACTTCCCAAGTGCCCCTTTTATAGTGTGAATATCACCCCAATTAGAGTATAATTGATACTAATTTAGGCTATTTACCTATGATATTACCTATATATTTGTATATGCGTTGTTTTGGAGCTTTATTGCAGAAACAGGTAAAATTAGGTATTAAAGTGATGATGGACAAGACAAGAGTCCAGAACCAACGAAAAGCACTGAAGAAGCCCAGTGCGTCGATCGGCACAGCCCATGAGCCGATCGGCGCAAGGGTATTTTGGCCCACAGAAGTGACCGAGGCCCATTCCAATGGAAGTCTATCTGATGTTTATGGAAGTTTATCTGCGCAAGACAATTGAAGATATTTGCTTAGAAGATTTATGGAACTTCAAGATCTCGACGTGCGGTACAAGACTTTATCTTGAAGGAAAAGGCCCACATGGCAGCTGTGGAAGACAGAGGAACCGACTCGGAGCAAAAACAAGAGAGAACACGGCTTACGCCGATCGGTGCAGTCCTGCGCCGATCGGCCCAACCGACATATTTGCTAGAAATCAAGTCCTTCACGAGTAGAACCCCTATATATACTTGTAACCCCTAGCCGCGATGAGTACCCCGAGGAGGAGGCAATAGAGGGACAACAGATTCGTGAGTTAGAGCCACCGGGGCTTGCCCCGTTAGAATAGATCTCTAGTTGAGTTTCAAGAACCATTGGTGTAAGAGTTGATCCGTCACGGTAGGCCATCTCGACGGTGATGAATCTTACTCGATGTATCTCAAGGATGATTGAATATGTTGATAATGGTTTTGGTGATTTGTCTATCTTGATTCTATAATCATGCATGTGCTTATTCTCATTACTTAGTTCTAGGCTAAGTAAGTTGATATTATCTTAATCGTGGTGATTAGGATAGTATTCAGACATTGTAGTGTGGTTTAGCGGTGACAGCACTAAACCTGCGCAGCACTATTGGATAATTGAGTAGGGTAAGATACTCATGTGATTAAGGGTTTCCTCTCGGCAGCGATAAATCGGGAGCTGCTCGGAAAGTAGGGTGGTCTTATTCATTATAGGTTTTCATTGATCCATGTAATTATGCATTATGATGCTATTTAATTAGGCTATTTGGTTACGATCTCACTAGTAGATATCTGGCTACTCACAGAATAGTTTTAGCTTTGGCTTTGACTTGCACTCTAGTTCAACTTCGCTGGTGTACCGATCGGCTCAACACCTGCGCTGATCGGCTCAACAACTTAGATCCGCAATAGTACCAATCGGCTCAACCCTGCACCGATCGGCACAATGACAGAATTGTTGTATGGCGCACCTTCGCACTGGCCAGTCTCCCCTTCATACAACCTGAACTTGACAGTAGCCTTGATTAGATCTTTTACTGTTAACTTTGTTTAATTATCCCTAAGGTCTTAGTGGTTCGATAATACCTTGAAATACTCTAAGAGAAAAAGTGCTACAACTGTACACCGTCCTCTTGCGGTATATAAGTGGGTGCATAGTAACGACCAACAAGCACATTTTTCTAGTGCCGTTGCCGGGGACCATAGCAGGTTTTTAAACATTGTTTGATGTATTAGTGTTTAGTTATTGTGGTTTACTTGTCTTTTTAGTACATATATGTTGTTAAGTGAAATTAACAGGTATGGACGGTCCTAAATCAAACAAACCCTCTAATTACACCGATGATCCAGAAAAGCTCTTACGTAAGAAGAGAATAGCGGAAAAGAGGAGTAAGTCACTTGGAGATTTAGCTGGAGAACCAGTCAGTGCCAGCCCTCGAGTATTATTCACAATTGCAGATCCAGAAGCAGGAGCGATGGCAGACCAGCCCTTGGTTAATAGTTTCAAGCCTCAATTGGATAAGGTTGTCAAGATAGATTTCCAAGAAACTCAAGATCATGCTCCATATCAACAAGAGAGGTACGTCGGATTAGTGGCACAACAACCGTTCACAGGTTCGGAAGATCCGAATCAGCATCTGTAGTGCTTCCTTGAAGTCTGTAGTACATTCAAAGTAGCAGGATTGACCGAAGATCAAGCACATGTGCGGTTGTTCCCCATCTCTCTAGTTGGACGCCCTAAGCATGGTATAATAGCTTGGAAAACGTAGTAAAGACTGCATGGGAAACCTTAGCAGTTGCATTCTTAGCCAAATACTTCCCTCCTGGTAAGACTCAAGCTTTAAAGAATAAGATTCTTGGATTTACGTAGAATATTGATGAGAGCATTGGAGAAGCGTGGGAAAGATACAATGAATATATGGATGCATGCCCTCATCATGGTCTTACAGTTGGTGAAACTATTGAGAGATTCTACGTGGGATTGAATATCCCCTCCCGTCAACACTTAGATGCTTTAGCTGCGGGTTCATTCATGTCAAAGACTCCCACTCAAGCTAAGGAATTGATCAAATTGCTAGTTGAAAATCAATCATGGGATAGTGAGAGAAGTTCAAGGAACCAACAACCTTCTAAAAGAGTATCAAAGAGCATATTGAGAGGACTCATGAAGACTTGGTTACGGATCACCTTGATGCTATTCAAAGAAGGTTCGACAATAATTCTCATATCCCTAAGGAAGAGTCACTCAGGCTAGCAGAATCACGCTCCACTTGTGATGAGTGTGGAGAATTCAGCCATGTGCAGAAAGATTGCCCTAAAGAGATGAAGATGCTAGAATATATAAAGAATAGTGGATGGAAACCCTAATATCAGCAACAAAGGAGTTCTTTCTCTCCTAGTTCGTCCATGCAAAACTCTATCCCGCTTCGTCTCCAATTTCATGAGTTCTTTCAAGCTCAAGAAAAGATCAACAAGGACAATCAAGCTAAATTCAAGGAGGTTGATCGTGTTCTTGAAGGGATTAATAACAAGGTGATAGAAATTGGGAGCTCCAATGAGCAGATTTGAAGCATACCAAGATTATGGAGCAACAGACGGGACAGTTATCACAGGCCATTCAAGGCAACAAAGGGGTTATTCCTGGTAATACAATGTCTGTAGAGCAGTTAAAGGCAATAGCTACATGGTCAGGAAAGCAAATAGGAGATCCAGAGCACTCTGCGGGAGCAAGGAAGACCCACGCCGATCGGCTCACCACTGGCGCCGATCGGCGCGATGGTACTGTTAGCACCGATCGGCTCACTCATTGCGCCGATCGGCGCGAGGATGAGATTGACCTCTCTGTACTAAAAATGGGTATGGAAATAGAGGAGCATGGCCCTACCATGTTCTTGGATACTCAACTGCTGACAAAGACAGAGAGAGTGCGGCAACACGACGAGCAATTTGCAAGGTTTGTCGATGTTATGAAGAAGCTTTACATCAATGTCCCTTTTGTTGATGCTATTCAAGTACCTACCTATGCCAAGTACATTAAGTACATGATGCAAAACAAGAAGTCTCTAGCTTCTGAAGAGGTTGTGAAGGTCACTAAGGAACTTACGGCGGCGATCAATGATGTTGCACCTGAGAAGAAACCTAACCCTGAATCACCAAGCATCAAATGCATAATCGGAACAAGGATATTTGATAGATACTTGTGCGACCTTAGAGCAAGTGTAAGTGTTATGCCCCGTCATATATTCACAAGTCTCAATTTTCCTGAATTGGAGCCTACGGGTGTGTGTTTGGAGTTAGCCGACTAATCTGTACGCTTCCCCGATGGAATTGCTGAGGATGTGCCTATTCAAATTGGAAATCACATCATCCCTGTTGATTTTATTGTGCTTGATATGGATAAGAGGACGAGAACCCCATTAATCTTAGACAGACCCTTCTTGAGGATAGCAAAGGCAAGTATTGATGTTGGGAGTGGTGAGATAAGCTTCGATATAAGTGGAACTCCCTACTCTTTCAAATTTCGCCCAAGGGGAGAAGAGTGTCGTGCTATTGATGAAGTGAAGAGGTACAAGACACCGAGGCAATGTGGCATCGAGAGTGATTGGAGGGGATGTAAGGATAGGTCGTCCGAGGTATATGAGCTATTAAGATAAGTGAACCTTGTAGTGTCGCGGTCTTACACCCCGCACTACGACACTAAGGATTGATTGCTCGCGGGGAGGTCATGCTCTTTGACCTCTAAATAACTAGAGCACTCTTGGGAGGCAACCCAATTGTTGGGAGATTTAGAAGTTGTTTAGTGCTTGCGGGAGGGCAACCCATCTCATTTAGTTAATTAATGCTAGCCGGGAGGGCAACCTGGTGTTTTTAATTTGCTTTCTTGTAATAAAAACAATCTCCCGAATAAAAGAATTAGAAAAAGTATATGCTTAATTCCTGTGTGCTCTTGTGTTGTCTATTTATTTGTGCAAAACTATGCAGGAATAAAAGAAAAAAACCAAAAATAGGAAGGAACAAAGCTTGTGCCGTTCGGTGCACTCATGTGCCGATCGGCGCATTGATAACAAGTTAGGACAAAAGGCTGACAATGCCCAGGATGGAAGAGGAGCTAAAAGCCAACCAGCACATCAATTTTCAGAAATAGAGCTAGTTTCAAGAAGAAGGGCGACATCTAGCGAAGAAGCAAGGGGCTAGGAGCAAAAGTGGACACCGTATCGATCAGCGCGAGACGTTGCACCGATCGGCACCGTCACCAGATGGGCCCCACTTCATGTGCCAATGCTATAGGAACATTGGGAAGAGTGGATATTAGGTGAAAGAAATGAACACGAGGCATCAGGATCAGAGCCAGACCAGAAGACAAAGTGCAAGGAACTTGTGTTGTTTGGCGCACTTATGTGCCGATCGGCGCTGGTATCCATGCTGTGCCCAAATTGGCAACATATTTGGCAAGCACTGATTCCTAGGAACAGGTATGATTTCTATGCAGGTTTCCAATGCAGAGACATGGAATTGAACAAAAGCTGAAAAAGAGACAGCGCGCCGATCAGCGCTGGCCAGAGCCGATCGGCGTAGTCAATCAAGACAACGGGATTCCGTGCTTTTCCCCTGCCAGCCAACATGGTGTACCAGGAAAATAAGAAAAGGATGGAAACAACAAAAGGGTGGAGAATCAGGAACCAGAGCGATCAGAGAATTCAAAATTTGAATTGTGCCGATCGGCATAGTGACCGCGCCGATCGGCGCAACACCAAATTTTGGAAATTTTGGGCGGGTCTTTCTCCTGGAAGTTTCCCACACTATAAAAGGGAGGCCAGGCGCCCCCAGTTCGCCACACCATCCCAGTAATCTCTCCACCTTCCCCACTACCCACGATCTCGCTCACGTTCCGCATTCCTCGCAGATGGATCATCTCCGCTCCTCCGTTGGCAAGTTGGGCAAGAGGCTATGCCGGGGAAGCAGTTCCCGCGGCAGCGGCAAATCGAGCGGTGACTCCTCAGCTAGGGGGGGCTCCAGCGCTCGCTATGACATGTCGGTGGGTGGTGCATCCACCGGCTCGGCAGCGGCAACATATAAGATCCACGCCCGCCACTCCGTCTCCAGTGCGCCCCTTCCGACGGGGCGTGCTACTAGGAGCCCAACGGCGGGAAGTCGTGGGGTTTCCAGATCACCACCATCACCGGCATTCATGCCGCGCATGGTGGAGGAGGGATTCACCCTCCTGAGTGCGGAGGAACAGCAGCACTACCTCGCGGTGAGGGGAAGGTTCGTCCCCAACTTCGACATGGACGAGACCTTCCTCACCACGATCGGCGTGTGGGAGGACATAAGGAGGATGTTAGACAACCTCGGCTGGGTGGACTTCAACCATCTTCCCATGGACTTCAACATCGACATCGTCACCAAGATTGCCTCTACAATGAGGATCGGCTCCGATGACTACGGCAACGAGGCCATCAACTTCCGCGTCCACGACATTAGCTACATGGTGACCATGGAGGCGGTGGCTCAAGCCTTCGGCTTTGATGCCAACACCGATGTGGCCGGCATCTTGGGACGTGGGGAGTTGGACTCCTTTTGGAGGCGGCTCTCATTCGTTGAAGAGATAAAGTGCGTCAACATCCGTAACCCGACCATTCAAATCTTCCATCGGTGGTTGGCGGCACGCACATGCGACAAGGTTGACTCCAGCAACATCACAGATGCGGACTTGTGGTGGCAATTCAATGCCATCGTGAACCCGTCTCACTACAACCCTATGTCGGTGATGGTGCGGGGTTGGTTCGAGAAGAGGGGCAAGAAGAGCAAGAAGTTGGCCTTTGGGGGCTATCTTCAACGCCTGCCAGCCCACGTCTGTGGCGACGATGGACTGGGTGGACGCGAAGACAAGTGGGAGCTCGCGACAGAGATCGGCGAGAATATGACCCGTGGCAACATTGTCATGGGAAGTGTTCGCGCTGACTTCCATGTTGGCGGCACCAACATTAGGCTCCCATGTGTGGAGCTAGGAGGTTTTCTCCCTCACAAGCTAGAGGGAGGAAATTGGCTTGAGGAAGGTCTCCTGGAGGGGGGCCGAGTTCTCAGGGACCGCCGTGGGCGGATTCGACAACCGACGACATCTACAGCAGCCGGTAGTGAGCAGAACTCATGGGGGTCATGTCAAGAGCCTCAGCAGTACCAGACAGGGTGGAGCGACGTAGCGGGTAGTTCATAGCCCACTGCATCGGTCGGCGCATTTGGCGCGTCGGTCGGCGCACCCTACTTCAGCACAGGCATTGACTACAGGTACCAAGGACGGGTACCTGTGGTGCCTCCGGTGCCCGGTGCAGACTTCTTCATGCCCATGCAGGGGTACCTCGACAACAACATGCACTACATCGAGCACGCGGAGGACGCCACGTCCCAATGGAGGAACAACCACGATACGATGGTGGAGAAGTTCGAGCAACTCAAGGCACTGTGCTATGGCTTTGATCAGCCTCCGTCTCCACCTCCGCTTGATTAGAGTACCTAGGAGTGGGCATATGTATCGGTTTCCAGGTTTGCGTTTTCTTTATCTTTTGCAATCTTTTTCTTTATTTGCTTATGTGTGTGTGAGCGGGTTGGGAAACCATGTATCGGGTGTGTTTATTTTCATGCATGTGTGGTAGTAATGTGTTTATTTTCATGCATGTGTGGTAGAAGTAGTTTTATTTTCATGCATGTGTGGTAGTAGTAGTTTTATTTTCATGTATGTGTGTTAGTAGTAGTTTTATTTTAATGCAAGTGTGTGCGAAAATCATCACAATGTATTCCAGTTTTGATCTTAATATAATGGTGGCGGTTATGCTCTTTTAGAAGAATTGAATTACCTATTCTTTCTTGAAAAGTGTTGATGAAGGTCAAATAATGTTGAGCATTGAATAAAATTTCAAACTTACACTTAATGATTATTCAGCAAATATTTCTTATGTGGAGCAATTCTGAATATCCATGTGCTTCATTTGCATTGTCCAATTCGTGATGATAACTTAGTACCAATCTTTTTATAAATAAATTTTCATGTTGTGAACTTTGGAATTTATTATTTCCAAGATCCACACCCACCAATGCCATATTTTGAGCAATACTCATGAACCTTTGATATGAAGATAAACATTAAATTGATGGTTGAGTTCGGTTAGGATTTAATTCTTTTTTGTATGAACTTTACCAAATCCTTGTGTATCTTTTTAGCCTTGAATTACTCATGCAAATCTCCAATTCTGTTGAGTATTCTATTTTAAAAACAAAGTCTTGTTGAGTATCATTCCTTGACCACATCCTATGTTTCTGGCTGTATTTGAACTTTGAATAAATTTTGAAGCCAGATGAATCAAATACCAACAAAAGCTGGTAAATTCAGGTTGAGAGCCGATCGGCGCCATTTTGAACCGATCAACGAAGCAGAGAAAAAAAATGCTCTGCTGTTTGCTAAGGGACTAGCAAAATTTTAAGTGTGGGGGGGTGGTATATGACATGCTTATTCTCGAAATTCATTCTAATAAAGCCATGAATCATTCAAACCATGTGCAATCTGATAATAGGAGTTCCTTTTTCTTCCAAGATCAAATGTTTGATGTACATGTCCACATATCCAAAGTGTGAGTCCTTTCTTAAATTTTCTTTGGCCATCTTGTTAAGTTTTTGTAATTCCAATAAAGAATAATCTCCTAGCTTTACAATATATTGTTGATTTATGTTTGCAATCCTTGAATTATCTCACCTAGCTACTCATATAAGCCTTACATTTAATTATTTGATCATTATGATGTAGTATATAGGTTGAGTGATTTGAAAGATGAGTTATTGCCTTGGATTATTTGGAAGATAGATTCTTTATGTTCACAACAATCTTTTAAGTGATTTACATGTGTGGGAAAGTTATAATTTATGAGTTGGACATGATCTTTTGTTTTGGAAATTCACTACAATAGAACAATGCTCAACATTTGGTGATTTAAGATATCTTTCATGATAAGAAGAGTATGTTCTTTGATTTTTCTCTCTTTTACTTTACTCGGGACGAGCAAAGGTTTAAGTGTGGGGGAACTGTTGGCACTTCCCAAGTGCCCCTTTTATATGTGAATATCGCCCCAATTAGAGTATAATTGATACTAATTTAGGCCATTTACCTGTGATATTACCTATATATTTGTATATGCATTGTTTTGGAGCTTTATTGCAGAAACAGGTAAAATTGTCTATTAAAGTGATGCTGGACAAGACAGGAATCCAGAACCGACGAAAAGCACTGAAGAAGCCTAGTGCGCCGATCGGCGTAGGGGTATTTTGGCCCACAGAAGTGACCGAGGCCCATTCCGATGGAAGTTTATCTGATGTTTATGGAAGTTTATCTGCGCAAAACACTTGAAGATATTTGCTTAGAAGATTTATGGAACTTCAAGATCTCGACGTGCGGTACAAGACTTTATCTCGAAGGAAAAGGCCCACATGGCAGCTGTGGAAGACAGAGGAACCGACTCGGAGCAGAAACCAGAGAGAACACGCCTTGCGCCGATCAGTGCAATCCTGCGCTGATCGGCGCAACCGACTTATTTACTAGAAACCGAGTCCTTCACGAGTAGAAGCCCTATATATACTTTTAACCCCTAGCCGCGATGAGTACCCCGAGGAGGAGGCAACAGAGGGACAACAGATTCATGAGTTAGAGCCACCGGGGCTTGCCCCGTTAGAATAGATCTCTAGTTGAGTTTCAAGAACCATTGGTGTAAGAGTTGATCCATCAAGGTAGGCCATCTCAATGGTGATGAATCTTACTCTATGTATCTCAAGGATGATTGAATATGTTGATGATGGTTTTGGTGATTTGTCATTCTTGATTCTATAATCATACATGTGCTTATTCTCATTGCTTAGTTCTAGGCTAAGTAAGTTAATATTATCTTAATCATGGTGATTAGGATAGTATTCAGACATTGTATTGATTATGGTTGCTTGATGATGCCGGTAGTGTGGTTTAGCGGTGACACCACTAAACCTGTGCAGCACTATTGGATAGTTGAGTAGGGTAAGATACTCACATGATTAAGGGTTTCCTCTCGGTAGCGATAAATCGGGAACCGCTCGGGAAGCAGGGTGGTCTTATTCATTATAGGTTTTCATTGATCCATGTAATTATCCATTATGATGTTGTTTAATTAGACTATCTGATTACGATCTCACTAGTAGATATCTGGCTACTCATCAAATAGTTTTAGCTTTGGCTTTGACTTGCACTCTATTTCAACTTCGCTGGTGTACCAATCGGCTCAACAACTGCGCTGATCGGCTCAACAACTTAGATCCGCAACAAAATGCCGATCGGCTCAACCCTACGTCGATCGACGTAACGACAGAATTGCTGTCTGGCTCACCTTTGCGCTGGCCAGTCTCCCCTTCATACAACCTGAACTTGACAGTAGCCTTGATTATATCTTTTACTGTTAACTTTGTTTAATTATCCCTAAGGTCTTAGTGGTTCGATAATACCTTGGAATACTCTAAGGGAAAAAGTTCTACAACTATACACCATCCTCTTGCGTTATATAAGTGGGTGCGTAGTAACGACCAATAGTGAACTATGTTTATCCTGGTGATTTTTTTGTTAGTCTTTTTGGTGTTTACTTTAAATTTGTTGGATCACTGAAACACTTGTAATGACGTATGCACTCAGATTGTACAACCGGGAATTTCAATAACTTAGTGACGATATTCAAATTAAGTTTTCAACAAACAAAGTTTAGAAAGAAGGAAACTAAAGAAAACACTACATCACCCAGATCACGCTTATTTTGGCCTAAGAGTACGAGCTCTGTTGTGGCCTACGATGTCTATTTTCCCCTGACCCCTCAAGCCGCCGCGAATGTCAAATCCACGAACTTGATCAGCATCCTCCCTCTACAATTGAAGAACTTCCTTCCGAAGGAATCTAACAGAGTAGCGATCATCATTTACATGAATCAACTTCTCATATTCCAACCGATCAGCATGCGAGCCCTCCCTGCACCGAACGAAGCACTTGTCATTTTCTGCATCCAAGGCGACCTTGACGCCACAGTCAGGCCCCAAGAGAGAGTGGCAGGCTGCAACCACGACTAACCATTTATTGGGTTTGGGCTCCTCCTGGCTGATCACCTTCACCTACAGAAGCGAAAGCCAATGAAAAACACATGAAATAGTCAGCGCCACTATATATGACTAAATACATCTTCTCAATCCAAACTAGTATGCTCACCCGTAGTAGACAATCAGAGGCTGCACCAGGGGCGATCCCAAGATAGTCCACCACCGCTTTGTTGCAAGTGGTCGTCCTCAATGACTGGTTGGGTCCTCCAACCGGGGGGTCAGGAGACGGCGAACGGGGACACTTACGGCTGCCACCGGGTTCGCCTCTTGCGCCAACGCTGGCCGAAGAAGAGCGGTGTCTAGATGGAGCGCTGGAGCTAGCCATGATGTGCTTGTACGAGCAGTTTGGGGAATCAGTGCATGATGAGAGAGCTAGTGTGTGTGATGAGATATGGAGTGCTATAGCAGTATTTATGTAGAACCACATCATGTGTGGTCGTGGCCTTCCTCCGCTGCTCTCGGGAAAACATGTGGGACATGCAAACTAGTAGTAAAACATCTAGGAGTGGTGCGACAACCGTGAATTGATCGTTCATCGCGGCTGGAAGGCGATGGGATGTGCGGGCCCATCACCACACTGCACCACTACGCGCACGTCCATCAAACTCCACACCTTCCATGTACCCTCGCCTCACTTACACTTTAACTGAACAGTGGGTCCAATTTTATGGGCTCATTGGTCATTTAGTAGTTCACTCTCCCAACTTCTCTCGCCTTTCACCTCCCCCAACTTCTCATCATCATGGCCGAGCACGGAGATCCTACCGCGGCAAAACGCTGCAAATTGGCTTCGAGCAGCCTCGGTGTAGAGGAGTCTGAAGCGGAAGGATTTGGTCATAATCTGGAGCAATCGTATGTTACATTTTCCACCCCTTTCTCCATGCATGCATTTGGTTCTAGCGCACGCATGCAATCTCGTTCGATTTCTGCCCTCTCAACCAGGGTGGAATTCATGTCAGGGCCCGTACCATAGATTTTGGAGGCCCTGTGCTAAAAGCAAAATTATAGGCCCTCAGTTGTAGTATATTAATATAATTAAAATTCTTTTTGTCCTTTTAATTTCGCATTTCTATCGTCCATAGTTTCAGCCTTTCAGGAATACATGCATATTCTTATTATTTGTGAGGAAGACAATCGATAGAGTGGCGCATCATTTTATGTTTTTCGTGGGCTGCTTTGTGTGCATGGGCTTCGGCTGGTTAATTTGTGGGCTTCCTGTTTGATGTTGAGGCTTAATATAGATCGATAGGAATATAATTTAGGCCTTGTTTGGATATAAAGTATTTTTGGAGTTTTGCAAGAATACTACAGTTTAGCAAAATACTTTGGTTTTTGGAGGTAGGGAGGTCTTTGGATGTCACAACTTCTGCAGTTTTAGAAACCATGGTACTGTTAAAAGTGCAGGCATTTTGGAGTTTAAAAAACTCTACTCCCCACCACTTTTTTCTAAATCATGGTTTTGCTTGTCGTTGGCTGCTTCTAAAACTATGGTTTCTTAATACTTAATTTGGTTTTGGAAAATTACAACACCCAAATAGGGCCTAACATAACTTTCAACCTTCTTTAGTTTTTGTGTTACAATGTTACCGGCTTGGCTTGAATGATGATATGTGCCATTTTAGTTTCTAGGGTTAGCCGGTGGCGTTCGCTGCCTCTTGCTCTATCGGACAGTATTGTCGGATTGGTGGACGGGATTGCAGCCATCAGGCTGATGACTATTGGAAAGGAAGAACGCAAGCAAGTGATTAAGCAGCATGGCTTGATACATGGTGTCCCTATGCTGTTGATGTTGGCATCCACTCCAGAAGGCCAGATAGAAGAGCCTGATGTTTTTTTGGAATCTTTTGGGCTGCATATTATCGGGCAAGGGACAACGACGACCTTATCATCATAGTCAGTTCTTAAGGTGCTGAAGGGACGTAATTGGTTGGCTAAAAAGGATCATTGGCTTGTCACTATTGATAAGGAGTTCTCCCTGAGCCTGGTCAACCCAATCATAGGCAAGAGTATCCCACTACCACCATTGTCGTCAAACAGCAATAGAAATGAGGAGTTGTTGTTTGATTTCATGAAGAATGATGATGCTGGTGGTCGTGGACCTCTGTTCATCAATCGCGCAGTCCTCTGTAAGACACCCATGCAAGATGGTGGTCCCTTTGTGATCCTTCTATTCTCTTCAGGAAACATCATGTACCATGAGAAGACTGATGGCATGTACACAACATTACCAAATACAGACCAACTTGCACAAGATTTGTGGATGCTGCTTACTGAGAAGAGCGGTACGTGGTGGCGATCAGTCAATATGGTTCCATGAAGTTTTGGGACCTATCCATGAAGCCCATTATTACTGAATCTCCTAAATGGGTCAAGGTTCCCCCTTATGCTCGTCCAGTGTACTCCAAAGGTGACCACGAGGCCACGATGTTTCTTGTGCGGCCAGATCGTAACTGGCCTATGGTCATCTAGCTGCGGGGAGAATTTTTTTGGGGGGCCACCAACCGATAGGCAACTACAGAGCCACCAGTCAGCGTGCGGCATAGTGGATGGCGTCGCATTTTATGAGAGAAGAGAAGACGGTGGATTGACAGAGTTGATAGGTTTGCAGGGTGAACGCTCTCTTTTTCTAGGAGCAAATTATCCATTTTGGTTTGTTGTACCAGAAAAAGACAATAAGAAAGTGGCTCCACCATATTTGTATGTTTTGGACCATATGTATGGAGAAATGGTGAAGATCCCTTCTGGTGATCGCCACAGTCATGTCAGGCACTATGACATAATCGATTTCACCCGGCGTCGTCGTTATTTTGAACCACCACTACAATTGCAAGCCCCTCTATTTATCCGCCCCTACCCATCTTTCTAGTACCCACCCCCCCCCCCCCTCTTATTGATATTAGTCTTTGATGTTGAGTTTAAGTTTGTTTGGGCGGATCACATGGAACAGTTGCTTGTAAGTAATGATTATGCACTCAGATTGTATTTTAACTTGTGAATGTTTCATGTTTTTCATTGTTTTAATGATGTTCTCAATTATTATGAGTGAAGTAGGCTGAGTGATCATGTTGTCCCTTGACTTTAACTTAATATGTGTTCAGAGAGATCGAATACCCTATTAGGCGACTTTAGTTTAATTTTCATTGCGATACCATGATAATGCAACTCCCTCCATCGTTGCTATATCTATGTATAGTTGCAACGACAAACATTTGTGCTGCAATATATAAGACCAAACGCAACCAGACAAATTTTCATTGCTATATTGATGCATTGTTACAACGACTAACAATTTAGTTGTAATATGTAAGACCCCGTTGCAACCACACAACTTTTCGTTGCTATATCTATGCATTGTTGCAACGACAAAAATTTCATTGCTATATCTTATTGCAACATCTTGTTCTTCTGTTGTGAAATGACCTTTCTCAATACTATTATCGGTAGTGGATCATAGGGCTACCCATGATCCTTGTTTATTGATAAAGGCATGCGCGAGATCGAGAGTTGATGGACACACAAGATGCAAGGTTTAGACAGGTTCGGGTCTCCCGAAAGATAACAACCCTACATCCTGTGTTCTGTGGTGTATTATGCGGTATAATACGGGTGTCAATGAGAGAGCCCCTGCCCTCCTTATATATCCGGGGGGGGCAGGGTTACAACAAGATCTCCAAGTGGGATTCTATCTCTAACTTTCTATCTCTAGTATTGACTTGTCATGTACTCCAAGTAATAATCCAAGTAGTTATCTTCATGGGCTTTATCCTTATTGGACCCCGGCCCACTTGGCAATATATCCGAGTGGTGAGGTATCCTTGGTATATATATCCCACAGTAGCCCCCGAGAGATTTGCAAGTTAGTTGTTGATCTTCAGTTGACTGACTAATGCTTCGTCATGAATATGATTAAGTTTTTTCATGTACAACAACAAACTTGTAAAGGTCTCCAAGAATCTTCAAAAAGGATGCGCCAAATAATATCCAGATGCAATGAATAAATCCACCTACTAGGTGTCGGTATGGCCCCCGACTCAGAAGGTATTTAAATCATAAAATATCTTGTGAGTCAAAAATAATAACACCATATGTAAATCTGGATCTACCACTTTCCCCGACTGATTCGATGAGGAGTTTTAATATGGTAGCCCCCAACATTGGTTCTACCACTCCCCCTAATTAACAAAAGAAACCATTGGTACTAATAAATCCGAGTGATACTTGATCAGATATATCAAGCATAGCAATCATCAAAATATCCGGCTGATACTTGATCAGATATAACAAGTATAAGAGCTATCAAAAATATCCAAGCTATACTTGATTAAATATAACAAGTATAGCAGCCCCTGGGCGTGATTCCGGGTGAAAATAGCAACTCTTGCAGGGCTAATCAATAATGGCCGAGTGATCCAATAATATAGTCGAATGATGTAACAACTCGGGACAAAAAGCCCGAGTGATCCAACAATGAAGCTAAATGATCCAATAACTTGGGATAAAATAACCAAGTGATTTTAAAATGAAGTGCTCCAGGTGATATAACCACTATATTCCAAGGAAACTAATGTATTCAAAATGTAATACATTGACAAAATAAATAATGTATTCAATGAATAATACATATATAAAACAAACAATGTATTCAATAGGTAATACATTGATAAAGCAAATAATGTATTCAATAAGTAATACATATATAAAATAGATAATGTATTCAATATGTAATACATGGATAAAACAAAAAATGTATTCAATATGTAATACAAACTTGATCCACTGCCAGAAATGCAATAGATGCTTGGGTTGTATTGGGTGATTAAGTATTGTATGAACTCGAATCTAACTCTCACAACCAGTAAATATCAGGTACCAATACTACTAAATGACTTCCTTAACGTTCAACATGAAGCATGGAGACTAAGAACTCCCTCGGTCAAACATGTGAGTTAAGGTAAAGCCGCCTCGGTCCTCAACAAACGACATGAACCATGGAGACTAAGAACTCACTTGGTCAAGCATATGCGAGTTAAGGTAATACCGAGAGTCTAATGCATCAAGATTGTGCAAAAAGAAATCATCCCTAAGTTAAAGAACCTACTGCCTTTAATTAGATGAATAAAACTGAAATTATAAAAATACTTAGCTGCTTAATAGCCATCGAGCTAAAGATGAACCCCCCAGATAACAGCTCAAAAGGTCTAAGGGATCAAAACTCTAGAAATCCCAATATATTCCAAAGATAATCAATAAAATCTATACAAAATTGGGAAAACCAATCAAGCAGAGGTGCATGCAAATACATATCAGCACCTAAAGTCAATATAAAAATAATGAGACATAAAAGAGTAACTTAGCTCTTAAATAGTCAATGAGTCAAAAACGAGTCCCTGAGCATGCTGCTAGATCATCAAGCCGACTGTTGCGTCGCCAAGTGACTAGGGAGTCACGAGTCATGAAATCGTCGTCCCACCAAGTCGTCAAGTCATCAAGGTGTCGCCAAACCCATCGACCAAGTGGGTGAACTACCTAGTCAGCGTAGTGCAAGATGGATGGCTAAACCTGCCAACGCCCCCAGCGGCCGTGTTGTCTGAATTGCCGAGTTGTCAAGTTCACTGCCTGCATGAGCTGATCTGAACTACCGAGGAATCTTGCTTCATGAAGCCCTGATCTTCTGGGCATGTACCAATCACAGGAAAGTGTTGTAAAAAGTGACCCTTGTTACAACGCACATGCAAGCGTGGCGATATATCCAATCTATCGCAACCAAAATTACCTTTCGTTGCAATTACCCATGCTTATTGCAATGAAAATTACATTGTTGCAATGAATGTCGTGGCATTAGCCCTAAAACCTTGTAGTGTCTCTCATGGCCTGATCGTGAATAGAAAGGGTATTTTGCATTTCCCCTGTTCTCACATCTAGATCCTCCATCCTCCTTGTAAGATCCCTCAATTCCGAACCATAGTCATGATGACTAAAGCTCAAAAATGAGTGACGTCCATGGTTATATGGAGGCATCCCGATTGGCTCAAGGCCATGTCCCCATTCTGTACTACTAGCTTGCTGCCAAGACGAACCTCTAGTCTCATACCGCTGCGGCATGAACATCCAAGCGGGGTTGCTAGAATGTTTTGAGCCTGCAGTGTAATCATGGACTGGTGGTGTAGTTCTGGCTGCGCTAGTGATGGCACGCCTCATGCTTTGTCGCGTGTGTTGATCGCTGGACCTGCCAGACATTCCTTCTCTCTGCAGTTGTATGGTTAGTTCCCAACAACTATACAAATGATATCCCGGGTTAGGCAACAAGATTTTGTTTGTATAGATGGGGTAATATAAGATAATAGAACTATCGAGACCCTTCTTTAAAGTGTGACCCTACTCAAGAAATTTATAGTCTATCATGGGATGGGGTTCAGAAAGATAATCAAATCTAGTGTTGGATAAAGCCCCGACCCCTGCAGCAATACAGGTCGCTAAAGAAGTGCATTCATGGGTCCTAATTCTTTAATATTATCTAACCATTGACGAATCATAGCTTCAATAGGAGCAAAAGGAATTTTAGCAATTGCAGCAAATAAGAGACGCAATTCATTGTTATGGATAGGTCTAGTGTCTTGTCTAGGGAAACAAGTCATAGCAAGCCATCTATGCCACAGTTGTAGAGTTAGGTTGTGAATGTCACTCGTCCTAAGACGTTCACAAAAAAACTCCCTTGAAATCCTTTGCCAAAAAGATCCCTTTTCAAAACATGTGGTTGCACCTTCTAAGTTAGTGTTGCAATAACTTTAAAAATTAAGAATGATACTAAGGTCTTTCCAAGTGAGACGGAATTCCTTCCTGAACAAGCGGAAATGTACCCCGTCATTATCTTTATGCTGGATAGTGAGGAGGCGTGAACCTGCCTCACTGATGAGTGCAAATTTGGTCCAACCCAATGCTTTCCATGTAGAAAGGAACTCAGAGTCCATACCTATAGTGGAGAGTAGGTCGTTGTCATACGCCCTGGTGTGGACGAAATTGCGGTTGTGTAGGCAGTGATAGACTTGTCTCTCCCATTCATCCAGTAGCTCGAGGTCCGTGTCGGCGAGAAGAACGTGTGGCTCATCCTTTTCCATATCGTCCTCAACGGGCATATACCTCATTGGTTCATCCTCGATGGAGAAGTGTGTGCTCCCGCTACCGTGTGAATGGTGTGAACTCGAATGCGTCACCCGCTGCATCAACGCCTTAGCCTTCTTCATCTGCACCACTTAAGCAAAAACACAAGAACAACTCGAACATGGGTTATGGGTTAGCAAATAAAATTTGCCGGCCATGTTGATTGTGGAATATATACCTTCCGGGTATCCATAGCTAGGCTGAAGCCAGTAGACAATCGGGTGACCCATCATAAGGGAACCGACCAAGTCGGCTTGGAGCACAAAGAAATTGGAGATGGACTTTCTATGTAAATCCTTGTAGACTACAAGTAGGACTCTTCATGTACCCCCCCCCCCTGCTGATTGGATATATAAGGTGGCAGGGACTTCCCCATTGAGAGCACCAATTCACATTGCAATACAAACCACAGAACATGGGACGTAGGTTTTTACTCTCATCAAGAGGGACCAAACTTGTATAACTCGGTGTCGTGTGTTACCATCATAGTTCTTAGTCCCGATGTAGCCCTATAAAAATATTGTTGAGAATAAGTCTCGAAAGTTGGTGCGCCAGGAAGCGGACAAGGCTCACTAGATTCTTCATCGACTATGATGGCCAAAATTCCCAACATCCAGTACTCACTGGACTTCAAGATCTCATTTGGGTCGCTCGAGCTTGGTTTGGAAAACTACCGATCCGACTCAGCCATAGCCAGCTCTATGGCGCGATCACCGAGTTTGTTAGGTCTGATCCCAGCATTGTTTCCACTCGGATTTGGTGACACAGACCTACCTATAGGGTACGACTGAAAGTTGGTATGTTCCTTTGATGAGGACTCAGATGGATCTGCTTGCTTATATCCCTTGACCGTAAACATGGTCGAGATAGATGAGAATCCATTGGGCAATAATGATAGGGAAGGTGACCATGGCAGAGATGGTCACGAAGATGATAGCCGCGCTGAAGACGGCCACAAGGAAGAAAACACCCAAGACAACAACTCATTGGCAGGACACTACCACCGAGCGAGAGGATCATGAGGTTCTCGCCTCGCGTGAAGATTAGATTTTAGACAACTAGAGATCGAGGTAGATGGCATTAAGGTCTATGACACCCCGTAGAATAACATCACTGGGACAAAAACATTACTCGACAGCTTGGTGGCTGATGAGGCGTACCAAACCCCCATGATGAAGATAGTTGTGACCATGCTAAAAGCAGCTGTCGTTCAAGAGGCTCACAAAGAGCTACCTCAATTAGTAGCAAGCTCCAACCATGCTACCTCACACAGTCATCGAGGATGTCACAATCTGATAGACTCGTTAGGGTCTCATGATCTTAGAGATGTCATCAATTCTCATCATAACAAGCGAGCTCGAGATAACCGCCATTTTGAAGAAGAGCGGCGTGATCGAAGGGATGATTATCATCACGACGACTGACGAGATCCACCTCCAAGGGATAACCGTGAGGTTCACCTCTGAGGGGTAACCATGATGACCGACAAAACCTGCCTCCGAGGGATAACCATGATGACCGACGAGACCCACCTCTAAGGGATAACCATGACGACTGACGTTGATACAACAATCGGAATCGGTGTGAAAACTACCATGAGGATAACCGTCACCGCCATCACGATGATGATGTGGGTTTGCACCATAGCCGTCATACTCCCTCCGCATCACGATTTCCATACTGTTGACGTAGGACTCCATCACCTACCGACGAGGAGTTTGACGAAATAAAGGTTTATACTCCTGAGATGCGCAGGTGCAAGTTTCCAAGGAGTTTCAAGCCTATTGCTATCAAAACGTAATGGCCAATCCAACCCCAAGGAGTGGCTCCAAATCTATAGCACGGCTATTTGGTCTGCTGGGGGAAACACCTATGTCATGGCTAACTATCTGCCAGTCTGTATTGAGCCTACCGTTCGGATTTGGCTCTCGTCTCTTCCTGAGAACTCGATCTCCAATTAGGGGGAGCTCAATAAGCCATGGGCAGAAGCATACCCTTCATCACCTGAGGCCCAAAGTAACCCTCTCGTCCTCCTTCCTTGAACGCCCACAAATCTGGGAAGACATCTACTACTGGAGCACGCCTACCCATATCATCATTGTGCTTTGCGCTGTTTTCCTGGGTGACCGCTCCACTAATTGGTTTTTTATGACCACAAGCAGGTACTACCACAAACCAAATAGTACATTACCCGTAACTGTGTATACCCGTACCATCATCAACATCCTCCTACTTGGCTCATCAAAGTTCCCTAAATGATAATTAGGTTCAAGTGAATATTAGTCAAGTTTATTATTATTCATTTTATACCCCCCCCCCCCCCCAAAGTATTGCACTAGCATGACGTACCCAAACTCAACCACCAAGTCCCAAATCAGGCGACAAGGATGGATAAATCAAATCTAGGCAACCCAAACATAGGATTCAAATTTAAACAAGCATGCATGAAAAGTAAACTAATATCCTTAATAGGTGCAATATGGTCACAACCCTAACATAGGATTCAAATTTAGACAAGCATGCATGAAAAATAAACTAATATCCTTAATAGGTGCAATATGGTCAAGGACACTTGCCTCTTTCCCTGCTAGCTGTTTCTCAGATAGTCTCGGAAATTCTATTCTTGCTCGTCTTCTAATTTTGAAAAACACCTAAAAACATACATAAACAAATACAAAATAGTACACCAAGCAATACCTAATGACCACAAAAATAGTACTAAAAGATAGTACTTGTTCCTACGATTTCATGAGTGCAAAAATCACCTAAATCGAATTTATGAGCTAAAAGTTATGAAGGTTTAGGGACTAAGGGTCTTATTAGGACAATTAACTACTCAGGAAAATTAATTAATTAGTTAGTTTTCTAAATCATAAAATAAATAAAAAATAGTTTTATTAAGCAGAGATGCTATAAATTGTTTTGCATTCTAAGTAGAAAAGAAATAGATTTTATTTTAGAAAACATATATTTTACTTAACAGTAAAGGCAAGGGAGTTAAATCTAACTTTTGTGGATTATAAGAAACAAATTGTAAAATACAAGGTCTAAGTTATAATTCATAAAAAGTATAGGGGCTTTTATGTAAAAATGAAGGACCAAAATTATATTTCTTTTAAAATTAGGGTCCTAAGCGCAAAATAGACATTTATTATAATTTACACGAATTAGAATAAAACCTAAATACTGGGTTGATGGGTTCTATGTATCGAGGCTAGGTTGGGGTCAATGGTCCATGGTGAACCGGGGTCATACTTTCACTGGGTTCTAATCTTAGCCACAAATCAAGAAATTGATGGCTAAGAAGGGCGTCAGCGAGCTAGGTAGCGGTCGGCATTGACCAAGCGGCGGTGGCATGGGTGGTGGCGGCAGAGCTTGCCGGAGAGGTGCTCCAGTGGCCCGTTCTTTATGGTGAAGGGGCAAAAGGATGCGAGGAAGGCGGGGGTCCTTACCTGTGGCTCACGCGGGGTCGAGGAGGCTCGGAGGCAGTTGGTGACGAAGATAGGTAGTGGATGTCATCGGTGGTCGTTGGGCATGGGCTCCAAGAATGAAAACTTGAGGCCGAGGGCCCAAGACTGCTCCTCACATTACTGCACATGAAAGGGATGTGTTAGAAAGGTTGGAGGGGGCCGAGGACAGGGAGACGACACACGGTAGTGCAGCTCACCAGAATTTGGGTAAAACACGGTGGCAATGATTCTATGGGCCCAAGGTGGTCTAGTGTTAGCACAATGGCAGCGGCGAGGTCTGGGGTGTCTTAGAGGGGTAATTTATAGGACGGGGGAGAAGGGGAGACGGAACGAGAGAGATCGCCGGCCCATCAATGGTGGGTCCGCCATTGATGCGCATTAGTGTGCAATTGAGCACTGAAAGTGGAGAAGGAGACGAAGGGTCGCACGGGTGTAGTGGGCTCTAATCGATGCGGTTGCGTTGAAATAGCAAAGCAGCAACGGTTTACGTCGGCACGAAAAGGGAGCGGCGGGAGATTGAAGACAACCCGTGGTGGGGGATGACAGGCGGCTTCCACCTGGTGGCAGGTGTGTGGCGAGGCGCTGCTACGGGCTGGGCTGAGGCAGGCGCAGGTGGGCTGTGAGCTGGCTGGTCCAGGCAGGTGAGCTGGCTGGTCCAGGCAGGCAAGCTGGGCCGGGCTGATGCTATGAACAGAATAGCATGGTGAAAGACATGCGCGTTCCCGAGGACTGGATGCATCAACTGATCTAGAACTTGAACCTATACATCAATAGCTTTGTGGAACACGATAGTAGCAAACTGGTTTAGATAGTTTCTCACCTCAGCTGGAGATCGCAGGGTTGAAAGCTGGCGAGGTTGTGAACATCAGTTGGCGGTCCAAACACGTTCCTGAAGGCATCGGGCGGGATCTTGGGGAGGGCTCCTGCCACCACGTAGCAGACTTCCTGGGACACGATATGAATCAAGATTTGCAGCTTAGGACCATCGGGATTGATCGCAGAAACATTGGAATTTACCTTGTCGCGCGCAGGCCATGAACTAATAGGGAGCTGCGGCCATGGCGGACATGATACTGGTCTCATCGGGCTCCTGTGGCTATGTCTTAGGTATGTTAGAGAGGAAATTCTGGAACACAATCTGGTGAAGTTTTGTGTCAATTGGTTCAGCAGATTGCCGGGAAGGTCGAAGCCAATATAGCGCTGCCAGACTGGACGTGACAAGAACAGTGGAAGACGGCAAGGAAATTGGACTCCAAAGGTCTAATCAGAGAGAGAGAGAGAGAGAGAGAGAGAGAGAGAGAGGCAAGGAGCATCAGTACACAACACAAGGGTGCTCCAGGGATGCTTTTATAGGGGAATGAGAGGGGGAGGCGAGCGGGCTAAAGCTCTGCGGCCATCAATGGCCGCCATGGCCATTGTTGCGCGTTAGCGCACTAGGGTGCAGAGTAAAGGCCACTATTAGGGCTCGTTTGGGAACGTCGTTCCCCGTGGGGATCCCGGCCATTTCCCGGGGATGCCAGCCTGTGGAGAAGAAAGCCCAGGAAAGTTCATTGCGGCCTTTGGAAGCCCATGACAAGGGAAGCCGCGCCCCGGGTTTGAGTCAGTTTCCCCGGGCCAGAAATAATCGGCTCCCGATGTCGGAAAGACAACCCTCGCTCGCGTTGCCTCTCCTCTCCCAACCGAGTGCCGCTGCCTCGCCTCTCCTCTCTCTCGCCAAGCTCCACGTGATGACGGACGTCGATGCTGATGGCTCTCGCCAAACGCCTCACGATGCTAGACGCCGCCGGTTTTCCTCTCCCGTGCCTCCCCTCTCCTCTCCACTGCCCCCTCCTCTCTCTTGCCTCTGCCGCCACTCCGGTAGATTTCCTCTGCTCCCAAAGGGCAGCAGGGAACCCAACCCCTCATGGGGGAGCACGTGACGGGGACGGGGGTGGCAGGGCACATCCCCGTCAGGGGACTCCCTCCCTGGGCTCCCGCTCCTGGCTCCCAAACTAGGCCTTACCAGGAATCGGGGGAGGGGAAGGTGGCGCATCCATTTGCGGTCTCAGTGCGCCGGTTTCTAGAGGCGAGGAGGCAGGGACGCGAAGCAATGACGGCGGCGGTTGCAGGCGGCGGCATTCGTGTGTGAGGGAGAGGAAGCTGCCTGCTGCGCCTGGGAGATTGCCGCTTGGTTGGGCTGGGCACTGGGCTGAGCATGCTGCACGTTAAAGGACCAAGCAGGCCATAGGAGAGAAAAGGAAGGAAAAATGGAGATGGGTCATGCGGCGGCAAAATAGCCCAAGAGGACACGTGAGAGTTTTTCTATTTTGGTTTCTAGTTCTATTGCTTTTTAAATTAAAAACTACTCGAGTTTTTTAAATAGATTTTTCATATAATAAAAATCTAAAGCAAACTATTCAGCATAAATGCAACAATACAAATATGACGTAATTATATTAATTTATTGAATTTATAAAATATGTATTTTACCTAAAAATAACTAAATAATTGAAGTTAAATTTTAATTTATTGTGAAAAGTTATAAAATTTAGTGAAATTTTATTAACACTCCAAAATTGAAATTTTGGGATGTTACGAGGGTCCACATGTAAGCGCTACCACCACACTCGACAAGTTTTTATAAGTTAAAAACAAACCGCGGGTGCCAAGTCTTTAACCCACAACCTACCCCAGAAAACTGAAAGACTTACCACCACGCTAGAATCCCCGCTTGGTTCCAGGATCATAACATTTTCTTTTAATGTGTCTATGTGGATGTTCATCGTTACTGGACTAGGCCCTTTGCAAGATACTAGACTGGGCCATTCGTAGGATACTGGATTGGACCATTAGTAGGTTACTTAGGGAAACCGGGCCCATCTGGATAGCCTGGGGAAGCATGTGGGAGAGTGGATGCGTACTGCCCTGTGATTTGGGTAACTTGCTACGAGGGAATGATAAACACAACACATCTAGTATTGCATCAAATGTTCTAGTACTAATTTTAAAGTGGGACTTGATCCGGAGCAACCTCACTATGAAGGAGAATCTGCTGTATCTAGAGCCTAGGGACAAGGATGTTGTCAAGTCCTCCACCAATTTAGAAAACGACTTTGGATCTTCACTTTCATCATCCTCCTTTGCGACTGTGTACAAATCTGCCAACAATTCCACATATGCATGTTCATTGTCATCTTCCTCTTCCTCTTCCTCATCTTCCATCCCAGTCGCAACACCACGATGTCCATAATCGGTAGGGATGGCAACGGGACAGGTTCGAGGTGGGTGGAGTAAAAGCTCACCCACGATGAGAGATGTTACGGGTGGAAATCTCCACCCGCACCCGTACCCGCGGGTGGAATTTCACACCCGCGCCCACACCCGCTGGGTTTTGGGTGGGTGACGGGTCCCCCGTGGGTTTTTTTTATGCATAGAAAAATGTCTTTAGTTTAATTTTACATGATTTTCGTATATTTTACATAATAAAAAATACTATTTCATTCATAAGTTAATAGTTAACACAATATGACAATATGTATACATGCAAGAATTGTTACACTCATATAATTTTTACTCTTACAATAAAATATTAGACTAAAATTATTTGTACGCCTTTATTTTGGGCCCCGTGGAGCACCCGCGGGCGGGAGAAAAACCCGCACCCGCCTCACGACTCTGCGGGGCGGGTGCGGGTGAGCCCCGCAGGTGAGAAAGTGCACCCGCACCTGCACCCATCGGGTGCCAAACCCGGCGGGGCCTCGCACCCGGGACCCAAATTGCCATCCCTAATAATCGGCATTATTCAGATGCATCCCCAAGCCCTGTGCATCCTAAACAACATCAACATCTTCTATTTCACCATGCAGTAATCACTTTGTGTATGTAGCTGACATCCCACAATAAAGAAGGTGGATATCCACTTCAATCTGTGACAGATCATGCAGATTGATACAATGGCTGCAAGGACATTTTATCAGCTTGTCCTTTCTAAACTTCGCCCCAACAAAATGCATAAATTCCACAACCCCATCTGATGAGGACATCCTCCACTATTACCCGCTACAGCGGCGACCGTGTGAGCCTCTGAATAATCCCACCTTGCTTAGCTTGGGAGGTGGAAGCCACCTTAAAAGGGAGAGCCACCCTTCCCCTATCAGACTAGTCTTTTAGGGAGATTGGGCCTTTCCCTGAGTGGGGTCACCGGAGTTGTGGTGCTAAGACTGCGGATTCAGGTCGCGGACCTAGAATCGGGTCGGTGTGTCGGGCTTTCGGCAGGAGTTGCGGTGCTAAGATTGCGGGATTCAGGGAATCCGGATCGGTGTGCCGGGCTTCGTTCCACCCCACCTGGGCCAGATATATCATTTGGTATCAGAGCTGGACCCTTGTTAAGAAGGGGAGAATGATGAGGACGTCCTCCACTATTACCCGCTACAGCGGCGACCGTGTGAGCCTCTGAATAATTCCACCTTGCTTAGCTTGGGAGGTGGAAGCCACCTTAAAAGGGAGAGCCACCCTTCCCCTATCAGACTAGTCTTTTAGGGAGATTGGGCCTTTCCCTGAGTGGGGTCGCCGGAGTTGTGGTGCTAAGACTGCGGATTCAGGTCGCGGACCTAGAATCGGGTCGGTGTGTCGGGGCCCAGGTGGGGTGGAACGAAGCCCGGCACACCGATCCGGATTCCCTGAATCCCGCAATCTTAGCACCGCAACTCCTGCCGAAAGCCCGACACACCGACCCGATTCTAGGTCCGCGACCTGAATCCGCAGTCTTAGCACCACAACTCCGGCGACCCCACTCAGGGAAAGGCCCAATCTCCCTAAAAGACTAGTCTGATAGGGGAAGGGTGGCTCTCCCTTTTAAGGTGGCTTCCACCTCCCAAGCTAAGCAAGGTGGAATTATTCAGAGGCTCACACGGTCGCCGCTGTAGCGGGTAATAGTGGAGGACGTCCTCATCATTCTCCCCTTCTTAACAAGGGTCCAGCTCTGATACCAAATGATATATCTGGCCCAGGTGGGGTGGAACGAAGCCCGGCACACCGATCCGGATTCCCTGAATCCCGCAATCTTAGCACCGCAACTCCTGCCGAAAGCCCGACACACCGACCCGATTCTAGGTCCGCGACCTGAATCCGCAGTCTTAGCACCACAACTCCGGTGACCCCACTCAGGGAAAGGCCCAATCTCCCTAAAAGACTAGTCTAATAGGGGAAGGGTGGCTCTCCCTTTTAAGGTGGCTTCCACCTCCCAAGCTAAGCAAGGTGGGATTATTCAGAGGCTCACACGGTCGCCGCTGTAGCGGGTAATAGTGGAGGATGTCCTCATCACCATCTCCGTGCGCCGTTGAACATTTTGGCATTAGGACCTAACTTCTATCGACCTAAAAGTCAAGTGTGATGAACAAAAAAAATTACAGAGATTTTTTTTAGCATAGTTTCACATGCACCCCGGTGCCCAGCTGTCCACGTGTTTGAGATGACGTGTGTCCCATAATATGGGTGAGAATTAAAGCACCTCCGTTGTAATTATAACTGCATGAGGGTATCAAGTTCGCGTTTGAGCAAATAGTGAACCTGGCTAAAACGCTCCAACTGTTTTAAATGAGGCTGCAGGGTACTCATCAGTAATTATGTCTGCATGCAGTGACCACTAACATGACTCGTCCTAGATTACATGCCTCCATGCAATTCAAATTTGAATATTGAAGGCGTGCTGCCTTGAATTTGGATCAGCGGCTCTATAAATAATTACAAGAAAGATGCTACCGATTTCAAGATGAATTATTATAAAATGTATAAGCAGGACTCTAACTTCGTATTTTACATATAAATGAAGAAGACGATTTTTCAAGAAAACAAATTACTGTCACTTGCTTGTTGGATAATACGACTGATTTAATTCATAGAAACAAAACACTTATTTGCACTTCATACTTCTATTAGTGAAATTCTTATTACCTATTTTTTATTTTCTCAAAAAATACTATTTTTATTTATGGGTCGAAATATGATTGGTCTATAGCGCCTCAGTCCAAGTAGAAACTCACATGAAAGATCACTGGTGCTATCAATTAAATATAAAAAAGAGCATCCACGATATTGATTCAGATGAAATGTGAAGCATGTAACTTTTAAAATAACCTAATCTAAAAAAACTGATCAGAAATAACCAAAAACTGATTCATTTCAAAAGGGTGATGGTGTGTATTAATGCATGGTACTTGAAGGATCTGTCGACTGCTGATGTAAATGAATGAGACACGGGCGCAATGAATGGTGGATGGAATTGCATTGGTTATGGTAATGCGTCAAGTATCATGGATTGCTGAATCGATAACTTTAAAAATAACTCCCTGCCCTCTAGGTAAATGAATGATATATTATATATGCATTACGGATGCCACAATGGATAAATGGATTGCTGACCAGAAAACATGTAGCGAACTTTTTTCTTATCTTAGCTCATGTCTTTTCTTTTTCTCATACTCTCATACTTTGCTTAGCTGAACCTGAATCAAAGAATTTGAAATGCATAACATTTTTTGTTTTACATGGATCTTTTTATTTTGATATAGATGGTCAAATGTCTTCAACAGGAAAAGATAAAAGAAAGCTCTTTTTATATTTATATAAACACTTGGATTGTTACAATTGTTTATTATATTTTACGCGGAGCTTTTAATTTTGATTACATGCATGGATATGACTCTCCGACACATTAGATGTTCTCTCACCATCATAATTACTCTTCTGTCATACATGTACGAATACTGTGAGCTGAGCTCAGTTTTAATCAATGCCTGTATTAATTCGATCAATGCAGTCAAGTATTACGGCATCATGATGCCGACATCAGCACTGTAACCTATTCCGTTCGCCGTTATGATAATTGATCAACACGAAATTTAAAGTGCATGCGTCAATGTTTCCCCAAGTGGGCACGGGCCCTTCTGGGCACAGAAGTATTTTCCAAAAAATTAAGTGTTAATAACTTGGGTCAGTGAATCGGGGGCGCATTGTATTGGGATCTGAGATTGTGAGTTACCGGCATTGCAGTCAGAGTAGCGAACGCCTGAAGGAAGGCTAGGTCATTGACCGGTACCCTGCTCCCTCGTATGTCGAGACGCCATCGTCAACGCTGACACCAGTGACTTGCGGTGTCGCTGACACCAATAGTGGAAAGAGGGTCAGACCAACAGTGTCGACCGAGATCCCTTGGTTGCCGCCGCTACCGATAGTGGAGAGAGAGTCAGGTCAACAGGATCGATCGTGATCCTTCCACCGCCGTCGACGATAGGGGATAGCGGGTCAGGGCAACGAGATCAATTATTGTTTCGCTTTGTCCAAGTGAAGGCGTCATTCGTACCCGATAGAATTTGTTTTGTCTCTGGGGATGCATGGTTTTCTAATACGATTGCATGCTTCCTAATTATCAATTATTTTTTTATCTCACGGAATATATCGATTCATGCAATGCAATTTTATGAGAACATGTAGAACATACTTCACCATGTTCAGTAAATGTTTTGAACCTTTTGATAAATTTCATCTCAAGTGGGCATGATGTGCTCATGGAGAAAAATATTTTAAAAATTCCTAAACATTTAATATAACTTGGGATACATATTTTTCAGCTCTACATCAAGTTATAGCTATAGACCCATGTTTTTTGCAAGATACAAAAACAACAAGAAAATGACTAATTTTCCTATATTTCACATATTTTTATCTCCCAAGTACAATGAATTTTAGGTTTTGGCACTGGTAGTTTAGATGACCCAATACACATGTACAAATTTTGTTATATTTTTTAAAAACTTTTAACATTGAATATCTTTTGAAACCTAAGAGTCATCTTCAAGTGATATATGGAATATGGAAGCAACTTCACATTAAATGGAACACAAGTTTCAATTATTATAAACGTCTATATAGTATCCTAACATGTTCGAGTGCATAATATTTCTATATGTTCACAAAATTTGATAACCACAAATATTTTTTTGTGATATATGCAAATTTTTTTTGATGGTGACGGATATTAACGTTAACACGTTTACAGATTTAAACTACATTACCGGTATTAAATAAGATGCACGACGATTTTATAGAAATCAATTCATTTGGACCTTATATGACCAATTTGTACGTGTTTTAGTTGTTAATTGTGAATCAAAAACAGAAAAGTGTTGTCTATCAAGAACTGGAGATGAACTCGAATACTGCATGACATGTGGGTCCAACAGGCGTCGGGCACCAACGCGTGCGCCAAAAGTTTAAACGTGGAAGGTCAGTAATACCCTTGACTCCAAATTTTTGGTTGTGAGTACTCAAGGGCATAACTTCAACTCATACCGAGCCGCATCAAACCAATATATTCCCTCCACTCGCCTCGAAAAATCAACTAATTTCTCCTCCTCCTCCATGCCGGATCTCCCTCACACCGTCGTCCCACACCGGATCTCTGCATTCTCCTCCTCGTTCTCCTCTACGTCGCCACCCCGGATCTCCTCCTCGACCTCTCCAGCGCCGTCGCCGCACATCGGACCTCATCCTCATCCTCTACCTAGACCATGTCATCGTTGTGCACCGGATCTCATCGTCGTCATCCTCGACCTCGTCCACCCCATCACCTCGCACCAGATCTCGTCGTTTTCATCATCCGCGACCTCTCCGACGGCATCACCACACACTGGACCTCCTCATTGTCCTTGACCTCTCTGACGCCGTCACCGTGCACCAGACCTCCTCCTCGTCCTCGACCTAGTCCATGTCGTCATCGCGCACCGGATCTCATTATCGTTGTCCTCGACCTCGTCGACCCCGTCGCCCTGCACAAGATCTGGTCATCTTCATCATCCTCATCCTCATCCACCCCATCGCCCCGCACCGGATCTCCGCCTCCTCCTCTGCAGCCTCGTCCACACTGTCACCTCGCACTGTTTCTCCTTCTCTTTATTGTTGACTTGGTCCACGTTGTAGGATCGAACCAGATCTGCTACAACTATCTCATCTGCTACCTCATCGCACCAGATGGGAAGACGCATATGCAAACGATGAGGAGGCCACGAACGCCGCGTAGGGCAAGGTACGATGAATAGGACTAAAGATATTATAGGGTTATAGCTTGTTGACTTAATAGCTGTACTAGTGCCAACTATTCAGTTTAGTACCGTCTAACAAATAAAATTTATTGCCAACATTAAGAACCTCCGATCACTGATTATGAGCGGTAGTGTGAGGGGAATGTCAAGGTTAATCTTAAAACAATGGCTGATTTGGGGCTTCTTGAATTAGTGACATCTCTTAGACCATCCTCAAATCCATTATCAGAAGGATCTGATCCATCAGCTTACCTTCCTAAAGCTGAAGAAAATGTTTAGGAGGGTATTGATACGAACTTAGAGATGGAGGAGCCCCAAAGTCTGGAAACTAAGGTAGATGCTTTGCTTATTCTTTTGGTGGTAGGAAAAGTAGATTTCTTTAGTCTCATTAGGATGCATTATTGTTGTATGACACATTGTCATTAACATGCATCATTGTTGTATACCACACTTTTAACAAATATGCTTTAACTACAGCGGGCTGCTCCTATACAAACTCAAGATCTATGCAAGATGGTTGAAAGGCAACATTGACATGCCTGGACCTGGAGGGACTCAAAGTAAAAGAGTGAGGCCAGCCAAACCATCACAAGCCGTTAGCGGTTTCAGCACAAGGTCATCCAAAAGACTGCATGTAAGTCTCACAAGCATTTCAGACATTGTATATGTGTGTTGCCAAAGATGTCCATTGCAATTTTCTCTTTGCTGATTTCATTTTAAGTCTTTGACTATCGAAACTATTTTTTTCTCCAATTTGCAGTCTTCTATGAAGACTATGCAGGACGAGACTCCTCTTGATGGGGAGCCAGCACTGCATAGTGCTGAGGTTCTGTCCCAGAGCAGCCACACTAGCACTGTGGCAAAGAATGCTGGTATATCATTGAACCCTCATAAGACAAATGTTGAGCGGGAGCTTTGTGAGCAACTAGCTGCTAAAAAAGAAGGGGCGGCTTCTCTTGCTATCGAAGTGGATGCACTAAAGAAAGAAGGCCAAAGCTGCTGCTGAAAAGCTAGAGAAGGCACGGCAGGAGTTGCACGCGTGTCACAAGATGGTGGAAGAGAACAATGATCTCCTTCGGTAAATCCTCATTTTGAGAGCTGCTGGTAACTCCCCTGAACGTATAGTTGCCCCATGTTGATTTGTTGCATTGCTGTTTGTACCAGAAACTTAAATTATATGGTGATTTGTGAAGAACTCTGGTGCATTCTGATGCATAGTGTGTATGTGATTCTGTAGTGAGTGAACTATGAAATAATGTGTATGCGATTCTCATGCATCCTCAAATAATCCCTCGGTGATTCTATTCATGTTTCTCTATGATTCTGTTTATGCTTCTTTGTGTGATTCTGTTAATGAAAATGTTGTTGTTTCTGTCAATTTGAGAGCCAAAACGTGGCTCTTTTGGAAATGTGTATGAGGTTAGTTGCAACTGGACACGTGGCGGCTTCGCAATGTACCACGCGGAAAACCAGAAAATGCACACACGATGCATTCAGTGTAAAGCACGTGTCGACATATGAAAGAGAAACGTGGCTTCCTGAGAATGAGACACGTGGTGAGCTAGAAACGAGAAACATGACGACTTGACAAAAAGACACGTGGCGCTCTGCGAAAGAGAAACGTGGCTACGTTTGAATGAGACACGTGTCACCTCGTAAAGAGGACACATGATGCTCTACAAACATGACACGTGGGGTACAACCAAGATAACACATGGGGCCTTAACAAGGTGACACGTGGCTCCTTAAAGAAGGGACACGTGCCGCCCTGGTACCGCGTCACGTGGCCTCCTCAGCTACCGACACACGGCACTATTCAGACACGACACATAGCGCTTGTGAAAGAGGATGTGTGGCGATCATAGGAGGCAACACGTGACAAGGGTGACACGTGGCCCTCGCCACGTAGACTTGCCATATCATGCACCAGCGTGGCCAATACCACTTGAGCTTGCCACATCGGCGTGGAGCCTCTTCAATGACGTTTTTATTCACTGTCATAGAAGCAAAATCAGTTCTGTGGCACGCAAATGTTTGGTCATAAAAGGGCACCCTTCTATGACAAATGTGATGATTTTTCACGATAGGTCTTCTGTGATGGCAGGTCTATGATGAATCTAAATTCATCATAAAGTCATTATGGAAAACCTTTTACGATAAAATTTTGCTTTACTACGACAAAATTGGAACGTCATTAATATGCATATTTCTACTAGTGATAAAGGCGGTGCCTTTGACGACGGACTATGAAGGCGCCCCAGTGCGTCCCTGTCTTGGGAACTGTTATTTCGTGCTCCACCTCAGCCCTCCATCCTGCTGAACAGCTGCCAGCGGGGTAGAAGATCGGAGGCAGCACCAGCTCCTGTCCTGCGACTCTGACCCTAGCTGCGTGAGGCACGGGCAGCAGGCGACCTGCTCTTGTTCGACAAGGGAGAGCCAAGGGCATAAACATCATTTTGAAAAATCTCATCTCTTCAACTGAGCCTTGCGGTGTCTCATAGCAAAAGTCACGAACATGTCATGTCTGCCAGCAAAAATTTGCTTTTGCGGTGTCCGTTGGCAAATACCAGCATTCTACAATGTCCTACAGCAAAAAGGCCATTATAATTTCTATTTTATGTTACTTCGACATGGAAAACCAAATATCGTCGATCAAGAAATGAAGCTTGGACGAGTTTGTATATGTATATTGCCAAATCTAACACTGTCTGTCTCGACGAAGGCGCCGAACATCAAAGCGGTTCATGATGAACATGATTAAAGTGGACCTGCGTATGCGTGGAGTGGAGCCTGGGACTACGGGTTGGGTGAAACCTCGGGCCATAGTGACCGCGGCCATGGTGGCATGCGGCTGCGTTAGCGTCGCATACGACGCGCTCAGCCCGGAGCTCCAGCGGTGGTTGTTTAATAGTGCCCTGCCCGAGCTGTTTCGCACTCCCTCTTGAGAGCAAACAACTGAACGTCTCCACCAAAGAACACTTCAGAAGGCTTCCTCGGACGGACGCCCGAAGCCATGAACTGGAAGAGCGTCAGCGTCGACGAGCCCACCACTAACGAGAGCAGCATCCACGACTTCGCCTGCTAGTTTTGGCCTGAGGGAAACCATGAAGTCATCAGGTAACAACGCAAATGATTTCTAAAACCACTGCTATCGTCCTTCGTAGCTAGATTTTCACACTGGACTTATTCTATCGTGACTGTCCGTCCAGGGACACCATGATTCTGTTTGCCAAGAACCTGCTGAAACTGAAGGATACGGTAGCGAAGATGGTGCTGGAGAGCCTCAGCGTCAGGGATGAGAACATCGACTGTCACCAACGCTCGCTTTTCCACACTTCGGCTGTCGCACTATAGCGTACTGCCCGAATCTGATAAAATTTGTTCATAAAGACGCACCACGACTTTTAACTGCAGCACGAGATTGACGGTCTCGAGGTGCAGGCCCAGGAGCTGGACCACCATCTACCCCGGATTGATAGGTGATAGAGATGGTTAGGTGACACAGTAATAAATGATATATTCATTTAGACTAAAAGTTACATTTACTGTCTCACTGATCTACTTCTTGCTATGTACACTAGCATCACAATACAAACTAGAATGGACATCCGGTGCAAACTCAACAAAAGTTGAAAACCTGAAATCTTCATAAAAAAAAACATGGCAATATGGTTCCAAAAATTCTGAAACATTAAAATAATCTTAAGGCCTGCAAATCATTTAACATTAAAACAACACCAAACCATCTCACAAATATGGCATCACTAAGCTAGTCCAACTAAATGAGCAAACAGTTCACCTACCAGGGCTTATTATGAGGCTAAGAGATTTAGTGCCACTGGTGTTGAGGTATCCTCTGAAAAAATATTCTCTACAATAACTGCAAACAAATTCCATAAAGGCATAAATAAATGAGTACCAAGATCTTCAGACTGTTACATAACACCAAACAAAGTAGAGCAACATATGATTGACAGAATAAGGATGGCTGGTCATCTTCCAATAGATAGTAAGCCTAAACAGTTTTTAGACATGTCACAAAACATCCGACAAGATATTAGCACGCTGTGACTGAACCACTGTTGCACTAATTGTTGTTGAGAAAATTGAGACCAGACTCACATGCAAAATTAATGAATGTCCAAATTTCAGATTTCACATCATGGAGCAATCTCCAAATTGAAAAGACAACATCATATAAAGAAAAACAATATCATATTAACAGTGATGGATGCAAAGTTGAAACAAAATGTAGGAGGGCTATTTCAATTCAAGAAATATATCATCATATCTCAATGAAACAGCGCCGTACAATCTTCAAGAATTCAACCATGTGAAACAGTTTGGGAATGTACAATATCACATTTCAGGTTGGCACCTGGTGGCACAAAATACAGAATAAGAATGAAAAAGAATGATGCATCACAGATCACCAAATCATTAAATTAGTCCATACACTAACACATTAAAATTATGTGCTGGCAGATCGAATCGCAAAAACATAAGACACAAAATGGCATCATGAAGAACTATTGGGGAGGGGTGCGTGTGTGTGTGTGGGGGGGGGGGGGGGGGGGGGGTACAATAATTTCAACTGAAGTAACATTACAAGAGAAAGAGACAGGGCTGAATCAACATGAATGTGTATGTGCATATGTTACAGTTTATAACATATATTTATAGGACAAAAACATCAAAAGCAATTATGTGAAGGTATATAACTGAATATCTTGCTGCGCCATAATCAACAGCAAATCATGTAAACAAAAATTATCATATATAAAGTAAAAAAAAAAGCAAACACAGACCATCTCATACTGTTTTGGACTTGTAACCATATCCATATGAATACTTGGCAAACCAGAGAACAAAACCCTCTAACAGTACATGATTCTTCAGGGCAAGAAAACAGCTTGTTCTATAAAGAACAAGCATGCCACTGACTAGGAGCAGCATTATTCCTCAACTTCCTTTTTCATTTCTTCCATAAGTACATCCTTGTAATCCTCAAATGTGCCATCATACCTGTTCACAGTGCCATCCTCCACAACCCATATCTCACTCACTAGAAGCAGCATTATTCCTCAACTTCCTTTTTAATTTCTTCCATAAGTTCATCCTTGTAATCCTCAAATGTGCCATCATACCTGTTCACAGTGCCATCCTCCACAACC
The DNA here is from genome assembly GCA_032690845.1 of Eleusine coracana subsp. coracana. Lineage (NCBI taxonomy): Eukaryota > Viridiplantae > Streptophyta > Magnoliopsida > Poales > Poaceae > Eleusine > Eleusine coracana. The sequence goes on along the minus strand of CM064418.1, from coordinate 19,579,908 downwards.
CATATCTCGCTCCTCTGCTCATCTTCACATACACGAGATATCAATCGTGAGTCATGGCTGACCAAGACAACACCTCCAGTAAATTCATCCAGAGCATCTGCTAATGCATCAATACTCTGCATGTCCAAGTGATTTGTTGGTTCATCCAGCAGAAGAATGTGAGGATGGGACATCGATATTGATGTGAATACAACACGGGCCTTCTGACCACCAGATAATTTAACAATTGGTGTGAGATGGTTGTGTCCTGGCAAACCAAACTTCCCTAGCTTTGCACGAACAGCCTCTGCCTTGCTCATTCCCTCCTGATCAGGGTGTAGTCGAAGCAAATATTGCACCGCATTTTCCTCCATTGTCAGCAAGTCAACAAAGTGCTGGGAATACCGGCCAATCCTCAGCTTCTGGCTCCTCCTCACCTCTCCTTCAGTTGGTGTCAGATCACCAGCAAGTAAATTAAGCAGGGTAGACTTCCCTGCTCCATTAGGGCCAACAATGGCTACACGAGTTCCCATATCAATGCCAACATCAACGCCAGATAGCTTGAAGTCTGGCCGATTAGGGTAGCTGAACCCAACTTCAATGAGCTGGAGGAGTGGTGGTGTAAGCTCAGTAGGCTCTGGGAAATGGAACTCAACATTATAGTCACGCCACTTCTGTGGCACAGCCACCTGTTTCTGGTCATCATCATCATCAGCTGTGTTCTTCCCCTTGCCCTTGCTCTTGGCAGCCTCTTTAGCAGCCTTTGACAGCGCGTGACCTTTAACCTTATCCTGTGCAGCCTTGCTACCAGTCTTCCTGGCTGCTCTCATCTGCTTCTCATACACCTCAAACTTGCGGTTCATCTCCTTCCTCTTCTGCTCATACCCACTCTCAAAGTCATCAAAATTGCCACGGTAAACATGCAGACTCTTATCATGCAAGTGTATAATCTCATTGCACACTGTATTCAAGAAATCTCTGTCATGGGACACCACAATCAGTGTCTTCTTCCACTGCGAGCACAAGTACTCCTCCAGCCATAGAACAGCTCGCAGATCCAGATGGTTAGTCGGCTCATCAAGGAGCAGCAGGGTTGGCTGCATGAAGAGAGCACGGGCGAGCGAGATACGCATCCTCCAGCCACCACTAAATGATTTTGTGGTTCTCGCCTGCATTGCCTGATCAAACCCCAGCCCTGCGAGGATCCTGGATGCACGTGCCCTGGCGGCGTCTGAATCCCTGAGGTTGAGCTTCTCATACACCTCGGCAAGCCTGTCGTTGTCATCAGGATTATTAGAGGCCTCGAGCTCCGCCTGCTCTGCACGTAGAGCTGTGAGCTCCTCATCAGCCGCGACCACGGCCTCAAGAGCCGACCTGTCATCTCCAATAATCTCCTGCTCCACGAGCAGGACATCGATGTTCCTGGGGACGGGGACCTGGCGCCAGGACAGAAGCTTGAGGAGGGTGGACTTGCCCATGCCGTTAGGTCCGACGAGGCCATACCTGCGTCCGTGCGAGATCCGGAGCGAGGCGCTCTTGAGCAGCTCCTTTCCACGCGCAGAGACGGAGAAGTTGTCGAGCACGATTTCCCTGACGTTGTAGTCGGCAGCGCCGTCCCCGTCAGCTCCCCCGCCGGCGGATCCAGAGACGCGGGCGCCGATGACGACGGAGAAGGCGTCACGGTCGTCGCGGAGGGCCTCCTGCCTGGCGGCCTCGGCGGCCGCGGCGGCCATGGCCTCGCGCTTATCCTTCTTCTTGGCGTCCTTCTGCGACGGCCCCGCGACGGCAGCGAGATCGACGGCGGCGGCGCGGGCGGGCTTGGGCTTGGCGGCGGCGGCGAGCTCGGCCTCGTCCTCCTCGTCATCGGAGGGCGGCAGGTCCACGTCGGCCAGGTAAGAGGAGGCCGGCGCCTTGGAGGGCTTGCCCTTGGGCTTGGACGGGGCGGCGGACTTGGAGGACTTGCCCTTGGCGGCCGGCCCGTCCATGGAGGCGAGCATGGCGGAGACGGACATGGGCTTGTCCTTCTTGCCGCCGACGGTGGTACTGGCGGAGGAGGAGGAGTCTTTGCGTCCCATCGGTGCGGCGGCGGAGGAGGAGGACGAGGACGGAGGTGGCGGGATTGGGTTGGGGGATTTGGGCTTGGATTAGGGTCGAGGGTTAGATCTGCGGGTGTCTGTCTACTCTATTCTATTCCTGTGGTTGTCATGTGAAGACGTCTCCGGTCTCTCCGAGTCGGCTTCCTCGCCGGGGTTTCGTGTCCGGCCCGTTTCTTTCCAGCTAGTTCACTGATGCACGGTTCAGGTGGCGAGGTGCGGCACCGGCTGGATGGACGTGGTGGGCAGCGGTGCCACTTTTATTAGTGTATATAGGTACAATGGTGTTGTCTCATATATCAATTCATACATGCAGCTATTTTAAGATAGATTATGAGATGTCTTATATAATACATAATCTTATTAGTTATATTTTACTAATTATATGACTATTTAATTTGTGAATATAAAAAGAAATATTTTATAGATTAAAAGACTACTAGAACCCATAGAATGGTGTGAGAATCGTCTCATACTCCTAAATTTTTATGCATGTGGTGATTGCTACGCGAAATAACTATTTTTTTCTCTCAACACCCTCTCTCTCTCTACCACATCATCAAAAATTCTATGTGGCAATTTATGAAACGACCTATAAAAGCCTATGTATAGCATTGTACCTGTCCTTAGAACGTCCACACCGCACCGCACTATGAGGTAGCAAAAATGAGGTGGGTTCTCATGTTGAAATCAAAGATTTTTTGCCTAATAAATTTTCCAAATAATGATGAGCGGTGTGTTTGTCATCACCGTCATGGTTATGGTACCATCTATCATATCACTTAGTGGCGGATCCAACAAAAAAAACTTAGGTAAGGCAAAACACCGAGGACGCAATAAAAAATTGAGTGAACAGCAAACCAAACCACACAAGCGCACACAAATGAACAACAAGCAAAAAAGTTAAGATGATACTTATTGTTCAAAGAGTAAACATGAAGAAGATCATAATGTTTGAACCATGTATATTCCATATATAGATAATAAACCTATTAATTTCAAAAATAAAATTAGTGAGTAATGATATCTAAAAACCTCAAATATTCCAAATAATAGAGAATATTATTAGAATATACATATCATTTTCCATTGATATGACATCAGGTTGGCCTAGGTCTTCTTGGAGGCTTAGGTAATTGTCTTTTTTGGTCTTTCATTGCTTGAAATGTTTTCTTAATTTTATCACATTCAAGACTTCGAAAAATATCTTTTTCAATGTAGCACATCATCAAGTCATTGAGCCAGTCTTCTTACATTTTATTACGTAGATCAGTCTTGATTATATTCATGAAAGAGAAAGCTCTTTGAACAGATGTTGTTACCACCGGAAGCAGTAATGCTGACTCAATGAGACAATGAACCAAAGGAAATGCAAGATGTTTTTCAATTTTTACCATCCCAAAACTACCAAGATCGCGACAAGCCCTGAAATCATCAACTCTTTATACATGTATAATGAAGGTCTAAAGTTGATCCCTGAAGATGCATCTAGGATCCCCTAGTTAGTTTTGGTGTACAATGACAAAAGATTAAAAGTGTGCTAACTTGTTTCTGAAGTACATGTGCAGATAATCAAAACTAGTCATTTACAATTTGTTGTTTACCCCAAAAAAGGAAAGGAAAGGATATGGACTCAAAAGCTCTTCAATAATTAGTTTTTTTATTTATCTTTTTGAGTCATAGGTATGCCGAACTATAAAGGGGGGTAAAACAAACTTGTTAAGAAGGGAATTATGTGTGCTCAAGACTCCAAATAGTTTTTGTGAGAAGTATAGCAAACAAGCCTTAAAACCAGTCCTTTTCTAAGCCAAACAGAGAGTGACGGAAGTTCCGTGAGCCCTCTCACGGAAGTTCCATCAGCATTGGGTTCCCTCTCCCTGCCTACCCGAGGGTGACGAAAGTTCCGTCACCTCCTGACGGAAGTTTCGTCAGCATCGGGCTCCTACCCGTTGTCTTTCCGAGAGTGGCGGAAGTTCCGTCAGTCTCTGACAGAAGTTCCGTCATAAGAATTTCCGTGGCTCTCACGGAAGTTCTATAAGCTCAATCCTTGTTAAACCGAGAGTGACGGAAGTTTCGTCACAACATCTGGCTTCTCTCCCAGGCGCGTGCAACGGCTAAGTTTGAATTGACGGAAGTTTCGTGGGTAACCATGGAAGTTCCGTCAGACCCAGAAAATACTATAACGGCTAGTTTTTGAGCTCCCTCTATAAATAGAGTACCCCTTCCCCTGTGGGAAGAGTTGGATTCTTTGCCATTTCACTCACTCTTCAGCTAGAGCTCTCCCCTCTTACTCCTAGGCTTGTTCTTAAGATTCAAATCAAAGTGAGAGAGATCCAACCACAAAAACATTGAAACCATCCACTCAAAAGCTTGAGCACATCTTTCCCTCCCCATCAAGATTTGATTTGCTTGTTACTCTTGGAGACTTGGTCTCCTAGACGGCTAGACGTCGCCCTTGAGCTCCCAACTTTGTGTGGTGAGTCGGGGACGTTTGTGAAGGTGTGATTCGCCTCCAGAGGAAAAGAATCAAGTGGAGAAAGAAATCCAAGCACGATCTTTGTGAATTCTTGGCGGGAAAAAGGGTTGAGAGAGACCCGACCACTTTGTGTGGCTTCTCAACGAGGACGTAGGAACTACTTCGTATGGTTGCCAAACCTCGGGTTAATTCTTGTGTCTCTCTTTACTTTCCCACTCTTATATTTATGCTTGTTTATTTCTTTCATATTATTGTGCTTGTATCATTTGTTGATTGTGTAGCTAGTCTTCATTCAAGAATTCTAGGCTTACATTATATTAGCTTCACTTCTACCAAGCTAGTGTTTCCTTCTCCTTGTTATCCGCGTTGTTCATTGTTTAGAGGAAGGGTAGTGACTTGACAGAACTTCCATGGTGATGGAAGTTCCGTTGACCCCGACGGAAGTTCCGTCATTCCTAGTTATTTGATTATCCTTTAGTGCTTTTTTAGGATTATTTTTAGATTGCCTATTCGCCCCCCCCCCCCTCTAGGCAACTTTTAATTGGTATCAGAGCCAGAATCTTCTACAAGGCTTGAAAGCTTGAAGATTAAAAGATGTTGAAGCCGGGAAAAGGTGACAAGCCTCAAGATCTTACTTCAATAAGTAAGGGAAATGAGTTGCATGCATCCATCCCCTTCAACTATACCGATGTGGCAAATATCCATGGAAGTGGAAGTGGAAGATTGCCTTACTTTGAAGGCAAGGATTTCAGTTGGTACAAGCATCGCATGAAGATGTACCTCATGTCAATTGGTTCACCAATTTGGGAAATTGTGGAGAAAGGATACTCCTTAGAAGACAAGGACAATCCTACAACTATGGACCAACTCAACGTACATCGCAATGCTCAAGCGGTGTCGGTCATTCTCTCTTCCTTGAATCCTAAGGAATATTTAAGAGTTGCCGGAATTGAGAATGCCCGGAAAATGTGGAAGAAGCTTATATGTGCCCATGAGGGAGTGGATGTTGTTAAGAATTCAAGACTTTTCAAGTTCTCAAGAATCAATTCAACTTCTTCGTGATGAATAAGGGAGAAGAGCCTCAACAAACTCATGATAGGCTCATGGACATTGTAAATGAGAGAAGATTCTATGGTGATAACATCAAAGATGAGGAAGTCAACTATAAGCTCCTCATGGCTCTTAGGATGTGAAACTCCACACTTTGCACCATCATTGAAGAGAAGGATGGTTTCGAGAGCTTCACAACATATGAAGTCATTGGAAGAATAAATTCTCACAAGAGTCGTGATGACGAGGGCAAGAGAGTGAATGTGCTTATAGGAGATGAGAGCACAAGCAAGAAGAACTTGGCGCTCAAAGCCAAGCAGACTCATGGTGATGATGATGAAGATGAAGAGAATGATGATGAAGAATTTGCCTTATTTGTCAAGAAATTTGGCAAATACATGATCAAGAATGATTTCACCAAAAGAAGCTTTGACAAGGCAAAAGCTAGAAGAACAAATAGAAGATGCTATGAGTGTCATGAATAAGGACACATGATTGCTGATTGTCCAAGATTAAATGGCAAGGGCAAGAAAAATGAAAAGTATAACAACAAGACAAAGCCCTACAAGAAGCCACACAACAAGGGACATGCTCACATTGGCCAAGAATACATCTCTGATGATGATGATGAAGATGATGAAGGTGGTATTGCTAATATCGCCATTGGCCTGCCCCCGGCCAAAAAGTCACTCTTCAACAACCTCACCGATGATGAAGATGATGCCCCTTGTTGCTTCATGGCCAAGAAAAGCAAGGTAGCTCCTCACACCAATTTCAATCCTTCTTATTGTAGCGATGAAGAGGAGGATTTGGTCCCCTCTATGCATGAAATGGTAAAAATGCTAGATAAGCTACAAAGGGAGCTGGACAATCAAGAAAGAATCATTGATAGACAAGAAGAGTTGCTTGATGAAGAAAGAAGCAAGAACCTTGAGCTCACCAAGCAACTTGAACAAGAGAAGGAAAAGAACGAGACTCTAACCAAGGACCTTACAAAGGTCAATGAGACAAGTGAATCATGCACCTCAATAACCAAGAAGTATCAAGAAAGGTGCAACTCCTTGCAAAAGGAGAACAAGGCCCTAACAAAGGCCATTGAAGACCTCAAGACAAAATCACAATCATTGTTGAAGAAGCTTGAATCCTCACAAGCTTCAACAAGCAAGGGTTGTGAAAGGTGCCACAACATTGATGTTGATATGATTGCCAAGCAAGATGCAATCATTGAGAAGCTAACCAACCAAGTCAATGAACTCAAGAAAAAAGCTCAAGTGGAGACTACAACAAGAATAGTTGGTGAGCCAAGAGCCTCTCATGACAAGAGAGGATTGGGGTACAACAAGAGTGCACCCAAAAGAAGGCACGATAAGAGAATCAACTTTGTGCATGAGAGCAAGGGAAAGCAAGTGGCACAAGAAAATATCATCAAGCCCGAGAATGCTTCCCAAGTCAACAAGAACATCAAGAACTCTACCATATCCTTTGATGATTTTGATGCCTCTTATGTGCTAACCCATAATCACTATGGTAGAGTAGTTGCCAAGTTTGTTGGGCCACATGATGCAAGGTGGAAACCTTATATGTGGGTGCCCAAAGTTCTTGTATCTAGTGTCGAGGGACCCAAACCAACTTGGGTGCCTAAAACATGTGCTTGATCTCCCTTATAGGAATACTCCTCCGGTGGTCGATAGTGGATGCTCAAATCATATGACTGGAGAGAGATCAATGTTTTCCACACTTGATCATGACGATCTACCAAGTGGAGGCATATCATTTAGAAATGATAACAAGGGAAAGGTAATTGGTCGTGGACGGATTGATGTCACCCATGACCTTTCAATTGGTAATGCTTATCTTGTAAATGGTCTAGGATACAACTTAATGTCCGTATCACAACTTTGTGAGATGGGCTATAGTTGTCTCTTTGACGATGATGATGTGACCGTCTTTAAGAAGAAAGATTCCTCAATAGCTTTCAAAGGGTATCTTGAGGACATTATCTATCTTGTTGATTTCACCAACAAAGAAGGATCTAACCTAAGTACTTGCTTGGTCGCTAAAACTACCTTGGGTTGGCTATGGCATCGCCGGCTAGCTCATGTTGGGATGAGAAGTCTTTCTAAACTCCTTAAAGGTGGCCACGTTGTTGGACTAAAGGATGTTGCTTTTGAGAAGGACAAAATATGTAGCGCATGTCAAGCCGGAAAGCAAGTAGGAGCGGCACATTCATCCAAGACAATGATGACAACGACAAGACCATTGGAAATGCTCCACATAGACTTATTTGGACCAGTCACCTACATAAGCATTGGCGGTAACAAATATGGCCTTGTAATTATTGATGATTATTCTCGTTTCACTTGGGTATTCTTTTTGAAGGACACAAGTGAAACACAAGGTACCCTAAAGAGGTTCTTGAGGAGAGCCCAAAATGAGTATGAAGTGAAGATCAAGAAAATAAGGAGTGACAATGGAACCGAGTTCAAGAATACACAAGTTGAAGAATATCTTGATGAAGAAGGCATCAAGCATGAATTCTCAGCTCCATACACTCCACAACAAAATAGGGTAGTCGAAAGGAAGAACCGCATACTCATAGAGATGGCACGAACAATGCTTGATGAGTACAAGACACCAGACACCTTTTGGGCCGAAGCCATCAACACCGCATGCCATGCATCAAACAGATTATATCTTCACAAGATCTTGAAGAAAACACCATATGAGCTTCTCACCGGTAACCTTCCAAATGTTTCATACTTTCATGTCTTTGGGAGCAAATGTTTTATTCTAAATAAGAAACCTAAATCCTCCAAGTTTGCTCCTAAGACACATGAAGGTTTTCTCCTTGGATATGGAACTAACGTCTATGCATATCGAGTCTTTAACAAAGACACCGGTGTTGTTGAAATCACCCGGGATGTGCAATTTGATGAATCTAATGGCTCTCAAGTAGAGCAAGTAAATCCAAGTGATGTAGGCGATGAAGCACCTTGTGATGCAATAAGGAACATGGCAATAGGAGAGATAAGACCACAAGACCCAAACTCAAGTCAAAATGAACCATCTTCTTCAAGACAAGATGATCCGTCTCCACAAGAGCCACATGATGAACAAGATCAAGGGAGAGACCAAGATCATGGTGACGATCATGGTCAAGGTAACAACCAACATCAAGCTCAAGATGGTGGGGATAGAGACATTCAAGATGATATCACTCAAGAAGAAGAAGATGCATCTAGGCCAATTCATCCACGAGTACGACAAAGCATTCGAAAGGATCACCCCGTTGACAACATTCTAGGAGACACCCAAAAAGGGGTAACTACTAGATCCCGAATGGCTACATTTTGTCATTATTACTCGTTTGTTTCCTCTATGGAACCTCTTAGAGTGGAACACGCCCTTCAAGACTCGGATTGGGTGATGGCTATGCAAGAAGAGTTGAACAATTTTGAAAGAAACAAGGTGTGGTCGTTAGTGGAGAGACCCAAGCAAAATATTGTAGGTACAAAATGGGTTTTTCGCAACAAGCAAGATGAGTATGGTGTGGTGGTGAGAAACAAGGCAAGACTTGTTGCAAAAGGCTACTCACAAGTAGAAGGTTTGGACTTTGGTGAAACTTATGCACCCGTAGCTAGGCTTGAATCAATTCGTATTTTACTTGCCTATGCTACTCACCATGGCTTTAAGCTTTTTAAAATGGATGTGAAAAGTGCATTTCTTAATGGCCCCATTCAAGAAGAGGTGTATGTACAACAACCTCCGGGGTTTGAAGACCCAAAGAAACCAAACCATGTGTACAAGCTTCACAAAGCTCTCTACGGCCTCAAGCAAGCTCCTAGAGCTTGGTATGAACACCTCAAGGGGTACTTGATCAACAAAGGCTTCACAATTGGCAAGGCCGATCCTACTCTCTTCACAAGAAAAGTTGATAATGATTTATTTGTGTGCCAAATATATGTCGATGATATTATATTTGGTTCTACTAATCAATCTTTTTGTGATGAGTTTGCCAAGATTATGACTAGGAAATTTGAGATGTCCATGATGGGAGAGTTGAAGTTCTTTCTAGGTTTTCAAGTCAAGCAACTTGAAGAAGGAATATTCATAAGTCAAACCAAGTATACTCAAGACATACTCAAGAAGTTTGACATGGAGAATGCTAAGCCTAACAAGACTCCCATGAAGACAAATGGACACCTTGGGCTAGATGATGATTGGCTCCTTGCTTTATCTTTGTGCATCTAGGCCCGATATCATGCTTAGTGTGTGCATGTGTGCAAGATTGCAAAGTGCTCCAAAGGAAAGTCACCTCGTGGCAGTAAAAAGAATCTTAAGATATTTAGTTCACACCCCAAACTTAGGATTGTGGTATCCCAAGGGCTCCAAGTTCAAGTTAGTCAGTTATTCCGATGCCGACTACACCGGATGTAAGGTGGATAGGAAAAGTACCTCCGGGACGTGCCAATTCTTGGGTAGGTCCCTTGTGTCTTGGTCATCCAAGAAACAAAATTCCATTGCCTTATCCACTGCCGAAGCAGAGTATGTTGCAGCCAGAAGTTGTTGTGCACAATTACTTTGGATACGACAAACTCTAAAGGATTTTGGGTACACTATGACCAAAGTTCCACTCCTCTATGACAATGACAGTGCCATCATGATTGCATATAACCCTACTGATCACAATAGAACCAAGCATATAGATATCCAACACCACTTCTTGAGAGATCATTCTATAAAGGGGCATATTGATATTAGCTATGTTAGAACCGACAAACAACTAGCCGATATTTTTACCAAACTCCTAGATGAGAAGCGGTTTTGTGAACTTAGGAGTGAACTAAATATTCTTGACTCATCCAACCTGGAGTAGAATCTTGTGCTTTGATTGGTGTATTGACCTTGTAAAATGTCGTAAAAGCAAAATCCTTTAAAAATTTCATATTGTCCTTGTTTTTTCAAACAAAATTCTTTGATCACTAGATCATATTGTCGATACATGTGAATATAGTTTTGACTGTTGATTTGTTACTATTCACAAGTTGAGACAAGCTTTATACTCCTTAGGCAACTTGTCCATAAGTTCAAACTTGTAGCAACTTATGCCCTCTTTCTAGAAACTGACGGAACTTCCGTGACCCATTCACGGAACTTCCGTCACCTTCAAAGTCTTCCAGTTGAAGAGGTGTTCTCTCTAGTTCCAACCCGAGAATGACGGAACTTCCGTGACCCTTTTACGGATCTTCCGTCGTCCACAAAAGTTCTGTGAGATCTTCCGTGTTCTCTCTGGTTCCAAACTGAGAACGATGGAACTTCCGTGACCCTTTCACGAAACTTCCATCGTCCACGGAAGTTCTGTGAGACCTTCCGTGACTCCCTCCTGCGACGCGTCTCAACCCGAGAATGACGGAACTTCCGTCGCCTATTGACAGAACTTCCGTCAGCCCCTGGTTAAGTCGCACGACCCCTCCCTCTTCTTCCTCCAACCGGTCATTCTCTCTATTCTCCTCTCTCTCTTCCTCTCAAACCCTAGGGCGACTTCAAGGGCGATTTGAAGATTGTTGGAGATCCCACCACAAGAAATCATCAAGTTGGGAGGAACTCCATTCCTCCCCTATGGAACTTCTGAGATCTCCTTCAATCCCTATCACTTTTCCTTCTTCTTGACCTAGGTATGAACTTGTCTCTCGTTCTTGAGTTCTTGGTCAATATGCTCAAATGTCTCAATTTCCCTTGGGTAGATAGGTTCCTTTGTATCTAGAGTATCTTTCTCTAAGTGCATTTGAGTAGTTGTAGCGGGATCCAAAAGATGTGTAGGTTTAGATGAAAACTGCAAGCGACGGAATTTCCGTGACTTTCATACGGAACTTCCGTCGTGACGGAACTTCCGTGGATCCTCACGGAACTTCCGTCATCTTCAATTCAGTGCACTTACTTCTACATGTTCGTTGGTCCTTTCCGTTGCATTTGCCTGACCCATTATCTCCTTTATGGTGCATTATAGGCTTATGGCAATGGTTCTCGTCAAGAATGCATCCAATGCTCCCTCCATTCATGAGGACTCAAGTGAAGAGGACCATCAAGCTTCACCCAACAAGTCCCCCTCCTCCCACGAGGATATTGTACCCCTAGCCAAGAGAAGAAAAGTCGTGATCAAGAGAAGGATAGGACAGGGAAGCAGTTTAGGGGCTCAAACAGTTTCGGTTGGTCAAGGAGGCGCCCTTCCTCCTAGAAGGGCACTTGATAAAGGGAAGAAACCAGTCAAGGAAACACACCCCAAACCACGCCCCAAACCACGCAAGAGCAAGTCAAAGAGAGATGAGTCTTTGAACATTGTGAGGGACCTTCGAGTTCATGCTCCCGTCTACCCACCTCATTATGTCTTCAAGGACTACAAGAAGGATGCCGAATGCCTGAGTGCTGCAAGAAGGCAGAATCAATATCTTGTGACTGATAAGGAAGCACGTGACCCCTGGTTCCTCACTTGGTTTCACCAAGACTACTACATGTCTATGCTCATTGACATGAACAGGAAGAACTGGTTGGCCACTCATCACTGGATTGACTAGAAGTACATGGAGGACAACGATGAGTCCACCTTCAATGAGATAGTGGGAGCTTGAAAGGCACGACATGTGTATGACCTCATGGGTTCAGCTATGATTGGAATGAGGAGGTCATCTGTCAGTTCTACTCCACCTTGTACATTGATGGGTGAGGCTTTGTTCATTGGATGACACAAGGTGTACAGTATGTGGTGTCCCCCTCTCGATTGGCCTTCTTCTTTTTCCAGGATGATGATGATGCTGACAAGGACCAGCTCTCTTGTGAGTCAGTGTTGAAGGATTCTGAGTTGAGATTCATGTATAAGGACCTTCAACCAAGATATCTGGGAACCACTCATGGAATGCACAACTTCTACTTCACCCTCAACAGGATGCTCCAGGTGACTATTGCTCCTAAGGTTGGGTATGCCACTTCACTTGTCGAGCACTCCCGGAACATTCTTGCTAGGTTCAGAGACGGAGCTGCAGCCTTTAGTGTGATGGACTTCATTGTTTAGGAGATCTACTCTGCCTCCTTGGACACAAGGAAGGTGCTACCCTTTGCCCCATATCTTATGAGGATGATCGAGACTGAGACTGGCTTGATTTTGAGAAGGAGTGCAAGCATCAGCCTTTGAGACCTCGTGTGCCCAGGCTCACTCGCCCTCATCATTAGACTATCCGGAGGGAGTTAGCAGCAGAAAAGCAGCTAGGGCAGAAGCAGCAGCACCTCGTGCATCATCCTCCGCTCCTCTACCCGAGGCCCCTCGCCGCCGTCCATCATCTCCCATTGCCGCTATGCTCACGAGCATCTTGAATGCTTGTTGCTTCAATGCTAAAGAAAACTGGTAGAACAAGAGGCGCATTAAGAAGCAAGTGCGGCGCTACAAGAAAGACCAAAGAGCTCAAGGCCATGAGGTGTCTCCAGATGGCTCTGAGTGTGAGTCCGATAGTGAGCCACCGGTCTTTGAGGATCCACTTGCTGGCTATGATTGGGATGATCTTGCTCCTCCACCCGCTCCCGCTCACGAAGAACAAGCTGCACAAGACGAACAAGAAGGCGAGGACGAAGGCCACGAAGAAGAAGAGGGTGATGAAGAGGACGCCGAGGACAATGATGAAAGCACTGATGATGATGAGTAATACCTTTCTCTTATCTCCTCCTCCTTTCATTCTTTTTAGTGCCTTGATGCCAAAGGGGGAGAGATGAGTGAAAAGGATATTTGTTTCAGAGGCTTTGTAATAGGATAGTGATGAACCTATGGACTAGTTCCCCTCTCTATTTACTTTGTGTGCGAAACATATTTGAACCTTTTGTAATAACTCTATTGTTCTTATGATATGTGTGGTGCTTGTTTCTATTAGTTTTGTAAGTTGTATTGTCTCTTGGTTATTGCCTTATCACTTTGCTTCACTCTTGCACACTGTTAGGTACCCCACTCATTGCAAAATATAGGGGGAGCTTTCTCACATGTTTGTGTGATTCATGCATATCTTTAGGGGGAGCTCCACTATATGTTACTCTTTGTCTCTTTTGATTATTCTCTTTATATCCTTTTTAATCTATTATCATCAATCACCAAAAAGGGGGAGATTGAAGATGCATCTAGGATCCCCTAGTTAGTTTTGGTGTACGATGACAAAAGATTAAAAGTGTGCTAACTTGTTTATGAAGTACATGTGCAGATAATCAAAACTAGTCATTTACAATTTGTTGTTTACTCCCAAAAAGGGAAGGAAAGGATATGGACTCAAAAGCTCTTCAATAATTAGTTCTTTTATTTATCTTTTTGAGTCACAGGTATGCCGAACTATAAAGGGGGGTAAAACAAACTTGTTAAGAAGGGAATTGTGTGTGCTCAAGACTCCAAATAGTTTTTGTGAGAAGTATAGCCAACAAGCCTTAAAACCAGTCCTTTTCTAAGCCAAACAGAGAGTGACGGAAGTTCCGTGAGCCCTCCCACAGAAGTTCCATCAACGTCGGGTTCCCTCTCCCTACCTACCCGAGGGTGACGGAAGTTCCGTCACCTCGTGACGGAAGTTTCATCAGCGTCGGGCTCCTACCCGCTATCTTCCCGAGGGTGATGGAAGTTCCGTCAGTCTCTAACGGAAGTTTCGTCATCAGAATTTCCGTGGCTCTCACGGAAGTTCTGTGAGTTCAATCCTTGTTAAACCGAGAGTGATGGAAGTTCCGTCACCCCTTGACGGAAGTTCCGTCACAACATCTGGCTTCTCTCCCAGGCGCGTGCAACGACTAAGTTTGAATTGATGGAAGTTCCGTGGGTAACCACGGAAGTTCCATCAGACCCAGAAAACACTATAATGGCTAGTTTTTGAGCTCCCTCTATAAATAGAGTACCCCTTCCCCCGTGGGAAGAGTTGGATTCTTTGCCATTTAACTCACTCTTCAGCTAGAGCTCTCCCCTCTCACTCCTAGGCTTGTTCTTGAGATTCAAATCAAAGTGAGAGAGATCTAACCACAAAAACATTGAAACCATCCACTCAAAAGCTTGAGCACAACTTTCCCTCCCCATCAAGATTTCATTTGCTTGTTACTCTTGGAGACTTGGTCTCCTAGATGGCTAGGCGTTGCCCTTGAGCTCCCAACTTTGTGTGGTGAGTCGGAGATGTTTGTGAAGGTGTGATTCGCCTCCGGAGGAAAAGAATCAAGTAGAGAAAGAAATCCAAGAATGATCTTTGTGATTGCTTGGCGGGGAAAAGGGTTGAGAGAGACCCGACCACTTTGTGTGGCTTCTCAACGAGGACGTAGGAACTACTTCGTGTGGTTATCGAACCTCGGGTTAATTCTTGTGTCTCTCTTTACTTTCCCACTCTTATATTTGTGCTCTCTTATTTCTTTCATATTATTGTGCTTGTATCATTTGTTGATTGTGTAGCTAGTCTTCATTCAAGAATTATAGGCTTACATTATATTAGCTTCACTTCTACCAAGCTAGTGTTTCCTTCTCCTTATTATCCGCGTTGTTCATTGTTTAGAGGAAGGGTAGTGAGAAGTTCTATCACTTGATAGAACTTCCATGGCGACGGAAGCTCCGTCGACCCCGACGAAAGTTCCGTCATTCCTGGTTATTTGATTATCCTTTAGTGCTTTTTCAGGATTATTTTTAGATTGCCTATTCACCTCCCCCCTCTAGGCAACTTTCAATCCCTTATTATATTGCGATCAATAATCAAGAAGTCTTGGTCATAGATCTACGTTAGGCAAGTTATGCAAACAAGAAGTTTCGAGGATACCTTATTAAAGCGATGATCCAACTCTGTGATAATAGCTTCAAGAGCAGCAAATAATGTATCCACACGATAATGATGGCCTTGTGTAATCAAGTTCCCACCAAGCCTTGATCGACCCCATCTTGGTACTTCCTCGTCCATATTTGGAACTTGAATATGTTTAGCAATACAAAATAATTTGACTTCCTCAAATGGTGACTCCCAACCATCATTTCTCAAGCTGACTAAGCGAGCTTTCACATCAATAAGTAAAGACATAGCCTGCACAATATTCTGATCCTTTCTTTGTAGAAGGAGGGATAAGTCATTTGTAATGTGCAGTACCTTCAACATCAACTTCATATCTAAAACAAAAGAAAAACTCTCCATTTTATGCACCAAACCACCTGCTTAGCTCGGGTTACGCTCATCCTCATGAACCGTGGACACCACTTGTATAACGGAATCCCACATTGACTCAATATGGAGTAATGTTGTGGAATGGGATCCCCATTTTGTATCTCCAGGTCTAACCAGGTTAGTGATTTGATGTTTTCCACTTCTTGAAAATATTTCACCACTTTCTAACCTTTCTAGAATAGTAGATTGATGTTTGGCAATTAATTTATCCTTTCTCCGACAAGATGAACTAGCACTAGTCACAATCAAACCCACATAGTTGAAGAAATCACTAAAGGATGAACAACAAGATGTTACGGCAACAATGACCAATTGCAATTGGTGAGCAAAACAATGAACATAGAAGGCACGTGGATTCTCATTGCGGATTAGTTTCTGCAAGCCATTAAATTATCCTCTCATATTTGAGGCTCCATCATATCCTTGCCCTCGTAATCTACAAATGGGTAAACCATATGAACCAAGCATCTCTAGCAAAGCTTTCTTCAATGAATTAGATGTTGTATCCTCCACGTGCTTAAGACCCAAGAATCTTTCCACTACCATACCATTGTTGTTCACAAACCTACATAACACATGATTATATTGTATTAAGCAGTATTGGTATTAGGTGAATAAAAATAATACAGAATTAAATGTTACAGCAAGGTGAATAAATTTTGACTAACCTCACAGTGACAGCCATTTGCTCTGCTATTGAGATATCACGAGACTCATCAATCAAAACTGTGAAAAGCTTATCACTGATCTCTTCTTTTATCACTTTCTTGACTTCTTTTGCACATGCTTCAGTAAGATCCTTCTGAATATGGTGAGAAGTCATTTGAGCATTTAAAGGACACAACTCCTCATATGCAACCCTAGCATCTTCATCTCATTTTTTGTACCACTCAAGCATCTCTAGAAAATTGCCTCTATTCTTAGACGTGGGAGACTCATCATGCCCACGGAATGCAAAACTTTGAGAAATGAGAAAACATGAAATGGCAAAGAAGTTGTGAGCCTAATTTCATACAACACTTCTGCATTTTTATCATATATGTTGACCTTATGGGAGATACTTGCTCTTTGGTTGTTAAAATCATCACATGATGTCCTAGCTCTGTTATGACAGCTCATGGCGCCACCAACATGAAGAGCAAGTCCATGATATGCATTTTTCCAATTCTTGTGGCCTACTTTAGTAAAAGCATCATGACCAAATTTAGGGTCTAAAGGTTCTTGCCTAAAAAGATAGCAGTAGAAGCAATATGCAACATCTTTGGCCATACTATATTCCAACCAGTCATATTTTGTAAACCATGCTACCAAAAATGCTCTATTATCACGAGTGTGAGGAAAATTATGGCCAATAGGTTGAGTTGCTCCTTTCAATAAATATGCTCTCTTTATATTATCTCTAATGTCAGGATGAAATGCATCTATGGATATACGGAGCCCTAGATCAGAAATAAGATGAATGTTAGGGTGAAAAACCTTAATAAGTTCACCATCTTGTGCTTCTAATTGTCCATCTTGTGCCATTTCAACTACTATAGATTTAATCTCTTGTTGTTCTGCTTCTGCATCACCTGATTCAATGGCTCCAGCTCCCCCTTGCACTTCACCAGTCCCAATCACTACAACAATCGCACTTTCATGAGTGCTTGGTCATGATCCTGAACCTGAAGGACTGCCACTAGCTATAGAATTGGTACTATAGAAGCTTTTCAAATCTACAAGATCATTTAATCCTTCATCAATAATCTATTTGCCTATTTATTTTTCCAAATAAAAACACTGAACAACACAAATTAGTCAATTACTCACCTAAGTTTTTGTAGCATTTCTTTTTTCTAGTTGCAGGGGTATCTATGCGACTTGATCCTGTGCTTGCTAGTGCCACGGACCGAGCTCCACCTCCTTTCAATGATAGTCCGTTCCCTTGGCCTCCTCCTCATCCTTGCCCTCACCCAGAATCGACAATTTCTTGGCCACGACCACGGCCAGCTCCCCGTTTGATCCCGGTGTCACTCGTCCGCCTCCGCCACCTGCAATGCGATCGTGCTCGGCGCCGGAGTCCGAAGCACCACCGCTTCCTTCTGTGAGCACCATGTCGCTCGTCGCCGCCTCGCTAGAGTGCGAAGCCAAAAGCACTGTATTGCTGGTGCTAGGGTTGGAAATTGGAGAATGGAGATGATGCCAGCATCGATGGCTTGATGCAGCGACAGGCCATAGGCCACCTTCAGTCCTTCTCCTCCTCTAGGCCCATCAGTGCATAGTTTAGAGTAGCCCAAATACATAAAGTTGGCCCATATGTCCAATTAAACATAACGGTTCATTTTTTCCTGTGTCTTTTTCCTCCAACTAAAACCACAGCTCAACGTCATGGTTGTTGCTCGATTTGCCGGTTGCGGGAGCTCTGAAGAAGGAGGAGCTGGGGGGGGGGGGGGTATTGTGGGAGGTAAGGTAGGGCGACCGCCCTACCATGCCCTATTGGAAGATCCGCCACTGATATCACTTTGTGTCACCCTCGTAGCACACCTTTAGGAATGAAGATCGGGAAAAATGATCATTTTTTTAGAAAACTATGGTAGAGGTTATTCACCTGAATTCACTTATTTCAAAATAAATGAAATAATAGAGTTACGAAGCCTACCAAAGACAAGAAACTTAAAGATACAATGAAAATCTAATAAAACATCAAGTCTTAGAAACTCTAAATGTCGATGCAAAAGGAAATCATCAGACACTAAGTCTAAAAGCCCGATCAACATAATGAAGCCGATCCAACAAGCACAACCACCAAAAATTTGCTTGTCAATTTTGCATCAGGGCAACTAAACCACCGCTATCATCATCATCTAAATAAGATGTGGCCACACCGTAATATTCTAGTCTCCACTCTACTAAACACCATCCAACGCCTATCAAGGGGAAGAAGCCTCGATAGGGGACAAGATGCTAGAAGAGAACAAGAGCCTCCTAAAAGCTTCGCTTACCGAGCTTCAGACAAGAGAGGTGGCACAAAAGAACCACAATAGACTCAAAACCATCCAATCAGGAACCTTAGTTGGCAAGCCACCACGTCTATCCAGGAGGGACTGGCTACTCAAGTTGCTAATCGAAGCAGCAACCTTCAACTTCTTTGAGGGAACAAAGCCCTAGAGGAGAAAGAACCTCTGATCAATATTGAAGGTCAACTAGGAAGACTGAATGAAACAAAGAAAGAACCCAATGATGGTGCTCGTTGTTTTGGATGACACAAGCCCGCAGGAGCTAAGAACCAAGTAAAACGATGAAAAAGGCAGCCATTGCCTCCAACAGGATAGAGATACCCCCGACGCCTCCAAATATGATGCCTCCAAGGAGGAAGTGGCGGCAAAAACACCATTGCCACTAGGTTCTCACCCGAATAATCATAGGTGACACAAGGCTCCAAATCGACGCCTCCAATGAGGGGAACAACGTCAAGAGGTGCCGTCACTGTAAGGACCGAAGGCGTACCGAGAGGGGGGGGGGGGGTGAATCGGTAAGTCGCTCACGAATCCAATTACTTTAAATTCCACTACTTGAGTCTAACACGATAAGCAACCTAAGCAATTCTAGTAGGCCAAGACCCTACAAATGCTAGTGTTCATGATATGATAAAGTGCGGAAGCCAATCACACTAGCCTATGCAAGCCACAAGTCACCCTACTCACTAGAGCACACAATTGCGGAATAGTAAAGAGAGGGTCAAGGAATGCTCATGATTTTTTCACGAGGTCTCGGAAGGATGGCGCCTTCCCCTAATCCTTGTTGGACCACTCCCGCTGGAGTCCCGGTCCCTCCCTCCACCAAGTGGAGTTCTCGCCCACGAGCCCGCAATCACTCCTGGAGTGAAGACATGGTGTGCGTCACCGTTGCACAAAGCACAAGCTCGTCTCCCTCGAGAACTTGCCGAACTCCCCGAGCCGACATGGGCACTCACTAGTGATGCCCCTTTCAACGTCGGGCTCAAACCGTGTACAAATGTGTGACGGCCTTCACAACCGATCATGATAGGCTCGATTACTGACACCTAACTAGTCTAGGTCTCACCATAGACCAAGAGTAACAATCTAGATCACACCCTCAAGGACACCCTAGCCTTAGATGTGCAAGATGCTCAAGTTACTCTCCACTAGCAATCTCAAGATATGCAATATCCTCTCCTAGTGCTGTCCTCTTTTCCCCTTGGACCTTACCAAATGCTCTCAGGTATTCCACTGGCCAAGAGAGGTCTCCAAGACCCCAACAACGAAGTTATATAGGCTCCCAACCTCAAACTAGTCGTTGCTCCATGAAATTGTCTTTTTGGACATCCAGACTGGACTGTTCGATCATTGCCTGACCGGACCGTCCGGTCACTCTGGTAACGGCTCTCTTAGCCATTGGCTGCACTATCCAGACAATTTCCCTGTACTGATTGGACTGTCCGGTCACTGGACCGGACCGTCCGGTCACTAGACCGGACCGTCTAGCTTGTTTCTCTCTCCAGTCCAGGAGCCTCCGCGAAAGTGCGTCCTCTCTGTCCTGCTGCACCCCTACTGACCGGACGGTCCGGTCAGTAGACCGGACCATCCGGTCTGTACAGGGTCTCCTGCTGATAGACTTCCTGCTTCTCGCTCTAAGTCCTGGACAACTCCACATAGTGACCGCACAGTTCGGTCTCCACTGACCCCTTTGTCCGGTCTCTATGTCCAGAAGCTGAAACTTGTCGTCCTCGCTTGACTTCGTTTCCCTGCTTCTCCGAACACCTCCTTGGTTTCTCCACTGTCATCTAGTGCATGTGATTTCACCGAGAAACCTTGCACATCACCAACTAGACATGACCTAAGAGATTGACCTAGACCCACTTGATAGTCCGGTTTTTTCTATGGACTCAAAGCCCTAACAACTAGTCAAGTGTTCCAAACACTTGCACCATAGCTTGTTCTCCACTTTGATCCATCTCCATCAACCCTTGGACTTCATCAAGCTTACAAGCCTCCATGCTTGAGGTCATTGTCATCAATCACCAAGGCAACCATCATCCATATGATTTGTAATAGAGTTAAGAGATGATTCCTACATAGACAACACTCGTGTAGATATTAGCCCACAATTTCATAGTTGTCATCTATCATCAAAACATCCATACCTCGGGGATCCAATCATCAATGGCCATGAAGCTTACAATCTCCCCATTTTTGGTAACTGATGACAACCACTACTTAATCAAAAACTTTAATGAATAAACAACCGGGCTAAATGGGCTACACAAAGATTGAGAGGAACCATAACAACATATGAGAGAAACACATAAGGTCCTACTCAATCAAGCATCATCTAGAGATATAAGGAAAAGAGTGAAGAGCATACTCTAGATGAAATATGCATACATGTCATGGTAATATTTTGAATGAAAGCATAAGAACATGCAATGCAAGGCATAAATAATAAGATGCAACAAGTTAGCATGGCAATGCATAAGAAATAAGAACAAACATTCATCATCATGATATCATACACAAGAAATAAGAACAAGCATTCATCATCATGATATCATACACATGCAAACAGGATAATTAATCAATACAAGGCACCGCATATGAAAAGGAAATAAACCAAGTGAGATTAAAATGAGTCAAACACAAGTGAACGAAATCCATGACTCATCAAAATCCACAGACAACGAATAACTCCTCCAAAAGATCTATCTCCCAAAAACCTCATAGCTCCCCCTAGATACAAGCTACTCTCGATCACACTCCCACTCCCCCTAGACGTAGTATCTTCTGCCCCTTTGGCAACAAGCACCAAAAAGCAGAAAAGATGAACATCTACGCGCTCATGGTCAAAGGAAGTGGTGCAGCAATGTCCTCTGAGGGCTCTGCTCTGGGCTGCTCCTGAGGTGGATCCTGCTGTGCTCCATGAGCCTGTGCCACCTAAGCATCCAGCTGCTCAAAGAAACCAAGGTCTACCGACGACTCAGGCCCACTGTCCTATGCTGCTGGAGTGACCGTGGCAGTCTCCTAAGCTGAAGTCTAGAGTAGTAAGAGGTTTGCCACGTCCTACTGAGAGAAGCCTCCATGGACAAGATCCTCTGCTACCTAAGGAGTAAGCGTGCTGACTGTAGTAGTAGGAAGGGAAGTTGTAGCTGTCTTTGGGGCGGTCTGGGAGTCTGTACAAGTAGTGTACGCAATGTTTGAAAATAGACTCCTGACCGGTACGTGCTAGGAACTGGAGTGTCCTGCCATCTGTGAGGTCGAGGAGTGTAACAGCGAGATGAACAACGCAGACACAGAGAAGGTTGACACAGGGGAGAGCTGTGCTGAAGAAAAAGTTTGTCGTGCTCCCCCTGTCGGTAAGACCCCTAAAAGTGAGAGTCTGCTGGACTGAGTTGTCATCAAAGCAGTGAAGGGTCCTAGCTGAGTCTGCAGCTGCTGATACCGAGGGAACACGGAAGGTCCTGGCTACTGACTAGCCTGTCTCTGAGTCAACTCCGTCATTTGAGTCATCAGGGCTATAAGTAGTGCAATCTACTTCCTCTGAATCTCTGCCTGGCTCTTGATGACGTCCATTATCTGACGCCTGTCCTCTGACACACTCTGGATAAACTCTCCTAACTGTCCTACTAGAGCTTCTACTGTGACAGTGTCCTCAGACTGCAAACCTATCAACTGGGAAGGTGCCCCTGTATGGGCTGACTCAGGAATCACCGTATCTAGCTGAGCTGCCTGCTCGTGAAGTACCGGTGGCTCCTACTTCTCCTGTCCTGTCTGCTGGCTGGAGGTAGTCTGCGATCCCCTGGGGACTCGAGGTGCGTAGCGGGTGGTCACCTCAGGGAAAGCCTCGTACTGCTCCTCCGTCACTAGGCCCATCCTCCTCAAGAGATAGTAGATGTAGGGCCCATAGACCAAGTGATGTCCTCCAACTCTCTCAGAGATGACCTCCTCCATCTCTCCAATGAGAAGGTCTGCCAAGTCGAAAGTCTGCCTCCTCAGAATGGCTGCTATAGCCCACTGGTGTAAGAGTGTCAACTCCTCTTTGTAGCAAGACCTGGGAATGATAGTCCTGGTGACTATCGCTCTCACCACCTTGGCCTCTGCAGTGAGTCTTGCAGGGCCTCTCTCAAAGCCTGCAGTGTGTGGAGGTGGGAAAGCAATCGACACTAGGTCGTCTGAAGGCAGCTTCTCTCCCTGAGGTCTGCGGGTTGGCTCCAGTGTACTGTAGGCATTCCTGTAAAGCTGGAAGTCTGAAGCCAGGAGTCCTAGGTTGGCGATCAAGTCCTGCCTGGTGACACGCTGTGGCTGCCCTCTGAACAAGAACCAGAACTCTGAGCGGTCTCTCGCAACCCACAGTGTGGCATAGAACTCTAGCACCACGTCCTCTCTAAACCTGTATGGAGCAGTAACTAGCTCTCCTAGCCCTGGCAAGTACGTGAAGTACTGCTCCATCTCTGTACCGGTGGCCCTCCTTATGGCCTCGTAAGTTGTTACCTACTGCGGCATGAAGACTCTATTCTTGCCCCTCAGGCTAAGGTAGCATCTCAGACCCTCTCCAATCCTGCTCTGGAGGGATGTCCAGTACCTCTCTCCAGCAGTGGGGTCTCTAGGGACTGGAACCCACTGCTCGAAAGGCACCAAGCGGAGTACCTTAAGGTCCTTTGCAGGAACCTTAAGTATATCCGGCTCTCCGGCTGCCTGTACCTGTCTCTGCAGCCTCCTAGTGCACACTGCACAGGTGCACCTCGGGTCTCCTACCCGGTGCGCTGTCCTCTGGGGAACAGCCCGCTCATCCTCCTCTGTCTCCTCAGTCTCCTCCTCCTCTAGCTCCTCAGACTCAGACTTTGAGGTCTCCTCCTCTGACTCACTCTCCTAAGACTCCTCCTGCTACCTGGAGGATCCCTACTCTGCAGTTCTCGACGACCTCTCCTGACGAGAAGCCGAAGTATTGTAACACCCTAATTTTACAACTTCCAAAAATGCCAAGTTATACCATTAAGAAATTGGTTAATTAACCTAAGGCAAATTATTTTCTAATGATTAAATTAAATTATTGCATTTGCATAAGCATGTCATATCCATGTAGATTCTTGTGCATTTAGCATTTAGTTTAATTACTAAATATAACCAGGAATTAAAATTTAGAAAAGAAATTAGAGAGGGAAAGAATTGAGAAAGAAAAGAGAAAGAGAGGAACCAGAACAGTGGGCCGAAACACCATCCTGGCTACCCGGAAACCCCTCTCCCCCACCTTCTCCTTTCAGCCGAGCAAGCCCAGGCCGACTCCCCCTCCCCTTCCCTTATTCTCCCCCCCTGCACGGCCCACACCTCTCCCCCTCTCTTCTCTCACCGACACGTGGGCCCCGCCTATCATCCCCCTTCTCTCGCCCCTCTCTCTCCCAGCCGTCGGAAACCGTCGACGACCCCGACCGATTCCCCTCCTCCCCGCCTCTCGGGCTCCCAGAAACCAACGCCGCACCCCCGCACGACCCCCTCCGCTTCCTCTCCCCCACTCCCGTGCCTTAAACGTGCGCTACCGTGCGTTACCGCGCTCGAACGGCCGCCGTCGGCCGTAACCCCGGCGAGCCCGAGCCTGCTCACCTCCTGTCCCTCTCTTCCCCCTATAAAACCCCCCTCGGCACCGCACGTTCCCGCCGCTCCCCTTTCCGCTCCTTCCCGCCCGCTCGCGACCACCGGAGACACATCGCCGCCGAGCTCCGACCGCCGCCACCTCCGAGCCCCGCCGCCGACCACCTCCTGGCCTCCCCCGCGCCCGCGCGTCACCTCGATGAGGCTCCCCTTCCTCCCCTCTCTCTTTCCATGCCCTCGCGGCGAGGATTAGGTGGCCGGGGTGCCATTTCAGCGAAGCTCCGGCGAGCCCTGCCGTGCGCCGCCGCCTGGACGACCGCCGGTGATGACCTCCCCCGCCCCTTTTATTTCTTGTCGTTGGATCTCGATCCAATGCGCCAGATAACATACCCGTATGTTATCGGTCCACCATGGACTAGTGGACCACGGGTCCACAGAGCCCATGGACCCGGTCCATGAATTTCTAGTTTAAAATTAATTCAATTAATTCCTGGATAATGCTGGCCTCTTTGCATATAACTCCCTGCGCTTAGAAATAATTAGATTTATGCCCCTATTTTGTTACAGAACCTTTAGAAAATTGTTTTTAAACCCCTGAACTTTACAATAATTTTTTAGCACTGTATTTTTATAGAAAAGCCCTATACCTTTAAGAAATTAAATTTTGGCCCTGTATTTTTGTAGGAACCCCCCTGGACTTGTTTTAAATTATATTTTAATCCAGTCTCTTTGCATTTTAGTCCCTAGAATTATTTTAAATTACACTTTAGTCCCTATTATTTGTATAAATATTATTTTAGCCTTAAATATTTATAGAAACACCCCCATACATTATTAGAATTATTATTTTAACCCTATAGTTTTACAAAAACACCCCTAGACTTAATTTAATTATGTTTTAGTCCTTAATATTTTTACAAATATTATGTTAGCCCTAAAAATTTACAGAAATACCCCTGTACTTAATTTTAATTATATTTTGGCCCTGTCTTTTTATACTTAGCCCCCTACACTTAATATTTGTTTAAGTCCTAAAATTTTGCAAAAACAACCTTATACTTTTAGTAATTATTTTTCAGTCCTAATAATTTACACTTTAGTCCCTATAATTTTATAAAATTACAAATAGGTCCTTAAAAGCCCCTGTTTTTACCTTTTTGCCCCTAAAACTTCAAACTAGCATAACTTTTTACTCTTAACTCCAAATTAGGTGAATCTTGCACCAAAATTCTCGTAGGAGCATAACCTTTGCATTCATTGCATCTACATATTATTTTTCCTCTGTTGCATAATTGTGTATTGATTTTTTATATGTTTTGCTTGTGTTGGTATTTTGTTTACGTAAAGGCGAGCATAAACAAGGACCGCCCTATGAGGACTTTCAGGAGCAGGAATTTGAAGGATTAGAGCAGCCTCCCGCGTAGGACGAAGGCAAGTGTTCTTGATGCATCTTGCACCTATTGAAATGTTACTATAGAATTGCATGCTTATGTCAATTGATTGGGAACCTATTGTTAGGGTTTTCCTAGTATTGTTTTTAACCTGTTCCTTGTCGCCCTGAACCAATTGGTGAATTGTGGGTAGATAATGCTTAGATGGCTTATGGGATGTGGGTTAATATTAATCTTGATTAATGAACAATGTCTCGTGGGAAATGATTGGTAAATCTTTTTAGCAACATGGCTTAGGGATCTATGCAAGCCGGATGGAACGGATGTGGTGCCGTGGGCACATGGTGGGTGGTGGTAGGCTTGTTGTAGATCCTAGGAACCGGTTCTTGGAGTGACAACCCAGGAAAACAGTGCCATCACAAGACCGACATGGGTAAGGCTTGGCCTAGTAATTAGGTGTTCTCCCAGTGTCGGTGCAGCATTTGGGTGGAGCGGGGAATGGAAGTCGAGAGGACTGTCCTTGTATCCGAAAGGCTTAAGAGGGGGCTCCTGGGGTGATGAGCTGCTTGTTCAAGGGGTATCACTTATGGACGGGAGTGGAACCTTAGTGGCTAGCATGTACTAGGAGACCCTTTGGAAAAGCCTCGTAGTGAAACCCTGCCACATACCAAAGGAATTGTGTAATGTAGGTCACATCCACGGGCACCAAGGGAATCATGACTTGTGAGTAAAGTGGTACAAACTCTGCAGAGTATCAAACTATCGTGACAGCCGTGCTCACGGTCAAGAGCGGCCTGGAATCCTCACAAGATTAGTTGGGTATGGATGGGTTTGGTTGGAAAGGTGGGATGGGTTGGAACTTGGTTAGTATAGCACCTTGTGGAATCATGGTTGGGATGACTCCACATAGTAAATAGGATACTTAGGTTAATTAAAAGCTCATGCAAACCACTCTATAAAGCCTTTTCTTGACTACAGCCCCATGTCATCCTTTCCCCCACTTGCTGAGTACAACACGTACTCACCCTTGCTATACCACATTGATGTTCAGCCCAAGGAGAAGATTGGAGCCACTACGAAGATGAAGGAAGCAAGTACTAGGCGATGATCCACCAGTCGATGCCTATGGAGATTGGGACGTCTACGCTAGTTAATTTCCGCTGCTTGAATGTACTTTTCTTCTAGACCCACGGGTCCTTGTGTAATAAAGATACAACATAATAATTAAAGGATATGGATATTTATTCTGTTTACCTTTGATGATGTACCGTATGTGTGTGTAACTTGATCCTGGGCACACGTACGACTGCACCCGTTTTGCTTCTTAAAATGGGTGTTACAGAAGTGGTATCAGAGCCATATCGACCGTAGGACGTCAGCCTAGCTAGCCATGGACGCGTTAGGGACATTATTTTGCTTTGTAACTGTACAAACTATTTTAAGAAAAATAAACCATGGTGTTCTTTTTGATTCTTTCTTATTTACCTTTCAGATTTTTAACCATTGTTTTATTCACCCCTTGTTATTTCCAAAATGTAGATGGCCCGTACCAAGCTGACTGCTCGTAAGGCTACGACTAGATGTCACTGTGGACTCCTTGCCCCTAGGTGTGCAAGGAAGGAAGCAAGTGAAGAGAAAAACCAGCCTGCACGCCAGGAAGCCCCGTTGACTGACAAGGAATTTCCAGAGACACCACAGGAAGGGCCCATGGAAGAAGATCCCAAGGAACCTGAAGAGGAAGAACCAGAAGAACATGAGCTAGAAGAGGACTCTGAGGAATCGCAAGGGGAAGAAGACCCAGAAGAGCCTGAGGACCCTGAAGATCCTAAAGATGGTGATGACTCAGAGGAGGACGAAGACCTAGCCGTCCGTCAGGCTGAGAAGTTCCGCTCTCTTGGACTAGAAGGTGAGACCTTCTCCAAGACCCTACGGAAGCTACTTGAGAAGATTGGCATCACCAACAGGCCTCAATACTTCCTCAAGAAGGTGGATTGCCCTTTTCGTGAAGAATGGACATCGGAGGTCAACATCTATGATGGTGACCGCGTCATATCTACTCACCATGGCCGCACCCCCAGGGCTACTCGTGGGGCCGTAGTGGACGACACTGCCTGGAGGGCTCTCACTAGCCTCTGCTACACTCACCGTCATGGAATAGGAAGGACAAGTTTTGCCCACATTCCCCGTCGGAAGCCAGGCACGGAGAAGTACACTGTCGCTCCTACAGAATGGTATGTGAGCACCAGAGAGATGGACGAGACTCATGGAGTCGCGGTGGACTTAAGCCGTGCTATGGAGACGCTACAGAAGGAGAACCACACTCTTCGAAAGAGGCTACATGATACTGAGGATTATATAAAGCACGACCAGCGAGTCAAGATGGGCGAGTAGAGTGACTTCTACTCCTCTGGTATCCGCACTTGGACTACAAACTCCTCGAAGCACGCAAGTTCCCTACCTTCGATCTTTGACGAAGCCAACTCCCGTGCCTAGGAGATTCCCTTGCCCTATGAATAAAGATTGTAATAATCAAACGCTTAGATCGATTTACTTTCATGGTGTGATGTAATGAACTCTGTGGCTTGGTTAAATAAGTGTGCTTGATGTGAGTTGTGGGATTCCTCGGCACCTTGTCCACAACCTCATCGTTTGTTTGCTTATTAAATAAACTATCTTTTACTTATCATTCCTTGATGCATTTAGTTGGGGATGTTTCTTTTCATTATTACCAGACCTCGTCTCACACTACTTCCACCACCTATTCTATCAGAAGGTTCGCACTAGGGGCCATGCTGGAGGTAGCAACCAGAACAACGAGGATGGCAATAATGCTCCGAATCTTGAGCAATTCTTGGCCATGCAGACTCAGCTCATGTAGACAATGATCCAGACTTTGGGCGCATACAACAGAACCACAACAACCAGCATAACCACCATGCACCTCCACCTCCACCTCCACCTCCACCCCAGAATAGGTTGGGGGAGTTCCTAAGGACTAGGCCACCTACCTTTTCCCAGTCCAAGGATCCGATGGAAATGGATGATTGGCTCAAAGCAATCGAGAAGAAGTTGATGATTGCTCAATGCAATGATCGAGAAAAGGTTCTTTTTGCAGCTCATCAGATGTATGGTGTAGCCACAGACTGGTGGGAAGCTTATTGCAATGCTCATGCTGATATGGAAAGCATCACTTGGATTGAGTTCAAGGATAATTTCCATTCTCACTACGTCCCTACGGGCATCAAGTTGTTGAAAAAACAAGAATTTCAAGACCTGAGACAGGGGAACATGTCAGTAAGTGAGTACCTGAATAGGTTCATCCAACTGTCCAGGTATGCTCCTGAGGATGTGAACACTGATGGGAAGAAGCAATACATGTTCATGAGGGGACTGTAGAATGACATCCAGTTTCAGTTGATAAACAATGACTATGCCAACTTCCAAAAACTGGTGGACAAGGCCATTGTTGTGGAGAACAAGCGTAATGAGATTGAGAGGGAAGGCAAGAGGAAGATGCCATTCCCAGGACAATCATCTGGTAGTAACACTCGTCCCCGCATGATGCCATCCCCCAACCCATACTACCGTGCTCCCAACACTATTAGGCCACCCATGCAAGCTCCACACCCCAACTTTCCAATGCAACGCCCCAACTATCAGGCACCTCACCCTAACCAGTAGCAGGCACCTCGCCCCACCTATCAACAGGCACCCCGCCCCATAGCCCCAACAACTCCACAAAACCAGAACTGCCCTACCTCTGGAAACACTAGTGGTGTGAAGCGCGGATATTATCACTGCGGACAGGAAGGTCATTTCATGGGATAGTGTCCTCAATGGAACAACGCACCAAGGCAAGCCCTAACGAACATGCTTCCAGGCAATCGAGGACAACAGAATTATGCTCGAGAGCGCATCAATCATGTCACTACTGAGGAAGCTGAGCAAGCTGCAGATGTGGTGCTTGGTATTTTCTTATCTAACTCTCAACCTGCAACCATTTTGTTTGATTCAGGAGCATCACATTCATTCATAACATCCACATATGTGGCAAAGAACAACCTACCGATTGCTATTATGAAGCATACCATGCTAGTTAGCTCTCCTGGTGGAGAAATAAGAACCAATCAAATATGCCCAAAGGTCGCCCTTAAAATAAGGGGGTAGACTTCTCAGCTAATCTCATAATCCTAGACTCCAAGGGGATAGATATAATACTTGGAATGGATTGGTTACGCAAGTATGATGGAGTAATACAGTGCGCCAAGCAATCGGTACAGCTGACTAGTGCAGAGGGTACCAAGGTTGAGTTCGTAGCAGCCAACTCTACTACCAAGGAGGTCATACTAAGCCAAGATACCGGCACATCCATAGAAGAGATATGAGTGGTTTGTGATTTCCCTGATGTCTTTCCTGAAGAACTCCCAGGTATGCCGCCAGACCATGACATAGAGTTTGTTATCAACTTAATACCGGGAACTGCTCCTATATCTGAGAGGCCCTATAGGATGCCAGTTAATGAGTTGGTAGAGCTAAAGAAGCAATTACATGAGATGCTAGAGAAAGGTTTCATTCGCCGTAGTTCCTCACCTTGGGGAGCTCCAGTACTCCTTGTCGAGAAGAAGGATAAGACTTAGAGGATGTGTGTGGACTATCGTTCTCTTAATGATGTGACCATCAAGAATAAGTATCCACTACCAAGGATTGAAGACTTGTTCGATCAGATGAAAGGAGCTTGTGTATTCTCCAAGATTGATCTACGATCCGGGTACCACCAGTTGAAGATCAGACCATCAGACATACCCAAGACGGCTTTTCGAACAAGATATGGGTTATATGAGTATACAATAATGTCATTTGGGTTGACCAATGCACCGGCCTACTTCATGTACCTTATGAACAAGGTGTTCATGGAATACATGGATAAGTTTGTTGTGGTTTTCATTGACGACATCTTGGTGTTTTCAAAGAATTAAGAAGAGCATGAGGAACACCTGAGGCTAGTTCTAGAGAAGCTACGTAAGTACTAGCTATATGCCAAACTGAGTAAGTGTGAATTCTGGCTGAAGGAGGTAGCATTTCTCGGTCATGTGATCTCTGCTGGAGGAGTGTCAGTCGATCCAGGCAAGGTAAAGGATGTTCTAGACTAGAAACCACCACAGACAGGAAGGGAGATTAGAAGTTTTCTTGGATTAGCCGGATACTATAGGCGATTCATAAAGGACTTCTCCAAGATAGCAAAGCTAATGATGACATCGTTAGGAAAGGACAAGAGTTTTGAGTGGACTCCGCGTTGTCAAGCCAGTTTTGAAAAATTGAAGAAGATATTAACGTCAGCCCCTGTCTTAATCTTACCTGACATTAGTAAGAGTTTCGACATATACTATGATGCCTCCAGGCAAGGACTAGGATGTGTGCTCATGCAAAAAGGTCATGTTATGGCATATGCCTCTAGGCAATTACGGAAGCATGAAGAGAAGTACCCAACACACGATTTGGAATTAGCAGTAGTGGTACATGCTCTAAAGATTTGGAGGCACTACATTCTTGGTCACCGTTGTGAGATCTATAGAGATAACAAGAGTCTCAAGTACATATTCACTCAGACGGAGTTGAACCTGATGAGGACATCACCATGCTGGATACGCGCATATCATGGCCTTCCCCAAGTTACAAGTCGTCACCAACTCGGTCGCCGCGTTCGTCTCGGATTCAGCCGACACCCCTTCACGGTTTTGATGATATCTCCCACATCTGACGTCCAAACGAGGCATTCTTTGATGCGTTGGAAAGGGGACAATGACGCCGTCGTTTTGGTTCTAGTCCTAGCTCCAGAACGGTCGTGAGTTATAATATGTGACCATAACAAGGTGCTGTGCCATCTATTTTGGGCCAACTTGGCCATGTATCGTGTCGGGCCTTAAGCCCATGTTGTGGGCGCCCCCCTGGTCACCCCCAACCCTAGGACATCTTTGTTTCCTACATAAACTCAGTAGCCATCGTCTTTTAGTTTTGGGTTTTGTTTAGTTTAGTTTTCCAGAGAGAAACTTGATCGAATTATTATAACTGTGGCGACAAGTCCTTTTACAGTAATCCAGGGCCCCTGTTCTTGTTCTACACCACTGTGGTGATTAGTCCTTTTGTGTTTAGGGCTTGAACCTTTTCTTGTGATTCGCTTCATCCATATTTGCAATTTTAGATTGCGTGTTTATCCTCTCTTGCTTGTGTTCTCGATTTCGCTTGCAGGAACAATCAAGTTGTGCTTGGTGTAACGGTTGCGGGGTTGGATCGTGTCTGATTCAAGCCGGGTCGTCGACGTCGAGTTCCCTAAATTCGAGTTTATCCCCTTACCTCTCGGAAGATCGGGCCATATTTACAACAAGTGGTATCAGATTCCTAGGTTCCCCGTGAGGTATTATCGTGTTCTTCCCTTTAGATTCGTTTGTGTTCATCACCTTTGGTCCATGAAAAAGCCTACAAAAAAAAAATTTTCCCCACCATCCCAGACACTGTTTAGCCTTTGCATAATTTAATTTCAGAGTCCGTAGTGTTGAGTTTGTGTCCTAGTCGAGTTCAGTTGCTGGTTTGAATTTGTGTTTCGATTCGGTTTGTGTTTTGATCTCCGCTGCACTGGGCTGCCCCCTGTGTGCCCTCGTCAAAAAATTCAAAAAAAATCGGGAAAAAATAGAAAAAAAATTGTCAAGTCAAAAATAGCGCTTTCGGTGAAACTTTGTGATTTTGCCTACCCTTTGCTTTTCCTCTGTTTGAGTTGAAAATTCTTGTGGTTCCTTCCTTTGTGTTCCTCTATCACAGAAAAATAGTGGAAAAATCATACAAGAAAATCAAGATTTTGATTTGCACCCCCCCCCCCCGCCCTGAAAATTCTAAGTCTGTGAAGTCTGTTTTGTTCCTTGTTGCCTTTTCCATTGTTCTTTGCCATTGTTCTTGCTGTCACAACTGTTTTTGAACACGATTCTTTTGCCAGCAATTAGGACACTGCTTTGGACATTTATTCAGTGCTACTATCTGTTATTGAATTGTGTTCCAGTGACATATATATTAGCCTTCTAAGCTATACATATTGCAGCACAGTTTTCTTCCTTGCAACTGTTACACCCAAGCTCAACTACAGATTGTGTCGACCTGTTTTTGGCTTTGGTAAGAACACTTGCAAGATTGTGATACATTGCTTCTGATATTGTTTTCCACTTTCTACACCCTCTGCTGCCTGCTAGTTGATAGGGCTAATCTTTTTGTTTAGTGTTGTCTTTTGCTTTTAACCATGTCAGAGAAAGGGAAAGGGACACCTGGAGAGTTGGAGTCCCCTACAGACTTCAATGATTGTGTCTCCAAGGTTGAGCTCACGAAGCTTCTTGCGGACCAGCGTACATTCATGGAAACGAAGTTTGCCGAGTTGATGGGTCACATCAACACTGTTGTCCACCGCATTGAGGATGTTGAACGACGACCTCCACCTCAACGAGCTGCTGCTGATGATGATTTTGACCATGATGCAGACCGTCTTCATCGTAATCGACACGGTATGGGAGGTAATAACAATCGTGGTAATACTGATACTTTTGTTAAGCCCAAATTTAACATACCACCTTTTGCCGGTAGTGCTGACCCTGAAGCATACTTAGATTGGGAACTTGCTGTTGAACAGAAATTTAATTCTCATTTAGTTCCTACTGAGCATAGAGTTAGACTTGCTACTAGTGAGTTTATAGGTTTTGCTCTCTTTTGGTGGAATGATCTTTGCAATACTAATGCTGCTATACCTGCCACTTGGCCTGTTTTGAAACAATACATGAAATCTCGTTTTGTTCCTCCTTATTACCAACATGATTTACGTTTGAAATTACAATCTTTAACACAAGGTAGTAAAACAGTAGAGGAATATTATCAGGAATTGCTTATTGGTTTAGCACGTTGTGATATACATGAAGATGATCTTGAAACTAGTGCTAGATTTTTTGGTGGTTTGAACCGTGATATCCAGAATATTGTTAACTATAAAGAGTGGAACAGGTTTAGCCAATTGTATCATATTGCTCTTAAGGCTGAACGAGAAGTACAGGGATGCCTTCCACAACAATCTTGCAGGTTCAACACTGAGCAATATCTCCAGCAACGCACTGGAGTAGAGAACTTGAAGAGTCATGTTGCTAAGACACCAGCAACAACTTTTCCACTTGCGCCTATTTCTGCAGCGTAATCATCTAGTGTGCAGCACAACACCAGAAGAAGGTTACTACTTCCGGTACTAGGAGTGGCTCCTCCACCACCATTATTTGCCACCGCTGCAAGGGCATGGGACATGTCATGAAGGATTGCCCTAGTCGTCGTGCTTTCATCGCTACCGCTGATGGGTATGAAAGTTCTAGTGATGTTGAAGATGAATTTGCTCGTATGCCTAACCTTGTTGCAGATTCGATGGAGGAGCAGGAGACTACCGCCATTGATTCTATTGCTGCCACCGCGGGCTTTCCTAGCCTCATTGTACAGCGTGTGTTGACCACTCGGGTGGGACAAGAGGAAGAACAACAACACAACAATTTATTCTACATGTACCTCATTGTTGCGGACCACTGTGTTCTCACCATCATTGATACTGGGAGCTGTAACAACTTGGTAAGTTCTGATTTGGTAAGAAAACTTGGCTTGACCACGTATGCACTACATCAGCCCTACCACATCAAATGGTTCAACAATAGTGGTACGGCACAGGTAACTCGATCAGCACGCATACACTTTTCAGTAGGTTCTTATCAAGACTTAGCTGATTTTCATGTTGTACCTATGCAAGCATGTTCGCTTTTGTTAGGCTGTCCATGGGAATATGATACGGATGCTACCCATCATGGTAGAACAAATACATATACATTCGTGCATATGGACAGGAATATTACTTTGCGTCCGTTATTGCCTGCTGATATTGGAAATCATTTTAAACTGCTTGCTGAAAATACTGAGAATAAACATGATAACAAACAACTTTCTGATGTTAAACATAAGGCTATTCAGTTAAAGGGAGGTGCTTTTCTTGCTATGACATCTACTGTTACTGATCTTTGTGATAATCATGATGCACCTTGCTATACTATGCTTTGTCATGATATATCTTCTATCGATGGTCATGTATCTTGTACTTTGCATTCTGCTAGTACTAACCTTTTGCAGGAGATTGATGCTGAGATGGAGTCGAGGGCGACTCCAATTCAAGAAGGGGAGGATGATGAGGACATCACCATGCTGGATACGCGCATATCATGGCCTTCCCCAAGTTACAAGTCGTCACGAACTCGGTCGCCGCGTTCGTCTCGGATTCAGCCGACACACCTTCACGGTTTTGATGATATCTCCCACATCCGACGTCCAAACGAGGCGTTCTTTGACGCGTTGGAAAGGGGACGACGACGCACCCCCCTGGTCGCCCCCAACCCTAGGACGTCCCTGGTTCCTACATAAACTCAATAGCCGCCATCTTTTAGTTTCAGGTTCTGTTTAGTTCAGTTTTTCCAGAGAGAAACTTGATCGAATTATGTAACTGTGGCGACAAGTCCTTTTACAGTAATCCAGGGCCCCTGTTCTTGTTCTACACCACTGTGGCGATTAGTCCTTTTGTGTTCAGAGCTTGAACCTTTTCTTGTGATTCGCTTCATCCATATTTGCAATTTCAGATTGCGTGTTTATCCTCTCTTGCTTGTGTTCTTGATTTCTCTTGCAGGAACAATCAAGTTGTGCTTGGTGTAACGGTGGTGGGGTTGGATCATGCCTGATTCAAGCTGGGTCGTCGACGCCGAGTTCCCCAAATTCGAGTTTATCCCCTTACCTCTCAGAAGATCGGGCCATATCTACATTAGAACCTAGGACAACGATGTTGGATAGAGTTGATTAAGGACTATGATGTGGGTATTAACTATCATCCAGGGAAGGTGAATGTTGTTGTGGATTCCCTGAGTAGAAAGACCTATTGCAACCAGTTAATTGTGGAAAGGCTACCGCCAGAGCTCTGTAAGGAGATTGAGCGACTGAACCTTGGGTTTGTGAATGAGTTAGAGACAGTGGCAATGGAAGTGGAACCAATGCTCAACGAAGAAATCGGCAAGGGACAACTAGAAGATGAGAAGCTAAGTGAGATCAGAAAGCTCATTAAGGAAGGAAAGGCTACCGACTTCACAGAAGATGAGAAGGGTACTATATGGATAGGTAAACGAATATGTGTGCCAGACAAGAAGCCCCTTCGTGACATGATCCTACGGGAAGCACACGATTCTGCATACTCCATTCATCCAGGAAGTACTAAGATGTATCAAGACTTGAAGACTTGTTATTGGTGGCATGGCATGAAGCGCGATGTCGCAGAGTATGTTGTGGTATGTGACACATGTCAACGTGTCAAGGCAGAACACCAACAACCCGCTGGATTGCTTCAACCTCTAAAGATTCCTGAGTGGAAATGGGAACAAGTCGGTATGGACTTCATAGTTGGATTACCCCGTACACAGTCGGGATATGATTCTATATGGGTTATAGTTGATCGTTTAACCAAGGCGGCACACTTCATTCCTGTCTAGACAACTTATAGTGGTGTGAAGCTGGCAGAACTATACATGTCAAGGATAGTGTGCTTACATGGAGTCCCTAAGAAGATAGTATCTGACAAAGGCTCTCAGTTCACCTCGAGGTTTTGGGAGAAGGTACATGAATCTCGTGGCACCAAGTTGAACTTCTGCTCTATGTATCACCCTCAGACTGATGGACAGACTGAGAGGACGAACCAGATACTAGAAGACATGTTGAGAGCTTGTGCTTTGAAATATGGCAAGAGTTGGGACAAGAGCCTACCCTACGCAGAGTTTTCCTATAACAACAGTTATCAAGCAAGTATAGAGATGGCGCCTTTCGAGTTCCTATATGGAAGAATGTGTAGGACACCTCTATTCTGGAACGAGACAGGAGAGAACCAAGTCTTTAGACCTGAGATACTACAGGAAGCAGAATGGCAAGTTAAGATTGTACGCGAGAACCTGAAGGTTGCACAGTCAAGGCAGAAAAGCTACGCCGATCATAGGTGAAGAGACCTATCCTTCGAGATTGGAGATTTTGTGTATCTCAAGGTATCACCCATGAGGGGTGTTAGACACTTCAAAGTCAAAGGGAAGTTAGCACCGTGTTACATCGGCCCTTTTAAGATCCTCGTTAGAAGAGGAGAAGTTGCATATCAATTGGAGTTGCCCCTACACCTCATGGATGTGCATGACATGTTCCATGTGTCACAGTTAAAGAAGTGCTTAAGAGTGCCTGAAGAACAACTCCCCATTAATGAAATAGACCTTCGGGAAGACCTCACATATGCGGAACAACCAGTCAAGATACTAGAAGTCGTTGAGAGAGTTATAAGAAACAAGGTGATTTGAATGTAGCTCTGGCATCATCACACAGAAGAGGAAGCCACCTGGGAGCGTGAAGAAGAATTGAAAGCCGAGTTTCCCCACCTCTTCACCGATCTTTCCGAATCTCGAGGGCGAGATTCATTGTAAGGGGGGGTAGGTTTGTAACACCCTACTTTTTACAACTTCCAAAAATGCCAAGTTATACCATTAAGAAATTGGTTAATTAACCTAAGGCAAATTATTTTCTAATGATTAAATTAAATTATTGCATTTGCATAAGCATGTCAGATCCATGTAGATTCTTGTACATTTAGCATTTAGTTTAATTACTAAATATAACTAGGAATTAAGATTTAGAAAAGAAATTAGAGAGGGAAAGAATTGAGAAAGAAAAGAGAAAGAGAGGAACCAGAACAGTGGGCCGAAACCCACCATCCTGGCCCACCCGGAAACCCCTCTCCCCCACCTTCTCCTTTCGGCCCAGCCGGCCTAGGCCAACTCCCCCTCCCCTTCCCTTATTCTCCCCCCTGCGCGGCCCAACTCCCCGCCGGCTCAGCACGCGCACACCGTGACCCACTTCTCTCCCCCTCTCTTCTCTCACTGACACGCGGGCCCCACCTGTCATCCCCCTCCTCTCGCCCCTCTCTCTCCCTGCCGCCGGAAACTGTCGACGACCCCGGCCAATTCCCCTCCTCCCCGCCTCTCGGGCTCCCCGAAACCGACGCCGCACCCCCGCATGACCCCCTCCGCTTCCCCTCCCCTGCCTTAAACGCGCGCTACCGCGCATTACCGCGCTCGAACGGCCGCTGCCGGCCGTTACCCCGGTGAGCCCGAGCCCGCTCGCCTCCTCTTCCTCTCTTCCCCGTATAAAACCCCCCTCGGCACCACACGTTCCTGCCGCTCCCCTTTCCGCTCCTTCCCGGCCGCTCGCGACCACCAGACACACATCCTCGCCGAGCTCCGACCGCTGCCGCCTGCGAGCCCCGCCGCTGAGTGTCTCCCAGCCTCCGCTGCGCCCGTGCATCACCTCGGTGAGGCTCCCCTTCCTCCCCTCTTTCTTTCCATGCCCTCCCGGCGATGATTAGGTGGCCAGAGCGCCATTCCGGCGAAGCTCCGGTGAGCCCCGCCATGCGCCGCCGCCTGGACGGCCGCCGGCGATGACCTCCCCCGCCCCTTTTATTACTGGCCGTTGGATCTCGATCCAACGCGCCAGATTACATACCCCTTCAGGGTATGTAATCGGTCCACCGTGGACCAGTGGACCACGGGTCCACAGAGCCATGGACCCGGTCCATGAATTTCTAGTTTAAAATTAATTTAATTAATTCCTGGATAATGCTAGCCTCTTTGCATTTAGGTCCCTGCGCTTAGAAATAATTAGATTTATGCCCCTGTTTTTTTACAGAACCTTTAGAAAATTGTTTTTAAACCCCTAAACTTTAAAATAATTATTTTAGCATTGTATTTTTATAGAAAAGCCCTATACCTTTAAGAAATTATATTTTAGCCCTATATTTTTGTAGGAACCCCCTTGGACTTGTTTTAAATTATATTTTAATCCAGTCTTTTTGCATTTTAGTCCCTAGAATTATTTTAAATTACACATTAGTCCCTATTATTTGTATAAATATTATTTTAGCCCTAAAAATTTATAGAAACACCCCTATACATTATTAGAATTATTATTTTAACCCTATAGTTTTATAAAAACACCCCTAGACTTAATTTATTTATGTTTTAGTCCTTAATATTATTATAAATATTATGTTAGCCTTGAAAATTTTTAGAAATACCCCTATACTTAATTTTAATTATATTTTGGCCCTGTCTTTTTACACTTAGCCCCCTACACTTAATATTAATTATGTTTAAGTCCTAAAATTTTGCAAAAACAACCTTATACTTTTAGTAATTATTTTTCAATCGTAATAATTTACACTTTAGTCCCTATAATTTTATAAAATTAAAAATAGGTTCTTAAAAGCCCCTGTTTTTACCTTTTTGCCCCTAAAACTTCAAAGTAGCATAACTTTTTACTCGTAACTCCAAATTAGGTGATTCTTGTGCCAAAATTCTCGTAGGAGCATAACCTTTGCATTCATTGCATCTAAATATTGTTTTTACTCTATTGCATAATTGTGTATTGATTTTTTGTATGTTTTGCTTGTGTCGGTATTTCATTTACGTAAAGGCGATCATACACAAGGACTGCCCTAAGAGGACTTCCAGGAGTAGGAATTTGATGGGTTAGAGCAGCCTCCCGCGTAGGACGAAGGCAAGTATCCTTGATGCATCTTGCACCTATTGAAATGTTACTATAGAATTGCATGCTTATGTCAATTGATTGGGAACCTATTGTTAGGGTTTTCCTAGTATTGTTTTTACCCTGTTCCTTGTCGCCCTGAACCAATTGGTGAATTGTGGGTAGATAATGCTTAGATGGCTTATGGGATGTGGGTTAATATTAATCTTGATTAATGAACAATGTCACGTGGGAAACGATTGGTAAATCTTTTTAGCAACATGGCTTAGGGATTTATGCAAGCCGGATGCAACGGATGTGGTGCCGTGGGCACATGGTGGGTGGTGGTAGGCTTGTTGTAGATCCTAGGAACCGGTTCTTGGAGTGACAACCTAGGAAAACAATGCCATCACAAGACCGACATGGGTAAGGCTTGGCCTAGTAATTAGGTGTTCTCCCAGTGTCGGTGCAATATTTTGGTGGAGTGGAGAATGGAAGTCGAGAGGACTGTCCTTGTATCCGAAAGGCTCAAGAGGGGGCTCCTGGGGTGATGAGCTGCTTGTTGAAGGGCTATCACTTATGGACGGGAGTGGAACCTTAGTGGCTAGCATGTACCGTATGTGTGTGTAACTTGATCTTGGGCACACGTACGGCTGCACCCGTTTTGCTTCTTAAAATGGGTGTTACAAGTACGCTGCAGCCATGGCAGTTGGAAAACTTCGACGGACAGAGGTCCAGTCCTCTGTGTGGTGCTCCTCCTGAGACCCTGTGTGTCACGAGGCTGCTCTGCTGTCCGCTCAAGAATCAAACAAGAACCAGGTGTCCTTCGTGACTCCTCCAAGGCATCTAGGTGCCTAGCAACTCTCCTGGCTCTCTCAGACTCTTGGTCCAGCCTCTGTCTCTTCTTGCTCTTGGGCTTCTCAGGCATCTTCCCCTTTCCCTTGTCCTGACCTGATCCTGCCATCTGAATACTGTTCTGCTGTCATTGCACGCACGTAGGTGTAGATAGGATAAGCATAGAAAGCTAGATAAATCTACAAGCAAAGCACCGCTAGGAAAGAATGCGCAATAGAAAACCTAGCACTGAATGAAGGACATGATCACTAGCCAAATATGCAAAGTAACAATAGTGATCATTGACTATGAGTGGCTGGTGCGAGTCATCTAGTGTGCAGTCAAATAATGAGTAATAAATCTAATTGTAGACTAGACAAGAGACAACCCTAGATATGCAATTAACAGATAGGCATGGAATTAATTGCATCCTAGGTTGAGCCAAATTACCTAATTAATGCAACTAAACATGGGCACTTGATCTAATTGCATAAATTAAGGAAATTGATCAATAATCAGGGCATATGTCGATGAATGGAAGATAGTATCAATACCCTAGGAGATCACAAAGCCGAGGATTAAGAAGAACTCGTAGTCGATCTCTCAAAAGCTCGAAATATGGAAGCTTTTGTTGCCGGTAACGGAGGATTGGGGGAACTCACCCTAATTGGCAAGGGGAGAGCGCTGCTCTTGCACGCGCTGGGTGGAGAACAGAGCGGCGATGACGGCTCGGCTGAGGCGCACAGCAAGGCGGCGGTGGCCCTGGAGATGCGCAGCGGCGAGGCAAGGCAGCGACTGTGCACGCGGGGCGAGGCAGTGCGGTGGTGCGGGAGCAGGTGAGCGGTAGCGCGTGGGAGCTGCAGTGGTGAGGGCGAGCACGGCGTCGCGCGGGAGGAGCGGCGGCGTGGCGGCTTGGGTCAGCGATGGTGAAGGGGAGGCGGTGTCGGCAACGGGGATGAGTATGGTGGCGCTCTCGGTGAGTTCTTGGCTTTGGTCGATCGAACAAGGAACTGACCAAAACAAACTGATACTTTTTACCTAGGTCAAAATCCAGACGAATGGCCGAGATCTATCAAGGAATTGATCAACGGTCCAGATCAGAAATTGTACCACGTGATCAACCGAACTAACCGAACGGTCCGATCTCTACACCGGACTGTCCGATCAGGTTGGGGTCTGTTGGCCACTGTGTAGACCCGACGGTACAATCTCTAGGACCGTTCTGTCTAGTCTCTTCGACTAGACTCCCCCTAAGCACTATGAATAGTGCTACTGACCGGACTGTATGATCACTTCCAGAAAACTGCTGAGTCAAGGATTTTCTCCATTTTCCAAGTGCCCTCGCCAAACACTCAAATAAACACTGCACTTGGAATATAGAGGGAATTCTTAAACACTCCTTTTCAAATAGTGGCACTCTATGGCCTTATAATTTTCGCAAATGCCAAATGATGAATCGAGCAAATAAGAACTAAGGCAATAAAGAACCAAATGGGTATGTATGAGCCTTAGTCCATGAACCGTGTGAGTAGTTTTAACTTCGAAGTTCGGAAGAGCTCGCTCAATGGGCATGAAGCACAATCCTTTTCTTTGGTCACACATACGGAGATGTAATCTCATATAGAGCATGAGGCACAATTATCTCCAAATGTGACAAGCCTCCTTTGTGTTTCCTATATGGTGCGTGCAACAAGCATTTTACATATGCAATGAAAGTAAACATGCCATGTGTATGCAAGCAATATTAAAAACATGACACAAAGGAAGCCTAACAATGTCAAGATTGAACCCCTCCCAAGCTTACTCACTATAAGCCATGCCCTTGCCTTGAGAGAAATCAAATCACCATCTCAAGCACTCCCCCTTGCTTATAGCTATCTTGGATGGGTTAGACATTGACTAATTTTTATGTATTTTTCTTTTAGTTATCTACATATGCATGGATGCAAAGCATACTAGTCACAAAGGAGTCGTACTTATCATGCAATGCAAAAGTGGAAAAAACACACACTACAGCTTATCAAGAACAAACACGGTTACCTCTCTTATGAGTAGATTGGGCATTGGGGTCCATGTCACTTGTGGTGGACTTTACATGATCTTCATGAAAGCGCTCGGTCCACCACCACCAGCATCTAGGTCTTGTTCTTGGGCACCCACTTGTACATAGCCGATCTCTCAAGATCAACAATGCACTTAGGCACCCATATGCTCCTGACCTTCCTCTTCTTGTTTGGTGGTCCCAAAGCCTTAGCTTTCACCTTGCCATCCTTGTTCCTAAAAAGCTTGAAATGTGTGTTCTCATGGAATAAGTTAGCGTTGGGCAAAACAATGGAACCTCTCACCATGGGACAATCCTTAGTGGTGTGGCCATCCTTGCAACACCTCTCGCAATAGTAGTCGTTGGCGAGAAGGGGTTTGATCCATGTGGGGATGGAATCACTCGTCCCTATGATGTTGATGGCGGCGGGATATGAGCCAAGTCCCCAGTGGGAGACATTGTTCATAAGGTTCCTCCCAAGAATCTCCTTGTGGATGGCTCTTCCACGTGTGAGCCTCTCAAAGCCGTCCATCACCATCTTCCTCTCTTCCTTGAGCTTGTGATATTCTTCCAAAATGAATGTCTCAAGAGAAGAAACCTCGACCGAGGTGGTTAGTTCATCACACATAGTAGAAGCATCATTCTTAGATGAACTAGGGGAGGGATAGGCAAGGTTCTCAACATTGATGGCCTCATAAGTGATCTCAAGGGCCTTGTACTTCTCATGAAGCTCTACATGATCACCCTTGAGTTTGTCATAACTCTTTTTTAGGGCCTCATGAGATGTGACAAGGTCCTTGAGCTCACTCTCAAGCTCACCAACATGGTCCTTAGACAACTTATGCTCTTTTCTTACCACATCCAACATTTTGGATTTCTTGACGGTGATGTCGCGGGCTTGATCAAGCATACTCCAAAGCTCGGCACATGAGAGCTCCTCATCATTGCTATCATCGCTTCTCCCATCCTCACTCTCCCCAAGTTGGCTCATGGCCATGAGGCACGTGGGAGGTGGAGGAAGAGCTCGTGTAGGTGTGATCTTGATCATGGCTAGGCCGGCCATTTCTTCATCACTTGAGGAAGAGGACTCATCACATGAGTTGTCGCTTGTCCAGTCTCCAACAAGAGCCTTGTGAGAGAACTTCTTCTTGTAGTCTTGAGCTTTGCCTTTGCCTTTGACCTTGTTGAAGTACCTCTTCTTCTTGTGCTTGGCCTTGGTGTCTTCTTCTTCTTCTTCACTTGAATCTTGTGACTTGAATGCTTCTTTCTTGGGCTTTGGGCACTCTCGGTTAAAGTGATTCTTTGAGCCACAGTTGAAGCACTTGCCCCTTGACTTGGAAGCAATCTTGTTCTTGAAGTTCTTCATCTTCTTCATGAGAAGTGCCAAGTCCTCGGTCAAGTCACCCTCATCATCATCTTCTTCATCATCATCCTCAATGATCATCTTCTTCTTGTTCTTCTTGCTCTTGCTAGATTCTTGCTTGTCAGCCGGTAGAGCAAGATTGGATGGTTGAGGATCATCCAACCCCAACTTATAGCTCTCGAAGGCTGTGATCTTGCCAAGTACCTCCTTCATGGTCTTGGTCTTGAGGTCACCTTGCAAGATGAAGGTCATGATGGACTCATACTTGGGGTCTTTGAATAGCCTAAAAAATCTTCTTATCACCTCAACAGGCTTCATCTTGAAATCATCCCCAAGTGCATTGATCTCCTCCACTAGTACATGAAAACGAGAATGAACAGTGTTAGCTCTCTCATGTGGCAACCTAGTGAAGTTATCATACTTGTTCTTCAGCATATAGTATCTTTCCTCTTTGACATCACTGGTGCCCTCATAGAGCCCCTGAATCTCAGTCTAGATACCATGTGTTGATGAACTAGCATCTAGCTGAGCGAAAACATCCTTAGAGAAGCAAACAAAGCATTCTTGGCCTTAGCATTACACTTAATGTAGTCAGGCCCAAGTAGGTTCACATTCGCATCGAACTCGTGAGTGACTGACCATATCTCTGGATCAAGGGACTGAAGGTAGGCTTGCATGCGAGCCTTCCAATAAGCATAGTCCTCACCATTGAATATGGGAACATTCCCCGTCT
Source organism: Eleusine coracana subsp. coracana (assembly GCA_032690845.1). Classification (NCBI taxonomy): domain Eukaryota; kingdom Viridiplantae; phylum Streptophyta; class Magnoliopsida; order Poales; family Poaceae; genus Eleusine; species Eleusine coracana. Next base: position 19,535,529 of record CM064418.1, on the reverse strand, counting down.
GTCCCGGCATCCTTACTCAAGGCAGTGAAGCATCAAAGATGAACACTTGGCTCTGATACCACTTGTAAGGACCGAAGGCGTACCGAGAGGGGGGGGGGGTGAATCGGTAAGCCGCTCATGAATCCAATTACTTCAAATTCCACTACTTGAGTCTAACACGATAAGCAACCTAAGCAATTCTAGTAGGCCAAGACCCTACACATGCTAGTGTTCATCATATGATAAAGTACGGAAGCCAATCACACTAGCCTATGCAAGCCACAAGTCACCCTACTCACTAGAGCACATAGTTGCGGAATAGTAAAGAGAGGGTCAAGGAATGCTCATGATTTTTTCCCGAGGTCTCGCAAGGATGGCGCCTTCCCCTAATCCTCGTTGGACCACTCCCATCGGAGTCCCGGTCCCTTCCGCCACCGAGTGGAGTTCTCGCCCACGAGCCCGCAATCACTCCTAGAGTGAAGACACTATGTGCATCACCGCTGCACAAAGCACAAGCTCGCCTCCCTCGAGAACTTGCCGGACTCCCCGAGCCGACACGGGCGCTCACTAGCGATGCCCCTTTCAACGTCAGGCTAAAACCGTGTACAAACATGTGATGGCCTTCACAACCGATCATGATAGGCTCGATCACCGACACCTAACCGGTCTAGGTCTCACCATAGACCAAGAGTAACAATCTAGATCACACCCTCAAGGACACCCTAGCCTTAGATGTGCAAGATGCTCAAGTTACTCTCCACTAGCAATCTCAAGATATGCAATATCCTCTCCTAGTGCTGTCCTCTTTTCCTCTTGGACCTTACCAAATGCTCTCAGGTATTCCACTGGACAAGAGAGGTCTCAAAGACCCCAGCAACGAAGTTATATAGGCTCCCAACCTCAAAATAGCCGTTGCTCCATGAAATTGTCTTTCTGGACATCTAGACCGGACGTCCGGTCACTGCCTGACCGGACCGTCCAGTCACTCTGGTAACGGCTCTCCCAGCTGTTGGCTGCACTGTCCAGACAATTTCTATGTATTGACCGGACTATCCGGTCACTAGACTGGACCGTCTGGTCTGTTTCTCTCTCCAGTCTAGGAGCCTCCGCGAAAGTGCGTCCTCTCTAACCTGTTGCACCCCTACTGACCTGACCGTCCAGTTTGTACAGGGTTTCCTACTGGCAGACTTCCTGCTTCTCGCTCTAAGTCCTGGACAACTCCATATAGTGATCGTACAGCCCGGTCTCCACTGACCCCTATGTCCGGTCTCTATGTTCAGAAGCTAAAACTTCTCGTCCTCGCTTGAGTTCGTTTCTCGGCTTCTCCAAACAGCTCCTTGGTTTCTCCACTGTCATCTAGTGCTTGTGATTTCACCGAGCAACCTTGCACATCACCGACTAGACATGACTTAAGAGAATGACCTAGACCCCCCTTGATAGTCTGGTTTTTCCTATGGATTCAAAGCCCTAACAACTAGTCAAGTGTTCCAAACACTTGCACCATAGCTTGTTCTCCACTTTGATCCATCTCCATCAATGCTTGGACTTCATCAAGCTTACAAGCCTCCGTGCTTGTGGTCATTGTCATCAATCGCCAAGGCAACCATCATCCATATGATTTGTAATAGAGTTAAGAGATGATTCCTACATAGACAACACTCGTGTAGATATTAGCCCACAATTTCATAGTTGTCATCTATCACCAAAACATCCATACCTCGGGGATCCAATCATCAATGGTCATGAAGCTTACAGTCACCAACTGAAATGGCAATGACCATGCAAGGCATTAGCATAGAGCTTCCCTGCACGAGTTGAATGCAAAACAAGCCCCACGGCGAAGACCTTATGATGCATCAAGCCTAGGAATACACCCCGCGAGTCATCACACTGGCTGTGGGTCAACCGAGATATGTTGCGAGCATGGCCGCCGCCACTGGCCAACTGTGGTGAGAGCATGGGCACCGCCACTTTCCGATATCGTACAAGAATTCCAGCCCTAGCTCCTGGTGGATAGCAAGGGCCGCCACCGCTGACTGTGGGCCGAGCCATAGTGCAAATTGGCCTTGGGAACATCGGCTCCAAGCACAAGGGGCGCTAGAACTGGAGGAGATGCGGGCTTGCCCCCATCATGAGCACTGACCTGAAACTGAAGAGACACACTGTGGAGCAGCCTGACCCTCAGGCCAGTTGACCTGCTGAGGTTCCGCCTCCGCTTGGGCACTGTGAGCAGCCTTCTTGCTGCTGGACCATACGGAGTCCCACCCGGAGAGGCCTAGGGTGATGTAGGGTGAGCCACTGGGCTATGAAGCCCGAGGTGGCTGACGATGTCCATGAGGCACAGCACGGCGACGCTGAGGTTGTCGGCAAGGAACCAGCACACCTGCTCGAGCTGGGTGAGGACCATGAGGAACTGTAACGTTCATGACCATTAAGGTTCCCCAAGGTATCAATGTTTTGGTGATGAATGACAAGTATGACATGTGACTAATGTCTATACAAGTGTTGTGCATGCTGGAAATCTTATCTACTTCATGATGATTGTTTACGGTTGCCTTGCCATTTGATGACAATGACGACAAGCTTGGAGGCTTGGTGCGCTTGATGGAGTCCAATGGTTGATGGAGATAGATGAAGGCTAAGGACAATCTAGGAGCAAGTGTTTGGAACACTTGTCTAGTTGTTAAGGCTTGAGTCCATAGGAAAAAATGAACTATCAAGAGAGTCTAGGTCATATATGAAAGGATCGAGTGACCAAGAGGGGGAGGGGTGAATTGGGAACACACAATAGGTACCAAATTCGCCAATTCCTAAAACCGAACACTTAATCAACTCCTATGACAATTCTAGTGGTGATGACACTAGCAAGAGAATAATCCTATAAAAGGAAAGGCATCCTATGCATACTAGTGGAGCACACAAGACAAGCAACTCTTATGCAAGCTAGTAATCAAGGACACGCGGAAGCAAACAACAAGCTAGCAAAAGAGCCTACTCATGCAAAGCTACAAGATAAAAAAAACTAGAGCACACAAGCATGAGTAGCACAATACATATGAGGGTGATCAATCAAGCCAAAGCAACTCCTATACATATTAGTGATCAAATGCAGAAGCTAAACACTACTAGAAAGTAAAGAAGCCTATTCATGCAAGTCTACAAGATGATCAACTAGAGCAAGGCAAGCACACAAGCATGAATAACACGATATGTAAATGCGAAAGTGTAAGGACCGAAGGCGTACCAAGCAGGGAGGGGGGGGGCTGAATCGGTAAGCTGACCAAAAATCTGAATAGTACAAGTTCACACCACTAGAACCTAGCAATTGTTACAACCTAACAATTCTAGGAGTCCAAGACCCTACACTAGCTAGTGTTCATGATGAAAGATAAATGCTGAAGCTAAACACACTAGCCTATGCAAGCCACAAGTCAACCTAATCACGAGAGAACGCAATTGCTGAATAGTAAAGAGGGGTCAAGGAATGCTCATGATTTTTTTCTGAGGTCTCAGAAGAATGTCGCCTTCCCCTACTCCTCATTGAACCACTCCCACTGGAGTGTCGGTCCCTCCCGCCACCAATGTGGAGTTCTCGTACATGAGCCCACAATCACTCCCGGAGTGAAGACACGGTTGCGTTGCCGCTGCCTCTAAAGCACAAGCTCACCTCCATCGAGAACTTGCCGGACTCCCTGAGCCAACATGGGCGCTCACTAGCGATGGCACTTTCACTGGCGGGCTAAAACCGGGTACAAACATGTGATGACCTTCACAACCGATCACGATTGGCTCGATCACCGACACCTAACCGATCTAGGTCTCACCATAGACCAAGAGTAACAACCTAGATCACACCCTTAAGGACACCCTAGCCTTAGATGTGCACCAATGCTCAAGTTACTCTCACTAGCCCTCTCAAGATATGCAATATCTCCTCCTAGTGCTCCTCTCTCCTCTTGACTCTCATCAAATGCTCCAAGCAATTCCACTAGCCAAGAGAGGTCTCCAAGACCCCAGCAACAAAGTTATATATGATTCCAACCACAAATTAGTCGTTGCTCCATGAAATCAGCTTTCTGGGCCAACTGATCGTACAGTACGATCACTCCTTGACTGGATTGTCTGTTCTCCTCGGAAATGGCTCCTCTAAAGTCATTGGCTATCTGCCCACTGCTGATATTTGAACTGACTGGACTGTACGGTCAGCTGATCTCTCTCCACTATAGAAACATTCTAGAGTCGCTTCGTCGCTGCCCTGAGTCCAGCTGTACAGACCAGACCGTCCGGTCTCTATAGACTCCAACTCAGGCAGTTTCCTCGCTGAGTCTTCTCTCTGGATTGCCTGATCTCCTAGTGACCATACATCCCAGTCTCCATTGACCCCTTTGTCCGGTCACTCTCTGTCTAGAAGTTGAAACTCCTTGTCCTCGCTTGACTTTATTTCTCGACTTCTCCGAACAGCTCCTTGGCTTCTCCACTATCACCTAGTGCCTGTGAGTTCACTGAGCATTCATGCGCATCATCGACTAGACATGACCTAAAATAAATGACCTAGACCCCCTTGATAGTCCAGTTTTTTCTATGGACTCAAAGCCCTAACAACTAGACAAGTGTTCCAAACACTTGATCTATAGCTTGTCCTTAGCCTTGGTCCATCTCCATCAACCCTTTGACTCCATCAAGCTCATTAAACCTCCATGCTTGTGGTCATTGTCATCAATCACCAAGTGAACCATCATCTGTATGATATTAACCCACAATTTCATAGTTGTCATCTATCACCAGAATATTCATACCTTGGGGATCCAATCATCAATGATCATGAAGATTACAATCTCTCCCTTTTTGGTGATTGATGACAATCACTACTTATCATAATCTTATCATAAACAACAGGGCTAAAAGAGCTACACTATGATTGAGAGGAACCCCAATAACATAAGCAATGAATAATCAAGGTCCTACTCAATCAAGCATCATCTAGAGCTAAGAGAATGAAAAGAAAAAAACACACTCTAGATAATATGCAGGCATGTCATGTGAAGATATTAATTAGAGCATAAAGACATGCAATGCAAGACATGAATGATGATATGCAAACACGATAGCATGGCAATGCATATGAATCAGAAGCAAGCAATCATCATCATGAAATCGTACATAGGCATACAATATAAATAATGATAGACAAAGCACTGCGTATATAAATAAACCAAGTGAGATCATGATGGGTCAAACACAAGTGAATGAAAAATCATGACTCATAAAAATCCACGAACATCGATAAATCCATCAAAATAAGATCAAAATGTATCTAACTCCCAAAACCAATGTACACGTATGCTCCCCCTAGATACATGCTACTATCTCTCAATTGATAGGATCAGACTCCCACTCCCGCTATCTTTGTCTTCTCCACCTTTGGAACCAAGCACCAAAAGGAGATGAAGAGACCAACTAAGCACTTGAGGTCGAAGGAGGTGGTGGTGTAGTGACGTCCTCTAAAGGCTCTGCTCTGGGCTGCCCCTATGCTAGATCCTGCTGCTCTGCCTGAGCCTATGTCACCTGAGCATCAAGCTGCTCAAAGTACTCAAGATCAACTGGTGACTCAGACCCTCTGTCCTGTCCTGCTGGTGGGACCATGGTTGTCTCCTATGCAATTGATGCCTAGAGAAGAGTAATCAGCCACGTACTCCTGAGTGAAGCCTCGGCGAACAAGATCTGAGAAACTAAAAGGACCTTGATGTCGCCTAGAAGGGGGGGGGGGTGTATAGGCGATTCTATAAATTTCTGTGAAATTAGACTTAATAAAAGGAATCAGTATGATCGGTAGTGCCGATGGGATCGATCGGCAGTGCTGATGGCTGCTACCGATGCTCAATCGGCAGTGCCGATAGTGGTACAAAAAGTCACCCAAATGTAGATCTAAGATGGTTTCACAGTTACTAAATTGATAGAAAGACTACAACAATTAATATGAAGTACTACAACAATATAGGAACTACTAGATACAAGCTACACAAGTAGATCTAGTAATTTAAGCAAATACAAGAGCAAACCCTAGAGCATGAAAAGGTAACAAGAAAATAAAGGAGCACATAGAGACACAATATTTGTTTACCGAAGTTATGACTCCTCAATGAGTCCTACGTCTCCGTTGAGGGGCTCGCTCACACTTGAGCCGGGTCTCTTTCAACCCTTTTCCTCGAATTTCCTTCTCTTGATTCCTTTCCTTTCGGAGGTCAATCGAAACCTTCACAAACTTCCCGCGGCTCACCACAAGCTTGGGAGCTCACCGGGCAACGCCTTGTCATCTAGGGGATGAATCCCCAAGAGTAACAAATGCCACAACCATTGCTTGCTTGCTCAAGTGCTCAACAATGGAGTTTTGCTCTTTCTGTCTCAATCTCTCACCAAATCTCACCCACAAGATATAGCACTAAGTAATGGAGAGTGGAGAGGTAATTTTTGGCTCAAATGGATGTTTCTTTGATGTGCTTTGGCATCCCCAACGTTAGGACCGAAGGGGGTATAAATAGGAGGAGCTCAAAAACTAGCCGTTGGGCCTCTGGATGCCCCGCATCGGCACTGCCGATGCCCGAATCGGCACTTTCGATAAAGAGGCTAAAAAACTAGCCTTTGGGGTTCTAGATGTCCTGCATTGGCACTGACAATCCCTAGATCGGTACTGTCGATGAGGGAGTCACAGAGGGAAAGAAAATACGTTCTGTTGAGTTCCAGATCGGCACTGCTGATGGCCGGATCGGCACTGCCGATTGGAAAAAAAAAACAGACAGACAACGAATAGAGAAATGCCCATAACTTCTGACTCCGGAGGCCGATTTAGATGATCTTGGACTCTATGGAAAGATAATTTAAAGGGATATCCAACCCAACTATTACCAAGATCCAAAATCACACATAGATTTTCTAAACACTCCCCCAAAGGTTATTGGATCAATTTGAGCATCAAGACATAAGCAAAACTATCAAAGTTGCATCCCTCTTTATAGTACGACGTTCCTATACTCAATAGCAATTAGAAAATCTATGACAAATAGGAACACCTTCATTCTTGTTTCTGAGGGTTGCCAACTCCATAAGTAATTGAATCATTTTGGATATTTAATTGATTAACCATCAACGAACATATATATCCAATATTATACCTTTGGCTTAAGCAATGTCCATATGATATAGGCTTGATGTTCATCCACATATGAAGTTTTGTAACTTCCTATGTTCAAGACACTTGATCTTCTTTTGACATTATATATTCACCTTTGGCCCTTTTGTCAAATGCACTCGTTGTGACATATCAACATCATCTTCTTGTTCCATTAAATGAGTGATGTGGATAATCCATGGCTTCACATGGTCTTGCACGGTTTATCACGCTAAGCCTTAACTCACTCTTCACCATTTCCTTTGGTCCTTCGGCACCAAGCCTCTTGCTTGCCCTTCACCCTCACACATGGTCCATCACAGCCGAGTCTTGCCTAACCTTCACCGCCTTTCCATGCAACACTACTTTGTATCCAACATCAACAATGTATCCACTTTATCAATTTGATCTCCAAGATGATATTTCCAAATTCATGACTTTTATCTTCTTGTAAGTGGTCACTAGAAGTCCATGTTGTATTGGCATAATAATATCCTTGCTTTGACCACCATCACTTATTAATATATATCAACTCATGAATTCCAACTAATACTTGCATTGATATTTCCATTTAATACCAAGTATTCACATAACCATTTTGACATCATCAACTATAGGGATGTCCAATTCTCATTCATGTTGGGTCTTGATCTTCTTTGAATATGTGATGTGCCTTCATCTTTAAGCATGGGTGTTGATTGTGTCCACTGACACCTTTATCAACACATTGATTACCATCATTCTTTGTCAAACATCTTCACTAAATAATATGATAATTTTCAACATATTATCAATCAACTATCGTGTAATGGGTCCATATCCTTTATGAATATATTATTCTTGACCTTTGCTTGATGCCCGAACATAACCTAACATTAAACTCACAAACACATATAAAAGGTTAGTTCCAACATGTATTGTCATTTATCACCAAAACTCATCATTGATTCAAGGCTAGATACCTCGACCTTTCAATCTCCCCCGTTTTGGTGATTGATGACAACACTAGCAAATAATGATATTGGAAAAACAATATGCACATAAAAGCTATTCTCTTTGCTCTTTCCTTCATTCATCTCTCCCTACTAGTATATCCTCTATTTTCTCTCCCCCTTTGGCATCAAGCACCGAAAAGGGCAAGAATCTCATGACAAAGACTATGCGCACATGTGAGAGCAATATGACAATAGGGAGTTCATCACATGAAGGTACAATCCAAAGAATGGATCTATTGGTCGTTACTACACACCCACTTATATACCGCAAGAGGACGGTGTACACTGTAGCACTTTTTCCCTTAGAGTATTCCAAGGTTTAATCGAATCCACAGGGATTGGAAGAGAACCGTGTTTAGAGTTTACTACTTCATCTAGCAAATCAATCCTATCATGAAGTACATATTGCACATACATGAGCATGAAAAGAAGATGGAAATTGGAGGTTGTGCCGATCGGCCCAACTGGTGCGCCGATCGGTGCGAAGTCTTACCTGAGCCAAAGTGTGCCTGATCCAAAGCTTGGGGAGTAGGAGCATACACATCGACCAAGGAGTATCACCTGGAGTTAGCCTATATGCATTTAGCAGTCGGAGAAAGGCTGTGCCGATCGGCGCAACTGGTGTGCCAATCAGCACTGAAGCAGTAGTCATTATCATCTTAATCCTTGCTTACTTGGCACTTTAAACAATCGATAAACATCGAAGATGAGCAAGACCACCCTGCTTTTCGAGCGGCTCCCGATTTATCGCTGCCGAGAGGAAACCCTTAATCACGCGAGTATCTGAACCCTACTTGACTATCTAAAAGTGCTACGCAAGCTTAGCTCTGTCACAACTAAATCACACCCTAGCATCATCAAGCAATCATGATTCATACAAGATCCGGATACTAGCCTAATCACCATGATTAAGAGAGCATCTAAATACTTAGATGTACCTCTAAGCAATTAAATAAGCGCATGTAAGATCAATCAATTCAGATGAACACAAATTACAGCCAAGGATAGAATCAAGTTAGATAACATGAATCGATAACTGTACCGATATTCATCATCGTCAGGGATGCACCGATCAGCGCAGCCATGATGCATCATTGACGACTCCTAAGGTACATGGCTCTACTTCTCCTAGCTCCGGTGTAGTGCACCACGCAGGGTCCTTACCCGACTAGACTACATCTCTTCAATTTGGTGGCTCTTCAACTCCGGCGGCCTCCTGGCAATGTGCAGTGGCTCCTATAGCCTAATTCTCCCCTCTTGTCTCGTCGTGCCCCATATGGGTGATTATATAGCCTCTGATCACGTCCTCGCTTGCTTGGCCTCCAAGTTTAGCTCATAGAGATTGAATCCAAGTCGGTTTTGTACCTTTCATAAACTACACCGACTTACTTTAATCATAACTGATGCTTTCATAGTCCAACTGAGGCAAACACGGACTCTATCGCGTAGCCCTCAAAAAGATCTACAACATTGGTATATTTGGATCCTCAGATTCGGACGTTTAGATACCCAAAATTAAGATACCAAAATATCTATCCAGATTCGGATTCCTCTGTGCAGCCTGCCTTACGGGGCCCATATCTCCTAGCTACGGAGTCCAACAAATGTAAATAATATATGTTTCGGAAATCGCTTGACGATATCTTCAACTTTGGTATTCTGAGGTTTCCCATTTGACCACGTATTGGGCTCTGAAATCGCGTGACAATACAGTGCTATTTATGGACTCCGCGAATTGAACTTTCCTTCCGGATAAACCTTCTAGAAATCCTTAGGCATTGGGCCACGACCTTGGGCTTGCACATTGGACCTCACGGACGTCCAGGTGTGTCTTGTAAGCTTCATGGGCTAGTGGGAAGCCCTCCTTGTATGGCGAGTCGGGCTTCATGTCAGTACTTCTCATATAAGAGTCATTTTGTCGTCTTTTCACCTGTTTTTGCAATAAAGCACTAAAACGACACTACATATGGAAATCATCAATATTAGAGGTAGAACACATGATTATGACGAGAATATGGTATGATGTTAGTGGTTATTGGTATATAAAATGAGTACATAGGAACCACCAACAACATCTTCAAATAATGGGCAATAATAGCAAGCATACCTTTAGAGTGACTCTTTTATCAACATTTTGAGACTAAATCATATGAAACTCAAAGTAAGTTTGTCTCAATATCAAAAACATAGAATAATTTCCTTCATATGATGGGCATACATAGATATTCAGTAAAATCATATGCACATAATAATTAAAAAGGCAAGAAGGAAATACATCCCATGATATGCGCTTAATAACAAACGAAAACAATTCAACAAGATAAATCAAGAACATGAATACATACCTTGAAATGTCCATCTTAACCAAAAACAACTATGTATCCATATAAAAACTTAGCAACCTCATTAGTCTCATAAGGCATAGTGCAACTCCCCCGTAAACTATGCATAGTAGAATATTCAATATACACATGTGCACAAATAATGTATCAAACAAGAGAGCAATTTGCACTATATCGTTTGGTCCAAGAAGGCAAATATATTATAAAATATTCTTCATGAAGTGCGAATTATATGAAAGCATACTTTCATGAACCAAAGAGAATATAAGTTAGTAGATCACAAAGAGCTACATTATACAACATAATAAACATGAGTAATAGATAGATAGGCATAGAAACAACTCATGTACTCATGATGCTATGAAAATGATATCCTTGAATGATTGTAGGATATTTTCACCATTCTTTGTTCCTTTCATAATAAAAATGAATATAAGGCTCCCCCTTAATCCATCACTTCTCCTTGATGAGACTAAACCAAATAATAAGCTTCCCAAAAATGTTAGTCTTAAGTTTAAAACAAAGGATAAACTCCTCCAAGATTTGTGCATACAAATATTTGAATTACTTGTGTGTGGCATGCACTTGTTGTTGATAACAATTGAGAAGAATATCCTACAATTCAAGTGTTGATGGCCATAAAAGCATATGATAGAGAATAACATGCATGTGTCATAAATAATATTATTCAAGACTTGATGCATGTCAAGGTATGTACATAAGCACACATGCATCTCATTAACATGTCATCAAGGGATATAAAAGCACATAGCTAGTTTTCAACATGTCATGATAAGATATGAAAACTAAGAAACACATAACATGTGTGATGGCTTAAAAAGATATGAATAGATAAGACATGAGCCAACTAAGTGAACATATCATGATAAAAGATAAGAATTTAAGACAACATGATATGAAGCATTTTCAACATGGTTACATATGAGATGATTCATAAGTAAAAACAAAACAATCCATCACCATTAAATGCATCTTTGATTCACATACAAGAAAAAGATATAAAGAAGATTCAACAAATTCATGCAATCCTAATCATACAAAGAGGCACAATGCAACAAATACATGAAATTGATTCTCATCTATTCGACATTTAAGAGAAGGATTTGAGCATAGGATAGATGATCAAGTGTCGAAGCTTGAGATCGGCCGTAAAATGTATAGGGCTACATTGAGACTAAGAACTATGATGGTAACACAAGACGCGGAGTTATACAGATTCGGGCCCTCTCAATGAGAGTAAAAACCTTACGTCCTTTGTTCTGTGTATTGTATTGATGTTTGTGGAAAAACTTGTCCCCCGACGAGGGATACCCTGCTGCCTTATATATTCGGTCGGCTAGGGGGTACATGAAGAGACCTAGTCGTAATCCATAAAGATTTACATAGAAAGTCTATCTCTACATGCCGTGTGCTCCAAGTTGAGTCGGTCGGCTTCCTTGTTGATGAAGTACCCGGTCGGCTACAGACTTAGTCTTTTATGAGGATACCCATAAGGCAAGTATCCCACAATAGCCCCCGAGTGTTTCCTGATTTTGAGCCATAACTCTCAGAATGATCTTCAATGTAGATCATAAATTAGGAAGACCTCTTTATTGAAGTTCCTGACAGATCTGGTGCGTCGGACAGGTGCACCTGATCAGGTGTAGCCCCCGACTCTTGTATAATTTGGAGACTAACAAATAATGCAAGAGTCTAATTATATTAGCTCTTATTATTTTGTATGTATTTTACTCAAACCATCAAGCTCGAGTTTAATAGACCTCTGGTCATCAAACCAGTAAGCCAACTTGCAAAGCTTCAGCCTTGCCGACCGATTATTAAAAGGTCCGAGTGATATACACTATGTCCGAGTGACTGGTTGGTTTGAATTTTATGATATCAATCATATTCAATTCATGTGAACCAATATGAAATCAATCATATAATGGTACTAAGCTAAATGACATCAATCATAATATAGCCTTTCTCTAATAATTAGTCACTCTAATTATCCATAAGTCCAATTTTGACAATTTGGTTATTGACTTCAATCAATACCATAACCTTTGAACTTATACCCATACGACCATCAAGTCCTTCGCTATATGATCATCAAATAATATAGATATGGTTAAATATTTTTAAATGCTTCTCATCAAAGAAGCCTCCGAGCTTTATTTCTCAAGGTTTTAGACCCTAATCATGCTTTAAGGTCCTTAATTAATCTTTGCTTAAGCAAAAAAAATCATCATCACTGTACGGCCCACCGCGGCCCATGGGACCCTTAGGTCAAAAAGTGGGAGTATAAAAGGCAGCGTCGAGTTGACTCTCAGTCCACGCCGCATTTGCGCATGAACTCTTCGTCTTCCTCGCGCCTCCTCTGTTCTCAGCGACTCCTCAACTTTCTAGCTAGGGTTAGCACCTTCGCTTCCGGCCACCGCAGATCTTGCCGCGCTTAGCCCCCAAGCCTCTGCTAGGGTTCAGCATTTGATCCGCCATGCCCAAAACAATCGTTGCCATGGGTCACAAGAAAGTTTCCACCTTGATTCCTACCACTTCCACCGCCGCCGCCGGGTCCTCCTCGTTGAAGATCGACATTCCGGAGCAGCATCGGGAGTTCTTGAAGAGCAACCTCTCCCAGGTCGATATGAACCAGATGGTGATCGACGGCATCCTTCCCAAACAAGTGCGTATCGACTGGAAGGTACCCCGTGAATCTTGCCCCATCCCTATTCATAAACAAATAGTTATATTCTGCTCGTTCTTCGATCATGGTTTTAGAGTCCCCTGCTGCAGCTTCTTGTGCGGGCTCCTTTTCTTTTATGGGATTGAGCTTGTCAACCTCAATCCCAATTCCATTCTTCACATCACCATCTTTGTGCACATGTGCGAAGCATTTCTGGGCATCCTTCCCCACTTCAATTTATTCCGCCATCTGTTTGTCCTCCGTCCGCTGCCGACCAAGGACAATCAAGTAGCTATAGGTGGCGTTGGCTTCCAGTTGCGCAAGAAGAAGGCCTACATCAATGTGCCATTGAAGACCGGGAACAAAAACTGGAAGGATGAGTGGTTCTACTGTGACAACCCTCCTCCTATTCTTGCCAACTTCACCAGTGCTACGGTGATTCCTCTGGCGCAATGGACGGAGAAGCCCGAACCGACCGACCCTCAGGTGGTCACTCTGCTGAAGAAGATAGCCGACTTGAATGTTGAAGGCATTGACGAAATTACCATCGCCAAAAGCTTCATAGTACGTAGAGTGCAGCCCCTGAAGCTGCAGAGTCATCCGGCGTGGAACTATGTCAATAATGACGAAACCAGGGAGGTGCCTGATCCACCAAAGGGTGAACTCTGTAAGAAACATCTGTCGAAAATGTTTGAAGGGGATATCCTTCAGGATGACTCGCTGATCAAGAAGGCGTATAACAAGGGCACCATGCGGGCCCGAGTAAGCCTTAGTCTGCATTGAGCAATCCTTTATTTTCTTGTCTTGATACCCTGCTTGATATTTTGATTCTTGTGCAGGTTTTGGATATTTATATTTCTCATCCTCCGCTCCCTCCGACCGATTCCGAGGGACCAGATTATGTCGAGAAGACGCAGCAGACCAACATTGGAGGCTCGAGCTCTTCTGCAGGCGCTCGTGCTGATCCGGTCACCACCCTGCCCCCGCCCCCCTCCCTAGTCGGCTAGTAAAGCAGACCGTTGGGCGCCGATAGCAATATATAGGGGATCAGGATGATGATGAAGAATTGCCATCTGCTGACGCTGGTCATCCCACTCCTACTTCCTTCGACCGACCTTTGAGCCAGTCGGAACCCCCGAGCCAAACTCAGAGTGATGCTGAGAGGGTGGATCAGACCGACAAGGCAGGAAAATCTGCCCAGAAGAGGAAGGAGACTGATTCTCAGTCGATTTCTTCGAAGAAGAGGTTGTGCCGAATCAAGCTCAAGAAGGCTCCTAGGTTAATCCTTTAACCTTATACTCCTTGTCTCTTATTGCAATCCATAACACATTTTAATCTCTTCCATATTTGTTTTGATAGTAGTCGAACGAGTGATTCTCAGAGTGCCCAAGAGTCCGAAACTACTCGGTCTAGACCTCCTCCTCGTCCAATTGATCTGCCCAAGTCGGTCGGCAAGTCATCAAACACGCCGACCGAGGTGGATAAGCCAACTGACAAGGCAGTTCCTGCTTCCATTCCGGCGCCTGTACCCTAACCTGCTCCTGTCGTCGTCCCTTCACCTCTTGACAAAGGTAAGGTGACATTATCTGCAGATTTACTTGGTCGGCCTGAAGTGGAGGTCATGGAAATTATGCACCAACATCGAGAAGCTAGCAAGGTACTTCAATACTCTACTTTTTCTTTGTCTTAATCTTGCCTTTAAGCTTAACCCCTTTTTGTATACAGAAAATGTATGCTCTTATAGAGAGGAAACAGGCTAGGGTAGAATACCTTGAAGCCGAATCTTTTGGTATGTCCTAAACTCTTTGGTTTTTAAGTCTTTAAGTAAGACTAACACATTGCGGGTGTTTTGCTAGTCAGCGGTCAGCAACTTGCCAAAGCACAAAAGGAAATTGAAATGCTACAGACCGACTGAAGAGAGACGACCAAGGCCTTAGACCAAGGCCGTGTAGATTTAGCTGGTAAGATCACTCACCACCTGTGTTTAAATAATCAACTAATCACTCTATCGCTAAAAGTTTTTGTCTTTAGCTCGTGATCAGAAGATCGCCGATCTGGAGAAGTTAACTTCCAATCAGCAAAGGTTTGTCAATACCTTGAATGCTGAAAAGGAAAACCTCTCCAAATCAGTTGAGGACCAAAAGGCCGAGATCACTCAGCTGCAGAAGGAGCTGAAGGAAGCTGACGCCAAGATAGAGGAAGCTAAGAGCACCTCCAATTCATTCAAATGTAAACTTGCCAGTAAGCCCTTCATTATTTCTCACATCTGCTTGATTCCTCTTTTGATCATACTAACCAAAAATCATCACTCGCAGCTCTATCTTATGCCGCTCGAAAGGCAATAGACTATGTTCATGCCGACCGAGTAGAGCAGTCAGGCCATTCCTTGGAGTACTTGTTGGAGCATGTATTGGAGGCTATTGCTCAAAACACTCGACGAGTGGCGACCGAGGCCAGGAGTCAGGTTCTGGCGATTTGCCAATCTTGGTCTCCTGCTCTGCCATTGGACAAGATCAAGGAGGGTTTCAACCCAGACTTGACCGACGACCAATGCCATTTGCTGTTGGATTCCATGCTGGAGACTTCCCGAGCTTTGGTCGACAACATAGAGATCAATCCGACCATGCCTACTCCTCCAGCAACTCCTGAGGTTGAGCTACGAACTGAATCTTCCTCTCCTTCAAAGGAGCTGTAAATCCTGTAATATTAGAGATCATTAGCAATATCTATGTAATGAAACAATGTTACCTATATGTAAACTAGTTTCATGCTTATCATCTTTAAAAGATTGATAAAAATGTCATAAGTATGTTTCTATCATTGAGAAACTCAAATTGTATTGGTCTGCCATAACATTTTAGGTTGTGACTCATAACCACGTAACAAGCAGAGTCGACCAATCGACACATGACCTCTCGCACTTTGGCTCTGGGGTTAGTGTAGTGGTAGTCTGATGTGCAGTATAAAGTATATAACCATAATGTATAGACGTTAGACCAAGAAAATGAAGACCGTATTCAAAGAGAAGAAATTGGTCAGAAAGTAATCCAAAACCAAAATACGGTTAGACTGAGGTGGGACATTATTACTAGCCCCCTGGCTTGATTGTTTAATAAAATAGATTAAGGAATAGAGACAATATAGAATGAAAATCATCAAAAAATCTTTCATAAAATAAAACTGAAGTTTCATTCATGAATAATGTATAAGTATATAAAAGAATAATTATGTATAGAAACGACGTAGCTGATTTATGTTCTAGGAATTTGGTATATCATCGCCGTCTTCATACATCAGTCAG
The DNA here is from genome assembly GCA_032690845.1 of Eleusine coracana subsp. coracana. Taxonomy (NCBI): domain Eukaryota; kingdom Viridiplantae; phylum Streptophyta; class Magnoliopsida; order Poales; family Poaceae; genus Eleusine; species Eleusine coracana. The sequence continues at coordinate 19,519,061 of CM064418.1, read as the reverse complement.
TAAGCCCCCGGGCGAGTGACTTCCTTCACAACATATGGTCCTTCCCACTTTGGAGAAAGCTTATGCTGGTTCTTTGTTGACTGCACTCGGCGAAGCACTAAATCTCCAACTTGGAAGTGGTGATTACGTACATTTTTATCATAATATCGACATAAGTCTTATTGGTAAAGTGCCAATCGAAACAGAGCGCGATCACGTAACTCCTCTACTGCAATCAAATCAATCTCTCGATTCTCCTCACAAAGCTATTCATCATACGCCTGAACCCGTGCCGAAACAAGGCTGACATCGGTCGGCAGCATAGCCTCTGAGCCGTAGACCAATGAGAAAGGTGACTGACCAGTTGCCCGACTGGTGTTTGTGTGAAGCCCCCAAAGAACTGAAGGCAATTCTTTAACCCACCGATCGGCATAAGGCTTAAGCCCGTCGAATATCCGTGGTTTCAATCCTTAAAGAATCATACCATTGGCCCGTTTGACCTGCCCATTGCTTTGAGGATGAGCCACTGATGCAAAGTGGATTTTTATTCCCATCTCATCGACAAAGTCACGGAATTCCACTGATGTGAATTGAGTGCCATTATCGGTGATGATATCATGAGGAACCCCGAACCGAGTGAAGACATCCTTGACAAACTCGATAACCTTCTTCAATGTAATCTTGCCGACCGGCTTTGCTTCAATCCACTTGGTGAATTTATCAATAGCAACAAATAGAATAGTGAACCCGCCTGGCGCCTTCTTGAAAGGACCAACAATATCGAGCCCCAAACAGCGAAGGGCCAAGTCAAAGGTATCATCTGAAGCTGCTGTGAAGGCACATGCATTTGTTGAGCGAAAAATTGACAACCTTCACATGTCCGAACGACCCGGTGTGCATCTTCAACCATCATGGGCCAATAAAACCCTTGCCAGAAAGCTATGCCGACCAAAGTCTTGGAGGCTGCATGATTGCCGCATATCCCGGAATGAATTTCTTCTACCAACTTCTGGCCTTCTGATATCGAGATGCATCTCATCAAGATATTTGAACCTCCTATTTTATACAGTTGGTCTCCCACCAAAAAATACCCTCGGCATCGGGTCTCCAACCTCCATTGCTCATTAGGATCCAAGGCAGCGTTCCCTTATCCAAATATTGGATGAGCGGGCCACGCCAATCGGTCTCCATGTTGTCATTACCAACAAGATTAGTAACAACACTTATTAGTACCTCCGACCGAGGAGAAATCACGGGGGAATCCAGAGTGTGTAAGAGAACACCTGGCAGGACCACAGACCGGGATGATCCCATTTTGGCCAATTCATCAGCCGCTTGGTTATTGTCTCGAAGAACATGCATGAACTTCAATCCATTGAATTTGTCTTCGAGCTTCCTTACTGATGTGGACAAGGGTTCCCGATCTTCCGAAAGGTTCTGGATACATTGATTTGATCGGAGGCGACACACAAATCGATACGGCTTCAGAACAGCACGTTCTAAACCCCGCAATCGCAGCACGACATCTCCTCTGGTTATCAACCGTCCTAAAACAATTGACCTCGCCGAGAAGGCTAATCCCTGCCTGCGAATCAAGAACACAAGCAAGAACAAAGAAGAAGGCAACACAATTGCAGATGTATTATGAATCTCACGAAGTTGGGGTCTCACAAACCGTGATGACGGCGAAACTGTTATGAACAGAATAATCTAAGCAAAACCCAAACCCTACTGGTGCGGTGGCGGCTGTATATGAAGACCCTAGGGTTGTGCAAGACCCTCTGGATGCACCCCTAATTGGGCTCAACTAGATACAAAGCCCAAAGGTCAAAAACAGGCGACGCAGCACCGAAACAGATTCTGGACCCTCTCTTGTTTTGACCATTCCTGATGACTCCGGATGAAATTTGATATGAGACTGGAAGCATTGGAAAGATCTTCTTCTTATCTTTCCGTTCATATGTAGAACGTCCAAATCCGAGTCAGTATGCGTCCTGGGCATCCGTTTTAGTGCAGACTGGTCCTGAACCCCGAAACTGACTCGAAGTCGATTTTGGTTGGGCCTCCACCTTGGCTTCCACGTCCTTGCTGGTCCTCCACGTCTCCAAGTCCTTCTCCCATCATCTCCTGGTCCTATCCATAGTTCCTAATTATAATATAATCATTAGGTAGCAAACCATTCTCAAAAGTGACATACAATAAAGAACGTAGGAACGAGCTCACCTCTAAATTTAGTCGTCGTGCACGAGCTCTAGTCATTGGACCTTGCAAGTCCAGAATTGGAGGAGTGTTGCATGTATCCTTAGGAGTGATGTCCTCATCATCCTCCCCCTCTTGAAGTGGAGTCGTCCTCGACTCAAGCTCATTCTCTTCTCCCAAGTATGGTTTCAAATCTGAAATGTTAAAAGTAGGACTAACCCCGAACTCGGGAGGCAACTCAAGTTTGTATGCATTATCATTAATCTTCTCAATTATTTTGAAAGGACCATCAGCTCTAGGCATTAATTTAGACTTTCTCAAATCTGGAAATCTATCTTTTCTCAAGTGTAACCATACTAAATCTCCTACATCAAGTTTTACTTCTTTCCTACCTTTACTACCAGTAATTTTATACTTATCATTCATCTTTTCAATACTAAGTCTAGTGGTCTCATGCATTTTCAAAATAAATTCAGCATGTTCCTTAGCATCAACATGAACTCTCTCATGAATAGGTAGAGGAAGTATATCAAGTGGAGTACGGGGATCAAAACCATACACTACCTTGAAAGGACTTACCTTGGTAGTAGAATGTGTTGCCCGATTATATGCAAACTCAACATGAGGCAAATATTCATCCCATTGCTTCAAATTTTTCTTCAAAATAGCTCTCAACATAGTACCCAAAGTGCGGTTCACCACCTCAGTTTGTCCATCAGTTTGTGGGTGACAAGTTGTAGAAAACAACAACTTTGTACCCAACTTATTCCAAAGCATGCGCCAAAAGTGACTCAAGAATTTTGCATCACGATCTGAAACAATAGTAGAAGGCATACCATGCAAACATACAATTTCTTTCAAAAAGAGATCAACAATATAACTAGCATCATCAGTCTTATGACATGGTATAAAGTGTGTCATCTTAGAAAATCTATCCACAACAACAAAAATACTATCACTCCCCCTCTTAGTCCTAGGCAGTCCTAATACAAAGTCCATAGAAATATCCGCCCAAAGAATAGAAGGAACAGGAAGTGGCATGTATAAACCATGTGGATTCAAGCGAGACTTAGCTTTTTGACATGTAGTGCAGCGAGCAACAAAGCGCTCCATATCTTTCCTCATCCTTGGCCAAAAGAAGTGTGTGGCCAAAATATCCTCCGTCTTCTTGGCACCAAAATGACCCATCAATCCACCTCCATGCGCCTCCTGTAACAACAAAAGACGAACAGAACCAACTGGAATGCATAGGCGGTTGGATCTAAACAAGAATCCATCATTCAACACATATTTATTCCATGCACGACCTTCTTTACAATGCAGCAATACATCCTTAAAATCAACATCAGCAGCATAGTGTTCTTTAATTGCCTCAAGTCCAAAAATTCTACAATCAAGTTGAGACAATAAAGTATAGCGCCTAGATAAAGCATAAGCAATCACATTATCCTTCCCTTTCTTATGTTTAATAATATAAGGAAAAGGCTCAATAAACTCAATCCATTGAGCATGTCTACGGTTCAAATTACATTGAGAACGAATATAGTTAAGTGATTCATGATCATAATGAATAACAAATTCTTTGGGCAACAAATAATGACACCACGTCTCTAAACAATGTATAAGTGCATACAATTCCTTATCATACGTGGAGTAATTCAAAATAGGCCCAGTAATTTTCTCACTAAAGTATGCAACAGGTTTACTATCTTGCATCAAAACACCACCAATGCCTATACCACTAGCATCACATTCAAGCTCAAAAATCTTATCAAAATTAGGTAATTGCAGCAATGGTGCATGTGTAAGTTTATCCTTCAAAGCATCAAAAGGCTCATGCTGTACCTTACCCCAATGGAAATCAATGCCCTTCTTTGTCAACTCATGCAAAGGTGCAGCAATGGTGCTGAAATCTTTGACAAAGCGGCGGTAGAAACCTGCAAGACCAAGAAAACTTCTCACCTGTGTGATAGTTTTTGGTACAGGCCAGCTCTTTATGGCTTCAATCTTCGCCTCATCCACCTCAATTCCCTATGGAGTCACAACATAGCCAAGAAAAGAGACTCGATCCGTGCAAAAGATGCACTTCTCAAGGTTACCAAATAAACGTGCATCTCATAAAGCATCAAAAACAACACGCAAATGATTCATATGTTCATCTATAGATTTGCTATAAATCAAGATATCATCAAAGTAAACTACCACAAATTTGCCAATGAAAGCTCTTAAAACCTCATTCATCAAGCGCATGAAAGTACTAGGTGCATTAGTTAAATCAAAAGGCATTACTAACCACTCATATAATCCAAATTTGGTTTTAAAAGTTGTTTTCCATTCATCTCCAAGTTTCATTCTAATTTGATGGTAGCCACTATGCAAATCAATTTTAGTGAAAATTATAGCACCACATAAAAAAGTTATGCCCGTTTTACCGAAGGGGGTCGGAGTCGGTTTTCAGAAACCCGAGTCGGGTTAGGGGTCGGGTTTGGAATCGGGTAAGATTTTTTTTGGCGGCGTGGATGCAGCGGAAAGTGGAATTTGTGGGGATTGGTTCGAGGTGTTTGAGGGTGGGATTAGGGTGGGTGTATCGATCAATCAACCCTAGCACACAAAGCCGATAGAACAGAGAATGGTGAAGGGGATGGCAGCTAGGGTTGCAAGGGAAACACTACTGATGACAAAAACACAAACTAAACCAGCGACTAAACAAAAACTAGGGCACAAACTCAACACTACGGACTCTGAAATTGAAATATGCAAAGGCTAAACACGTGGTTATGGGCGGAGGGGAAATTTTTTTTTGGCTTTTCTGTGGATGATAGGATGAACACAAAACGAAATTAACTAAGGGTAGTGCGAACCTAACGGTGCACCTGAAGCTCTGATTACCACTTGATGTGGACAAGAGTTCCCGATCTTCCAAAAGGTTCTGGATACGTTGATTTGATCGGAGGTGACACACAAATCGATCCGGCTTCAGAACAGCACGTTCTAAACCCCGCAATCGCAGCACGACGTCTCCTCTGGTTATCAACCGTCCTAAAACGATCGACCTCACGAAGAAGGCTAATCCCTGCCTGCGAATCAAGAACACAAGCAAGAACAAAGAAGAAGGCAACACAATTGCAGATGTATTATGAATCTCACGAAGTTGGGGTCTCACAAACCGTGATGACGGCGAAACTATTATGAACAGAATAATCTAAGCAAAACTCAAACCCTACTGGTGCGGTATGAAGACCCTAGGGTCATGCAAGACCCTCTGGATGCACCCCTAATTGGGCTCAACTAGATACAAAGCCCAAAGGTCAAAAACAGGCGACGCAGCACCGAAACAGATTCTGGACCCTCTCTTGTTTCGACGATTCCTGATGACTCTGGATGAATTTTGATATGAGACAGGCGGCATTGAAAAGGTCTTCTTCTTATCTTTCCGTGCATATGTAGAACGTCCAAATCCGAGTCCGTATGCGTCCTGAGCATCCGTTTTAGTGAAGACTGGTCCTGAACCCCAAAACTGAATCGAAATCGATTTTGGTTGGGCCTCCACCTTGGCTTCCACGTCCTTGCTGGTCCTCCACGTCTCCATGTCCTTCTCCCATCATCTCCTGGTCCTCTCCATGGTTCCTAATTATAATATAATTATTAGGTAGCAAACCATTCTCAAAAGTGACATATAATGAAGAACGTAGGAACGAGCTCACCTCTAAATTTAGTCGTCGTGCACGAGCTCTAGTCATTGGACCTTGCAAGTCCAGAATTAGAGGAGTGTTGCATGTATCCTTAGGAGTGATGTCCTCATCACTTACTTCTTGACAGTAAGCACTCATATGGTCATCCACACAGTTCCAATCCTTAGTGACCTGATTAATAACCAAAGCCGAGTCACCAAACACATCAAGGCGCTTGATGCCAAATGCACAGACCGTGTAGAAGGGCTTCATACTTTGCAGCATTTTTGGACATGCAAAACATCACCTGAAGGACATATCAAAGCTTCTCTCCAGTGGGTGGGATAAACTCAACTCCCGCACCAGCTCCTTGTAATTGAAGAGACCCATCGAAGTACATTTTCCAATACTCGATGTCTTGTGCAGTAGGTGGGTTTTGAATCTCTGTCCACTCAGCAACAAAATCAGCTAGCGCTTGTCCCTTTATAGTCGACCGAGGTGCGACCATGATGGTATATTGACCAAGTTCGACTGCCTACTTGGCGATTTTTCCTTTGGCTTCTCGGTTGTGCAACACTGTGCCGAGTGCGAAGGAGGTCTGGACTTTGATTGGATGAGCTTGAAAATAATGCTTCAACTTCCTGGAGGTGAACAACAATGCATACAATAACTTCAAGATCTATTGGTATTTTACCTTAGAGCCGCCAAGGACCTCGCTCACAAAATAGACCGGGTGTTGCACTTTTTGTATATGTCCCTCTTCTTCTCGGTCGACCGTTAAAACAGTACTCACAACTTGAGTTGTGGTTGATATGTAAAGTTGAAGTTTTTCTCCTGGCTCCGGAGGCACCAATACTGGAATGCTGCTGAGGTAAACCTTCAACTCGTCCAATGCGGACTGCGCCTCTTCGGTCCAAACAAAGTCTTCCTACTTTTTAAGCAGTCTGAAAAGTGGTAACCCTCTAACCCCCAGTCGGAAAATAAAGCGACTCAAGGATGCCATGCATCCGGTCAGCTTCTGTATATTCCTTTGAGAAGTAGGTGGTCCCATACTAAGGATTGCCTTGATTTTATCTGTGTTGGCCTCTATACCTCGTTTCGAAACGATGTAACCAAGTAGCTTTCCCGAAGGAACCCCCAAAACACACTTCTTAGGATTCAGCTTTATTGAATAATGCTTGTCAAAGGTTTCTTCCAGGTCAGAAATAAGCCCTTCCATGTTCCGGGTCTTGACGACGATGTCATCAACATATGCTTCTGTGTTCCGACCGATCTGAGTAGCAAGGCAGCGTCGAATACCTCGTTGGTAAGTCGTGCCAGCGTTCTTCAGACCGAAAGGCATTGTGATATAGCAATAGGTGCCGAAGGGTGTTATAAAGGAAGTTTTAATCTGATCTTCGACCTTCAGTGGGATCTGGTGATAGCCTGAATAGGCATCCAGAAAGCTCAAGAGCTCACACCCGTCTATCGAGTCTACAATCTGATCAATACGTGGAAGAGCGAAGGGGTCTTTAGGACAGACCTTGTTGAGATCAGTATAATCAACACACATCCTCCATTCTTTATTCTTCTTGGATACAAGGACTAGATTTTCTAACCAGTCGGGATGATACACCTCCTTTATAAACTTAGCATCTAATAGTCTAACTATCTCCTTCTTCATGGCATCCTTGCGATCTTGTGCGAATCCTCTAAGCCTTTGCCGAACAGGGGTAGCCCCAGGGGGTACCCTTAACTTGTGCTCAATCTTTTCCCTAGGAACTCCCGGCATGTCAGATGGTTTCCATGCAAAGATGTCCCTATTTTCCTGGAGGAAAAGAGTGAGCACGAGTTATTTCTCGTCGAGGTTGGCCCCAGCATAAGTTACCTTATCGGGGTCCTCAGGATCGAGCATGATTTCCTTGGTTTGGATGTCGTCGGTCTAGATCTTGTCTTTGGTAGGCTTCTTTGTTGGAACCGCCGCTCCGGTCTGCTCCTCCATGCCGACTGCTTGCTGGATCTCCTTTTGGTCGGACAACATCAACTGTTTATTGGCCATCTCATAACTCTGTACATTGCAATTAAAAGAATTCCAAAGATCAAAGTGGAGGGAGATTATTCCGTTTGGGCCTGGCATCTTGAGGGTGAGATATAGATAATGCGGGATAGCCATGAATTTAGCCATAGCCGGTCGACCGATGATAGCATGATATGCTGATTCAAAATCCGCCCCCTGGAAGAGAATGCGCTCGGTCCTGAAATTCTCACGGGTCCCAAAGGTGACCAGCAGACTGATCGATCTAATAGGAACTGAAGTCTTGCCCGGTACAATCCCGTGGAAAGGTGAAGAACTCGGCTGAAGATCATTGATTGACAGACCGATCTCTTTGAGAGTCTTGGTGAAGATTAAGTCCAAAATACTTCCTCCATCAATGAGTACTTTGTTGAACTTTACCTCCTTCATTGTAGCAGCAAGCACCAGTGGGTATCGACCCGGCTTTGGGATGTGCTTGGGATGATCCGACCGATCAAAGGTGATTGGCATCTCAGACCACCACATGAATTGAGGTGCAGCCGGTTCCACCGAGTTGATCTCCCGAAGTTCCAGCTATTGCTTGCGCTTGGACATGTAGGCATCCGGGCCAACGAAGATGAAGTTGACTTCCTTGCGGGGCTCCTCGAACTCTCCTGAGTCGTCCTTGTCACCATCGTCATTGGTCTTGTCTTTGCTATTGCGCCTCGTGGGATCTTTAGCCACCTTGAGTGCAACCGTTGCAAAACCCTTCAGTCGATAGCAATCCTTTGCTTTATGGTTTCCCTTTGGGTGCCAAAGGCATGGGTCACTCAGCAGCTCATCTGTGGATGGTTGGTTTGTTCGAGGGTTCTTCTGAAGTCGGTCCACTGTGTGAACCACGTTATCAGGCTTCCTCTTCTTGTCCTTCTTGGAGGACTCAGGCTTGTCCGACCGCTTCTCTTTGCCTTTTCCCTGGATGTCATCCAATGCCGAATCACCAGACGCGAACTTGTCAGCGATCTTGAAGCACTCTTGAGCGGTCAGCTTGAGGTCATGATTCCTCCGACCGATCTCACAAACCAAATCATCTCTACGGATCCCTCCTTGGAAGGCAGCAATGATTTATTGGTCCGGGACGTTTGGGATCTCAGTCTTCTTAGCGCAAAATCGCTTGATTTAGTCACGAAGAAGTTCATCGGTCTCCTGCTTGATCCGAGTGAGGTCGAAGTGGTTGCCCAGTCGATTGCAGGTAGCTTGGAAACTTTCTATGAGCTTCCTGTTGAGGTCTCCCCAAGATGTGATTGACTCCTCTGGAAGAGACGTGAGCCATATCCGAACAACTGGATCCAGGAAGACCGGGAGGTAATTAGCCATTACATAGGAATCACCTCTAGTCGACCGAATCGTTGTGCTATAAAGCTGTAGCCGAGAGCCATCATATTTTTTGATGGGGACCGGCTTGAATCCTTTTGGCCATCGAGCTATACGAAGCCTAGGGATGTAAGCTTTGATGCCATCGATCTCATCGTCGGCCGGCGTCATCGATTGCCTATGCCAGTCTGGAGACAGAGTTGCATGACAGCCGTGTCGCGGACCAATATCATCATCATGACGTTGATGCCGATGGTCGTTATCATCGTTATCACGCCGATCCCGATCGTCACGTCGACGACGGTCGTCACGGTTATGCCTTGGAGGAGGATCTTGACAGTCCTCTCATCGGTTGTCCCGTCGGTCATCCCGTCGGTCATCCGTTCTCCAGTCACGGCGTTCTTCCTCATAGCGTCGGTTATCCCGAGCGTGTTCTTCATAGTGAGAGTTGATGGTATCTTGTCCATCACAGAGACTGAGAGAATTTCTTAGATCTTCACGCCTATGCTGACCTCGCGAAGATACGTGACTAGAGCTATTGACCGACTGAGATTTTGCAGCCTCTTGAGCAGCAGCGGCCTTAAGCATAGCCACCGCCTTCTGCATCGTAGGGGTCAGATAATTCTTGTCAACCATTAGAGTGTCAAGCAAGGTTTTGGCCCCTGTGATGTTATTTCGAGGAGTGTGATAGACCTTGATGCCATCCACTTCGAGTTCTGGACCAAGATCCAGTCGGCGTGCGTTGCGTGAACCGCGCGACCCTCTTGGTCGATGGCGGTGTCCGACCAATAAGTCATCAGCTGGAGGGTCCACCTCCTGTTGACCTCATTCGGCTAGTTGATTCGGGTGCCCATCAATGGGGTTACCTTCATGTTCACCATATTGGTCACCATCTTGGTCTCCATCTGCGGGATCTGCTATATCTACCATGTTGACAGTATGGGGATATAGGTAAGCGGATCCGATCGAGTCCTCATCAAAAGACCGATCCGATTTTGAATCGTTCCCGAAGGAAGGATCTTCTTCCTCACATCCGAGTGGAACCAATGCAGGGATCATGCCAGACAAACTCGGTGATCGCGCCATGGAAACTGCTGCGGCCGAGTCGGATCTGTGGTTCTCCAGACCTAGATCTTGAAGTCCCGGCGAGCCTTGTCCCCTTCCTGGTGTGCCAACTATCGAAGCTTGAGATCGGCAGTAAAATGTATAGGGCTACGTCGAGACTAAGAACTATGATGGTAACACAAGACGCGGAGTTATACAGGTTCAGGCCCTCTCGATGAGAGTAAAAACCCTACGTCCTGTGTTCTATGTATTGTATGATGTTTGCGGAAAAACTTGTCCCCCGATGAGGGATACCCTGCCGCCTTATATATCCGGTCGGTTATGGGGTACATGAAGAGTCCTAGTCATAATCCACAAAGATTTACATAGAAAATCTATCTCTACATGCCGTGTGCTCCAAGTTGAGTCGGTCGGCTTCCTTGTTGATGAAGTACCCGGTCGGCTACCGACTTAGTCTTGTATGAGGATACCCGTAAGGCAAGTATCCCACATCAAGAAATACCGCTTATAAGATGGATATCCTTGGAGGACTTTGTTTCTCATTGCTTCAATTTTTTTGGGCAAAATCTTCAAATCCTCTCAAAGCCGATATGCTCATGATGAAAAAAAATAAATATTTTGGAGCCTTTTCAAAGATTCTCCATGATGGTTCATGGGCATCCAAAAAGATTGTAATTCCTTCTCATAACTTGCCATGTTGATATTGTAAGCAATTGTCTTCACAATATGATTCTCCTCAAGTATATGTTGGCCTTGTTCCTTTTGTCATTTACTTCATTTGGTACATTTTGTTTCCTTTGATCTTCATCCACCACATAGGCAAATTTCCTAAACCATTGAGATAGAACAAAGAAACTACTAAGATACTTGATAGACATGTTAGTCTCATGTACCAATGACATAGTATATGTTCCCCCTAAATTTGTGCATTCAAGTATTTGAATTACTTTGACAAACATGCAAATAGTCAAAATAACCCGGGAAGGAACAAATCCTATATCTTGGGTTGTGGCAAAATAAAATAAATTTGAGAGAAACAACATGCCATAAGCCATATGAAAAGAAGAACGATTTTAACCCTCCTTTTTTTTAAAACTCTCTATGAAAAGGTTGATCGGCACTGCCGATCAGGCTGATCGGCACTGCTGATGCTGGCATGACAGAAGCCAGAGAGCTGTCTCGGCAATACAGTGCCTCTGGGAGAGAGGATCGGCACTGCTGGTGAAGACCATCGGCACTGCTGATGTGTGTGAAAACAGAGGACTGACAGAAATGAAATGGATAAGAATTTTGAGCATTTGACTTTACCAAAACCTGTAATTTATTCCCCTCTATATGAAGAAAGACATTAAATCATGTAGATTGTTTGAAAAAGATAACATGAAGCATAACAATCTACCATATAAGCAAATCCTAATGTATAATATGACAATCATGATGAGCGCATAAATTTTTTTCATCCAAGACCACAAAGAACAACTAGTGTATGTGTCAAGACATGATTGGTGATATAGAGCAACATGCAAAAACATAGAATGAAATCTAGTTGCTCTTTATCATTAGGAAAGAGAGAACTTATATAAGACATAGAGATAGTTACCTCAAATGTTCTCAACAATTTGAGAGCTTGGGTCTTTTGTATGTGCAAACCATCAAGAATATATACCAAGCTCGAAATCCCGCCATGATGTCCAACTCAACCATTGACAAGAATAGATACAAAATCTTCAATGGTTATAAACTTTTCATGCATGGTCATAGTTGGATTTCCTCTTTATTGTCAAACAATCATCATTCATGTTGAACTTGCACTAATAGGACTTAATCATCATCATTATAATATAGCAAGTCATATTTGATCCCTCCACAAGCTTATTCATGGTAGACCCACCATCTTGCCTTGAGCAACCAAATACCATCGGCTCAAGCTCTTGCCCATGTCTACCAATATCTTGAAGAGGTTTGACATTGCTTCAAATTTTCTTCCACCAAGTCTTTTTGAGCTTTACTATTCATGTTTGATCTTCTCAATTCCCTTGCACATGGTTAGTCTTACAACAATATTTTCATTGCAAAGGGAAGACAAATAAGTTCTTCATGATCCTTAATTAAACAAATTAAAAAGATGAACTCTTTACACTTAGTAATAAAAGAAGCATGAGTATCTCATTGTCTCAAGGATGATCAAAAGAATGCTCATAATTAAACCAAAGCTCCATTAATACAAATTTAAGTAAGGTGATGAGTCACTTGAGTTTACTCTTTTATGAATCATAAACACCACCATAACTCATACATACAAAAATATATGGTTCTAGTTGAAACACTCACTTGATGCTAGAATAGGACCAAAAATGGTCAAGATAGTTTTCAAAGAATTTTTTTTAAAAAATCAAATACCATTTTTAAAACCATTGGTCTTGTAAAATAATTTTAAACACCAAAAGATTGACAACGATCAATTAGAGAAATTGGCAAAATAATTTATTTTGAAAGCTTTTCTATAAACGGTTTGTTTTGATATAATAAAACATATTGTTTGCAAATCACATTTTTGTTTTAACAAATGAATATGTTCAAACACTGTTAAGCAATTTTGCAAACCATTCTTAATATTTTGAGGTTTACTTAAAAAGCTTTTCAAAAACTATTATAGCGTCAATAAGAATTCATTCTGATTTTAGGGTTGCAATATATATGGAATGATATAGTACCTCCCTAAACATGGTAACCAACACTTTTCTCAAATTTGTACAAATGAAGTGTGCAAGCAACATACATGGATGATATACATGAACAATGAATTAAGCCTACACAAGGCTAGAACATAGATACTTTCAATGTAAATACTTGTTACCGAGATGACATTGGTTGGGGTTGTAGACCATTAATATTTATACTTGACATTCTTTCCATAAGTGATGACGAACACCAATATGAAAGGATCTTGACTTAAGATGTTAAACATAAATCATATCAAGTGTGTAAAGTCTTCAATGCATCTCCAAGTACCTATTAAGCAAATCAAGCATTTCATGGCACCCAAGTGACATTGAGTCCTAGTATGTTAGTCAGAAGAGATTTAGGCACCCAAATGGCCTTTGTATTAGGATTATGTGAACTAACAACATTTGTGATAATATTAACACTTCTAGCTTTCTTAGCCAAATGATGATCATGGAAAGGAATAGGCTTAGGAATGTTACCCATGGGACAATTTTTACCAATATGTCCCTTTTCTCGGCAAGTGTAGCAAATACGCTTCTTATTCATGCTAGACACTTTCTTATCTTGCTTCTTAATTGTTGCTTCCTTGTCGGTGAGCCTCTTCTTGGATGACTCAAAATCCTCATTTGTTATGTTTGGGCATGAAACAATTTCATGACTCTTCTCATGACATCTATAACATTTCCTTTTGCTTCTTCTTGTTTTCTTCTTCGGAAGTGTAGTTTCATCATCAATCTTCATGAAACACATACAGGCATAGTTTCCCATGTTTGAACACTTGAAACACTTAACATGAGCTAACTTCCTTTTCTTTTGTTGATTGTTGCCCATGTTAGACTTGAAGTTCTTCTTGTGATTTTTGTTGACTTCATGACCCTTGTGCTTCACTTTTTCACCTATGCAATCAAAGTCACATGTAGTGCTCGGGGAAATATTTTCTTGGGAGTGACAAGGGTTACCACATAAATCATTGCAATAAGTAGATACCAAGTAGAAGAGTAGAGGTGTAGGAGGAGGAGTTCAGGATGCTGGCTCATTCAACTTGTGCCTTGGGGATGGAGCTCCTGCATGAGTAATCTCATTCATCTTTGGGTCCGGGTAACATGTAGTGGAATCTTTGCCCAAGTAATAAATGAGTATTTCTATCCTTTTATTCTGCGGGATCCTCGTACATAACTTTATATTGCTTTGCAGCATTATCTTGTTATGTTTACCAATTCTAGAACTGGTATGAAAGTCTATGTTTAGACGTGGTGTTTAGACTTAGCTTTCCTGGGATTGCATTCGTCCCCACGGGCTGTGTGGTAGGCGGCAGGTGGTGACAGCCCTGTCCGTCGAATATTGAATTCCACCACGTTCGGGAAGTCTCAAGCAGGGTTGTCTAGCGTTAACGTGCCCACTAGTATTTGTGGTTAGTTATCGACCCTTACCTGTGGATCGTTATCGTGCCCCGAAGCATATATTTGGAAATAGAATCCTCACTAAGTTACTTGGATAGAGTTCACTACATTAGATTACCTGGTCCGGGGACTTCTTCTCCCTATAGAGTACACTTTGTTCTACCCCTTCATCGCTAGGACTTGATAGATTAGGAGTGACACTCTACTCGTTCCCTGTGGAAATCGATACTCTGTAATACTCCCGGGTGAAGGCTATGTCGGCATCTGTACGCTTGCAGATATTTCCTGTTAGGCTTAAGAACCACCAACAAGCTTTCTGATGCCGTTGCTGAGGAACCGCCAACAAGCTTTCTGTCTATGGTACAACCTTTGAGGCATGTTTGAACAATTTAGAGAAAGTCTTAACAAGATGCAAAGAGAAAGACCTTGTTCTCAACTGGGAGAAGTGCCATTTCATGGTGAAAGAAGGAATTGTCCTAGGACACAAGATCTCGTCAAAAGGGATAGAGGTGGATAAAGCAAAAATAGAGGTGATCGACTCCTTGCCACCACCATCTAATGTCATGGGAATCCGTAGTTTCCTTGGCCATGCCGGTTTCTATTGGAGATTTATCAAGAATTTCTCTCAAATATCCAGACCCTAGACAAACCTCCTGGCCAAGGACACTCTGTTCAACTTCGATGAAGAATGCATGGCAACATTTGAGAGGCTAAAGAAGGCCTTAGTCACAGCCCCTATTATCCAGCCACCAAATTGGGAGTTACCCTTCGAGATCATGTGCGACGCAAGTGATTACACCGTTGGAGCTGTCTTAGGAAATCTGGGATAAAAGGGGAGTTGAGATGCTAAGCCCCGACTCATTCGTTGGATCCTTCTCCTTCAAGAATTCGTGCGGTGCAATCAACACTGAGCAAGACAATATCTGGGGCTGCCAGTTCGATACCTAGCCAGGAAAGAAGTGACCGGTAGCGCACTAACCGGCAGGCAACTCCGCCGACCGCATCAAGGCGAAGGCCCATTGAGTTTTGGTGAGATATGTGCTTGCAGAGTCAAAAGAGCCAACAATATGCAAAAACATGAAGAAACGCCCCGTTGGCCCATTCTGTCATAAAACAGCAGGCTGACAGGGTCGTATGAGGCAGAAATCAGGGCCCGACAGAGTCGTGATGGCTGAAATCAGAACCCAACCAACAGGGTCATATCAGGCTGAAATTAGCCACCCGGTGGGTCTAAATAGGGTCATCATGAGGCTGATCATCCAACCCGACCAATCCTGCAAAAGACCCCACCATGAAGCTGTTTTCTTCCCCCGGACTAAAAGCAATAGAATATGGCTAAGGAAAAAGGGTCCACAAGTGGCCAAACCGGGAGAAGTCATGGGGCGACTCAGAGGGGGCTCGGCACCCGGCCCGGCCTGCCGCCCGGCCACCCATGCTGCCCGGCCTGGGTATGCCATCCAGGGTTGCTAACCCATGAGGCCCATGAAGCCTACTGGCCCCAAAATGAAGAAGTCGGTAGCCACCGACCCAACAACCGACATTGGGGTAAAATCTGAGCTATCCGAGGGAAGTCGGTCAGGAAACCGACATAATCCAAGGGCTGCCCGGCCTGGGTCGCCGCCCGACCTGACATGCCGCCCGACACACGTGGCCGCCCGACGTGGCCTGCCGCCCGGCGGACCGACTTTTGCCCACCGACTCTCCTTCACCTATAAATGCATGCCAGCCCATTGCCATGGGGGGAGAGTGAAGGATTTCTGAAGAAATAAGTACTAGTTCCAAATTTTACCCAAGTAGAAGAGTAGAGGTGTAGGAGGAGGAGTTCAGGATGCTAGCTCCTTCAACTTGTGCCTCGGGGATGGAGCTCCTGCATGAGTAATCTCCCTCGTCTTCAGGGCCAGGTAACATGTAGTGGAATCTTTGCCCAAGTAATAATGTGAGTATTTCTATCCTTTTATTCTGCGGGATCCTTGTACATAACTTTATATTGCTTTGCAGCATTATCTTGTTATGTTTACCAATTCTAGAACTGGTATGAAAGTCTATGTTTAGACGTGGTGTTTAGACTTAGCTTTCCTGGGATTGCATTCGTCCCCATGCGCTGTGTGGTAGGCCGTAGATGGTGACAACCCTGTCCGTCCAATATTGAATTCCACCACGTTCGGGAAGTCTCAAGCAGGGTTGTCTAGCGTTAACGTGCCCACTAGTATTTGTGGTTAGTTATCGACCCTTACCTGTGGATTGTTATCATGCCCCGAAGTAGATATTTGGAAATAGAATCCTCACTAAGTTACTTGGATAGAGTTCACTACATTAGATTACCTGGCCCGGGGACTTCTTCTCCCTATATAGTACACTTTGTTCTGCCCCTTCATCGCTAGGACTTGATTGATTAGGAGTGACACTCTACTCGTTCCCTATGGAAATCGATACTCTGGAATACTCCCGGTGAAGGCTACGTCAGCATCTATATGCTTGCAGATTTTTCCTGTTAGGCTTAAGAACCGCCAACAATTACCATGATCAGCATCCAGACGCCGACCTACGCAATGGTATACCGCCACGTGATGCGCGGGTTCGATTGGAAAGCAAATACCAAAGAGGGACGATACGGGCCGCCGAGAATATGAGGATGAACGACGCCGTCGCGGTTTCATCGATGATCGGTACTACGAGCGCAACAATAGGAGAGCCACCTAGAGACGATCGATACCACGATCGAGGGACGAGGTTCGCCACGAGGATAGATCCCACCTAGAAGCTGGTCGTGAGCGGGAGCGAACCCCCATCCTCGAAGACTATGACGATGAGGCTGGAATTCAAGCCTTCACTCGGGAGCTTCGGACCGTCAGTTGGCCTGTCGGTTTCAAACCAGTCGGCATCGAAAAGTATGACGGCAAGACAGATCCGCGTGACTAGCTTCACGTCTACTCAATCACCATACGAGCACTCAGCGGCGATAGTTTTGTCATGGCCAACTATTTGCATGTATGTCTGGTTCCAGTGGCTAGAACCTGGCTCACTAATCTGCCCGACAATTCAATAAGTTCTTGGGTAGAGCTTTGTCGGTAGTTTACCGCCAACTTTCAAGCTACCTTTGACAGGCCGGGGAATCATTGGGACCTCACCCGGATCAATCAGCAGGACCGGGAGCCGTTGGAAGAGTACATCCAACGCTTCTGCCGAGTCAAGAATACCATCCCTAATGTCTCAGACGCTCAAGTCATTGCCGCCTTTCAGAGTGGACTTCGTGATGATGATTTGATCAAGAAGATCGACAGGTTGGATGCCGCTGGAGGGTTGTCGGGCAAGTAACTCTTCACCATGGCTGACAAATACGCGGCTGGCAACTCGGCTTTGTTCCAAGTCCGCCAATACAAAGATGAGGCACCCCGGAACCGAATCAGTTGGGACCGTCTGACCAAAATAAGGATGGCAATAGGAAGCACAAGCAAGACCGGACGGTGGCCAACACGGAGCGCCCCACCAGGAAGAAACAAGTCACTCGGGATGACTTTGACAAAATTGTTGATGGTCCTTGTCTGTTACATGATGGCGCTCACAAAGCCAGGGAGTGCTTTAAGCTGAAGAACTTTGCACATCATGCTTTGAAAGTCTGAAAAGACCGCCCCTGGATCTCCAAGGGTGGCATAGAAGATTCGGATAAGGACAACCAAGATGAGGATAAGGTGGAATTCCAGGATCCCGAACGTGAGGTCAACTACATCTACAACATGTCCATGGTAGATTCAAAGCGCCAGCAGAAGATCCTATATAGAGAGGTCCATTCGGTCTCACCAACGGTCCCTCATTACTTACGCTGGTCCGAGGTTCCAATTACCGTCGATCGGTCAGACCACCCAGATTATATCCCCAGGCCCGGGAAATACCCCTTAGTACTGATGCTGACTGTCAACCGAGTTTGGCTAAATAGGGTCCTGGTGGACGGCGGTAGCAGTTTGGACATCCTCTTCATGAAAACTTTCAAGGAGCTCGGCATACCTTTGACTGACCTCAAGCCTAGCCGATCGTCGTTCCACGGCGTGATCCCTGGCACGCAGATAGTTCCCGTGGGACAAATCACTCTGCCAGTGACTTCCCGCACTCGGATGAATTACAAGATTGAGCGCATTACCTTTAAGGTCGCCGACCTCGATTCTACATACCACACCATCATAGGGCGGCCAGCCATCGCCAAGTTCATGGCCATACCTCATTACCCATATATGATGATGAAGCTGCCAGGACCGAATGGAGTCATTTCACTTCGTTCGGATGTCCGGACATCATATGACTGCGACAATGGTAGTTGTGAGTTGACAGAAAAGAAGGTGGCGGCATCAGAGCTGGCCGAGTTGAAGACAGCGATCGCAACGATGGATGAGGCCATGCTTGACCCACTCCCCAAGAAGGCACTGATGGCCACGATAGAGACGGATGCCGTGGTTTCCAAGAAGATTCACCTAGATGATATTGATGTATCCAAGACCACCAATATTGGGGTCAATTTAGGTGATAAATAGGAAAGCGCGCTCATCCTTTTTCTTAGAGATAATAAAGACATATTTGCATGGAAACCCTCTGATATGCCGGGTGTTCCAAGGGAAAAGGCTGAGCACAAACTTCATGTTCAAGAAAATGCCAAGCTCGTAAGGCAGTGACTTAGATGATTTTGGCAGGACGGAAAGGACGTGATTAGAAAAGAAATTGACCGACTGCTGGCAGCCAGTTTTATTAAGGAAGTCTTTCACCCTGACTGGTTAGCCAACCCAGTCCTAGTGCGAAAGAAGAATAAAGAGTGGCGGATGTGTGTAGATTATATTGGCCTTAACCAAGCCTGCCCGTAAGATCCATTCACCCTCCCATGTATTGATCAGGTGGTTGATTCAACGGCTGGATGTCCTTTATTGTGCTTCTTAGATGCCTATTTAGGGTACCATCAGATTCCCTTAAGTCAATCTGACCAGCTTAAAACTTTGCTCATCACGCGCATTCTGGGCTTTTTGTACCACAACAATGCCCTTTGGTCTGAAAAACGCTGGTGCCACCTACCAGCGAACCATGCAACGATGCATGGACAGCCAGATAGGAAGAAACATCAAGGCCTACATGGACGACGTGGTGGTTAAAAACCGGCTATTCTCCGACTTGATATCTGACTTGGATGAAACATTTGGGAACCTTCACAAATACAACATGAATCTTAATCCAGAAAAATGTGTCTTCAGCATCTCATCAGGAAAATTATTCGGTTTTCTACTGTCACATAGAGGGATTGAAGCAAATCCAGAAAAGGTAAACGCCATATTATGAATGGGATCCCTGCATTCGCAAAAGGACATTCAAAAGCTAACCGGCTGCATGGCAGCACTCAGTCGGTTCGTGTCACGACTCGGCGTCCGGGGACTACCTTTCTTCTGGCTACTCAAGAAACAAGAATCATTCATTTGCAACGATGATGCACAGAACACTCTAGACGACTTTAAGGCCTACATTAGCGGTCCTTTGGTATTAACCCCCCAGAGCCAAAGGAACCTTTGTAGCTGCACATCTCCGCAACAGTACATGTGGTCACCATGGTGCTGGCGGTGGAACGGGCGAAAGATGGCAAGGCTCAAAAGGTGCAACGACCGGTTTATTTCATCAGGCAGGTCTTATCAGAATCCAAGCTACTGTATTTTCAGCTTTAAAAGTTAGTTTATGCATAACTGATGACATCTAGGAAGTTGAAGCACTACTTTGAGGACCATCCAATCGTGGTCCATACATCATTCGGTTTGGGTGAATTGCTCCACAACCGACAAGCAACCGGAAAAATAGCCAAGTGGGCCATCGAGCTTGGATCATATGATATTACCTTCAAACCTCACGACGCGATCAAAGGTGAGGCGCTGTCCGACTTTGTCGCCGAGTGGACAGGATGCAAATTACCACCCGCCCTGCAAGAACTAAGCCATTGGATAATGACGTTTGATGGTTCCTTACAATTGGAGGGCGTCGGAGCAGAGGTCGTATTGACATCCCCAGATGGTGCTATGTTTCGGTACATTCTCTGAATGCACTTCCGCGCATCTAACAACGCCGCAGAGTATGAAGCCTTGTTACATGGGCTAAGAACAGCTGTGTCACTCGGCATCCAAAGATTAAGCATCTCTGGTGATTTGGCATTAGTAATTAATCAAGTCACAAAGGAGTGGTGTTGTTCCCATGAGAGCATGACAGCCTACTGCACTGAAGTTTGAAACCTAGAAGATAAGTTTGATGGCATCGAGTATAAACATGTCCTCCGTAAGTATAATGAAGAGGCGGACAAACTGGCCAAGCTTGGGTCCAGCAGATCTAAAATACCTGATGGAGTATTCCTCGATGATTTACACAAGCCATATGTACTACCCCAGCAAACTGTGGTGCAGTCGGCACCAAAGCAAGGAGCAACATCTCAAGTGGCTGTCATCCAAGTAGATTGGCGCACTCCATTTACTGAATATTTAGACCGCGGTACGTTACTAACCGATAAAGACGAAGCCCTCCAACTTATTTGTAAGTCCTGATCATACTGCATGGTCGACCACCACCTGTACAAGCAAAGTCCACATGGGATATTGATGAAATGCTTGTCACGAGATGAGGGCATATCTATACTAGGAGAAATTCATGCCGGCATATGTGGGAATCACGCGGGCCCATCTATGATTGCGGCCAAAGCAATGAGGTAAGGATTTTATTGGCCGACCGCTTGTGCTGACGCTAAAGACATTGTCCGGAAGTGTGAGGGCTGCTAGTTCTTCGCCCGCCAGATGCACGTACCCGCCACTGAGCTTCAAAAGATAACAATAACTTGGTCGTTTTCAGTATGGGGCTTGGATATTATTGGACCTTTCATGAAGGCTCAAGGAGGTTTCACTCACCTATTCGTGGCGGTGGACAAATTTTCTAAATGGATTGAAGCAAAACCAGTTGGCAAGATTTCGACGAAGAAGGCCATCAAATTTATGGCCGAAATAGTCACTCGGTTCGGCGCCTCATACAAGATCATTACTGACAATGGTAGTCAATTCATGGCAGAAGAGTTTAAATAGTTCGCGGGCCGGGTGGGCTTCAAGATCGGCTATGCCTCGGCTGCCCATCCGCGGAGTAATGGCCAGGTTGAGAGGGCAAACGGCCTCCTGTTGTCTGGAATTAAACCCCGTATATTTGATCTATTGGAAAAGTATGCTCGGTGTTGGGTTCGGGAGTTACCATCGGTGTTGTGAGGTCTTAGAACCAATGTAAGTCGTGCCACGGGACACTCCCCCTTTTCTTTGGTTTATGGTTCAGAAGCAATGTTACCAACCGGGTTGTTATTCGCCTCCCCATGCGTGGCAGCATATGAAGAACAAACCTCCAACAGCCGTAGGCGTGATGACCTTCTATTGCTAGAAGAACAACAAGATGCCACTTTGGTTTGGTCGACGAAATATCAACAAAGCCTGAGGCGTTATCATGACAAGAATGTTCGATCACGGGGTTGGTAAGCACAAGCTGTCGGCTCCATGGGAAGGACCTTTTATTGTAAAGGAAGTCACTCGGCCGGGTGCATACCGATTGATGCGCGAGGATGGGTCGGACCTTCAGAGTTCATGGAACATATCACAGCTATGTCATTTCTATGCTTAGTTTTCATAGTTTATTGTAATCTATTAATTTTATATCGTTTACATACATATATATATCATGGTCATGATGCTTTGAATTTATGATTTCTGTGAAATAATTGATGATATTGTATCAATCATGACTCCATATCACCACAACTCGTACATGTCGACCAAGCGGGTTACTTAGTCCCCAGGATTCATGTCGTCTATTGCGGACCAAGGCAATTCTCCCGGTTCACATATGCTTGACCGAGTGGGTTCTTAGTCCCCATGGTTCATATCAGTTATTGGGAGCATTGTTTAGAGGGCTGACATGAGTTGTGTATTGGTTGTGAGTGTTTAACACAAGTTCATACAATACATAAATAAAGCAGCGCGACCCAAGAATTCATTACAAAACTGGTAATGAATCTAGGCCCTAGCGGTCTACTGAACTGAGTTATACTACAGTATTAGTAGTGCAACATAATATCCAGTGAAGTTTTACAAATCCTTACACCTTTGGTAGGGGATCTAACTCTATCTGGTCAGCTAATACATGAGCAGTTTTCTGTGCCTCGGCCACAAGAGATTCGCATTGCTCATCAGAAAGGTCTTCATGGAAACCTTCCGCAACCACATCCAGATCTATGCTGGGGATGTGAGACTTCGCTATAGCCAGAACTTGAGTGCTGGCCAGTTCAGCAACGTGTCACACATGTTCTCTCACTCGGTCTGGAGCCTCCTGCAATCGAGTCAGCAGATCTTGGCACCAAGGTGGTTTTTCCTCGGGAAGATGTACTGAGCGACCATTTCCGCATCTTTCTACATAATTGCAAGAGACCATTGAAGGTTTTCATCACCCTCAATAAATTTCTTCTGCAAAAGCTCATAGGACCTCTTTGACCCTACAGAAGCGCAATAATCACATATGTCCAGGCATATATGAAGTCGACTATAAAGGTATTATGAGAACAATATTTACCTCTTAGACGTTTCTCCACATCTAATTTTTCAGGCTCGAGGGTGGGAACCTTTGCCTTGTAATCTTCCTTGAGGTTCTCAACTTCTTTGAAAGTATGCTGGAATTTGTTTAGCTCATCTATGACCTTTTCGAAAATTCCTTCGGCTTTGGGTAGCTCGGCCTCTAGCTTTATATTTCTCTCCCTCTGAGTCTTTATTGTCCCTTCAGCCTGTATCATTTATAAACATGTCAGTTTACAGAATAATCCCCATGTGTATAGGTATATCAGTTTTTACCTTCTGCTCTCTTTTTCCAATAGGCTTGGGATTCTTGCATAGTTTTGAAGCCATTTTTAAGCTTTGCAAAGTTGTTTTTAACTTCTTTTGAGTCCTAGAGCTGCTTTTCTAAGCCTTGGTTTTCATCTTTTAACGCTTCGGTGGCCAAGGAAGATGACTCTAGTTCTTTTATGCGGCCTCGCTATTTGGCAATTTCTGTTGCCGACTTGGCATCTTCTTTACGCTTCAGCATCAGCGCTTGTGATACCTCTGTACGGGAGAGGTCAAATAATTGTGGCCAGCAAGTAGCATGTAGGGTATGGGGTTGTTTTACAGTCTCCGTACCTTGCAGCTTAAACTGAAGTTCATCCACCTCATCCACCTGGGATGAACGGCTTTCAGATCAATTCAAGCCTTTTCCCTAGCAAGTTGGTCTTCTAGATCTCACGGCTTTTTGCACAGTGCCTTTCTACAAGTTACAAAAGTTTGCTTTTGCTAGCCATATGGATTTTCATGGCCTGCAACAACATTAAGATGTATATGTGTCAATCTACAGCTATATTCAATTATTATTATTATTATTATTCCAGAAGGAAAGTATACCTGGAACAAGTGATAAGCGTTTTCAGTGTGCTCCTCAAAGGTCTTCAAGTCGGCTTGTTCTGCCGACTCGTCAAATCCTGCAACAGTGAATTTGCCAACGTGGTATAACGACCTGGCAGGCGGGGTATCTTCTGGAATGCCTCCTTTCCTGAGGCGCCCCTTCCCGGAGGATCGAGGTCCCGAAGGTGCTGATAACGCAGACACTTGATAATACAACAATGATCCAATATTTAAGTTCATGAGGTTTCAAAAACAGCGGAAGCAAAATAACAACAAGAACTACGAGTTCGACGATACAACATAGTGATGATTCATGCCCGAGGAACCATCACTCTAGCAGCACACAACAGTCACTGCGACGGAAGGTCAGACTCCTAGTGGGCAGTCCAACCCTCAGGGACTTGCACGTCCCAAGGCAACACATCTACAGGCAAATCTATCTCTTCAGGACCTGAAAGCCACATAAGCATAAAGCTTGAGTACTAATTACTCAGCAAGACTTACCCGTCAAACCTAACCATGCCATGGCTCTAATAGGTGGCTTGTTTGAAAGGACTCGCACTAAGCAACCTATTAGTTCTATCAAGTTTTATTTTTCAAGTTAAATGGGTTGAGCTGAAATGTAACTTTAGTTGCAACAATAATAGAACAATACATAAAGTAAGTACAACAATAGAGCATTAATAATAATCAGTAACAACCAATACAAATCCATATCCATAATATCATGTGCAACTACATGATTGCCGTGGTGACCAAGCGGTACTCATTACTATGAGGGACAGCAATTGCAATTGATTTACACTAGCTAGGAAAACCCAAAGTACACGACACATACGCACCAATTAAGGTCGTATATGGCAACCTTTCGCAAGAAAAACCACCGACATCCCGGCCCGGGTGTGGTGACATCGAGCGGGCATGCCGTCCTGCCAACAGTACTTTGCGGTATGGACCGCCCACTCCAGCAGCCGGGGGGTCATAAGACCAACGCACCTTAACCGTCCTTGATGTAAGCAACCTTTAATGCTACATCGGTTTACTAGTGCCCATGAAACTAGCATGCATTCGGTACTGTTCGAAACTTGATCAAGGGGCCGACCACGGATGGGTCCTAGGGTGGGCAAGACAGGGCTACCGCAGTCAAGACCCATGTGTTGCTGCAAACCTACAGATGCATAATCCCTGCTCGGCCATACATCAAAAGTAAACTTCTTTTATAAGTTCAATTTAGTGGTCAAACTATTCCATAGTAATAATTTCTATCGAGACTATTAATTACTAAGCATAGTAGTTTAGTACCGAGCCTACCAGGTTTCTAATAATAGCAATATAGGTCATTTGGGTAACATGCAAGGTGGCTTCCAATTAACTCCTATGACCTAATGCAACAATTAAACATAGACACTAGTAGTGATATAAACTAGCAAAATTTTATAAAGAGGCTAAAGCAAATCGGGGCTTGCCTGGATCCACGCTAGTGTTAGCAACTACAGTCTCTTGCTCTTCAGGCTCTTGGTCCTGCTGGACATCGGGGTCCTGCTCCTGGGTGTCGTTACCTATTGATGAACAATGGATTTAACGGTATTATCGCAACACCATCACATGCAATGATATGATGGATGTATATTGTTTTGGTGTCAACAACCTTATTGACAAGTTCTCGAAGCCATATGCTTCAAAGAAGCCAATTAGAGTTTCGTCATTTTGTGTGTGTTAATCATTTGATTAGGGTTGTTATAGTTTTGAGAACAATTAAGCAATTAAAATAGTAACCAATTGATTCTGGACTTGAGTGATTTATCATGAAGATGGACATATATGAATTGCATTTTTACCAAGTTACAGCCTCTGAATTGTATTATTCTATTTACTAGCATTTAATTAAGTTAAAGCATTACATAATTAATAGAGTATTATATACTGCAGAACTAACTTAACCAAAAATCAGGGTGGTGTATTAGTATGAAGTAACAGTGTATGCAAAAGATTAGAATTAAATTCCATTTCTAGAATTATTAAGGATTTAATTAGTGTTTTGTCACACCCGGTTCCAACGATCAAAACCGAATGCATCTGTATGCGTGCCCAGGAAGGATCAAGTTTTCATGCACATAGGACAATTATTGTGATAAAAGAACAATATCTTTATTAAATTGATAATATTATTACAAAGGTGACCCTAGGTGAAAAGAAAAAGATTACATTGCAGCAGAATAAACTAAGCGTTGACATCCTTCAGCTCCCACAGGAAGTCGACCGGAAGACCGCATGCCTAGACTCCTCCATCGTCTTCATAGTTGTACCTTCATTATCCTGTAGCTGAGCATCAATGTGGGATATAGCAAGGGTGAGTACGTGTTGTACTCAGCAAGTGGGGGAAAAGATGACATGGGGCTAAAGACAAGGAAGGCTTTGAAGGGGGTTTGTTGCATGAGCTTTTAATGTCCTATGCAACCTAATTACTAAGTGCGTTCATCCCAACCATTGATCCACAGGGTACTATTCAAACCAAGTCCAATCCCATTCACCATCCAACCATTCTCAACCATTCCAACCCATAACCAACTAATCTTGTGAGGATTCCACGCCGCTCTTGACCATGAGCACAGCTATCATGATAGTTTGATACTCTGCAGAGTTTGTACCACTTTACCCACAAGTCGTGATTTCATCACCTGTTGCCAGGTGGACTAGAGTCTCCATTTTACCATGCCGGCCAAGCACTAGC
The DNA here is from genome assembly GCA_032690845.1 of Eleusine coracana subsp. coracana. Lineage (NCBI taxonomy): Eukaryota > Viridiplantae > Streptophyta > Magnoliopsida > Poales > Poaceae > Eleusine > Eleusine coracana. The sequence goes on along the minus strand of CM064418.1, from coordinate 19,492,467 downwards.
TCACTTCCTTAGGTGTGCGGCCAGGAGATCACTACGAGACTTTTACAAAGGGTCTCCCAGTACATGCTAGCCACTAAGGTTCCACTCCCGTCCATAAGTGATAGCCCCTCAACAAGCAGCTCATCACCCCAGGAGCCCCCTCTTGAGCCATTCGGATACAAGGACAGTCCTCCTGACTTCCATTCCCCGCTCCACCAAAATGCTGCACCGACACTGGAAGAACTCCTAATTAATCAGCCAAGCTATTCCATAGCAGCCTTGTGATGGCACTGTTGTCCTGGGTTATCGCTCCAAGAACCGAGTCCTAGGATCTACAACAAGCCTACCACCACCAACCATGTGCCCACAGCACCACATCCATTCCATCCGGCTTGCATAGATCCCTAAGTCCATGTTGCTAACATGAATTATCATTCCACCCATGAGTGACATAGTTCATTAATCAAGACTTATATCAACCCAACATCCCACAAGCAACCTAAGCATTATCTACCCACAACCAACCAACTAGTTCAAGGCGACAAGGAAATGGATAAAGCAATAGTAGGGAAACCCTAAAAATAGGTACCCATTCAATTGACACAAGCATGCATTTATACAATAAATGTTATAATAGATATAAGATGCATCAAAGACACTTGCCTGGAAATAGGTGTTGCTGCTCAGATCTTCAAGTCATGCTCTTGCGATTCCAGGAACAACTTGTTCTCTAATTAACGTCACGCAGGCACAACATGCACACAATCATATAAACAAACTAAGAAACAGTACATCAAACAATAATAAAATACTATAAAAGCAATTTCAAAAGATAGTACTCGTTGCTACGATCGCGTGAGCGCAAGAATCATCTAAATCGGAGTTACGAGTAAAAAGTTACGAAGTTTTGAAGGTGCAGGGTTAAAATAGTAAAATTAGCAAATTACTGTAAGACAGTATAAATAAATAATATTAATCACTATGATCGTGTTGGCACAAGAATTACTTAAATCCAGTTACGGTTGAAAAGTTATGAAGGTTTGAAGCTTTAGGGCTAAAACAGTAAAAATTGATAGGTTTAGGGACCTGAAAGTAATTTTAGAAAAGTACAAGGACTAAATTGTAAAATAACAGGGTGAAATATAGTTTATAAAAAGCTTAGGGACTAAAATGTAATTTATAATAAGCTCAGGGACTAAAGTGAAAAAAGATAGGACAAAAATATAATTAAAAATAAGTGTAGGGTTGTTTCTACAAAAAAATTTAGGGGTGGCCGAGGAGACGCGTCGGCGACGGCGGACGGGTCCGAAAACTCGACCATATCTAGGAGGGGCTCCAAGCGACGAGCCTTGCCGGGGAGGGGTTGGCCGGGGACGGCCTGGCCTCACGATGGATGGCAGCAGGTCAGCTAGGCTCGAGGAGGCCGTGCGGCACGTCGGCGAGGAGCTCACCGAGCTCCAATGGCGAGGCGGCCGCACGGCGTTGTGCAGGCGGCTGCGGCAGGGGAGGCCGAAGGGGGCGGGGCAGAGGGGCGGGTCCCGTTTTATATGGGCGCGTAGCCCTAGGATGGCCAAGCACGTATGCCAAGAAGGTGGCAGCGGCGGCCGAGGCTAGGGTTTTGGGGGTGCTAGGTGTGTGGCGTGGGCCAGGGTGTGGGAGCGGGCTAGGGCGCGTGCGGGGTGGGACGAACGGGCGAGGCGGGGCATGGGTGGGCTGGCAGGCCGAGAGAAGGGAGGGAAGGGGAGCTGCACCGCGCATTGGGAAGATTTTGGCCCATGGGCGGGGCAGAGGGGAAGGAGGGGTGTTGGCGGGTTTGGTAGAAGGCGCTTTTAGCGCTGGTGCTGGCTGCATGGGCTGAGTGGGCCGAGAAGGGGGAAATGGCGGGGAGGAGAGGGGAGTGCGGGGTGGGCCTGGCTGGCCGGATTTTGGCCCAGTTTGTGGTGTTCTCTCTTTCTCTCTTTTCTTTCCCACTTCTAATTCTATTTCCTATCCAAACCAAAAATAATTTTCTATTTGGCTTTAAAAATACATTTTGCACACAATAAAAACCTAGTGCATCTAATTCGGCATGAATGCAACATATAAAATATTAATAACCTAAATTAATTTATTTAATTTTTAAAAATAGCTCTTTCACCTAAACTAAATTATAATTCTATAATTAATTTATAATAAAATTTTAATTATTATAAAAATGTTGAAATTTAGTAGAATTGGGTCACAAACCAAAATTTGAAATTTTGAGGTGTGACAATAGTTCAATTGTAGCATACACTGCATGGCTTAAGGAGAAAGGCCTCCTGAGAGACATAAGTAACTCTTTTGTCATTCTGACTTCTTGTTTTGTAAACATGTTTTTTCTAACTAAGACATCAGTATTTGCAATGTTTCAGTGTGTTATAACAATTATAGTGAGCCTACACAAGTAGATGGTGAGGGCACTGGTTACAGCGGATCAGGAGGAAAAGAATGGTCAATTCATGCTAGGAGAATAAAGAAGAAGACGAAAGGTTATATATATATATATATATATATATATATGATTGTTAATGTCGTAGCATTAGCCCTGAAACCTTGTAGTTTGGTACAGACACAGTATCTCATAGCCATTTGTTTTATGATTATTAGGAAATGGCAAGATTGTTAGTCGTGGTACCATGAAAGGTCTAGCTGCACTTGCCACGAGATATAAGACTAGTGTAGTTAAAATGCAAATTGGATTTTCGCCAACTTTGGGTGGTCCCTGTGGAAAAAATAGATGTACATTTGGATGAAGTGATTACGTTTACAAGGACAAAGACTCCAATAATTGGAGTTGGACAGTGGAAACATGTAAGCGAAGAAATCAGGAATTACATCACAGAAAGCATTGTGGTATGTTAATTTCCTTACACCGTACCATTTATCAGTTGTTGATAATATATTAACCTGAGTGGCTTACAATAGGAAGGATGGGACATGGAGCACATTGGTGATACCAAGGAAAAGATATTGAAGGTTGCGCAAGAGCGCTACAAAGGATGGAGATCCACTTTTAGTGCTACATATAAGGCATACAAGAGTTATGATGCCAGAATAAAGTATAAGCCTGAAGACCTAGTCATTATAGAGTGGCACTATTTAATTAAGTACTTTGGAACTTCAAAGTTCAAGGTAACACAATGTTCATTTCTTGTAGTCCAAATGCTCCAAGGTAACTTGCGAGTCTTTTTCTCAATTGTTTGGACAAGTGGGATAAAATCCTCTAATCTTGGTTTTGTGGTAAATAGTGGCAATCATAGGTATGTGAATGGCAAATTTCCCACATTACACCCAACTGTGTTAGCTAGGACCTCCATTCTGTCATTGCTGACATTTAGTACAACTATGATTGATTTGTTGTGATCTATTACTCTCTACACTACAAGAAAAAGGCCCTCTAGACACGATTGTGTAGTTATGTTTTTATAAACATCTTTACATCAAGACTTAAAGACACTTTTTAACATGATTTTTGTTAGGAAATAAAGTGACCGATTTACACTGGATGGAACTGCTCCATCGTGGGAACGCTCCCACTACTGAGAACTGCCCATTGTAACACCCCTATATAAGTGTACCATTGACATCAATGAAAGTTACTGTTCATTTGACTACTGTTCATTCCATTTTACTCATCATACGTTATCAAGCACCTGCTCTCTAGAAAACTGAGAAAACAGAGAGAGGGAAGAACTCGATGGAAAAAGCAACTGTCGATGACCTCGCCGGAGATTAGCGGGTAAGCAATGCCGATGACGGCACTCACCATGTCCTTCCTCGTTTCTATTCTTCGCCAGCTTCTAGAGGACCCCCGCTGCGCTCATGGACGCCGTGTGGTTCGCCATCTTCAGGCCACCCTCACCAGCATCCAGTTTCGCCGGATCTTCTCACTTCTTGGCCGCCCAAGTCGTGGTCTAGTAGGCCACCGTGGATGGCAACCACCCATGGCTCGATGTGGATGGTGGTACCGCAACTGCCACCGCTATCGTCATGGTGGCCGACGCCAGCGCGGCCATTGCCATCGCATGGATGTTGGCTCCTTCCGGGCGCCTCACAGTGACCCGGGCACAGGCCCTAGCACCGCCGTGCCGAGGGCCACCACGGAGACACCACCTTCATCTCCACCAGCAGCGCGCCTCCCGACACCCACACTGTCGACCGAGTCTATGCTCCGCCTTGGACAACCGGCCATGGACGTCGGCGCGCCGGGACTGATCTCCTTCACGGTCGCCACCTCTGCAGCAGCAGCAACTTCTACAGTTGTTGATGGGGCGGGCCCTTTGTCCGTACCTCGTCCTCAACCGCCACGGTTCGGTGCGCGGATCCGTACGGGAGGCTGAGTTAGGGAACCAGGCCGAAGATTCGCCGTCCGCACCACACCACCGGCACCAACCTCCTCCTCTTCATCCGGATCTAGAGCCCGGCTCTACTTCTCGGACATCGAGGTTACCACCATGGGGGCAACCTCCTCTTCGCCAAGCTTCGACATCATCACCACGGGGGAGCCGACCGGATCCATAGCTGGAGTGCTCAGATCCACGGCCGACCCACCCTCCGACCCATTGTCTCAGTCACCGCACACCCTCAACGGGGGTCCTCTTCTCCGCCGCCATGCCCGCCTCGCTGGTACTCCACCATACCGGCCGGGCCATGAGCCCGGTGCATGGTCATCGACCGCTCGGCGAGCGCTCAACCCCGACGGCCCCATCGCCAGCGATGCCACCCACTACCCCAACATGGAGGAGTGTGGTCGACGCTGAACGAAAGGCCACCGGAGAGGGGGATCACTGGCCCGTAGCAGACTTGGCGGCTCGGCGCACGCGACGTGGCGATGGCGGCCCGGCATGCCCGGTCCCCGACTCGGCACGAGGCGGCACGGCGGCGCGCGACACGCGGTGGCGCGATGGAGGCCGACAACACTCCATGGCACGAGGCTACTTGACGACGACCCACGGCGGCGCGGCGGCTACGGCGGAGCGGAGGCGCGGTGTGGCATGGTGCAGCGGCGCGGACCCGACGGCGTGGCGGCGGCGCAGCTGGCTGGACAAGGCAGTTAGGGTTAGGGTTGAAACCCTAACCGCTAACGCCGCGGTTTTTATAACCGCCCCGGCTTTGGCTGGGCTAGGCCACCACCACGCGCGCGCGCTCCCCCCTTAGGCCGAATGGCCAACTGGGCCTCAGCCCAGGTTGGCTTAGCCCATGCGGCTAAGCCCTGTATCAGGCTGGTTTTTTATTAAAAGCCCTAGGTTTTTAGTAAATATCAGCCTATTTAACTTTGTTGTAATTGTGTGTAGTATTGCTTAGTGTTGCAATTTAATTTCTAGCTCATGTATTAGGCTTGAAAATTATTATGTCCCATGGTATGTCCTTTGTACATTTCCCTATGACATAATAAAGTGTTTACCATTGTTTACAATTGAGATATTTATTATTTCTTGTATAACCTAAAGTTTGAGTCACCTTATTACGTACCTAGTACTTAATCCAAGCAGATTTGAACTGTAAACACCGCAACACTCAATATTTATTTTTTGCAATTGAGAATTCAATTTTTCTTGCAAAATACATTTAATTCACCTTATTAAGCACCTAGTGCTTAATCCAAGCAGAATTAAATGATACACACTATGTTGTACACAACACTACTGAATTGCATTAATTTGTGATTCCTCATGTTCAATTCACCTTATTAAGTACCTAGTACTTAATCCAAGCAGAATTGAACCTTGTCTCTCTTTATAGAGACAAATTCCTTGCAATACGAGGTTCATTCACCTTATTAAGTACCTAGTACTTAATCCAAGCAGAATTAAACCATGAGAAACTTTCTATAGAATATTTTCTCTATTGCTACAACACTACCATGATGATTTTAACTAATCTCTGGTTATTCCTATGTAGGCTCAATGGCCCGTGAGTTTGATGAACTCGCTCTAGATGGCTACAACTACCCTACATGGGCCCTGGACGTCAAGATTTTCTTGGCCTCAAAACGGATTGTGGAAGCTCTCACTTCTCCTAAAAAAAGGAAGAAGGACTTGACGGACCAACACAAGTACCAAGCCTTATACATTATAAGGCATCACATCCATGCTAATCTCAAAGCTGAGTATGCATTGGGGGAAGAACCTAGTGTTATTTACACTGCCCTCAAATCCAGGTATGAACAGAAAAAGGCAATCATATTGCCTGAAGCTCTTCATGAGTGGAACAATATTCACCTCTAGGACTTCAAATCCATAGGTGAATATAATCATGCTGCTCATAAGATTTGTGCTAAGCTTAGGTTTTGCGATGAAGAACCTAATGATGCAGCCAAGATAGCTAAAACTATCAACTCTATGATGCCATCAGACAGGATCTTGCAGCAGCAATACTGTAAAAATGAGTATACCACCTACTCTGCACTTATCCATGATTTACTTCAAGTGGAGAAGCATGATGAAGTCACTATGAATATTCATCGCCAGCGCCCAGTTGGCTCTGCTCCTCTCCTAGATGTTCATCACAATATGATTGGGAAGAAGTTTAGTGGTCCAAAAGACCGCAACAAGAACTCCTCGGGTGGTAGATCAAAGCGTAAGCGCAATAACCGGAAGGGCAAGAAGAAGGTACATGTTGAGGAGAAAGGCAATTCCAAAGCACAAGGTGACAACAAATGTCGCAAGTGTGGATGCATTAAGCATTCTACTAGGAAATGCCGTACTCCTCGCCGCTTGGTTGAGATTTACCTAAAATCCCTAGGCAAAGGCAAGAATGCTGCATCTGGATTTGAAGCACACTTCAACCTCCAACCGAATGCGCAAGAGGAAGCCGGTTGTTCACGCCAAGTTCCCAAGGAACCAAGCAGCAACGAGCCTCCATTGATGGTCAACGACTACGACGACCTGGAGAACACCATCGTCAAATTTGCTTCAAACGACTTGTTTGGAGAGCTTATCTATGCTCCATAGCTCCACAAAAGACGCTTATTAGTCTAAGTCCTAGTAGCTTAAGTGTGTTGTAACAATAAAATTAGTACTCATACTATATGTATTGTCAGATGATGTAATATTATATCAGCACTTTGATACTTAATAGAGTATGTATTTCTGTATTCATGCTAAGAGTTTCTTTACATTCTTGCTCATATAGATCTCACGGGAGTCAATCGGATGGAGGAAGAGTTGTGCCTTGTGGACAGTTGTACCACAAACTCTATACTTAGGGAAACTAAATATTTCCAAACTCTTACTAAGAGGCCGGGAAATGTTTTGACAATCGCTGGACGCGATGCGACAATAGTAGGCTCTGGCAGAGCTACTATCATGCTTCCGATGGGTACACAAGTAATGATCGAGAATGCATTATTGTATCCCGATTCAACTCGTACCCTGTTAAGTTATAGAGATATCCAGAAAAATGGTCTTCATGTGAAAACACATGAGGAGAATAATGAGGAGTTTCTTCTCATTACCAAAGACAAGGGATATGGCATGGAAATTTTGGAAAGAATTCCCTCTCTAACGTCTGGATTGTACTACACATACATCAAACCCGTACCACATGTTGCATACAAGGTAATTTTCCAGAATGTTAACGCATTCCAAACATGGCATGATCGCCTTGGCCATCCTGATATCGGGATGATGCGGAAAATTATCAGCAATTGCATTGGTCATAAATTAAGTGATGCCAAGTTCCCCCAGTCATCAGATTTTTTATGCACCGCATGTGCAACAAGAAAATTGATCATAAGACCATCATATCTTAAGATCAAAGCAGAGCCACTAAAGTTTCTTGAACGCATTCAAGGAGACATTTGTGGCCCTATACAACCATTATCTGGACCGTTCAGGTATTTCATAGTTCTCATAGACGCATCTACACGATGGTCTCACGTGTGCCTTCTGTCTACACGTAACCATGCATTTGCGAAGCTCATTGCTCAAATCATTAAATTGAAGACAAGCTTCCCTGAACATCGGATTCAATCAATCCGAATTGACAATGTAGTTGAATTTTCCTCTCGAGCTTTCAATGATTATTGCAAGGCACAAGGAATTTATGTTCAGCACTCTGTCCCCTATGTCCATACTCAAAATGGCTTGGCAGAATCTCTAATTAAGAGAATTAAATTAATAGCAAGACCAATGCTTCACAATTGCAATCTACCAACTTTGTGTTGGGGTCACGCGGTCTTACACGCTGCTGACTTGATACAATTGCGTGCAACTGCTTATCACAGCAACTCCCCGCTACAACTCATATGTGGAAATCCACCAAGCATTTCCCATCTACGTATGTTTGGATGCACTGTATACGCACCAATCTCACCACCGCAGTGTACAGCTATGGGCCCTCACAGGAAAATGGGGATCTATGTGGGATATCAATCTCCGTCGATCATAAAGTATTTAGAACCTCTCACAGGGGATCTATTTACAGCCCGGTACGTTGACTGCATATTCAATGAGGATCATTTCCCGGCTTCAGAGGGAGAGTTTAAGTACCATTCTGAAAGCCAGCAAATCAATTGGGATGACAAAACCATCCTATCCTCGGATCCACGTACTCGAGAATCTGAAGTTCAAGTTCAGAAAATAATTGATTTGCAAGACATTGCAAACAATCTGCCAGATGCATTTATTGACTACAAAGGTGTCACAAAATCCTTGATTCCAGCTAGGAATGCGCCCGAAAGAGTGGAGGTACCAAATAAAACTATTCAACTCCCAACTCAGAAAAAGAGGGGGAGAAGTACGGCTGCCCAGCAGGAATCAACGCCTAACAAGCGTCAAAGGAAAGCGCCCACAAAGCAGGATAAACCATCCATCACCAAGGGTCATAGGAAGAAGAAAACTTCCGAACCAGTAAATGCAAGTCAACCCGAGGTTGACCAACACCGAAGGGTAGTATACACCCTATGGATAATACAAATCCACAACCCAGCCCTCAAGTGCACACACCATTAGAGGCTGGAACATCGGAAAACCCTGACACACTCATATTGGGAAATCATGAGGAGTCATAAGGGGAACAGGAAAATTCCGTAGAGGAGATTTCCATCCACTATGCAAGTTCTGGAGAGTCTCGTAATCGTAAAACTACGGTTGTCGACGATCAATTCTCAGCTACAGTTGCGGACAACCTTCTTAATGATCCAGGATCAAAGTCCATGGTAGAGTGTCGTAAGCGCTCAGGCTGGAATCAATGGAAGGAAGCAATCCAGGAAGAGCTAGCCTCGCTAAAGAAAAGAGAGGTATTCTCATCAGTAATACCTACACCTCCAAGAGTCTTCCCTATGGGATTCAAATGGGTTTTCGTCCGAAAGCGGAATGAAAACAATGAGGTGGTGAGATACAAAGCAAGGCTAGTAGCGCAGGGGTTTATGCAGAGACCCGGCATTGATTTTAATAAGACATACTCACCAGTAATGAGTGGAATCACTTTCTGATACCTAATATCATTGGTAGTACAAAATAGTCTATCCTTGCAATTGATGGACGTAGTGACCGCATATCTCTATGGGTTGCTGGATTCTGACATATACATGAAGGTTCCAGATGGAATCTCTGTACCGAATCCTCATACAAACCGCAACATGTATTGTGTAAAACTGACCAAGTCACTCTATGGCTTGAAGCAGTCGGGACGAATGTGGTACAACCGACTGAAGGAGTTCCTTGTCAAAAAGGGATACTCCAATAATGATGATTGCCCATGCATTTTCATTAAGCAGTCTTCTATAGGATTTTGCATTATCTCAGTGTATGTAGATGATTTAAATATCATTGGAAACACAAAAGATATAGAGGAAGCGCGCAAACATCTTAGGACGGAGTTTGAGATGAAGGATTTGGGTCAAACCAAATTTTGTTTGGGTTTACAACTTGAACACCATCCCACTGGAATTCTCATACACCAGTCTGTTTATATCTAGAAAATATTGGAGAAATTCAATATGGACAAAGCTTATCCGTCCAAGACACCCATGGTCATACGATCTCTTGAAAAAGATACTGATCCATTCAGATCCAGGGAGGACGGGGAAGAGGTATTGGGCCCAGAGGTTCCATACCTTAGTGCCATTGGCGCGCTTATGTATCTTGCAAATTGCACTAGGCCAGATATCGCATTTGCAGTGAATCTACTAGCTAGACATAGCGCTGCTCCTACCAATCGTCATTGGAAAGGAGTAAAAGATATCTTACGGTATCTCAAAGGCACACAAGATCTAGGTCTCTTCTTCAGAAGAAATCAAGATCCAGCTTTGATTGGATACACTGATGATGGCTATCTTTCTGATCCCCATAATGCCAGATCACAGACAGGATTCGTGTTCTTACACGATGGAATGGCTATATCATGGAAGTCCTTCAAGCAGACTCTGATTGCTACGTCCACAAACCATTCTGAAATCATAGCATTGTATGAAGCTTCACGCGAATGTGTCTGGCTTCACAGAATGGTTAACCACATACAACAATCATGTGGTATTGGTCCCATAGGATCACCGACCATTATCTATGAAGATAATGCTGCTTGTGTTGCTCAGATGCAGACAGGTTATATAAAGACAGACCGGATTAAACACATTAATCCTAAGCTGTTCTACCCTCACGAACTCCAACAGAGTGGTGAGATAACCATCTTGCAGACCAAATCATGCGACAACCTCACTGATTTATTTACAAAGTCTCTGTCATATTCCTCTTTCCACAAATGCGTTGACGAGATAGGTATGCGACGACTTAAGGATCTGCAAGGTTTAGGGGGAGTATCTCCTTGAACATCGACCTGTCACAAACATCTATTGCACTCTTTTCCTATATATGAGTTTTACTTTAAAGGTCTATCTCCTGATTTTTCCCATAAGGGTTTTTACAAGGCGGTAATCAAGACATGATATACGTTGTATTCATTTCTCCTATTTTCCCTCGCTGGGTTTAAGGAGTTTACACAGCGTATCGTATTGTACCTCCTCATATTTTCCCACAGGGTTTAGGGGAAGCAGATGTCCATGATGTACATCGACGATCAACCGATCAAGGGGGAGTGTTAGGAAATAAAGTGACCGGTTTACACTGGATGGAACTGCTCCATCGTGGGAACGCTCCCACTACTGAGAACTGCCCATTGTGCCACCCCTATATAAGTGTACTATTGACATCAATGAAAGTTACTGTTCATTCAACTACTGTTTATTACATTTTACACTGGATGGAACTACTCCATCGTGGGAACGCTCCCACTACTGAGAACTGCCCATTGTAACACCCCTATATAAGTGTACCATTAACATCAATGAAAGTTACCGTTCATTCCATTTTACTCATCATAATTTTAAAAATGTGTCAATGTGATAAGATGAGATGGTTAGACTAGGTTGTCAAAAACAAAGAGGTGATAAAAAATAATATTTTAAAATGTTATATAAAATGTCTCCATATTAGTAGATACATAATATAAACGAATCAATCAAGCTATGTCTCAATTTATTAACACATCAAAAACATGTCTAAAATAATAGACATGTAATACAAAAGCGTATGTAGATATGTAAATGTGTATATATCATCTCTATCAAACATCTTTTATATCTTAGACACGCTTTTAAAATTCACCTCTACAAGCTTTTGACATGGCACATGCTGAGACGCCTCCAATAGGGAAATAAACATATCTATCTCATAAATAAAGCGTATCAATAGGGTTTTTTTTTTCTAGTAGTGCTAAAGCCAGTTAATTCAGCAAATGTATGTAGTAGGGCTTTCAGAGTTGTCATCTTGGGAGGCTTCCATTACCAGGAGCGTATCATTCTGTGTTGCTAATTTCTTGATTCCCAAACTACCTTGTTTTTTTGGCCTTATAACCATGCATGTATCAAGCAGGCAGGGATGAAAGTGTGTTGTATTGTCTATTATTAGGAGTGTATCATCTACATATTGAACTATTGCAAAGTCCTGACCTTCTATGTTTTGCAATTGTAGTTTAAGTTTCCTAACTGTAACTGTTAACTTTTCGCAAAAGATCAGCAGCCATAACTCTACAAACCGTAAGGAAATGAAAAATATGCATGTGATGGGTTCGAAGCCTTTCTCTCAGTGTAGTTTGGAAATGGTAAACATTATCATGACTGTTCTCTGCTTGTAACACATTAATCTGACATATTAGTGATATGTACACTTGCATTTGTAGAGAGATATATAAGCTGGTGCTAAGCCGAGACCTATGGAACTCTTTAAGGTTACTCACATGAAGCATGGACAATGGTCAAATGAGACGTCTGAAAGTATTTATGTGAGTGCCATAAACTTTGTGAACTAATTTACTTTTTGTTGCAACATTACGTACATTGATCACATACATTTGTTTCTTTTCCTCAAAGCAATGCAGCCAGGAGATTGCATATGGCTGAATCATCTGAATTGGGTTGTGACGAAGCAAGAAGTAACCCATCTGCATGTGGTAAAGAGGGCCTTCCAGCAATCGTACATGGAAACAACCAACGCCAAATCAAGCAGGTTACATGGCCAAGGTTACATGCATAATCCAAATAAGAAGCAACTGCTTAAGGAAAGAGTCCAAGAACAAGCTCTTGAGCTTGAGCAACTAAAAGTGCTTCTTGCAAAGCAAGCTACCAACAAGGAAGAAGAGGAGAAGTGACTCATGACCAAACTTCAAGAAAAAATTGTTGCAAGAGTTTCTAGCAATGTTTTCACAAAACTGCAATCTAGAGGTAATTAACACTCTCATGCCCACCCTCAGATCTGAAAGATACATCTGTTTTTTTGCATTAGTTTTTGGCATTTTTTCCTTTGGCCCAGCCAAACTAGCCCGATAGCTTTTGGCCCAACCTAGAGCTTGGTCCTAGCTCCGCCACTGCCAAGCTCTGTTGCCAATTAAAGATTCGTAATGCTCGTGAAAGTTTCTAAAATTGCTCACATAGATTATAGTTAAAATCTTGACTGCTTTTATATTTGTCATATTACATAATTTGTTCTCTATTTTGTAATCTGTAGGCTGCTATCAATGAAACCAATATTGCATTAGGGACCACTGAAGGTATAATTGCAGAGGAGACCAATGAAGTGACGAACAATGTAATAAGCTACAATACAACGAAACGTGAAGCTAGGAACACTGAGGACAACATTGATGCAACACCAGTGCATAACAATATAGATTTCATAATCTAAAATCATAACTACTGGCCAGTAGTTTCTCAATTTGAGGGCAATATCGGAAAAATTAAGAGTTGTAGATTTATAGCAATTAATTTTCATTGTTATAAATAAAGTTATAATAACAATCTGATTAATAACTATTTTTTTTATTTTTTTAAAAGATAAACTAGTGTTTTAATAATTTGGTAGCCTTAATATTCTATCGTAAAAATAAATATCAATTTATTAATTAATAGTGCAATTATGAAATTACCCTCAAACTACTGACCAGTAGTTACTACTTGCCAGTATTTTGGACAGTAAAACTCCTGGTTTTTTTTTGCATCTATTTTTGACCTTTTTTCCTCTGGCCCAGCCAAACTAGCCTGATAGCATTTGGCCCAACCTAGAGCTTGGGCCTAGCTCCGCCACTACCAAGCTCTGTTGCCAATTAAAGATTTGTAATGCTCGTGAAAGTTTCTGAAATTGCTCACATAGATTATAGTCAAAATCTTGACTGCTTTTAAATTTGTCATACTACATAATTTGTAATTTGTAGGCTATGACCAATGAAACCAACACTGAGGACAACATTGATGCAAGACCAGTGCATAACACTGTTCGAACACTCGAGCCGGAGCAGGTAATGGTTTTGAACAAGTATGGCAATCATGATGATGTGGTGCTTGGATTATTGCTAACAATATTCCAACGTCTTTATACCAGATTGAGACAAGAAGCATTATCACAACAGAAAAAGAAAATGTTCCGGCTCGTAAATCAAAACCTACCAAGTTGTCAAAGAATTTGATGAAGAAATATTGTGATCATGAGCCATAAAAAAATATCATATCTCGAAATGAGCTGATAGTTCTAAGTAGAACGCGAGGAGGCAAAAGGAATCAGCATGCATGTAAGAACTGGAAATAGACCTTCACTCATAATTGCCTTAATTTTTTATCAATGCATTTCTATATAGCTCCACAAGCTGTAATTCTCATCTCACTAAAAATCCTATATGTCTCTTATTTGGGCATGCAGGAACATTGAGATTTGGCGGGGCGATATACAAGGTTCAGGATTGCCTAGGTGCAAAGCAAACTTAATTCTCCCTTCATTGTTATCATTTCGGCATGCAGAAATTTCTATGGATATAATTGCAGTTCCTAATTTGAATGGGTTGTATGAGTGAATCTGGATTAATGTAACTAACAATAATATTGGATTGATGTACGCTATTCATTTTGTTGCGATACACTAAACGCAGATTACCACAGCTGATATTCATTTCGTATGCTATTCATTTTGTTGCGATACACTCAATGTAAAGCAACGCGGAGGAGGTCATTGCAGTTTGGGTCAGATATCGTGATAAGCACCTGTGTGGCAATTAAGGCATTCGCTACACCTCAAGAGCGTTGCAATTTTGCGTATTTGCAACTACGCAACGTTGATGCAATAGCCATTATAGCAACGATGCGCGTAGTTGCGAATCTGTCCTACTACAATGCAGCCATCGTTGCCATATCACCTATACGCAATACCACATGGCGTTGCAACAAGCCACAGCTACCACAATGATACAAAAAATTGATGCAATGTGCTATCGTAGCGCGACTACTTGCAACGCCTCCCAACGACACGACATTGTTGTGATAGTTTATTATCGCAACAAAAAATACCCATATAGCAATGTTTTCAGGGCCTTGCAATAGAACTAAAACCTTGTAGTGCACCCGGCCTCCCGATTGTCCGGCTCCAAGACTCATACTTGTGCTCGATCCTCTCGCCGTTGACCGCCAAGTTGACTCCAGTAACCTACATATCATCAGACAAGCAAACACATTTCCCATCTCCTGCAAACTCTCCAACATCCTCACCAACTTCGGTTAATCAAAACCATGACGTGCATAAACTCATGCAATCCCCAAATTCCCGCATTTCAACTCAAACACCAAACTCAACCAATATCAATTACTCATCACATATTGCAAACCATGGCACATATCCACATGGTTTCTGAAAGGTCTAGGTCTCTAGCCTTGAATCAATGATGAGTTTTGGTGATAAATGACAATGCATGTTGGAACTTACCTTTTATATGAGTTTGTGAGTTTAATGTTAGGTTATGTCCCGGTATCAAGCAAAGGTCAAGAATAACATATTCATAAAGGCTATGGACCCATTACACGATAGTTGATTGATAATATGTTGAAAATTATCATATTATTTAGTGAAGATGTTTGACAAAGAATTATGGTAATCAATGTGTTGATAAAGGTGTCGGTGGACATAATCAACACCCATGCTTAAAGATGAATGCACATCACATATTCAAAGAAGATCAAGACACAACATGAATGAGAATTGGACATCCCTATTGTTGATGATGTCAAAATGGTTATGTGGATACTTGGTATTAAATGGAAATATCAATGCAAGTATTAGTTGGAATTCATGAGTTGATATATGTTAATAAGTGATGGTGGTCAAAGCAAGGATATTATTATGCCAATAGAACATGGACTTCTATTGACCACTTACAAGAAGATAAAAGTCATGAATTTGAAAATATCATCTTGGAGATCAAATTGATAAAGTGGATACATTGTTGATGTTGGATACAAAGTAGTGTTGCATGGAAAGGCGGTGAAGGTTAGGCAAGACTCGGATGCAACGCACCATGTGCAAGGGTGAAGGGCAAGCAAGAGGCTTGGCGCCGAAGGACCAAAGGAAATGGTGAAGAGTGAGTTAAGGCTTAGCGCGATGAACCATGCAAGACCATGTGAAGCTATGGATTATCCACATCACTCATTTAATGGAACAAGAAGATGATGTTGATATGTCACAATGAGTGCGTTTGACAAAAGAGCCAAAGGTGAATATACAATGTCAAAAGAAGATCAAGTGGCTTGAACATAGGAAGTTACAAAACTTCATAAGTGGATGAACATCAAGCCTATATCATATGGACATTGCTTAAGCCAAAGGTATAATATTGGATATATATGTTCATTGATGGTTAATCAATTAAATATCCAAAATGATTCAATTACTTATGGAGTTGGCAACCCTCAGAAACAAGAATGAAGGTGTTCCTATTTGTCATAGATTTTCTAATTGCTATTGAGTATAGGAACGTCGTACTATAAAGAGGGATGCAACTTTGATAGTTTTGCTTATGTCTCGGTGCTCAAATTGATCCAATAACCTTTGGGGGAGTGTTTAGAAAATCTATGTGTGATTTTGGAGCTTGGTAATAGTTGGGTTAGATAGCCCTTTAAATTATCTTTTCGTAGAGTCCAAGATCACCTAAATCGGCCTCTGAAGTCAAAAGTTATGGGCATTTCTCTATTCGTTGTCTGTCTGTTTTTTTCCAATCGGTAGTGCCGATCTGGCCATCGGCAGTGCCGATCCGGCACTCAACAGAACGTATTTTTCTTGCCCCCTGTGACTCTCTCATTAGCAGTGCCGATCCGGGGACCGGCAGTGCCGATGCGGGACGTCCAGAACCCCAAACGGCTAGTTTTTTAGCCTCTTTATCGGTAGTGCCGATGCGGGGCGTCCAGAGGCCCAACGGCTAGTTTTTGAGCTCCTCCTATTTATACCCCCTTTGGTCCTAATGTTTGGGGTGCCAAAACCACATTAAAGAAACATCCATTTGAGCCAAAAATTACCTCTCCACTTTCCATTGCTTAGTGCTATATCTTGTGGGTGAGATTTGGTGAGAGATTGAGAGAGAAAGAGCACAACTCCATTGTTGAGCACTTGGGCAAGCAAGCAATCATTGTGACATTTGTTACTCTTGGGGATTAATCTCCTAGATGACAAGGCGTTGCCTGGTGAGCTCCTAAGCTTGTGGTGAGCTGCAGGAAGTTTGTGAAGGTTTTGATTGACCTCCGAAAGGAAAGGAATCAAGAGAAGGAAATTTGAGGAAAAGGGTTGAAAGAGACCCGGCTCAAGTGTGATCGAGCCCCTGAACGGAGACATAGGACTCATTGAGGAGTCCGAACTTCGGTAAACAAATATTGTGTCTCCGTGTGCTCCTTTATTTTCCTGTTAACTTTTCATGCTCTAGGGTTTGCTTTTGTATTTACTTAAATTAGTAGATCTACTTGTGTAGCTTGTATCAAGTAGTTGCTATATTGTTGTAGTGCTTCATATTAATTGTTGTAGTCTTTCTATCAATTTAGTAACTACCAAACCAGCTTAGATCTACATTTGGACGACTTTCTGTACCACTATCGGCACTGCCGATTGAGCATCGGCAGCAGCCATCGGCACTGCCGATCGTACTGTTTCCTTTTGTTAAGTCTAATTTCGCAGAAATTTATAGAATCGCCTATTCACCCCCCCCCCCTCCTCTAGGCGACATCAAGATCCTTTCAATTGGTATCAGAGCCTAATCTCCTCATTAAGCTTAACCGCTTGGAGAGTTGATGATGTCTCAAGGTAAAATGTGTCAAATTCCCTATGGTTGTTCTAGCGCCTCATTTTCTATCATTTCACAACCTTCATACGAGGCACCATATTTTGATGGCATAAATTATGCTTGTTGGAGATCACAAATGATTTCATATTTTCAGGAAATGAGTCCCAAAATTTGGTGGGTTGTAGATGTGGGCTTTTCTCATGCCTTGGATTGTGATTCTCCAACACAAGGGCAAGAGAAATGCCTACATCTTGAGGCCCAAGCTACTAATGCTTTATTTGGTGCTTTGAGTAGGGATGTTTTCAATGAGATATACAAGTTGAAGAGTGCTCATGCTATGTGGATTCGAATACAAGAAATATATGAAGAATCCAACATGACAAGTGATATTTCCAACAATGAGTTGGTAATTGAGAATGATTGCTCCACCTTAAGCTCACATGATATTGATGACCATTCTCTTTCAAATGACTATATTAATGAAGTATCAACTCCATCAACATCATCATGTTGCCTTATGGCCAAAGGTAACATGCAAGTAAAACTCCATGAAAATTATAGTGATGATGATGATGTTGTTGTTCTTGATGATAATAGCGATAGTGATGATGATAATGATCATGAGTATACATATGATGAGCTTGTTGCATTGTTGCATAGAATAGGAAGATATATGAAATTAGAGGAGTCTAAAATGAACAATCTACATGATGAAAATTCTTCTTTAAAAGACTCATTAGAGGAGCTAAAGTGGTCTCATGAGGATATTAGTGAAACTCATGAGAAGCTCAAAGATGCTTATGATTCACTTGCTTCTAATGTCTTACCCCCATGGCAATGGGCTGGCATGCATTTATAGGTGAAGGAGAGTCGGTGGGCAAAAGTCGGTCCGCCGGGCGGCGGGCCACGCCGAGCGGCCATGTGTGCCGGGCCGCCGGGTATGCCGGGCAGCGGACTCAGATTTTACCCCAATGTTGGTTGTTGGGTCGGTGGCTACCGACTTCTTCATTTTGGGGCCGGTAGGCTTCATAGGCCTCATGGGCTGGCAACCCTAGGTGGCATACCTAGGCCGGGCGGCAGGCCATGCTGGGCGGCATGGGTGGCCGGGTGGCAAGCCAGGCCGAGTGCCGACCCCCCGTGACTTCTCCCGGTCAAGCCACTTGTGGACCCTTTTTCCTTAGCCATATTCCGTTGCTTTTAGTCCGGGGGAAGAAAGCAACTTCATGGTGGGATGTTTTACAGGATCGGCCGGGTTGGACGATCAGCCTCACGATGACCCTGTTTTGACCCACCGGGTGGCTGATTTTAGCCTGATATGACCCTGTTGGTTGGGTTCTGATTTCAGCCATCACGACCCTCTCGGGCCCTGATTTTAGTCTCATACGACCCTGTCGGCGTGCTGTTTTATGACAGAATCAGCCGATGGGGCATTTCTTCATGTTTTTGCATATTTTTGGCTCTTTTGACCCTGCAAGCACATATCTCACCAAAACTCAATGGTCCTTCATCTTGATGCGGTCGGCGGAGTTGCCTGCCAGTTAGTGCGCTGCCGGTCCCTTCTTTCCTCGCTAGGTATCGAACTGGCAGCCCCAGATATTGTCTTGCTCGGTGTTGCTTGCATCGCATGCATCTCCAGTACTGCCACCGCTCTGATGTGCGCTTTTAACTGGTTGACCTGAGGTGTCAATTCTGGAGTGACTTGGAGCAAGGGCTTTATGGAGCTCAAGAGGGCCGCGTAGCCGTGATGTTGTGCTGTGGAGTTTGGAAGACGTCTTCGCCATCAAATTTTAAGGTGATGTCGCCCATGTGCAGATTCTGCACAACTCGGGAGCCCTGCCGAGCGCCCGACCGTCGGAGCGGGGGAGTGGCAGCGTCCAGGTCATCGTCCTCGGGATCAGTTTCCTGTTCATCATGGGGCTGTGCATTTGCTCGCGTGGTGGCTACCGCCGATGTTTCTCCATCAGTGCCTCCTTGGGTGGCAGGTGTCACCATGAACACCTCGTGATAATCCGACGAGCAACTTTCTGAATCACTCGGCCCTTCAATCAAGTCCAGAACTGACTCGTTTTCAAGGCCAATTGTTGCTACTAATCTTGATTCATAGAAAAAATTGGGATCTTCATCCAACTGATCCGTATGAAAAGTCGGGAGGTCGACCGTAGTGAGGTCCGAGTCGGCCAAGGTTGTCGATCGATTTGTTATGAGCAACGTTGAGCAAGGGCCCGGGAGGGTTTCCCTTTGGAGAGTCGTCGCCGCGTTGTTGAGGCTGAGTGGTAACGGATCGGCCGAATTGGTCGGATTGGCAGCCAAAGCTCTGCTGATGCTTGGATCTGAAGGCACGACGACCACCGGGAGGGTCGCCTGATCTTGCTTGACGAGGTCCCCGCTTTGATCGGCCACGAAGCTGATGGTGCCAAAGCGGATCTTTTCTCCGGAGTGAAACTTGATGTCGATGAAAGCCATCGATTTCAACGGAGTAGGACTCAACGCTGCCCCTTCCTGGTGCGCCAACTGTCAAGAGATATTCTTGATAGTAGATCTAGGTATGCGTATAGGTATAGATGATCGATGGACACAGAACACAGAGTTTATACAAGTTCGGGCCTCCTAGAGGATAACAACCCTACGTCATGTTTCTTGTTTCTGTAATGCTAGGTTTCGCACTAGAATTAGGGTTTCAATATGAGTCTCTGCCTTACTGAAGGCCCTCTGCCCTCCTTATATATATCCGAAGGACAGAGGCTTACATGGTAATCCTTTAGTCTGTTACTACAGATCCTATCTATGAACATATCTGCTAAACTAGCTTGTTGCTTACTCAAACAAATATCTAAGTAAATATCTCCTAGGCCAAATACATCATAACCGAGCCTCGGCCCACTCGGCCATATAGCCGAGCGGTTAGGTATCCCGGGTACATATGTCCCACAATATGGCCCATAGACTAGGTGACATCCTCCAACCCTCTCAGAGATAACCTCCTTCATCTCAGCCATCATCAGATATGCCAACTCAAAGTGCTACCTACTCAGAATAGCTGCCACTGCCCACCGGTGCAAGAGTGTGAACTCCTCTCTGTACCCTGACCTCAGAATGATAGTCCTAGTGACTATCGACCTGATCACCTTCGCCTCTGCAGTGAGCCTAGCAGGGTGTCTATCAAAAGCTGGGGTGTGTGGTGGTGGAAAGGCAACTAACATCATGTCATTTGGAGGTAGTATTCCTCCCCGTGGTCTGCGGGGTGGAGCGAAGGTCCCGTAGGCACTCCTGTACATCTGCAAGTCTGAAGCATTGAGCCCAAGTGCAACTATGTGGTCCTCCCTGGTCAAGCACTGGGGCTCTCCTCTAAACAGGAACCAGATCTCTGAATGATCTCTTGCTACCCACAGTGTAATATAAAACTCCATGACGATGCCCTCTCTGTATCTGTATGGAGTAGTGACTAACTCTGCTAGTTCAGTCAAGTACGTGAAGTGCTGCTCCATGTCTGTGCTTGTGGCTCTCCTCATAGCCGGGTACAACATGTATTGCCATGGCACAAACATTCTAAACTTGCCCTTCATGGCAAGATAGCGTCTCAAGTGTGACAACCCTATTCCAAAAAATAGAGTGTGTCGTACAGGATCGTCTCGAGAGATGATTAACGAAGTAACCATACATAGCATTCACACATGAACATTCATCATTTACAAAGATACATTACTGAATGCATAATATTACAAGTTTGAGAGTTTTAGTGGAAGCAAGTTCAGATTACATTACAATACAGATGTCCTTGGTTTATATTACATAAGTGTGCGGAAGAAATAAAGCGACAAAACATGATGTTGATCACCTAAGTGAACCATGCCGGCCCTAGGGCGATGGCTCACTCATCACGGTTAGGAGAGCTGGGGACCCATTCAATGATCCAATTCCGAGGCTCCTCACCTTCCCACACAACCTTGTTACAACAATCACAATATGCGGCCTGAGGAAAACCTGAAAAACAACATATTCACAAAGCCTGAGTATCTAACATACTCGGCAAGACTTACCTGTCAAAAGGTTTACTAAAACCGACTCCTAATATGCAGGGGCCCAACCAGGCTTACTTGATATTTGCATAAAAAGCACTTATTAATTCTATGCTGCACTTTTATTCTCTAAGCAAGATTTTAGTTGCTCGATGTAGGAAATTAACTGTAGTGAACCTAGATAGCTGCTAAGACTTGAAAATAAGTAAAGAACAATACATCATAGCAGAATGTGGTCATAAAATAAGTAAATTTCAGAAAGCATAACCAAACTTAACTACTTAACATATCATTGCCACTGCTCGAACAAGAGGTAATCATAACCGCGAGGGACGAAAATTCGAATTGATTTACATCCTGCAGGAGAAAACCCTAGCACACGACATATGCATCATTTAAGAACACATATGGTCACCGTTCACGAGATTGCTATAAAGTCGATCCGGGGCCATCGATCCCAAGTACACGTCCTCCCCGCGATACAGTACTTCGTATCTGAGGCTTAACCCGTGCACTCTCCAGCGGTCCTCAAATGATGAGGACATCAACGACATATGAACAATGACGACGGAAGACGGCGCGCCAAACCAAGTTGTCACGCCTCCACCTCTCGTCGTTGCGCCTTCTCAAGTTATGGACCCATCTTCCAACGAGACAACGATGTACAAGGGCCCAATCACTAGAGCTCGAGCCCAGGAATTGAAGATGGTTTTGATGCTAAGGAACGACGACCTAGGATGACGCCTGCGAAGGCCCAAGTAGGCCAAGTCGCGCGACTACCTCTCCACCGCACGCCTCTCTACTTCAGCCGGCCCTAGATGCCGCGCTCCCCCTATTTAGTCAAGGGTTGCGCCCCTTGTAATCTTTGAGTTTTGTTTTAAGATTAGCTTAGCTATTCATTCGTCTCTCGACGTGAATTCAGAACTCCACCTTCGTGCAATACATCAGATTGCTCGCCTCTAATTCTTGCTCGTTCTTCGATTGCGCGTAAGAATTGATCCTCGTGATCAGGTTGATCTTGTTTACCGCAAGGTTAATATCCTCTGAAAGTTGGTTCAGTGATTGCATTGGCGCTTCGGGCTTGCTCGTCGTAGTCGGATCATGAGGGTCGACATCCACCGAATCGAAGTTATCTACACTCGCTGAAAGATCGGGCACTCTACACCTATCATCAAATCCATGCACCCACCGTGCCATTCACATCACCTCTGGATCGATGAGTATAGCCGTCTGACAATACGGCGCCCAAGTTACTAGGTTTACCAATTCTCATATAAAGGTATGTACTTGGTACTGTTCAATACTTGTCTGCGGAGTTGCAACGATAGGTGCTCCATTTTATCCAGTTCATTAATCATGTGAACCATAGTTGAATCAAGTGATACCATAAACTACCGTTGACTCCACTAGTTTAATCATAGCATTTACTAACGGAGGGGCTTGCTAACATAAACTAACCATAGGTCATTTATTGGAGTATGCAAGTGGGTTCCATCCAAGTCCTACACTTAATGCACAATACAACATTCCTAGCTTGTGACAAAGTAAAATGGACTCAGAAATTAATTAGGTATGCACCGGGGCTTGCCTTGGGAGTGATCGTAGTTAGTGTCTTCCCCGAAGTTCACTTCAGATCCCGGTTGCTCCGGTGTGATCTCCTCGATCTCGGGCCCGATATGAAATGAACATGCATAAATAAAGAGGAATACACTAGGGTTCATCGAGTTCCCTAATCAAATGCGATCTGTATGGCATGATGGTTCATGGCGCTTCCTCAACAAATAAAGTTAAAGAGATGATGATCATGCATGAATGGTGATGCACTCATATGCATGAGATAACAACATTTATTTTTGAAGGGGACAAACTTCTAATTAGAAGAATTATGAAAGTTAATCAGCAAAACCTAGCTTACGTCTACCCTAAGTATGAGCATGGCATCATTGAGTATTTCATTGCACTATATGATGAAAATACCTGGGAATACAGTACTAGGGTACAAACTATAGAAAGTTCTTTTTGAGAAAAATGGCTAAAGTGAAATTATGCATTTTATTCATAGCAACCTATGAAATTAACAAGGCTGGATTAAATAAAATGTTTCTATGTGGAATTTAATTACATGAATTTTTCTAGCAGTACATAAAAGCATAAGGAACAAGCATGTAATTTTTTAGAATTAATTTCCTTGCCATTAATTAATGCAATTTCCTATACTAGAAATGCAAGAAATGCACTTAACCATGAAATGAAGTCTAAATCAAATATGGCTACTTGTCAGTAGGTCACATATGCCATGAGGAGCATTTCTGCCAATTTTGGTGATTTAATCATTTTTATAGAATAAATTATGAATTTATTTGCGTCACAAAGATTTGTTTGTTTTGATTTAATTTCGCCCAATTTTATCCCAAAACTATGACCATCATGTTAACCATTGCAAAGTAAAAGTTACAAGGATTCCAGAACATATTTATTTGCAATTGTTGGCCTTATGAATTGGGAGATATGAATTTTTCAATTAATTCAAAAGTTCGGCCTTATTTACAGAAATGTCATCAGCAATTTGAATTCCAGAACAGGACCGCGCGTGTGCGCGGCGGCCGGTGCCGGCGAGCTCGAGCCAGTGGCCGATCAGCGGTGGAACTCGGGACTTTGTGCTGCTCTACACGTTCAGTGGCTCACGAGGGTTCCGTGGGTGGTGGTGGCCGGGGTTAGGGTTGCCAGAGCATTGCCGGCGACGAGCGGCGGCACTCGGCTATGGCGGCCGGCGGTGAGCGTCCAGCACAGCGCTCGAACTAGCAGAGCAAAGGGGTCCAGGAGCATCACCTTGGTGCCGCGGTGGTCGCCGAAGGATTGGCCGGGGTCGGGGTGGCCGGGAGGTGGGGTCGCGTCGGCGAGGTGGTTGCGGTTCCTGGCGGCGGCGCTCTGCTCTTCGTGAAATCTGGTGATGATGCTATGACACAGCGGGAGCAGGTAAGAGGGAAAGCTTGAGGAGTTGTTTGCATGATGGATTAGGAAGAAACCGGCGGCGGGGAGCTACCTAGCTGCTGTAGGTCACGGTGGCAGCCATGGCCCGGGGGGGGGGGGGGCACAGGGGACTGAGCTTGTTGACTTTTGCTAAGCCATATTAATAAATCATTCCCGACACGGGGCCAGAAACGGTTCACTAATATGTCCCAGAGTCAAGTAGGTAAAATCCGCAAGTGCACGGAGAATACCGCTGTAGCATTTCACCCGGAAGTATTCAGGGTATCGTATTTGTTTATCCCAAAGGAAGGGTATGATCAAGAAGCGCTACTAACATATAAGATCATGTTAACAATTAGCAAGGATATCTAACCAAGACAGGCGGGTATATGATAATAACCGGGTAGTGTGACACACACAGAAGATTCCTACTAAATAAATAAAGTCTAGTGGAGGAAAGACTAGGCTAAGCTACTCCTACTATACATTTCTATACAGTTGCATAGCCTAAGTAGAATACATACAGATCCACACTCAGGTTCAGCAGTCAATAGTATAGCACTTCAGGCACGGACTTACCCCTGCATCCATAGGCGACTTCCGCCAAGAGCCTACGCACTAGCCTAGCGGGGAGGATTTCAAAGGACGGACAGGGCTGTCACCACCTGCCGCCTACCTCAACGAACCAGTAGACTAACGAATAATTGATGCAAATCAGTCACCCAAATACCATACTTGCATGACCAAAGAGCACTCTGCCCCTCCGCGATTACTATTAACGAGGCAGAGCTACCATACGAATACGATCACCAAACCCATGCTATACTTTATCAGCTAAAACTAAGCATAGAGACTATAACATATAAACTAGACTATAGTGACGGTATATAACTAGCATGACAATAGTAGTATAATAAATATAAACTACTATCACACAAGTAGACTATACTATCACATATATGGATCACAATATCAAACAAGAAACTCATGACCCAAGCACAACTATATAGAAAAGATATATATATT
The DNA here is from genome assembly GCA_032690845.1 of Eleusine coracana subsp. coracana. Classification (NCBI taxonomy): domain Eukaryota; kingdom Viridiplantae; phylum Streptophyta; class Magnoliopsida; order Poales; family Poaceae; genus Eleusine; species Eleusine coracana. Next base: position 19,466,875 of record CM064418.1, on the reverse strand, counting down.
GATAACAGCAAAGTCTTACAAAAGGGAAAAGATACAAGAGCCATACCAATTCCAAGTGAAGAATTGGGACTAGAGAGCTCTAGACTCAGCCTAACTCCACTAAAACTCCAAGAACTACTACTAGCAAGAGAGAAATGCTTCTTGTGGTGTGTGTTGAGTGTGAAGGCACACCCTCCTATTTATAGCCTCAATAGGTCGGCAAGGGAGAGTAACCGCCACGGAAGGCATCTCAAACCGTCATCAGGAGTCGCGGAGGAGCCAACACGTGGAAGCCCAGGCGGAGAGGGCGCCCGGCCGGGTCGGCCGACCTGACCAGGTCGGCCGACCTGGGGGTGGCCCCTCCTGGCCTGTGCTTTCTCCAGGTGGCTGTCCTGTGGGCCCTGACGTCGGTTTGCATGGTATTACAGGGAGTTACGTCGGTTAAGTGCTGAAAATGGGCCCTTCAATCCGTGTGACGTCCATGTGGCACTCTCTGATTGGTCGAAAGTGTGTTTTCTTGCCTTTTGAGGTGTTTCCTTCACATTTCCTCCTGCATGCACAAAGTTCTCCAAGTACAAGTGGAACTATATTATTGTGCTAAAGCATGCGTGTATGAAATGCCAAATTCTCCTTTATTTGAGTATAGTTGACGGTTAAAAATGGTACTTAACAGCCGTCAACAAACTCCCCCAAGCTTACCCTTTGCTCGTCCCGAAGCAAAGATAAACTTAAGTTGTTGATCAGGAGTTGCTACAATGTCCTACTCCTCAATAATACTATGCGCATAACAAAGTACTCTTCCTATAATTAAATATGTTGGCACATAACTTACCCATTTACCTCGATCCATGGGGCTTTTACACCTCATTGTCTTGGGCGGTTGAGAGATAGAACAATTGCAGGGTACCAATCACTTGCTCTAGATTCCGCTATGTTATTCCGGAGGTTTTCAAAAGATTTTGAAAATAAAAACCAAGTTCCTCAAATGATTCTCTCGGATCACTCAATATGTGTATGATTCCTCACCAAGGCAAAGTGTTGCCTATAATCACCTATTTCTAAATAAGGCTTTATGTGGAGCTCAAGGTAGGGATATATGAGGCACCCATGTTCACATAATATTGCTATGTCAAAAGACCGGATCCAAGAAAAACATCAATTCAAACAATCTTGATCAAGATGTGCAAGTGTGTGGGAGAACGGAGGAATGGTGGATGGGAACAAATAACTCCTTTTTGAATTTTTCTTCTCTCTTTTGGAGTTTCTAGGCTATGGCTATCTTTTGCTTGCTCTCTTTTTTGAGCATTTTTTTTTCTTTTCTTTTTGCATAGCCATAGTCCTAGTTTGCAATGAATACTTTGAGAGAGGAATTTTGTAATGGATATATGGAGTGTTTCTTTGGATGGATGGATGGATAGTGACTTTCTTCCGGTGTAGAAGAATAGCTCACGGTGGATATGGTGGATATGGTGGATGCTATCTTCTTGATTTAGAAGGATAGCTCATGGCGGTGGATGTGTGTATATGATCTTGATCAAGAAAGCATGAAAAGAGTTCTACTAGGGTCACATCAATTTTGACTAAGCTCAATGTGAAACAAGCAGCATATGTGTAAAGGTTTTCAAATGTAAACACTACATATGGCTGTGGTGGGAATTTCATCATTGAGGAACTTGTCAATTTGTCATTTTGAAAAATAAAACTCCGAAATTCAAGCTTTACGTTGAGCAAGATCATAGCAGCCCTATCTATCATATCATACCTCTCAACAACTTAGAACTAGAGAATGCATATGCTACCCACAAAATTCAAGTTCAAGGCAAGATTTACCAACAAACCTAACTCTTGAGAGAGTACTAAGTTGTAAACTAGCATTAGAGAGGAATAAAGGACAGAGCAACTATTCATCATCTCAACATAGGAAAATTATACACATTCATACCGCGCATGAAAAAGGGAAATATTTTTGTTCTTTTTATGTTTTGCAAATTTTTATGGATTTTCAGATTTAGCAAATGCAAGAAATAAAGGGAAGGGGAAAGATACAAGTTACCGTGAGAAGGGGGGTCCTCCCCCAAGCTTGTTCTTGCTCATATCTGCTGGTTCGGGTCGTAGCCTTGGGAGCGGAAGAAGGCATCCCAATTGTTCTGATTCTGAGCCATCATCGCGTTCAGCTGGCGGAATTGGTTGTCGCTGAAATTCTGCCATTGCTGGGTGTCGGTGACATGTTGCGTGAGAGTTTGTTGCATGCTCTCGGTGCGCAAATCAATGTCGTTCACCCTCCTTGTCAACTCGGCCATCCCATAGTTGAGTTCACGGAACCCACGGGATGAGAATGACCGAGTGGCAAAGGATGGCGGTCCGCTTGAACTTGATGACGTCTGCATGGGGTAATCGTACTGAGATTCCCATGCTCCGGCCTGCCATGTTGATGCACCCGCCTCGTCCTGTGGCGGGGGCTGCTCCCATACCGGATCTCCGGTCGGAGTGTGAAACTCCGGTGTAGGCTCCATATGCCTACGGGAACGTGTCGGTCGCCCTGAAACACTATGCATGCGAACTTCTCCCACTGGCTCAAGTGGGAGGGTTAGTGCCCGATAGTGATACAAACGAAGACCCGGGTTAGGTAACGGGAATTCATTTGTATACCCGGGAAAGTGATAGATCAAGGTATTATTTGGACCATGTTTCAAAGTATGTCCTTGCACAAAATAGTCCTCGCCTAGAAATTCTCTATCTACCGTCAAATATTCAACATGAACATTCTCAAGCAGACCACACTTCTGCGCAATGCGAGTAACTAAAGAGGTGTACTCAATTGGTCCTGTCAACTTTATATTGTCTAACCATTGATCAATCATGCATTCCGCGGGTGGCACCCTAATTTTCTTAACCATGGCATAAAGTATTTTCAATTCATCTTGCCGGACAACCCTAATGTCACCTCGAGGAAACAAGGTCATAGCCAACCACACATGCATAAATCTAAGTGTAGGATTATGGATGGCACTTGTTCTAGGCTTGGGACCCCACTCGTTTCCGGAAATCTTTTTCCAAAAACTTTCTTTATGGAACCCCTTTAGCGCTTTATCTAAGTCTAGCCTACATTTAGGATTTAGACCTAGCATAGCATGAAGATCACCCCATGTGACCAAGCGCTTTTGCCCAAACAAGCGAAAAGAAATGCCTTCATCATACTTTCTAAGGGTGCATAAAAACTGCATAGTAAGCAAACGAGAACCCGGCTCATCTACTTCTACGAAATTTAGCCAACCCATAGTGCGAAAAATAGAGGCAAATTCTTCTCTCATACCTATTTTCTCGAGGAAGTCCGGATCAAAGCGTCGGGTGTGGGCGAATGGTCGTTCTCTCATGAGCGCGATGGCTTGGCCCTCGCGGTCATCCTTGATGTCGAGATGCTCCTCGGTGATAAGCAAGGCTGGCCTTTCCTCCGGAATTTCAGCTTCGGGGTCACCATGCCCCGGACTTGGTGTGAGCTCGACGGAGGATGCTTGACTCGTGCTTGCACGAGTGCTTGATTCCAGCGACTTGCTTCATTCGTTTGAACATGGCTGCACACAAGAACAAACACAAGACAAGAACAAAAACAAGATCGAACAAGTGTTCGGGTGAGCGTTTGTGAAAACGACAAACCCGAGCTTCTCCGAAATTGGTTTTCTTCTCACAACAACTTGCAAATGCACTAAAATAGAGGGGAAATTTTTTTTGGGTTTTTGGGGCTGTAGTAAAGTTGAAGAACACAAAATTTTGGGAGAGCAACAAGTGAGCAAAGGAGGGGAGTCAAAGATGAGCTTGGAATGGTGAAGCTCCTCCTCCTGGGCGGTTTTTATAGCAAGATGGCCGTTAGAAAGGGACAGAGCAACGGCCATATAGCCGTTTGGAGAAAGGAGCACAGGAAAAGGTGGGGCCAGGGGGTCGGCCGACCTCACCAGGTCGGCCGACCTGGCAGGTGGGCCTCCTGGCAGCCCCCTTTTTCCTATGTGTTCCCCAACGGCTAGGGGATTTGTCCCCTGCTGCCTTTTTGCTCAAAAAGCTCGACAAAAAATCTTTTCAAAATGGAAAGCCCAAAAACCTATTTTCTAAATTTTCAGAAATGCAAATGAGTTTTGAAAAATTTCAAGGTGGCTGGAAAAATTCAAAAATGCAGAAATGCAGTGGTCGGAAAAAATCAAAATGTGGTGGAAAGCAAATATGCAATTAAAAGAGCAAATATGGATAACTACCGGTTTAACCTCCCGGCGAGGACTCACCTTTTAAAGCCTGACGAGCGGGACTTTTCTCCGGCGTTCAGCTCGATGAAGCGTTGTCCGGTCCCGGAGATGAAGACACGGATGATGCTTCTTGTTTCACTCGCCACACCTTCTTGGTCTTTGTTGCGGCCGGTGGCTTCTCGGGCTTCGGAGGCTGCGGTTTTGCAGGCTTCACAGCCTGTTTCTTTGCAGACCTCGGAGGTTGCTGCCTTGTGGACTTCGGAGGCTGTTGCTTAATGTGTGACCTTTGCCCCCTTGCCTTCATCAGTTGTTGTTGTGCAACCTTTTCCTTCTCAAGGAAGTTCTTCATGAATGTGATGAGGCTGTCCTTCTTTGGCGGAGTGACCTCCACTTCCTTGATGTTGCTTGGGTTCGGCCCGTACTTGATACGGATCATGTTGCACTGTTCTTTCCGTGGCCGAAAGTCAAACTTCTCCTCCTTGCCATTGATGTGGAAGCGGATTTCTCCGGCTCCTACATCGATGCGAGCATCCGCAGTGCTGAGAAATGGGCGTCCCAGGATGAGCGGTGTGCTCTTCCCGACGTCCATGTCAAGCACTACGAAGTCGACGGGGATGAAGCAATCCCGGATTTTCACCGGAATATCTTCGGCGATCCCTGCCAGATAGCGGACCGTTGAATCGGCCAGCTGCAGCTGCATCGGCGTGGGGGATAGTGTGGTGTAGTTGAGCTTGTCGAAGACATCCTTCGGCATGACGCTCACACTTGCCCCAAGATCACATAAGGCATGGTCGAAGTACTGTGTCCCAATCGAGCAGGTGATCATGGGACACCCTGGATCTTTCTTCTTCTCACGAAGCCGGTTGAGTATAGCAGCGCTACACTCTTCCGTCAGCTTGACAATTTTTGTGGTCGGTAGTGGGCGCTTGTTGCTGATAAGATCCTTGAGGTAGCGAGCGTACGTGGGTACTTGTATCGCATCCAGCAAGGGCACATTGATGTGCAGCTTCTGGATCACCTCAACGAAGCGTGTGAACTGCTCGTCCACGGTGGGCTTCCTTCTTTCAGGAAACGGCATGAGGTTCGTGTCATAGAACTCATGTGGGGCCGTTTTCCTGGGCGGCAGTTCTTCTTCTTCTGCCGGCTTCTCAGCTGATGTGTCCTTTCCTGCATGGTTAGGGTATGGCAGATCCCGAGTGGACTTACCTCCTCTCGTGGTAACCGCATTAATATTTTCTAAGGGGGTCTCGGGTTGCCCCGGGATTTTCCTCGACTCAGCAGTAGGAACAGCAGCAGCTAACTGAGCTAATTGAGTTTCTATCATTTTATTAAAGCTCAGCTGATTCTTGAGAGCAGAGGAAACACCCTCTATCTTAGTGTGGATGTTCTCAAGAGTCCTATCAGTGGTGGCAAGCTTTTTACTGATGTTATCATTAACCTTAGCTTGACCAAGCACAAGATCTTTCAAGGAGGGCTGATTATAACCGGAATTAAAACCAGAGAAGTTGCCAGAGTTACCTCCTTGGTAGTTGGGACGTGGTGGACCCCAACTTTGACCTCCTTGTGGACGGTAGCCGTTGTTGTTGTTGTTGCCCATGAACCTCATACGAGCGTCTAGGGCTTTCACTTCTCCATTGGCTTGGTCGTCCATCTTCTTCATGAGAAGGTCAATCTTGGCGGCGAGCATGTCAACCTCCTTGACGGAGTGCATGCCTCGTTGGCGAGGTTGGAGGCGCTCTTCATTCCAACCTTGGTTGGACACCATCTTCTCGATCAAATCTTTTGCCTTGCTCACAGTGAGCGAGAAGAAGGCTCCACCAGCAGCAGCGTCGAGGTGGTCGTGGGCCGACGGAGTAAGCCCGTTGTAGAAGTTTTGGATGATCAGCCAATCATCCATCCCGTGGTCGGGACATGCCAGGATGTACTCCTGGAGCCTCTCCCATGCCTCAGGAATCGACTCCTTCGACTCCTGCTGGAAGCTTGAGATCTTTCTGCGGAGGGCATTGGTCTTACCCAGCGGGAAGAACTTTGCAAGGAACACAGCTGAACACTTCTCCCAAGTGTTCACAGCTTCAGGGTTTGCGTAGAACCACTGTCTCGCTCTCCCAAGGAGAGAGAACGGGAACAGTCGAAGGCGAACAACGTCGGGGGTGACGTCCTTCATTTTGAACGTGTTGCAAATCTCCAGGAATTGCTGGAGATGAGCACTAGCGTCCTCATTGGCTTTCCCACAGAATGGGCTAGCCTGCACCATGGTGATGAGACCGGTCTTGATCTCGAAGTTCGCATCTCCCACATTGCCAGCTGGTCCCGTAGGGATGTTGGCAGCGGAGGGAGCGGAGAACTCGCGGAGGGTCTTGTCGGCCATTTTCTCAGGGCTTGATGGTGCGGGAATGACAGGTTCGATTGGCCGAGTCTCCTTACGAGGAGGGGTGAGCCTAGCTCGTGTCCTTCTCAGGAGTGACTCAGGATCTTCAGTGAAGTTTGTCGGCAAGTCGAAACCAGTCATACACTACCCTGTTTTCATACAAAATGCAGAAAACAAAGCAAGGTTAGCCTGCCTAGGAGATAGCCTTAATAATTGCAACACTACTATATACATTAGTAATTTTTCTTGAATCATACGCCATCCCCGGCAACGGCGCCAGAAATGCTTGTTGACTTTTGCTAAGCCATATTAATAAATCATTCCCGGCACGGGGCCAGAAATGGTTCACTAATATGTCCGAGAGTCAAGTAGGTAAAATCCGCAAGCGCACGGAGAATACCGCTGTAGCATTTCACCCGGAAGTATTCAGGGTATCGTATTTGTTTATCCCAAAGGAAGGGTATGATCAAGAAGCGTTACTAACATATAAGATCATGTTAACAATTAGCAAGGATATCTAACCAAGACAGGCGGGTATATGATAATAACCGGGTAGTGTGACACACACAGAAGATTCCTACTAAATAAATAAAGTCTAGTGGAGGAAAGACTAGGCTAAGCTACTCCTACTATACATTCCTATACAGTTGCATAGCCTAAGTAGAATACATACAGACCCACACTCAGGTTCAGCAGTCAATAGTATAGCACTTCAGGCACGGACTTACCTCTGCATCCACAGGCGACTTCCGCCAAGAGCCTACGCACTAGCCTAGCGGGGAGGATTTCAAAGGACGGACAGGGCTGTCACCACCTGCCGCCTACCTCAACGAACCAGTAGACTAACAAATAATTGATGCAAATCAGTCACCCAAATACCATACTTGCATGACCAAAGAGCACTCTGCCCCTCCGCGATTACTATTAACGAGGCAGAGCTACCGTACGAATACGATCACCAAACCCATGCTATACTTTATCAGCTAAAACTAAGCATAGAGACTATAACATATAAACTAGACTATAGTGACGGTATATAACTAGCATGACAATAGTAGTATAATAAATATAAACTACTATCACACAAGTAGACTATACTATCACATATATGGATCACAATATCAAACAAGAAACTCATGACCCAAGCACAACTATATAGAAAAGATATATATATTGATAAGAGCAAAGTCTTACAAAAGGGAAAAGATACAAGAGCCATACCAATTCCAAGTGAAGACTTGGGACTAGAGAGCTCTAGACTCAGCCTAACTCCACTAAAACTCCAAGAACTACTACTAGCAAGAGAGAAATGCTTCTTGTGGTGTGTGTTGAGTGTGAAGGCACACCCTCCTATTTATAGTCTCAATAGGTCGGCAAGGGAGAGTAACCGCCACGGAAGGCATCTCAAACCGTCATCAGGAGTCGCGGAGGAGCCAACACGTGGAAGCCCAGGCGGAGAGGGCGCCCGGCCGGGTCGGCCGACCTGGGGGTGGCCCCTCCTGGCCTGTGCTTTCTCCAGGTGGCTGTCCTGTGGGCCCTGACGTCGGTTTGCGCGGTATTACAGGGAGTTACGTCGGTTAAGTGCTGAAAATGGGCCCTTCAATCCGTGTGACGTCCATGTGGCACTCTCTGATTGGTCGAAAGTGTGTTTTCTTGCCTTTTGAGGTGTTTCCTTCACATTTCCTCCTGCATGCACAAAGTTCTCCAAGTACAAGTGGAACTATATTATTGTGCTAAAGCATGCGTGTATGAAATGCCAAATTCTCCTTTATTTGAGTATAGTTGACGGTTAAAAATGGTACTTAACAGCCGTCAACAGAGCTCGAACCTCATGGCAGAGGAGGAAGAAGGCGAGGGCAGGGGCCCTTGGCTTCGTGGAGGAGTCTAGGACTTGCGCAGAGAGTGTGCGAGTAGAGAGGGAGAAGGGAACAGAGGCTCCTGGCAACTGCTGGCCTTTAACGCCGATTGGCAGAGAGAGAGCGAGGGGAGAGCAGGGAGGCGAGCTGGTGGCCCGGGAATGGAGGAAGGACGGCGACATCAATTTCTGGCCGGTGACACAGGGGAGTTTGGCGGTGCAGTGGCCGGGATGGAGCGCTGCAGTGATCGACGGTGGCGCATAGTGGCCGGCGGTATGCCGGTGTTGTGCTGGGAGTGGCTAGGGGAAAAGGAGGAGGTTTGACCCCCCTTGCTCAGAACAGCGCTCGGGTTTTGCAACAATTCACCAAGTTCTATTGCTCCAAACCTCCTGCAGATTTTTTTGCATGCCCAGGGAATCGTATACTCCAACTTTGCTTTTGGGGGCAAGTTCTAATTTGGCTTTGATAAATTGTGAAAATTCCAGAACAGAAAGTGTTTTTCTCTTCCTTTAGGGAAGTTTTTTTAGGGTATTAAATGACTACCAAAATTTCTGGTAAAATCCTCAAAATTCTCTTTTAATATGGACAACATGAATATGCAAAAACATTGGTGCACTTCCATGGGTTTTTGTGATGTTTGTGAAAGGCTCTCATTTGACAATTTCTAGATTTAATTAATTAATTTCCTCCTTATTCTTTGGCACCTTAATTATTTATATTTTTAATTAGCCCTCATAGATTTTAGGGTTAGCTTAATTAACCTTTTGTGACATGGGATGTCACAGCACACCCCCCTTAAAATAAATCTTGCTCCGAGATTTGCAATTGGATGAACAAAAGAGAGGGGGCGTGGGCATTTACCGGATTTGCGAGGCCAAGAATTCCGGGAAGTTGGCTTTCAGAAACTCTTCTTGTTCCCAAGTAGCTTCGTCTTCAGTATGGTTACTCCAATGCACTTTGTAGAAGGTGATAGTACGGCTACGCATTACCCGGTCTTTTTGATCAATGATTCGGACGGGGTATTCGGGGTAGGAGAGGTCTTCTTCGAATTGCTCGGTGTCAGAGATAACCACGTCGATCGGAGGCTTTAAACACCTCTTGAGTTGGGATACATGGAAGATGTTGTGCATCCGCTCAAGATTTTTCGGTAGTTGCAACCGATAAGCAACGGCGCTATGCTTCTCCATGATCGGCAAGGGTCCGATGTAGCGGGGTGCTAATTTCCCCTTGATTCCAAAGCGAGATACACCATTGTTGGGAGAAACCCGAACATAGACATGATCTCCCTTTTCGAACTCCTATGGATGTCTTCTTTTGTTGGAATAACTTATTTGATGGGTTTTGCCGCACTTTTTCTTCGGCTTGCGTGACAAGATCTGGACCAAAGGTAATCCTTTCTCCTGATTCCGACCAATTCAGCGGTGTTCGACACGAGTGACCATACAATGTTCCAAATAGCGACATTCCCGAACTCTCTTGGTAGCTATTGTTGTAGGAGAATTCGGCGAACAGGAGACAAGCTTCCCAATTTCCATGATTGTCCAGAACATAGGCTCTCAATAGGTCCTCCAAATATTGATTTAGTCTCTCGGTTTGACCATCGGTTTGCGGATGATAAGCGGAGCTTCAGATAAGAGTGGTGCCAAGACAAGCGTGTAGTTGCTCCCAAAAACGAGCAATAAACTAGGGACCTCGATCAGAGATAATCGTCTTGGGCACACCGTGCAAACATAGGACTCGGATGATGTAGAGCTCGGCATACTACTTAGTAGAGTAGGTTGTATAGACGGGAATAAAATAAGTAGATTTGGTCAACCTATCCACAATAACCCATATCGAATCGTGCTTCTTGGGTGTGAGGGGTAATCCAATGATGAAATCCATAGCAATATCCTCCCATTTCCAAGCGGGGATTTTCAATGGGTGCAAAAGACCGGCTGTTGTCAAGTGATCGGCCTTCACACGTTGGCAGGTATCGCACTCAGAAACATAACGAGCAACTTCTTGTTTCATGCGCGCCCACCAAAACTTTTCTCTTAACCCACAGTACATCTTGTTGCTACCGGGGTGTATGGAGTATTTGGACAAGTGAGCCTCATCCAAAATTTTCTTTCTGAGCTCCTCATTCTTTGGGACAACAAGACGATTGTTGAACCATAGCACTCTATCTTCGTCCTGTCGGAAACATGTAGCTTCTTTCTTCCCTATTTTTTGGCGGATTTGCTCAATTCCTTTGTCCTTCTTTTGTGGTTCCACGATTTCTTCCTGAAGGGTAGGAATAAGAGCTAAATTATACAAGGATCCTTATGGAATGACACGAAGATTTGGTTCGCTAGAATCTGAAATTGTGCATGCTTCCATGGAGCAAACAATTTGCATTGGTCCCATCGACTCAAGGCGACGGCAACCACGTTGGCTTTTTCGGGGTGATAATGAATTTCCAATTCATAGTCCTTGATTAATTCTAACTATCTACGTTGCCTCATGTTCAGTTCTTGTTGAGTGAAGATATATTTGAGACTTTTGTGGTCGGAGTAGAGATTAACAATATTACCGAGCAAGTAGTGACGCCATGTTTTCAAGGCTAGGACAACGGACGCCAATTCCAAATCATGGGTGGGATAATTTTGCTCATGCTTCCGGAGCTGTCGTGAGGCATAGGCAATGACACGGCCTTCTTGCATAAGCACACAACCCAATCCAGTGCTGGATGCATCACAGTAAACATCAAACAGTTTGGTAATATAGGGTTGAGCCAAAACCGGAGCGGTTGTCAGATGCTTCTTGAGTGACTGAAAAGCTTCTTCACATGCACTACTCCACTTAAACTTAGTATCTTTTTCCAATAACTTGGTCATGGGCTTGGCAATGCTGGAGAAGTTGGGAATAAATTTCCAATAATAACCGGCAAGACCAAGGAAACTACGAACTTGCTTGACTGATTTTGGAGCTTTCCAATTCAGCACTTCTTCTACTTTGCTAGGATCAACGGCTACTCCTTCTGCTGAAATAACATGACCCAAGAATGGAACTTGCTTTAGCCAAAATTCACACTTGCTAAATTTGGTGTAAAGTTGATGATCTCGGAGTCGTTGTAGAACAATACGGAGGTGTTCGGCGTGTTCTTCCTCGGACTTGGAGTAGATAAGGATGTCGTCAATGAACACAACTACAAACTTATACAACTCTGGCATGAACACAAAATTCATCAAATACATGAAGTGGGCTGGAGCATTGGTGAGACCAAAAGACATGACAAGATATTTGAAAAGACCATATCGGGTGGAGAAAGCAGTTTTTGGAATGTCTTCGGCTCGGATTTTTATTTGATGATAACCGGATCGGAGATCAATCTTGGAGAAGACATTAGCACCCACTAGTTGATCAAAGAGAATATCGATTCGAGGTAGAGGGTACTTGTTCTTGATGGTTACGGCATGCAACGGCCTATAGTCAACACATAGGCGTAGGGTCTTGTCTTTCTTCTTTTCAAAGAGAGCGGGACAGCCCCAGGGAAATGAACTTGGTCAGATGTAACCCTTGTCCATAAGCTCTTGCAATTGCTCATTTAATTCCGCTAACTCATTAGGAGCCATTTTGTACGGCCTACAAGAGATAGGCGCTGTACCGGGTATGAGTTCAATCTTAAAGTCGACATCCCTGTCCGGAGGCATCCCGCTGAATCATCTGGAAATACGTCGGGAAAATCACATACCACTGGAATCTCTTCAAGCTCTTTTCCTTCAGCATGACACACTTGAGAAGTGGACAACTTGGGATATGGCAATCGGAGAATAGATGGGCCATGTAAGGGTGAGTTCAAATGGACTTCCCGTGTCTCAACGTGCAAGACGGCTTTATGACTAGTCATCCATTTCATACCAAGAATTATGTCGATGCTTTGGCCCTCTAAGATGATTAGGGAAGTGGGGTATACGTTGCTTGCTAACTTAAGTGGCACTTTTCTTAACTCGAGATGAGCCCTTATTTTTCCACCAAGAGATGTGATGATGTAAGGTGTTTCCATAGTTGTGGGGGTGTTTTTAACTGATTCACACATGCTTGGCTAATAAAATCATGTGTTGCTCCTGAATCAAAAAGAACCATGGAAGCATGTTGGTTGATCGAGAATGTACCCGCGAGAACGGGTTCTCCAACTTGGATCTCTTCGACCGTGGTATAGTTGACTCGGCCATTCTTGTGCGTGGGGGTAGAAGACTGGGGACGACTTCCATAGCTGCCATTGTTGTTGCCGCTGCTGTGGTTGTTGTTGTTGTTGTTCTCGGAAGTCTTGGTGTTGTTGTTGTTGCTCGGGTTGTGCTTCGGGAAATGGCATTCCATAGCAAAATGACCGGTTTGGCCGCAGTTGTAGCATAGCTGTGAGGAGTTAGTCTTTACCACTTGGTTACTCTGCTGTGGAGGGCGGGAACTAGAAGATTGCTGCTGGTTGCCTCCATGGAATCGAGAGTGCTGCTATGAGAATGATGGACGAGGTCCTCCTCCCGAGGGTACTGCAGCCCGGAATTTCGTTCCAGTCGGGGAGGTGATTGCTAGCTTGTACTTGGGCGGTGTGGAGCCGGATGAACTTCCCATAGCATGTTTTCTCTTCTTGTCTTCCTTGTTGGCACGGATGACGTCTTCTTGCACGATGGCGGCACTCATCAAATCGTTGAACGTGCCGACGGTGACTTGTGCCAAGCGGTCTTGCAGCTTCGGGGTAAGACCCGAACGAAAACAATCCTTTTTCTTCTCTTCCGTATCAGCGTGATACGATGTGTACTGAGCCAAGTAGTTGAACTTCCGTGCATACTCCTACACGGTTCGAGAGCCTTGCTTCAAATTGAGGAACTCCTGCAACTTGCGCTTCATGAGTCCAGCGGGGATGTGATGCGCACGGAATGCTGCATAGAATTCCGTCCAAGTGACTTGATGACCAGCGGCAAGAGCAGCGGTGAAACTGGCCCACCAAGCACTTGCAGAGCCACAGAGTTGCTGTGCGGCAAAGAGAGGCTTCTGCTGCTCGGTGCAGTGGAGGAGAGCGAACTTCGACTCCAGAGTGCGAATAAAATTATCTGCTTCCAGCGGATCACCGGCTTCTCCGAAGGTGGGCGGATGAGTTGCCCAGAAGTCGCTATTGGAGGATTCACGAGGCTTCAGTGGTGGTGGTCCGGGAGCTCCTTGGCAGTTCATGTTCTCCATGAACATGTGAAACATTTCATTCTGGTTATGGATGAGCTTCTCCGTAGCCGTCATGGGTGGCGTGTTGGGTAGCGGCCCATTTCCACTGACTTTTGAGGCGCCGGGAGCATCACCGATGTTTTCTCCACCGCGGCTAGTTTGCACCATCTGCCATATGAACAAAGCATATTAGCCCGATCATCACATGAGACAATATGATAACAAGGCTACGACATGGCGACGAAATAAATTTCAGATTGTTCATAAATTGAAATGCTGACAAGTAAACGGTGCTGACATAAGGGATAACTTAAATTCCATAATTTTCAACACCATATGCAACATACATATGATAAAAACCATAAATACATGTGATGCAACTTTTAATACATGGCAAGTCTTAGGTTACATCACCCAGGACACGACACCACACGATCTCGGAGAGCTTAGGTTACAACTTAACTTAGTATTACTAACACTATCCACATACAAGCACGATGTCTCACGAGATTTCCACCCTACACATGTACTACTACACAATCACTCGGCATGGCTACCACCATCGGACTCCACGTCCATATCATCCGGTCCAGGGGATGCTTCATAGTCAACGCTGGAATCACCATTCTCACTCAAATCAGCGTCATCAGGGGGTATCACTACGAGTGGAATGGGTGGCTGATCATTAAGGATGGCATTCAGCTGGCCATTAGCAGCTTGGAGATGCCCAATGAGCTGCTCTTGCTGCGCAATGATGGCGTGAGCATCGTTGAGGTTCCCTTCCATGACATCCCGCGCATCTTGAGCTTCTTCGCACTAAGCCTGTAGCTTACTTCGCTCCTCCAAGAGAGTGGTGACCTATCCATGAAGAGAGTAAATCTCCTCTTGGGAAGCGGTGAGTTGGGCATTGCGCTGGTTCAGTTGCTCCTGCAACTGATCGCTCGCATCGCCTTCAATGATGAGCTGAGCATCGTGGAGTTGCTCCAAAAGATCGGCCAGCTCCAACTCGCTAGTGTGCAGCTGATCCTCAAGAGCTGCAACCTTAGCGTCACACTCCGTGAGCTGGGCATCACAGGCAACAATTGTAGACTGCAGCACCTCGCGCTCTCGTTCCAACTCGAGAATGCGGGCAACAAGGTGCTCAGGGTCCTTCATGAGCTTGCCAACATCCATCTGCCGGAATAAAGTTTTGCAAGGGCGAGTCAAAACTTAATATCCCACTAAGTATATATGCTTAAAATAGCATGAGGATTGATTGGTAAAATAAACGACACAAGGTTCCCGATCCGTTTGATGACCGACAACTACAATTTCTGCGGTCGACGGAGTAACCTGTAGAAATGAGCAAAAACACCTAGCTTCTGGACAGAATTAAAATTTTTGCATTGTTCAAAGGTTGTGGATAATTTCTTTGTCTTTCCAACGCATACTCACACATCTCCATCCCATAAAATCCCTAAGAGTTGTGATCATCCAAAGATAGGGGACAGAAATGGAGCAGTTTCTGACATTCCAGAAAAGCTTACTGTTTTTGCCACATTCGACCCAGTTCCAGATTTTTCTAGGTCAAACTCCCTAAACCAAACTTGTAGAGAAAAACATCAGCTTACCAACGAGTACTCATTCACTATCATTGAATTAAAATTGAAGAAGTTATGCTCATTTTAGTGAAACTAACTTTTCTGGTAGAATTCTGTTCTTATCGGTTGAGTTCAAGTTTTTGGTTTTGGTGCCATAGGGATTCAAAATTGCACAAAGCTTGGTCATTTCACATGTTTGCAGTATTAGTGACCTTTTTACATGATTTGGCAAGGATGAATGCGTATGATATGCATGAATGTCAATGCTCAATATGACGAACTCCTACATCCTCACAAAAAGAAAAGTTGATCGAATATATAGATCGATCCTTTCGATGGCACACACACCTCTCACAAATTTTCTAACGAACTATACATGGTTAGTGTACCTGCAAGAGATCCATTTCAGAAACAATACATCAAATTCAAGAGAAACAAGCCAAAATAACAATAACAATTCATGCCCAGGTATTCACCCACCCGGAAGACAGCCGACATTTAAATGCATTCGGTCCACGCAACAAACAAAGCCCAGGTCTTTGCCCACCCGGAAGGCGTTCGGTATTTACAGCGCAACCGATCCGTGCACAATGACGTACCTTCGTTGAGGAATCCATAGATGCAAGTAATTTAAACAAAACATAACCTAGGGTTAGCTTTGCCACCTACTACAAGACTCTTATATGGGCACTACTAGTTCGTACCTCACCGTAAGGCGTAAAAACGGCTTGTTTACGTTTTAAAATATTCATTTGTGTGTAGCTTATCCCAAGACGGCTCTGATACCAGCTGTGACAACCCTATTCCAAAAAATAGTGTGTCATACAGGATCGTCTCGGGAGATGATTAACGAAGTAACCATACATAGCATTCACACATGAACATTCATCATTTACAAAAATACATTACTGAATGCATAATATTACAAGTTTGAGAGTTTCAGCGGAAGCAAGTTCAGATTACATTACAATACATATATCCTTGGTTTATATTACATAAATGTGCGGAAGCGATAAAGCGACAATACACGACGTCGATCACCTAAGTGAACCATGCCGGCCCTAGGGCGATGGCTCACTCATCACGGTTCGGAGAGCTAGGGACCCATTCAATGGTCCAATTCTGAGGCTCCTCACCTTCCCACACAACCTTGTTACAACAATCACAATATGTGGGCTGAGAAAAACCTAAAAAACAACATATTCGCAAAGAATGAGTATCTAACATACTCCGCAAGACTTACCCGTCAAAAGGTTTACTAAAACCGACTCCTAATATGCAGGGGGCCGACCGGGCTTAATTGATATTTGCATAAAATACACTTATTAATTCTATGCTGCACTTTTATTCTCTAGCAAGATTTTAGTTGCTCGATGTAAGAAAATTAACTGTAGTTTACCTAGATAGCTGCTAAGACTTGAATATAAGTAAAGAACAATACATCATAGTAGAATGCAGTCATAGCATAATTAAATTTCAGAAAGCATAACCAAACTTCACTACTTAACATATCATTGCTGTTGCTCGAACAAGAAGTACTCATAACCGCGAGGGATGGCAATTCGAATTGATTTACATCCTGTAGGAAAAAACCCAAGCACATGACATATGCATCATTTAAGAACACGTATGGCCACCGTTCACGAGATTGCTATAAAGTCGATCCAGGGCCATCGATCCCGAGTACACATCCTCCCCGCGATACAGTACTTTGTATCCGAGGCTTAACCCGTGCACTCTCCAGCGGTCCTCAAACCCGAGCACCCACCGTGCCATTCACATCACCTCGTGATAGATGAGTATAGCCGTCCAACAATACGGCGCCCAAGTTACTTGGTTTACCAATTCCCATATAAAGGTATGTACTTGGTACTCTTCAATACTTGTCCGCGGAGTTGGAACGATAGGTGCTCCATTTTATCCAGTTCATTAATCATGTGAACCATAGTTGAATTAAGTGATACCATGACCTACCGTTGACTCCACTAGTTTAAGCATAGCATTTGCTAACGGAGGGGCTTGCTACCATAAACTAAGCATAGGTCATATACTGGAGTATGCAAGTGGGTTCCATCCAAGTCCTACACTTAATGCACAATACAACATTTCTAGCTTGTGACAAAGTAAAAAGGACACAAAAATTAATTAGGTATGCATCGGGGCTTGCCTTCGGAGTGATCGTAGTTAGTTTCTTTCCTGAAGTTCACTTCAGATCCCGGTTGCTCCGGTGTGATCTCCTCGATCTCGGGCCCTATATGAAATGAACATGCATAAATAAAGAGGAATACACAAGGGTTCATCGAGTTCCCTAATCAAATGCGATCTGTATGGCATGATGGTTCATGGCGCTTCCTCAGCAAATAAAGTTAAAGAGATGATGATCATGCATGAATGGTGATGCACTCATATGCATGAGATAACAACATTTATTTTTGAAGGGGACAAACTTCTAATTAGAAGAATTATGAAAGTTAATCAGCAAAACCTAGCTTACGTCTACCCTAAGTATGAGCATGGAATCATTGAGTATTTCATTGCACTATATGATGAAAATACCTGGGAATATAGTACTAGGGTACAAACTTCAGAAAGTTCTTTTTGAGCAAAATGGCTAAAGTGAAATTATGCATTTTATTCATAGCAATCTATGAAATTAACAAGGCTGAACTAAATAAAATGTTTCTATGTGGAATTTAATTACATGAATTTTTCTGGCAGTACATAAAAGGATAAGGAACATGCATGTAATTGTTTAGAATTAATTTCCATGCCATTAATTAATGCAATTTCATATACTAGAAATGCAAGAAATACAATTAACCATGAAATTAAGTCTCAATCAAATATGGCTACTTGTCAGTAGGTCACATATGCCATGAGGAGCATTTCTGCCAATTTTGGTGATTTAATCATTTTTACAGAATAAATTATGAATTTATTTGCGTCACAAAGGTTTGTTTGTTTTGATTTAATTTCGCCCAATTTTATCCCAAAACTATGACCTTCATGTTAACCATTGCAAAGTAAAAGTTACAAGGATTCCAGAACATATTTATTTGCAATTGTTGGCCTTACAAATTGGGAGATATGAATTTTTCAATTAATTCAAAAGTTCGGCCTTGTTTACAGAAATATCATCGGCAATTTGAATTCCACAACAGGCGCGCGCGCGCGTTCGTGGCGGTCGGCGCCGGCGAGCTACAACACTGCAGGAGCAGGTAAAGGGGAAAGCTCCAAGAGTTGTTTATGTGATGGATTGAGAAGAAACCAGCGGCGTGGAGCTACCTAGCTGCTGCAGGTCATGGTGGCGGCCGTGGCCAAGGGGGGGGTGCTGGAAGGGGACTGAGCTCGAACCTCTCGGCAGAGGAGGAAGAAGGCGAGGGCAGGGGCCCTTGGCTTTGTGGAGGAGTCTAGGACTTGCATGGAGAGTGTGCGAGTAGAGAGGGAGAAGGGAAGAGAGGCTCCTGGCAACTGCTGCCTTTAACGCCGATCGGTAGAGAGAGAGCGAGGGGAGAGCAGGGAGGCGAGCTGGCGGCCCAGGAATGGAGGAAGGACGACGGCATCAATTTCTGGCCGGTGACACAGGGGAGTTTGGCGGTGCAGTGGCCGGGATGGAGTGCTGCAGTGATCGATGGTGGCGCACAGTGACCGGCGGTACGCCGGTGTTGTGCTGGGAGTGGCCCGGGTAAAAGGAGGAGGTTTGACCCCCCTTGACTCAGAACAGTGCTTGGGTTTTGCAACAATTCACCAAGTTCCATTGCTCCAAACCTCATGCAGATTTTTTTGCATGCCTAGGGAATCATATACTCCAACTTTGCTTTTGGGGGAAGGTTCTAATTCGGCCTTGATAAATGTGAAAATTCCAGAATAGAAAGTGCTTTTCTCTGCCTTTAGGGAAGTTTTTTAGGGTATTAAACGAGTACCAAAATTTCTGGTAAAATCCTCAAAATTCTCTTTTAATATGGCCAACACGAATATGCAAAAACATTGGTGCACTTCCATGGGTTTTTGTGATGTTTGTGAAAGGCTCTCATTTGATAATTTCTAGATTTAATTAATTAATTTCCTCCTTATTCTTTGGCACCTTAATTATTTATATTTTAAATTAGACCTCAATTAGTATTAGGGTTAGCTTAATTAACCTTTTGTGACATGGGATGTCACATCAAGCCCTCACCAATCCTCCTCTGAAGTCTGGTCCAGTACCTCCCTCCTACAATAGGGTCCCTAGGGTTTCGAACCCACTGCTCGAAGGGGACAAGGAGACTCACCATAAGGTCCTTGGCAGGAACCTTAAGCATGTCTCCTCCTTTGGTTTCTACTACAAGTATCTACAGCCTCCTGGTGCACACCTCACAGGTGCACTACGGGTCTCCTGCCCGGTGAGCTGACCTCTAGGGTCCTGCCTGCACTGGCTATTCTGGCTCCTCCTCCTCAAACTCCTCAGACTCCTCGGACTCTCACTTTGAGCTCTCCTCCATCTCTTACTCCTCCTCCTGCTGCCTTGAGGATCCCTGCTCTGTAGGTCTTGATGACCTCTCCTGACGAGAAGCTGGAGTACACTGCGACCAAGGTGCTGGTACAACTTTTGTGGCCAAGGCTGGTGTCCTCGACCTGGTACTCCTCCTCAGACCTGGAGTATCAGCTGTCTACTGTACAATCAGTCGAGTCCCTGGTGTCCTACGAGAATTCTCCATAGCCTCTAGGTGCTTGGCTACGCGTCTGGCTCTCTCTGACTCTAGGTCCAACCTAGTCCTTGTTGGCACCAGATTTTGACCGGTCCTATCAAATTAGAGACAGGAAATTGAAATCGGCCGAAGTCAATGATATTCAACGGCTGAAGGAGTTTAAGTGGGCCCAGCAGGGTAATTTTATTTTTCTTTTATGTTCATAATTTAGATCTTTATTCTAAAAATAGCCGACTTGTTTAGGAGTCCTGACCGAGTCGGGTTGAAACCTCTTGCATGAGGTTATAAATATGTAATAGGATTCATGCGTAGAGAACAACACTTTTTCGTTCAATACAATTCGGCGCATCACCAACTTTTCCTACTCGATGAAACCATCGTCTCGCTCGGGTTGCATCGGCTCTGATCTCGACAAGAGACTTGGATTAGTCACCTTCGGTAATTCTATCGATCTCAACTAGTACTTTCTCATTGATTTGATATTCTAGTTGTTATTGTTAGAATTGCTAGTTATCCAGTAATGAGGTCTGTATAGTATTTATTCTATCGACTCTGATTACAATACTATCTTGGTTGAAGCCGATCTATTGTGATCTCAATAGGTTCCATAAGTGCTATTTAGATCTGTTATTCGAGTCACTTTATTGATTTTTATCTATAAATAGATTAAATCTAGCTCTATCTACCATGTTTGAATACTGTTTTGATTAAGTTCGATCTGTTCAAATCAGAAAGGTTGCATCAATTCTGACCTCTTACTAGGTGGATAGAGTTAGATTCGATCTGTTTGTAGGCAGAATCGATAGAGTTCTATCAAGGTGTTTAGCCCATAGGTTATCAGGGTTCAATCGACTTTCAGGTGTTAATTGATTACATCATATATCTTTGAGAGTCGTTTGCCCCCTTGCTTAAATAAGATAGATTTATGATTTTAAGGCATATTTGCAATACCAGCTATTAAATCTATCGACTTAGCACTATCGACAGGGTAGGGCTTTGCACGTATACTATAGTTCTATCAACTCTGCTCTATCGACATCTGCCCTATCGACTCTGCTCTATCGACTCAGCAAGTATTGGCATGATTCCTTTCATCTTGTCGATATTGTGGCATTTGATTCAAACCTTTATCGGCATTATAATGAACATTATTTTACATATCTAATTTGTCGATAAGCCAATACAGTCAGCCGATTGGTTCATCCTGTCTTATATTTATTTATATAATGATATTGGCTGATTTCACCTATAGTGACTATGGGCTCTCTTTACCGGCCTGTCCTAGGCCGGTGGCCCACAATATCAAATCGTTTATATCTTTGTCGATTTGCAGGGAAAATCGACTGGCATGCCACGGTTTCTTGTATTGAGCCTGCATTGGAGTTAAGCAGATCTCACAGGTCATGTGTGAAGATTTTCATGTCAACACACTTTTTGGCATGCTCGATGGGACCAAGAATTTCAAACTCACATCATGCCTGAACTCGGAATGCCTCAGGATGGTGATGCGGCACAGCCAAAAAACAATATCATCTCGGATCTTAAGAATGAACATATGCTACCTATCAATAGAGACGAGTTGAGTGATGATGCAAAGGCATAGGTTAGTCAGAAGATGGCTCAGTATGAAAGTTGTAAGCTTCATGACCATTGATGTTTGGATCCCCATGGTATGGATGTTTTGGTGATAGATGACAACTATGAAATTGTGGGCTAACATCTACACGAGTATTGTCTTTGTAGGAATCATCTCTTAACTCTATCGCAAATCATGTGGATGATGGTGTCCTTGGCTATGGATGACAATGACAGCAAGCATAGAGGCTTGTGAACTTGATGAAGTCCAAGGGTTGATGAAGATGGATCAAAGCGGAGAACAAGCTATGGTGCAAGTTTTTGGAACACTTGAGTAGTTGTTGGGGCTTTGAGCCCATTGGAAAACCCGGACTATCAAGGGGGTCTAGGTCATTCTCATAGGTCATGTCTATTCGGTGATGTGCAAGGTTGCTCGGTGAAATCAAAGGCACTAGGTGACAGTGCAGAAGCCAAGGAGTTGTTTGGAGAAGCCGAGAAACCAAGTCAAGCGAGGACAATGAGTTTCAGTTTGTGGACATAGAGACCGGACAGAGGGGTCAGTGGAGACCAGACTGTATGGTCACTATGGGGAGTTTTCCAGGATTTAGCGCGAGGAGCCGGATTCTGTCAGCAGGAAACTCCATACAGACCGGACGGTCCGGTCTGCTGACTAGACAGTCCAGTTAGTAGGAGTGCAGGCAGGCAGAAGAGGTGCATTTCACAATGGCTCCTAGAATGGAGAGAGAAAGTGGACCGGACGGTCCGGTCCAGTGATCGGACTGTCCGGTCAGTTGGAGTTTCAGCAGGGGCAGAGCAAGTTGTACATCGAGTTGCACTGACCGGACTGTCTGGCCAGTGTGCCCAGGAAGCTGATTTCGTGGAGCAACAGCTAGTTTGAGGCTGGGAGCCTATATAACATCATTGCTGGGGTCTTGGAGACCTCTCTTGGCCAGTGGAATACCTGAGAGCATTTGGTAAGGTCCAAGAGGAAAAGAGGAGAGCACTAGGAGGAGATATTGCATATCTCGAGAGTGCTAGAGAAGAGTAGCTTGAGCATCTTGCACATCTAAGGCTAGGGTGTCCTTGAGGGTGTGATCTAGATTGTTACTCTTAGTCTATGGTGAGACCTAGAGCGGTTAGGTGTCAGTGATCGAGCTTATCATGATCGGTTGTGAAGGCCGTCACACGTTTGTACATGGTTTGAGCCCGCCGTTGGAAGGGGCATCGCTAGTGAGCGCCCGTGCCGGCTCGAGGAGACTGGCAAGTTCTTGCGGGAGGCGAGCTTGTGCTTTGTGCAATGGTGACGCACATCGTGTCTTCACTCAAGGAGTGATTGCGGGCTCGTGGGTGATAACTCCACTTGGTGGCGGGAGGGACTGGGACTCTGGTGGGAGTGGTCCAACGAGGATTAGGGGAAGGCGCCATCCTTCGGAGACCTCAGGAAAAAATCATGAGCATTCCTTGACCCTCTCTTTACTAATCCGCATTTGTGTGCTCTAGTGAGTAGGGTGACTTTTGGCTTGCATAGGCTAGTGTGATTGACTGCCGCATTTTATCTTATCATGAACACTAGCATGTGTAGGGTCTTGGCCTACTAGAATTGTTTAGGTTTCCTTATCTTGTTAGACTTGAGTAGCGAAATTGAAGTATTTGGATTCATGAGCGGCTTACCAATTCACCCCCCCCCCCTCTCGGTACGCCTTCGGTCCTTACAAGTGGTATCAGAGCCAAGTGCTCATCTTTGAGGCTTCACCGCCTTGAGTAAGGATGTCGGAACCGGCGGGGAGTTCCCATATTCGATGGTGATGACTATGCTTATTGGAAGGCTCGCATGCAAGCCTACCTTCAGTCCCTTGATCCAGAGATATGGTCGGTCACTCACGAGTCCGATGCGAATGTGAACCTACTTGAGCCCGACTACATTAAGTGTAATGCTAAGGCCAAGAATGCTTTGTTTGCTTGCATTTCTAAGGATGTTTTTGCTCAGCTAGATGCTAGTACTATTGCATATGGTATCTAGACTGAGATTCACGGGCTCCATGAGGGCACCAGTGATGTCAAAGAGGAAAGATACTATGTGCTGAAGAATAAGTATGATCACTTCACTAGATTGCCACATGAGAGAGCTAACACTGTTTATTCTCGTTTTCATGTACTTGTGGAGGAGATCAATGCACTTGGAGGAGATCAATACATTGTATATTCCTTGACCCCAAGTACGAGTCCATCATCACCTTCATCTTGCAAGATGATTGTGGGATACTTGGTTTACGGGTATCCTCATACAAGACTAAGTCGATGACCGACCAGGTACTTCATCAACAAGGAAGCCGACCAAGTCGGCTTGGAGCACAAGGCATTTAGAGATATACTTCCTATGTAAATCCTTTAGGGTTACAAATAGGACTCTTCATGTACCCCCTGCCGACCAGATATATTAGGCGGCAGGGTACCAACCATCGAGGGACAGGCGATACACCAGATTACAATCAATACATAGAACACAGGACGTAGGGTTTTTACTCTCATGGAGAGGGCCCGAACCTGTATAACTCGACGTCTTGTGTAACCATCGTAGTTCTTAGTCTCAACGTAGCCCTATATATTTACTGCCAATCTCAAGCTTCTACAGTTGGCGCGCCAGGAAGGGGAAAAGGCTCGCCGGGATTCTCCGTCGACTACGATGACCAAAATTCCCATCATTCAGTACTTACCGGATCTTAAGATCTCCTTTAGATCGCTCGACTTCACGGTCGGTAACAACGGAGCCCTAGGTTTGGAAAACCACAGATCCGACTCAGCCGCAGCCGTCTCCATGGCACGATCACCGAGTTCGTCTGACATGATCCCCGCATTGGTTCCACTCGGATCTGAGGAAGAAGGTCCTTCCTTCGGGAATGATTCAAAATCGGATCAGTCCTTTGATGAGGACTCGGTCGGATCCGCTTACCCATATCCCCATACTATCAACATGGTGGATATAGCAGATCCTGTGGATGGAGACCAAGATGGTGACCAAGACGGTGAACAAGAAGGTAACCCCGTCGATGGCCACCCGAAGCAATTAGCCGAAGGAGGTCAATAGGAGGAGAACCCTCCAGTTGATGACTTGATGAGGACATCACTCCTAAGGATACATGCAACACTCCTCCAATTCTGGACTTGCAAGGTCCAATGACTAGAGCTTGTGCACGACGACTAAATTTAGAGGTGAGCTCGTTCCTACGTTCTTCATCATATGTCACTTTTGAGAATGGTTTGCTACCTAATGATTATATTACAATTAGGAACCACGGAGAGGACTAGGAGATGATGGGAGAAGGACTTAGAGACGTGGAGAACCAGCAAGGACGTGGAAGCCAAGGTGGAGGCCCAACCAAAACTGACTTCGAGTCTGTTTCGAGGCCCAGGACCAGTCTGCACTAAAACAGATGCCCAGGATGCATACGGACTCGGATTTGCACGTTCTACATATGCACGGAAAGATAAGAATAAGACCTTTCCAATGCCATTGGTCACATGTCAAAATTCATCTGGAGTCATTGGTAATTGTCGAAACAAGAGAGCATCTAGAGGGTCTTGCACGACCCTAGGGTCTTCATATACAGCCACCACCGCACCATTAGCATTCCGGTTTTGCTTAGATTATTCTATTCATAACAGTTTCACCGTCATCACAGTTTATGAGACCCCAAATTTGTGAGATTCATAATACATCTGCAATTGTGTTGCATTCTTCTTTGTTCTTGCTTGTGTTCTTGATTCGCAGGTAGGGATTAGCCTTCTCGGTGAGGTAAATCATTTTAGGACGGTTGATAACCAGAGGAGACGTCGTGTAGTGATTACGGGGTTTAGAACGTGTTGTTCTGAAGCCGGATTGATTTGTGTGTCGCCTCCGACCAAACCAACATATCCAGAACCTTTCGGAAGATCGGGAACCCTTGTCCACATCAAGTGGTAATTAGAGCATCAAGTGCACCATCAGGTTTGCACTACCCTTAGTTAATTTCATTTTGTGTTCGTCCTATCGTCCACAGAAAAGCCCAAAAAAAAATTCCCCTCCGCCCATAACCACGTGTTTAGCCTTTGCATATTTCAATTCCAGAGTCCGTAGTGTTGAGTTTGTGCCCTAGTTCTTTTTTAGTCGCTGTTTTAGTTTGTGTTATTGTCGTCAGTAGTGTTTCCCTTGGAACCCTAGCTACCATCCCCTTCACCATCCTCTGCTTTGTTTGCTTTTTGTGCTAGGGTTGATTGACCGACACATCTAGCCTAGTCCCAACCTAATCCCACCCTAAACACACCGTCAACACCCCGGACCAATCCCCATAAATTCCACTTTCCGCTGCCTCCACGCCTCCAAAAAAGGTCCTACCTGATTCCAAACCCGACCCCAAACACGACTCGGGTTTCTGGAAAACCGACTCCGACCCCCCTTCGGTAAAACGGGCATAACTTTTTGCTCGGTTGTCCATTTTGGCTGAAATATTTACAGGATATTCTTGACCCAAAGTTGAGCATGGCCACACTAGGCCACGCCCTATGTGCTCTCGTCAAAAAATTCAAAAAAAATCGGGAAGATAAAGAAAAAATTCATTCAAGTTTAAACCTGATTTTTTCTGCAACTTCAAGATTTTCTGTAGGCCACATCCTAGCTCTGTTTGAGCTGAAATTTTCTGTGGATTCTCCCGCATAGTTAGTGAGTTGGAGAAAAATATCAAAAAAAAAATTAAAAAAAAAGAAATTTGGGATTTCTACTAGTCCTACATCTAGCCCCGTGTTATCGCCTCTGTGCCTGTCTCCTTGTTTCTACTTTGCTATCACTTCTGTTCTAGGACATACTTAGACCAGCAACTAGAGACAAGTTACTTGGGAACTTATTCAGCTTTACTATCTGTTTTTGATTTGTGTGCCACTCACATATATATATTTGGCCTTTCCTAGCTCTACATATTTCTTCTGGACAACACATAGGTTATTTTGTGACCCTTGCAATCGTGGAACACATCTCACTGGTATCCTTTGCTTTGCTTTTCAGAACTTTGTAAGAGCTTTGTAAGGAGTTTCCTTTTGCTGTGTTAAGAGGCACCACTACTTAGCTATTTTGTAGGGATAACCTTCACTGTTTGTTTCCTGTTTTGGTGTTTGTGATGGCAAGAAGTGACAACAGAGAGATGGCTTCACCCTCACAAAATGCTGAGTGCGTGAGCCAAGAACAGCTCCAGAAGGCTTTGCAGGCTGCTCAGAGTGATTTGGCAGAGACGATCACCATAGCCATTACTGATGCGGTTAGCAAGCTTCACATTGGAGAAAGCATCGAGCGGTTGGAGAAGCGGGTCTCTAAGTTAATCGATCAGGTTATCGCAATGGAGACCGCTCCCAAGACCAATGATACGAACACCAATAACAACGACATTGAAGATGTCCATGATGAAGACACAGTGTATAAGGCTGATGGCACCGTGGATAGGTCAGCTACAAGGACCGCAAGATTACGACGTCGTTTTCACCGTAATACTCAAGGTATGGGTGGTTTCCATAACTACAATCATCGTCCACACGGTAACTATGCTCCAGATGACCCGTATGCTAAAATTAAGTTTTCAATTCCTTTGTTTTCGGGTCAGTATGATGGTGATATTTATCTTGATTGGGAGATGACTGTAGAACAAAAATTTAATGCCCATCTTGTTCCTGAACAACATAGAGTTAGACAAGCTACTAGTGAGTTTAAGGACTTTGCTATTGTTTGGTGGAGTGGTCTAGCTGCTGAAACTGATTTGCCTACTATTTGGGAAGAACTTAAGGTAGCAATGCATGATCGTTTTGTTCGTCCATTTTATAGAGAGATTCGTATTAAACTACAGTGTTTAGAACAAGGAGATAAAACTGTTTAGGAGTACTTTAGTGAGCTTCAGAAGGGTTTGATTCGTTGTGCTATAGTTGAAAAAGTAGAGGATCAGATTTGTCGCTTTTATTCTAGTTTAAGAAAAGAAATTTAGGTCATCCTTGATTATAAAGAATATTATACCCTCACCCAGTGTTTCCAGTATGCTACGCTTGCAGAGAAAGAATCACAGGGACTTTTCCAGGCTTTTGAGGAGTACAACAAGTCGAGGAACTCCTACCCCCCACGCTCAACGGGGACTTCGGGGCTGCCCAGGCCATCTTTTCGGCCGCCCCCATCAGCAGCTACCAAGGAAACCAGTGTTGTTTCTGTAGCCCCAAGATCAGCCCCTGCACCTTCTACATGCTCAGGTAAAACTTCTGTGCAGGTACCAGCTAGTAGTGCCTCTTCTGTTGCTTCGACGGGGCGCACTACAGGGATTCAGTGCCACCGCTGCCATGGACTTGGTCATATGCAGAAAGATTGTCCAAGTAGGCGGGCATATGTGGCGACAGACGATGGCGGTTACATGAGCACCTCCGATGTGGAGGATGAGGAGGAGGACGTCGCTGCCACCAGCAGTGACATCATTCTTGGAGGCGGAGAGACCACGGGATACATGAACATTGTTGTTCAGCGTGTCCTTAGCACACAAGTTCATCAGCCCAAGACGATGCAGTGCCACAACTTGTTCCAGATTTTCTTCGCCATCAAAAACTGTCGAGGACATTGTTAAGAAGTGGAGAATGATGAGGACATCCTCCACTATTACCCGCTGAGGTGGCAGTCGTGTGAGCCTTGGAATAATCCCACCTTGCTTAGCTTGGGAGGTGGAAGCCACCTTAAAAGGGAGAGCCACCCTTCCCCTATCAGACTAGTCTTTTAGGGAGATTGGGCCTTTCCCTGAGTGGGGGCGCTGGAGTTGTGGTGCTATGACTGCGGATTCGGGACATGGACCTAGAATCGGATCGGTGTGTCAGGCTTTTGGCAGGAGTTTGATGAGGACATCACCATGCTGGCTACGTGCATATCATGGCCTTCTCAGTTACAAGTCGTCACCAACTCAGTCGCCGTGTTCGTCACGGATTTAGCCGACACCCCTTCACGGTTTTGATGATATCTTCCACATCCGACGTCCAAACGAGGCGTTCTTTGATGCGTTGGAAAGGGGATGACGACGCTGTCATTTTGGTTTTGGTCCTAGCTCCAGAAGGGTCGTGAGTCATAATATGTGACCATGATAAGGTGTTGTGCCACTTATTTTGGCCAACTTGGCCATGTATTGTGTCGGGCCTTAAGCCCATGTTGTGGGCGCCCCCCTAGGCGCCCCCAACCCTAAGACGTCTTTGTTTCCTACATAAACTCAGTAGCTGCCGTCTTTTAGTTTTGGGTTTTGTTTAGTTTAGTTTTCCAGAGAGAAACTTGATCGAATTATTGTAACTGTGGCGACAAGTCCTTTTACAGTAATCCAGGGCCCCTGTTCTTGTTCTACACCACTGTGGCGATTAGTCCTTTTGTGTTCAGAGCTTGAACCTTTTCTTGTGATTCGCTTCATCCATATTTGCAATTTCAGATTGCGTGTTTATCCTCTCTTGCTTGTGTTCTCGATTTCGCTTGCAGGAACAATCAAATTGTGCTTGGTGTAACGGTTGCGGGGTTGGATCGTGTCTGATTCAAGCCGGGTCGTTGATGCCGAGTTCCCCAAATTCGAGTTTATCCCCTTACCTCTCGGAAGATCGGGCCATATTTACATCAGAGTTGTGGTGCTAAGATTGCGGGATTCAGGAAATCCGGATCGGTGTGTCGGGCTTCGTTCCACCCCACCTGGGCCGGATCATGACTTCTCAGTCGGTCAACACCGTCAACCAAGAGGGTCGCACGGTTCACGCAACGCAGACCGACTGGATCTCGGTCCAGACCTCAAAGTGGATGGAGTCAAGGTCTACCACACTCCTCAAAATAACATCACTAGGGCCAAAACTTTGCTCGACACTCTAATGGTCGATGCAAATTATCAGACCCCTGCGATGCAGAAGGTGGTGGCTATACTTAAGGCTGCTGCAGCTCAAGTGGCCGCAAAATCTCAGTCGGTCACAAGTTCTAGTCACGCATCTTCACGAGGTCGGCATAGGCGTGAAGATCTAAGAAATTCTCTCAGTGTCCGTGATGGACGAGATACCATCAACTCTCACTATGAAGAACACGCTTAGGACAACCGACGCTATCAGGAAGAATGCCGTGATTGGAGAACGGATGACCGACGGGACAACCGACGAGGGGACCGTCAAGATCCTCCTCCAAGAGACAACCGCGATGACCGCCGTCGACGTGACGATTGGGATCGGCACGATAACGATGATGATGACCATCAGCGACATCGTCATGACGATGATGTTGGTCCGCGACACGGCCGCCGTCCAACTCCGTCTCCAGACTGGCATAGGCGGTCGCTGACGCCTACCAACGATGAGATCGATGGCATCAAAGCTTACGTCCCTAGGCTTCGCATAGCTCGATGGCCAAAAGGATTCAAGCCGGTCTCCATCAAAAAAATACGATGGTCAGACCAACCCCCGAGAGTGGCTGTAGCTCTACAGCACGACGATTCGGTCGGCTGGAGGTGATTTCTACGTAATGGCTAATTACCTTCCGATCTACCTGGATCCAGCCGTTCGGATATGGCTCACATCTCTTGCAAAGGAGTCAATCACGTCTTGGGGAGACCTCAACAAGAAGCTCATAGAAAGCTTCCAAGCTACCTGCAATCGACCGGGCAACCACTTCGACCTCACTCGGATCAAGCGGAAGACCGATGAACCTCTTTATGACTACATCAAGCAATTTTGCGCTAAGAAGACTGAGATCCCCAATGTCTCGGACCAACAAATTATTGCTGCCTTCCAAGCAGGGATCCATAGCGATGATTTGGTTCGAGAGATCGGTCGGAGGAATCATGACCTCAAGCTCACCGCTCAAGAGTGCTTCGAAATCGCTGACAAGTTCGCATCTGGTGAGTCGGCACTAGATGACATCCGGGGAAAAGGCAAGGAGAAGCGTTCGGATAAGCCCGAGTTCTCCAAGAAGGACAAGAAGAGGAAGTCTGACAACGCTGTTCATACAGTGGACCGATTTCAGAAGAACCCTCAAACAAACCAACCGTTCATGGATGAGCTGCTGAGTGGCCCGTGCCTTTGGCACCCAAAGGGAAACCACAAAATGAAGAACTGCTATCGATTGAAGGGTTTTGCAACAGCTACGCTCAAAGTGGCTAAAGATCCCCCGAGGCACAATAGCAAAGACAAGACCAAGGACGATGGCGACAAGGATGATTCAGGAGAGTTCCAGGAACCCTGCAAGGAAGTCAACTTCATCTTTGGTGGCCCAGATGCCTACGTGTCCAAGCGCAAGCAGAAGCTGGAACTTTAGGAGATCAACTCGGTGGAACCAGCTGTGCCTCAATTCATGAGGTGGTCTGAGATGCCAATCACCTTTGATCGGTCGGATCATCCCAAGCATATACCAAAGCCGGGTCGATACCCACTGGTGCTTGCTGCCACGATGAAGGAGGTAAAGTTCGACAAAGTACTTATTGATGGAGGAAGTAGTTTGGACTTAATCTTCACCAAGACTCTCAAAGAGCTCGGTCCATCAGTCAATGATCTTCAGCCGAGTTCTTCACCTTTCCATGGGATTATGCCTGGCAAGACTTCAATTCCCATTAGACAAATTAGACTGTCGGTCACCTTCGATACCCGTGAGAACTTCAGCACTGAGCGCATTCTTTTCCAAGTGGCGGATCTCGACTCGACATATCATGCTATCATTGGTCGACCGGCGATGGCTAAATTCATGGCTGTCCCGCATTATCCATATCTCACCCTCAAGATGCCAGGCCCGAATAGAATAATCTCCCTCCACTCTGATCTTCATAATTCTTTCGATTGCGATGTACAGAGTTGTGAGATGGCCAATAAACAGTTGATGTTGTCCGACCAGAAGGAGATCTAGAAGGCAATCGGCATGGAGAAACAGACTGAAGTGGCAGTTCCAGCAAAAAAGCCTACCAAAGACAAGATTCAGATCGATGACATCCAAACCAAGGAAATCATGCTTGATCCTGAGGACCCTGATGAGGTAACTAATGCTGGGGCCAACCTCGACGAGAAATAGGAACTCGCGCTCACTCCTTTCCTCCATGAAAATAGGGACATTTTTGCATGGAAACCATCTGACATGTCGGGAGTTCCTAGAGAAAAGATTAAGCATGAGTTAAGGGTACCTCGTGGGGCTACCCCCGTTCGCAGAGGCTTAGAAGATTCGCACAAGACCGCAAGGACGCCATGAAGAAGGAGGTAGTTAGACTATTAGATGCTAAGTTTATAAAGGAGGTGTATCATCCCAACTGGTTAGCAAATCCAGTCCTTATACCCAAGAAGAATAACGAGTGGAGGATGTGTGTTGATTATACCGATCTCAATAAGGTCTGTCCTAAAGACCCCTTCGCTCTTCCTCGTATTGATCAGATTGTAGACTCAACAGCCGGGTGTGAGCTCTTAAGCTTTCTGGATGCCTATTCATGCTATCACCAGATCCCACTGAAGGTCAAAGATCAGATTAAAACTTCCTTTATAATACCCTTCAGCGCCTATTGCTATATCACAATGCCTTTCGGACTGAAGAACGCTGGCGTGACTTACCAACATGGTATTCAACGCTGCCTTGCTACTCAGATCGGTCGGAACGCAGAAGCGTATGTTGATGACATTGTTGTCAAGACTCGGAACATCGAGGAACTTTTTTCTGACCTGGGAGAAACCTTTGACAATCTGAGGCATTATTCAATGAAGCTGAATCCTAAGAAGTGTGTTTTTGGGGTTTCTTCGGGAAAGCTACTCGGCTACAGCATTTTGAAACGAGGTATAGAGGCCAACCTAGATAAAATCAAGGCGATCCTTGATATGGGGCCACCTAATTCTCAAAGGGACGTTCAGAAGCTGACCGCATGCAGGCGTCCCTGAGTCGCTTTATTTCTTGACTGGAGGTTAGAGGGTTACCACTTTTCCGACTGCTTAAAAAGCAGGAGGACTTCATTTGGACCGAAGAGGCGCAGTCGGCATTGGATGAGTTGAAGGTTTACCTCAGCAGCATTCCAGTATTGGTGCCTCTGAAGCCAGGAGAAAAACTTCAACTTTACATATCTTCTACAACTCAGGTTATGAGTACTGTTTTAACAGTCGACCGAGAAGAAGAGGGACATATACAAAAAGTACAACTTCCGGTCTAAGGAAAGGTATCAACAGATCTTGAAGTTGTTGTATGCAATGTTCATCACCTCTAGGAAGTTGAAGCATTATTTTCAAGCTCATCCAATCGAAGTCCAGACTTCCTTCGCACTCGGCACAGTGCTACACAATCAAGAAGCCGAAGGAAAAATTGCCAAGTGGGCAGTCAAACTTCGTCAATATACCATTACGTTCGGGCCTCGGTCAGCTACAAAGGGACAAGCGTTAGCTGATTTCATTGCCGAGTGGAAAGAGATTCAAAATCCACCTACTGCACAAGATGTCGAGTATTGGAAAATGTACTTCAATGGATCTCTTCAATTACAAGGAGTTGGTGCGGGAGTCATATTTGTCTCACCCACTGGAGAGAAGCTTCGATATGTCCATCAGGTGATGTTTTGCATGTCCAATAACGCTACAGAGTATGAAGCCCTTCTACATGGTCTGCGCATTGTCGCGTCACTCAGCATCAAGCGCCTTGACATCTTTGGGGACTCGGCTTTGGTCATTAATCAGGTCACTAAGGATTGGAACTGTGTGGATGACAATATGAGTGCTTACTATTAAGAAGTAAGGAAGCTCGAAGACAAATTTGATGGATTGAAGTTCACGCATGTTCTTCGAGACAATAACCAAGCAGTAGATGAATTGGCCAAGATGGAATCATCCCGGTCTGCTGTCCCCCCAGGTGTTTTCTTACACACTCTTGATTCCCCCATGATTTCTCCTCAGTCAGATGTATTAATGAGTGTTGTCACTAATCTTGTTGGAGATGACAACATGGAGACCGATTGGCGCGACCCACTCATCTAATATTTGGATAAGGGAACGCTGCCTTCGGATCCTAATGAGCAACGGAGGTTAGAGAACCGACGCCGAGGATATCTGTTGGTGGGAGACCAACTCTATAAAAGAGGAGGTTCAAACATCTTGATGAGATGCATCTCGATACCAAAAGGCCAAAAGTTGGTAGAAGAAATTAATTCCGGGATATGTGGCAATCATGCGGCTTCCAAGACTTTGGTCGGCAAAGCTTTTCGGCAAGGTTTTATTGGCCCACGGTGGTCGAAGATGCACACCAAGTCGTTCGGAAGTGTGAAGGTTATCAACTCTTCGCTCAACAAACGCATGTGCCTTCACAACAACTTTAGATGATACCTTTGACTTGGCCCTTTGCTATCTGGGGGCTTGATATTGTTGGTACTTTCAAGAAAGCGCCAGGCGGGTTCACTTATATGTTCATTGTTATTGATAAATTCACCAAGTGGATCGAAGCAAAGCCGGTCGGCAAGATAACATCGAAGAAGGCAATCGAGTTTGTCAAGGATATCTTCACTCGGTTTGGAGTTTCTCATGATATCATCACCAATAATGGCACTCAATTCACATAAGTGGAGTTCCGTGACTTTGCCAATGAGATGGGAATAAAAATCCACTTTGCATCAGTGGCTCATCCTCAAAGCAATGGACAGGTCGAACGGGCCAATGGTATGATTCTTCAAGGATTGAAACCGCGGATATTCAACAGACTTAAGCCTTATGCTGGTCGGTGGGTCAAAGAATTGCCTTCAGTTCTTTGGGGGCTTCGCACAAACACCAGTCGGGCAACTGGTCAGTCACCTTTGTCATTGGTCTATGGCTTAGAGGCTATGCTGCCGACCGAGGTCAGTCTTGTTTCAGCACGGGTTCAGGCGTATGATGAACAGCTTTCTGAGGAGAATCGAGAGATCGATTTGATTGCAGTAGAGGAGTTGCATGATCACACTCTGTTTTGGTCAGCACTTTACCAGCAAGGCTTGCGTCGATATTATGATAAAAACGTACGTAATCACCACTTCCAAGTTGGAGATTTAGTGCTTCGCCCAGTGCAATCAACGAAGAACCAGCATAAGCTTTCTCCAAAGTGGGAAGGACCATATGTGGTGAAGGAAGTCACTCGCCCGGGGGCTTATCGACTGATGTACAAAGACGATGATGATATACCAAATTCCTCAAACATAAATCAGCTATGTCGTTTCTATACTTATACATTATTTATGAATGAAACTTCGTTCTTTTTAATAAAAGATTACTTTTTGATGATTTTCATTCTACATTGTCTTGATTCCTTAATTTATTTTATTAAACAATCGAGCCAGGGGGCTGGTAATAATGTCCCACCTTGGTCTAACCTTAATTTGGTTTTGGACTATTTTCTGACCAATTCCTTATCTTTGAATACGGTCTTTACTTTTTTGGTCTAATGCCTATACATCATGGTTATACACTTTATACTACACATCAGACTACCACTAAACTAAACCCAGAGCCAAAGTGCGAGAGGTCATGTGTCGATTGGTCGACTCTGCTTGTTACGTGGTTACGAGTCACAACCTAATATGTTAAGGCAGACCGATGCAATTTCTGTTTCTCAATGGCAGAAACATATTTATGATATTTTTATCAGTCTTTTAAGCTATTAAGTAGGAAATTTATTTACATGTAGCAAACATCATATCAGATCATAGATACTACTAATATTCTCTAGCATTGCAGGATTTACAGCTCCTTTGAAGGAGAGGAAGAGTCAGCTCGTAGCTCAAATTCTGGAGTTGTTGGAGGAGTAGGCACGGTCGGATTGATCTCTATGTTGTCGACCAAGGCTTGGGAAGTCTCCAACATGGAATCCAAGAGCAGGTGGCATTGGTCATCGGTCAAGTCTGGGTTGAAGCCCTCCTTGATCTTGTCCAATAGCAGAGCAGGAGACCAAGAATTGGCAAATCGCCAGAACCTAACTCCCGGCCTCGGTCGCCACTCGCCGAGTGTTATAAGCGATAGCTTTTGATGCATGCTCCAGCAAGTAATCCAAGGAATGGCCAGTCTGCTCCACTCGGTCGGCATGAACATAGTTCATTGCCTTTCGAGCAGCATGAGATAGAGCTGCGAGTGATGATTTTTGGTTAGTATGATCAAAAGAGGATTCAAGCAGATGTGAGAAATAATGAAGGGCTTACTGGCAAGATTAAATTTGAAGGATTTGGACATGCCCTTGGCATCCTCTATCTTGGCGTCAGCCTCCTTCAGCTCTTTCTATAGCCGAGTGATCTCGGCCTTCTGGTTCTCGACCGACTTGGCGAGGTTTTCCTTCTCAGCATTCAAGGCGTGAACAAACCTTTGTTGATTGGAAGTCAACTTCTCCGGGTCGGCAATCTTCTGATCATGAGCTAAAGACAAACATTTGAACTTTTAGCGCCATAGTGATTAGTTGACAATTTAAACATAGATGGTAAGTGATCTTACCAGCTATAACTACACGACCTTGGTCTGTGGCCTTGGTCTTCTCTTGTCGGTCGGTCTGCAACTTATCAATCTCCTTTTGAGCTTTGGAGAGTCGCTGACCGGTGACTAGCATAACACCAACAATGTGTTAGTCTTGAACATAAAGACATAAAGGCTGAAGAATTTAGGGCATACCAAAGGTTTCGGCTTCAAGGTATTCCACTCTAGCCTGTTTCCTCTCCACAAGAGCATATATTTTCTGCATATAGAAGATGGTTAAGCTTAATGATGAGATTGAGACAAAGGTAAAACAAGGTATTGAAGTACCTTGTTGGCTTCTCGATGTTGATATATTATCTCCGCGTCCTCCACTTCGGGCCGACCGAGTGTATCTGCAGACCATGTCGCCTTACCTTTGTCAAGAGGTGAAGGGAAGACGGCTGGAGCAGGTTGGGGTGCAGGCGCCGGAATGGAGGTAGGAATTGTCTTACCAGACGGCTTATTCACCTCAGTGAGCGTATTTGAAGACTTGCCGACCGGTTTAGGCAGATCAGTCGGACGAGGAGGAAGAACCAACCAAGTGTCCTCGGACCCTTGAGCGCTCTAAGAATCGCTCGTCCGACTACTGTCAAAACGAAGATGGAGGAGATTAAAATGTGTTATGGCTGGCAATAAGAGACAAGGAGTATAAGGTTAAAGAATTAACCTGGGGGCCTTCTTAAGCTTGATTCAGCACATCCTCTTCTTCAAAGAAGTCGACTGAGAATCAGTCTCCTTCCTCTTCTGGGAAGATTTGCCTGCCTTGTCGGTCTGTTCCACCACCCCAGCATCACTCCGAGTCTGGCTTGGGGGCTCCAACAGGCTTGAAGGTTGGTCGGAGGGAGTAGGGGTGGGTTGACTGGCATCAACAGACGACACTTCTCCATCATCACCCTGATCCCCAATATATTGTCGGCGACGCCCGACAGTTCATTTCACTAGTTGACCAGGGGAAGCTAGGGTGACATCTGGTTCGACACACACGGGTTGAGCACCGACAGAAGAGCTTGAGCCTCCAGTGGCGGTTCACAGTGGCTTCTCGACATAGTCAGGTCCCTCGGTATCAGTCAGAGGGAGTGGAGGATGGGATACATAAGTATCCAGAATCTACGCCAGAGTCAAGATATCAAGCAGGACATCAAGACAACAAAATAAGGGATTGCTCAAAGTAGACTAAGGCTTACTCGGGCTCACATAGTGCCCTTGTTATACACCTTTTTGATCGTCGAGTGATCTTAAAGGATATCCCCTTCAAACATCTTTGATAGGCATTTCTGACAAAGTTCACCATTCGGTGGGTCAGGCACCTCCCTGGTTTCATCATCATCAACATAGTTCCACGCCGGGTGACTTTGAAGCTTCAGGGGCTGCACTCTGTGTACTATGAAGCTTTTAGAGACGGTGATTCCGTCAACACCTTCAACCTTCATGTCAGCTATCTTCTTCAACAGAGCGACCACTTGAGGGTCGGTTGGACCAGGCTTCTCAGTCCATTACGCCAGGGGAATTGCGTTGGCACCAGTGAAGTCGGCAAGAATAGGGGGAGGGTTGTCACACTAGAACCACTCATCCTTCCAGTTCTTGTTTCCAGTTTTCAACGGCACATTAATGTAGGCTTCCTTCTTGAGTAACTGGACACCGATGCCGCCTATAGCTACTTGATTGTTCTTGGTTGGCAGCGGTCGGAGGGCGAACAGATGGTGAAATAGATTGAAGTCGGGGAGAGTGCCCAAAAATGCTTCGCACATATGCACGAAGATGGTGATGTGAAGAATAGAGTTCGGATTGAGGATGACAAGCTCAATCCCATAAAAGAATAGGAGCCCGCGCAAGAAGCTACAACAGGGGACTCCAAAACTATGCTCAAAGAACGAGTAGAACACGACGATCTTTTTATGAATGCGGATGGGGCAAGATTCATGGGGTACCTTCCAGTCGATCTGAACTTGCTCTGGAAGGATGCCGTTGACCACCATCTGGTTCATATCAGCTTGGGAGAGGCTGCTCTTTGAGAACTCCCGAAGCTGCTCTTGAATGTCGACCTCTGACAAGGAGGACGCGGCGGCGGCAGTGGAAGTAGCTGGAATGGAAGAGGAAACCTTATTGCGTCCCATCATGACGATTGCATTGAGCGCGACGGATCAAGTGCTGAAGCTTAGCAAAAGCTCGGGGGTCTAAGTGCGGCGAGATCTGCGGCGACCGGAAGCAAAAGCGCTAACCCTAGCCAGAAAGCAGAGGAGGCGCGAGGAAGACGAAGAGTTCGTGCGCAAGTGCAGTGTGGACTGAGGGTCAACTTGACGCTGCCCTTTTATACTCCCGCTTTTTGACCTAAGGGTCCCATGGGCCGAAATAGGCTATACAGTGACGCAACATTTTGATTAATCAGAAGATTAATTAAGGGACTTAAACATATTTAGAATTTAAGACTTTGAGAAGTAAGACTCGAGGGCTTCTTTGATGAGAAGCATTTTAAAAAAATCTTTAACCGTATCTATATGATTTGATAATCATGTAGCAAAGGACTTGATGGTCATACAGATATAAGTTCAAAGGTTATAGTATTGATTGAAGGCAACAACTAAATTGCCAAAATTGGACTTATTAAAAGATAGAGTGAACAATTATTAGGGAAAAGCTATTTTATGATTGATGTCATTTAGCTGAATATCATTATATGATTGATGTCATGTCATTTTACATGGACTGAATAAGACTGATGTCATACAATTCAGACCGACAAATCACTTGGACAAAGTGTATATCACTCAGCCTATTTTATAATCGGTCGGCAAGGTTGAAGCCTTGCAAATTGGCTTACTGGTTTGATGACCAGAGGACTGTTAAACTCAGACTCGATAGTTTGAGTAAATTATATACAAAATAATAATAGTTAATATAATTAGACTCTTGTATTATTTGTCAGTCTCCAAATTATACAAAAGTCGGGGGCTACACCTGACCGGTGCACTAGATCTATCAGGAATTTTGAAGAGGTCTTCTTGATTTATAATCTATATTTGAAGATCACTCGGAAAATCAAAGCTCAAAATCAGAAAGCACTCTGGGGCTGCTGTGGGATACTTGCTTTACGGGTATCCTCATACAAGACTAAGTCGGTGGCCGACCAGGTACTTCGTCAACAAGGAAGCCGACCGAGTCGGCTTGGAGCACAAGGCATTTAGAGATAGACTTCCTATGTAAATCCTTTAGGGTTACAACTAAGACTCTTCATGTACCCCCTTGCCGACCGGATATATAAGACGATAGGGTACCCCCTATCGGGGATACACCAGATTACAATCAATACATAGAACACAGGACAAAGGGTTTTTACTCTCATCGAGAGGGCCCGAACTTGTATAACTTGGCGTCTTGTGTAACCATGGTAGTTCTTAGTCTCGACGTAGCCCTATATATTTACTAGCGATCTCAAGCTTCGACAGTGACCTCAAGA
This sequence comes from Eleusine coracana subsp. coracana, assembly GCA_032690845.1. Classification (NCBI taxonomy): domain Eukaryota; kingdom Viridiplantae; phylum Streptophyta; class Magnoliopsida; order Poales; family Poaceae; genus Eleusine; species Eleusine coracana. The sequence goes on along the minus strand of CM064418.1, from coordinate 19,427,502 downwards.
CCAAGACCATGAAGGAAGTGGTTGGCTGGATCACCACCTTCGAGAGCTATCAATTGGGGTTGGATGATCCTCAACCATCCAATCTTGCTCTACCGACTGACAAACAAGAATCTAGCAAAAGCAAGAAGAACAAGAAGAAGGTGATCATTGAAGATGATGATAAAGAAGATGATGATGAGGGTGACTTGACCGAAGACTTGGCTCTTCTCATGAGGAAGATAAAGAACTTCAAGAACAAGTTTGCTTCCAAGTCAAGAGGCAAGTGCTTCAATTATGGCTCAAAGAATCACTTTGTCTGAGAGGGTCCAAAGCCCAAGAAAGAAGCATTCAAGTCACAAGATTCAAGTGAAGAAGAAGATCCCATGGCCAAGCACAAGAAGAAGAGATACTTCAACAAAGATAAGAGAAAAGGCAAAGGCAAAGCTCAAGACTACAAGAAGAAGTTCTCTCACAAGACACTTGTTGGAGAGTGGACAAGCGACAATTCAAGTGATGAGTCCCCTTCCTCAAGTGATGTAGAAGTGGCCGGTCTAGCCATGATCAAGACTACACCTCCATGAGCTCTTCCTCCACCTCCCACGTGCCTCATGGCCGCGAGCCAACTTGGGGAGAGTGAGGATGAGAGCAGCGATGACAGCAATGATGAGGAGCACACGTGTGCCGAGTTGTGGAGCAATCTTGAGCAAGCCCGTGACATCGCCATCAAGAAGTCCAAGATGTTGGAGGTGATAAGAAAAGAGTGTAAGTTGGCTAAGGACCGTGTTGGTGACCTTGAGAGTGAGCTCAAGGACCTTGTCACATCTCATGATGCCCTAAACAAGAGTTATAACAAACTCAAGGGTGATCATGTAGAGCTTCATGAGAAGTACAAGGCCCTTGAAATCACTTATGAGGCCATCAATGTTGAGAACCTTGCCTCTCCCTCCTCTAGTTCATCTAAGAATGATGCCTCTACTATGTGTGATGAACTAACCACCTCGGTTGAGGTTTCTTCCCTTGAGCCACTTGTTTTGAAGGAATATCACAAGCTCAAGGAAGAGAGGAAGATGGTGAAGGATGACTTTTAGAGGCTCACACGAGGTAGAGCCATCCACAAGGAGATCCTTGGGAGGAACCTTGTGAACAATGTCTCCTACCGTGAACTTGGCTCATATCCCGCTGCCATCAACATCATAGGGACGAGTGATTCCATCCCCGCATGGATCAAACCCCTTCTCGCCGATGACTACTAGTGCAAGAGGTATTGCAAGGATGGCCACACCACCAAGGATTGTCCCATGGTGAGGAATTCCATTGTTTTGCCTAATGCTAACTTGTTCCATAAGAACACACATTTCAAGCTTTTTAGGAACAAGGATGGCAAGGTGAAAGCTAAGGCCTTGGGACCACCAAACAAGAAGAGGAAGGTCAATAGCATATGGGTGCCTAAGTGCATTATTGATCTTGAGAGATCGGCTACGTACAAGTGGGTGCCTAAGAACAAGACCTAGATGGTTGTGGTGGACTGAGCACTTTCATGAAGATCATGTAAAGTCCACCACAAGTGACATGGACCTCAATGACCTATCTACTCATGAGCGAGGTAACCATGTTAGTTCTTGGTAGTTGTTGTTTGTTTTTCTTTCTCTAGCATTGCATGGTAATTAGGACTCCTTTGTGACTAGTATGCTTTGCATCCATGCATGTGTAAATAACTAAAAGAAAAACACATAAAAATTAGTCAATGTCTAACCCTCCAAGGTAGCTATAAGCAAGGGGGAGTGCTTGAGATGGTGCTTTGACTTATCTCAAGGCAAGGGCATGGCTTATAGTGAGTAAGCTTGGGAGGGGTTCAAACTTGACATTGTTAGGTTTCCTTTGTGTTATGTTTTTAACATTGCTTGCATTCACATGGCATGTTTACTTTCGTTGCAGATGTAAAATGCTTGTTGCATGCATCATATAGGAAACACAAAGGAGACTTGTCATATTTGGAGATACTTGTGCCTCATGCTCTATATGAGATTACATCTCCGTAAGTGTGACCAAAGGAAAGGATTGTGCTTCATGCCCACTGAGCAAGCTCTTATGAACTCTGAGGTTAAATCTACTCGCGTGGGTCATGGACTAAGGCTCATACATACCCTTTGGTTCTTATTTGCCTTGGTTCTTATTTGCTCGACCCTTTATTTGGCATTTGTGAAAACCATGAGGCCATAGAGTGCCACTATTTGAAAATGAGTGTTTGAGAGTTCCCTCTATATTCCAAGTGTGGTGTTCTTTTGTGTGTTTAGCGAGGGCACTTGGAAAATTGAGAAAATCCTTGACTCAGCAAAATCCTGGTAGTGACCGTACAGTCCGATCTGTGCAGCAATGCACAGTGCTTCGGGGAAGAAGAAAATGGAGACCAGATAAAACCCTCCTAAAGACCGGATAGTCTGGTCTGCACCAGTTCTGGTTCTCCAGAATTCTGATTTTCAGAATCCCCAATGTGACCGGATAGTCTGGTATAGTGAGCGGACGGTCCGGTCACTACTGTTGATCATGCGATGCTGCTCTAGATCCTGAGCCGTTGATCTATTCCATGTTGATCTCCGCCATTCGATCCAGTTTTGACCTAGTTCAAAGGGGTGTCAGACCTTTTGATCTCTTCCTCGTTCCACTCTTGATGCCGAGTTCGCGCCGTCGCCATCTTCGTCGATTTTACCATCGTTGTCGCCATCGAGCCTCCCCTCACACCACTGCCGCTTGACCAGCGCGCCACCGCCACCGTGCGCCACCACCTTGCCCTGTGTGCACAGCCGCTGCGCCGCTGCACCTCCTCGCCCCGCGCGCCTGCACTAGCTCTCTCACCCGCTGCCACGCGCCTCCAGCCGCCGCCGCCACCTTGCCCCTTCGCTGCCACCTCCACTCGTGCACAGAGCCGTCGCCAGCGCCGTTGCCTCTCCACCTTGCGCGCGTGCATGACCAGAGCCGATTTTTTCCCTCCACCTCCATTACCGGCAAACCAAAGTTCATGTTTTTCGGTGATCGGAGAGTTCTCTTGGTGTTCCTTGGATCTCGGTGTGTCGACTTCCCCCAGGGTATTGTGCCATTCACTCCTTTCATCAATTGATGCCCTAAATTTGAGCAATTTCCATAATTGATGCAATTAGATGTATTTCCTATCTTTAGTTGCATTAATTAGGTAATGTGGCTCAACCTAGATGCAATTAATTCCATTGATTATTTGTTAATTGCAACTCTAGAGTTTGTCTCCTATCTAGTCTACAGTAAGATTTATTGCCATTATTTGACTGTGCACTAGAAGACTCGCACCTGCCACATATAGTCGATGATCACTGTTGTTACTTTGCATAATTGTCTAGTGATTATGTTCTTCATTCAGTGCTAGGATTTCTATTGCACATTCTTTCCTAGCGGTGCTTTACTTGTAGATGTATTAGGACTCTATACTTATCCCATTGACACCTATGTGCATGCAGTGATAGCAGTAGTAGATAGAGATGGCAGGGTCAGGACAAGACAAGGGCAAGGGGAAGATGCCTGAGAAGCCTAAGACCAAGAAGAGATCGAGACTGGACCCAAAGTCAGAGAGAGCCCGGAGGTTGGCTCAACACTTGGACGCCTTGGAGCAGTCACATAGGACACCTGGCTCCCATCTGAGGATCAGCTAGCCAACTGAAGACCAGGGCTTGAGGAGGAGCACCAGGCAGTGGACTGCACCTCTAGCAGTTGGAGTGGTGCCACCGCCGTGGCCGCAGCGTACTCTAGTTTCCCGTCAGGGGAGATCGTCGAGAACTGCGGATCAGGGATCCTCCAGGCAGCAATAGGAGGAGTCCGAGGAGGAGGAGACTGGAGAGTAGACCTCAGAGTCAGAGTTTGAGGAGCTGGTTGAGGAGGAGTCGGAGGAGGAGGCAGAGCAGACTGTTCCCCAGAGGACAGCTCACCGGGTAGGAGACCCGAGGTGCACCTGTGTGGTGTGCACGAGGAGGCTGCAGAGACTGTACAGGTAGCCGGAGAGCCGGACATCCTCAAGGTTCCTGCAAATGACCTTAAGGTACTTTGGTTTGTGTCCTTCAAGCAGTGGGTGCTAGTTCCCCGAGACCCCGCTGCTAGAGAGAGGTACTGGACGGTGCTCCAGAGGAGGATAGGAGAGGGCCTAAGATGTTGTATGGCATTGAGGACCAGAGACAGGGTGCTTGTACCACAGCAGTACACCACCTACCAGGCCATGAGGAGGGCCATAGGCACAGACAGAGCAATACTTCTCGTACCTGCCAGGACTAGCTGAGCTAGTCACTGCTCCACTCAGGTTCAGGGAGGACGTGGTCCTTGACTTCTACATGATGCTGTGGATTGCCAGAGACCGCTCAGAGTTCTGGTTCTTGTTCAGAGGGCAGCCACAGCGAGTCACCAGGCAGGATCTGATCGCCAACCTAGGACTCCTTGCTTCAGACTTTCAGTTTCACAGGAGTGCCTACGGTACATTGGAGCCACCTCGCAGACCTCAGAGAGGGAAGCTGCCTTTAGATGACCTTGTGTCGATTGCTTTCTCACATCCCCACACTCCAGGTTTTGAGAGAGGCCCTGCTAGACTCATAGCAGAGGCCAAGGTGGTGAGAGCGATAGTCACCAGGACTATCATTCCTAGGTCTGGCTACAGAGAGGAGTTCACACTTTTACACCAGTGGGCTATAGCAGCCATCCTGAGGAGGCAGACCTTTGACTTGGCAGACCTTCTCATTGAAGAGATAGAGGAGGTCATTTCTGAGAGGGTTGGAGGACATCACTTGGTCTACGGCCCCTATATCTGTTATCTCTTGAGGAGGATGGGCCTAGTGACGGAGGAGTAGTACGACGCTTTCCCTAAGGTGACCACCAGCTACTCACCTAGAGTCCCCTGGGGATCCCAGTCTACCTCCAACCAGCATACAGGAGAGGAGGAGCAGGAGTCACCGGTACTTCACGAGCAGGTAGCTCAGCCAGAGACGGTGATTCCTGAGTCAGCCAGCACAGGAGCGCCTCCCCAACCGACAGGTTCATAGTTTGAGGACACTGTCACAGTGACAACACTTGCAGGATGGTTGGGTGAGCTTATACAGAGTATGTCAGAGGACAGATGTCAGATGACAGAGCTGGTCAGAGGACAGGCAGAGCTTCAGCGTCAGCAGATGGCCCTTGTCTCCGCTCTAGTGACTCAGATGACAGAGCTTACTCAGAGGTAGGCCGGTCAGGAGCCAGGACCTTTAGTGATTCCTCAGTTTCAGTAGCTGCAGACTCAGTCAGGACCCTTCACTTCACTGATGACAGCACGGTCCAATGGACTATCACTCTCAGGGGTCTTATCGACAGGGGGAGCAGGACAGAGCTTCTCTTCAGCACAGCTCTCTCCCGTGGCAGCCTTCTCTATGTCAGCGTTGTTTGTCTCACCCTGACACTCATCGAGCTCGTAGATGGCAGGACACTCCAGCTTACAGCACGTACCGATCAGGAGTCTGTTCTCAGACATTGTGCACACTACTCGTGCAAACTCCCAGACCGCCCCAGAGATAGCTACAGCTTCAACTCCACCTCTTACTACCACAATTTTCACTCTTACTACTCAGGCAGCAGAGGATCTTTTCCGTGGAGGTTTCTCTCAGCAGGACATGGCAGACCACATACTACTCTAGACTTCAGCTCAAGAGACTGCCACAGTCATTGCAGCAGCACAGGACAGTAGGTCTGAGTCGCTTGTAGACCTTGGTTTCATTGAGCAGCTGGATGCTTAGGCAGCACAGGCTCAGGGAGCACAGCTGGATCCACCTTAGGAGCAGCCAGGAGCAGAGCCCTCAGAGGTCGTCGCTGCACCACTTTCTTCAACCACGAGCGCTTAGATGTTCATCTTTTCCCGCCTTTTTGGCTTTTTGGTGCTTGTTGCCAAAGGGGGAGAAGACACTAGGTCTAGGGGGAGTGGGAGTGTGATCTTGTTATGATTGAGAGTAGCCTGTATCTAGGGGGAGCTACGAGGCTTTGGGAGATAGACCATTTGGTTCTTATTTTGAGGAGTTATTTGTTGTTCATGGATTATGTAGTGCTTGTATTTATTGATTATCTTGTATGCCTGTGCTTGTTTTTAATTCCTATGCATTGCCATGCTAACTTATTGCATCTCATCATTTATGCCTTGCATTGCATGTTCTTATGCTTTCATTCAATATATTGCCATGACATGCATGCATGTTTCATCTAGAGTATGCTCTTCACTCATTTCCGTATATCTCTAGATGATGTTTGATTCGGTAGGACCTTATGTGTTTCTCTCATATGTTGTTATGATTCCTCTCGATCTTTGTGTAGCTTCATTAGTCCGGTTATTCATTAAAGTTTTTCAATTAAGTAGTGGTTGTCATCAATCACCAAAAAGGGGGAGATTGTAAGCTTCATGACCATTGATGATTGGATCCCCATGGTATGGATGTTCTGGTGATAGATGCCAACTTTGAAATTGTGGGCTAACATCTACACGAGTGTTGTCTTTGTAGGAATCATCTCTTAACTCTATTGCAAATCATGTGGATGATGGTGTCCTTGGCTATGGATGACAATGACCGCAAGCATAGAGGCTTGTGAACTGGATGAAGTCCAAGGGTTGATTAAGATGGATCAAAGCAGAGAACAAGCTATGGTGCAAGTGTTTGGAACACTTGAGTAGTTGTTAGGGCTTTGAGTCCATAGGAGAAACAGGACTATCAAGGGGTCTAGGTCATTCTCTTAGGTCATGTCTAGTTAGTGATATGCAAGGTTGCTCGGTGAAATCACAGGCACTAGGTGACAGTGGAGAAAGCAAGGAGCTGTTCGGAGAAGCCGAGAAACCAAGTCAAGCGAGGATGACGGGTTTCTGCGTCTGGACATAGAGACCGGACAAAGAGGTCAGTGGAGACCGGACTATACGGTCACTATGGGGAGTTTTCCAGGACTTAGCGCGAGGAGTAGGAATCCGTTAGCAGGACACTCCATATAGACCGGACGGTCTGGTCTGCTGACCGGACAGTCCGGTCAGTAGGAGTGTAGGGAGGCAGAGGAGGTGCATTTCGCGGAGGCTCCTAGAATGGAGAGAGAAAGTGGACCGAATGGAGCCAGTTGTGCATCGAGTTGCACTGACCGGACTGTCCGGTCAGGCAGTGACTAGACTGTCCGGTCAGTGTGCCTAGGAAGCTGATTTTGTGGAGCAACGGCTAGTTTGAGGTTGGGAGCCTATATAACTTTGTTGCTGGGGTCTTGGAGACCTCTCTTGGCTAGTGGAATACCTGAGAGCATTTGGTAACATCCAAGAGGAAAAGAGGAGAGCACTAGGAGGAGATATTGCATATCTTGAGAGTGCTAGAGAAGAGTAGCTTGAGCATCTTGCACATCTAAGGCTAGGGTGTCCTTGAGGGTGTGATCTAGATTGTTACTCTTGGTCTATGGTGAGACCTAGACCAGTTAGGTGTCGGTGATCGAGCCTATCGTGATCGGTTGTGAAGGCCGTCACACGTTTGTACATGGTTTGAGCCAGAATTCACTAAGTTTACAGGACAGGATAGCACTACTACAGTTGAGCATATAAGCTGATTTTCAGTACAGTGCGGGGAAGTTGGTAACACCAAAGCCTTGAAAGTCAGGCTATTTCCGTTATCCTTGTCTGGGTTAGCATTTTCTTGGTTCGCATCATTGCCCCCAAATTCAATTGTTACCTCGGCCGATCTCGAACAGAAGTTTCATAAATATTTCTTTGCTGAAACTAGAGAATTGAGATTGTCTGATTTGATTGTTGTGAGACAGAAGGCTAGAGAGTCTGTGCATGACTATGTGCAAAGATTTAGAGATGTGCACAGCAAATATTTCAGCTTGCAACTGACTGATAACCAGATGGCAGAGATAGCATTCAATGGTTTAGTTGCACCATTGAGAGAGAAGTTTCCTTCGGCTGAATTCGAGAGCCTATCCCAGTTGGTGCAGAAGGGGTCGATCCAGGAGAACCTGACTTGGGGGGCATGGGCGAGGCCGATCCATATCAATTTTAATGATTATGACTCTGAATATGATGAAGAAGCTGTCAAAGTTGATATGGCAGAATGGACCAGGAACAAGAATGTGTTGTCGTGCCCATGGGTGATACAGAATGAACCTGAGGAAAAAAAATATGATTTTGATATCACCAAGGCCGACAAAATATTCGACATGTTGTTACAAGAGAAGCATATTCAGTTGCCTTCTAATCATGTGATTCCCCCTACTGAAGAGTTGAAGAAGATGAGGTATTGCAAATGGCACAATTCTCCTTCTCACAGTACTAATGATTGCAAGGTGTTCAGGAGACAAATTTAGATGGCAATTGAACAAGGGAAGATCAAGTTCACCATGGGCACCATGAAGATTGACGGTCATCCATTCCCTGCAAATGTCAATATGGCCGGTATCAACAATGTGGAGGCATTTATTAAAAGATACCAGAAAAAGAGAGACAACAAAGTGAAGGAGTCTCAGATTGAGCCACATTAGGGTTGTTTGTTCTTTAAATATTGCTGGGACCAAAATATGAAACTGCCGTCAATTGATGGTTGCCCTGGATGTAGTAGGTATGCAAAACGGATGTATAGAGAAGCTACAGTAAGTCATCAACACCAGCATCGTGCGAACAGCTCCAAAGAATCGACGATGGGATCAGCCGATCAATAACAGAGGGTTTATGCATTTTATCGACTTGAAACCAAGAAGACAGGCAACGAGGCCAAAATTGATGAGGAAGTCGATGAGGAGATGCAGGAAGAGCAAGAACAGAACGATCAGTGGCGTCCATTTGGTATATTCTCTGAAAGTCAGAAGCGCATAATTCAGAGGATGCGTTGCAGGCAAATAAGGGCTGGCAAATATTATTATGAAGAAGAGGACAATCAGCCGCCTAAGAAAGTCTGGAGACTGAAAGTGAAATCACAAGAGCAGATACCAAGCACTTCTGTGAATATGGTAATGATGCTACCGCAAGAGTTTATGGCTGCCAAGGAAGAACTATTTGCTTATGAATGTGACACCCCAGGTCTCACCTTAACTTAGCAATTTTGAAGACACAAATCATGGAAAATATAGCATAAAATGATAGAGCCTATCGATTAATTTAATTTCAGGCAAATAAATACCCTGCAACCAAGTTATTGAAGCAACTTCAAAATTTCAATACAACTTATGCTAAATAAAATTCATAATCATGATAATAATAATAAAAGAGAATTTTAGGAATTTATTGGGCATTTTTTCTGTTTGGCAAAACCCTCGATTAATTAATTGGTTCTTAAGTAACTAATTAATGCATTTAATTAATTCTAAAAATATGTTTATAAAAATTTCAATTAAAATTCACCAAAGTGTTCTCCAACATTTAATAAGTCAGTCCACCAATTTTCACTAATTTAGGAAGTCCCTAGCTATTTTATTTTGATTTTATAAAAATCAGCTTTGACCGAGGGCCTATTTGTAAGAAATCAAAAACTCCAGGGGGTGCAGCGTGAAATCTCCTTCGTCTTCCCTCCCACTGGCGCAGAGCCTGCCGGCTTCCCTCTGCCGCTGGTGCACCGCTCAGACCCCCTTCACTCCTCTCGGAAACGCGCGCGCGCTACAGCGGTCTCCGCTTTGCCCTCTGCCACTTCTGCCCTCCACCGCGCGCCCGCCCAACGGCCTCCACTTTCCCTTCTCCTCTCTGCATGCCACCACCGTGACCTGCAAAACTTCAACACCGCTCCCACTCTCTCTTTCCCTCCACTTACTTCCTGACTCTCCGCTCCACCAGAATCACTCGGCAAGCTCACAAGTTCATTGCCTGGCCCCTCACCTTCTTCTTCTCTCCCTCAATTCCACTCTCCACACTCCGTTTCTCCCCACCATTACCGAACCTGAGCCGACCTCGCGCAACCACTGCTCCTTTGCCTTCCAGCCCAAACCGAGAGTCGCAAAGCACTCGCGTAGTCCACCTTTACTCTCTTTCGGCCTGCCTAGCCAAGAGCGTGCGCAACCAGAGCTAATTGGAGGAAAACTAGGAGTGAACTCCCCGAAGACATCCTCTGCCGCTCACCAGAATTCGCTGCCGTAGGTGAGTCTCATTGTCATGTTCCTTTTTACTCGTGAGCGCAAGTTTTCCCCGCGACCCCTGACTCAATCTCGTTCGATTCCGTGCACCAGGACGCCGGCATTTCCTTTTTCCCCTAGCCGCAGCCTCTGCTCCGGCCAACCAAAGCCGCCCCCACGATGAGCTCCTACCTCCGAACCCCCTCGCCCGATTCCGACAAGATGCCGACCGCCGCCTCGTTCCCGTTATGTTGTAGGCGAAGACGGCAACCGAATCCGTGCACCAAAGCTGAGACGCGACTCCGCTGAAGACCTCCGCTCTGCCGCCTCTCATCGCCGACCCCCTTCCGGTGAGCCTCCATCCTCGCCAACCGCCAAAATGTGTTCGCCTCGACGTGTGCGTCACATGTGTAGTCTCGCGGCGAGCCTCATCGCGCGCAGCCGCCGGCAGTGAGGTTTGACCGTCCTCCGGCGAGCCCGGCGCCGCTGACCCCCCCTGCACACTGGCATCCTACTGGCAGCTGATGTGTAGCCTACGTGTCGCTCACGTGTCGCCTACATGGGCCCCCCTTTAAACTAGAAAATACCAGAAATTGCCAGAAAATGCATAAGTCTTTGGAAACTCATAGTAAATAAAATTTAAACCCAATGAAGCTCAAATAAAATTTGTTAGGTTCATTTTGAATCGCTCTATTTTAGTAAATTGATAAATCATTGTCTCTGTACATGCATATTTATTAATTTAATAAATTGTGAAACCACTAATCAATTGACCAGAAATTCTAGGAATGAAATTAAATCCTGATTTTTGGCATGCTTAGTGTGTGACTAATTACCTACCACCACAATTTTTTGGTTCAATAAAATATGAATTATTTTTGGCTCTGGAATTTATTTAGTGTGGTTACTTAAATTAATTCTAATAATTATTTTATAAATAATTGGCCCCTGCCACTTGGCACAAAAATCTCTCACACCAGTCTCTGTGTCCAGTAAATCACACAAGTCCAGAAACCTAAGTTTACTTAATTAAATTAAATTAATTGCTCATACCACTATTCTACTTTAAATAAATGCTAGTAATTAGAGTAATTATATCCAGAGGCTGTAAATTGGTAAAAATACAATACATCTATGTCCCTGTTCATGCTAAATCACTTACGATCAGAATCAATTGGTTACTATTGTAATTGCTTACTTATTGTGAAGGACTATAACAACCCTAAATAAATGATAAACACACATAAAATGATGAAACTCTAATTTGTTTCTTTGAAGCATATGGCTTCGAGAACATAATAATAATGTTAATCAATATAAAAGACATTGAGCATCATATCATTGCATTCTACAGTATTTTGATAATACCGACAATTCAATTCTATCATATAGGCAACAACAACCCGGAGCAGGAAGAAGAAGATCTTCAGAAGGACCTTGATCCCCAAGAGCAATACGTTGTAGTTGCTAGCACTAACATCGATCCAGGCAAGCCCCGGTTTTCATTCGCCATTTTATAAAGCTGCTAGTTTTCAATATTACTAGTGTTTGTGATTATTGCATTAGGTCATAGGAGTTGATTGGAACCCACTTGCATGATACCCAAATGACCTACGCCACTGTCATTAGAACTTTGGTAGTATCGGTACTGTGTCGCTATGCTTAGTAATTGCTAGACCCGGTAGATATCATTACTAAGAAATGAACTTGACCACTGGAATGGGAACCTAAAAAGAAGTTTATTTTACTGTTATGATCGGGCAGGGAAGATGCATGTGTAGGTTTACAGCAATACATGGGTGTTGACTGCGGTAGCCCTGCCTTGTCGAACTTAGGACCCATCCATGGTCGGCCCCTTGGTCAAGTATTGAACAACACCGAATGCAAGCTAGTCTATGGGCACTAGTAACTGATGTAGCATTGGCGCGGCAATGAGGACGGTACCTAGTACAGTGGTTGTTGACCCTTCTGCTGCTGGAGTGGGCGGTTCAGACCGCGAAGTACTATTGGCAGAACGGCATGCCCACTCGCTAAGACTGGACCCGGACCAAGTTGTTTTTCGTCCTTGCGAAAAGTTGTTTTATACGACCTTAATCGGTGCATATGTGTTGTGTATCTCAGGTTTTCCCAGCTGGTGTAAATCAATTGCAATTGTTGTCCCTCGCAGTAATGAGTACCACTTGGTCATTGCGTCGTCGTCACGTAGTTGAACCTGGATTGTGGGTGTTACTATTATTGCTTTTATGTTGCACTTACTTTATGTATTGTTTTATTATCTTATTGTTGCAACTAAAGTTACATTTCTGCTATACTCAATTAAATTGAAGAATAAAACTTGATAGAACTAATAGGTTGCTTAGTGCGAGTCTTTTCAAACAAACCACCTATTAGAGCGGTTGCATGTCTAGGAGTTCGACGGGTAAGACTTGCTGAGTAATTAGTACTCAGGTTTTGTGCCACTATTGTTTTCAGGTAATGAAGAAGTAGAATTGCCTGTAGATGTGCTGCCTGGGACATGCAAGTCCCTGAGGGTTGGACTACCCACTGGGAGTCCAACTTCCCGCCGCAGTGATGATGTGTGATGCTAGAGTGATGGTTCTTCGGGCATGAACCATTACTATACTGTATCGTCGAGCTCGTAGATTTATCATATCTGCTTCCGCTGTTTCAAAACAATTCAAAAACTTGTACTATTTCCGCTACACTCTGATAACTATTTGATGTAATATTCAATTTAAATTCGAACCAATGTTGTATTATCAAGTGTCTATGTTATCAGCACCATTGGGAATTAATTACAACCTAGGTTGAGCTAATTACTCAATTAATGCAACTAATCATAGGCAATGAATTTAATTGCATGAATGAAAGCAATTGCTTGAAATTCAAGGCATAATGATAAATGGAAGATAGTAGTACAATACCCTAGAAAAACTCAAAGTCATTGAGATGATAACCGCGCGACTGATTGCCTAAAATATGGAGTTTTTGGGTTGCCGGCAATGGAGGTGGCGGAAAAAGGGGGGAACTTTGCCCTAGGAAAAAGGGGGAAATGAGGAGCTTGGCTTTGCTTGCTAGGCGAGCATGTGCGCGGGAGCATGATGCGTCGGCGTGCAGCAGCAATGGCCAGCAGGGAGGTGAGCTGCGGTGGTGGCAGAGGCTGCACGCGTGCAGGTGTGAGCGGCGGTGTGGCTCGATGGGGTGAACTGTCTCAGCGGCTAGGGCACGACGACGACAATCTCGGCATGGATTCAGTGTTGAGAGGAAGGAACGAGGACAAAGCCAAAATAGTGGTTCCTGATTTTGACCTAGGTCAAAGACTAGTCAACGGCCAAGATCACACGTGGACGCGATCAATGATCAAGATCTGGAATGCATCGCGCGATCAACATAGTGACCGAATAGTACGGTCTCTGGACCGGATGGTCGGGTCTGCTTCTGGGTCTGCTGGCACTCCACATAGAGCGTACGGTCTGGTCACTAGGACCGTTCTATCCGGTCTCTATGACCAGATTCTCCAGAACAATGTCCCTGTGGGCACTGACCAGACTATACGGTCAGACGATTGGACGGTACGATCACTATGGGAAATTTTGCAGAATTAAGGAATTTCTCTATTTTTCAAGTGCCCTCACTTAACACTCAAATAAACACTACACTTGGAGCATAGAGGGAACTCTCAAACAGTCATTTTCAAATAGCAGCTTTATATGGCCTTATAATTTTCACAAATGCCAAATGAAGAATGAGCAAATAAGAACCAAGGCAATTAAGAACCAAATGGGTATGTATGAGCCTTAGTCCATGAACCGCAGGAGTAGGTTAAACCTCAGAGTTCATAAGAGCTTCCTCAATAGGCATGAAGCACAATACTTTCCTTTGATCACACTTGCGGAGATGTAATCTCATATAGATCATGAGGCACAAATATCTCCAAACGTGACAAGCCTCCTTTGTGTTTCTTATATGATACATGCAACAAGCATTTTACATATGCAATGAAACTAAACATGCCATGTAGATGCAAGCAATATTAAACAAGACACAAAGGAAACCTCACAATGTCAAGTTTGAACCCCTCTCAAGCTTACTCACTATAAGCCATACCCTTGCCTTGAGAGAAGCTAAACCACCTTCTCAAGCACTCCCCCTTGCTTATAGCTATCTTGAGTGGGTTAGATATTGACTTATTTTTATGTATTTTTGTTTTGAGTTATTTACACATGCATGGACGCAAATCACACTAGTCACAATGGAGTCCAAATTACCATGCAATGCAATAAAAGAAAGAACACACTACAACTACCAAGAACAAACACGGATACCTTCCTCATGAGTAGATATATGGTTGAGGTCCATGTCACTTGTGGTGGACTTCACTTGATGTTCAAGTAAGCTCCCAGCCCATCACCACCACCATCTTCTAGGTCTTGTTCTTGGGCACCCACTTGTACTTCGTTGACCTCTCAAGATCAACAATGCACTTAGGCACCCATATGCTCTTGACCTTTCTTTTCTCATTTGGTGGTCCCAGAGCCTTTGCTTTCACCTTGCCATCCTTGTTCCTAAAAAGTTTGAAGTGTGTGTTCTCATGGAACAAGTTAGCGTTAGGGAAAACAATGGAACTTCTCACTATATGACAATCCTTGATGGTGTGACCATCCTTGCAACACCCTTCCCAATAGTAGTCATCGGCGAGTAGGGGTTGATCCATGCTGGGAATGAGTCACTCATCCCGATGATGTTGATGGCGGCAGGATATGAGCTAGGTCCCCGGTGGGAGACATTGTTCACAAGGTTTCTCCGAAGGATCTCCTTGTGGATGGCTCTACCATATGTGAGCCTCTCAAAGACATCCATCATCATCTTCCTCTCTTCCTTGAGCTTGTGATATTCCTCCAAAACAAATGGCTCAAGAGAAGAAACCTCGCCCGAGGTGGTCAGTTCATCACACATAGTAGAAGCATCACTTTTAGATGAACTAGAGGAGGGAGGGGCAAGGTTCTCAACATTGCTAGCCTCAAAAGTAAGTTCAAGGGCCTCATACTTCTCACGTAGCTCTACATGATCACCCTTGAGTTTGTCATAACTCTTGTTTAGAGCCTTATGAGATGTGACAAGATCCTTGGGCTCACACTCAAGCTCACCAACACGGTCCTTAGCCAACTTTCATCCTTTTCCTACCACATCCAACAGTTTGAATTTCTTGAAGGTGATGTCATGGGCTTGCTCAAGCATACTCAAAAGTTCGGCACATGTGAGCTCCTCATCATCGCTGTCATCGCTGCTCTCATCATCACCCACCCCAAGTTGGCTCGCGGCCACGAGGCATGTGAGAGGTGGAGGAAGAGCATGTGGAAGTGTGGTCCTGATCATGGCTAGGCCGGCCACTTCTTCATCATCACTTGATGAAGAGGATGTGTCACTTGAGTTGTCACTTGTCCACTCTCCAACAAGGGCCTTGCGTGAGAACTTCTTCTTGTAGCCTTGAGCTTTGCCTTTGCCTTTTCTCTTGTCCTTGTTGAAGTACCTCTTCTTCTTTTGCTTGGCTTTGGGGTCTTCTTCTTCTTCTTCATCATCACTTGAGTCTTGGGGCTTGAAAGCTTCTTTCTTTAGCTTAGGGCAATCTTGAACAAAGTGGTTCTTGGAACCACATTTGAGGCACTGGCCTTTGGACTTGGAGGCTAACTTGTTCTTGAAGGTCATCATCTTGTTCATGAGAAGAACCAAGTCCATACTCAAGTCATCTTCATCATCATCATCATCATCAATCACCTTTTTCTTGTTCTTCTTGCTCTTGGTAAGCTCTTGCTTCTCGGCTTGAAGAGCTAGGTTGGATGGTTGTGGATTATCCAAACCCAACTGGTAGCTCTTGAAGGCAGTGATATTGCCAAGTATGTCCCTCATGGTCTTGGTCTTGAGGTCACCTTGCAAGGTGAAGGTGATCATGGACTCATACTTGGGGTCTTTGAATAGCGTCAAGAATCTTCTTATCACCTCAACAGGCTTGAGCTAGAAGTCATCACCAGGATCATTGATCTCCTCCACTAGTACATGAAAGCGAGAATAAACAGTGTTAGCTCTCTCATATGGCAATCTAGTGAAGTAATCATACTTGTTCTTCAGCACATAATATCTGTCACACCCCAAAATTTCAAATTTTGGTTTGTGACCTAATTCCACTAAAATTTCAACATTTTTCTTATAATAGATTAAAATTTTATTAGATAGTTAGATAATTAGAATTTATTTTAGGCAAACGGGCTATTTTCTAAACTAAATAAATTAATTTGGATTATTAATATTTTGTATGTTGCATTCATGCCGAATTAGATACACTAGGTTTTATTGTGTGCAAAATATATTTTAAAAGTCAAATTTGGTTTTGGTTTGGATAGGAAATAGGGTAGGAAATACAAAAAGGAAAAGAAAAGAACCTTGTGTGGTGCTTTTGGGTTAGTTCCCATCCAACGCAGGCCAATTTCCCTTTTCTCTCTTCGTTCTCTCTATTCAGCCTGCCTAACCCAGCACAGCAGCATCGGCCCATTTATGCGCAGCCTAACTCACCAGAGAGCAGCCCAGCCTACACAACTGATGACTGTTGCCTTGCCTTCTTCTTCCTCCTGATGCACGAGCTCAACCTCCAGAAACCACTGCCACCGACAATGCTTCTCGTCCCCACCCTTCTGGCTTCAAGAACCGGCGCATCGAGCACTCAAACGGATGTGCCACCTTCTCCCCTTCCAACTCCACCCGTTTCCCCCATCAATTGCGCACCCAGGAGCTTGATTGCCCATCAATGGCGCCTCCGGCCATTAAACCTCTTGTGAAGCCGATCCTCTACCTTCCACCTCCTCTCCCACCTATAAAAGCTAGCCAAGATGCCCCTTGTGAGGTGTACCGACGCTCCCAGTCTCCTCTCTCTCTGTCTAGACTTTGGTGTTCAAGATGCTCACGTTTTCCCCCTGCTCCAGTCGCGCCAAACCTGGCACCGCTATGTTGGCACCAGCGTTCCAGGCAATACACTAATCTAAATTTTGTGAACCTTCACCAGAAGATGCGCCTGGTATTTCTCTACAACATATCAAGAGCTGATGTCAAATGGAGGCCCGAGCGACCAGGATCTTGTCCGCTATCGCCCCTGTTCAGTGTTAGTTCATCGCCTACGCGTGACATGGTAATCTCGAGCCCTTCTGTTCTCAATTTCAAGCGTTCTAAGCTACAAACTCGTATCCATGTCGTGTTCCAGGAAGAACTCTTCGTGTTCCCAGGAGCCCTCGCCGAGATATGCCGTCACGGCTCCAAGAACACGTTTGGCCCGCTAACTCTCTTGTCATGACCTTGCCTGCTTCCCCTGCTGACATCTCCAAATCAGATGAGCAACAATCTACACCACCTTATCTATTTCGTGTTCCACAACATGTACAAGACGCATAATCAAGTTGTAGATTTATTAGTGTACTCCATACACGAGAACGCGCAAGCCAATCAACATGCTATTCTGTTCAGTGCAGCTGCCGACTTGCCTGCCAGCCTCGCATTCGTTCCGATGACCCGTGGACCCCATAAAACCTAGAGCGAGCACCCCTCCGCCACCACTAATATTTCCTAAGAGTTTCGTCCTCGATCCCGTACGGAAGCGCCGCCCTGCCCGTCATCCTCTAGTAAATTTTGGTTTGTGACCCAATTCCACTAAAATTTCAACATTTTTCTTATAACAGATTAAAATTTTATTAGATAATCAGATAATTAGAATTTATTTTAGGCAAACGGGCTATTTTCTAAACTAAATAAATTAATTCAGATTATTAATATTTTGTATGTTGCATTCATGCCGAATTAGATACACTAGGTTTTATTGTGTGCAAAATATATTTTAAAAGTCAAATTTGGTTTTGGTTTGAATAGGAAAAGAAATCAACCTTGTGTGGTGCTTTTGGGTTAGTTCCCATCCAACGCAGGCCAATTTCCCTTTTCTCTCTTCGTTCTCTCTATTCAGCCTGCCAGGCCCAGCACAGCAGCATCGGCCCATTTGTGCGCAGCCCAACTCACCAGAGAGCAGCCCAGCCTACCCAAATGACGACGGTTGTCGTGCCTTCTTCTTCCTCTTGATGCACGAGCTCAACCACCAGAAACCACTGCCACCGACGATGGTTCTCGTCCCCACCCTTCTGGCTTCAAGAACCAGCGCATCGAGCACTCAAACAAATGCGCCACTTTCTCCCTTTCCAACTCCACCCATTTCCCCCCATCAATTGCGCACCCAGGAGCTTGATTGCCCATCAATGGCGCCTCCGGCCATAAAAGCTCTTGTGAAGCTGATCCTCTACCTTCCACCTCCTCTCTCACCTATAAAAGCTGGCCAAGATGCCCCTTGTGAGGTGTACCGACGCTCCCGGCCACCTCTCTCTCTGTCTAGACTTTGGTGTTCAAGTTGCTCTCGTTTTTCCCCCTGCTCCAGTCGCGCCAAACCTGGCACCGCTAGGTTGGCACCGGCGTTCCAGGCAATCCTCTGATTCAAATTTTGTGAAACCTCACCGGATGATGCGACTGGTATTTCTCTAGAACATATCAAGAGCTGACATCAAATGGAGGCCCGAGGCGACCAGGATCTTGTTCGCTATCGCGCCTGTTCAGTGTTAGTTCATCGCCTGCGTGTGACATGGTAATCTCGAGCCCTTATGTGCTCAATTTTAAGCATTCTAAGCTGAAAACTCGTATCCATGTCGTGTTCCAGGAAGACCTCTTCGTGTTCCCAGGAGCCCTCGCCGAGATATGTCTTCACAACTCCAGGAACGCGTTTGGCCTGCTAACTGTCTTGTCGTGACCTTGCCTGCTTCCCCTTCTGAGATCCCCAAATAAGGTGAGCAACAATCTACACCACCTTATCTATTTCGTGTTCCACAACATTTACAAGACGCATAATCAAGTTGTAGATTTATTAGTGTACCCAATACACGAGAACGCGCAAGCCAATCAACATGCTATTCTGTTCAGTGCAGCTGCCGACCTGCCTGCCAGCCTCGCATTCGTTCCGATGACCCGTGGCCCCTATAAAACCCAGAGCGAGCACCCCTCCGCCACCGCTAATATTTCCTAAGTGTTTCATCCTCAATCCCGTATGGAAGCGCCACCCTGCCCGTCATCCTCCACCTCCGGCCATTGCCGTGCCGCCACCGGATGCTGACGTTGACCGCCCGCGCCGCCGCCTCCCGCCATCGCGCTCCGCCCACGCTGCCACCCCGACGTAGGAGCTCGGTGAGATTCACGCCAGTGAGCGAGGACGCCGTCACGAGCCCCAGTGACCCGCCCCGAGGTCGTCGACTCGAAGCGGTGCCCGTCGGATCTCCTTGTGCCAAGAATGAAGCCCCGAGCCGCCTCCCTGGAGCTGCCGAACATCGTCGCCGCCACCTCGTCGCCACGAACCCCTCCTCAGCCTTCAATCTCCTTGCGCGAAGTAGTAGGTGACGCCCACAGCTCTCCCTCCCTAGTTTAGCAGCTCCCGGCCGTACTCCGACCACCAGTGCTCCGTCCCCGGCGAGCCCATGTCGCTGTGTCGCCGCCAATGGCCACCGGTCCACCATGGACCAGTGGACTGTGGGTCCACAGAACCTTAGACCCGGTCCACGAATTTTTGTAAGATTTTTAGTTTAAAATTAATTCTATTAATTCCTGGTTAATGCTGCACTTTTGCGCTTAGGCCCCTGAGTTTTAATTCAATTAGATTTCAAACCTAGTATTTCAGCAGAACTTTATTTAATTATATTTAGGCCCCTGAGTTTGTTTTTAATTATTTTTGTATCTGTATTTTTATAGAATAGCCCCTATACCTTTCTGAATTAATATTTTAACCCCGTACCTTCAAACCTTCGTAACTTTTTACTCGTAACTCCGATTTAGATTATTCTTGCGCTCACGCGATCGTAGAAATATGTACTATCTTTTGAGTTTGATTTTAAAGTATTTTATTATTATTTGGTGTACTATTTCTTAGTTTGTTTATATGATTGTGTGCATGTCGTGCCTACGTGATGTCAATTAGAGAATTTGTGGTTCCTAGAATCACAAGAGCGCGGATTGAAGACCTGAGCAGCAACATCCATTTCCAAGCAAGTGTCCTTGATGCATCTTGTACCTATTATAATGTTTACTGTATAATTACATGCTTGTGTGAATTGATTGGGAACCTATTGTTAGGGTTTTCCTAGTATTGTTTTATCCCATTTCCTTGTCGTCTTGAACTAGTTGGTTAGTTGTGGGTAGATAATGCTTAGGTTGCTTGTGGAAGGTTGGGTTGATATAAATATTGATTAATGAACTATATCACTTCATGGGTGGAATGATAATTTATGTTAGCAACATGGACTTAGGGATCTATGCAAGCCGGATGGAATGGAAGTGGTGCTGTGGGCACATGGTTGGTGGTGGTAGGCTTGTTATAGATCCTAGGAACCAGTTCTTGGAGCGGTAACCCAGGACAATAGTGCCATTACAAGGTTGCTATGGAACAGCTTGGCTGATTAATTAGGAGTTCTCCCAGTGTCGGTGCAACATTTTGGTGGAGCAGGGAATGAAAGTCAAGAGGACTGTCCTTGTATCCGAATGGCTCAAGAGGGGGCTCCTGGGGTGATGAGCTGCTTGTTGAGGGGCTATCACTTATGGACGGGAGTGGAACCGTAGTGGCTAGCATGTACTGAGAGACCCTTTGTAAAAGCCTCGTAGTGATCTCCTGGCCGCACACCTAAGGAAGTGTGCTAGTGCTTGGCCGGCATGGCAACATGGAGACTCTAGTCAGCCGTGCTCACGGTCAAGAGCGGCCTGGAATCCTCACAAGATTAGTTGGTTATGGGGTGTGGTTTGGAATGTTTGGAATGGTTGGGATGGTTCGGACTTTGATTGGATAGTACCATGTAGGTTGAGGGTTGGGATGATCTCACCTTGTAATTAGGATGCTTAGGAATTAAAAGCTCATGCAATAAACCACATTAAGCCTTCCTTGTCTTTAGCCCCATGTCATCTTTTCCCCCACTTGCTGAGTACGGTACATACTCGCTGTATACCACATTGCTGCTCAGCTACAGGAGAAGGATGGTACACTATGAAGACGATGGAGGAGTATAGGCATGCAGACTTCTGGTCGACTTCCTGTGGGAGCTGAAGGACGCCAATGCTTAGTTTATTCCGCTGCAATGTCACCCTTGTAATAATATTATTGATTTACTAAAGATATTATTCCTTTATCATAATAATTGCCCTATGTGCATGAAAACTTGATCCTAGGCAGACATACAGATGCATTCGGTTTCGGTCGTTGGAACCGGGTGTGGCAAGTGGTATCAGAGCTATATCGACCGCCAGACGCAAGCCTAGATAGAATGACCAGGTCATAGGTTCTATTTTTAAAACTAGTATTTGGAAAACTTTTGTCTCTACTAAGAAATGAAACTCTTCTATCCTTTGTTCTTATTTTCTCTTTACTTGTCTATTCTCAAATGTTTGATGAAATGCTATTTCTATTATTTCTTTTCCCTTACAAAATATTTGTTTGGTCGATTAGAACTATCCCGAACAAATGGATAACATTGAAGATTTTATAAGCTGGTTCTACTCAATATGAAGCGGAAGATTGGACAGTCAAACTTGAAGACTCTTCACGACACCAAGGACATTGGCCAGCACTCCGCATCAAACCTGAAGAAGGATCTTACGAGTAATCATGATTTAGGACCCTTCCCACCTTAGGATAATAATCGCTAGATAGAACGATGTTGCTAACTATATGCTTGTGTCGCTTGAGGTGTGCTATGTTTGAGTTGGATCTTTGATTGAGTGTTGGTGTGCTTGTAAAGCGTTTACCTATGTTATCACATCATTAGTTACACCCAGGTTTAGTTTAATTGGGGTAACGTCTCCCTCTATTCTTTGCTATCTTACCTTCACTCTAGTCTATACTAGCCTCTTATGACCTAACCAAATCCAAGAGATGTCAAACTCAACAATTATAGACCTTGGATGTAGCACCAACAAGAGGACGCCAAGACCCGAGAAAGTTCACCCTTGCCCTTGCTCTAGTCATCAATCATAACTTCATGATCTCCTCATGGAGAAGGGCAACACATGACTGCTAGATTCAAGCGAACAAACCTCGAGGTGACCCCCTGGAAGACTAAGATCAATAGATGTACTAAAAGAAGGACGTCAAGATTTTCGCTAGACAAGTTGCAAGAGTAAGCACAATCGATCAATCAAGTGAATTGTGTTCAAGATGGAGAATGAAAATTGAACCTACCTCCAACTTTTTCTTGCTAACCACGTAGAATCTCGAGGCAAGATTTCTGTTAAGAGGGGTAGCATTGTCACACCCCAAAATTTCAAATTTTGGTTTGTGACCCAATTCCACTAAAATTTCAACATTTTTCTTATAATAGATTAAAATTTTATTAGATAGTTAGATAATTAGAATTTATTTTAGGCAAACGGGCTATTTTCTAAACTAAATAAATTAATTTGGATTATTAATATTTTGTATGTTGCATTCATGCCGAATTAGATACACTAGGTTTTATTGTGTGCAAAATATATTTTAAAAGTCAAATTTGGTTTTGGTTTGGATAGGAAATAGGGTAGGAAATACAAAAAGGAAAAGAAAAGAACCTTGTGTGGTGCTTTTGGGTTAGTTCCCATCCAACGCAGGCCAATTTCACTTTTCTCTCTTCATTCTCTCTATTCAGCCTACCTGGCCCAGCATAGCAGCATCGGCCCATTTGGGCGCAGCCCAACTCACCAGAGAGCAGCCCAGCCTACCCAACTGACGACTGTTGTCATGCCTTCTTCTTCCTCCTGATGCACGAGCTCCACCTCCAGAAACCACTGCCACCGATGATGCTTCTCGTCCCCAACCTTCTGGCTTCCAGAAGCAGCGCACCGAGCACTCAAACGGACGCGCCACCTTCTCCCCGTCCAACTCCACCCGTTTCCCCCATCAATTGCGCACCGAGGAGCTTGATTGCCCATCAAAGGTGCCTCCGGCCATTAAAGCTCTTGTGAAGCCGATCCTCTACCTTCCACATCCTCTCCCGCCTATAAAAGCTGGCCAAGATGCCCCTTGTGAGGTGTACCGATGCTCCCAGCATCCTCTCTCTGTGTC
This sequence comes from Eleusine coracana subsp. coracana, assembly GCA_032690845.1. Classification (NCBI taxonomy): domain Eukaryota; kingdom Viridiplantae; phylum Streptophyta; class Magnoliopsida; order Poales; family Poaceae; genus Eleusine; species Eleusine coracana. The sequence continues at coordinate 19,404,293 of CM064418.1, read as the reverse complement.
TAGACTTTGGTGTTCAAGTTGCTCACGTTTTCCCCCTGCTCCAGTCGCGCCAATCCTGGCACCGCTATGTTGGCACCGGCGTTCCAAGCAATCCTCTGATCCAAATTTTGTAAAACTTCAACGGAAGATGCGCCTGGTATTTCTCTACAACATATCAAGAGCTGACGTCAAATGGAGGCCCGAGGCAACCAGGATCTTGTCCGCTATTGCCCTTGTTCAATGTTAGTTCGTCGCCTGCGCGTGCCATGGTAATCTCGAGCCCTTCTATGCCCAATTTCAAGCGTTCTAAGCTGCAAACTCATATCCATGTCGTGTTCCAGGAAGACCTCTTCGTGTTCCCAGGAGCCCTCGCTGAGGTATGCCTTCACGACTCCACGAATGCGTTTGGCCCACCAACTGTCTTATCTACACCACCTTATCTATTTCGTGATCCACAACATGTACAAGACGCATAATCAAGTTGTAGATTTATTAGTGTACTCAATACACGAGAACGCGCAAGCTAATCAACATGCTATTCTGTTCAGCGCAGCTGCCGACCTGCCTGCCAGCCTCGCATTCGTTCCAATGACCCGTGGCTCCTATAAAACCCAGAGCGAGCACCCCTCTTCCACCGCTAATATTTCCTAAGAGTTTCGTCCTCGATCCCGTACGAAAGCGCCGCCCTGCCCGTCATCCTCCACCTCCGGCCATTGCCGTGCCGCCACCAGAAGCTGACGTTGACCGCCCGCACCACCGCCTCCTGCCGTCACGCTCCGCCCATGCCGCCACCCCGCCATAGGAGCTCGGTGAGATTCACGCCGGTGAGCGAGGACACCGTCAAGAGCCCCAATGGCCCGCCCCAAGGTCGTCAACTCGAAGCGGTGCCCATCGGATCTCCTTGTGCCAAGAATGAAGCCCCGAGCTGCCTCCCTGGAGCTGCCGAACATCGTCGCCGCCACCACGTCGCCACGAACCCCTCCTCAGCCTTCTATCTCCCTGTGCGAAGTAGTAGGTGATGCCCACAGCTCTCCCTCCCCCGTTTAGCAGCTCCCGGCCGGGCTCCGGCCACCGGTGCTCCGTCCCCGGCGAGCCCATGCCACTGTGTACTGTTTCTTAGTTTGTTTATATGATTGTGTGCATGTCATGCCTACGTGATGTCAATTAGAGAACGTGTTGTTCCTGGAATCACAAGAGCATGGATTGAAGACCTGAGCAGCAACATCCATTTCTAGGTAAGTGTCCTTGATGCATCTTGTACCTATTGTAATGTTTACTATAGAATTTCATGCTTGTGTCAATTGATTGGGAACCTATTGTTAGGGTTTTCCTAGTATTGTTTTATCCCTTTTCCTTGTCGCCTTGAACTAGTTGGTTGGTTGTGGGTAGATAATGCTTAGGTTGCTTGTGGGAGGTTGGGTTGATATAAATATTGATTAATGAACTATATCACTTAGGGATCTATGCAAGCCGGATGGAATGGAAGTGGTGCCATGGGCACATGGTTGGTGGTGGTAGGCTTGTTGGAGATCCTAGGAACCGGTTCTTGGAGCAGTAACCTAGGACAACAGTGCCATCACAAGGTTGCTATGGAACAACTTGGCTGATTAATTAGGTGTTCTCTCAGTGTCGGTGCAACATTTTGGTGGAGCGGGGAATGGAAGTCAAGAGGACTGTCCTTGTATCCGAATGGCTCAAGAGGGGGCTCCTGGGCTGATGAGCTGGTTGTTGAGGGGCTATCACTTATGGATGGGAGTGGAACCTTAGTGGCTAGCATGTACTGGGAGACTCTTTGTAAAAGCCTCATAGTGATTTCCTAGCCGCACACCTAAGGAAGTGTGCTACTGCTTGGCCGGTATGGCAACATGGAGACTCTAGTCCAGCTGGCAATAGGGGACGAAATCACGACTTGTGGGTAAAGTGGTACAAACTCTGTAGAGTATCAAACTGTTATGACAGCTGTGCTCACGGTCAAGAGCAGCCTGGAATCCTCACAAGATTAGTTGGTTATGGGGTGTGGTTTGGAATGGTTGGGATGATTGGATGGTTCAGACTTTGATTGGATAGTACCATGTGGGTTGAGGGTTGGGATGATCTCACGTAGTAATTAGGATGCTTAGGAATCAAAAGCTCATGCAATAAACCACATTAAGCCTTCCTTGTCTTTAGCCCCATGTCATCTTTTCCCCCACTTGCTGAGTACGGTACGTACTCACCCTTGCGATATACCACATTGCTGCTCAGCTACAGGAGAAGGATGGTACACTATGAAGACGATGGAGGAGTCTAGGCATGTGGTCTTCTGGTCGACTTCCTGTGGGAGCTGAAGGACGCCAACGCTTAGTTTAGTCCGCTGCAATGTAATCTTTTTATTTTGACCTATCGGTCACCCTTGTAATAATATTATTGATTTAATAAAGATATTGTTCTTTTATCACAATAATTGTCCTGTGTGCGTGAAAACTTGATCCTGGGCATGCATACAGATGCATTCGGTTTCGGTCGTTAGAACTGGGTGTGATAATATCTTTCCTCTTTGACATCACTAGTACCCTCATGGATACTCTAAATCTCAGTCAAGATACAATGTGCTATCGAGCTCGCGTCTAATCTAGCAAATACATCCTTACATATGCATGCAAATAGAGCATTCTTGGACTTAGTGTTGTTCTTAATGAAATCAGGTTCAAGCAGGTTCACATTCGCATCCGAATCATGGGTCACTATCCATATCTCAGGATATACGGACTCAAGGTAGGCTTGCTTACGAGCCCTCCAATAATCGTAGTCCTCCCCATTGAATATGGGAACACTCCCCACCTGTCCCGTCATCCTTACTCAAGGCGATGAAGCCTCAAAAAATGAGCATTTAGCTTTAATACCACTTGTAAGGACCGAGGGCGTACCGAGAGGGGGTGGAGTGAATTGGTAAGTCGACCACAAATCTGTATACTACAAGTTCACACCACTAGAACCTAGCAATTGATACAACCTAACAATTCTAGGAGGCCAAGACCCTACAAAAGCTAGTCTTCATGATGAAAGACAAATGCAGAAGCTAAACACACTAGCCTATGCAAGCCACAAGTCAACCTAATTACTAGAGCACACAATTACAGAATAATAAAGAAGGGTCAAGGAGTGGTCATGAATTTTCTCGAGGTCTCGGAAGGATGGCGCCTTCCCCTACTCCTCGTTGGACCACTCCCGCTGGAGTGTTGGTCCCTCTAGTCACCAATGTGGAGTTATCGCACACGAGCCCGTAATCACTCCTGGAGTGAAGACACGGTTGTGTCACCGCTGTCACCAAGGCATAAGCTCGCCTCCCTCGAGAACTTGCCGAACTTCTCGAGCCGATACGGGCACTCACTAGCGATGCCCCTTTTACCGGCGGGCTCAAACAGGTACAAACATGTGACGGCCTTCACAACCGATCACAATAGTCTCGATCACCGACACCTAACCGGTGTAGGTCTCACCATAGATCAACAGTAACAACCTAGATCACACTCTCAAGGACACCCTAGCCTTAGATGTGCATCAATGCTCAAGTTACTCTCACTAGCACTCTCAAGATATGCAATATCTCCTCCTAGTGCTCCTCTCTTCTCCTCTTGACTCTCACCAAACGCTCCAAGCAATTCCACTGGCTAAGAGAGGTCTCCGAGACCCCAACAACAAAGTTATATATGCTTTCAACCTCAAATTAGCTGTTGCTCCACAAAATCATCTTTCTCCGGTCGAGTCACTCCTTGACTGGGCCGTCCAATCTTCTTGGAAAAAGCTCCTTTAGAGCTGTTGGCTGTCTACCCAATGCTGAACTTGGAACTGATGGGACCGTACAATCAGCTGACCAGACCATCCGGTTGATTTCTCTTTCCACTACAGAAACATTTCAGAGTCACTTCCTCGCTGCCCTGGGTCGAGCTGTATAGATCGGACCATATGGTTTCTATAGACTCCAACTCAGGTAGTTTCCTCCCTGAGTCTTCTCCCAAGATTGCCTGATCTCCTAATGACCATACAATCCAGCCTCCACTGACCCCTCTATCCGGTCACTCTGTCTAAAAGCTGAAACTCCTCATCCTCGCTTGACTTTGTTTCCCGACTTCTCTGAACAACTCCTTGGCTTCTCCACTGTCACCTAGTGCCTGTGATTTCACTGAGCATTCATGCACATCACCGACTAGATTTGACCTAAGAGAAAATACCTAGACCCCCTTGATAGTCTAGTTTTTCCTATAAACTAAAATCCCTAACAACTAGACAAGTGTTCCAAGCACTTGTTCCATAGCTTGTCCTTAGCGCTGGTCCATCTCTATCGTCCCTTGGACTCCATCAAGCTTATCAAGCCTCCATGCTTGTGGTCATTGTCATCAATCGCCAAGGCAACCATCATTCATATGATTTATAGTAGAGTTTAGAGGTGATTTCTGCATAGACAACACTCATGTAGATATTAGCCCACAATTTCATAGATGTCATCTATCACCAAAACATTCATACCTTGGGGATTCCATCATCAATGGTCATGAAGCTTACAACCTCTCCTACCCCAAATACCCTATCCGGATAAAGGCCAAGGAATCCTCATGATTTTTTCTCGAGGTCTTGGAAGGATGGCGCCTTCCCCTAATCCTCCTTGGACCATTCCCGCCGAAGTGTCAGTCCCTCCCACCACCAAGTGGAGTTCTCGCACATGAACTCGCAATCACTCTCGGAGTGAAGACATGGTTGCATCACTGCTGCCACCAAGACACAAGCTCGCCTCCCTCTATAACTTGCCGGACTCCGGAGCTGACACATGTGCTCACTATCGATGCCCCTGTCAACGGTGGGCTAAAACCGTGTACATACATGTGATGACCTTTAGAACCAATTATGATAGGCTCGATCACCGACACGTAACCGGTCTTGGTCTCACCATAGATCAAGAGTAACAACCTAGATCACACCATCAAGGACACCCTAGCCTTAGATGTGGATAGATGCTCAAGTTACTCTCTCTAGGACTCTCAAGATATCCAATATCCTCTCCTAGTTATCCTCTCTTTTCCCCTTGGCTCCCTATAGATGCTCCTAGCAATTCCAATGGCCAAGAGTGGTCTCTAAAACACGAGAAATGAGTTTATATAGGCTACCAACCTAAACCTAGCCGTTGCTCCACGAAATCAGCTTTCTGGGTGAACTGACCATATAGTCTGGTCACTGCCTGACTGGACTGTCCGGTCTCCATGTGGACGGCTCCTCCAGATCCATTGCCTTCACTGTCTCTGCTAATCCCACACTGACTGGACCATCCGGTCTCTTCGGTTTTTGACAATTCCAGAGAGTATCCATTTTGCTTCCTATCTGTCATGTGTCACATCCATACAGACTGGACCGTCTGGTCTCTATGGGTCTTCATGCTGATAGATTCCTCATAACTATTCCTCTCTGGTCTACCTTCTCCTCTGATGACCATACAATTTGGTCTCTCCGGACCCTTCTATCTGGCCACTCTGTCCAGAAGCTTAAAATTCTCATCCTCACTTGATCGTTTACTGGCTTCTTCCAACTACTCCTTGGCTTCTCCATTGTCACCTAGTACTTGTGATTTCACTGAGCATCCATGCACATCACCAACTAGTGTGACCTAAGAGACATGACCTAGACCCCCTTGATAGCCCGGTTTTTTCTATGGACACAAGACATATCTTGTCCTTAGCCATGATCCATCTTTGTTAAACCTTGGACTGCATCAAGCTCCATGCTTGTGGTCATTGTCATTAACCACCAAGGCAATCATCTACAATCATCATTAAGTAGAAAATGTATCATACATGCACAACACTCGTGTAGACATTAGTCATATTTTATGTTTGTCATTCATCACCAAAACATTCATACCTTCGGGTGACCTCAATGGTCATTGAGAAACCATGTGGATAAGTTTCATGGTTTATAATATGTGATGAGTAATTGACTTTGGTTGATTCCATGTTTGAGTTGAAATGTAGGAATCTGGGGATTGCTTGAGTTTGTGCATTTCATGTTTTGGACTAACTGGAGTTGGTGAAGATGTTGGAGAGTTTGCAGGAGATGCGAAATGTGTTTGCTTGTTTTATGATGTGTAGGTCACTGGAGTCAACTTGGCGGTCAACGGCGAGAGGATCGAGCAGACGTAGGAGACTTGGGGCCAGAAGATTAAGGGGTCGGATGAAGTCAAGGGTTATCCACACCGTACATGTGGAGAGGCAAGAAGAATGGATGGTTTCGTTGTTGAGCCTCAAAACTGTGGGTGGTGATCAAGATGACGGAGATGACCAAGTCAAAAGTGATCGGGCGTCGGTGCAAGTAGAGGCTTCCAATGGACAGGAAGCGGGAGAGACTTGCTGACGAGGAGGATCACAGGACGAGGCAACACACATCAAGATTGAGAATTCTTGTTTCATGGAAGCAAGCAGGAAGTCATGCTTTGAGAAGTATGCAAGGTGGTATTCTGGTTTGGGTCTCAAACCTGGTGGCGGCAATTGGAGCTGAATGTGGCACCATGGCGGAGCTTGTGTCGAGGCAAAGCGAAGTTGTGAATGGCCCGATGGCGCTCGGGTGACAAGGAAAAAGATGGATGGTTGTGCCCCTGGTGGTAGGTGGCAGTGTAGGAGAGAGGTATGATTGTCTTTAGGACAACCACTAGGCCTATATAAGGAGAGGTAGGGCTGGTGGAAGTGGTGCCCCTCTTTCCCTTAGCCTTGCTAGGTCTTCACTTCGAAGTGCTAGGAGAGGTCTTCATGTAATAGAGGAGAGGAGAGGGTGTGTGAGTGACATCTCTTTCTCTTCCAAATAGTGGGAGTTAGAGGGTATCCATGAATTTTGTATGCAAGGATCAATGATATGAGATTCAATTTCGTGATCAAGATCTTCCTCTCTTCCAAAATCCCAAATTTCTCCTTTTCCCTATTTTCAGAGGTATTTTTGTGGGGATTTTCGATCTCATTTTGAGTGGGTTTTGGGTCAAATTTCCTAGGGGATCTTGGTGCTAGGACATGCCTAAATATTCCTTGATGGATCCTTGGTTGAATCCTAGGCAAGAGCACCTTTGATTTCGTGGATTTCCTCAAGAACATTCAAACCCTATAACGTTTGGTAAAACCCAAAATTTGTGATAAATTATTGAGCTTTTGAGATGATTCCACTTGGAGTAGATGCATCCTACCATGATGTATCTCTAGTCCAATTTTGTGATTTTTGGAGTTTGTTTGATAGGGTTTTGTAATTTTTCTGTCTGAATCGCTATTGCTGTTTTGACCCTGTCGGGCTTGATCGGCAGTTCCGATGGCTACTGCTGATAAACCAGCAGTGCCGTTGGTCACTGCCAATGACCGGACCAGCACTACCGATTGCCTGGACCAGCACTGCCGATGACCTGATCAGCAGTGTCGATTCTCCGTTAGAAATACTCAGTTTTGAGTGTGTTTCTTCCATAGTTTTGTGCCTTAGTAGTCCACCTTCATCAATTGTTTTCTATATGTTTTGCCCATAGCTTTGTGTCTTGACTATACTTGACCGACACTACCGATGATTTGATCGGCACTGCCGATGCTCTGTCAAATCAGCTGATCGACACTACTGATGACATGACCGGCACTGTTGATGCAAGTTTAGAATTGTTCTGATATGAGTGTGGCTTTCCCATAGCTATGTGCCTTGGCAGTTCTCATTCACCTTTCGTGCTTCCACTTTAGTCTTCCACTGGTGTGAGTCATTCCTAATGTTAGCATATCACAAGTTGGTGTGTGTGACTTTGGTGGCTTGCTTTAAGGTTGCCTCGGGTTGAAATTGGGACATAAGTCAAGTTCTTGAGAAGAATTTTTATTGGCTCCTATTCAGCCCCCCCCCCCCCTGATCACCTTCTCGGTCCTTTAATTGGTATTAGAGCTAGTTTAATCACTAGTTGACCTTAACCAGCCTTGTGATCCGAATGTGACAATGAGAAAGTGCTTTTTCTTTCTTCGGCTATTTGCTAATTCTAACGGTGTTTTTACAATGGCACCAAGTGCTCGCTCTTATATGTCTTTGTCCTCAAGTTTTGAGATGTGCGGAATTGCTATCAAGGATGCCAAGAAGCGAAGACAAAAGGCAGGGGTTAACAAGGATGGCCTCAAGGTGAAGGATGTGGTTGATCTTGAAACAGGTGTCTAAGAAGTGATGGATCTCCTCAAGCTTTACAAGGGTAAAGAGCTTCACATGTAAGAGCTAGCAACCAAGCTTTTCAATATGGAAAAAGGTAACCTCATTAAGAGCATTTTATCCTTGTTCTCTAGTGTTGGTTCTTGTGATAATAAAATTGAAAAGCTTAGGAAGAAGTTGCAAAATTTTATGCTTGAGTGTGCCATTTCTAGACTTGATGATGTGCATGCTCCTAATTCTTGCAAGTCTAGTACTCCCTTGTCTTGTGGTAATTGTGATGCCTTGCTCAAAAAGAATGATGAAATGAATGCCTTGCTTGCTCACTTGAAGTCTGAAAATAAGAAGTTGATGCATGATAGTTCTTCATGTGAAAAGCAATTGGCTTGTACTAGATGTGTTGTTGAGATGTTGGACAATAAATCTTCTTTGCCATGTATGTCATGTAAGTCTTTGCATGCTAAAATTGACTTGCTGAAATTAAATGCTTCTATGCCTTGTGATTCATGTATTGCCTTATATAAAGATCTTGATTGTGCTAGATTGGAAATAAGCAATCTTATGTCCTTGGCTATAAAAGGTTGTAATTCTTGTATTGGCATGCTTTCTGAAAATGAAAAGCTAAAACTAGACTATTCCACTTGTGTAGAGCAACTTGAAAATGCTAGAACTGAAATTGTTGCAATTAAATCTTTGCCTTCTAGCATTTGTTCCTGTACTTTGCATGATGATGCTTGTCTAGATTCTAGTGATAATCATGATGCTTTGCATGACATGCATACAAGTGTTGTGTCTTCCATGTCTTGCACTTCTTGGAATGCTTTGAAAAATGAGATTAAGGCATTGAAACAATTGTGCGATGATATGGGTGCCAAGTTGTTTGAGCATGACGAGATAAGTGCCAACCTTGTGAAAGAAATTGAGTCTTTGCATGTCACTTGTGCCAAGTCTTTGGATTCTCACAATTCTTGTCACTTCGACATTGATTCTTTCAAAATTGCTTCTTCTCATTCGGGGATGGCTTCTTCTATTGAGTAAGTCTTTCGACATTGGTACTTGCGATGGAGCTTTGGATAGCTCGCCCATAGCTATTCCTAAGCTTGTTGACTCTTCTGGTGTTGCCCATGGGATTTCAATTGACAATGGTTCTTCTTGCTCAAATGGTACACCATCCCCCAAAGAAAAGTACCATTGCACCATTTGCAAGAAAGATGGGCATGTCATTGAGTCTTGCTTTTGCCATGTCAAATACGAACGTCGAGTGTGTGCTAAAGCTTTTAGGAACACACATCATCCTTTTCATGACATGTGTGAACCAAATCATGATTCTAAGTTGAAAGATGTTTCTTGTTCTTCCTGCATGTCCCAAAGGACTTGTCACATGGGTGAGAGTGGTGCTTCATCCTTTCAAACCATGCCTACTCATAGGCCTTTGTTCCATTGCTCATATTGTGGGAAGGATGGACATCACTTTGAGTTCTGCTTTAGGCATGCTAGAGACATGCGCCGATCTCGTGCTTCTTACTCTTCGGGTGATCATAGCTTTTCTCATAGCGTAAACACTCATGAGCCAAGCACAAGACATCACTTTATTGATGACTCCTTTTCTTGTGGGTTACGACGTGCTCGTGGACATGCTCCTACTGCATTTATATTGGTTCACGACATCGTTCTCATGATGCTTGTATTAGTTCTTCTCTTGTTGTCCCCATGAGAGGTTCTCGTCGTGTTTCATATGGTTGCACTCGTTTTTCTTCTCGAGTTGCTAATTTGCGACATGCTTCTAAGGGTGGTTCAAGGTCTTCTCATTCGAACCATAATTTGCATCATGCTAACCCTCATGATAAGTTGAGTGTCGATGACCTGTACCCGGGGTACCTCACCTAGAAGGAAAGTGGAGGTAGACTCCTACTAGGATAAGAACAGTAGACCGACTAGGACACCGCCATGTAACCCTGTCCCACCGGATATATAAGGAGGGGCAGGGGTCCTCCTCAAGGGACAAGAATTAGATAAGCTGAATTAGATAAATCCTACACGGGACATAGATTAGACACAACTAGACATCGTCGTCTAGGTCTACCCTTCTCATCTAGATCTTTAGATCTAGACATATCAATACAAATACCCACAGAACACAGGACGTAGGGTTATTATCTTCCGTGAGGCCCGAACCTGTATAAATCGGCGTCTTGTGGTACCATCGTCTCTCGATCTCGCGCATACCCCTGTCCTACCTATAAATCCACATAGATGAACTACCCTATGTCTGATGCCGAGATTAAGTCTTGAAATTTGGCGCGCCAGGAAGGGGAAGCACGATGGTCGGCTCGTCGAGATTGGTGGTTTCAATCTACTACTTCAAGATTTCATCACGAGCAGACCAGCGTTGAAGCGCACGAGTCACCGTATTTTTGAAAGATTTCTTCTTCAAGATCTAATCGTGAGGAGACTGACGTTGAAGCATCGTGTCATCGCACAAAGCATCACGTCTTCATCAAGATGGCGCCCAACAAATTGACGATGACACCTTCAACAAGGACGACCGCTATTCAACGACATCATCCATTATGACGATGCTTCCGACAACTCAATGCTTCGGTGGATTCCGACGACTCGACGACATCACCGCGACTCGACGGTTTGACCGCTCACGGCCACATGTATATGCCCGGGGGCTACTCCATCTTCACCTGGCCACTCGGCCGCTCGACGATGTCTTCGACAACTCAGCGCATCGGCAATCATCGCGACTTGGCTGCTCGACGATGTCTTTGATGACTCAGCGCATCAGCAATCACCGCGACTCGGTCACTCGGCAACATTGCCTCGACTCGGTCATTCGGCAACATCTACTCGACTCGGTCATTCGGCGACATCGCTGCAACACTACGACTCAGCAGCTACTCAGCTACTCTGCAACGCTGCCAATTACTTGACGCTTTTGGTTTTCATCCACTCGGCTACTCGACGACGCCTGCAATGACATGGAACTTCGGTCACTCGACCACTCGGTCACACCTTCAACAATTCAGTGTCTCGGTCAACCACTCCAAGCTTTGATATTCCAGCGACATGATGGCTCGACTTTGACATTCGACCACTCGCCAACCACATGGACATGCTCGAGGGCTCCTCTTTAACTCACCAAATAACAAAGCTAAGTATCTTTGTACTTTCTCGATTTATTTTTTCGAGATTTTGGGCTCATGTCTTTCATACTTTTTTCTAGGACTACTTATTTCTGTTTTCTAAGCAGAAGGTCATAGATTTTTTATGAGTAAAGTTGGGTTTTATAATTAGTGCTCTTATTTGTGGCTTTATTCATCTTTTTATTGCCTTGGTTCTTTAATTCTTCGCATTAAACAATCGAGCCAGGGGGCTATTTGTGTATCTATACACGTGTTCTCCCACCTTTTTTTTTTGTGAATCTAGTAGTACACATGTCGGTCGGTGACCTTTCAGTAGTGCATCAGCCCTAACACCATATGACCCATGTCGTCTGTTCTAGTTTCACCTTTTTTGGCTTCTGCCTCGACCGATATATTACATTTTATTCACAATTTGGTCTTATTTTTTGGTCTTACGCCAACTAGTGACTAAGTCATAAAACTTTTTTGCTACGCGACAGACTGCCACTACACTAAACCCAGAGCCAAAGTTGCGAGAGGTCATGTGTCGATTGGTTCTGATTGCTACACAAGAGTAAATTATGACCGATATTGTTGCGGCAGACCGAGCTCTGAGCTCTTTATATTTTGTTCTAAGTATCCTACAGTGGAGCAGTCTGGTTGCTAATGCGCGAACATGTTGCTATGCGCCAGTCGGTCTACCTACAGGAGAAAAATGGATACACACTTGACTTTTCAGTTGACGGATTTGTTTGGCTTATAAAAATAAGTTGGATACACACTTGACTTTTCAGTTGACTGATTTGTTTGGCTTATAAAAATAAGTTTTCAAGCAAACAATGTTAATTATAACTAATTATCCTAATTTCCTTTATTGTCAGGAACATTTTGATGGATAGGCGGATGCACCACTTGATACAGAGTGATTTCCTCGTCTTCATCGGTCGACAATGCCAACTCCGACCGCTTTCCTCAGTTGGCCATGCTAACATGGAATGTCTTCATCGGTTGGCCTACAACTTCGACCGCTCTCATCGATCGGCCACGCCAGCTCCGATCGCCTTCATCGGTCGGTTTACAGCTCTGACCGCTTTCATCGATTGGCTACAGCAGCTCTGACTGCCACCATCGATTGGCCACATGTCAGACTGTCGGCTTCACTCGATCATCACGACTTTGAGTGATTCCTACTTCATCAGCGGTCGGCATCTACAACAACCTTGACTATCTTCTTCACTCAACCTTATCGTCATGAGTTAAGTACCGCTGCCACTCAGACATGATATCCTGAGTTGAGCGCGACCGACACTCATAATGGCTGTTGTCTCGGGGGCTTCTTTGAAGAGAGGCACTTTATGGTTGATGCCATAATATATAAATATATGATTTGATGATCATATAACAGTGGCTTGATAGTCACTCTATCAAATTTGCTTCTTTGATGAGAAGTGCATTATCATAAGTGGTTGATGCCATAATCATTTAAAGCATGATTTAATGATCATGTCACTATGACTTGATGGTCATATACGCGAAATATTGAGCATCACTCGGCTGATTGAAGTCAGTCTATAATAGTGAAAATAAAGCTCAAAGATATGAGTGATTACAATTCTTAAGGAAAAGTTACTTAATTTGATCGAAGTCATGGTAACTTAGTACTTGGCTATGATTGATGTCATAAAGCCTCGTTCATTCGGTTGTGATTGAAGTCACCCATTTAGAACAAAATCATTCGGCTGTGATTGAAGTCACCCGTTTGATTCATAAATCACTCATAGGCCACTCGGCCAAAAACTATGTCATTTGGCTATGATTGATGTCATAAGCTTACGTTCACTCGGATGTGATTGATGTCGCTCGAGTATATCATATAGCACTCAACAATGATTGAAGTCATTGGTTTGAGTCATCTACCACTCAGCGGTGATTGAAGTCACTCGACTAAGTCATTTATCACTCGGTAATGATTGATGTCATTCTACTGAGTTATTTATCACTCAGATTTGATGATTTGAGTGATTTCTTCTTAAAGAGAGCCAACACGACTATTCTTGTTTTGGACTCTTGCATTATTTGCAGTTTCCAAATGATACAAGAGTTGGGGGCTACACCTAATTAGGTGCACCTACTCGGTGCACCAGATGAGTTCTCGAAAACATTTTCAGATCTTTGAGATTCTCACAAGCTCACTGATACAAAGCTGAAGCATTCTACATGGCATAAACCAGTCGAGAAGCTACTAAAGATTATCGTCAAGCATGCAAGACTCTCGGGGGCTTCTGTCGATGACCTGTACCCGGGGTACCTCTCATAGAAGGAAAGTGGAGGTAGACTCCTACTAGGATAAGAACAGTAGACCAACTAGGACACCGCCATGTAACCCTATCCCCCCAGATATATAAGAAGGGGCAGGGGTCCTCCTCATGGGACAAGAATTAGATAAGCTGAATTAGATAAATCCCACACGGGACATAGATTAGACACAACTAGACATCGTCGTTTAGGTCTACCCTTCTCGTCTAGATCTTTAGATATAGACATATCAATACAAATACCCACAAAACACAGTATGTAGGGTTATTATCCTCCGGGAGGCCCGAACCTATATATATCGGCGTCTTGTGTTACCATCGTCTCTTGATCTCGCGCATACCCTGTCCTACCTATAAATCCACATAGATGAACTACCCTATGTCTGATGCCGAGATTAATTCTCGACATTGCGTACATCTATTGATCGAGTGTCCAAGTCATGGGTTGCCAAGTATTTGCCTACTAACCCTTCGGGATCCAAGACTAGGGCACCTCTCCCTTCTCATAAGTAGGTTCGGGGACGCGGGACGGAGAATATGAGGTTGATGGATCTTGATCTTTTGCATGATTGAGATGTGATGGTTCATCATACCCTTTTACATGGCCTCCAAAAGGCTTGTATGTCACCTATTTTGTTTCATACACTCACCCTTTTACCTTCATGTGCATTACTTGTGGTGTGAGATGATTGTTCATGTGCTCACTTTCTCATCTTGGCATGTATATCATGTATTATGCTTTAGTTCTCTGTTTTACCCTAGATCACTCTTATTTGGATTCTTTCCTAACTAGCATGTGTATATCATGATTCACTTATCTTGTGTCTTGCTATCTTTGTATATGCTCTGGCCTCTTGGACCATAGTTTCATGTTACCCAATGTGACCCATGCTATATCTTCTCATGCTTTTCAAAATCTACATATGTGCTTGCCTCTTGTGATTTGTGCTTGTTATGACATCATACTTCTATCTCCCTTCATTCTCACGAGTCATGAGTTGCGCTCTTTCTATAGTCTTGTTGCCCTCTTCTCAATTGACTCGTCATTTGTTTTGTTGAAGGGGAGACTAGCTTGGTTCAGGGGGAGTTGTTCTTTGTTGAAGCTTTTAGACAGTTGCTCTTGTGGTTTCATGAGTTGGAGCTTTATGTTTGTCATCCTTATGGCATCATTTAAGGGGGAGTTGCTCTTTGTTGAAGCTTTGAGATTAGTTGCTCTTGTGGTTTGATGATTTGGAGCTTTATGCTTGCCATCCTTATGGCATCATTTGAGGGGGGGGGGGGGGGGGGGGGGGTTGGTGTTCTCTTGTATATATGTACCTTACCTTTTTCGCATTGCATCTCATATGTAATATATGCATTGGTCGATGAGTTTTTATTCTTATGCTTTCTTGCATTTCTCTTTGCTATGATTGAGCTTGAGCTAAGCTGTGTGGATGTGATGGTAATCTCTCATGCTTAGATTTTCTAGTGGCCTGTTATAAACTCTTTTGAGCAACTTGCTAATCTTAAAGGTAAACTTGGCTTTTTCTGAAGCTTATGAACTAATCCTTCTAAAAATTGCTCACCATGTGTATAATTGCTTTTATCCTTGTTGAAACTTGTGTTGAGACTAGTCTAGAGGATATCTTGACCATGGCACCTTGTGTTTGTGAAATGTGGCTTTGCGAATGTTTAGCTCATGATGGAACATTGTGGAAATGTTTATTCCTTTTTGCTTCAAAGGCATGCTCATCTTTATGCTTCTAATTTGCAAAATAAGTTAATTTTCCTTCGAAGCCTTGGGGTGTTTGCTGTACCCAGTCATGCGACTCTCCGCATGGATTAGAAGTCACATAAAAATGCTAAATCCAAAAATTGTACTTCAAAGTCTCGGGGTGTTTGTCGTACCCAGTCGTGCGACCCTCCACACGGATTAGAAGCTACATGAGAATACCATAAGAAAAATGCTTTTCTCATTTCTTGTCAGTCTTTGTTCCATATATGAGCATTTGTAAAGCTTCTTTTCTATGACTGCTTGTTGTCCTGGTTGAGACTGAGACTGCCAAGTTTTTTTTGATTCACTTGATGCTTGTTTTGCCTGGATGGTGTTGACCCTAGAATTTGACCGGGCCTAGCGATCAGCTGCATGAGTAGGAATCTACCGAATTCATTGAGCCCAATGGCCGGGAGAGAAGAAGAGGACCCGTATATGGTTATTTTGTCCTTTTTATATTAGTTTTCTTTTCTATATACCAGTTTAAAAGTTTTATTTAGGAATAAAACTTAGTCGATTTAGGAGTCCTATCCGAATCAGGCCAGAACCTCTTCCATGAGGTTTATAAATAAGTAATAGGATCTATACAGAAACAACAATACTTTTGTTCAATACAATTTAGCGCATCGCCAACCTTTCCAACTCGATTAAACCCTCGTCTGGTGCAGGCTGCATCGGCTCCGATCTCGCCAAGAGACCCGGATTAGTCACCCTTGGTAATTCTATCAATA
This sequence comes from Eleusine coracana subsp. coracana, assembly GCA_032690845.1. Taxonomy (NCBI): domain Eukaryota; kingdom Viridiplantae; phylum Streptophyta; class Magnoliopsida; order Poales; family Poaceae; genus Eleusine; species Eleusine coracana. The sequence continues at coordinate 19,388,218 of CM064418.1, read as the reverse complement.
ACAACTAGTACTTTCTCATTGATTTGATATTCTAGTTGCTACCGTCAGAATTGCTAGTTATCTGGTAATTAGATATGTTTGATGCTTGTTCTATCGACTTTGGTTGTAATATTGTATTGGTTGAGCCTGATCTATTACAATTTTAGTAGATTCTATAGGCGTTATTTAGATATGTTATTCAAGCCACTTTATTGATTTTATCTATGAATGTATCAGATCTAGCCATATTTACCGTGTTTCAAATACTGTCTTGATTAAGTTCAATCTGTTTGAATCAATGAGGCTGCATCAACTTTGACCTCTCGTTGGGTCAATAGGATTAGATCTGATCTGTTTATAAGTAAAGTCGATAGGGTTCTATCGAGACGTTTAGCCGATAGGTTATCACGGTTCAATCGATTTCAATTCACAAGCTTAATTATTCATATTTTTCTGAGAATTGATTGCCGCCATATTATGACAAGATAGATCAGTGATTTTGAGGCATATTTGCAATACATGCTAATAGATAGACTTAGCACTATCCACAGGGCAGGTTTTTGCGCATATACTGTAGTTCTAATAATTATGTCCTATCGACTTAGCAATGTTAATTAAGCAAGTTACAGTCATGTTTCTCTATGTTTCATTGACTTTGCTTTATTGATTTAAACTATTATCGGCGATAATTATGCATATTATTCTTGATATTATATGCTGCCGGTAAGCCAATACAATCAGCTGATTAAAATTACATTATTTTATAATTGTTTACATAATAAGTGTTGGCTAGTGTCACGAGCAATGATTATCGGCTTTCTTCATCGGCCTGTCTTGGGCCGGTGACCCATAGAATTTAATCATTTGTATCTTTGTCGGTTTGCAGGGAAATCGACTGGCATGTCCTGGTTTCTTGTATTGAGCCTACACTAGAGCTAAGCAGATCTCCCAGGTCACACGTGAAGATTTTTGTGTCAACACGCTTTTTGGCACGCTCGATGGGACCAAGAACTTCAAAGCTTACATCATGTCTGGACTCGGAATGCCACCAGATGAAGCGCTTCAAGCGAAGAAAAATATCAGCTCAGATCACAAGAATGAACATATGCTGCCTGTCAGCAAAGATGAGCTGAATGATGATGCAAAGGCACAGGTTAATCAGAAAATGGCTGAATATGAAAGTCTTCTGTTGGGACCTTTAGCAAGACAAGGAATGGCAAGATCATCCAAAAGGGAAAGTTACCGGTTGCCGCAGTGATTGAAGGTGCAACAGAGGAGTCACCCACTGATAAGCCGATGGAATTCATTGATGAAGCAACTCTACATAACATGATTCATACAACTATACATCATGCACTAATTAACCAATTGCCTGTATTGGTGAATACACTGAGGAACTTGATCATTCAAACTATGGAAGGGTGTCTATATGAAGATTCAGCTCATGGGCCCGTGTATTTTCGTATACTAGAAGGCATTCCACGGTCTATAGATAAAGCATCTACTACTACAAGGTGAGAATACGAAGCAACCTGTCTCGGGTTCAGATCCATCGACCTCTAAGGTTCCTCCAAGTCAGAAGAATGCTGATAGTGTTATAGGGGGGAGAACACCTTGGAGGATAATACTACAAAGGTCTACACTTCAGACGCATCCACAACATTGCAGACAGAAGGTAATGGAGCCAAACATCACATACAGAACTGCGCCTAATGCTCAGCCGAGCATGTTTGGAATGCCATCATCGTCTTCTTTACCAGGAGAGTTAGGAGGCCAAAATACAGTTGTTAATTTTGGTTCGTAGACAACCACTCAGATGCCAGCATCTGGTCCTACAACTACTTTTCCCAATGTCATTGTGTCGACCGATGACTCGGCAATAAAGATTGCTGAAGTGATGAGAGAACAATTTGGTTTAAAACCAAAGCAACAGACGTATGTGTATCGACCCCTGTATCCTCCAAGGTATGATTTGATCACTATGCCAAGTCGATATAGACCTCGAGAATTCACTAAGTTCACTGGACAAGATAATACTACTACAGTTGAACACATCAGTTGATTTTTAGTGCAGAGTGGAGAAGCTGGTAATACCGAAGCATTTTCTTGGTTCGCTTCGTTGCCCCCAAATTCGATCATTACTTGGGCCGATCTTGAACAGAAGTTCCATAAGTACTTCTTTGCCGAAACCAGAGAATTAAGGTTATCAGATTTGATTACTGTGAAGCAGAAGGCTAGGGAGATGTATGCAGCAAATGCTTCAGTCTGCAATTAACCAATAATCAGATGGCAGAAATAGCATTCAATGGTTTAGTTGCACCTTTACGAGAAAAGTTCCCCTCGGCCGAGTTTGAAAGTTTGTCCCAGTTAGTATAGAATGTGTCTATTCAAGAGAACCTGACTCGAGGACCACGTTCGAGGCCGATTCAGGTCAATTATAATGATTATGGGTCTGATTCTGATGAAGAAGCTGTTGATGTCGATATGGCAGAGTGTACTAGAAACAAGAATGTTTTGTTGTGCCCATGGGTAAAGCAGAATGAGCCTGAAGAAAAAATATGATTTTGATATCACCAAAGCCAACAAAATATTTGATATGCTATTGTAAGAAAAACACAGTCAGTTGCCATCCAATCATGTGACTCATCCTGCTGAAGAATTGAAGAAGATGATGTACTATAAGTAGCATAATTCTCCTTCTCATAGTACTAATGATTGTAAGGTATTCAAGAGGCAAATTCAGATGGCAATTGAGTAAGACAAGATCAAGTTTACTAAAAGTTCCATGACGATGGATGGGCATCCTTTCCCTACGATTGGCAACATGGCTGGCATCGACAATGTAGAAGCCTTTAAAAAAAGATATCAGAAGAAGAGGGACAGAGAGGTGAAGGAGTCACAAGTTGATCCGCATTGGGGTTGTCCATTCTTTCAGTATTGTTGGGATCATAATATGAAGTTGCCTTCAATCCATAATTGTCCTAGATGTAGTAAGCATATAATTCAAATGTACAGGAAAGCTCCACATGCTCGTCGACGCTTGTATCAACGGGATGAAGTTAGAAAGTCGATGGCAGGTTCAGTTGATGGATATGAGAGGGTATCTGTGTTTGATCGACTTGGATCTAAAATTATAAGCAAGGAAGCCGAATTTGATAAAGAAGTCAACAAAGGATTGCAAGAAGGCCAAGAACAAGCTGATCAGTGGTGTCCTTCTGGTATCTACTCTAAAAGTCAGAAGCGCAGAATACAAAGGATGTGTTGCAGGTAGATAAGGGCTGGTAAGTACTAATATGATGAAGAAAATGATCAACCGCCCAAGAAAGTTTGGAGGCTAAAGGTGAAGTCACAGGAATAAGCACCAAGCACTTTTGTGAATATGGTGATGATTTTGCCTCAAGGGTATATGGTTGCAGAAGAAGAATTGTTTGCTGATAAAGAAAGCGAGCTACAACTTATATTTGATACTCCGCAAGCACTGTTTGATAAACTAGATGAGTCTAAACATCGGCACTTGAAGGCTTTGTACTTAAAGGGTTTTGTCAATGGGATGCCGATGGGGAAGATCATGGTTGATGGAGGTGTTGCAGTGAATATTGTGCCAATTACTACTGTCAAAAAATGGGAAAGACTGAAGAAGATCTGATTGATACAAACATGATTATAAGAGATTATGGTGGTTGTACTACAGCAGCCAAAGGAGTCTTGAATGTAGAGCTTACAATCGGCAGTAGGACTTTGCTGGTTACTTTCTTTGTGATCGATGGAAAGGGGACCTATGCCTTCTGCTAGGGTGTGATTGGATACTGTTGGTGGCCCTTAAAACCCAATATCGGCCACCAACCAGTCGGGAATTGCATGGTAAAGACTAAGATATAAATAAAAACTTGCTTCAACAAATGAAGTTCCATGAGTTTTGGTGGAATATGTGTCTGCAGGTTCAAAAGGGCCAAAATTATGTAAAAACATGAAGAAACGCCCCGTTGTCCGATCCTGCCTAAAACTGCCGGCCAACAGGGTCGTATGAGGACAAAATCATCACCAGACCGATCTTTCGACCTGACCGACCCTACAAAACACTCCAAGATAAGGCCGTTTTCCATCCCTGGACTAAGGATGGTAAAAAGTAGACAAGTAAAGAAGGAATCCACATGACACAACATGGACAAGTGAAAATATGATCCCGAGGGGGTCAACACCCAAAAGGGGCAGCTGCCCGGCACAGGACGCCACCCGGCCTACCCCACCGATCGGCCTAGGGTTTTCCACCGAGGTGTCCAGCCCACTCGGCCCATTATGCCTACCGACGCCAAGTGGATAAAACAGTCAGAACCGACCCAACAACCATCATTCGGACCGCATCTGAGCCATCCGAAGGAAGTTGGTCAGAAACCGACCAAATCTGAGGGCCGCTCGGCACCCCCTGTTGCCCGGTCTACCATGCCAGCCGGCATGTGCGGACACCCGGCCAATGCCACTGCCTGGCGGAGGAAATTTTGCCCACCGACTCTCCTCTACCTTGAAGTACCCGCCAAGCCTTCGCCACCTATAAATAGAGGGGGAATTCGGCAGAAATGAAAAACATGAAGCAAGTGAAGCACATTGAAGTCCATTTCCCACTACTTTCTTACTAGTAGAGTAGGTTAGTTAGTCAGGAGTTAGAGTCTAGTAGGGATCTTAGCTCGGGATTCCGGAAATCGTCTCGGAGTTTTGGTATGAGCTCTCTTGTATCTTTTCTACTTTTGTGAGACTTATCTTTTATTAAATACAATTATCTTTTCCTTATTTATCTTGTCAAGTATTTATCTCTACTTAGTCAATTTCCTCAAGTTACAATTATCGGGAAAAGAACTTTGAAGCATAGTTTACTAGATTCCCGGCTAGGATTTAATTAAGTTTAGTTCTCAAATAGAACTTAGACTTGGTTATTCCCCGTCTATTCTTCTGCTAGGCCAATGGAAGAATATCTAGTGAAAGCATAGGCGTAGTGCCTAAGTAAACACTAGCTGGATTTGCATTCGTCCCCACGGGCTGTGTGGTAGGTGGCAGGTTGTGACAGCCCTATCCGTCCATTTAGTAATCCACCATGTTCGGGAAGTCTCAAGCAGGGTTGTCTAGCGGTAACGTGCCCTCTAGTGCACGAGGTTAGTTACCAACCCTGTTAGTGGATAGTTGTTGTGCTCTGAAGTATGCATATTGGTGAAAGACTCGAGGTTGTACCATGGATTTGGTGTAAGCGCTCAACCCAAGTAACAAGGAATTTTGATGCTTGACTAGATTTAGGAAAGTTTATCTTAGGAATTTTAGACTTAGACTTGCTGTCCTCCCGGCTAGCTTAACCGATCTTTTTATCTATCTCAGTGTGGATTTCTCCTGTATCACTGCTCCCCTGTTTATCATTGAATATATTTACCCCCCGTCTTTTGTCAGTTGGTATAACTCTTATAGTCATATCTTTGTTAAACCAAGATACTCTTACTCCTGGCTTCCCTGAGGAAAATAAATATGATACCTTGGAATACTCCCGGGTGAAATGCTATAGTAGATGTTCCGTGCGCTTGCGGATTGGTTCACTCTTCTCTTAAAGCATAACAAACATCAATCAACACTTCGAGCATTGTTACCAGATAATATTTTGGTGCGACGTTAAGAAGTGCCAACAAGCATTTCTAGAGCCGTTGCCAGGGAAGCAATAGGCTAAGATATCAGAAATTTAACACTGATATTTCTATCAAGAAGTTACCACTTTCCTTAGCGAGCTTACCCTTGTTCTGTTTATTTATGGTGTAAACAGGACACTTTATGACTGGTTGCGACCTACCAGACAACTACCACAATGATTTGGAGGCTTTGTTGAGGAGAGTGCGTCAACAACTTACCCCTCCTCGACCTAGATTTGCTTTTGAAGCACCTCCGATCCCACCAGCTCCACAGCAACACCCCTCCATGTTCGCTCAACCGATCATGGCTGAGAGGATGATCCGTGACTACTCCGCCCCGTCTGCCGACAACATCCGCACAGGACCGAACCCGAACATGGGGAACAGAGGTTATGAGCTGAAACCGGCCCTAATCAATATGGTTTTGGCTAGTCCTTTCTATGGCAGGGCATCGGAAGACGCAAACGCCCACCTCCAACAATTTTTGGCGGGGTGCAGCACCTTCACCATGAGGGATGTGACTCTTGAAGCTCGCCTTTGCCTTTTCCCATTTTCACTGATGGGGAAGGCTAATCAGTGGTTCTATAGCAACCAAGACAATCTGACCATATGGGACAAGTGCTCCAATGCTTTCCTTGCCAAGTTCTTCCCACTACGCAAAACCAATGCCCTGCGGAATAAGATTTCAAGTTTCCAACAGCTAACCAATGAAAGCATCCCTGAGGCATGGGAGCATTTCCAAGAGTAAACTCTGGCATGCCCACATCATGGAATGCAAGATTGGTTACTAACCCAAGGCTTTTACCATGGGCTTAATCTCCCCGCTCATGAGCACCTAGATGCAGCCGCTGGAGGTTCCTTCTTCTCTCTTAAGGTCAAGGAAGCTCACACTCTCATAGAAAAGATGGTCACCAACTATAGTAGCTATGATGAGAGGTAGAGCCAGCCGCAACCCAAGATGAGGGGAGTCCACAACGTTGATGGTATTGACATGCTAGCCATCAAGATGGATCAATTATTGAAGAAGATGGATGAATCGTAGACTGTCCAATCCGTGGACTCTCGCATGACCTGCGAGCTCTGCAGGAACCTTGGACACATGGGAAGCCATTGTCCGGAGATCCATGAAGAAGAAGTGAATTACCTCAACAACAGCAACAACAACGGGTTTAGGCCCCGTACGAACAACTTCGGATGGAAATCCAAGCCAAACCTTTCCTTCGAAAAGAATACGGGTAACTCGAGCAACTTTACACGTAATGAACCTTCCTTTCATGATCTTGTTCTAGGACATTCTAAAATTAATGAAAGTATTATTAGGAAACTTATTGCTACTGATAAAGTCCTAGAAAGCATAGATTCCCGTATGGAAGCATTTAATACCTCTCTGCAAAACCAGCTTAGCCATAACAAAATGCTAGAGACGCAAATTGCTCAGCTAGCCACTTCTGTTGTTAAGCCTAACTCGGGCAAGATCCCCGGTCAGCCGAAAGCTAGCCCCAAGGAAAAAATGAATGCCATCACAACTAGAGGCGGAAAATCCACGCAAGAACCGCCAAATCCTAATAATGCAGGGAAGGACAGAGCACATGATGAAGAGTCAAAAGGGGAGGAAGAAATTGAGGTTGAAGAGGCAAAAGCACCGCACGAGTTCTATGATACCCCGGTGTTGCCATTTCCCCCTCGACAGAGGAAGCCAACGGTGGATGAGCAATTTGGGAAGTTCGTTGAGGTAATAAAGAAATTATATGTCAACATACCTCTACTTGATGCAATGCAGGTTCCCACCTACTCCAAGTATTTAAAGGACATCCTCAACAACAAACGCCCAATTCCATCCACGGAGATCATTAAATTGACGAAGGAATGCAGTGCTGCTATCTTGAACTCTCTTCCAGAAAAGAAGCAAGATCCAGGGTGCCCAACCATCCCTTGTTCCATCGGGCTGCAACAATTCAATAACACACTTTGTGACTTGTGGGCGAGCGTGAGCGTCATGCCAAAGGTGGTGTATGATAAACTTAATGTCAATTCATCATCCACCACAGCAATGTGCTTGCAGCTCACCGACCAATCAGTTCGCTACTCGGCGGGCGTCGCGAAGGACGTACCCGTGAGCATAAGAAATTGTCTTGTCCCTGTCGATTTTGTGGGCTAGACATGGAGGCCGATGTGAAGACGCCTCTCATACTAGGAAGACCGTTCCTTAGCAGCGCAAATGCCAATATTGAAATTGGGGCCGGAGAAATCCACCTCAACATTAACGGGCACGACGAGATGTTCGCCTTCAGGCCCCGAATGGAACAATGCAATCAGGTCCGCATCTTTTATGGTAAAAATCCTAACACAGTGCAGAAAATAGAAGTATACCCAATTGCACCAAAATCGGGTGCACCAGTGGTAAAAGTTGAGAGCACACCACCGCTGCTCAAGAAGAAGAACGAGCCACAGGAAATGAAGAGAAAGGTCGCCGCCAAGCCAAAGAAAATCAAACAAGTGTGGCGGAAAAAAGAAGTTGCACCGATCGTGGAAAATTCTCCATCCACGACGGGCACCACGAAGAATTAAACGCGGAGAACATCTTGTTCGAGAAAAAATCCGGACTCATCTAGAGGTAAACCGATATTTATTCCCCTTCCTTTTGTTACCCCATTAAATTAGTTTTATTTTCCTTAACCACTAAATTAGGCTACAAAAAATGGTGATGACCCGGTCAGTCAAATTTCAGCACCCGGGAGGTCATATTTCATGAAATACGACCACTCGGCTGGGTAAATTTTGGTAGGTCAGATTCTATCGAGTTTTAGCACCCGGGAGGTCATATTTGTTGAGATATGATCACCCGGCTAAGTAATTTTGAGCCACCTAACCTGTGAAAACCTGGTCCAGTTTTGACACCCGGGAAGTCATTTTTCATTAGAAATAACCACCCGGCTGGGTTATTTTGGTGCCGCCTGGCCATACATTTCCTTGGATTGGCACTTTCGCTGCATAAATCATGGCCATAAGTGGTGGAGGTGTGGCCAGCTTTTCGTTTATGCAAAATGCCCATAAAAAGCCCCACCATGAGTGAAAACAAGTGAATGAGAGCCACTCAAATCACTCCATCTTTTGATCATCCACTCTCACCTACCACTCTATTCACCTAGGCACCATAGAGGGAAAAACACTCATTGCAAAATTCTAACTTTGGCCATCCCATCAATCCCTCCGTGCTCCCTATCCTCTCTCCTTGTTCGGAATAATGGAGGCATGCATTTCACATGGCACCTGTACAAGCAACTTGGCCACCAATAATTCACCCAAGTGGGAGGAAAAAGTGGTGTCGGCAGGCATGGGGCGCCGCCCGGCCTACCCCACCGCCTGCCCTGGCCTATCGGCCGGCGTGGCTCGCCGCCCGGCCTAGCCACTCTCCTCCTAAGGATCTTCTTGAGCCTATAAATAGAGGGCTCACTCTCCTTTGGTTCTCCACCACCATCCGTTCGGCTGAAAATTTCCTACTCACTCACTTTGCTCTCCCTCCTCCTCTCACCTTTCCACCACATTCCTTAGCAACAACACTTTGAACCTAGATAAAAGCGTGCTGAACTAAAACTTATTAGCACAGAATTTTTGTAGCCCTTGCACCTTTGAACGACTAACACTTGGATGACTAACACTCGGATAACTAGCCACTATTATCTTATTGTCCTTCAGGTATCATGTCCAAGTAACCTTATTGCAGGAATGACAAACATTTGGAGAGGCCTCTACACCAAGTTCAGCAGGAGCAGCTCAAGCCGTGGGAGGCGCACACCGAGTGAGCACTCAGAATCTGAACATTCAGGAGCTTCATATGGGCAAGCTCCGAGTTACCATTCGGAAATAGTGTCCATATTCGATGCTCCAACAATGGCAAGTGTGCAAAATGAAGAGTTTGAGAAATTGATGGAGAGTGAAGAGAATATGGTATTCAATGACTACGACAAGCAAAGCAAATTCACCACCATTCGAGACCGGGAATTCACGTTCATGCGCAAGTTCGACCACAACTTCCGTGAGCGAATCGGCGTCCTCGCAGATTTTAAGTACGCACTCAACACGGCCGGATGGTATGATTTCTACAACCTTAATGAGTATGGTTCTAAATGGCTTACTATTGAATTCCTTTGCACGCTGAAAGTTCACACTCATGAATCAAATAAAATGGGCACCCTCTATGAATTTCATCTTTTTGGTGAAACTTATGAATGGCCTTTAAAAGAAATTGATAGACTTAAAGGTTTCACACCACAAGGACTTTGGGCTAAGATAGAAAATCCTGTTATGGGGCAAGAATGCACAAGTGGCATTCACCACCCCTTGCTCCGTATAATTCACTGTTTTATCACTCACTTCTCAACCCCTCGGGGTGTCATACGCCCGGTGAATAGTTTGGATAAAGCCTATCTTCATGCAATAATTAAAAAGATTAAAACAAATCCCACATTTTTCCTCATCAACCACTGGCTCACTTTAGCATTCAGACAACAAGGACCCATCTCTTTTACACCTTTTGTCATTAGAATTGCTAGGAAAGTTGGTGTGCTCCATCGAGCTAGAATAGGTCGTCTCCCTAAGGCACCTTTGTTAGGAGAAGATCATTTCTCGTAAGCGCACTTGTTGAGAGAGGAAAATAATAGATACTTCATGCTTTATCTGGGGTATGACACAAAAATTGAATCGCCTAATCCCCAGCTCACCATCATTGGAAAAAGAAACTTTTTGTACAAATTGCAAGCTTCCGTGCCACGTGCACGACATAGTGTTGCAGGGGATAGGCCAAGAACAAAAACCAGAGCCCAACTCCATCGAGAAGAGCAACATCATGAAACAACAATGAACACACCTCAACAGGGTGAATCAGGAGGTCCCCAATATAGTTGGGAACAGCCACAGTTTCCCAGTTTTGCAAGTTCATCGAACTACACCTCATCCTCCCATGACAACTATGAGCCTTACGGGATGGGGAGTTACCACCAAGCTCATGGAGGAATAGGCACCTCTCACTCTGCTCGATTCACATCGTACAATTTTTCAGAGTTGCAAGAAGACATGCAATACTTGGCTGCCAATACTTATGAAACCAACGTACGAACTCAAGAAATACAAGCAGCCATGAGGCGGGAACAAGAATGGCAGCAGCAGACATCGGAACAACTTCAGACGAACATCTCCATGATGGATCAACTGTTCGGCCACTTCAACATCGATTATCAACCGCCGCAACAAATACCTTTGAAGCTTAAGTCTTGCGAAGACCTAAGCTTGGGGAGGTACGTGAAACAAGGTATGCCATTTGTCCTACCCTCTCGCCCTCTTCTCTAGTTTAATCATTCTATTTTAAATAAATATAAAAAAATCTAAGAAAATAAAAAAATATTTTTTTTCTTTCAAGGAAAACCATAAAAATTTGCAAAACCAAAAAGAACAAAAAGTTTTCCCATTTTTGAATAAAATTGAGAGCTTAGTCTGTACCTTGCCTATGGAAATAATGAATAGTTGCTCTGTTAGCTCCCTGTGAGTTTGAAGTATGCAACCTCTACTCCTCATTTTGGTGGGTAATGGTAGACCGGCATGATGATATGTTAGTCTCTCTATGTTTTAGTGGGTGCAAAATGGCTAATAAACACCAAGTCTAGTTGTTGAAATTCATGACATAGCATATTTTGGATGAGTCTATGATCTCCTCATGATTAGAGTCCAATGATTTCTTCCAAAAAACCATGCTGCAATAAAGACCCCCCTACTTGGTGTATGTCTTTCCTATGATAGAAAAAAATCCTACCAAGGCCAGATATTAATTGTAAACCCACTTTTATGCCATCCATGAGTGCATTGAGTTTGGTTAGGATTTGATCCTTATGAGGGACTTGCACTTTCAAAGCCAATCATTTTCATTCATGTTATCTTTGAGTTCTCAAATAATCATGCTTGGTTATGTGGTTTCCACATTGGATTCAAGCATCCACTTCATCAATCGTGTTAGCCAAAAATCTCTCCGTTGCGAAAACCTAGATCCTACAAGAAAGATTTTGGTCCTCCCAAAAATAAATGCTCACAAAAAGTTTGCAAAAATATTTGAACCATTGAACTAGCTTCCCTACACTATGAGAGCTGAAAAAGAAAGAAAGAGAAAAATAAGAAAAATTATCAGCTCTCATAGATGCAAAAATGTGAAGTTTCAAGGTTCATTCAAAATTCTTTGAGCAAAATAAAGGACCATCCTTTCACTCTAGCATAAAAATCCAGTATTTGTTAAAGATTTTCGCTATTGTGCTAGTCCACTCCTTCACATGAGTCCATTCTCTCCCTCTCCCGTGGACATTATTTCCAAATGATTGGAATGAGAAAGTGCAAAGTCTTTTCACTAGGACCATCTCTTAGCTTAACAAAATATGCATACTAGATGTGCCATCCTACCAAGCTCCACATATAAAGCCAAATTTCATAAAGTATGATGAGCACTTGGTGAGGAAATACACTTTTTGAGAGATGAGAGTCATAGTGAAAAATTGCACCAAGAGGGAAAATTTTCAATCTTACACAACATTACAAAAACTTTGGACTCATGATCATGCAGCAGGTTGAGTGACAAAATCTAAACTAGTTGTTCTGAGTTCCAACCGCTCATGAAAAAGTCATAAAATGCCTAAGAGCCCCACTTTCAAAGAGAAAGACATAGTGATCAACTTGTGCTGGTTACTATTACCCCTATGTTGTAGGAGTATGTGTTTGTGCACTTGATCCTTGCAGGGCTCTAATATTGAAGCAAGTCCTGATCTATCACTTCCAAGTTTAATTTGCTCGGGATGAGCAAAGGTTTAATCTTGGGGAGGTGTTGGTGGCCCTTAAAACCCAATATCGACCACCAACCGGTCGGGAATTGCAAGGTAAAGACTAAGGTATAAATAAAAACTTGCTTAAACTAATGAAGTTCCACGAGTTTTGGTGGAATATGTGTCTGCATGCTCAAAAGGGCCAAAATTATGTAAAAACATGAAGAAACGCCCGTCGATCGATCCTGTCTAAAACTGCTGGCCAACAGGGTTATATGAGGCCAAAACCATCACCAGGCTTAATGATCAAGATGATCACCTGGATGAAGGCCAGAAGCCTAATTGACCGGACGGATGACCACCCGACCAATTAGACAGGATCATCTCCAGGCCAATCATCCGACCCGACCGACCCGGCAAAACACTCCAAGATAAGGCCGTTTTCCATCTCTGGACTAAGGAAGGTAAAAAGTGGAGAAGTAAAGAAGGCATCCACGTGGCACAACATGGACAAGTGAAAATATGACCCAGAGGGGGGTCAACACCCAAAAGGGGCCGCTACTCGGCCAACCCCGCCGCCCGGCCTAGGGTTTTCCACCCGTAGTGTCCAGCCCACTCGGCCCATTATGCCAACCAACGCCATGTGGATAAAACGGTTGGAACCAACCCAAGAACCATTATCCGGACCGCATTTGAGCCATCCGAAGGAAGTCAGTTAGAAACCAACCAAATCTGAGGGCCGCCCGACGCCCCTTGCCGCCCAGCCTGCCACGCCGGTCGGCATGTGCGGCCGCCCGGCGGAGGAAATTTTACCCACCGACTCTCCCCTACCTTGAAGTACCCGCCAAGCCTTCGCCACCTATAAATAGCGGGGGAATTCGGCAGAAATAAAAAACATCAAGCAAGTGAAGCACATTGAAGTCCATTTCCCACTACTTTTCTTACTAGTAGAGTAGGTTAGTTAGTCAGGAGTTAGAGTCTAGTCGGGAGCTTAGCTCAGGATTCCAGAAATCATCTCGGAGTTTTGGTATAAGCTCTCTTGTATCTTTTCTCCTTTTGTGAGACTTATCTTTTATTAAATACAATTATCTTTTCCTTATTTATCTTGTCAAGTATTTATCTCTACTTAGTCAATTTCCTCATGTTACAATTATCGGGAAAGAACTTTGAAGCATAGTTTACTAGATTCCCGGCTAGGATTTAATTAAGTTTAGTTCTCAAATAGAACTTAGACTCGCTGTCCTCCCAGCTAGGAAAGTTTGCCTTAGAAATTTTAGACTTAGACTCGCTGTCCTCCCGGCTATCTTAACTGATCTCTTTATCTATCTTAGTGTGGATTTCTCCTATATCACTGCTCCCCTGTTTATCATTGAATATCTTTACCCCCGTCTTTGGTCAGTTGGTATAACTCTTATAGTCATATCTTTGTTAAACCAATATACTCTTACGCCTAGCTTCCCTGAGGAAAATAAATACAATACCTTGGAATACTCCCGGGTGAAATGCTATAATAGATGTTGCGTGCGCTTGTGGATTGGTTCACTCTTCTCTTAAAGCATAACAAACATCAATCAACATCTTGAGTGTTGTTACCAGATAATATTTTGGTGCAACGTTAAGAAGTGCCAACAGATACATGCTAATTCTTGTCTTCCATCGACAATGCATCAATCTCTAGCTCAGTGGAATGGTGATCAGGTAGAGGTAATCCTGGCTGATGAGACTGTCAATGTAGCATTGGCTGATTTAGTTCCATGGCATGCAAATGATATGGAGTGTCTGTCTGGCAAGATCTGGGACGGAGAATACGTCAAGATTACTACGCAGGGTATTGAAGTAGTGGACCAATCAAATTCTAAATTGTTTCTCTGACAGGTACCCTAATGGAATATGCAGAAGATGGAAAGCTAGGGAAGGGATTTATGTCGGTCGATGAACTTCAAGAAATCGATATAGAAGATGGTGACAAGCCGAGGCCGACATTTATCAGTAAGAAGATGGATGAAAATTTTAAAGTCAAATTAATAAAATTGTTGAAAGAGTATCGGGATTGTTTTGCATTGGATTATTCTGTGATGCCAGGTTTAAGCCGGTCCATAGTTGAGCATCAGTTGCCCATCAAACCTGGATATCGACCTTATAAGCAACCTCCAAGAAGGACTGATTCGAAGATTTATGATGTTGTCAAGGCTGAAATTATCAAATTATATGAGGCAAAGTTTATTAGGCCCTACCAATATCCAGAGTGGGTTTCAAATATTGTGCCTGTTTTCAAAAAATGTGGGAAATTAAGTGTGTGTATCGAGTTTCATCCATTGAACAAAGCTACTCTGAAAGATGATTACCTGATGCCGATAGCAGATCTTCTGGTTGATGTAGCAGCGGGACATAATATTGTTAGTTTTATGGATAGTAATGCTAGTTATAATCAATTTTTTATGACAGAAGAAGATATACCAAAGACCACTTTTAGGTCTCTGGGAGCAATCAGGTTATACGAGTGGGTGGTCATGGCATTTGGGTTGAAGAATGCTGGAGCCATATATCAGAGGGCCATGAATTACATATTCCATGATCTGATCGGCAGGTTGGTGGAAATTTATATTGACAACATGGTAGTTAAGTCTAAGAAGATAGAAGATCATATAGCCGATACATGGGAAGTACTGAAAAGGACTAGAAAATATGGTTTGAAGATGAATCCCAAGAAATGTGCTTTCGTTGTGTCAGCTGGACAGTTTTTGGTTTTTATTGTGCATGAAAGAGGGATCAAAATTGGACTAAAGAGCATAAAAGCCATTAATGAAATCGAGCCACCAGTCAATAAGAAGGAGCTACAGTCTTTGATCAGCAAAGTGAATTTCATCAGGAGGTTTATTTCAAATATATCTGGGAAGCTTGATGCGTTTACCCCACTGTTAAAATTAAAGGCCGATCAAAGATTTGTATGGGAACCAGAACATCAGAAAGTTTTGGAAGATATTAAGAAGTATTTGGTTTCTCCACCTGTATTAGTGCCGCCAAGAGAAGGATTGCCTTTCAAGCTTTATCTTGCAGCTGACAAGAAGTCGATCGGTTCAACTTTGATTCAAGAACAAGACGGTAAAGAAAGGGTCATATTTTACTTGAGCCGAAGGTTGATTGATGCTAAAACCAGGTACAATGAGATTGAGAAACTATGTCTCTGCTTATATTTCTCATGTGTAAAATTAAGACACTATCTATTATCGAATGAATGTGTGGTGGTGTGCAAAGCCAATGTTATCAAATACATGTTGTCAGCTCCTATTCTGAAAGGGAGGATTGGTAAGTGGATGCTCGCTTTGGCCGAATATGATCTTACTTATGAGTCTGCTAAAGCTTTTAAGGGTCAAGTGCGGGCTGATTTGGTAGTTGAGCACGGTGGATCTGAGGTGTCGATGGTGGAGCCGGTACCGTGGTTATTATTCTTTGATGGATTTATTTGCAAGAATGGTTGTTGTATCGGGCTCGTGGTTATATTGCCTCAGGGGGCAAGGTTTGAGTTTGCATTCGCTGTCGAGGTATTGACTAATAATCAGACTAAATATAGAGTTGTGCTTAAAGGATTACAGATATTAAAAGAAGCTGGAGTCGATTATGTTGAAGTCATGGGAGATTCGTTACTGGTACTCGAGCAATTAGTAGGGGAGTTTGAATGCAAGGATGATGTGCTGAGTATGTTTTATACCGAGTGTCAGGACATGCTATAACACTTTAGGGCAGTAAAATTCAATCATATCCCAAGAGAGAATAATATGGAAGCCAATGATCTTGCACAGAAAGCATCAGGCTATCAACTGAACAATGGTGGAATTATTGTTGATATGGATGATTCCGATGAAGAAGATTGGAGATCTGGGATTATTCAGTATCTTAGGGATCCAACTCAACGAGTGCCTCGGAAGATTCGATATATGGCTTTGAGATATGTTTTGTTAGAAGAAAAACTTTATTACCTAACGATTGATGGTATATTATTAAGATGTTTAAGTCAAGAAGAAGCCAAGGTGGTGATGTGTGAAGTTCACGAGGGCATATGTGATACACATCAATCGGCTCATAAAATGACATGGTTGTTTAAGAGAACTGGTTACTATTGGCCGAATATGTTAGAGGATTGCTTTAAGTATTATAAAGGTTGTCAAGATTACCAGAAATTTGGAGCAATATAGAGAGCACCGGCATCGGCAATGAATCCAATCATCAAGCCATGGCCTTTCAGAGGTTGGGGGATGGATATGATCAGCCAAATTTATCTGGCATCAAGCAAAGGTCATAAATATATTCTAGCAGCTATGGATTATTTTGCAAAATGAGTTGAAGCAGTGTCTATAAAGAATGTTACCACTGGTGATGTGATCAACTTTGTGAAGGAATATATTATTTATAGATTCGGCATACTGTAGACTATAACAACTAACCAGGGCTCCGTATTTACTTCGGAGGAATTTCAGAGCTTTGCTGATGGTATGGGTATCAAACTTTTGAATTCATGTCCTTATTATGCTCAGGCCAATGGTCAAGCAGAAGCATCTAACAAGAGTTTGATTAATTTGATTAAGAGGAAGATAGATGAACAGCCCAAGAAGTGGCACACGACATTGGCTGAGTCTTTATGGGCGTACCAGATGGCTTGTCATGAGGCAATTAAAGTGCCACCTTATCAGCTGGTTTATGGGCATGAGGCATTTTTGCCATAGGAAACAAATCTAGGGTCTAGAATGATGGAGATGCAAGATCAATTATCAGATGATGATTATAGGCAAGTTATGTTTGATGAATTAGAAGATGTTGTACAACATCGGATGAAGGCCGTGGGAAAAATTCAAGAAAATAAAGCCCATGTTTCTAGGTTTTATAATAAGAAGGTGGTGCCTAAGAGTTTTTCAGAAGGGGACCTTATCTAGAAGGTGGTCACCAACGTGGGAGGGTCCATTCAAGGTGAGCTGATGTGCGCCGGGCAACACATATTTCTTACAGGGGCTGGATAGAGAAGAGTTTGCAAGAGCAATTAATGGGATGTATTTGAAAAGGTATCATCTGAGTGTTTGGATCGACTCATGATTACGTGGTTGGAGCCGATGATGTGGCATTGACTTAAGATGGCCGATATTGGGAATATCGCCCTTAGCAGAACACTTATCAGAGACATAAAATATATATACATAACCAAAGAGGCCCTCATCGATTACAGACAAGACAATGTTAGAGGATGAAGACAGAACAATTACTCGCAGGTAATTGATTTCTAAAGAGACCTATTCTCGTATTACAAGCTAGGGGATGAAGATGTAATTATTAATATCCCAAGTACAAGAAAAGGGGTGCATGATTAAGGAAAAAGGGTAGTTCAGCAGCTTCCTTTTCTTCCCCAGAAGAGTAGCACTGTCATCAGACATTACATGACGAACAAGGAGAAGAGAGGGTTGCCTCGCCAATGCCATTCTTCATGATTAGGTCGCTCGAAGGGAACTAGTAAGTTGATTTCTGGCGCAAGGGCAGCTACGGGCTTTGGATTGAAAGGATCACTCTAGGGACGGAAGAGGCGAAGAGTATTCGCCATTAAAAACCTAGCAAATTTGGAGATAGATGGTATTTTTCCATCAGAGCTCTCAAGAGAAGACCCATGGAAGGTGTCGAGGTGAAGAAAGGAAACTGGTCAAAAGAGCTATATATAGGATCTTGACCTGACCTTTGAAGAGTCCAAACGCCACTCTGCTTTAATTGGGGAATAGGAAGCGAAGAGGTTTGAGGGGGAGAGATAAGAACAAGAACGGTTAAAAAGAAGACCATAAGACGAGGCGATGCAGGAAGATGGTGAGCTACATTTAAGAAGGACGTGGATGGTTGCGAGCTATACTAAAGACAAAATTTGATGATGGGTGGCTCATCGGTAAAAGCACATGGTAAACAATGAGATAAAATCTGGCGTATGAAGCATTTCGTACCCCGGACTCGAGGGGCACGTGTTGACACTAGAATTTGACCTGGCCCAGTGATCAGCTGCATGAGTAGGAATCAGCCGAAGTCAATGAGCCTAACAACCAGGAGAGAAGATGTGGACCTGTATAAGGTTATTTTGTCTTTTTCTATATTAGTTTTCTTTTCTATATACTAGTTTAATGGTTTTATTTAGGAATAAAACTTAGTCGGTTTAGGAGTCCTGATCGAATCAGGCTAGAACCTCTTGTATGAGGTTTATAAATATGTAATAGGATCTATACAGAAACAACAACACTTTCATTCAATACAATTCGGCACATCGCCAACCTTTCCAACTCGACGAAACCCTTGTCTCGCGCGGGTTGTATCGGCTCCGATCTCGGCGAGAGACCTGGATTAGTCACCATTGGTAATTCTATCAATAACAACTAGTACTTTCTCATTGATTTGATATTCTAGTTGCTACCGTTAGAATTGCTAGTTATCCAGTAATTAGATCTATTTGATGCTTGTTCTATCGACTTTGGTTGTAATACTGTCTTGGTTGAGCCTGATCTATTACAATTTTAGTAGATTCTATAGGCGTTATTTAGATCTGTCATTTGAGTTACTTTACTGATTTTGTCTATGAATGTATCAGATATAGCCATATTACCGTGTTTCAAATATTATCTCGATTAAGTTTGATCTATTTGAATCAACGAGGCTGCATCAATTTTGACCTCTTGTTGGGTCAATAGGGCTAGATCCGATCTGTTTATAGGTAAACTCGATAGGGTTCTATCAGGACATTTAGCCGATAGGTTCTCACGGTTCAATCGATTTCAAGTCATAAGCTTAATTATTCATATTTTTCTAAGAATCGATTGCCCCTATATTATGACAAGATAGATCAGTGATTTTGAGGCATATTTGCAATACCAGCTAATAGATCTATCGACTAAGCACTATCAACAGGGCAGGTTTTTGCGCATATACTGTAGTTCTATCGACTTAGCAATGTTAATTAAGCAAGTCACGGTCATGTTTCTCTATGTTTCATTGACTTTGCTTTATTGATTTAAACTGTTATCGATGCTAATTATGCATATTATTCTTGATGTTATATGTTGTCGGTAAGCCGATACAACCAGCCGATTAAAATTACATTATCTTATAATTGTTTACATAATAAGTGTTGGCTGGTATCATGAACAGGGATTATCGGCTTTCTTCATTGGCCTGTCTTTGGCCGGTGACCCATGAAATTTAATCATTTGTATCTTTGTCGGTTTGCAGGGAAAATTGACTGGCACGCCTCGGTTGTTTGTATTGAACCTGCACTGGAGCTAAGCAGATCCCCCAGGTCATGCGTGAAGATTTTCGTGTCAATAGATGGTAGTGCTTATACATGTGGTGGCAGCTTTTCTCATGATTAGCAAATTTGATTCTATCTAAGCTAGTCAGTCTTTCTGCTTAGCTTGTGTAGCTCTTGGTGTTTATGCCTTCTATCTATTTTTGATCTTTGTATGATTGTGAGCTATTGCTTTTACACTTCATGGCTCTATGTTTATGATTAGCAAGGTTAAATGCTTGTTTGCATAATTTTTTAAGCTCCTTAGCTTTACATTTTCATTCATTACATGTTTGTTTATTCGTTTGCCTCTTTGATGAGTTCATTGTCAAAGGGGGAGAAAATATTGGATCATGCACAAATAATGCTAAGAAACTTAAAATGATCTATTTTGCATTACATGATACCTACCACAAGATGAGGGGGGGCATATCATGTCCTTGAGCATTTTTCACGTGCTTTTCACAATCTTTGCGTTCTCGAGTTACTTTCTTTGTCAACTCTTGGTTTTGTGATCCCTCTTATGCTAGATGGCTATTTTCACCTTTTCCTTGGGTTTGGCCATTTGGATGTGCTTATTCGGTTTCACATTTCAAATTCCAAGTCTTTGTGCATTCGGTGTTGTCAATGTACTCATCAAGGGGGAGATTAAGAAACCATGTGGATAAGTTCTATGGTTTGACCAACTCAAAGGTGATCGGGTGTCGGTGCAAGTAGAGGCTTCCAATGGACCAAAAGCGGGAGAGACTTGTCGACAAGGATGATCACGGGATGAGGTGACACACGTCAAGATCGAGAAGTCTTGTTTTGTGGAAGCAAGGAGGAAGTCGCACTTTGAGAAGTAGGGAAGGTAAGTCAATGGTTCAAATATGTTTTTTGCAACCTTTTTTTGAACAATTATTGGGGCGAACTAAAATCTCTCTCGTAGGATCAAAGTTTCACAAAGGAAAGATTTTTGGTTGACATGCTTGGTGAAGTGGATGCATGAGTCTGATGTGGAAACTACATAACCAAGCATGATAATTGAGAACTAAAAGATAACGCGAAGGAGAATGATTGGCTTTGGAAGTGCAAGTCTCTCATAAGGATCAAATCTGAACTAAACTCAATACATGCATAAATGGCGTAAACAAGATTTTGCAAATAAATAATTGGCCATGGTAGGGAATTATCTATCATAGGGAAGATGTTCACCAAGTAGGGGGGTATTGTTGCAACAAGGTTTTGAAAGAAATCATTGGACTCTAATCATGAGGAAATCATAGACTCATCCAAAACATGCCATGTCATAAACTCCAACAACTAGACTTGGTGTTTTACTAGCCATTTTGCACCTACTAAAACATAGAGGGACTAGCGTTATCATCATGCCGGTCTATCATTACCCACAAAAATGAGGACTAGAGGTTGTATACTTGAGACTCAAAGGGAGCTAATAGAATAACTATTCATCATCTCCATAGGCAAGGTAGAGACTAAGTTCTCAATTTTATTCAAAAGGGAAATCTTTTTGTTCTTTTGGGTTTTTCAAATTTTTATTGTTTTCCTTGACAACGAAAAAATCTTTTTGTGTTTTCTGAAATATATTGAATGATAAATCTTTTTGGGTTATCCTAAAGTTTATCACAACTAAAAACCCTTTTACATTTCTTTTTCGGTTTATAATTACACACAAGGGGTACATGCAATGATTCAACTAGATAGAGGGAGAGAGAAGAGAAGGAGTTGATTGCAAACCTTGGTTTATGCACCTCCCCAAGCTTAAGTCTTTGCAAGACTTGAGCCCAAAAGAGGCGGTCACTATGGTGATAGGTACTCAAAGTTCATAGAAGACACCCTTCAAAATGCTTGCCATTCCTGCGAAATGTTACATGGACACAATATCTGAAGGATAATATTTCAATTAAGATCATTGGTTAGTTGTTCGTTTAATAGTCCAGGCATTAATCGTTCAACCATTAAAGGAAAGCAATGATGTACCTCTCTAGTTGGTTTTATTGCAGCACACTTTTATTCCTATGTTGAAAATTTATTTGCTAAGGGAAAGTTGTTAAGAACTTAGAAGAAACAGAAAGGAAGATAGAAGTGAGGGAGAAAGAAGCTCCAGCTAAAGTTTGTGGTGTGGAGAGTTTAGAGAACATACCTTGCTATTTATAAGTTTGAGGGGAAGGCTTGGAGACTTTTCGCACAAGTCGGGCGGGAAGACTTGCCGGGCGGAAGAATGCGGTTGAGCGGCGAGACTTGCTAGGTGGCACATCATGCCAAGCCGCGGGTCCACTTGCCTCTTTTCTACATTCTTGCTTTGCAGCTTATGGGAGAGCATTAGGGGTGTACGCCAGAATTTTGTTGAGACAATGGGGAGGAAGAAGAGAGTGATGCGATGGCTGAAGTTGGAGGTTTGTGATGAGTGTTCTGCCACTCATGAAGTCTAGGAGAGAAGGGTGGCTAGTAACCTTGAGAATTGGTGGAGTGAGGTGACATGAACGGTTTTCCTTCACTTCTTTATACTTGTGGCAAAGTCATCCGGTGGGAAATTTGCTCTAGAGAACTGCTGGCTACGCCCTGGCCACTCATGGCCAACATCCGTGCAGTAAAAGAGCAAGGAAAGCAAGAAAAAGTTGTGCCAGGTGGCCATAATTGGGCGAGCATCATAAAAATTACCCAGCCGGGTGGTCATTTTTCATGAAAAATGACCTCCCGAATGATGAAATTTGATTGGGTATTTCCTGGCCAGGTTAATGTCCCGGACAGATAGCCAGATGGTCATTTCGGCCAAGAAATTAACCTTTCAGTTGATAACCTTGGTTGGGTAATGACCCAAATTTTTGTTTTTCATATTTTTATTTCTTTTCTTTTGTAACCTATATTTAGCGACTAATGAAAAAAAAACATAATCTAGTAGTAAATACAAAGGGGATAAATATCGGTTAACTTCCGACAATGGTTCGGATTTTATGTCCTAAACGAGACGACCTCCTTTTGCCATACCTAAGTCTTGTTTTGGGGCTCTATGGTGGTGACCTTTGAGAGTTTCATTTCTCATTCTCTTTTGGCATCACTTGGTCCATTGATATCCTACAATTGTTAGAGCAAATCTATTCGTCTACAATAGGCATATCGCTATCAACTCCATCAATCAACCTAGACATCATGTCTAATTTGATAAATTGTGGAAGGAAAACACATGCATTTTCCTTATTTTACATCATAGTATGATAGAGATTACCACTTTTATATTCTAGATCATACACATACATAGGGCTCACAACCAAACAAGAAACTCATAACCCACTATAGGATAAGATAAGAACATAACATTAGTTAGTGACCAATCAATTCCATCAATACCCAAACTGTCCAAATAGATGGTTAGGGGCAAGATTTTGGGGCTTACCTCCTTGAAAATTAAGCTATAGTGGTACATGATGATTCATTGAGGAGTGTCGCAACACCACAGGATCTTCTTCTATGAAAACTTGCTCTAAGGTCAAGGATAATGTGTCTTGTTTGTTCCATACATAAACAAAATAGGGGTGATCCCGCTAAGGCTAGCGGTAAATTCGCTCAATAGACAATCTAAGTTAGCCTTGAAATCTTAGCCATTGCTTCCCCAGCAACGGCACCAGAAATGCTTGTTGGCCTTTGCTACGCTCTAAAGATAAAATGAATTAATTCCAGAAGTGCACGGAACACCATTGTAGCATTTCACCTAAGAGTATTCCAAGGTATCGTATTTATTTCCATAGGTAAGCTAGGCGCAAGATTATCTCGACGTAACAAGATATGACTAAAGAATAATTCCAACTAACCAAAGACAGGAGTAAGGATAATCAAAGATAGATTGGGGTAGTAACACAGGAGAAATCCACACTAACATAAATAAAGTGAACGGTTGAGCTAGCCGGGAGGACAGCGAGTCTAAGTCTAAGATTCCTAAAATATATCTTCCTAATATATCTAAATCAAGCATCAAATCCTAGTTACTCTTGTTGAGGTCTTACACCATTCCTGATACAGCCTCGAGTCTTTCACCTATTAGTTCACTTCGGGGCATGAAAATGATCCACTACTAAGGGTCGGTAACTAACCTCGTGTACTAGTGGGTACACTATTGCTAGACAACCCTGCTTCAGACTTTCACAACAATGTCCACTACTAAGGGACGGATAGGGCTGTCACCACCTGCCGCCTACCACATAGCCTGTGGGGACAAATGCAAATCCAGCTAGCATTAACTTAGGCACCGTGTCTATACCTTCACTAGATATTCTTCCGTCGATTGAGCGGAACAATAGCCAAGAAATAACCAAGTCTGAGTCCCAAAAAGAACTAAACTGAATTAAATCATAGCCGAGAAACCCGCAAACTACACAACAATGTTTCTTCCTGATAATTGTAACTTGAGGAAATGACTAAGTTAAAATAAGTACTAAACAAGATATAAAAGGAAAAGATATCTTATATTGATGAGAGATAAGTCTAACATAAAGAGAAAAGATACAAGAGATCTGATACCAAGACTACAAGACAATTCCGAAATCTCGAGCGATGCTCTCGACTAGACTCTAACTCTCGACTAACTAACATATTCTACATTGTGGCACAAGTAGTGGGAAAGTGGTCTCCTTGATGTGCAGCTTGATTTTTGTCAAGTTCCCCCAATATTCATAGGTGGAAATGGGTTGGAGGGTACTTGTAGAGGATTTTGGAGTCAGTTGGCCAAAGTCGGTCCGTGGGGCAGCCTAGCCCACCGGGCGGCCACATGATTTTGTTGGTTCGGCACCGACTTGCCTTGGACGCTTCAGATGATCTTGTGGAATCGGTGCCTTGGTTGGTTTGTGCCATTTTCTATGGATTTGGGCTGGTAGGCCTAGTACGTCAGGCGGCCTTGGGTTAAGTCCGTTTCCAACTGACCTTGCATTGGACCTCTTGGATTGCCCCGTGGAGTCAGTTGGTGGGTTGGTTCTCACCTCCTTTGATTGTTTGGGGGCGATAGGCCTCATGTGCCAGGCGGCCTATTCTGCTGGGCGGACAGATTTGCTTGAAAATCAATGGCCGGGCGGCCTATTTTCACCTGTCGACAGCCTTTTTTGTGCACTTTGTTCCTGGGTCACCCAAAATTGCTTGTAAGGCCAAGATATGGTCAGACCAACTCATCTTGAATGTTGATGAAGTCCTTGGCACATTTTGGGGAGTCGGGTGACCAACCGAGTATTGTTGGGTGACGGTCCCGATCAATCGGTCAGGTGGTCATTCGAGCAGCCGATCAGGCCTCCGGCCTTCATTTGGTTGACGGTTCTAGTCACACGACCATGTGATGGTCCACTGGAGTTGAACTGGCCAGGGGATGATCCGGATGGCTGATTACCCTGTCGGCCCATGATCTATCGGAATGACACCGCCGGGTGTTGATTTTAGCCATATACGACCCTATCGGCCGGTTGTTTTACAGTCATGATCGGCTGACATAGTGTTTCTTCATATTTTTGCATATTTTGGCTTTGTATGATCTGCAAACACATATTTCACCAAAACTTGTGGAACTTTATTACTTTAAGTAAATATTTACTGAACTTTGGTCGGTTACCATGCATTTCCCCACCGGTTGGTGGCTGATATTAAGATTTATTGGCCGCCAACATAATCCATGGAAACGCTCTCAAAAGGTGCAACTAGGAAACAACTATAAAGCTTAAGAAAGCACTATCAGACTTGGATAAATAAAAGAACAAACATCTTTATAATTGAGGCATAAGACTTATAGAAGAAAAGATACAATAGAACTTTTACCAAGGCTTCCAAGACAAATCCGGAATCCCGAGGAGAAGCTCTCAACCCAACTCTAACTTCCAAGCGAACTATCCTACTGTACATTTTATCGGAAGTATTGGGAAAGTAGTCTTCTTGATGTGTTTTCATTCCTCTCCTTTTTCTGCTGAATTCCACCTCTATGTATAGGTGGCAATAGGATGGGGGATACATGTAGGTGAAGTAGAGTTGGTCGGCTGAAATCAGTCCATCGGGCGGCCGGGCATGCCGGGCGGCATGCACCACCGATGGTGGGCAAGGCTGGGCGGCCTTTGGATCATGTTAGTTACCTGACCGATGTTCTCCCGATGTCTTGGATTGTGTCCCGAAGGCAGTTGTTGGGTCGGTTTCTGCTGACTATTCCTTTGGCGGGTGGTAGGCCTCATGGGCCTCACGGGCTGGCAACCCTGGGTGGCCATCCCAAGCAAGGTGGCAAGCCAAGCCAGGCAGTGGCCTTGGTTGGGTTGTCCCTTGTCCTCTCATGGTTAGGCCACTTGATGACCTTCTTTCCTTTGCCACATTTCACGTGTCTTGGTCCGAGAGAAAAATGGCATCGTGGTGGAGTATTTTGCAGAATCAATCGGGTGCTAATTTCAGCCGTAAATGACCCTGTCGGTCGGGTCCTGATTTCAGCCATAAACAACCCTGTTAGACGGGTCCTGATTTCAGCCATAAATGACCCTGTTGGCTGGGTCCTCATTTCAGCCATAAACGACCCTGTCGGCCGGTGAAAATGGTTGTTTCACAGTGGTGATCGGCTGATGGGGTGTTTTCCTCATGTTTTTACATGTTTTGGCCCTTTCATACCTGCAAACACATATCTCACCAAAACTCATGAAATCTTATTAGTTTAAATAAATATTTATTGAACTAAGGTCTTTACCTTGCATTTCCCGAGCTTGGGTTTTGTCGGCCGATATTGGGTTTTGTCGGCCGGCAAGACCTCCCCAAGCTTAAACCTTTACTCGTCCCAACCAAACTAAAACTTAGAGATGATGGAGCATGAGTTGCTTCAATGTTAGATCCCTATGAGGATCAAGTGCACAAACACATGCTCTCACAAAATAGTGGTAAGTGTAAACCAGCACAACTTCGTCACTAAATCATCCTCATTGTACAACGGAGCTTATTGGCATTTTCTAACTTTGTCATAAGTGGTTGAAGTCTAGAATGGCTAGTTAAGACTTTGTTATGTAATCTCATATTTGATCATTGGTCCAAACTTTTTATAATGCTGCATAAGATCAAAAATCTTCCCTCTTGGTGCAATCTCCCGCTATGACTCTCATCTCTCAAAAAGGTGTATTCCTTTACCATGTGATCATCCTACTTTCTAAAAGCTTGGCTTATATGTGGAGCTAGGTTAGAAGGCACATCTAGCAAGCATATATTGTGAAGTTAAGAGATAGTCCTAGAGAAAAGACTATGCACTTCCTCATTCCAATCATTGGAAAATAATGTCCAGGGGAGAGGGAGAGAATGGACTCACATGAAGGAATAGGCTAGCACAACTGCAAAAGTCTTGGGTACAAATAATTCCCAATGACCGGATATTGTGCTAGGATAGAAGGATGGTCTTTTATTTTGCTCAAAGATTTTTTTTTGTATGAACCTTGAAAATTTTTGATATTGTACCTCCATGAGAGCTCACAAACTATTTTTTTTATTTCGTTTTTTTCTTTTATTTCATTCTTCTCTTCCTTTTTCTTAACTCTCATGGTGTAAAGAAGATAAAATTGAAGGTTCAAAAATTTTTGTACGCTTTTTCTAGAGCATCTGATGGGAAGACAAAAACCTTTACATAGGATCAAAGGTTTGCATAGGAAAGATTCTGGTTGACATGCCTTATGAAATGGATGCTTGATTCCAATGTGGAAACCACATAGGCAAGCATGGTGAAGTGACAACTCAACAATAATATGAAGAAAAAATGATTTTCTTTGGAAGCACAAGTCCCTCATAAGGATCAAATCCTAACTAAACTCAATGCATACTAAGATGGCATGATAGTGGGTTTCCAATTAACATTTAGCCATCGTAGGAATTTTTCTATCGTAGGGAAAAAGTGCACCAAGTAGGGGGTTTTCGTTGTAGTTTGAAAGAAATCATTAGACTCTAATCATGAGAAAATCATAGACTCGTCCAAAGCATGCCATATCATAAATTCCAACAACTATACATGGTGTTTATTAGCCATTTGCACCCACTAATACATACAAGGACTGGTGTTGTAATCATGTCGGTCTATCATTACCAAAGTAATGAGGAGTAGAGGTTGTAAACTTGAGAGTCAAAGGGTGCTAATAGAGCAACTATTCATATTTTCCATATGAAAGGTAGGTACAAAGTTCTCAATTTTGTTTCAAAACAATAAATCTATTTGCACATTTTTATGATTTTTGACAAGACAACAAGGTAAATCTTTTTGTGTTTTTTTCACAATAAAGCAACTAGATAGAGGGGAGAGAGGAGAAGGATTTAATGGCAAACCTTGGTTTATGTACCTCCCCAAGCTTATGTCTTTGCAAGATTTATGTTTAAAAGAGGAGGTTATTGCAGCAATGGATACTCAAGGTTCATAGTAGACACCCTTCAAATGTTTGCCATTCCTTGCTTTTTTTAAATAGCCTTCAAGAGCAGGCTTTGGGGGCTTAAGCCCCTCGCTGGCCGAGTAAAGTGGTCGGGCGGCAGTACCTTGCTGGGCGAAAACACATGGCTGGGCACTAGCACATGGCCAGCCGGCATGCCCACTTGATCCTGCTGCTGCGTGCTTGCTTTGTTGTTAATGGGAGTGCAACAAGGAGTAGGGCCATGTGCTCTTTTTACAAATATTGGTCATGGCAAGACCCTCCTTTTTGCAAATTGTTTCAAGGGAAACATTGCTCGTGCTTTAGCCACCCACAGCCTAAATGTCTTGCTCCCTACAGAGATTAGGCAAGAGAAAGGGAGATAAAGTAGGTCGGGTGACCATATTTGGCCGGGCGGCCACATTTAACATGAAGATTGGCCAGCCAGGTGATCATTTTTCCTAAAAAATGACCCCCCCCCCTCGGGGGCCTGGATTTCAACCAAGTAATTACCTGACCCGGTTAGCATCCCAGAGAGGCAGGAAGGAGGTCATCCAACATGAAAAATGGCCTCCTGGTTGATGATCTTAGCCATGTATTGGTCAGACGGGTTTAACAACCCGGGGAGTCAGCCGGTTGATCATTTGGCCTAGAAATCACCTAGTTGGCTAATGATCTCGGCCAGGGTAGCACCAAATTTTTTTCATTTTTTTACAATTTTTTTTCTATTACCCACATTTAATCAATAAAACAAAGAAGCAAAAACAACCTAATCTCATGGTATATACAAGGGATATTGAAGGGGGATAAATATCGGTTACCTTCCAACGAGGGTTTGGTTTTTACGTCTCAATGGAGACGGTATCCTTTTGCCATAACTGAATCTTCCTTTTGGCCTCTATGGCGGTGACCTTTTTGAGTTTTCTATTGTCCATTCTTTTTTTTCATTTTATTTTGGCTTCACTTGGTCCACAGATTTCCTATAATTGTTACAGCAAATCTATTCATCTATAATAGGCATATCTCTGTTGATCCATCAATCAACCTAGACACCATGTCTAATTTGATCAATTAAGGTGGGAAAACAGATGCATTTTCCTTATTTCACATTAAAGCATCATAGAGAGATGACCAATTTTATGTTGTACAGTTCATCATACAAGTGAATGCGATATGCAACAAAATAAGGAACGCTTATCATAGCCATAATTATACAATAGAAGGAATATTCTATATCATACTCATACGTGGGCCACACAACCAAGCAATGAATGCATAGCCCAATGAGTGATATGATAAGAATGTAAGATTAGTTGTAGACAAAAAATTGAATCAATACCCAAGTTGTCCAAATAGATGGATCGGGGGAAAGATTTTGGGGTTTACCTCCTACAAAATTATCGCAACACCACGGGCTCTTCTTCTGTGAAAACTTGCTCCAAGGCCAAGGAGACTATGTCCTCTTTGGTCCATACTCAGAAAATAGGGTTGACCCCGCTAAGGCTAGTAGTGAATTAGCTCAATAGACAATCCAAGCATTGAAATCTTAGCTATTGCTTCCCTGACCATATCCCTAGAAATGCATGTTGGCGTTTGCTACGCTGTAAAGATAAAAATCAATTAATTCCGCAAGCGCATGGAACACCATTACAGCATTTCACCTGGGAGTATTCTAGGGTATCGTATTTCTTCTTAGGGAAGCAAGGCGTAAGAGTATCGAGAGTTAACGATCTTATGTCTATAAGGAAATCACCAACCAAACCATGGTGGGGATGAAGATAATGAGAGGGTAACATGGTGGATGCATCAAGAGAAGACCACACTATAGGTATTTTAATAGAGAAAGGTACAGCTAGATGGGCGGACAATGAGTCAAGTACGATTTCCTCAATAATGATGTTCTAAAATTTCCAAGACAAGTGTTAAGTGTTGCTTCTAGATCTGCACCTTTTACTAGCGATTCTACGGCTCACAATTTGTTCACTTCGGGGCACAATAATGATCCACTAATATGGGTCAGTAACTAACCTTTGTACTAGTGGATACGCTATCGCTAGACAACCCTGCTTGAGACTTCCCAAACGTGGTGGATTACTAAAGGGACGAATAGGGATGTCACCACCTGCCACCTATCACACAGCCCGTGGGGATGAATGCATAACCAACAAACATTTACATAGGCTCCACGGCTACATTCACATTAGATATTCTTCCTTAGATCTTTGCAGAAGAAAAGCTGGGAAATAACTAAGTCTAAAACTATTACTCAGAATGATGACTCAATTAATTCCTAGCCGGGAAACCCGTGAACATGTAAATCAAGGAAACGCTCTCAAAAGGTGGAACTAGGAAATACCTACAAAGCTTAAGAAGGCACTATCAGACCTAGATAAATAAAATAACAAACATTTTTATAATTGAGGCATAAGTCTTATAGAAGAAAAGATACAAGAGAACTTATACCAAGGCTTCCAAGACAAATCCAGAATCTCGAGGAGAAGCTCTCAGCCTGACTCTAACTCCCAAGCTAACCATCCTACTCCACATTGTAACAGAAGTAGTGGGAAAGTAGTCTCCTTTTTCTACCGAATTTCCACACCATTTATTGGTGGCAATAGGATGGGGGGGGGGTACTTGTAGGTGAAGTAGAGTCGGTGGGCCGAAGTCAGTCTACCAGGCAGTGTGCAAGGCCGGGCGGCCACCTAGGTCGGGCGGCCGGGAATGCCGTGCGGCATGCATCACTCAGCGGCGGGCAAGGCCGAGGGGCCTTTGGGTCATGTCGGTTCCCCAACTGACCTTTTCTTGATGCCTTGTATTGTGTCCCGAAGGTGGTAGGCCTCATAGGCCTTAGGGGCTGACAACCCCGGGTGGCCATCCTAGGTCGGGCAGCAGCCTATGCCGGGCGACAGGCTAGGCCGGGCGGCGGCCTTGGCCGGGTTGTCCCTTCTCCTCTCCCGGTTAGGCCACTTGATGGCCTTCATTCCTTCGCCACATTTCACGTGTCTTGGTCCTTAAGAAAAATGGCATTATGGTGGAGCATTTTGCAGAATTGACCGGGTGCTGATTTCAGCCGTAAACGACCCTATCAGCCGGGTCCTGATTTCAGCCGTAAAAGACCTTGTCGGTCGATAAACATGGCTGTTTCATAGTGGTGATCGGCCGATGGGGTGTTTCCCTCATGTTTTTGCATATATTGTCCCTTTTATAGCTGCAAACACATATCTCACCAACACTCGTGGAATCTTATTAGTTTAAATAAATATTTATTGAACTAAGGTCTTTATCTTGCATTTCCCGACCGGCTGGAACATCGTCCGCCAACACTTGCATTGCTTATGTATATTTATAACAGTATATAATGTAGACTATATAGCTATATAAGAAGCAACATAGGAACTTAGCTCTTTCTTTGTCATTCTCTACTAGACTAGTATTTATTTTATCTTGAGTGTGCTACCTATGTGTCCACTACCTATAATTATTTTTATCCTTACCCCTGTGAGGACTTTGTCTCATAATCCATTTTCCTTGGCTAAGAACATGGTAATTATTCTAATCAATCCGCCGCCTTCCTTTAGGACAAAATAAATATCATACCTTGAATACTTCCAGGTGAAATGCTACACCAGTATTCTCCATGTGCTTGTGGACTCTTTGCACTCATTAAAGATTACCAATACACATTCTGGATTCATTGCTAAGGCAACTTAGTAGCGATGTTAAGAAATGTCAATGAGCATTTCTGGCGCCATTGCCGGGGAAGATGATAGATCAAAAGAATTACATATGTTCTAATCTTGCATATGAGATTATTTGGCATTCACCCAAATAGGCTAAACTTGTATGTTTTCTCCTTTTGTGTGAAAATAGGGTAGTGCATGACTGGCTTCATCTTGCCTGAAAATTATATTGAAGATCACGAACAGCTCTTGAGAAGTTCGTGTATGCAAGTGAACGAGTCATCTCCGCACCATCAAGCTTTAAAATCA
The DNA here is from genome assembly GCA_032690845.1 of Eleusine coracana subsp. coracana. Lineage (NCBI taxonomy): Eukaryota > Viridiplantae > Streptophyta > Magnoliopsida > Poales > Poaceae > Eleusine > Eleusine coracana. Next base: position 19,356,121 of record CM064418.1, on the reverse strand, counting down.
TGGCTCAAAAGAGTCTTCGTGATTTCTCTGCTCCCTCGGCGTCCAACATTCTTGTTGCACCCAATGTCATGGGAAATGTGAATTTCGAGATCAAGATGGGTCTCATTACCATGGTGCAGGCCAGGCCGTTTTGTGGGAAAGCCAATGAGGACACATGCGCCCATCTACAACAGTTTCTAGAGATTCGTAGCACGTTCAAGATGAAGGACGTCTCTCAAGACACCATTCGCCTTCGTCTGTTTCGGCTTCCCCTTTTAGGGAGGGTAAAACAGTGGTACTACGTGAACAAGGATGTTGTGAAGCCTAGGAAAAATGTCCCGCCATGTTCCTTGCCATGTTCTTCCCATTGGGAAAAACCAATGCCCTTCGTTGTAGAATTTCAATCTTCTAGTAGGAGTCCAAGTAGTTAATATCTGAGGCTTGGGGGAGACTGCAAGAATATATTGCCGTCTATCCTCATCACAGGATGGTTGAATGGCTTATCATCTAGAACTACTACAATGGGCTGACTCTGTTAGCTTGTGACCATATTGATGCTGCTGCGGGAGGAGCTTTCTTCTCACTGGCCGTTGAAAAAGCTAAAGAACTTATTGAGAAGATGGTCTCCAACCAAGAATGGAGTGAAGATTGTCTTCACTCGTGCTAGCGGGGCATGCACACCGTTAAGGAGGTGGACATGCTAGCCGCTAAAATGGACCTCCTTACGAAGAAGATGGACGAGCAGTCCAAGGGACATGAGGTCGGCACCGTCAGTGCCGTAGACGCTTCCATGACATGCGAAGTCTGCCGCAACATGAGTCACTCAGGCAATGACTACCCTGAGACTCATGAGGACGTGTTGTACATGAACAACAACAACAACGGTATCATCATCAAGGAGGAAATGGCTGGAATCAACTACAATTCTTTTAATGGTTATAATCAATCATCCTTGAAATATCTTGTCTTAGGCCAGGGTAAAATTAATGAAACCTTTACTAAAAATATTTTGGCCAATGAAAATACTTTAGAAAGTGATAATCTAAGTTAGAAGGTCTTGCTTCTTACTTTAAGAATCAACTTAGCTTTAATAAAATGCTAGAAACCCAACTAGCCCAGCTAGCTGCTGCTGTTTCTCCATTAGAGTCGAGGAAGATTTCGGGGCAATCCGAGTCTCCCGTTGAAAATGTTAATATGGTGACCATGAGAGGGGGTCAGACCACTCGGGACCCGCCACGTCCTAACAATACAGGGAAGGACAAGGAAGGAGAAAAGGAAGCACCTTCAATCAAAGAAGATTCAGGGTGCCCCATGATCACTTGCTCGATCGAGGATCAGAAATTCGACAAAGCCTTGTGCGACCTTGATGCAAGCGTAAGCGTGATGACAAAAGCAGTCATTGCGAAAAACACACTTGTCGGAGATAAATATTAGCGTTGCTACGTGGTAGTCGCTAACCCTCTGTTTTCTAAAACAATAAGTAGCAGTATTAGGGAGCTGTAGTGGGCCAGGAGACTCCCAGCCCATTACGGCGTGAGGCCTACAAAGTAAACGGTCCTAAGTAAGGACTCAATGCTTCTCGCTTCGCTCGCCCTTCATCAAAGAGGACGAGCTGACTGCGTCCCACTCAACCCCCGTCGAAGGGGTCAAGAGCGTGACGTCACCCCTCAACCGTCATTGATGGGATCGACTACACCTCGCCTTACTTGGCCCATTACGAGGCAGTGGGCCCCATTTCACCTGCTCTACATCTGTCAAGGGTCAGGTGAACCATGGATAAGAATGCCAATGCCATCCCATAGTAATAGTCCCCACCTACATAGGCATAGTGACACTAGAGTGTCCGCCACCCTCGCTTACCCCTGTCACTAACCCATCATGCTAGGACGTGACAATCCATCATGTCACTGACCCCGCAGGAGTAACGGGGTGGAAAATCCCGGCTATCCTAATGTTCTATCCCAAATGCTGTGCAACGAGCCGGTTCCACGTGCAGGTGGTCGAACAGGACCGAAGTCAACATCCACCCTTTGTGCCATTGGAGGTGCCATCCCAAGTGTGCGCCATTAGTATCAAGGGGTGGAATCCCCCTGCAAACCTAACCTCATCACCATCTGAAGGACCGAGAAGGCTACCAGAGGGGGGGGGGTGAATGGGAGCCAATTAAAATTCTCCAAGAGAACTTGGCCTATATCCCAGAAATGACCCAAGCCAACCTCCGAATTGATCACCAAGACTACACACACCAACTCGTGGTCTACTAGCCCTAGGAGTGATCAACCACAATCAAAGAAACACAACAGAAACAAAAAGGAACAAGAAGCGCTCAAAACAATTCAGAACTGGACTACCATCGGCAGTGTCGATCCCTGACATCGACAGTGCCGGTTGGCACCATTGACAGTGCTGGTTACCCCCATTGGTAGAGCCGGTGCGGGACACAAGGACTCACTGGACCCAACAGACAAAACAGATCGGCAGTGCCGGTCGGTGCAATCGGCAGTGCTGGTGCGAGGTTCAGACTCTTCCTATCGGCAGGCCGATTTGAGTTCAGACCCACCGGCAGTGCCGGTCCTGGTCATCAGCAGTGTTGATCGACCTTGACAAAATAGCAGAAACTTTAGGGATTAGGCAAGAACATGGTCTAATCCTAATCTCCCCCTTGATGAGTACACTGACAACCTCAAATGCACAAGATTAGAGAGTGAAATGCAAAACCGAATAAACTCATCCAAATGGCCAAACCCAAAGAAAAGGTGAAAACAAGCCATCTAGCAAAGTAGGGATCACAAAGCCATGAGTTGGCAAAGAAAGCGACTTGAGACGCAAAGAATTTGAAAAGTGCAAGAAAACGCTCAAGATCATGATATGCTCCCCCTCAACTTGTGGTAGGTTTCATGTAGTGCAAAATGGATCATTTTAAGTTTCTTAGCATAATTTGTGCATGACCCAATATTTTCTCCCCCTTTTGGCAATGAACTCATCAAAGAGATAAAAGAACAAGCAAACATGCAAAACATAAAAATGCAAACCTAAGGAGCTTCAACAAGTATGCAAACAAGCCTATAACTTTGCTACCCATAAACATAGAGCCATGAAGTGTAAAAGCAATAGCTCACAATCATACAAAGATCAAAAATAAATAGCAAGGCATAAACACCAAGAGCTACACAAGCTAAGCAGAAAGATTGACTAGCTTAGATAGAATCAAATTTGCTTATCATGAGAAAATCTGCCACCACATGTGTAAGTACTCCCATCCAAGGCAAAACAAGCATTAAGTGAATCATAAGAATCTAGCCAGTTTAAATCTGAACTAGGGCAACAAGCATTCGCAGAAAATGAGCTTTACAAACGCTCACATATGCAATAGAGACTCAATTGATCAAGTGATTATTGTTTATCCTCATGTGTTCTCTTATCCATGCGGAGGGTCGCACGACTGGGTACGGCAAACACCCCGAGGCTTCAAGTCACAGTGTTTGGATTAGCATTTCAGAATTATTCTTGATCAAAGCACTTAGTAGATCATTCAAGTTTACGCACAAGACAAAAGAGCATGCCTTTACGGCAAAAGGAACAGATGTTCCCACAATGTCCCATCATGAGCAAAACATTTGCAAAGCCTTCCATTTCACGAACACATGGTGCCAAAGCCATGATATCTTTTAGACTAGCCTCAATGCAAGTTTCAACAAGCATAAAAGCAATTATACACATGGTGAGCAAGTTTTAGCAAGATTAGTTCATAGGGTTCACAAAAAGCTAAGTTTACCTTTAAGATTAGCAAGTTACTCACATGAGTCTATAACAGGCCATGTAGAAAATCTAAGCATGAAAGATTACCATCACATCCACACAACTTAGCTCAAGCTCAATCATAGCAAAGAGAAATGCAAGAAAGCATAAGAATCAAAGCTCATCTACCAATGCATATATTACATATGAGATGCAAATGCATAAAAGGTAAGATACATATATACAAGTGAACACCAACTCCCCCTCAAATGATGCCTTAAGGATGATACACACCAAACCCCCCCCCCCCCCCCCCCCCGAAGAAAAGCATGTCTAGAAGCATCTAGGTGCTTGGTGAGGATATCAGCTAGTTGGTTTCTAGTGTCGATGTATTTGAGCTCAACATCCCCCTTCTCAACATTGTTCCTCAGGAAATGGAATCGCATATTGATCTGTTTGACCTTACCATGTTGAATTGGGTTTTTGGCTAAGCATATGGCACTGGAGGTATCACACATGAGTGGAACACTCTTAAAGGTTAACCCATAGTCCCTCATGGTAGATACAACCCATAGGATTTGTGAGCAGCAGGTAGCAGCAGCTACATACTCAGCCTCTTTGGTGTATTGGGCTACACTCGACTGCTTACGAGAAAACCAACAGATCAAAGAAGTACCTAAGAAATGACAAGTACCAGAAGTGCTCTTCCTATCAATTCTACACCCAACAAAGTCCGCATCCGAATACCCAATGAGATCAAGCGATGAAGATGCAGAGTACCAAAGACCAAACTCAAGGGTGTATTTAAGATACCTGAAGATGCGCTTGACAGCCTTATGATGAGTCACCCTTGGGGAAGCTTGAAAGCGAGCACAAAGACACACCGCAAAGTGTATGTCGGGTCTTGGAGCTGTCAGGTACAAGAGGGAGCCAATCATGCTCCTGTACTCCCTTTGGTCCACTACTTCACAGTCTTCATCAGGGTTAAGTGCTATTGTAGTGGACATTAGTGTAGACAACAGCTTCACATTGACCATGTTGAACTTCTTCAGGAGATCCTTCGTGTACTTGCCTTGATGTATGAAAGTGTCTTGCTTGCATTGCTTGATTTGAACCCCAAGAAAGAAGGTGAGCTCGCCCATCACCGACATCTAAAATTCACTTTCCATGGCTTCCTGAAATCTGGACACAAGAACATGAGAGGACCTGAACCATTAGAAAGTCATTGCGATGCCTGAGAGTGAACAATGTTTTGTCAATACACCCCATGACATACCCGCGCTCTAGCAAGAAAGTCTTAAGCCTAGCATACCATGCCCTAGGTGCTTGCTTTAGCCCGTATAAAGCTTTCTGAAGCTTGTACACACGGTTTGGGTATTTGTGGTGCTCAAAGCCAGGTGATTGTTTTACATAAACATCTTCCTCTATGAAACCATTTAGGAAATCACTCTTGACATCCATTTGATAGAGTCTAATGCCCTTAGAGGCAGAAAATGCAAGCAAGATCCTAATGGCTTCTATGCGTGCAACAGGAGCAAAGGTTTCCCAATAGTCCAAGCCCCCCACTTGACTGAAACCCTAAGCAACAAGCCTAGCCTTGTTCCTAACAACCTCACCATCTTCCTCATGCTTGTTTTTAAATACCCATTTGGTTCCTCTGACATTGACACCAACAGGAGGCTCTACTAGGGTCCACACTTTGTTTCTCTCAAAGTTCTCCAACTCCTCATACATGGCATTAACCCAATGTTCATCAGATAGTGCGTGTCCAACATCCCGGGATTCATTGCAACAAAGAGAGAATTGGTAAAGCAGGCGAGATGTGCAGACCTTGACCTTGTTGTCCTCTCATAGAGATTACCGATCATTTGTTGAGGTGAATGTTAACGTTGAATGTGGTGAGGAGCCTCTCTCTCTCAGAGCGTACCTCTCCCTCAACCACAGTCGGAGCTCGCTCGACAGCTGCTGAAGTAGATGTAGAAGCTTCTGGACCCTCTGCTGATGAGGACATCACCATGCTGGATACGCGCATATCATGGCCTTCCCCAAGTTACAAGTCGTCACCAACTTCGTCACCGCGTTCGTCTCGGATTCAGCCGATACCCCTTCACGGTTTTGATGATATCTCCCACATCCGATGTCTAAACGAGGCGTTCTTTGATGCATTGGAAAGGGGACGATGACGCTGTTGTTTTGTTTCTGGTCCTAGCTCCAGAAGGGACGTGAGTCATGCTGTGTGACCATGACAAGGTGCTGCGCCACCTATTTTGGGCCAACTTGGCCATGTATCATGTCGGGCCTTAAGCCCATGTTGTGGGCGCCCCCTAGTCGCCCCCAACCCTAGGACGCCCCTGGTTCCTACATAAACTCAGTAGCTGCCGTCTTTTAGTTTTGGGTTTTGTTTAGTTCAGTTTTCTTGAGAGAAACTTGATCGAATTATTGTAATTGTGGCGGCAAGACCTTTTACAGTAATCCAGAGCCCCTGTTCTTGTTCTACACCACTGTGGCGACTAGTCCTTTTGTGTTCAGAGCTTGAACCTTTTCTTGTGATTTGCTTCATCCATATTTGCAATTTCAGATTGCGTGTTTATCCTCTCTTGCTTGTGTTTTCGATTTTGCTTGCAGGAACAATCAAGTTGTGCTTTGTGTAACAGTTGCGGGGTTGGATCGTGTCTGATTCAAGTCGTCTCGTCGACGCTGAGTTTCCAAATTCGAGTTTATTCCCCTACCTCTCAGAAGATCAGGCCATATCTACATCAAGTGGTATCAGATTCCTAGGTTCCCCGTGAGGTATTATCGTGTTTTCCCCTTTAGATTCGTTTGTGTTCATTACCTATTGTCCATGAAAAAGCCATCAAAAAAATTTATCCCCACTATCCTAGAAATTGTTTAGCCTTTGCATAATTTAATTTCAGAGTCCGTGGTGTTGAGTTTGTGTTCTAGTCGAGTTCAGTTGCTGGCTAGAATTTGTGTTTCGATTCGGTTTGTGTTTTGATCTCCGCTGCACACCACCATTTTTCCCATCACCATCATGTTTTTCCATTGGATTCACCAGTCACCCACCCACCTCCCACAATCCATTGCCAACGAAAAAATCCTATCTGATTCCGTTTCTGTCCCCCCCCCCCCCACCCCTCAAACCCTATCTTGACGTACCTTCGGTAAAACATGCATAACTTTTCGCTCGTTGCTCCGATTGAGCTGAAATTTTTACAGCAGATTCTTGACTCAAAGATGAGGTGACCCACACTTGGCTACGCCCTGTGTGCCCTCGTCAAAAAATTCAAACAAAATTGGGACAAAATAGAAAAAAAATGTGAAGTCAAAATAGCGTTTTTGATGAAACTTTGAGACTTTGTCTACGCTTTGTTTTCCCTCTGTTTGAGTTGAAACTTCTTGTGGTTCCTTTCTTTGTGTTCCTCTATCATAGAAAAATAGTGGAAAATCATACAAAAAAATCAAAATTTTGATTTGCACCCCCCGTCCTGAAAATTTCTAAGTCTGTGAAGTCTATTTTGATCCTTGCTGCATTTGCTATTGTTCTTGCTGTCACAACTGTTTTTGAACACAATTCTATTGCCAGCAATTAGGACACTGCTTTGGACATTTATTCAGTGCTACTATCTGTTTTTGAATTGTGTTCCACTGACATACATATTAGCCTTCCAAGCTATACATATTGCAGCACAATTTTCTTCCTTGCAACTGTTACACCCAAGTTCAACTACAGATTGTCCTGACCTGTTGGACTTCGTAAGAACACTTCCAAGATTGTGATACATTGCTTCTAATATTGGTTTCCGCTTTCTACACCCTCTGCTACCTGCTAGTTGATAGGGCTAATCCTTTTGTTTAGTCTTGTCTTTTGCTTTTAACCATGTCAGGGAAAGGGACACCTGCAGATTCGGAGTCCCCTACAGACTTCAATGATTGCATGTCCAAGGTTGAGCTTACGAAGCTTCTTGTAGACCTGCGTACATTCATGGAAACGAAGTTTGCTGAGTTGATGGGCCACATCAACACTGTTGCCAACCGAATTGAGGATGTTGAACGGCGACCTCCACCTCAACGAGCTGCTGCTGATGATGATTTTGACCGTGATGCAGACTGTCTTCATTGTAATCGACATGGTATGGGAGGTAATAACAATCGTGGTAATACTGATACTTTTGTTAAGCCAAAATTTAACATTCCTCCTTTTGGTGGTAGTGCTGATCCTGAAGCATACATAGATTGGGAACTTGCTGTTGAACAGAAATTTAATTCTCATTTAGTTCCTGCTGAGCATAGAGTTAGACTTGCTACTAGTGAGTTTATGAGTTTTGCTCTATTTTGGTGGAATGATCTTTGCAATAATAATGCTGCTATACCCAACACTTGGCCTGTTTTGAAACAATGCATGAAATCTCATTTTGTTCCTCCTTATTACCAACGTGATTTACGTTTGAAATTACAATCTTTAACACAAGGTAGTAAAACACTAGAGGAATATTATTAGGAATTGCTTATTGGTTTAGCACGTTGTGATATACATGAAGATGATGTCGAGACTAATGCTAGATTTTTTGGTGGTTTGAACCGTGATACCCAGAATATTGTTGACTATAAAGAGTGGAATAGGTTCAGCCAATTGTATCATATTGCTCTTAAGGCTGAACGAGAAGTACAGGTACGCCTTCCACAACATTCTTGCAGGTCCAGCACTGAGCTATCTATCCAGCAGCGCACTGGAGTAGAGAACATGAAGAGTCATGTTGCTAAGCCACCAGCAACAACTCTTCCACTTGCGCCTGCTTCTGAAGCGCAATCATCTAGTATGCAACACCAACACCAGAAGATGGCTGCTACTTCCGGTGCTAGGAGTGGCTCCTCTACCACCATTATTTCCCACCACTGCAAGGGCATGGGACATGTCATGAAAGATTGCCCTAGTCGTCGTGCTTTCATCGCTACCGCTGATGGGTATGAAAGTTGTAGTGATGTTGAAGATGAATTTGCTCGTATGCCTAACCTTGTTGCAGATTCGATGGAGGACCAGGAGACTACCGCCATTGATTCCATTGCTGCCAGCGCGGGTTTTCCTAGCCTCATTGTACAGCGTGTGTTGACTACTCAGGTGGGACGAGAGGAAGAACAGCAACGCAACAATTTATTCTACATGTACCTCATTGTCGCGGACCGCCGTGTTCTCACCATCATTGATACTGGGAGCTGTAACAACTTGGTAAGTTCTGATTTGGTAAGCAAACATGGCTTGACCACGCATGCACTACATCAGCCCTACCACATGAAATGGTTCAACAATAGTGGTACAGCACAGGTGACTCGGTCAGCACACATACACTTTTTAGTCAGTTCTTATCATGACTATGCTGATTTTCATATTGTACCTATGCAAGCATGTTCGCTTTTATTAGGCCATCCATGGGAATATGATACGGATGCTGCCCACCATGGTAGAACAAATACATATACTTTCATGCATAAGGACAGAAATATTACTTTGCGACCGTTATTGTCTGCTGATATTAGAAATCATTTTAAACTGCTTGCTGAAAATACTGAGAACAAACATGATAACAAACAACTTTCTGATGTTAAACATAAGCCTATTCAATTAAAGGGAGGTGCTTTTCTTGCTATGACATCTACTGTTGTTGAACTTTGTGATAATCATGATGCACCTTGCTATACTATGCTTTGTCGTGATATATCTTTTATCAATGATCATGTATCTTGTACTTTACATTCTGCTAGTACTAACCTTTTGTAGGACATTGATGATGAGATGGAGTCGAGGACGACTCCAATTCAAGAGGGGGAGGATGCTGAGGACATCACCATGCTGGATACGCGCATATCATGGCCTTTCCCAAGTTACAAGTCGTCACCAACTTGGTCGCCGCATTCGTCTCGGATTCAGCCGATACCCCTTCACGGTTTTGATGATATCTCCCACATCCGACGTCCAAACAAGGTGTTCTTTGATGCATTGGAAAGGGGACGACGACGCCATCATTTTGTTTTTGGTCCTAGCTCCAGAAGGGTCATGAGTCATGCTGTGTGACCATGACAAGGTGCTGCGCCACCTATTTTGGGCCAACTTGGCCATGTATCATGTCGGGTCTTAAGCCCACGTTGTGGGTGCCCCCCCTGGTCACCCCCAACCCTAGGACGCCCTTGGTTCCTATATAAACTCAGTAGCCACCGTCTTTTAGTTTTGGGTTCTATTTAGTTCAGTTTTCTTGAGAGAAACTTGATCGAATTATTGTAATTGTGGTGACAAGTCCTTTTATAGTAATCCAGGGCCCCTGTTCTTGTTCTACACCACTGTGGTGACTAGTCCTTTTGTGTTCAGAGCTTGAACCTTTTCTTGTGATTTGCTTCATCCATATTTGCAATTTCAGATTGCGTGTTTATCCTCTCTTGCTTGTGTTCTTGATTTTGCTTGCAGGAACAATCAAGTTGTGCTTGGTGTAATAGTTGCAGGGTTGGATCGTGTCTCATTCAAGCCGTCTCGTCAACGCCGAGTTCCCAAATTCGAGTTTATTCCCCTACCTCTCGGAAGATCAGGCCATATCTACATCATCTGCTAGAGTGGTGGTGGCAGCAGGAACAAGCTCAGATGAGAGATGAAGTGAATCATCATCATTATCATCAAAGCTCTGTAGGTCCTCTTCTACAAACATGCTCTCCTCCATCTCCTTGGTACCTGTAGTCTCAATCACATTGCTTGAACAAGAGTTTGATTTATCAAAGGTTACATCGCAGGACTCTACGATGGTGTTAGTATCCAAATTCAAAACTTTATAAGAATGACCATGAAGAGAGTAGCCAAGAAGGATGCCATCGGAAGACCTCGATTCAAACTTATCAAGATTGTCACGCTTGAGAATGAAGCACTTGTAGTCAAAAGCACACAAATGAGAAACAGATGGCTTCCTTCCAAAATGTAGCTCACAAGAAGTCACATTAAGAATTGAGCGCAAGAAGATCCGATTGGAAACATAGCAAGTAGTGTTAATGGCCTCAGCCCAGAACCGCCTTGGAGTCCTATGCTCATCGAGCATCATCCGGACCATCTCCACCAAGGTTCTGTTATTTCTTTCGACCACACCATTCTGCTGAGGCACACGAGGTGCTAAAAACTGATGCTCAATGATGGCACTCCCTAAGTGCCCCTTTTATATGTGAATATGACCCCAATTAGAGCATAATTGATGCCAATTTAGGCCATTTACCTATGATTTTGCCTATATATTTGTATATGCGGTGTTTTAGAGCTATATTGCAGAAACAGGTAAAATTGGTGATTAAAGTGATGCTGGAAGAGGGCAGGAGTCCAGAAGCAACAAAAAGCACTAAAGAAGCCCAGTGCGCCGATCAGCGCAACCCATGAGCCGATCGGCACAAGGGTGTTTTGGCCCATAGAAGTGACTGAGGCCCATTCCACATGCTTATGGAAGTTCATCTGCGCAAGATACTTGAAGATATTTGCCTGGAAGATTTATGGAACTTTAAGATCTTGACTTGCAATACAAGAGTTTATCTCGAAGGAAAAGGCCCACATGGCAGCTATGGAGGACAAAAGAACTGACTCGGAGTAGAAATGAGAGGAGACACGGCTTGCACCGATCAGCGCAATCCTACACCGATCGGCACAACCAACTTATTTGCTAGAAACTATGTCCTTTATGAGTAGAATCCTTGTAAATACTTGTAAACCCCTGGTCGTGAAAGAGGAGGCGTTGGAGGGACAACAGATTCGTGAGTTAGAGCCACCGGGGTTTGCCCCGTTAGAATAGATCTCTAGTTGAGTTTCAAGAACCATTGGAGTAAGAGTTGATCCGTCAAGGTAGGCCATCTCGGCGGTGATGAATCTCACTCTTTGTATCTCAAGGATAATCAAATATGTTGATGATGGTTTTGGTGATTTTTCTATCTTGATTCTGTAATCATGCATGTGCTTATTCCAATTGCTTAGTTCTAGGCTAAGTAGGTTGATATTATCTTGATCGTGGTGATCAGGATAGTATTCGGACATTGTATTGATTATGGTTACTTGATGGTGCTAGTAGTGTGGTTTAGCGGTGATAGCACTAAACCTGTGCAGCACTATTAGATAGTTGAGTAGGGTAAGATACCTACGCGATTAAGGGTCTCCTCTCAGCAGCGATAAATCGAGAGACGGTCGGAAAGGTGGGTGGTCTTATTCATTATAGGTTTTCATTGATCCATGTAATTACCATTATGATGCTATTTGATTAGACTATATGGTTACGATCTCACTCGTAGATATCTGGCTACTCACTTAACATCTTAGGCCTGTGAGGTATCTGGCGCACTTTGGCTTAGATTCGTTTGTGTGCTGATCAGCTCAACTCCAGCGCCGATCGGCGCAATCATAGATTCAGTAGTGTGTCGATCGGCTCAACTTCTGCGTCAATCGGCGCAAATGGCAGATTTGTTGTCTGGCGCACCTTTGCGCTGGTCAGTCTCCTCTCATGCAACTAGAACTCGATAGTAGCCTTGACTAGATCTTCTACTGCTAACTTTGTTTAATAATCCCTAAGGTCCTAGTGGATACGATAAACCTTGGAATACTCAAATCAAGGAAAAAAGTGCTACAATCGTACACCGTCCTCTTGCGGTATATAAGTGGGTTTGTAGTTACGACCAACACTCAATACCATGCTCAAGACAGAAGGCATCAAAGGAGGAGTTCTTGAACTCGGTGCCATTATCACTACGGATTGCTCGTAATGCACCAGGGAGCTTCTTGAACAACCTCAAAGCTAAGCTCCAAAACTGATGAAACACTTCATCCTTGCTCTCAAGAAAGTAGACCCAAGAGTAGCGAGAATATTCATCAACAATGACAAGAACATACCACTTCCCACCCGCTGAACGAACTCGAAAAGGACCAACAATGTTCATATGAAGCCACTCTCCAGGGCGTTCAGTCATAACCAAATTGATTGGTGGATGAGAAGCGGAAATCATTTTCCCATGACGACAAGGAGCACAAACCAAATCCTTATCAAATTGGAGCTTAGGAAATCCTCGGATCAAAACTAGGCCACTCCAGCGACATAACAAGTCAAAGCTCATATGACCCATTCTCCTATGCCATTTCCAAAGCTCAGAAGAAGATTGAGCAAACAAGCACTTGTGAGAGCAGGAGAACCAGCAAAATCATCCTGAAAAACTCTGCCAATGCGAGAAATCCCACAAACCAACGAACCACTCGAATCAAGAACACAAGAAGCATTCGACTTAAAGCACACTTCCAAACCAACATCAAGAAGTTGAGAGACAGAGAGGAGATTGTACTTGAGATACTCAACCAAACCAACATCCTTGAGAGTGAATTTTTCATTTACCTTTACCGCGCCTCTTGCCTTCACTCTCCCTCTCTTGTCATCTCCAAAGGTCACATACTCCCGCCGCTTCAAGGGAGTGAGGCTGGAGAACCACTTTGCATCTCCGGTCATGTGGCGCGAACACCCGGAGTCCATCAACCATTTGTTATCCAAGCCTCCACCTGCTGCCTACAAAGAACGTGAAGGAAAAGTCGATGGCTCAATGTTGGGGTTAGTCAAAATAGATTTGGGAATCTAGCACTTAACCATACAAAGTAGTCATCACAGTTCTTTGCACATTATTATTCGAACGCATGGGGCGAGAACCACGATGGGGAAAACGTGGCCTGTCAAAGCGTCTCAACTTGAACCTTGGATTGTGAGGATAGAAATCATCTGTATGAAAGCCAAATCCACGCGAATGACGCTCACCACGATGGGGAAAGCATGGGGCACCAAAGCACTGCTGCGTAAAACCTCTGTTTCATGAATCAAAGCCATATGAGAGATGACCCTATCCATGACAGGCACGAGAAAAAGAGCGAGGCTGAAAGTCAACAAAATCATCATAAAAAGCATCCCTAGTCAACTTAGCTTGCTTCCTCTCAATTCTCTTATGCCTATAACAGAATTCATCTAAATGACCCTTATGACCACAAAACATGCAAATGTAAACACCCTTAGGATTTGACTTGGTTTGCATTGCAGGTTTGGGTTTTGGCTTCTTTGTTTGCTTTGGGTTGAAGGAGGGTTTTGGATTGGGTGGATAGTTTGTGTCAGTGGGTTTGATGGTGTTTTCCTCGTCCTTGTAGCTATAGCTAGGTACAAACTTACCCACATTCTCACTCTCCTTGTCACACCTCTCAAATCCCAAGTCCAAGTTATAGGTTGATCTAGAAGCACTCTACTTCACTCTTGCCAAATCACTCTCAATCTCTTCCTCACTCACTAGGGTTCTGTGGAGCCCAGAAACAAGATAGTCATTTTCCTGAACTAGGACTTTGTTTTCCTCCCTAGTGATTACAAGCTTGTCCTTAAGAGAGACACACACCTCACAGGGTGGTGGAAGAACCTTAGAGCGAGTCTAATGAGCAGCTTGGACTCAAGCTTTTTGACTTTGAGGATTTGAGCTTCCAACTCATTTGTGAGCTTGGGGCACTTCTGACATGCACCCAAAGGAGTTGGCCTAGCTTTGAATTCATCAAGCTCCTTGAGGGCACTTTCAAGCTGACTGGCAACTTGAGCATGCACACTCTCCCTCTGACTCAGATCATTCATCACAACTTGACAAGATTCACACTCTACAACCATGTCATCTTTAGCAAGCTTAGATCTAAGTGAAGCAATTTCAAAATCAGCACTCTCCAACTTAGACTTAAGCTCTCTACTCTCACGAACAGCACTGCGAAGCTTATCATCTTGCAAGAGCAGAATATTGCGCAAATGATCAAGTTCAGAAGAGAGCTCATCAAGAGTGGGAGGTACCTCGCTTGTGTCAGAGTCGGATCCAAAGTCGGTGTCGTGGTCGTTCTTTGCCATGAAGCAAAGCCCGATGAAGTCGTCCTTCCTCTTGACTCGTGGCTTCTCAACCTCCTCCTCCGAGCTTGTAAGGCCTTCGCTTGATGTGAGGTCGACATCGCTCAAGGTGGCAACGCAGGCACGTGCAATGGCCTTGGCAAACTTCTTGGAGTTCTTGCCATTCTTGTAGAAGCGGTTCTTCTTCTGCTTGAAGTCTTCAGTGTTGTTGTCACGGTACCCGGCCTTCTTCTTCTTCTTAGGATAGTCAACAATGAAGTGTCCCTAGTCACAACACTCGAAGCAGGTTCTTGAACCACCTCCTCTTCTCTCCTTCCAGTTGTTGTAGAACTTCCTGAACTTCCTTGTGAGCAAGGATAGCTCCTCGTCAGGAATGCACTCCATCTGTTCATCGGAAGCTGCAACAAGAGAAGACAGAGCAAACTCCAAGGAAGACTTGTCAAGTGAGGGGTTAGTTCCATAAGAAGCATCACTGTGACTACCCTTCTGAGAGATAGAAAGCAAAGCCATGCTAGAAGCAGGAATAGCAAGATTAGGATGAGATTTCCTAGACAGTTCATGATATTTTAGCTTGCTATATAGTTGCTCACAGTTCAAGGTGTTGAAGTCAACAGTTTCTTCTGGAGCAGCAATTTCAACCCCCCCAAACATTTTCATCAAGTGAGTACAGCAGTTGCTTAGCTCTATCATTGTTATTGTACACAAGGTTACCACAAGCCCACAAGTTGCACACAACTGCCTCAAACCTACGTAAAGTATCATCTAGTGACTCGCCAGGTTTTTGTGTAAAGGTTTGGTACTGTCTATTGTAAGAATCCTTACGCATAGACTTGATTTGATTGGTACCCTCATGGTATGTGCAGAGCTTATCCCAAATAGCATGAGCAGTGTCAAGGTGTGCAACGCGATCATATTCACTCCTACCAAGTGCAGAGAGTAGAATATTGATAGCTTTGGAGTTGTTCTTATACCTGGTTAACTCACCTGTAGATGTAGTGTTCAGGTCTCGTGGTATAGCATACTCCTGCTCAATAATCTCCCAAATTGCATGTCCTTGACTCAGCAGATACACCTTAGTCCATGACTTCCAGTAGGGGAAGTCCTCTCCATCGAACATCCACAACTTAACAGCATGCTTCTCCATGTCGCCTTCGGATCACAAAGCCGGTGAAGGTCAACTAGTGATCAAACTGGCTCTGATACCAATTGAAGGACCGAGAAAGCAATCAGAGGGGGGGGGGTGAATGGGAGCCAATTAAAATTCTTCAAGAGAACTTGGCCTATATCCCAAAAACAACCCAAGCCAACCTTCGAATTGATCACCAAGACTACACACACCAACTCGTGGTGTACTAGCCCTAGGAGTGATCAACCACAACAAAGAAACACAGCAAAAACAAAAAGGAACAAGAAGCACTCAAAACAAGCCAGAACTAGACTACCATCAGCAGTGCCGATCCCTGACACCGATAGTGCCGGTTGGCACCATCGGTAGTGCCGGTTAACCCCATCGGTAGTGCCAGTGCGGGACACAAGGACTCACTGGACCCAATAGACAAAACAAGTCTATAGTGCCAGTCGGCACAATTGGCAGTGCCGATGCGGGGTTTAGACTCTTCCTATCGGCAGGCCAATTTGAGTTCAGACCCACCGGCAGTGCCGATCGACCTCAACAGAACAGCAGAAACTTTCGGGATTAGGCAAGAACTTGGTCTAAACCTAATCAAACAAACTCCAAATGATGTGATTTTTGACTCAGTGAATCCTCATCACATCACGACCCTAATCCTAGAAGATCATCTCAATTGGCTTAAGGAATCATTACGAATTTCAGATCTTGTGCCAAGAACACCAAAAAGGGGAAACTTGAGAAATCCTTCAAATTGAAGATGGTAGAGCTATTGATTCAGCCAAGGATCCATAGAGGATTGTTCTATCTCATCCTAGGAACAAGTTTCTCAAGAAATCTGAGACAAAAACTCGTCCAAAAATGAGATTGAAAATCACCATGAAAATAGCTCCGAAAATAGAGAAAAAGAAAAATTTGGGATTCAAGGGAAGAGTGAAATCTTGAGCACGAAAATACTTCCCATATCATAGAAAGGTGCTTACAAGATCCATGGTTACAAGGCTAGGAAGCCACCCTCTTCCTCCCACTATTTGGAAGAGCAAAAGATGTCACTCACACACCCACTACTCTCCTCTAAAACATGAAGTCCTCTCCTAACACTTTGTAATGAGTTCCTAACACAAGGCTAATGGGAAGAGAGGCACCTCTCCCACTAGCCACACCTCTCCTTATATAGGCCTAGGGTCTATTGTCCACATGACCACTTTACCTTTGACCTACATAACACACCCACCTACCACCTGGGGCATAACCGTCCATCTTTTTCCTCATCGCCCGAATGCCATCGGATGCTTCACGTCTTTGCTTCTTCTCGAAGCAAGCTCCGTGATGGTTCCACGTGCACCACAAACCACCGCCACCAGTTTCGGGGCCCAAATCAGGAAACTGCCTCGCACGCTTCTTAAAGCGCGACTTCTCGATGTTGACACGTGTCACCTTGTCCCGCGATCCTGACCACCGGCAAGTCTCTCCCAGTCCCTGTCCATCGGGCCCCCTTGTCACTTGTACCGATATCCCGTTCACCTTGCCTTGGTCAACATGCCATCTTCATCACCACCACGGTTTTGAGGCTCAACCGCGAAACCGTCCGTGCTTCTTGCCTCTCCACATGTACGGTGTGGATCACCCTTGACTTCACCCAGCATCTCGATCGTCCGGCCCCAAGTCCCCTACTTGTGCCTGATCCTATCACCGTTGACCACCAAGTCGACTCCAGTGACCTACACATCATGAGACAAGAAATCACATTTCCCAACTCCTACAACTTTACCAATACCTCCACCAACTCCGGTTAGTCAAAACCATAATCATGCACACACACATGCAATCCCCGGATTCTCGCATTTTAACTCAAACACCAAGTCCACTCAGGTCAATTACTCATCACATATATTGCAAACCATGACACATATCCACATGGTTTCTCACCATCATAACCTGCCCAATGGGATAGAAACCGGAGCTATGGCGCTATCCATCATGATGATGCCCCTAACCGGGGCAATCAAGGACAGCCTGACGGACAGGCACGATGGGATGATACACGGCCTTATGACAATCTCTCACACTGCACCATCCGGGTTATCTGGCTCACGTCAACTACAGGAACGATAAGCTCTGACTCATCAGCCGAAGACGGGAGCACGCCTCGATGCAGCGACTACCAGCTTGAGAATCAGTAAGGAAGGATCCACAAAGACCAGGGACCATGCCACCGACCGAAGTCCATGCCTCCTTCCACACAGCTTCACCAACCTCCCGCTCATGCTCGCCTCTCCCACTCTCTAACCCTCACACTATAATGTTGGCCCGCCCCTTGAAGTATACAAGGGGAGGCTTTTCTTCTTCCACAAGGGATGGGGACCCCAACACATAGATCAATACACACACGCGCGCGTGGGCGCACTCACCAAAACTTGGAGAACTCTCCTCTCACACTCCACTTTACATCCCGGTGCAAGTAAAACGATCAGCTACTCAAATTGGACGTAGAGGGATACCTAAAACTAGTATAATCCCTTGTGTCTTCTTGCATTGCTGTCATCGAGCCTAAGCGCACATCCTCGGAACAAATTCTACTAGCCGGTGATCGGAATACTGATAGTTGGTGCACTAGGAAGGGGCTTTGGTACGCTTCGATCGTCAACCACTTTCCGGTTCGGATGGATAGCTCCACCACCTTCTGGGCTCCCAGTGCTAGCGTGTTTTTTGGGAGCCAGGAGTTCCTCGTCATGACTGAGCGGACGGTGGGGCGCGTCAGTGCACCGGCACCACCGCCACTTCCAGTCCTTGCACGTGCCACCGAGGCACCGCACCAGTGGTGGGTGGAAGACATGGGTCTTACGATGGACTTCGTGGTCATATGGATGGGACGGTATAGCTCACCAACGAGTCGCTCCTAGACACCATCCGTTGACATTTCTTAACATCGTCACAAAGTTTCCATAGCAACAAAGCGAGAAAATGCTCATTGGTCATATTTAATGAATGCAGAGAGTCCACAAGTGCATAGAGAATACCATTGTAGCATTTCACCCGGAAGTATTCAGTTTATTGTATTAATTTTATCCCAAAGGAAGGCATATGATTGATTAGAGTAATTACCATATTCTAGATATTTACACATAGGATTATGAGACAAAGTCCTCACAGCGGTAAGGATAAAGATAGATATGGTAGTGGACACACAGATAGCATACACAAGTTAGATAAATATTAGTCTAGTGGAGAAGGACAAAGAAAGAGCTAAGTTCCTATGTTCCTTTTATATACTTACATAGTCTACATTATATACTATTATATAGACAAAAAGAAAATGCAAGACAATCAGATCATCACACCCTGGGCATCCGGTTTCCCCTGCATCCACAGTACGATTCCAGCCAATAGCCTATTGCATAGCCGAACCTGGGTGATTTCAAGGGCAGATAGGACTGTCACCACGTACTGCCTACCCCTAGCAATCCGTGGGCCACACGACAAATAATGCATTCTTGATCTAAGCACCACACTTACATCTCTAGAACAATACTCCTAATCCCTTAAGTGACGGATCAGAAAAAGAGTAATCACATTTAAGTGAACACTAAGCACATGGAAATTATCTAAGTCACACATTAGTCATGCATCATTATAATGACACAAATAAAGACTAAAGTAAGGGCTTATGTCTAACATGGTAATATAGTATGAATACATTACTAACATGCAAGCATAATGACCACATACATGAATGGATCATATAATCAAACAAGAAACACATGACCCAAACATAACTATATAGAAAGACTAAATACATTAAGTAGAATAAAGTCTTACAAAAGGAGAAAGATAGAAGTTTAGGTTGTTGAACAGGAGTTGCTACATTTTTTATTCCCCCGTAGTACCAAGTGCACATCAAAACACTCTACCTTTAATTGAATATAAGTTGGCATTTGGTAACTCACCCTTTTTACCTTTGTCCCTGTGGGGCTTTTGGCTTCTCTTTATCTTAGGTGGTTGAAAGATAGAACAGTCTTTTGTAGGACACCATTCTTTTATCCCTTGGTTCCACTTTTCATTCGGAGTTTTCCAAAAGATTTTAGCAAATAAAACTAAGTTCCTCCATTGATTCACTCGGTTGCTCAATGTGTATAAATCCTTACCAAGGCATTGAGAGCAAGCATTTATTCTATTTTTGATAGCCATGCCTTCCATGCAACCAATTGAGAGAGAGTCATAATCATGATATTCATGGAGTATTTATTTTGCTAACTTTTGGAATATAAGTTAAGCATATGGTGGTGGATGCAATGGAATGATATTGCAATCTCCCGGTGTAGGAACATTAGAAAATGATGGTGGATGTGTATGTGAATCTTGATCATAAAAGCATGAAATGGATCTCACAAAGGTTGCAAGCATTTTGATAAAGCTCAATGTGAAAACAAGCAGCATATGTGGAAGTTTTGCAATGAAGTACAATATATGGTCATGGTATGAATTTTCATCATTGAGGAACTTTTCAATTTTATCATTTTGAAAAATAAAATCTCCGATTGTTAAGCTTCACTTTGGGACAAGTATCATAGCGGACCTATTCTAACCATATCATGCCTCACAACAACCTAGACTTAAATCATGCACTTGCAACCCACAAGTATTCAAGTTCACCAAGGCAAGCATGTTTAGCCAACAAACTCAAAAATTGGGAGAGTACTAAGTTGTATACGAGGGACTATAAAAAGATATAAAACAGTGCAACCATTCGTCATCTCAATATAAAGCTATGAGCATCCCTAGCATGCATCACAACCTATTATTTTTGTTATTTTTAGTTTTGCAAACTTTTACTTTGTTTTATGAGGGTAAAGACACAAGTCACCTTGGTGGGGGTGCTCCTCCAAGCTTGCTCGTGCTCACGGCTATTGGTTAGGATCAAATCTTCTCCAATGGTAGTATGCCACCGAGTAGTCATGGTGCTCTCATAGCTATTCCTGGAGGTGACAAAACTGGTCGTCACTGTGCTGCTGCCACTCTCTGGTGGTCTGGGAATGAGTAGCAAGGGTGTTTTGCATTTCCCTTGTTCACACATCCAGATTGTCCATCCTCATTGTAAGGTCCCTCAATTCCGAACCATAGTCATGATAACTAAAGCCCAAAAATGTGTGACGTCCATCGTGATGTGGAGGCGTCTTGATTGACTCAGGGGCATGTCCCCATTGTGCACTACTAGCCTACTACCAAGACAAGCCTCTAGTCTCATACTGCTGCAGTGTGAGCATCCAAGCAGGGTCGTCGGAATGCTCTAAGCCTGCAGTGTAGTCATGGATTGGTTGTGTAGTCCTGGGTGCGCTAGTGGTGGCATGCCTCGCGCTTTGTCGTGCTTGTCAATCCGCAGACCTGTCAGGCTTTCCTTCTCTCTGCAGCTGTATAGTTAGTTTCCAACAACTATACAAATGATACCCCAGGTTAGGGAGCGGGGTTTCATTTGTATAGCCGGGGTAAGAAAAGATAATAGAACCATCTGGACCTTTCTTTAATGTCTAACCCTACTCAAGAAATTTATAGTCTATAATAGGACGGGGCTCAGAATGATAATCAAATCTAGTGTTGGATAAAGCCCTGACCCCTGCAGCAATACGGGTCACTAAAGAAGTGTATTCAATTGGTCCCTGATGTTTTCATATAATCTACCTATTGACCAATCATAGCTTCAACAGGAGCAATAGAAATTACAGCAATTGCAGCAAACAAGACACGCAATTCATCATTATGGATAGGTCTAGTGTCTTGTCTAGGGAAACAAGTCATAGAAAGCCACCTATTCCATAGTTGTAGAGTGGAGTTGTGAATGTCACTCGTTCTAAGACGTTCACAAGAAAACTCCCCCGATATGCTATGCCAAAAAGATCCCTTTTCAAAACTTGTAGTTGCACCTTCTAAGCTAGTGTTGCAATAACTTTTACACTTAAGAATGATGCAAAGGTCTTTCCAAGTGAGACGGTATTCCTTCCTGAACAAGCAGAAAAGTACCCCATCGTTATCTTTTAGCGTGGTGCACCAAAACTAGATAGTGAGGAGGCATGAACCTGCCTCAGTGATGTGTGCAAATTCAGTCCAACCTAATCCTTTTCAAATAGAAACGAGCTCAGAGTCCATACCTATAATGGGGGGTAGGTCATCGTCATACGCCTTGGTGTGGATGAAACTGCGGTTGCATAGGCGGTGATAAACTCATCTCTCCCGTTCATCCAACAGCTCAAGGTCGGTGTCAGCAAGAAGAACGTGTGGTTCATCCTCCTACACTACAACATTTCAGGGCTAATGCCACGACAAGGATCACAACAATGTCATTTTTGTTGCAATAGATATGGGTAATTGCCACAAAAGGGGATTTTGGTTGCGATAGATTGAATATATCGCCACGCATGCATGTGCATTGTAATTAGTGTGACGTTTTTGCAACGCTTTTTTGTAGTTGTTGCAATAAGATCATATTGCAATAGAAGAATGAGGTGTTGCAATAAGACACATAGGTATAGCAATGAAAATCAATGTGGTTGCGATTGTGTGTTAACATATTGCTACGAAATTGCTAGTCATTGCAGCCATGCATGGATATAGCAACGACAATCGATGCGGTTGCGAGTGCATCTTACATATTGCAACGCAAGCTTTTGGCGTTGCAAGAATGCATGGATATAGCATCAAAAGTCACTGTGGTTACGAATGCGTCTTACATATGGCAACGAAGATGCCTGCCATTGCAACAATGTATAAATAAAGCAACGAATGTCGACGCGGTTGCGACAATGTCTTACATGTTGCAACAAAAGTGTCTGTCATTGCATTATCATGGTATCGCAACGAACATCAAACTAAAGTCGCCCAACGGGGTATTCGATCTCTCTGAACATATATTAAGTTGAAGTCAAGGGACAACATGATCACTCGGCCTATTTTGCTCATAATAATTGAGAACATCACTAAAACAATGGAAAACATGAAACATTCACAAGTTAAAATACAATATAAGTGCATAGTCATTACTTACAAGCATGTGTTCCACAGTGATCCGCCCAACAAACTTAAACGAAACATCAAAGACTAATAACAATAAAGGGGGGTGGCTACTTGAAAGATGGGTAGGGGCGGATAAATAGAGGGGCTTGCTGTTGCAGAGGTGGTTCGGAATAACGACAACGTCGGGTGAAATCAATCATGTCATAGTGCCTGACACGACCATGGTGATCACCAGCAGGGATCTTCACCATTGCTCCAAACATATGGTCCGAAACATACAAATATGGTGGAAATACTTTCTTATTGTATTTTTCTGGTACAGCAAACCAAATGGATAATTTGCTCCTAGAAAACGAGAGCGTTCACCCTGCAAACCTCTCAACTTGATCCATCCACTGTCTTCTCTTTTCTCATAAAATGCCATGCCATCCACTATATCACATGCTGACTGGTGGCTCTCTGGTTGCCTATCAGTTGGTGGTCCCTAAAATTCTCCCTACAGCTCGATGACCATAGGCCCGTTATGACCTGACCGTGCAAGAAACATCGTGGCCTCATGGTCGCTTTTGGAGTACACTGGACAAGCATAAGGGGGACCCTGGACCCATTTAGGAGATTCAGTAATAATGGGTTTCATGGATAGGTCCCAAAACTTCATGGAACCATATTGACCGATTGCCACCACATACCGCTCTTCCCACTAAGTAGCATCCACAAATCTTGTTGCAAATCAGTCTGTATTTGGTAATGTCGTCCACATGCCATCAATCTTCTCATGGTACATGATGTTTCCTAAAGAGAATAGAAGGATCACGAAGGCACCACCTTCTTGCCTGGGTGTCTTATAGAGGACTGCACGCTCGATGAACAGAGGTCCACACGACCACGAGCGTCATCATTCTTCATGAAATAAGATAGCAACTCCTCATTTCTATCGCTCTTTGACGCCAACGGTGGCAGTGGGATACTCTTGCCAGTGATTGGGTTGACCAGGCTTAGGGAGAACTTCTGATCAATAGTGATGAGCCAGTCACCCTTCGCAGCCAACCAACTACGTCCCTTTAGCACACCAAGAACTAAATTGATGATGAGGTCGTCGTTGTCCCTTGCCCGATAATATGCGGCCCAAAAGATCCAAAAAAAAAACATCAGGCTCTTCTATCTGGCCTTCTGGAGTGGATGCCAATGTCAGTAGCATTGGGCCACCAGGTATCAAGCCATGTTGCTTCATCACCTACTTGTGTTCTTCCTTTCCAACAGTCATTAGCCTGATGGCTGCAATTACGTCCACGTGACACCCAGGTGTCTCGTTTCTACCTAACAAGCATCAAGAGAACAAATTATAGCTAAGTGTAGCATAAAATAATAGAATCCCCACCCAATTTGAATTTTTATAGGCAAATAAAAACCGTACAAAAAAGATTACGAGGCAATGAAAAATTTTTTATACAACATATGCCAAGTAGTTACATAATCATTTTGGTAATGATAAAATAGAATTTTAGGACAAACATGAGAATTTTATCTCATTTGAAAGTACACAAATAATAAAATAAAGCCTAGAAACCATTCGAATTTAAATTTGAATTTCAAAATTACTATAATTATTCTGAACTTTTGGCTCCCACCAGGGCACCAGAAATATCACAAGGGACCTATGTACAAAGTCCCATACTATTTTGAGCCTTGTAGCTATTTTATTTGGAATTAATTGAAACCAAGGACCTATTTGTGAATTTGGAAAGAATAGAAGGGGCGCAGTGCAAAATTCCCTTCTTTATCCTCCATTGGCGCAGACGTGCTCCTCCGACACATGCCTCGGCCTGCACACCTCGCCTTGGAACTCCACACCACTACAACGTGTCAACGCTAGGTTGTCCCATCCCATCTACCCCCCCCCCCCCCCCCCTCTTTTCCCCGTTTTCCCGCCGCGGCATGTTTTGAATTGAAGTCCCTCAGCCCTATTCGGCGCCTTGCCATGGCTGTAGCGGAAGCTTGCCCAACCCCATGCACTCAGTCGCTCCCGTCGCCTCAACCACACAAATCGATGCGCTAACCCTTGCAAGACCCCGTGATACCCTTTGAGCTCTCTCAGTTCAACTCTCTGCCCTCTGCTCTCTGCTTTCTTCTCTTTTCTCCGCGACCACCATTTGCCATTACTTCCTCGAACATGGGCTCGTCTCCTGGCCAACCCTACACCTCCCGAGCTGAGCCAAGAGCGTAAAGAGCCGCGCACAACTTCCCTCCCACTCCCCATGCTCATCACTCGGTCAATATCTCCTTGAGTTTGAGTCAATTTGTGGAAAACAAAGAAGGATTCCCGACCGAATGCCGTTGACGCCGTGACCAAATTCTTGGCCTCCGGTGAGTCTTCGAAGCCTTTTTCTTCCCCTACATTTGCGCGACTAGTCAACACGTTACCCTGGCCTTTTCTTTCCCTGATTTCTCAACTCAAGTTGCTGGCCTTGCACTTTTCCTCGACGCTGCTCCGGCATTGGCGATTTCTAAGCCGCCGCGTCGATGAGCTCCACCTCCCGGTTTCCCTCGGCATCCACAAACTAGATGCTGGTCTTCGTGTCACCACCGTGAAGGTCGGGGTGAAGATGGAGTCCTATTTCGTGCCCCGTAGCAGAAACGCGACATTGCCGAACTCCGCTTTCGCCACCTCTCGTCCTCGTCAACCCTCCGGTGAGCTCCACTCCTCGTGATCACCATCAACCAATGCTCCTCGGCACGGCCACCACTTCCGAGCACTCGCGGCGAGCTTTCCCCGCCCTTAGACGCTGGTGGCGAGCCCTCCGGCCGAGTGCCCCCCCGCTCCGACGACACCTACTGGCTGCTGACATGGTAGCCAGCGTGGCAATGCCAATAAGCAACTAGGAAACTGCTGAAATCGATAAAAAACTTGTAAAATCATATTAAATAAACTATAAACTATAAAAATCCACCAAGTTTTTAGTTTCACAAAAATGTGCTCTATTTTAGAAAATGGTAACAAGTTCTCTCTGTACATGTATTCTTACTAATTTATTTTATTGGCAAAACACTTATTAACTCACAAGAAATTCTAGGAACATAATTAAATCATGATTTTTGACATGCTTAGTAAACACATGATTATCTATTTTATGCTGTAGAATTTATTTGGTACTTTAGCTTATATAAATGCTAGTAAATAAAATATTAATGTTCAGAAGTTGTGACTTGGTAAAAATGATGTTCATACATGTACCTGTTCATGATAAATCACTCAAGTCTAGTACCACCTTTTTACTATATTAATTGCATTAATTATAAAAAGAATTATAATAACCCCATTTAAATGATAAACACACCTAAACTATTGAAATTCTAAATTGCTTCTTTGAAGCATATGGCTTCGAGAACATATTAATAAGATTGTTGGCACTAAAATACTAATGCATTATGCATCCGTTATATCGTTGCATGTAACGGCGTTGCGATAATGCCATTAACACATTTTTCATCATATAAATGTTATGTTTATATGAGTCTTGGTAAGATCTGGTACTGTGCTGCTATGCTTAGTAATTGAATAATAGCATTAGTTTTATTATTCATACTAAGAGGATGAACTTGATCATTAAATTTAAACTTAAGGGAAATAAGTTTACTCTTGATGTTATGACCGGGCAGGGATAATGCATGTGTAGGTTTGCAGCAACATATGGATGTTGGCTGCAGTAGCCCTACCTTGTCGAACCTAGTACCCGTCCATTATTGGCCCCTTGATCAAGTATTGAATGGTACCGAATGCATGCCGGTATGGGCACTAGTAAACCGATGTAGCCTTAAAATTACTTGCAATAGGAACGGTTAAGGTGCATTGGTTATTGACCCTTCTACTGCTAGAGTGGGCGGTTCATACCATGAAGTACTATTGGTAGAACGACATGCCCAATCGATGTCACCACACCTGGTCTGAGGTGTAAGTTCTTTTATTGTGAAAGGTTGCCATATACGACCTTAATTGGTGCGTATGTATCGTGTATTTTGGGTTTCCTCAACTGGTGTAAACCGATTGAAATTGTTGTCACTCGCAGTAATGAGTACCGCTTTGTCACTAAGTCATCACGTAGTTCTCATGATGCTATGAAAGTTGATTATTTGCTTATTGATTATTAGTATTATTGTTGTTCTTATATTGTATCTGCTTCATGTATTGATTTCATTATTTTCTATTGCTCCACTAGAGTTATGTTTCTGCCCTACCAAATTAACTTGGCTAAATAAAATTTGGTAGAACTAATAGGATGCTTAGTACAATTCTTTTTAAAACAGCCATCCTATTAGAGCCAATGCATGTCTAGGTTGATGACGGGTAAGTCTTGCTGAGTAATTAGTACTCAGGCTTTGTGCCATTGTTGTTTTTTAGGTAATGAAGAAATAGAGTTGCCTGCAAATGTGATGCATTAGGACATGCAAGTCCCTAAGGGTTGGACTCCTCACTGGGAGTCCGACTTGCCGATGTTGTGTGCTGCTAGGGTAATGGTTCTCTGGGCATGAATCATTACTACCGTTGTATTGTCTAGAGCTCGTAGAACTTTTGTTATTTTGCTTTTGCTGGTTTCAAACTATCTTAAATTTGTAATATTTTGCTGCACTTCAGTACTCTATTTATGTAATAACATAACTTAAATGGACAAATGTTGTATTATCTAGTGTTTGCGTTATCAGCACCTTTAGGACCTCGATCCTCTGGGAAGGGACGCCTCTGCTGGTATCAGAGCCGTGGTTCATGATAATACAACAAATAAAATATATTTTTCAAAAACTATGATGTTTACGAGTAAGGATATATTAGTATTGCCCCTATTAGATGTTAGGGTTGGTGACAAGCTAACGGGTTATGCTTGATTTGGTTTATTATTTGGTTTCCAATTGACATTTAAATTTCGCTTGCAAGGATTGTGGCTTTGCAGGACGATACTTCCATCAATCGTTGCCAGCATATTTTATTTTTGGCTCCGTGAACTTGTATTTGAGTGTAGAGTTAGCTCGCGAGGGCTATGGTTTCGCAAGACGGTTTCTTCCATAAATCTTGCCAATTTTTCTTAGTGATGCTCATCATGGTAGGTTTATGAGCATGGGTCCGCTTGCGAGGACCGTGGCTTCACAAGGCAGTTCGTTTCATGAACCTTTGCCAACTAGAATTATGCTTATTTTTGTGGTTTCTTTTAAATTTGATGTATTGTTTCTACAATGGATCTTCTGCAGGTACACTAACACCGTTAGTATAAAACTTAGGTTGACTTACATGTGGAGTGCGGGTCATCACCAAATATTCGTGTCGCTAAATACCGGTAAAAATATGTGTAGTGTTGTGAGGAACGATAGGTTAATAAAATGAAAGTTTTTGCATCATGCATCCCTGCATAACTCAACTAAAATTTTGCTCTTATCTTGCTCACCAACCTCCGAATAAAAATTTTCTAAGCATGTTGAGTATAAAATTTCGAAATAAAAGTCCAATTGTTAAGTTAACAAGAATATGTTCTATTTTTAGCTGTTAACTTTAAAATTCATAGTTATTAATTTACTCAATGAAATATGTCATATAAATACTTTTTAGAAAGGTGTCAACACTCTCTGTCACCTAAAGTTTAAATTAAATTTCGATCATAACAGAAACAACCCCAAAACACAGAGCAAGTACAATCTGCCAACATACTGTTTCAGCATAACTCTGAACTTAAAAATTTTATAACTGGAGTTGTACTTCGAATTTTTAGGAGTTTAAACCCAATCTCGAATGCCTTGAAAGTCTATTTTGATCTACAATAGGTTTTACCAATTAATTGCTTTCCCTCTGTCCAGTAGAGCGGAAACACTAAGACCCTGTCATCCAGCAACAAAATCTTCCAACCTAAACTTGTAAAATTCATAAGTCTAGTTTTACTTAGAATTTTTGAGAGTATGAATATAATCTGGAGAGATATGAAAGTATACTGTAACATGGTGTCAAGCACCACTTTTGAAGGTTCAATTTTCTGGTCGAAATACTCATTTTTCTGACTGCTGCACAGTTAAGACAGGATCTGTTATAAAAACCCGTTTCCTTATTATTGCCCCTTGAAGCTGCAAATTATTAACAAAAACTTTGTCTCTGCATTTCATAGCACTTTACATGAAATGCATCTTTACTGTAAGGAAGGTTTGACTCAATAAAAAAAAATACTTTCCTTGTAGATGGTTGAAAACAATGAACAAACCCCACCAGGTTGGGAGATCACCGACGGTCTAGAGTTCACCGTGATGACTCATCTGTTTTGGAGAGTTCTCCATGGCTTTGGTTATGACATCCCTCCCACTTATGTTGGCAAGGAATTTCAGGAGCATGAAGTCCTCTCTTGTGTCATCCACGTGGTGGTTCCCACCAACTATTCAGTTACTCCAGCATGGGAATCCTGGACCATTAGCCTCACTGGGACAAATTTGCTTTCCACTTGGGGTGTTGCTGCATTCAAGGCACTCACTCGGTTTTGTGAAGATCACAAGCATGATATTACTGGAATACTCGTCGCATTGTTGCCCATCAATGATGTGAATAATTTTGAATGGAATCAGCTTGTGGACTTCATCTTTGATCCAAACCACCGCCACCATGATCCTATGCTGCCCATAATAGAGTATTATGGCCTATCCACTTTTGCCTTGTGCACAAACTTGTGCCGGCGGCTGGACGTGTATCGAGCTGCACTTCAACTTTCCAAAGCTGAAAAACAAGCTAAGGATGTGGAAATTTCCGAACTGAACCAACAAGTCCAAGCAAGGAACAAAGAGATGGATGCGATTGTAGAAGAGCGTGATCAAGCCTTGCAGGATGCAAAGAGTTTTTAGCATGAAATGATCGAGGCTCAAGATGACTTGGACACATTCAAAGCTGCCCATTTTCCTATTGAAGGGAACTGGGTTGAGATCACCTTGGAGTATGGAGAACAAGAGGATATAGAGATGGCACCTGCTGGTAATAATGATGTAGAAATGGTGGATCCAGAAGGACCAGGAGAGCCTATGGAACTAGAAAAACCAGAAGAGCTGGAAGAGTTAGACTAGGAGTAGATGAGTCGCTACACCATGTGTTGTGTTCATGTAATATATGTATCTCGAGTTCGGATCTAGGATCATGTGTCTTGCTTAGTGTGTCCACAATACTATAGCTAGGCGTTGGCACAATTATGTAGAAGTTAGTGTGACATTGCCTTTTTAACAATCATGTAATCAGCCTTGAACTAATGAAAATGGTTGTCACTTCTAAAAATTTTATTTGTGACCTCTTGCAAATTTATATTCTTGCACATATGTCTTTTATGGATTATTTTTAAGAAATGACTAATGTGCAACCGTATAAATTGCAGCATGGTGCGTACTCGGAACCAGGAGGAGCCCGGAAGCTCGCAGCAGGGAGGTGCTCCATAGCCCACCATGGCTGATTTAATCGCTGCTATGCTCACCCGTCAGCAAGGTGATTCCGATATGCTTCGCCAATTGGTGGAGTATACGTGGAGGCAACCACAATAACAACAACAACCAGCCTCGTCAGTGCACATACTTAGACTTTCTGGGTACCCATCCTCCGACATTCAAGCTGTCAGAGAGCCTCTAGAAGCTGACCAATGGCTACGTTAGACCAAGTCCATGTTTGGTCTGCTGGACTGCACTGAGCACCAGAAGGTGCTATTCGCTGCCCAACAACTCCAGGCCTCTGCCAGTGCCTGGTGGGCAAATTATGAAGCTTCTCGCGAGCTGGTCATCATGTGGAGTGGAATGAGTTCAAGACTACATTTCATCCTCATTTCATTCCAGTTGCCCTCATTCAGAGGAAGTTCCAGGAGTTCATGGACTTGAAACAAGGAAGGAGGAATGTCCTCTAGTACTCTGAAGCTTTCAATCATCTTGCTCAGTATGCTACTAATTACGTTAATACCAAAGATAAGAAGAGGTATGCATTCTTGCGTGGGATGAATGCCATGTTGAAGGAACGTCTGACTTGGCAGACAACTGGCACCTACAATGATCTGGTCAATGCTACTATTGTCGAGGAAGGTGCTATGCGCGAAGTTGAAGAAGAAGATCGTAAAATGAAGGCCCCTGCCAGTGCCTCTACTGCTCCACAAGCTAAGCTCATCTGATTTATACTTCAACCTCTGGACAGCGTTTTCAGGCATCCCCGCAACAACAATTTCAGCGCCCATATGCTCAGAATTACTCAAGGCCACCGCAACAGCAAAATTTCCCACCCCATGCACCATACCAATAGAAAAACAATCAGTATCGTGCACCATATCAGCAGCAAGGGAATTAGAATGCACGTGCCCCACAGCCCACTGATCATGGAGGCAACTATCTGTGCTACAACTGTGGTCGTACCGGTCACTTTGCCAAGAATTGTACCACACCTAGGCGCAACAACAACAACAATAATCAGC
The DNA here is from genome assembly GCA_032690845.1 of Eleusine coracana subsp. coracana. Taxonomy (NCBI): domain Eukaryota; kingdom Viridiplantae; phylum Streptophyta; class Magnoliopsida; order Poales; family Poaceae; genus Eleusine; species Eleusine coracana. The sequence continues at coordinate 19,324,922 of CM064418.1, read as the reverse complement.
GTCAGGACCAGGACAAGTCTAAGAATGCACTCTCTCATGGTGCCCAAGTCAATTACACCAATGCTGAAGACATCCCCCAGGGCGAACCCGTGCTGACCGGTACACTCTCACTCTATCGCCAACCTGTCATTGACTTTTTTATTTTGGTGCTACGCATAATTTCATTAGCAAAGCTTGTGTGCAAAGATATAATCTTCACACTACCACCATAAACAAATGCTACACCGTCCGCTCTCCTGCTGGACAAATCCTTTCTAACGAAGTATTATGTAAAGCTCCACTAGAAATAACAAAAAGGTTTACCCCACCGATTTCATCATGCTCAAAAATCAGGAAATCGAGCTAATCATAGGCATGATCTGGATGAAAACTCATAGAGCCATGTTAGACATTGAGCCCCGTATCATTAGCCAAGACACACTTGTTCTCAATATCGATTCATCGAAAAATCTAGTTGTCTATCACTTGGAAGGACAATAACTCAAAAAAATCCCCATCATTTGTGAGTATCCGAACGTGTTTCCTGAAGATATCTCTAGCCTCCCACCTGACCGTGATGTGGAATTTAGGATAGAGCTACCGCCAGGAAATTCTCCAATATCATGCCGACCATATAAAATGGCCCCGAATGAGCTAGCTGAACTGAAAAAGCAACTGAATGAGGTGCTAGAAAAAGGATTCATTCGCCCAAGCACTTCACCTTGGGGCTGCCCTGCTATTTTTGTGAAGAAGAAGGATAAATCTCTGCGCCTTATTGTTGATTATCGGCCACTAAATGAAGTCATCATGATCAAAAATAAATACCCGCTGCCCCGAATTGACATTCTTTTTTATCAATTGGTTGGTGCTAAGGTCTTTTTAAAAATTGACCTTCGCTCGGGCTACCATCAAATAAATATTAGAGTAGAAGACATCCCGAAGACCACCTTTTCTACTGGATATGGATTATTTGAGTATCTAGTAATGTCTTTTGGATTAACAAATGCTCCTGCCCATTTCATGTACCTCATGAATTTGGTATTCATGGTAGAACTAGATAGATTTGTGGTAGTATTTATTGATGACATCCTCATCTATTCTAAGTCTAAGGAAGCACATGCTGAACATCTTCGTATTGTTCTTCAACGTCTACGAGATCACAAGTTATTTGTGAAATTCAGAAAGTGTGAATTTTGGTTAGACCGTGTGCCAATTTTTGGTCACATAGTTTTAGTGGAAGGTATCTCTGTAGACCCTGGCAGGGTTCAAGATGTGCTAGATTGGAAGCCACCTAAAATGGTTCATCAAGTTCGCAGTTTCCTCGGACTAGCTGGATATTATGGTCGGTTCATCCTTAATTTTTCCTAGCTATCAAAGCCTATCATGAGGCTACTGAAAAATGATGTGAAGTTCAAATGGAGTGATAAGTGTGAAGAAGCATTTCACAAGTTGAAAGAGTTATTAACTATTATCCTAGTGTTGGCGCAGCCGGACATTACTAAACCGTTTGACGTGTATTGTGATGCATCTGGGACAGGACTTGGATGTGTGCTTATGCAATGTGGTCGTGTCATTGCCTATGCATGTCGGCAACTACAGAAACATGAAGAACATTATCCAACTCATGATTTAGAGCTAGCTGCAGTTGTGCTTGCCCTAAAAATTTGGAGGTATTATTTGCTTGGAAATTTAGTGCATATCTACAAGGACCATATGAGTTTGAAATATATTTTTACCAAAACTGATCTGAACATGAGACAACATTGGTGGCTAGAACTAATCAAGGATTACAATCTGGAGATTCATTATTATCCATGCAAGGCCAATGTAGTCGTCGATGCGTTAAGCAAAAAAAATCAGTGCAATAACCTGGTGCTAGAATTTCAGGACAGCAGCAACAACGTAATTATTTCAGAACCCAATCTTCATGTTTTACCTGCTCCAGTGATCAACAACCTTAGTATACATTCCACCATTCATGAAGAAATCATTGCTGCATAGAAAAATGACATCGGTATGAATTATATCCATCAAAACATTAAAAATGGAAAGGCAAAATGTTTCACACATGACTCGGACGGTACTTTGTGGTTCAATAACCATTTAGTTGTACCAAAGGACCACAGAAAATTTTGGATGAAGCGCATCACTCCAAATATTCTATTCACCCTGGTAGTAATAGAATGTACCAAGATCTAAAAAAGAATTTTTGGTGGACAAGAATGAAGCGAGAAGTTGCCCAGTATGTCATAGAATGTGATACTTGTCAGAGAGTTAAGGCTAACTATTTAAAACAGGCCGGATTACTTCAACCATAAAGAATTCCTGCCTGGAAATGGGAAGACATTAGCATGGACTTTATTGTTGGCCTCCCTCTCACTTCGCATAAGCATGATTCGATTTGGGTCATTGTGGATAGACTCATAAGATCTGCTCATTTCTTACTGGTCAACACTACATACAAGATGAAACAATATGCAGAACTATTTATATCAAGAATATTATGCCTTCATGGAGTACCTAAAACTATTATTTTGGATAGAGGCTCGCAGTTCATTGCTTGTTTCTAGGAACAGCTGCATGCATCCTTGGGTACAAGTTTAATTCATAGTTCTACTTACCATCCCGCTACCGACGGACAAACTGAGTGTGTCAACCAAATTTTGGAAGATATGCTTAGAGCATGTGTCTTAGCACATAGTGGTAACTGGGACGAGTACCTGCCTTATGCTGAATTTTCGTATAATAATAGTTACCAGGAGACTATAAAAATGTTTCCATTTGAAGCACTCTATGGTCGAAGTTGTAGAACCCCTCTGAATTGGTCCAAAGCTGGAAAAAGAGTAACATTTGGTCCTGACTTGTAAAGGATGCCGAGGAAAAAGTTCATACCATTTAGTCAAATCTTTAGGCTGCAAAATGTCAGCAAGAGAAATATGCAAACCGACAGCATAGACCACTCTATTTCAATGAAGGTGACTACGTCTATCTTCGAGTGTCGCCTATGAAAGGCATTCAGCGGTTTGGAGTCAAGGGAAAGTTAGCTCCCCGTTATATTGACCCATTCCAAATTCTAGAATGATGTGGAAATGTAGCGTACAAGCTGGAGCTACATGCGAATTTATATGGAGTTCAAAACACCTTTCATGTCTCACAACTGAAGCAGTATCTTAAGCCATTAGTTGATAACATCTTGGAGGACTATGACCAACTTCAACCAGACCTCACATACTCTGAACAACCGATAAAGGTCCTCGATGAGAGAGAACACACAACCCGTAAAAGAACAATCAAATATTATAAAGTTCAGTGGAGTAGCCATTCCGAGGAAGAATCCACTTAGGTATCTGAGGAATTTCTGAGTACACATTACACAGGATTTTGATCGTCATTCGTAGGTATATTTTGACCTCCATACTTCCCTTTAGTTTGCCTTGTTCATAATCTCGGGATGAGATTTCATTAAGGAGGGAGGGCTGTGACACCCAGGTGTCTCATTTCTACCTAACAAGCATGAAGAGCACAAATTATAGCTAAGTGTAACATAAAATAATAGAGTCCCCACCCAATTTGTACTTTTATCGGCAAATAAAAACCCTGCAAACAAGATTGTGAGGCAATTAAATTTTTTTATAAAACATATGAGAAGTAATTACATAATGATTTTGGTAATGATAAAATAGAATTTTAGGACAAACATGAGTTTTATCTCATTTGAAAGTACCCTAAATATATAGATTAAGCTTAGAAACCTTTCAAATTTGAATTTAAATTTCAAAATTGCTATAATTTTTCTAAACATTTGGATCCCATCAGAGCACCAGAATTATCACAAGGGACCTATGTGCAAAATCCCATATTTTTTTGAACATTGTAGCTATTTTATTTGGAATTAATTGAAACCAGAGACCTATTTACAAATTTGGAAAGAATAGAAGGGGCGCAGTGCAAAATTCCCTTCTTTTTCCTCCATTGTCGTAGACCTGCTCCTCCGGCGCACGCCACGGCCTGCACACCCCACCTCAGAACTCCACGCCTCTACAACGCATCAACGCCTGGTCGTCCCATCCCATTTGCCCCCCCCCCTTCCCCGTTTTCCCACCACGGCATGCTTCGGATTGAAGTCCGTCCGCCTTGTTCGGCGCCCTGCCATGGCCGCGGCAGAAGCTTGCCCAACCCCATGCGCTCAACCGCTCCCGTCACCTCAACTGCGCAAATCGATGCACTAACCCTTACAAGACCCTGTGAGACCCTTCGAGCTCTCTCACTTCAACTCTCTGCCCTCTGCTCTCTGCTTTCTTCTCTTTTCTTCTCGACCACCATTCGACATTACTGCCTCAGACTTGAGCTCGTCTCCTGGCCAACCCAACACCTCCGGAGCTGAGCTAACAACGTAAAAAGCCACGCACAACTTCCCTCCCACTCCCCATGCTCATCACTCGATCAATATCTCCCTGAGTTCGAGTCAATTTGTAGAAAACCAAGAAACATTCCCGACCGAATGCCATTGACTCCATGACCAAATTCTTGGCCTCTGGTGAGTCTTCGAAGCCTTTTTCTTCCCCTACATTTGCGTGACTAGTCAACGCATTACCCTAACCTTTTCTTTCCCTGATTTCTCAACTCAAGTTGCTGGCCTTGCACTTTTCCTCGGTGCTACTCTGGCATTGGCGATTTCCAAGCCGCCGCGTCGATGAGCTCCACCTCCCGGTTTCCCTCGGCGTCCACCAACTTGATGCTGGTCTTCGTGTCACCACCGTGAAGGTCACGGTGAAGATGGAGTCCCATTTCATGCCCCATAGCAGAAACGCGACATTGCCGAACTCCGCTTTTGCCACCTCTCATCGTCGTCAACCCTCCGCTGAGCTCCACTCATCGTGATCACCATCAACCAATGCTCCTCGGCATGGCCACCACTTCCAAGCACTCGCGACGAGCTTTGCCCGCCCTTAGACACTGGTGGCGAGCCCTCCGGCCGAGTGCCGCCCCGCTCCGGCGACGCCTACTGGCTGCTGACGTGGCAGCCAGTGTGGCAATGCCAATAAGCAACCAGGAAACTGCCAAAAAACTTGTAAAAATCATATTAAATAAACTATAAACAAAATGGACCTCAAACCAAGTTTTTAGTTTCACAAAAATGTGCTCTATTTTAGAAAAATGATAACAAGTTCTCTCTGTACATGTATTTTCACTGATTTATTTTATTGGCAAAACACTTATTAACTCACAAGAAATTCTAGGAACATAATTAAATCATGATTTTTGACATGCTTAGTAAACACATGATTATCTATTTTATGCTCTAGAATTTATTTGGTACTTTAGCTTATATAAATGCTAGTAAATAAAATATTAATGTTCAGAAGTTGTGACTTGGTAAAAATGATGTTCATACATGTACCTGTTCATAATAAATCACTCAAGTCTAGTACCACCTTTTTACTATATTAATTGCATTAATTATTCATAGAATTATAATAACCCCATTTAAATGATAAACACACCTAAACTATTGAAATTCTAAATTGCTTCTTTGAAGCATATGGCTTCGAGAACATATTAATAAGATTGTTGGCACTAAAATACTAATGCATTATGCTCCGTTATATTGTTGCATGTAACAGCGTTGCTATAATGCTGGTAACACATTTTTCATCATATAGGTAATGACAACCAGGAGCAAGAAGAGGATTTTCAGAAGCATATTGACTCACAGGAGCAAGAAGTAGAGGTTGCTAACACTAGTATCAATCAAGGCAAGCCCCGGTTTGCATTTGCCTTTTATAAAGTTTGCTAGTTTTATATAAGTGCTAGTGTTGATATTTGATTGTTGCATTAGGTCATAGGAGTTGGTTGGAACCCACCTTGCATGTTTTCCCAATTGACCCATGTTATGTTTATATGAGTCTTGGTCGGATCCGGTACTGTGCTGCTATGCTTAGTAATTGAATAATAGCGTTAGTTTTATTATTCGTACTAAGAGGATGAACTTGATCACTAAATTTAACTTAAGGGAAATAAGTTTACTCTTGATGTTATGACCGGGCAGGGATAATGCATGTGTAGGTTTGCAGCAACATATGGGTGTTGGTTGCGGTAGCCCTGCCTTGTCGAACCTAGGACCCGTCCGTTATTGGCCCCTTGATCAAGTATTAAACAGTACCGAATGCATGCTAATTTATAGGCACTAGTGAACCGATGTAGCCTTAAAATTACTTGCAATAGGAACGGTTAAGGTGCATTAGTTATTGACCCTTCTGCTGCTGGAGTGGGTGGTTCATACCACGAAGTACTGTTGGTAGAACGGCATGCCAACTCGATGTCACCACACCCGGTCTGAGGTGTAAGTTCTTTTATTGAGAAAGGTTGCCATATACGACCTTAATTGGTCCATATGCATCGTGTATTTTGGGTTTCCCCAGCTGGTGTAAACGGATTGCAATTACTGTCACTCGCAGTAATGAGTACCGCTTGGTCACTAAGTCATCATGTAGTTCTCATGATGCTATAAAAGTTGATTATTTGCTTATTTATGATTAGTATTACTGTTGTTCTTAGATTGTATCTGCTTCATGTATTGATTTCATTATTTTTTGTTCCTCCACTAAAGTTATGTTTCTGCCCTACCCAATTAACTTCGCTAAATAAAATTTGGTAGAACTGATAGGATGCTTAGTGCAATTCTTTTTAAAACAGCCATCCTATTAGAGCCAATGCATGTCTAGGTTGATGATGGGTAAATCTTGCTGAGTAATTAGTACTCAGGCTTTGTGCCATTGTTGTTTTTCAGGTAATGAAGAAATAGAGTTGCATGTGAATGTGATACCTTGGGACATGCAAGTCCCTGAGGGTTGGACTACCCACTGGGAGTCCGACTTGCCACCGCAGTGATGTTGTGTGCTGCTAGGGTAATGATTCTCTGGGCATGAATCATTACTTCCACTGTATTGTCGAGAGCTCGTAGAAGTTTTGTTAATTTGTTACTGCTCTTTTCAAACTATCTTAAATTTGTAATATTCTGCTACACTTCAGTACTCTATTTAAGTAATAACTTAACTTAAATGGACAAATGTTGTATTATCAAGTGTCTACGTTATCAGCACTTTTGGGACCTCGATCCTCAGGGAAGGGACGCCTCAGTCCACCAATCCGACAAGCAGTGAACGCCACCGGCTAACCGTGGGAAATGGCACATATCATCATTCAAGCCAAGCCGGTAACATTGTAACAAAAAACTAAAGCAGGTTGAAAGTTACGCTAGGCCCTGTTTGGGTGTTGTAGTTTCCAAAACTAAATTAAGTATTTAAGAAACCATTATTTTCGAAGCAGCCAGCGACAAGCAAAACCATGGTTTAGAAAAAAGAGGTGGGGAGTAGAGTTTTTAAAACTCCAAAATACCTGCACTTTTAGCAGTACCATGGTTTCTAAAATTGCAAAACTTGTCATATCCAAACACCTCCCTACCTCCCAAAGCCAGAGTATTTTGCTAAACCATAGTATTCTTGCAAAACTCCAAAAATACTTTATATCCAAATAGGGCCTAAAGTATATTCCTATCGATCTATATTAAGCCTCAACATCAAATAGGCAGCCCACAAATTAACCAGCCCATGCACACAAAGCAACCCATGAAAAAAAAATAAAATGATGTGCCATCCTATACAAATAACAAGAATATGTATGCCTGAAAGGCTGAAACTATGGACAATTAGTCCTTTTGTGTTTAGAGCTTGAACCTTTTCTTGTGATTCGCTTCATCCATATTTGCAATTTCAGATTGCGTGTTTATCCTCTCTTGCTTGTGTTCTCGATTTCGCTTACAGGAACAATCAAGTTGTGCTTGGTGTAACGGTTGTGGGGTTGGATCGTGTCTGATTCAAGCTGGGTCGTCGACGCCGAGTTCCCTAAATTCGAGTTTATCCCCTTACCTCTCGGAAGATCGGGCCATATTGACATCAAGTGGTATCAGATTCCTAGATTCCCCGTGAGGTATTATCGTGTTCTTCCCTTTAGATTCGTTTGTGTTCGTCACCTTTTTGTCCAACAAAAAGCCTACAAAAAAAATTTCCCCACCATCCCAGACACTGTTTAGCCTTTGCATAATTTAATTTTAGAGTCCGTAGTGTTGAGTTTGTATCCTAGTCGAGTTCAGTTGCTGGTTTGAATTTGTGTTTCGATTCGGTTTGTGTTTTGATCTCTGTTGCACACCACCATCACCATCGTGTTTTCCATTGGATTCACCATCGTGTCACCCTACCCGATTTTGTTCCCCCCCCCCCCCCCACCCCTCACACCCTACCTTGACATACCTTCGGTAAAATAGGCATAACTTTTCGCTCGTTGCTCCGACTGGGCTGAAATTTTTACAGTAGATTCCTGACTCAAAGTTGAGGTGACCCACACTGGGTTTTTCCCTGTGTGCCCTCGTCAAAAAATTCAAAAAAAATCGGGAAAAATAGAAAAAAAATTGTGAAATCAAAAATAGCGCTTTCGATGAAACTTTGAGATTTTGCCTACCCTTTGTTTTCCCTCTGTTTGAGTTGAAACTTCTTGTGGTTCCTTCCTTTGTGTACCTCTATCACAGAAAAATAGTGGAAAAATTATACAAAAAAATAAAGATTTTGATTTGCACCCCCCCCCCCCCCCCCCCCCCGCCCTGAAAATTCTAAGTCTGTGAAGTCTGTTTTGTTCCTTGCTGCCTTTGCCATTGTTCTTGCTGTCACAACTGTTTTTGAACACGATTATTTTGCCAGCAATTAGGACACTACTTTGGACATTTATTCAGTGCTACTATCTATTATTAAATTGTGTTCCATTGACATACATATTAGCCTTCCAAGCTATACATATTGCAGCACAGGTTTTTTCCTTGCAACTGTTACACCCAAGCTCAACTACAGATTGTGTCAACTTGTTTGGCTTTGGTAAGAACACTTGCAAGATTGTGATACATTGCTTCTGATATTATTTTCCACTTTCTACGCCCTCTGCTGCCTGCTAGTTGATAGGGCTAATCTTTTTGTTTAGTCTTGTCTTTTGCTTTTCACCATGTCAGAGAAAGGGAAAGGGACACCTGGAGAGTTGGAGTCCCCTACAGACTTCAATGATTGCATCCCCAAGGCCAAGCTCACGAAGCTTCTTGCGGACCAGCGTACATTCATGGAAACGAAGTTTGCCGAGTTGATGGGTCACATCAACACTGTTGTCCACCGCATTGAGGATGTTGAACGACGACCTCCACCTCAACGAGCTGCTGATGATGATGATTTTGACCGTGATGCAGACCATCTTCACCGTAATCGACACGGTATGGGAGGTAATAACAATCATGGTAATACTGATACTTTTATTAAGCCCAAATTTCACATACCACCTTTTGCCGGTAGTGCTGATCCTGAAGCATACTTAGATTGGCAACTTGCTGTTGAACAGAAATTTAATTCTTATTTAGTTCCTGCTGAGCATAGAGTTAGACTTGCTACTAGTGAGTTTACAGGTTTTGCTCTCTTTTGGTGGAATGATCTTTGCAATACTAATGCTGCTATACCTGCCACTTAGTTTGTTTTGAAACAACGCATGAAATCTCATTTTGTTCCTCCTTATTACCAATGTGATTTACGTTTGAAATTACAATCTTTAACACAAGGTAGTAACACAGTAGAGGAATATTATCAGGAATTGCTTATTGGTTTAGCACATTGTGATATGCATGAAGATGATGTTGAAACTAGTGCTAGATTTTTTGGTGGTTTGAACCGTGATATCCAGAATATTGTTGACTATAAAGAGTGGAATAGGTTCAGCCAATTGTATCATATTGCTCTTAAGGCTGAACGAGAAGTACAGGGACGACTTCCACAACAATTGCAGGTCCAACACTGAGCAATATCTCCAGCAATGCACTGGAGTAGAGAACTTGAAGAGTCATGTTGCTAAGACACCAGCAACAACTTTTCCACTTGCGCCTACTTCTGCAGCGCAATCGTCTAGTGTGCAGCACCAACACCAGAAGAAGGTTACTACTTCTGGTACTAGGAGTGGCTCCTCCACCACCATTATTTGCCACAGCTGCAAGGGCATGGGACATGTCATGAAGGATTGCCCTAGTCGTCGTGCTTTCATCGCTACCGCTGATGGGTATGAAAGTTCTAGTGATGTTGAAGATGAATTTGGTCGTATGTCTAACCTTGTTGCAGATTCGACGGAGGAGCAGGAGACTACCGCCATTGATTCTATTGCTGCCACCACGGGCTTTCCTAGCCTCATTGTACAGCGTGTGTTGACCACTCGGGTGGGACAAGAGGAAGAATAACAACGCAACAATTTATTCTACATGTACCTCATTGTTGCGGACCACCGTGTTCTCACCATCATTGATACTGGGAGCTGTAACAACTTGGTATGTTCTGATTTGGTAAGCAAACTTGGCTTGACCACGCATGCACTACATCAGCCCTACCACATCAAATGGTTCAACAATAGTGGTACGGCACAGGTAACTCGATCAGCACGCATACACTTTTCAGTAGGTTCTTATTAAGACTTTGCTGGTTTTCATGTTGTACCTATACAAGCATGTTCGCTTTTATTAGGCCGTACATGGGAATATGATATGGATGCTGCCCACCATGGTAGAACAAATACATATATATTCGTGCATAAGAACAGGAATATTACTTTGCGTCCGTTATTGCCTACTGATATTAGAAATCATTTTAAACTGCTTGCTGAAAATACTGAGAACAAACATGATAACAAACAACTTTCTGATGTTAAACATAAGCCTATTCAGTTAAAGGGAAGTGCTTTTCTTGCTATGGCATCTACTGTTGTTAAACTTTGTGATAATCATGATGCACCCTGCTATACTATGCTTTGTCGTGATATATCTTCTATCAATGATCATGTATCTTGTACTTTGCATTCTGCTAGTACTAACCTTTTGCAGGACATTGATGATGAGATGAAGTCAAGGGCGACTCCAATTCAAGAAGGGAAGGATGATGAGGACATCACCATGCTGGATACGCGCATATCATGGCCTTCCCCACGTTACAAGTCGTCATCAACTCGGTCGCCGCGTTCGTCTCGGATTCAGCCGACATCCCTTCACGATTTTGATGATATCTCCCACATCCGACGTCCAAATGAGGCGTTCTTTGATGCGTTGGAAAGGGGACGACGACGCCGTCGTTTTGGTTCTGGTCCTAGCTCCAGAAGGGTCGTGAGTCATAATATGTGACCATGACAAGGTGCTATGCCATCTATTTTGGGCCAACGTGGCCATGTATCGTGTCGGGCCTTAAGCCCATGTTGTGGGCGCCCCCCCTGGTCGCCCCCAACCCTAGGACGTCCTTGTTTCCTACATAAACTCAGTAGCTGCCATCTTTTAGTTTCGGGTTTTGTTTAGTTCAGTTTTCTAGAGAGAAACTTGATCGAATTATTGTAACTATGGCAACAAGTCCTTTTACAGTAATCCAGGGCCCATGTTCTTGTTCTACACCACTGTGGCGATTAGTCCTTTTGTGTTCAGAGCTTGAACCTTTTCTTGTGATTTGCTTCATCCATATTTGCAATTTCAGATTGCGTGTTTCTCCTCTCTTGCTTGTGTTCTCGATTTCGCTTGCAGGAACAATCAAGTTGTGCTTGGTGTAACGGTTGCAGGATTGGATCGTGTCTGATTCAAGCCGGGTCGTCGACGTCGAGTTCCCCAAATTCGAGTTTATCCCCTTACCTCTCGGAAGATCGGGCCATATTGACATCAGGAGGCCTCCAAGAGGGCTGACTATGTGAAGAAAATTCATATGAAGATGAGAAACCATGTGGATATGTGCCATGGTTTACAATATATGTGATGAGTAATTGACTTGAGCAGACCTTGTGTTTGAGTTGAAATGCGGGAATCATGGGATCGCATGAGTTTGTGTATGTCATGGTCTTGACTAACCGAAGTTGGTGGAAGTATTGGTGAAGTTGCAGGAGTTAGGAAATGTGTTTGCTTGTCTCATTGGGTTGTAATTGGGACATAGACTAAGTTCTTGAGAAGAATTTTAATTGGCCCCCATTCACCCCCCCCCCCCTCTGGTCGCCTTCTCGGTCCTTCAGAAGACCAAGCAAGAGATTGAGAAGAAATCAGAGTACTATGCTGCAAAGGCAAAAAAGAACCATAAGAAGTTGATCTTTGAGCCTGGTGACTTAGTTTGGGTTCACCTTAGGAATGACAGATTTCTAGAGAAACGAAAGTCCAAGTTGCTGCCCCGAGGTGATGGCCCATTCAAGGTACTTGCAAGAATAAATGACAATGCCTACAAGATTGAGCTTCCGGAAGATGAATATGCAGCTAGCAACAGTTTCAACGTTGCTGATTTGTCTCCATGCTATGGTACTGATCAATCAGAGTCGAGGTCGACTCTTTTTGTAGAAGGGGATGATGAGGAGGACATCCCTCATGACTACACCTACAAGAGACCAATGACTCGGGCCAAAGCAAAGTAATTACAACATGAGGTGAATCTTTTCCTTAATGATTGTGAACATGCATCTCATAAGAATCATGAACTACCTATGGAGGTGCATTACTTGTCCTCAGATTTGAAGCACATGTTGAAGACATGGTGGTTACTTGATGCCCAAAGAGAGCAAGTTGAAGTCGATATGCTGATGCCTAGATTTTGTCCTTCAACTTCATGGTGAATTATGTATTATTCTAAGAGGTACCACCCTAAGTATTACACATGGATGGAAAGGTCTTGAAGTCTACTTTCATATTCAACAAACGGTGCATCCATTGGATCTCTACAGAGAGAGTTATGCTTGTTTTAGTGAAGACTGCTCCAGACTTCAGGGCGTATTACTTTAGCTTAGGGCGTGTTACTTGTACACCGGAAGTGTTCCTTTTTCCAATTTGGACATGTCCGAACTGAACAACTGTTACTTTCTTATGGCGTGTTACTTTTCTCCGGGGAGTGTTCCTTTTCAGTTTGGACTTGTCCGATCTGAACAGGTGTTACTTTTTCATAGGGTGTGTTACTTTTTCTTACCAAGTGTTCCTTTTTTTTCAGTTCAGACTTGTCCGATCTGAACGGATGTTTACTTTTATATGCCTGTTTCGCAACAGGCCCATGTAACTTCAGTTTGGCCCATCTAGGAGGGGTGTTCCTAGTATAAATAACCCTTGTACACCTTGTGGAAACCCTAACCATGAATTGAACTCAAAAAAATAGAGAAGCATATTGCTCTTATCCTTAGGGTTTGTGCCATAAGTGCCCCCTTGAGGATTGGGAGTTTTCTCTACCACTTGTTCTTGTGTTTCCTTGTGATTTGCAAGAGCATTGCCTCTCCTTTGCGTGGTTCAGGTTAGCTATCAACCAAAGCGTGTTGTTGGGTGAAATCTCTATCACAGGTGGTTGTTCTAGCAGTTGTTGGTGCCAAGATTTATCAGGTTTCACGGGTCAGTTATCTTTAGATCCTACGGCGAGAAGGTCGGGCAAGCCCCCGCATCAGAGGATGTCCTTGCTCGGCCATGACGATGACTGGCTGGATCTCAGGACCTCCTTTACCCTGCTTTCTTTGGGTTCTGCACAGAAGATGGAAGCGGAGACGAAGACACGACGAGAGAGGAACGGTTGAAAGACAACAAGAGAGGGAGGAGGGGTATGGTTGTTCAACTCAAATATGGTATCCATCCAGTTTTGTGCGTTCACATGTTTCATGAGTCATGCGCATGTGCCCAGCACGTAATTGTCGTTGGAGGGAGCAGGGCTATGGAGTACAGTAGTTAGTAGAGCACTCAATAACACTGGCGAAGCTACGTGTAGTACTAGTACTAGTAGACTGCAGTGGGTGGAGATGCACCCATTCCAAAGTGAATATACTACTTTACTATAAGTACTAGTATATTGTGGAAAAAAATTGAATCGCTCAAATGCTATACTCCTACTACTCCACTAATGGGATGGAGGTGAGGTGAGGTGGCATCATGCAAGTGGCTGCACTCTGACCATGAGCTCAAAACACCATTTACTTTAAATTCAATTGGAAGCAATCCGGGAGCTCTTCCATATGAGCACTTTGACTAACTTTCTCTCAAAGCAGAGAGATACGACCTAGTATGCTCTTGATTTGATCTTAGATTGGGCCCTGTTATGGTACCTCTATAACCTCCTAGAGCATCTCCATAAGCTCCCTGAAAAATTGATCCCAAAAGAGTGTTTTTAGGAGCAGCCTAAAAATTATTAGGTAGAAGTTTTCTGTCTCCTCCAACAGTTCTCCCTAAAAATAGATTACAAAAACATTTGATTGGGCCACGTCAGCATCTGGGACCACAATATCATTAATTCCCTTGTAAATACAAGGATTGGGGCCCCCAATTTCCCCCTCGCTTCTAGCTACAAATGAGGAGAATTTAGGGAGAGAATAAATCTTTGAGTTGTTTTGGGGAGATGTTGGAGATGTTTTTTTAGACTAACCCCCATTAATTTGTTTTAGTGAGTTTTGGGGGAGCTTTTGGAGTTGGTCAATCACATCCCTTTATTTTTAGAGAGAGAAATAGGAAAGTTAATTAATTATGTCACATCTCTAGTGTCGTTTCTGTCTTAATCATAGTTTTTGTAAAGGAAAATATGCTAAACCCACTAATGAAACATACATCTGTACTGTTATTAAAAAGAGGACATGCACCTTCACAAAACAAAACAAAAATGCTATAGCACACGAATGTCATGTTGCTGGAAAAATGCTATAGATCATTACCAATTGAAAGGCAAATCAGATTCTAGGATTAGTCATTATATTTCACCTTAAATATGGCTTTTAGTGAACATGTCATATATCCATCATAAAACATTATATACATTGATGGAGGCATTCATTCCAAATTTTTGAAATTTGTATGAAGTTCGGACCGGATTTGGAACAAGGTACATGGAAAACAACCATTTCACATGTTTGAATCCATTTGCATCATGAGAATCCAGTTTGAATCTTGTTCTCTATCGACCAAACTTCTTATGTGGTACTATTTGTCACATGTTTATATACCTCACTAATAAAGATGTGTTTGGCTAGGAGATATACTAGTGTATATACCGACCATACGCCTCCCTGCATATAGAATGTGCTTGTTCAAGTTTTACAGCAACCTATAATTGGCGGTGTTCATTTCACCTTTAATTGTACTAGAAATACTATGTCATATATATCCTCCATCGATCTCCAACCTACATTGATTGAAGCATTCATCCCAAAAAAGTTTGGAAATATTGTATGTATTAGGTAGTATTAGAAATGGAATACTCATCAAAACAATTCCTTTACAACTCCTATCCTCCAAAATCAAGCACAAGAATCCATTCCTATGGAAAGTATCCTTTGGTTTTCCTATGAGTCAAATGAGTGTACCTAAAAAATTCCTTTACAATTACTATCCTCCAAATTTCCTTTATTTTTCTTTAAATCCAAAGGGAAGTTATATCAATTCCAGCGTTCTAGCCTCCTTTGGAATGGAGGAAACGTATAGGACTTTCATAGGATTCAATCCCCACAGAAATTTTTCCTATGATGGCTTTTGGAATGCAGGATTCAATCCTATCAATTTCTTATGGATTGCATTCCTTCAAGTACGTTTTGGAGGAAAATAAGCAAGAGGTCCAGCCTCTTGTAAAATTCCTCTGACTCTATCTCTCTCTTCAGATTCCTGTGTTGCTACCAAACTCTTGCTAGGAAAATATCCTGTGTTTTCAATTCCCATAGGAATGCAATTCATGGCAAACTTAATAAATCCTTTGTTTTTCCTATTCCTGTGTTTTTTTTATTCTTGCATTCCAAAGGAGGCCTCTGCCTTCCTGACTAAAAGAAGAATAAACTTTTTGCCTTCCATTTTTTTATGACATACGCTGAAGTTCTACTCAAGACTCAAGGACAGGTGGGACCATGTTTCATGGCCCCATGTTTCAGTGTGTTAAGCGTGCTAGTATGAGAGAAAGCGCCTCTCGACCTCATGCCCATACCAGAGGTGCACTCCCGTTTCCGCCATCACTCCACTCTCCTGTTTCTCGTCTTCTTCGTCGTGCTCAAACCACCTCAAACCCTCGCTCGCCGCTCGCCATGCTCAACTGCCATGGCGCCCACGGGGGACTCCAGGGAGGCCGCGCAACCTCCGCACCCCTCTCCTCCTGGAGTCCGTGGTATGTTCCTTCCCATATTCCGTGATTTCCATACAATTTCAGGGGTTTTTTGTTTGCTCAATATCTCTGTGATTCTCGATAGTTCTCGACTCTTTTAGGCCAACATCGATACTATTTGTGCTTTGATTTAGTTATCAAGTTGATATATCATGATTTATGGAATGGGGATTTTTTACTGTTCATCGACTCTTTACAGAGCGGTGGTTCGTCTTCTTTCGTGGCAGGAGCACGCCGCGGCTGGTCGCGCTCGTCTTCGTCGAAGTGCGTTTGTGGCGCTCTGGTCCCGGACGTCTTGGTGGTAGCAAAGGAGGAGGAGGAGGTCATCTTGGCATCAAAGGAGGAGGAGGAGGTCATCCCGGCATCAGAGAAGGAGGAGGAGTTCATCCCGACTTCAGAGGAGGAGGAGGAGGAGGAGGTCGCCTTGATGGCAGCGAAGGAGGAGGAGGTCGCCTCGGCGGCCACAAAAGGGAACGAGGTGGTCAACCCGACGGTAGAGGAGGTGGAGGCGCCGCCGATAGAGATCGTCAAGGTGACCGTTGGCGACAACGACACCACTACCAACCATAGCACTGACGAAGAGCCGCCCTTCGCTGCCAGATTGCGCATTCCTTCCCGGTCCACCCCCTCCAGCAAGTATTGGTACCGGTGCACGTTCTACAACGACGACCAGGAGTATGACTCTAGGATGGCGGTCGCCATGCAAGCGTCCCGGTTCATCAGCCACCCCCACAACGCGGGGAGGCCCAACACTGTCGAGCTGCACCGCCAGATTTCTCGGGTGGACTGATGAGTCCCCTCGTTGTCACCATCATCGCTCATCTCTATGGATGATCGTCGTCCCCTTCTCGTCGTATAGCTAGTTTCAAGTCTCGTTGTTGTCATTGCTTTTTTTTTCATTGTAGTTCTATGTTTGTGTTGAACACTTCTGATTGTGTTTTATTGAACTCATGGTTGAACTGGATGAACTGTGTTATTTTGTTAATGTATTATGTGTTCTGGTGTGCTACTAGCTAAGGGCATGTTTGTTTCCTGCCAAAATTAAGGGGGTGCCGCTACTATAACCTAGCTATTGTTTTTTCATTGTTTTCTTGACTGCTAATATGGTGACAATAGATTTTTCATTTTGTTAAGGGTTGATTTGCACCCACTAGCTACAAGGTAAGGCCCTTGTTAATTGCAACTAAATCAAAACAATGTCAAATAATTCAAAACTAATCACTTACTTTCACTCACAGTTCTATGCAAAACAATGTCAAATAATTGAATACTAATCTGTTTTTTCACGTAGGCATTAAAAATTATTACATCTGTATTGTACTTGTTTTCATGTGATTCAAAGCAAAGAAACTTTTAATCAACATGATGTCCATTTAATGGTTCTTTAATATTGGTGCTTTTAATGAAGTTAACTGCATCTCAAATGGTTAATAGCGCTGCTTGACAGGTTCCTTAACTTTCAAGTGATTGACACTTATAGCAAGGTTTGATTTTTTTTATTAGATGGAATGTTCCCTCCAAACTTTAGGCGCATATGGGTGAAATTTTTTTGTGAACCCGCCTAATTCAACTCAGCCACTCCAAATAAATATGGTTCGGCCTGAGCTACCTACTCAAAACTCACAGCGGCATCTCAAAAGGAGAAAACTCACAGCCGCTGCTACCTTTTTGCATAATCTTTTAGAGGCGGACAAGGAGAGACGGTTGGTTGTTGCGTGGCATTGCTCTGAGCACCAACCACGCAACTTCTGCCACCATGGCTATCTCCAACAACCGATCCACCGACTATGGCGCAGCCGCGAGACGATGGCGAGATGTTGAAGCAGATCACCTTGATCTAGTAAGCAAAAGGTGAGTAACTTGCACTTGTTATAGTATGTAGTACTCTTATACAACTGCTTAGACGTCAACATGTCCCTAGTATTGATAGTTGTCGAGAGATATTCTCGATAATAGATCTAGGTATGCGTATGAGTATGAAAGATCGATGGACACAGGACACAAGGTTTATACAGGATCGGGCCTCCCGAGGGATAATAACCCTACGTCCTGTTTGGTGTTTCTGTATTGCTAGGGTTCGCACTGGAATTATGGTTCCAATACGAGTCTGTCTCTTGCCGAAGGCCCCCTGCCCTCCTTATATATCCGAAGGGCAGGGATTTACATGGTAATCTTTTAGTCGGTTACAACAGATTCTATCTATCCAACACATCTGCTAACATAACTTGCCGCTTACTCAAACAAGTATCTCAGTAAATATCTTCTAGGCCGAATACACCATACCCGAGCCCCCGGCCTACTCGGCCAATTAGCCGAGTGGTTAAGTATCCCGGGTACATATGTCCCACAGTAGCCCCCAAGCACTTTCCATTTTGAATCGTCGTCTTGATTTGCCTCGACATCTTATAAAATTGGGAAGTGCTTTTTCTATTACTTCTAATAACTCTTAGTCATAAATCCCTGAAAAAGACATAGCCTATGAATATAGCCCCCAACTCAGAAGGTTGTTGAGTCTACACCGAAGCAACTTTTGAGTTATTGAAAAATATCCAATTAATCTTGTCCCTTAACAGAAAAGGGCATAATGTCATCTGAATCTTCCAATTTGTCTAAACAAGCTCCATATTTAGCTAAATTTTCTCACTCACCGACTGATGCATCACTAAATTAATATTTATATCCATAATGCTGAAGTGCCCTTAATCCGAATGATTAACGATGAAATTCAATTGTCATAGCGCCCAAGATTGGTGATGTAACAATAGTAGTAATATAACATGGAAACACAGTCCCCATGATTGGTGCCGAGATAATCTGAGTGATTTATCACAAAATCTTGAAAGGCACAATTTCCAAGGCTAAAACTGCAACAATCTGAGTGATTTATCACGGAATCTCGAAAGGTACAATTTCCAAGGTTGAAACCTCAACAATCCGAGTGATTTATTACTAATGTCGAGATCCACAATATCCAAAATAAACACTTAAAATGAGGCTCAATAATATAATAAATGCACGTACCAATTAACAAAATTGGACTTAACAGATTACGAGAGGCCTCGGCCTAGCAGGTCATCTATCCCTTATAAAAGGACCTCAAAACAGTCGCATCCCTTCGTCTTCATTTCGCTGCCGCCGCCATCTTGGGCACATAAACCCTAGATCTCAGACTTCCATTTCCACCCCCAAAACTCCACGCAACTGCTTCCCACTGCACTAAACCAAGAGCGATGGCCCTGAAGCGCACCTGCCAAAGCTCTAAGGCACAATCCCAGAAGCAAGCTTCTCTTGAGAGAGGCGAGGAAGAAGAGACAGTTTTTGACATCCCTGTCGCCATCAAGGAGTTCCCTGTGTCAGCCATGGATTCAGAAAAAATCAACAGACTGGTGATTGACAGCGTGTTGCAGGATCAACAGACCGGAGGATGGATTGAGGCTATAGGTCAGAAATTTCCCCAACCTCTCGTCGATCAAATCACTGTTTTCTCCTCATTTTTCTATCGTGGATTTAAGATCCCTTGTTGCGACTTCTTTAGGGGTCTTCTTTGCTTCTATGGCATCAATCTTGTTAATCTAAATCCAAATTCCATTTTGCACATCTCCATATTTATTCATCTGTGTGAAGTGTTCTTGGGTATCTATCCCCATTTTGATACCTTCAAAGAACTCTTTGTTTTGAAGTCAAACAATAATAATGTCATAGGGGGGGCTGGATTCCAATTAAGAAATAAATCCAAGTATATTGATGTGCCACTTCCATCAACCAACAAGGGGTGGCACGCGGACTGGTTTTACCATGGAAACCATGCTCCACCTTTGCCAGAAACTACGGCCGAAGCCCCCCAGTCACGACCCGAGTGGTCAGCAAAGGCTCATCCAAACAAGAAGTCTCAGGTTGATTCTATATTAAAGCACATTGCATATCTTAAGTCGAAAGGATATACCTGTGTACACGTTGCCGCAAGCTTCATATATCGCCGCGTACAGCCAATCAAGAAACACCATGTTCCAGGATGGAAATTTCAATTGGGCTCAGATCCCATAATGGAAGTGCCAGAAATATTGTCAGAGAGGGAATTGACATTACGTCTGGAGAACATATTTGCATCACTTCTTGATTGGACTCCAGGGAGTGCAAAATCTGGACATCATTCCTTGACTGATAGGAGTGCAGTAAGTTATCCACCTCGCTGCTTGAAAAATTAACACCTCTTTCATTATGTTTATTAACGAATTATACATCGCATATGTTGCAGAACATTGATGTATATGTGTCCAATCCACCATTACCGCTGACGCCACAAAAGAACTCTCCCACACAACCATCAGCCGCCAAGCGCTTCAAGGCGCACATTGAAGATTCTGACGAAGAAGGGTCGCTAGCTGAAAGATTAACTAGACTTCAAGAAAAGGCGAAGAAAAAGACTTCAGAGAAAGCCTCCACCACTCGACGGACCATGGATGAAAAAGAGCAAAATCGTCCAAGTGAACCAAGCAAGGCAGGCACCCATGAGGCGGCACCAGACACAACAGGTGCCCCAAGGCCAACCAGCCCCCCACCAAGAGTGTCAGGCCTAAAATTCAAACGCCACTCAAGGTAAATAGAACAATGTAACTTGAAGCTCAACTCTTCATTTGAATAAATATGTAATCTCTATCTAATTGATAGGTCATCCGGGCGGGCGTCATTTGAAGAAGTCCTGACGCAAAGTCCAGTTCCTAAAAAAGACCAGGAGACACCACATGTCGGGTCATCCAGAGATGATGTCCCAGGCCACTCGACAGAGAAACCGAGTGATTTAAAAA
Organism: Eleusine coracana subsp. coracana; assembly: GCA_032690845.1. Lineage (NCBI taxonomy): Eukaryota > Viridiplantae > Streptophyta > Magnoliopsida > Poales > Poaceae > Eleusine > Eleusine coracana. Next base: position 19,303,957 of record CM064418.1, on the reverse strand, counting down.
GTGCATCCGAATCCACTCGGCCAGAAGATAACCAGGCTAAATCACCCAACATCCCGGACCTGAATACATCTGAGATGGCAACGGGTGCTGATACTCCTGCCTCCACCGAACCCGAAGAACCATCACTGGTTTTTGAAACTATGCCAGAACCAACATATGAGTATCCAATTGGTCTGGAGGAAAACGTCACACCGACTCCTATTCACCGAATGGTAAAAGAAGGTGCTCCAGAACAGCCAACATCGACTAGGTCAGTATATCATATTGGCCGATTTGCCATCACCGGATTTGATGAGTCGGCAGAGCAAGCAGAATTGAAAATTTTTGAAGAATATACTAAAAAATCCTATCATTCCTTCCAGGTATTCCTCCCTTCTTGAAAAATAATGTCAATAATAATCACCATTTCTAGCTGTGAAGTTTCAAACATATAATTCGCCATCATTGCAGGCTCTGAAAACCCATATGGCCAACAAGAGTAAGCTTCTGCAACTTGTCGAGAGGCATTGTGCAAAAGCCATCGATTTAGAAGATCAGCTTGCCAAGGAGAGACTGGAAGTCGGGCGCTTATCAGTCGCCCTAAAAGCCCGTTCATCTCAAGTTGATGAACTTCAATTCGAGCTACAAGGTATGAGATCAATAAAGCCTATACCTCACATGCTATCTGTGGAATATAAATATTTGACCTCGTCCATACGGAGGCATCGCGGTCGCTGGAATTGAAACAAAAACAAGATGCCCAGTCGGCCGCTCAAATTGCAAGTCTTGAAGGCCGTATAAAAGAACTGGAGTCGTCTGCCCAAGCTATTGAAACTTTGAAGTCCGAGAATCAAGGATTAAAGAAGCAGATCCAGGACTCGACAGAGATCAAGAAAAATTTTGAAAAGCTAAAAGATGACTTCAAGACAATGCAAGAATCGCAAAATTCGTGGAAGAAAAGGGCTGAAGGTAAAAATGAATGTACTTATGCATACAAAAATGTATATATGTACTAAAATGTTTGTAACTGACAGGCGCTGAAGAAACAATAAAAAAACAAAGGGAAAGAAACACGAAGCTAGAAACCGAATTAATCAAGGCTCAAAAGATCTTGAAAAAGGCTGTGGATGAGCTAAACCAATTCCAGAAAGCATTCAAAGAAGTTGAAAAGCTAAAAGAAGAGTATAAGGAAAAGTTTGCCACCCTTGAAGCTGAAAAGGTAGAAGCCAATAAATGCCTAAGAGGTAAGTGTTTATTCATCTAATACCTTTATATCGACATTCATTGTACTGGACATATATGGTTATTGTACTCCTGTAGGGTCAAAGAGGTCCTATGAGCTTTTGCAGAAAAAATTTATAGAGGGTGATGAAACCTTCGATGGTCTCTTGCAGCTCTTCAAAAGGATGGAGAGGTGGTCGCCCAATACATATATCCTGAAGAAAAACCACCTCGATGTCGAGACCTGATGACGAGGCTTCAAGGGGCACCCGACCGACTAAAAGAACATGCTCGACATGTTGCAGAGCTGGCCGGCGCACAAGTCCTGGCAATTGCAAAGTCCCACATTCCCAGCATAGAGTTAGATGTGGTAGCGGAGGGTTTCCATGAAGATTTCTCGGATGAGCAATGTGAAGCCCTCGTGGCTAAGGCGCAAACAACAGCGCATATATTAGCCGACCAGATAGAGCTAGATCCCTTACCTAAAGTGTAAGGAATGGTAAAGCTTAAAATACTATATTACAGCTCCGTTACTGTAATATAACTAATGTTCAATAGACCGCTAAGGTCTAGATTCATTACCAGTATTGTAATGAATTCTTGGGTCGCGCTGCTTTGTATATGTATTGTATGAACTCGTGTTAAACACTCACAACCAATACACAACTCATGTCAGCCCTCTAAACAACGCTCCCAATAACCGATATGAACCATGGAGACTAAGAACTCACTCGGTCAAGCACATGCAAATTAGGAGAGTTGCCTTGGTCCCTAACAGACGGCAAGAACCCTGGGGACTAAGTAACCCGTTTGGTCGACATGCGCGAGTTAGGGTGATACCAAGTATCAGAATTTGAGCCATGATGTAAACAATAACAACAATTATTCACAGAAATCATAAATTGCAAAATGAGATATTATGACCACTATGTATATATATTCAATAATAGAAGTACAATAAACTATAAATACTAGGCATAAAAATGACGTAGCTGTGAAACGTTCCAGGAACTTTGAAGGTCCGACCCGTCCTCATTCATCAATCGATAGGCGCCTAGCCGAGTGATTTCCTTTATAATAAAAGGTCCTTCCCATAGAGCCGACATCTAGTGCTTACCTACATTGGACTGAACTTGCTTCAAAACCAAGTCGCCAACGGAAAAACCCCGTGTTCGAACGTTTTTGTCGTGATAACGTCGCAAGCTTTACTGGTACTTTGCCGACCGAATTAAGGTGGCATCTCGCTGCTCCTCTAACAACAACAAGTCGTCACACCTATGGTCGTTGGAGGTTTTTTCTTCATACGCTGCCACACGGGGGGAGGCAAAAAGAATCTCGGTTGGTAACATGGCTTCCAAGCCATAAACCAGAGAAAAAGGGGAGTGCCCGGAGGCACGACTTACATTGGTTCTAAGTCCCCACAACACATATGGCAATTCTCGAACCCACTATTGAGCGTACTTTTCCAGCTGATCAAATATACGAGGCTTAATTCTAGAAAGCAGGAGGCCGTTTTCCCTCTCAACCTGGCCATTGCTCTGTGGATGGGCGGCCAAGGCATAGCCAATCATAAAGCTGACTCGGCCCGCAAACTCTTTAAACTCCTCTGCTATGAATTGAGTACCGTTGTCAGTGATGACCTTGTGTGGGGCACCGAACTGAGTGACTATTTCGGTCATAAACTCGATGGCCTTCTTTGCCAAAATCTTACCGACTGGCTTAGCTTTGATCCATTTAGAGAACTTGTCCACTGCTACAAAAAGGTGAGTAAAACCCCCTTGAGCTTTCATGAAAGGTCCGATAATGTCTAATCCCCATACTGAAAACGGCCAAGTTATTGGGATATTTTGGAGCTCTGTGGCAGATATGTGCATCTAGCGGGCGAAGAACTGACAACCTTCACACTTTTGAACAATTTCCTTGGCATCAGCACCAGCGATCAGCCAATAAAACTCTTGCCTCATTGCTTTGGTCGTGATTGTGGATGGGCCTGCGTGATTCCCACAAATGCCAGCATGGATGTTTCCTAATATAGCTCTGCCTTTATCTTGAGATAAGCATTTCATCAGTACCCCATGTGGGCTTTGCTTGTATAGGTGATGGTCAACTATACAATATGAACGCGAGTTGCGAATAATCTGGAGGGCTTCGTCTTTGTCGGTCGGTAGTGTATCACGATCCAGATACTCAATGAAAGGAGTGCGCCAATCTACCTCAATGACAGCTACATGCGGTGTTGTCCCCACCTTTAGTGCCGACTGCTCCATAGTTTGCTTTGTTAGTACAGATGGCTTATGCAGATTATCAAGGAATACTCCATCAGGTATTTTAGATATGCTAGACCCAAGTTTGGCTAGTTTATCCGCCTCTTCATTATACTTGCACAGGACATGTTTATACTCAACGCCATCAAACTTGTCTTCGAGCTTCTGAACTTCGGTGCAGTAGGCTGTCATGCTTTCATGGGAACAACACCACTCCTTCGTTACTTGATTTATAACTAGTGCCAAGTCGCCAGAGACACTTATCCTTTGGACGCCGAGTGAGATAGCTGTCCAAAGTCCATGTAATAGCGCCTCATACTCTGCGGCGTTGTTAGAGGCACGAAAGTGCATTCGAAGAACGTACCACAACTTGGCTCTGTCAGGAGATATCAATATGACTCCTGCTCCGGCACTTTCTAGTTGTAAGGAGCCGTCAAACGCCATTCTCCAATAGCATAATTCTTGTGAGTCGGGAGGTAACTCACATTCTGTCCACTCGGCGACAAAGTCCGACAAAGGTTGACCTTTGATCAAGTCACGTGACTTAAAGGTGATATCATATGACCCAAGCTCGATGGCCCATTTGGTGATTTTCCTAGTGGCCTCTCTGTTGTGCAGCAATTCGCCTAGGCCAAACGACATGAGGATCTCAATTGGATGATCCTCAAAGTAATGCTTCAACTTCCTGGATGTCATTAGTAATGCATAAATTAATTTCTGAAGCTGGAAATATCGCACCTTGGATTCTGATAAGACCTCACTGATGAAATATACTGGTCGTTGCACCTTTTGAGCCTTGCCATCTTCCACCCGTTCCACCGCCAGCACAGTACTGCCAACGTGTTTGGTTGCAGAAATGTACAGCTGCAAAGGTTCCTTTGGCTCTGGTGGAGTTAAGACTAGAGGACCACTAATGTAAGCCTTAAAATTGTCCAAGGCTTTCTGTGCGCAGATCCGACTCGGTCACAGCTGTTTTCATGGCACGATCACCGAGTTCATCTGGCATAATCCCCGCATTGGTTCCACTCGAATCTGAGGAAGAAGATCCTTCCTTCAGGAAGGATTCAAAATCGGATCAATCTTTTGATGAGGACTCGGTTGGATCCGCTTACCCATACCCCCATACTGTCAACATGGTGAATATAGCAGATCCCGCGGATGGAGACCAAGATGGTGACCAAGACGGTGACCAAGACGGTGAACAAGAAGGTAACCCCGTTGATGGCCACCTGAATCAACCAGCTGAAGGAGGTCAACGGGAGGAGGACCCCCTAGTTGATGACTTATCGGTCGGTCACCGCTGTCGACCAAGAGGGTCGCGCGGTTCACACAACGCACGCCGATTGCATCTCAGTCCAGAACTTGAAGTGGATGGCGTCAAGGTCTACCACACTCCTCAGAATAACATCACAAGGGCCAAAACTTTGCTCAACACTCTAATGGTCGATGCGAATTATCAGACCCCTGCAATGCAGAAGGCGGTGGCTATGCTTAAGGCTGCTGTAGCTCAAGAGGCCGCAAAATCTCAGTCGATTATAAGCTCTAGTCATGTATCTTCGCGAGGTCAGCATAGGCGTGAAGATCTGAGAAATTCCCTCAGCCTCCGTGATGAACGAGATACCATCAACTCTCACTATGAAGAACGCACTCGGGATAACCGAAGCTATGAGGAAGAACGCCGTGATTGGAGAATGGATGACCGACGGGACAATCGACGAGAGGACCATCAAAATCCTCCTCCAAGGCACAACCATGATAATGATGATAACGACCATCAGCGTCATCGTCATGATGATGATGTTGGTCTTCGACACGGCCGACGTGCAACTCCGTCCCTAGACTGGCATAGGCGGTCGATGACGCCGACCGACGATGAGATCGATGGCATCAAAGCTTACATCCCTAGGCTTCGCCTAGCTCGATGGATAAAAGGATTCAAGCCGGTCCCCATCGAAAAATATGATGGTTAGACCAATCCCTGAGAGTGGCTGTAGCTCTACAACATGATGATTTGGTCGGTTGGAGGTGATTCCTATGTAATGGCTAATTACCTACCGGTCTGCCTGGATCCAGCTGTTCGGATATGGCTCACATCTCTTCCAGAGGAGTCAATCACGTCTTGGGGAGACCTCAACAGGAAGTTAATAGAAAGTTTCCAAGCTACCTGCAATCGACCGGGCAACCACTTCGACCTCACTTGGATCAAGCAGAAGACCGATGAACCCCTTCGTGACTACATCAAGTGATTTTGTGCTAAGAAGATTGAGATCATTGCCGTCTTCGAAGGAGGGATCCATAGCGATGATATGGTTCGTGAGATCGATCGGAGGAGTCATGACCTCAAGCTGACCGCTCAAGAGTGCTTTGAGATTGCTGATAAGTTCGCGTCTGGTGAGTCGGCATTGGATGACATCCAAGGAAAAGTCAAGGAGAAGCAGTCGGACAAGCCCGAGTCCTCCAAGAAGGACAAGAAGAGGAAGCATGATAAAGTGGTTCACACGATGGACCGACCTCAGAAGAACCCTCAAACAAACCAACCGTCCACAGATGAGCTGCTGAGTGGCCCGTGCCTTTGGCACCCAAAGGGAAACCACAAAGCAAAAGATTGCTATCAACTGAAGGGTTTTGTAATGGCTACGCTCAAGGTGGCTAAAGATCCCCCGAGGCGCAATAGCAAAGACAAGACCAATAACGATGGCGACAAGAACGACTCAGGATAGTTCCAGGAGCCCCGCAAGGAAGTCAACTTCATCTTTGGTGGCCCGGATGCCTATGTGTCACACCCCTTAATTTCAAATTTTGGTTTGTGACCCAATTCCACTAAAATTTCAACATTTTTCTTATAATAGATTAAAATTCTATTAGATAATTAGAATTTATTTTAGGCAAATGGGCTATTTTCTAAACTAAATAAATTAATTTAGATTATTATTATTTTGTATGTTGCGTTCATGCCGAATTAGATACAGTAGGTTTTATTGTGTGCAAAATATATTTTAAAAGTCAAATGGTTTTGGTTTGGATAGGAAATAGGGTAGGAAATACAAAAAGGAAAAGAAAAGAACCTTGTGTGGTGCTTTTGGGTTAGTTCCCATCCAACGCAGGCCAATTTCCCTTTTCTCTCTTTGTTCTCTCTATTCAGCCTGCCTGGCCCAGCACAGCAGCATCGGCCCATTTGTGCGCAGCCCAACTCACCAGAGAGCAGCCCAGCCTACCCAACTGACGACTGTTGTCGTGCCTTCTTCTTCCTCCTAATGCACAAGCTCAACCTCCAGAAACCACTGCCACCGACGATGCTTCTCGTCCCCACCCTTCTGGCTTCAAGAACCGGTGCACCGAGCACTCAAACAGACGTGCCACCTTCTCCCATTCCAACTCCACCCGTTTCCCCATCAATTGTGCACCCAGGAGCTTGATTGCCCATCAATTGCGCCTCCGGCCATTAAAGCTCTTATGAAGCCGATCATCTACCTTCCACCTCCTCTCCCGCCTATAAAAGCTGGCCAAGATGCCCCTTGTGAGGTGTCCCGACGCTCCCAGCCTCCTCTCTCTCTGTCTATACTTTGGTGTTGAAGTTGCTCACGTTTTCCCCCTGCTCCAGTCACGCCAAACCTGGCACCGCTATGTTGGCACCGGTGTTCCAGGCAATCCTCTAATCCAAATTTCATGAAATTTCACCGGAAGATGCGCCTGGTATTTCTCTACAACATATCAAGAGCTGACGTCCAATGGAGGCCCGAGGCGACCAGGATCTTGTCCGCTATCGCCCCTGTTTAGTGTTAGTTCATCGCCTGCGCGTGACCTGGTAATCTCGAGCCCTTCTGTGCTCAATTTCAAGCGTTCTAAGCTGCAAACTCATATCCATGTCGTGTTCCCAGGAGCCTTCCCCAAGATATGCCTTCACGACTCCAGGAATGCGTTTGGTCCGCCAACTGTCTTGTGGTGACCTTGCATGTCCCCCGCTGATATCTCCAAATCAGGTGAGCAACAATCTACACAACCTATCTATTTGGTGTTCCACAACATGTACAAGATGCATAATCAAGTTGTAGATTTATTAGTGTACTCTATACACGAGAACGCGCAAGCCAATCAACATGCTATTCTGTTTGGTGCAGCTGCCGACCTGCCCGCCAGCCTCGCATTCGTTCCGATGACCCGTGGACCCTATAAAACCCAGAGCGAGCACCCCTCTGCCACTGCTAATATTTTCTAAGAGTTTCATCCTCGATCCCGTACGGTAACGCCGCCCTGCCTATCATCCTCCACCTCCGGCCATTGCCGTGCCGCCATCGGAAGCTGACGTTGACCGCCCGCACTGCCGCCTCCCACCGTCGTGCTCCGCCCACGTTGCCACCCCGCCATAGGAGCTCAGTGAGATCCACGCCGGTGAGTGAGGACGCCGTCACGAGCCCCAGCGACCCGCCCCGAGATCGTCGACTCGAAGCCGTGCCCGTCGGATCTCCTCGTGCCAAGAATGTGGAGTTGCCAAATGTCGTCGCCGCCACCACGTCGCCACGAACCCCTCCTCAGCCTTCAATCTCCCTGCGCGAAGTAGTAGGTGACGCCCACAGCTCTCCCTCCCCTGTTTAGCAGCTCCCGGCCGAGCTTTGGCCACCGGTGCTCTGTCCCCGGCGAGCCCATGCCGCTGTGCCGCCGCCAATGGCCGCCGGTCCACCATGGACAAGTGGACTGTGGGTCCACAGATCCTTAGACCCAGTCCACGGATTTTTGTAAGATTTTCAGTTTAAAATTAATTCTATTAATTCCTAGTTAATGCTGCACTTCTACACTTAGGCCCTTGAGTTTTAATTCAATTAGATTTCAAACCTAGTATTTCAGCAAAACTTTATATTTAGGCCCCTGAGTTTGTTTTTAATTATTTTTGTATCTGTATTTTTATAGAAAAGCCCTATACCTTTCTGAATTAATATTTTAACCCTGTACCTTCAAACCTTCGTAACTTTTTACTCATAACTCCAATTTAGATGATTCTTGCGCTCACGCGATCGTAGAAATGCGTACTATCTTTTGAGTTTGATTTTAAAGTATTTTATTACTGTTTGATGTACTATTTCTTAGTTTTTTATATGATTATGTGCATGTCATGCCTACGTGATATCAATTAGAGAACGTGTTGTTCCTGGAATCACAAGAGCGTGGATTGAAGACCTCAGTAGCAACATCCATTTCCAGGCAAGTGTCCTTGATGCATCTTGTACCTATTATAATGTTTACTATAGAATTGCATGCTTGTGTCAATTGATTGGGAACCTATTGTTAGGGTTTTCCTAGTATTATTTTATCCCTTTTCCTTGTCGCCTTGAACTAGTTGGTTGGTTGTGGGTAGATAATGCTTAGGTTGCTTCTGGAAGGTTGGGTTGATATAAATATTGATTAATGAACTATATCACTAAATGGATGGAATGATAATTTATGTTGGCAACATGGACTTAGGGATCTATGCAAGCCGAATGGAATAGAAGTGGTGCCGTGGGCACATGGTTGGTGGTGGTAGGCTGGTTGTAGAACCTAGGAACCGGTTCTTAGAGCGGTAACCCAGGACAACAGTGCCATCACAAGGTTGCTATGGAACAGCTTGGCTGATTAATTAGGAGTTCTCCCAGTGTCGGTGCAACATTTTGGTGGAGCGGGGAATGGAAGTCAAGAGGACTGTCCTTGTATCCGAATGGCTCAAGAGGGGTCTCCTGGGGTGATGAGCTGCTTGTTGAGGGGCTATCACTTATAGACGGGAGTGGAACCTTAGTGGCTAGCATATACTGGGAGACCCTTTGTAAAAGCCTCGTAGTGATTTCCTGACCGCACACCTAAGGAAGTGTGCTAGTGCTTGGCCTGCATGGCAACATGGAGACTCTAGTCCACCTGGCAACAGGGGACAGAATCACGACTTGTGGATAAAGTGGTACAAACACTGCAGAGTATCAAACTATCATGACAGCCGTGCTCATGGTCAAGAGCGGCCTGGAATCCTCACAAGATTAGTTGGTTATGGGGTGTGGTTTGGAATGTTTGGAATGGTTGGGATGGTTTGGACTTTGATTGGATAGTACCATGTGGGTTGAGGGTTGGGATGATCTCGCCTAGTAATTAGATGCTTAGGAATTAAAAGCTCATGCAATAAACCACATTAAGCCTTCCTTGTCTTTAGCCCCATGTCATCTTTTTTTCCACTTACTGAGTATGGTACGTACTCACCCTTGCTATATACCACATTGCTGCTCAGCTACAAGAGAAGGATGGTACACTATAAAGACGATGGAGGAGTCTAGGCATGCGGTCTTCTGGTCGACTTCCTGTAGGAGCTGAAGGACGCCAACGCTTAGTTTATTCCGCTGCAATGTAATCTTTTTCTTTTGACCTATGTGTCAGCCTTGTAATAATATTATTGATTTAATAAAGATATTGTTCTTTTATCACAATAATTGTCCTGTGTGCGTGAAAACTTGATCCTGGACACGCATGCAGATGCATTCAGTTTCAGTCATTGGAACCGGGTGTGACAAGTGGTATCAGAGCTATATCGACCGCCGGACGCAAGCCTAGATAGAATGACCAGGTCATAGGTTCTATTTTCAAAACTAGTATTTGGAAAACTTTTGTCTCTACAAAGAAATAAAACTCTTCTATCCTTTGTTCTTATTTTCTCTTTACTTGTCTATTCTCAAATGTTTGACAAAATGCTATTTCTATTATTTCTTTTCCCTTTCAAAATATTAGTTTGGTCGACTAGAACTATCCTGATCAAATGGATGACATTGAAGATTTTACAAGACTCAATGTGAAGCGGAAGATTGGACAGTCAAACTTGAAGACTCTTCACAACACCATGGACATTGGCCAGCACTCCGCATCAAACCTGAAGAAGGATTACGAATAATCATGATTTAGGACCCTTCCCACCTTAGGATAATAATCGCTAGATAGAACGACGTTGCTAACTATAAGCTTGTGTTGCTTGTGGTGTGTTATGTTTGAGTTGGATCTTTGATTGAGTGTTGGTGTGCTTGCAAAGCGTTTACCTTTGTTATCACATCATTAGTAATACCTAGGTTTACTTTAGTTGGGGTAACGTCTCCCTCTATTCTTTGCTATCTTACCTTTACTCTAGTCTATACTAGCCTCTTATGACCTAACCAAATCCAAGAGATGTCGAACTCAACCATTATAGACCTCGAATGTAGCACCGACAAGAGGACGCCAAGACCCAAGAAAGTTCACCCTTACCCTTGCTCTAGTCATCAATCATAACTTCATGATCTCCTCATGGAGAAGGGCAACACATGACTGCTAGATTCAAGCGAACAAACCTCAAGGTGACCCCCTGGAAGACTAAGATCAATAGATGTACTAAAAGAAGGACGTCAAGATTTTCGCTAGAGAAGTTGCAAGAGTTAGCACAACCGATCAATCAAGTGAATTGTGTTCAAGATGGAGAATGAAAATTGAACCTATCTCTAACTTTTTCTTGCTAACCACGTAGAATCTCGGGGCGAGATTCCTGTTAAGAGGGGTAGTATTGTCACACCCCAAAATTTCAAATTTTGGTTTGTGACCCAATTCCACTAAAATTTCAACATTTTTGTTAAAATAGATTAAAATTTTATTAGATAATTAGAATTTATTTTAGGCAAACGAACTGTTTTCTAAACTAAATAAATTAATTTAGATTATTATTATTTTGTATGTTGCATTTATGCTGAATTAGATACACTAGGTTTTATTGTGTACAAAATATATTTTAAAAGTCAAATTTGATTTTGGTTTGGATAGAAATAGGGTAGGAAATACAAAAAGGAAAAGAAAAGAACCTTGTGTGGTGCTTTTGGGATAGTTCCCATCCAACACAGGCCAATTTCCCTTTTCTCTCTTCGTTCTCTCTATTCAGCCTGCCTAGCCCAGCACAGCAGCATCGGCCCATTTGTGCGCAGCCCAACTCACCAGAGAGCAGCCCAGCCTACCCAACTGACGACTGTTGTCGTGCCTTCTTCTTCCTCCTGATGCACAAGCTCAACCTCCAGAAACCACTGCCACCGACGATGCTTCTCATCCCCACCCTTCTGGCTTCAAGAACCGGTGCACCGAGCACTCAAACGGACGCGCCACCTTCTCCCCTTCCAACTCCACCCGTTTCCCCATCAATTGCACACCCAGGAGCTTGATTGCCCATCAAGGGCGCCTCCATCCATTAAAGCTCTTGTGAAGCCAATCCTCTACCTTCCACCTCCTCTCCTGCCTATAAAAGCTGGCCAAGATGCCCCTTGTGAGGTGTACCGACGCTCCCAGCCTCCTCTCTCTCTGTCTAGACTTTGGTGTTCAAGTTGCTCATGTTTTCCCCCTGCTCCAGTCACGCCAAACTTGGCACCACTATGTTGGCACCGGCGTTCCAGGCAATCCTCTAATCCAAATTTCATGAAACTTCACCGGAAGATGCGCCTGGTATTTCTCTACAACATATCAAGAGCTGACGTCCAATGGAGGCCAGAGGCGACCAGGATCTTGTCCGCTATCGCCCCTGTTCAGTGTTAGTTCATCGCCTGCGTGTGACATGGTAATCTCGAGCCCTTCTGTGCTCAATTTCAAGCGTTCTAAGCTGCAAACTCATATCCATGTCGTGTTCCAGGAAGACCTCTTCGTGTTCCCAGGAGCCCTCGCCGAGATATGCCATCACGACTCCAGGAACGCGTTTGGGCCGCAAACTGTCTTGTCGTGACCTTGCCTGCTTCCCCTGCTGCGATCTTCAAATCAGGTGAGCAACAATCTGCACCACCTTATCTATTTCTTGTTCCACAACATGTACAAGACGCATAATCAAGTTGTAGATTTATTAGTGTACTTAATACACGAGAACGCGCAAGCCAATCAACATGCTATTCTGTTTAGTGCAGCTACTGACCTGCCTGCCAGCCTCGCATTCGTTCCGATGACCCGTGGCCCCTATAAAACCCAGAGCGAGCACCCCTCCACCACCGCTAATATTTCCTAAGAGTTTCATCCTCGATCCCGTACAGAAGCGCCGCCCTGCCCGTCATCCTCGACCTCCGGCCATTGCCGCGTCAGCTTGCCTCCCGTCGTCGCGCTCTGCCCACGCCGCCTCCCCGCCATAGGAGGTCGGTGAGATCCACACCGGTGAGCGAGGATGCTGTCATGAGCCCCAACGACCCGCCCTGAGGTCGTCGACTCGAAGCCGTGCCCGCCGGATCTCCTCGTCCCAAGAATGAAGCCCCGAGCCGCCTCCCTAGAGCTGCCGAATATCGTCGCCGCCTCCACGTTGCCACAAACCCCTCCTCAGCCTTCAATCTCCCTGCGCAAAGTAGTAGGTGACGCCCACAGCTCTCCCTCCCCCGTTTAGCAGCTCCCGGTCGAGCTCCGGCCACCGGTGCTCCGTCCCCGGCGAGCCCATGCCGTTGTGCCGCCGCCAATGGCCGTCGGTCCACCATGGACCAGTGGACTGTGGGTCCACGGATCCTTAGACCCAGTCCACGGATTTTTGTAAGATTTTTAGTTTAAAATTAATTCTATTAATTCCTGGTTAATGCTGCACTTCTACACTTAGGCCCCTGAGTTTTCATGCAATTAGATTTCAAACCTAGTATTTCAGCAGAACTTTATATTTAGGCCCCTGAGTTTGTTTTTACTTATTTTTGTATCTGTATTTTTATAGAAAAGCCCCTATACCTTTCTGAATTAATATTTTAACCCTGTACCTTCAAACCTTCGTAACTTTTTACTCGTAACTCCGATTTAGATGATTCTTGCGCTCACGCGATTGTAGAAATGCGTACTATCTTTTGAGTTTGATTTTAAAGTATTTTATTATTGTTTGATGTACTATTTCTTAGTTTGTTTATATGATTGTGTGCATGTCGTGCCTACATGATGTCAATGAGAGAACGTGTTGTTCCTGGAATCACAAGAGCGTGGATTGAAGACCTCAGCAGCAACATCCATTTCCAGGCAATTGTCCTTGATGCATCTTGTACCTATTATAATATTTACTGTAAAACTGCATGCTTGTGTCAATTGATTAGGAACCTATTGTTAGGGTTTTCCTAGTATCGTTTATCTCTTTTCCTTGTCGCCTTGAACTAGTTGGTTGGTTGTGGGTAGATAATGCTTAGGTTGCTTGTGGAAGGTTGGGTTGATATAAATATTGATTAATGAACTATATCACTTCATGGGTGGAATGATAATATATGTTAGCAACATGGACTTAGGGATCTATGCAAGCCGGATGGAATGGAAGTGGTGCCATAGGCACATGGTTGGTGGTGGTAGGCTTGTTGTAGATCCTAGGAACCGGTTCGCGGAGTGGTAATCCAGGACAATAGTGCCATCACAAGGTTGCTATGGAATAGCTTGGCTAATTAATTAGGAGTTCTCCCAGTGTCAGTGCAACATTTTGGTGGAGCGGGGAATGGAAGTCAAGAGGACTGTCCTTGTATCCGAATGGCTCAAGAGGGGTCTCCTGGGGTGATGAGCTACTTGTTGAGGGGCTATCACTTATGGACGGGAGTGGAACCGTATTGGCTAGCATGTACTGGGAGACCCTTTGTAAAAGCCTCGTAGTGATCTCCTAGCCGCACACCTAAGGAAGTGTGCTAGTGCTTGGCCGGCATGGCAACACGGAGACTCTAGTCCACCTGGCAACAGGGGACGAAATTATGACTTGTGGATAAAGTGGTACAAACTCTATAGAGTATCAAACTATCATGACAGTCATGCTCACGGTCAAGAGTGGCCTAGAATCCTCACAAGATTAGTTGGTTATGGGGTGTGGTTTGGAATGTTTGGAATGGTTGGGATGGTTGGAGGGTTCGAACTTTGATTGGATAGTACCATGTGGGTTGAGGGTTGGGATGATCTCACCTAGTAATTAGGATGCTTAGGAATTAAAAGCTCATGCAATAAACCACATTAAGTCTTCCTTGTCTTTTGCCCCATGTCATCTTTTCCCCCACTTGCTGAGTACGATATGTACTCACCCTTGCTATATACCACATTGCTGCTCAGCTACAAGAGAAGGATGGTACACTATGAAGACGATGGAGGAGACTAGGCATGCGGTCTTCTGGTCGACTTCCTATGGGAGCTGAAGGACGCCAACACTTAGTTTATTCCGCTGTAATGTAATCTTTTTCTTTTGACCTATGGGTCACCCTTGTAATAATATTATTGATTTAATAAAGATATTGTTCTTTTATCACAATAATTATCCTGTGTGTGTAAAAACTTGATCCTGGGCACGCATACAGATGTATTCGGTTTCGATCGTTGGAACCGGGTGTGACACTATGTGTCCAAGCGCAAGCAGAAGCTGGAACTTCGGGAGATCAACTCGGTGGAACTGGCTGCGCCTCAATTCATGAGGTAGTCTTTGATGCCAATTACCTTCGATCGATCAGATAATCCCAAGCATATCCCGAAGCCGGGTCGATACCCGCTGGTGCTTGCTGCTACGATGAAAGAGGTAAAGTTCAACAAAGTACTCATTGATAGAGGAAGCAGTTTGGACTTAATCTTCACCAAGACTCTCAAAGAGCTCGGTCTATCAATCAATAATCTTCAACCGAGTTCTTCACCTTTCTATGGGATTGTATCTGGCAAGAGTTCAGTTCCTATTGAACAGATCAGTCTGCCAGTCACCTTCGAGACCCATGAGAACTTCAGGACTGAGCGCATTCTCTTCCAGGTGGCGGATTTTGACTTGGCATATCATGCTATCATCGGTCGACCGACGATGGCTAAATTTATGGATGTTCCGCATTATTCGTATCTCACCCTCAAGATGCCAGGCCTGAACGGAATAATCTCCCTCCACTCTGATCTTTGGAATTGGAAGATAAAGAAAAAATTCATTTAAATTGAAACCCGATGTTTTCTAAAACTTGCAGAATTTCTATAGGCCACATCTTACCTCTGTTTGAGCTAAAATTTTCTATGAGTGCTCTGTCATTGCCACTGAGTTGGAGAAAAGTATCAAAAAAAATAAAATATAAAAAAGAAAATTAAGATTTCTACTAGTGCTCCATCTAGGTCCCTGAAATTTGGAGATTTGATTATTTTACACATAGCCCCCTATTGTGCTCTATTCTCCTTTTATACTTGTTTCTGCCATTGCTATTACTACTGTTCTAGGACATAGTTAAACTAATAATTAAGAACAAGTTACTTAGGATACTTATTCAGTTTTACTATCTGTTCTTGATTTATGTGCCACTCACATATATATACTTGGCTTTACTAGCTCTATATATTTCTTCTGAACAACACACTGGTTATTTTGTGACCCTTACAATCATGGAACACACCTTCCTAGTATCTTTGCTTTGCTTTTCAGAATTTTATAAAAGGTTTGTAAGAAGCTTCCTTTTACTATGTTAAGATAGTAGTTTTGTAGGAATTTTATAATATCTCAAGTATTTTAAAATTAATTATCCATATAACATTGTGGACCTTTGTTTATGATAATAGTCATCTTTTTGTTAGGCGAGAAACGATATATGGCATCAGATGGAATGGAATCGAATCCCTTTGTTAGGCATAAACTGGTGTGCCGTGCCGATAGGGGACGGACGGGTGTCACCGCACGACGCCTCACAACCACCACCACCACCACCCTCAACCGCCTGCAACTGCAACACAGCCCAAAAAAACGAGAAAAAAAAAGTGATCGCCCGAAACAACCGGCAGTGCCACTCCCTTCTTGGCCATCCTCTCGCCCCTCCCTTCCCCGGCCGCGCTCCCCACCCCGTCGTCTTCCTCCGCCTCCAACCCACCCAGATCGGACGGGACTTGGGATCGATCTCTCCTCTCATCGGTAAGGAAGCACCTGCCTGGCCTACTAGGATGCGTGCTCCGTTTTTTATCCTTGTTTCGATGCTGCGCGCGCTCAAATCGAAATGTCTCCTTCCTAGATTGTCGTGGATTTAGTTGCCGTTCGGTCGAGCGATGGTACCAGATTGTTTTCTTAGAAATTTGGGCAGCAATTCAGTCCCTGCGGTGCTCGCAGTGCAATTCAACCGTCAGTGTTTTGTATGGCCGGGACTGCTAGAGAAGTTTCTTTTGAAGTGGATACCTCAAGACCAAAAATGGCCCGTAATAATCCAGCTTCCGCGATATAGGAGGGGTTTTCTGCCGTGCAGTTGAGCCCGTGCACTGCGCCGCCTCCTTGCGGTCGAATTCTAGACCAATGCTTAGGGCTCTCAGCAAGTTCGGGGTCTGGGATCATTCCGATAATTTTGTAATTCTCTTTCAGTTCTCCATTTTGGTATTTTTTCTACTTTTTTCGCCATTTGCCTTTTGGGGATCTGACTGAAGGCATGGATTTCATGAGCGTCATTTTTTCCCAATTACAAATATGCCTGTGAAACTGACTGGTGGGCTATGTATTTTATTACGTCACAATGCACACTCAATAGACATGCTCTCTTGATTACCTACCTGAACAAAGTGGAGTGTATTATTAGTTTCAAAATAAGTGTTTCTTGACATTTGAAACATGCAACCTGTTGATCCTACAATTGAACGAAAATACTGAAATCATGAAAAGCTTTGCCATGCCATCTGTGGGAATTCTGCTTCCACAATTTGTTTTTTGTTTTCCCTCAAAAAACGTAGGAGAGTTGTGCTTCAATGTTTACTTGTCTTTTACTATCTCAGCATGAAACCTTTACTCCTCAAATTCATATTCTCTTATTCAACTTTTTGCAGGCTTCTACAATGGATAAGCTCAATGGTTCTGCACGCCTTATGATTGTTTCGGATCTTGACCACACAATGGTGTGTCTCTTTTCAAACTCCCATCCTGAATTTACTGAGGGTTTCTATATATCATTTTAATGTCGATCTTCTTGGACATCTGCAGGTCGATCATCATGACGAGGAGAACCTGTCCTTGCTAAGGTTTGGTGCCCTGTGGGAGTCTGTTTATTGTCAGGATTCTCTACTTGTCTTTTCTACAGGACGATCACCAACCCTGTACAAGGAGTTGAGGAAAGAGAAGCCTATGCTGACACCAGACATCACTATCATGTCTGTGGGCACTGAGATAACTTATGGGGAGGATATGGTTCCTGATGAAGGCTGGGAAGAATATCTGAATAATAAGTGGGACAGGAAGATTGTTGTTGAGGAAACAGCGAGCTTTGCTGAACTGAAGCTTCAGGTATGTTTGCTGCGTGCATGACTGTTTTATACGTATTCAAATTGGAAGTGAACTAATACCACTTTCTTTTGTACATATGCATGGATACAGCCAGAGACAGAACAACGTCCGCACAAGGTCAGCTTTTTAGTTGACAAAAGTAATGCTCGGGAAGTGATAAAGTCTCTTTCTGAGAAGTTAGAGAAACGTGGGGTGAGGCAGCATCTCAGTTTCCATTCAATTTTGGTAGATTTTCTTATATTCATGTTTTTATTCGATATTCTGATTGGCTTCTTTATTTCTTGTCAACAGGTAGATGCGAAAATAATATACAGTGGTGGCCAGGACCTCGATGTCCTAGCTCAAGGAGCTGGAAAGGGTCAGGCACTTGCATATTTGCTAAAGAAGTTAAACTCTTGTGGAAAACCACCCAACAATACACTTGTTTGTGGTGACTCTGGCAATGATGCAGAGTTATTCAGCATTCCTGGTGTGCACGGTGTCATGGTAAGTATACAATATACTGCATGAATCATCTAGCAAAGTTCACACTTGAATTATTGAACTTAGAAGTTTTACATTGTTTAGGTCAGCAATGCCCAAGAGGAACTACTTCAGTGGCATGCAGACAATGCAAAGGATAATCCTAAGATCATTCTTGCTACCGAGAGGTGTGCAGCTGGTATCATACAAGCTATTGGACACTTCAAGCTTGGACCTAGTGTTTCTCCTAGAGACGAGGAGTTCCCTTATCCGAAGGATTCCTCTCTCAAGCCTACTGATGCTGCTGTAAAGTTCTATGTCCTTTATGAGAAGTGGCGCAGGGCTGAGGTTTCAAAATCTGATTTAGTGGTTCAATACTTCAAAAACATAACTGTAAATACATACCTTCCCAGTTTGATTTCCTATATTTTCTAACCTTTTCCATTACCATTTTTAAGTTTTCTCCTGTCAGTTCAGACATGTCTTTTAGCTAATATATTCTGTAGCATAGTTCTTCCATTTTCATTTATTGTATCTTCAACATCCAAGAACTTACAGTGATCATTGGATATGCGTAAATATTATTCTGTTGACCTTTAAACTAGTTCTTTCTTATTTATTGTGTTATCCAGCACCCAAATGGAGTTCTAATTCATCCTTCTGGGCTTGAATGTTCGCTCCATGCATCCATTGATGCATTGAGATCATGTTATGGTGACAAACAAGGGAAGAAATACCGAGCATGGGTGGACAGGCTTGTTATCATACAGACTGGTTCAGATAGTTGGGTGGTGAGATTTGACTTATGGGAATCAGAAGGTGAGTATTAATAAATACGAAGAATTAACAAATTAGTTAATTATTCTACTGTACTTCAAGTCACAATCTTTCCCATCTTCTTTGTTCTGTCAGAAGTTTGCTTTGTACTACATCATGTTGTCTGCATTGTTTGTAGTTTATTTATTTTACTGACCATTTTGCAAGTGAATCTCTTTATTTGATATGTAAAGTTGTATAAGGTATATAATTGTTTATAAAAATTATAAATATTAATGAAATATGTAACAGATGTTTCAAATTTTCATTCAATGATCATATGTTTATGTGTTATGCAATATCAAGGGTTTCAAAAACTGGTAACTGGTTTGGTTCTGAACCGGTGGAAAACCGGCCGGTTAACTGGGAAAGTCGATGGTTAACCGTTTTGCTACTGGGTGTAGCTTTGGTTTTCCAGGTTAACTGGTCAATCGGTAAAACCGGTCCAGACCGATTTCCCTGTTAACTGGGTTAACCGGCCGGTTTCTACCAGTATGGTTCATATAGTAGGATTACGTACAAATCTAACTATAAAGTGCAGAGTGATGTTTGTCTTTTTTGTTTTGTACTATGCAGTCCAAGTAATTTTGCATGGAGTTCTAATCTGATAGGTCCATAAATTACATTTTCAACAGCACCCTCTGGTTGGAGGCATACATTGATTATTCATAAACCATATAGTCTAGAACGGAGATAATCAATTTAGTGCATTAGCTAATTTAATTACTATAGTTATTTTAAAGAAAGTGTTACTTAATAATTAGGCTGTTTCTAATATTGAACAATAGTTCCTCATATGTCCTCTGTTTTGAAGTTCACTGTTGTATCACTGACAAATAGTTCTAGACCACACGAGTTAGACAGTGAATGACATACTGACATACATGGGATGAACGACATTTAGTGACAAATTCCACAGCATGTTTATACTTTATAAGTATACCGTTTCATTGAAACTGGACTATTTTCTATTTGTTTTCTCTGCATAAAGAGTAGGATGAGTAAATGGAATATAGCTTCAAGTTGTAAAATATACAAGCTTGGAATTTAAATATTGAGCTACATGTCTCACGGCATTTTTAAGTCCAAAGATCACTGCAACTAGGATCTGGATCTGGATGTGTTGGGGTGTTGGGGAAGGCAGATGAGGCTGCCCAGTCCAAAATAAGTCATCAGTGATCACAAGTACCATTTTTTTTTTAAAAAAAGAAGGAAATATCAAAAACTGAGCTGCCAGGTCTTGGTTTCTACTGGAGTCCATGCGTGTCGTCATTGAAAATTATCTATATAATCTTATGGTTTTGTTCATCTGCATTGTCGACAATGTGATGTTTCAACTGTTTGTTTCTTTATGGTTACTCCTGCGTAACACTAGTTTCCTTTATCTTTCCCTTGTCTATAAACCTAGCGTCCTTGATATTTCTTCTCCATGTTATTCTGTAATTTCATTCTCTTGTTTTTTGGCATTTTATTTTCACATGACGGTTGCGTTGGCTGCATTTTCAGGTGATGTGCGTGTCTGCACTATGTCAAGTCTTGCGTTGAATCTGAAGGTAAATCAGCTTTCTTTTCATGAGATATTTTTCTGCACATGTTTATTTTACTACAGATGCACTCACAAAAAAAAAACCCAACAATCAGCAGTGGCTGACCCATATGTTCCTTTTGTTTCTCTTATGCCAGCCTGAAACCCCCGAGGGCTTCGTGCTAACACACATCCACAAGACATGGCTCAATGGATACTCTTCAGGTGTCGAGCAGGCATCTAAGCTGTAGACTGATAAACTGCTTCCCAAAATGCACGTGAACAGGATTTCTTATAATAATGTCCCTACTCGCCTGCAAAAGTCTTATTTTCACGTTTATAAAATGTTTAACTTCTGAAATCACACTGGACGATGTCAAGCGAGAATTTGTTGCCTTCTTATTTGAGAGTTTCTTCTCTTTACTGATGAGAAGTGATTCATGTCTGTATATACTAGTTCTATGAATAATTCAATGATACTACAACAATCTTTGTTGTACCTCATTATGTTATGGTTAGTGTAGTGTTACCATCGTGATACAGGTAAATGGCCGGTCGGCAAGCGTACGACCTTGCCGAAATGAGTGCACGTTAACGTGGGTCTGACCTCTGGGACCGCACTCTGCAGTCACTGAAATGTAGCTAGTGCAGGTGCTCAGATCTTTCAAGGCTTGGACGTGAATCCGGAGCGCAAGAGAGAGCAGCGCGAGTTGTTGGCTGTCTCCACGGAACCAAATCCTCTACAGTTGTACATTAACATTAAGAAAGGCTGATATATGGGCCAGTTAATCTACGGGTTCATATGTTAGTCATTATTAATGCTAATACACAATTGTAGAGCCATTATTAATGCTAATGCACAATTGTAGAGGATCTACTTGTCTTCACGTAGGATCCAAATACTTCGAGTTTCTACTACTATCCCTACATGTTGTAGAAACTACTCTGCATAGTGAAAGTTAAGCGATGAGATCGGTTTCAAACTAATATAATATATTTCCTCCATTCTAAAATTATTATCATTATTAATCTTTTTCACTATCTTTAACCATTCATCTTATTCAAAATATTTTAAAAATTATCGTAAATCTTTTTATGATTAGTTTTATTACTAGAGAAATTTAAAATATAATTAATAATTATATATATATATAAAATAATATTTTAAATAAGATAAATAGTTAAAGTTGACTAAAATATTAACGGTGATAACAATTTAAGAACGGAGTGAGTATGGAGCACCTTTGCTCAGCATGATGAGTGCGCGCGTATGTGATCATAAAAGTCATGCGCGAGTCATGATGGATTCATGCTAAATGCATGTATCAGCTAATGAAAGCCGTGTTGCAAGAGATTTGGTTGGTCAAACAGCCACTTGCAGCTTACGCTTTCTTTGTTTTAGAGTCTTTTAAAGTAAAAAAGCTTTTTGCTCTTTAAAGTCGTCGCTGCTTAGCTTAGAATCTTGATTATGGGCAAAAGTATACCTGCGTGTTTTGACAGCCGCCTACTATATGGTCCATTTTGTAGGCGGAACATTTTGTAGCTAAATAAACCTTTTTTTTTATTTATAGATGGTCCATATGTGGACTTTCGAGCATAAAAGCCAACTTGCTACCTACTATTGCATGCTGCTCGGTTCAGTTGTGTGAACAAAGATTTTGGGTTACAATAGCAAAAAGGTACTGTAATGGCGGTTGGAAAGATACTGTAGCAGCGGTCGTCACCCTGCTGCTACGCAAACATGACTACAAATATACGTTTATAACGGCGGGTGGTCTGACGCCGAAACCAACCGCCGCTACAACCACTTTATAGCGGCGATTGAAGATGTTAACCGTCGCTACTACACGAACACAGTAGCGGGTTGGCAACTTCAACCACCGTTATTTTACTCTAGAAGTATCATCAACCGCCGCTACTTGTTATTTTCGAAAAATATAAAATTCAGTATATATACAAACATCACAAAATTTACAATATGTCATTATAGGATTTTATAACACATCATCACAGAATATATACAATACCTCAAAATATTCATGCATTACAAAATATCTTAGATGAATCCTAATACAGAGTCATCATCTTTCTTTGACATATTGGGCTCATATGATGCTCTTGAATCAACCCACTCACAAAGGAACCTATGTTCTATTGCTATTTCACCGTTTGAATCAAACAATATCCCTTCTGGACTAATCACCTCTCTTAAAAGAAAACGACAAAGAAAATCTACAACTAGATACATGAAATTTGTAGTGAAATGAACGTGTTCTTGAGGAATCATACATTTTCTGATCTCGTCGTTCTTCTTCATCTTTGCTTTCCATGATGCCCTTTTCTTTATGGATCTGTGTCACATGAATAGAGTATGTTAACATGAAATCTTAAAAATTCACTGTTCGAGTAAAGTAAAATAGACATAAACAAAATCAACTTATCTCTTTATCAAACTCTTCAACGATATGTTCCAGGTAAGCTGACGAACTAGACGGGAATACACACGTGTAGTAGTCACAATACACACTTTCTCTTACTTGCTTATAGCACTATGTAGTAGAAAACACAAGTCAGTTACACTTTATATGATGGATACTACAATACATACATATATGCGATACTTATAAATCTTACCCAAAACTTATGATGGAAGTATATCTTATTTTTCGTCTTGGATGACATTTCCCTCCCGTTTTGACATATTTCTCGTAAGCACTAAACGATCGAGAAAAATGTATCATTAGATGATATTAATATTATCAAATCATATGCACATAGACTCAATTGTTACACATATCTATGAGTTTCACAATATCACTGTACAACTTCTTGTCGTAGTCTAGACTATCCTGCACCAGAAGGTACCTATTTATAGGGATTATCATAAAACAGATTCAATTATCACTACAACAATGTTGACAACAAGTTACTTACGATTGGATTTAACTTTAACATATGATATATGACGAAGGCAATAGTGGTCCAACTTACTTGAAGTTGTAGGGGGCCAAGATGCATTTTCTATCTTGCCACTTGAGGTAACACTCGCATAAATAATTTATAACCCGAGTCCTTGCTTCATTTGTCAGGACCGCCTTCATTGCAGCTATCTCTGCTGGTGTCTTATCCGGGTAGTTATCCGGATTTACCGTTGGGTTTATCGTGCTTTGCTTGATGCGGCTCAGGTTGACGTAGGCCACCTTCCAATCTTTTCTATCGATCCTCTTTTTTTGGAAAAAAGAGTTCATACTATAAAAAAAGATATAATATATACTGAATTGTACTCAAAATATGAAGTAGATCGAATGTGAAACTTACATGCACCACAAGGTGATGAAGGTGACGTCCATCTTGCCTAGACGAAATATTTCATGGATATCATCCCAAAATAGGCCTATTGTCCGCCACGACGAGAAGACTTTGACACCTAATGTTAGATATGATGACTAGTTTAGAAAACAAGGAGTATACACCTTTCATCATTGAGCATAGAGACAAGGAAAACAAAAAAAAATAATAGAAAAAAAATCAAAATTTGCTCTCAGTGCGGGTTGCCGAATCAACGGTCATTCAACACTCTAAGATCCTTGACTTGTACAACAATATATATCCAATATCCTATGATATGGTCCATGTCACCACACTAGACTCACTTAGCCCGCTTTCATCATTGATCATCTATCACCTATGTAGAATAGATTAGTAGTACAGAGAGACAAGAAGAAGAATAAAAAAGTTAAAATTGAGCATGGGTCGATTGCCTATGTAGAATAGATAAGTAGTATAGAGAGACAAGGAAAAGAATAGAAAAGTTAAAATTTGCTCTCAGTACGGGTTGCCGAATCAACGGTCTTCCAACGCTCTAAGATCTTTGACCTGTTCAACAGCATATATCCAATATCCTAGTATATGGTCCATGTCACCACACTAGCCTCACTTAGACCGCTTTCATCATTGAGCATGGGTCAATCAACTATATGTACAATTCGTTCATAGGAACATCGCATAGGTATCATAAGAAAATATATTATAGGCCACAAATAATATGGCATATATATGACCACAAGTAAATATATACAAGCGTCAAGCATATGGTAGCAAAATAAATATATGGCAGAAAAATAATTATATGGCAGCAACTATATCCAACAGCAAGCAACTATGTACTACAAGCATATACTACAAGTAAAAACATCACTACAAGCATATACTTCATGACCACAAAAAAAACATCACTAGGAATTAACAGACAAGATGAAATTTGGCTAACCAATAGAAAGTGAGATAATAGTACAACAATAGCAATTCTCATGCACTAGCCAAAATAGCATTGCATGGATATCAACATGAAGTAATGTCTAAGTAGTCAGGCTAACATGGATATCAACATGAAATATAAGCATCTATAGTACGGTACCAAGTATGAGTATAAGTATGGCACCAAGTAAACTACAAGTTTGGCCACAAGAAAAAATATACCACAAAAAAATGACAGCAAGTAACCATAGTGAGCAAGTTGTCACAGATATGCAAATTTGAGGCAAATTTGACACCAACACCATTTTTATTTGAGGCCAATTTGACATGATATGTAAACTACATTCCTTTAATTTCATTCTGTTGTCACATAAATTAAACTGTGTAACGTAACAAAAAAAAAGTGATGATTGATCTGAGTAAACTGAAAATGACATGTCTTATTTTTATTACATTAACCTAGTATACTTGTGCAAACAGATTGGATTGCAAGTTCTTAATTTAATAACCTTGTATTATAAGAATTGCTTGCAGTTATTCATTTTTGCAGACTGCTGGTCACTATTAAGGGACTTGCCAACTGCAAGTAGTTTATATTACTAATGAATATGCTTTTGGTATAAATATGCTCAAAAGCATTTGAGCATTACATAAAAGGCATATGTTTCATGATGCTGGTATAAACAATGTAGGAGATAAAAAATAGGAAAAGAAGAGCTGTTGTGTTGATATTGGATAGTAACATGTGCAAGCAAAGCTGTCACAAAGGAGTTTATATTGTAGAGATAAAGGGCCATCTTAACATGACCAAATACAGATTATAACAAAGCTGTTATTGCAATAATTTGTTCTCATGACATGATTTTTTTTATAATGTCAGAGTATAGTGCAGTGGTTTGATTACAGGTGGAGTCCAGAGTTGCTATGAGCATCAAATCACTAAAATAAAATCAAATATGATCGGGGAGCTACTTGCATATATATCAAGTACTAATAAACAATCGAGTGCTTTAGCTGTCATGGCACTCGACAAAGCTTCAAAACTTTGTTGAGTTCAACTTTGCCGAGTATCATGGTCATGGAACTCAGTAAAACTCAAAATCTTTGTCGAGTATCATGGTCAATGAACTCGGGAAATTGACAATCTAGCCCTCATTTTTATTGCTCGGTCTGTTAACCAACAAACATCATAGACAATTCATATACATGACAATAAGTATCACTGACAATTCATTTGGATGACAATATATAAGAATCACATGCAGTTTATATAGAATCCACAAATCACTAAAGGGATAGGAACAGAATGGGATAGAGTGAAAAATTTTGGTCGTGAGACCCATCATTCTACTATTTTAATTTATGTTCAACAGCACATCAGAGAGAGGGGTAGAGGGAGGGGGAGAGGAGAACGGGTGCACCTGGACGGAGCTCATCGGACAAGCGAGAGGAGGGGGCCCACGCGGCGGTTGAAAACACTGAGGACGAGGAGGGCACGATGGTGGCAGAGTCGAAGCCGAGTAGGGAGGAGGTGCGGGAGCTTGTACCTTGGACACGTCGAGGAGGGGGAGGAGACCCGTTCGTGCGTCGGTGACGAGGGGGAGGCCTGCACAGCGATGTTCAGTGAGATCGAGGAGGGGGAGAGGGCCGGAGGCCCGCGTGGTGATGGTTGACGAGCTCGAGGAGGGGGAGGGGGCCCGTGAGCATGTTGTCGATGAGGGGGGAGACAGTGGCCCGATGTGATGGCGCTCAGGGAGGGAGGAGCCCGCGGCGGCGCTCTGTGATGGAGGCGGGAGCCCGCAGCAGCGCTCGGGGAGGTGGAGGGTCGTCGACGAGCAGAGGAGGAGGAGACCGCAACAGGAGGCAGAGGGAGATGGAGGTGGCGGTAGAGTTGAGCAGCCTAACGACGTCGTGAATAGCGTTGGGGAGTTAGGGTTTAGGACCCGCCGTGCCCACTGTTATATACGGGTGGCATCTATAGCGGCGACTCAATACACCAACCGCCGCTAAAAAGGAGTAGCGGCGGTTGGATTTGTAAGCCACCGCTACAAAGTTGCCATTTTTTTTAAAAAAAATGTATTATTCATTTTCAAAAAATGAACTAGAGCCTTGTTCTTTTGTAAAAAAATCTTAGAAGTAAACAAAATTTTGTTCTGGGCCTAGATTTTTAAAGAAACACCCCTACACTTTTTAAAAATTATATTTTCAGTCCTCTTAATTTTTTTGGCCCCTATATACTATTCATTATTACAAAAATGTCCCTAGAAACTTTGTACAGTTACATATAAGCCCCTACATCTTAAAGAGATCATATTTTCTCAACTGTAAGTCTGTTTCAAGCCATTTTTGCACTCGTGCTCTATTCATACTTACAAAAAGGTCCCTTGAAACTTTGTACAATTACATCTAAGCCCCTACATCTTAAAGAAATCATATTTTCTTAATCGTAAGTCTGTTTCAAGCCATTCTTGCACTCATGCGTTTGTTAGGACATGTACTATTATTTGATCGCATCTTAAATTTTTTGTCTCCTCTTACTGTTTCAATAAAATCTTTCTATTTAAATAAGTTAAACAATCTTTATATTCAAATAAGCATAACTTACATAGAATATAATACAAGATTCGCCTAATAAACAATAATACATGGTTCAAAAATAAAATTACATGATGCTTGAATTAGCCTTGAACGACTTTACCTTGGCAATGATCGGTGTGCACGTAGGGCATTCCAATGGCAAAGGATAGTCTTGCTTCTAAGACTTTAAATTTTTTTAGATCAATGAAAAACAACACCTCATCATATTGATTGTAGTCATCTCGATCCTCCACATTCTCTACTCCAACGATTCTTTGTTTACCTGGAACAATAATGTATTTCTTCTCATCCTTTGGATCAAGTACATAAAACACCTGTTCGACGGTCTTGGCAAGTATCCAAGGCTCATCTTTGTTACTAACATTGTTAGGATCAACAATTGTGAAACCATATTCATCCACCTCGATGCCATTAGGGTGCTTCACCCATTTGTATTTACATATAGGAACCTGTAAATTTGCACCATAGTCTAGCTCCCATATTTCCTCAATGTACCCATAATATGAGGTTGCCTGGTCCTCTTTGTCAATGGCTTCTACTCGACCACCGCTGTTTTGATGTCGTATGCCTGAAAGGTAACCACGGTTCTTCTCGGGTAGTTAGCTAACTTTCTCAACATTTTCTCTTCCACAGACTCGCCACTTGGAAGGCCTAGGAAGATAAACCATGATGTGAAAGAGCGCTTGTGCTCATCTATGATCCATTTATCCATCACATCCTTGTTGTTCTGGTAGAGCTCTAACACATGTTTCTCAAAGCATAGTCCCACAATCTGTGTCTGTTGCAATATGCTAAAATATGCTTGGTCCACTTGTTTGAAGTCACGGTCGATGAACGATCTACGTCCTTTCATACCTTGTCTAGATAATCTACCCTCATGACAAGACAGAGGGAGACCAATGGATCTACTACCATCATTAGTGTAATCTAAGCAACATTTGATGATCTCCTCAGTTATGTAGCCCTCGATCGTAGAACCCTCTCGATGTGAATGAGTATGTACATAGAGTTTCAATACATACATGAACCTCTCAAATGGAAACATCTAATGTAGGTAGATAGGGCCCAACGCAGAGATCTGGTAAACAATATGAATCATGAAGTGTTCCATCATAGCGAAAAAGGATGGAGGGAAGACCATCTCAAGTATTTACATTGTTTCCTTGACGTGGGTCCATAGGTCATTTAACTCATCTTCAGTTATCACCTTCTTCGATACCGTGTTAAAGAAGTAAAAAAGGCGAGTTACAACCAACTTTAGCCATGGCGAGTTAACAACTTTGATAGCAATAGGGAGAAACACCGAAAGCATTATGTGGCAATCATGAGTGTTGTACCCACTTATCTTTAACTCTTCCATGTTTACAAGATTCTTGATATTCGATGAGAAACCCGTCGGTACTTTAATCCCATTGAGACACTTACAAAATGTTGTTTTCTCCTCAATCATAAGTGTGTAGGCTGCCGGGGGCAGAAAGTACTTTCCATTTGCTCTTTCTTGCAGATGGAGCTATGGTCTTATTCCCATCACTACAAGATCTCTACGTGCGCTGAGTCCGTCTTTTGTCTTACCAGGTTGGTCGAGTATAAGTCCGCTACTGTCAAATACACCTTTTCCAATATGCATCCAGTCGAATGCATGATTCACTTCCAATTCTTTCCAATATTTGAAATATATGAAGACAATGGATTTCTTCTTAAACGGCTTGAGACCTTTTTCCTTTTTGACTCCCTTCACCGGCTTTCCAAAAACAACACTGATATTTTTAACAAGGTCAAACACGACCCTGCCAGTCCAACATCAAGGTTCTATGTCGTTCTCAACTTTGCCATCAAAGTATTTAGCCATCAGACGATACATGTGTTTTGCTAGTAAGAATCAGCGATTTCGCATATACACTAGCTTCTGGGATGTTGGAAGGTACACATGGGATGTATCATCAACGCATACAAAACATGTCGCCTTTCCTTTGACCTGCCCCGATAGCGCCCTTAGTGCCGGGGAATCACTTACCTTGCAAAAAATAATTGCTCTGAGCGTGAAGTACTATCTTAGATACTCATCCTATATACGGACCCCCTCCAACCATAGTTTCTACAGGTCTTAAAAAAATGGTACTAAGAACACGTCTGTGTCGTTACCAGGTTCTCTGGACCCAGATATAAGAGTGGTCAGTAGTAGGTACTTACGCTTATGGCATAACCATGGTGGAATGTTGTACAATGGTACTATCACTGGCCAAGTGCTATGCGGATTCCTCATTTGACTGAATGAGTTTATCCTGTCTGTAATCAATGCAAACCGTAGGTTCCTTTTCTTATTAGAGAAGTCTCGATGATCCTCATCGAACTCTTTCCATTGTGTTTCATCTGCAGGATGTCTGAGGTTACCGTCACCCTCGCGTGCATGCCATTTCATCATTGCCGCATCCCTAGTGTTGGTGAACAAGCGTCTGATGTGATCGACCACGGGTAAGTATCACATGACTAAGGCAGGAACCTTACTATCATCACTGTCATCGACGATAGAACTTCTTTTCTTCTTTCTCCCTTTAGTTGTATTCTTCACGCCACCATCAACGTCACAATCATTGTTCCTCTTGTAATGACTGCGTTCGCACCTTGGGCCTCTCACAGCGTCCTGATCTCATTTCGATACAATTTGCAATGACTTGGACACGCGTGAATTTTTTGCACGCCCAACCGAAGTGGGAAAATCAGCTTCTTGGCAAGGTATGTTGTCCTTGGCAACAAGTTGGGCTTCGACAGCGCATCGGAAATAAGTTCCAACAAATCCGTGAAACTAGCAGCCGACCAGCCATGCATGGCCTTCAGCTTCATCAGCTCAAATACACTACACAACACGGTGAACAATTTACCACATCCTTTAGATTCATCATATAATAGATCCTTTGATGCCTTCTCTATTCTGTAAAAATTATCAAGCGCTTTAGTTGTACCGGCATTGATCAAAACCTGCGGCTCAATGTGATATAACAATTCCTCAACGTCAAAATCAGCTTCACCAGACGATTCCATCGCATCTACACCAGGCGAATTGACAGCCTCGACTTCAACTTTAATATGCTCATCAAATTCCATATCGACCACACTGTTCTCACCATATTTTGTGTATCTCGTATACCCCTCAACAAAACCCCTCCGTACTAAGTGTGACTTGACTACTTCTATATCATTTCATAACTTTTGATTTTTACAATCAAAACATAGACAATATACATCAGTCGTCCCTTCATGTCGAGCATGTTGTGCGACCCCTTCGATAAATTTGGAGACTTCGCATAAGAATATTGGACCCAGTGGTGCGTCGTACATCCAAGATCTATCCATCGCGAACGACCTTGAACGTGAACAAAAATAATGTTTAAATTAATTAATTAATTATGTATAATAAAAATATTAAACATGCATTATATATATAGTGAAAAATAAATTACATAAAGAGAGAAATATTATGCAAGCTAAAATAAAATAAATATCAAATTATTCTATACATTATTTAATTTTAATTGAAAAATAATAAAAATAAATATCCCTCTTGCCCTCACACTTTCTCTCTCTTCTAGTAACCAAACTAGATCTAGATTTACATTGACATGAAAGATGCTAGATATAGTAATTATTTTAGGTAGTGATAGAAATAGATGATGTATGCCTTCATAAAGTTCAACTACAACCCAATAGAACCATACAAATCAAACGAATTTAGTTAAAATTTAATGAAAACATAACAAACTTGAAATACAAAATTCAACTTGATTTCAAAATAATAGCACAAAAAATATATATGGAATGAGTTCCCCTTACCTCAGGGAGCAAATTTCTGTTAAAAAAACAAACTCAAAACCTTCCCCTCTTGATTTTCATGATTTGCCTAAATTTTCGGACTGTCACTGTTCGAGTGAAACAGAGTAGCTCTCAGAACGTGGTATTTATAACCTGGGCACTTTGTAGCGGTGGTTGGAGTTCTCAACCGCCGCTACTATGCCCGCTATAAACTGAGGCCATTTATAGCGATAGTTGACAACGTCAACCGCCGCTATAGGGGCTCTATAGCGTCGGCTCACACCGCGACAGGCCCCCCTATCCTTTATAGCGGCGGCTCACTTTAGACCGTGCCACTGCAGTCTTTAGGCTACCGCCGCTATAGGCCCGTTTTGTGATAGTGAGTGTTACAAAGATTATAAAATTCTGAGTATGTGGACTTTCGAGTATAAAAGCCAACCTGCTTGCATTGGAGATTGAATAATGTTGCAGTACCACCGTGTATCATCAGTCACATGATCTATTGATCTCGGTGCAGTGTGCGAAAGGTTTTACCCCAAAGAAAAAAAATGAACGAGAGGAAAAACTGAGAAATCATTCTGAGTATATATATTTTAAAAAAGAAAAATCTTACAGAAAATCAACAGAAGAACAATTAGATAAATTGAGCCTCGCGTGCGTTGCTGGTATCCATGAGCAATACAAGCTTCCCAGAAAAGCCTGTCGCCTTCGACGTTCCTGGCCTCATCCTCCGTTGGCAATAGCAGATAGGCGCCTTCGGCACCGGCACTGGCGTTCTCCATGATCCAGCACCCCCAGGACACGAGCCTGCTTGTACCGGGGATGTGGAGCTCTTCCAGCCCGTCATCGTCGCCGCCGCTGCACGACTCGACGTCGCCATCATCCGCGTCGATGATGGTGGCTGCAGCTGCCGCCAGATCGTCGGACTCTGAGTCACCGGAGGCCTCCAGCAGCGAGGCCATGGATGGCTCCGCGCTACGCTGATCCATGACCATGTGACAGCGAGGCTGCGATGGTGGGGAAGGAGATTTTTATATGTGAAGCTGGGCAGTGGGCGCGGGGGCTCAAGAAATGTGTGTGAGGGCGCGGTTGTGGCTGACCGTGTGTGTGTATGGTGGCGTTTCTGGCTCCGGCCACTGCATGCGGGTCAATGACTGCTTTCGATGTCAAGTATGGGGCCGGCTGGCCAATCCCCGTTTCGTTCAGACGCGGCGTTGCCGACTCTTCCCAAGGATCAACGTGAAACATGTTACCATTACTCAAATATACTAATATGATAAATATTGATTTCATTTTCAAAACACTACTATAGTATAGTAGTCGATTGACAATGAGAGAGAGAAAGGGAGAGAGACGGAATAAAGGTTGCTACCCCCGTTCCTTGTAAACAAAATTATAAACGCAGCCGTCCAAGTCGTGCCGAAAGATTTAGTTAGTTCAGTTAAGCGGTTGGTCCATTTCATTTACCCGAGCAATTACTGCACGCATGTTGGTGAGGATGTTGAAGAATTTACAGAAGATGGGAAACGTATTTGCTTGTCTCATGATATATAAATCACTGGAGTCAATTTGGCGGTCAACGGCGAGAGGATTTGGTACAAGTTGGGGACTTGGGGCCGGACTTTTAGGAGACTGGATGAAGTCAAGGGTGATCCATACTGTACAGAGGCAAGAAGCACGGACAGTTTTATGGTTGAGCCTCAAAACCGTGGAAGCTATGAAGATAGCGTGTTGACCAAGTCAAGACGAGTGGGATGCCGGTGCAAGTGACAAGGGGGACCAATGGAGCGGGATCGGGAGAAACTTGCTGGTGGTCAGGATCGTGGGACAAGGTGACACGCGTCAACATTGAAAAGTCACACTTTAAGAAGCGTGCAAGGAGATTTCCCGGTTTGGGCCTCAAAACCGGTGGCAGTGATTGGTGGTGTACGTGACACCATCACGGAGCTTGCATCGAGGCGAAGCAAAAATGTGAAGAGTCCAATGACGTTCAGGTGACGAGAAAAAAGTTGGACACAAAAGACCCTAACGATAGGTCAAATTGTTTTATGTCCTGAGAGCATTTTGGAAAAGAAAAAGGGTAGAAAAGGAGGAGATGGTGGCTGGTGGCTAGTGCCACTCGTGCTCCTCATAGATGGAATTGGGGATTAGGTTTTAGTAGAGAGAAGAGAAAAGAGTGAGCCAAACATTAAAGTAAAAATTCGTGTTCTTGTTAAATAAATGAGGGAGGGAGGGTGGATTCCTCTGAATTTGTAGCCCGAATTCATGCTCTGACTAAATGGAAAAATAGTTTGGGTCGATCTCTAGTGTCCATGTGTTTTTCCTTTCCTATTTTCTCTGTTTTTGCAAGATTCGAGTTCATCTGTGGCTTATGCTTTGTCCTGGCAACGACAAGTCTGTCACAGTAGCAGTTCTCTGGTCCCAGCAGCGGAGATCTGCGATTTTGCTATATACTGGTTACTTGTGTTGATTGTCTAGTCGATTCGTTTGAACTGCAGAGACCTGGTTGTCTTCTTCCTGAAAGTTATGATTTCTAAATCAGTTCTTTTCAGCTTTGCGTCTTGGCTGGTCTGAAGCTCTGCAGCTTCACACGAGCTCATGGTGTGAAGAGGCGAACGACACGGATTGGTCTGCTCCTGCGATATCTGCTTTTCTAAGATTTCTTGTTTGTGCAGGCTCGAAGAGAATAGGGACGAGCTCAACTTTACTCCCTCGGTAAAAGTCTATCTATTTCTTTGGTCTGAAATTAGATCCCCGGTATTGATGCCATGGAATCATTTTCTATCGTGATGCTATCTCAGATTAATATGTGAAGGTGTAGTGTGTCTGTTTGCAGCTGCCTGCTTGTTAGCTTGATTAATCTAAACGTAAACCTGTAGCAGTTTCAGCTTTTTCCTTAGATCCTTTGTCCTGTAGTCTATTTATTTAATAAAATAATGCTAAACTTACATACACAACCTACAGACTAACTACGTAATTGCTAACGTGGGAGGGTCAATGTGGCCGAACAGTCCGTTAACAATTATCCACGTCACCATGTATCATAATAACAAATCAAATTAATAAAAAATATGAATCTCTAATAGATTGATATGTTAATTTTCATCTGTTCATTCAAAGAAAATACAACATCTTTCATGAATATACGAAAATCTTAATCAATATTGTTGAATCGAGTAACGATCTTTTTAGTAGTGTCGGAAGCCGTTCATTTCTAACTGCTTGTCTGCTTGTTATTCCGCTTGTTTTGAGTAATGCTAAACTTACGTAAAGTCTAAAAAAAAACTTTACGTACTGCTGACCTGGATCCCACGTTGACGTAAAAAAGTGACTCAGCCAGCAACCGCGCTCCGGTAATCATGGTGATAACTAAACTTGAATTATATATTTTTACTTATCATTGCTTGTATCCCTAAAAAGCTTGATTTTTTTCTTTGAATAAATCTATACATCTTGAATCAACCAATATATGTGTTTAAATTACTACTTTCGTTACTCCTTGCCAAAAATTGCTAATTAATACTGGTTAAGATTATCATGATCCATTCGACAATACTGATTAAGATTTTCGTATATTCATGAAAGATGTTGTATTTTCTTTGAATGAACAGATGAAAATTAACATATCAATCTGTTAGAGATTCATATTTTTTATTAATTTGATTTGTTATTATGATACATGGTGACCTGGATAATTGTTAACGGACTGTTCGGCCACATTGACCCTCCCACGTTAGCAATTATGTAGTTAGTCTGTAGGTTCTGTACGTAAGTTTAGCATTACTCGCTTCTTTTTACTAGCTTATGTGGATTAGAAATATTAGAGGACAATTGTTAATTAGGCCTTCTCCTATTTTCTTAGTCAACTGTTCAGTAATTTTATTAGCTCCTGCTATATCTTCTTATGGTTTGTCGACTAACCCTTTTCGTAGGAAATTAAGTAGCCATAATTGTTTCTTTTAGTGTGTGTTCTTTTTATCGTTTCCTTTTTGCTTCTGCTAATTTTATAGAACTCCAAACACATTTCAATGGTTAGTAAGTCCGCTGTGACTACGTGATCATGATGTGCTACAACAGAGGTGATTTGAGTTAAAATAGAAAAGATCATCTATTTTGGAAGAAATTTGTTGAGGCGTCTATTCACCCCCCTCTAGTCGCTTTGCTCGGTCCTTCAATTGGTATCAAAGCCGGTTTGATCACTAGTTGACCTTCATCAGCTTTGTGATCCGAAGGTGATATAGAGAAGCGTGCAGTCAAGCTTTGGATGTTTGATGAAAAAGACTTTTCCTACTAAAAGTCACGGACCAAGGCTTATATCTTAAGCCAAGAACATGCAATTTGGGAGATCGTTGAGCAGGAGTATGTTATACCAGAAGACCTTAACACTGCAGATGCAGGTAAGTTAACCAGGTATGAAAACAATTCCAAAGCTGTCAATATTCTGCTCTCTGCTCTTGATAAGAGTGAACATGATCGTGTTGCACATCTTGAAGTTGCTCATGCAATCTGGGATAAGCTTTGCACTTAGCACGAGGGTACCAATCAAGTCAATTCTATGCGTAAGAATTTTTATAATAGACAGTACCAAACCTTTGCACAAAAACCTAGAGAGTCACTAGATAAAACTTTTCATAGGCTTGAGGCAATTGTCTGCAACTTGAGGGCTTGTGACAACCTTGTGTACAATAATAATGATTGAGCTATGTAGCTACTGTACTCACTTGATGAAAATGTTTGGGGGGTTAAAATTGCTGCTCTAGAAGAAACTGCTGACTTCAATATCCTAAACTGTGAGCAACTGTATAGCAAGCTGAAATCTCATGAACTTTCTAGAAAATCTCATTCTAATCTTGCTAATCCTGCTTCTAGCATGACTTTGCTTTTTAGCTCTCAAAAGGGTAGTTACAGTGATGCTTCTTATGGAACTAACCCCTCACTTCACAAGTCTTCCTTTGAGTTTGCTCTGTCTTCTCTTGTTGCAGCTTCCGATGAATAGATAGAGTGCATTTCTGATGAGGAGCTGTCTTTGCTTACAAGGAAGTTTAGGAAGTTCTACAATAACCAGAAGGAGAGAAGAGGAGGTGGTTCAAGAACCTGCTTCGAGTGTGGTGACCCTGGAGACTTCATCGCTGACTGCCCCAAGAAGAAGAAAAAGATCGGGTACCACGACAACAACACTGAAGACTTCAAGAAGAAGAAGAACCACTCCTACAAGCGAAGCAAGAAATCCAAGAAGTTCGCCAAGACCATTGCACGCGCCTACGTTGCCGCCTTGAGCGATGTCGATCTCACATCAAGCGATGGTCTTACAAGCTCTAAGGAGGAGGTTGAGAAGCCACGAGTCAAGAGGAAGGACGACTTCACCGGGCTTTGCTTCATGGCAAAGAATGATCACGACACTGACTCTGGCTCTGACTCTGACACAAGTGAGGTACCTCCCACTCTTGATGAGATCTCTTCTGAACTTGTCCATTTGCGCGATGTTCTTCTCATGCAAGATGATAAGCTTCACAACGCTGTTCGTGAAAGTAGAGAGCTTAAGTCTAAGTTGGAGAGTGCTGAGTATGAAATCACTTCGCTTAGGTCTAAGCTTGCCAAAGATGACATTGTTGAGTGTGAGTCTTGTCAAGTTATGATGAATGATCTTGCACAGAGGGAAAGTAAGCATGCTCAAGTTGCCAGTCAGCTTGAGAGTGCCCTTAAAGAGCTTGATGAATTCAAGGCTATACCAACTCTTTTGGGTGCATGTCAGAAATGCATCAAGCTCACTAATGAGTTGGTAGCTCAAACCCTCAAAGTCAAAGAGCTTGAGTCCAAGCTGCTAAATGATACTCACTCTAAGGTTCTCCCACCACCGTGTGTAGTGTGTGGCTCTCTTAAGAATAAACTTGCAATAACTAGAGAGGAAAACAAGAACCTAGTTCAAGTAAATGGCTACCTGATCTCTCGTCTTCAAAGAGCCCTAGTGAGTGAGGAGAAGATTGAGAGTGACTTGGCAAGAGTCAAATAGAGTGCTAGTAGGTCAACCTACAACTTGGGCTTCGGATTTGAGAGGTGTGACAAAGAGATTGAAAATGTGGGTAAGTTTATGCTTAGCTCTAGCTACAAGGATAAGGAGCAATCCATCAAATCCACTGACACATATTATTCACCTAATCCAAAACTCTCATTCAACCCAAAACAAGATGAGAAATCAAAATCCAAACCTCCTATGCAAGCAAAGCCTAAACATGAGAGTGTCTACATTTGTATGTTCTACGGTCGTAAGGGTCATTTGGATGAGTACCGCTATAGGCGTAAGAGGATTGAGAGGATGCAAGCTAAGTTAACTAGAAATGTGCATCATGATGATTTTCTTGATTTTCAGTCTCACTCTTTTTCTCGTGCCTATCGTGGACACTCACCACAACCTGGATGAAGGCTAGAAGCCTAATCGACCGGTTAGACGACCACCCGACCAATCAGACGGGATCATCTCCCGGCCGATCATCCGACCCGGCCGACCCTGTAAAACACTCCAAGATAAGGCCGTTTTCCATCCCCAAACTAAGGAGGGTAAAAAGTGGAGAAGTAAAGGAGACATCCACATGGCACAACATGGACAAGTGAAAATATGACCCGGAGGGGGTCAACACCCAAAAGGGGCCACCGCCCGGGGTGCCCAGCCCACTCGGCCCATTATGCCAACCAACGCCAAATGGATAAAATGGTCGGGAACTGACCTAACAACCGTCATTCGGACTAAATCTGAGCCATCCGAGGGAAGGCGGTTGGAAACCGACCAAATCTGAGGGCCGCTCGATGCTTCCTGCCAGCCGGCCTGCCATGCCGCCCGGCCAATGCCACTGCCCGGCGGGGGAAATTTTGCCCATCGACTCTCCTCCACCTGGAAGTACCCGCCAAGCCTTCGCCACCTATAAAGAGAGGGGGAATTCGGCAAAAATGAAAGGAGGCAAGCAAGTGAAGCACATTGAAGTCCATTTCCCACTACTTTTCTTACTAGTAGAGTAGGTTAGTTAGTCGAGAGTTAGAGTCTAGTCGGGAGCTTAGCTCGGGATTCTGGAAATCATCTCGGAGTCTTGGCATGAGCTCTCTTGTATCTTCTCTCCTTTTGTGAGACTTATCTTTTATTAAATACAATTATCTTTTCCTTATTTATCTTGTCAAGTATTTATCTTTACTTAGTCAATTTCCTCAAGTTACAATTATCGGGAATGAACTTTGAAGCATAGTTTACCGGATTTCTGGCTAGGATTTAATTAAGTTTAGTTCTCAAATAGAACTTAGACTTGGTTATTCCCTGGTTATTCTTCTGCTAGGCCAACGGAAGAATATCTAGTGAAGGCGTAGGCGCGGTGCCTAAGTTGACACTAGCTGGATTTGCATTTGTCCCCACGGGCTGTGTGGTAGGCGGCAGGTGGTGACAGCCCTGTCCGTCCATTTAGTAATCCACCACGTTCGGGAAGTCTCAAGCAGGGTTGTCTAGCGGTATCGTGCCCACTAGTGCATGAGGTTAGTTACCGACCCTATTAGTGGATCGTTGTCGTGCCCCAAACTAAGCTTATTGGTGAAAGACTCGAGGTTGTACCATGGATTTAGTGTAAGCACTCAACCCGAGTAACTAGGAATTTTGATGCTTGACTAGATTTAGGAAAGTTTATCTTAGGAATTTTAGACTTAGACTCGCTGTCCTCCCGGCTAGCTTAACCGATCTCTTTATCTATCTTAGTGTGGATTTCTCCTGTATCGCTGCTCCGTTGTTTATCATTGAATATCGTTACCCCCGTATTTTTTCAGTTGGCATAACTCTTATGGTCATATCTTTGTTAAACTAAGATACTCTTACGCCTAGCTTTCCTGAGGAAAATAAATACGATACCTTGGAATACTCCCAAGTGAAATGCTACAATAGATGTTCCGTGCGCTTGCAGATTGGTTCACTCTTCTCTTAAAGCATAACAAACATCAATCAACACTTCGAGCGTTGTTACCAGATAATATTTTGGTGCGACATTAAGAAGTGCCAACAAGCATTTCTGGCACCGTTGCCGAGGAAGAAATAGGCTAAGATATCAGAAATTTAACACTAATATTTCTATCAAGAAGTTACCGCTTTCCTTAGCGGGCTTACCCTTGTTCTGTTTATTTGTGGTGTAAACAGGATGCTTTATGACTGGTTTCGACCTACCAGACAACTACCACAATGATCCGGAGGCTTTGTTGAGGAGAGTGCGTCAACGACTCACCCCTCCTCGACCTAGACTTGCTCTTGAAGCACCTCCGATCTCACCAGCTCACCAGCAATACCCTTCCACGTCTGCTCAACCGATCATGGCTGAGAGGATGATCCGTGACTATTTCGCCCCGTCTGCTAACAACATCCGCACCGATTCGAACCCGAACATGGGGAGCGGAGGTTATGAGCTGAAACCGACCCTAATCAATATGGTTTTGGCCAGTCCTTTCTGTGGCAAGGCATCAGAAGACGCAAACGCCCACCTCCAACAGTTTTTGGCGGTGTGCAGCACCTTCACCATGAAGGATGTGACTCCTGAAGCTATCCACCTTCGCCTTTTTCCATTTTCACTGATGGGGAAGGCCAAGCAGTAGTTCTATAGCAACCAAGACAATCTGACCACATGGGACAAGTGCTCCAACGCTTTCCTTGCCAAGTTCTTCCCGCTAGGCAAAACCAACGCTCTACGAAATAAGATTTCAAGTTTCCAACATCTAACCGATGAAAGCATCCCTAAGACATGGGAGCATTTCCAAGAGTATACTCTGGCATGCCCACATCATGGAATACAAGATTGGTTGCTAATCCATAGCTTTTACCATGGGCTTAATCACCCCGCTCGTGAGCACCTAGATGCAGCTGCTGGAGGTTCCTTCTTCTCTCTGAAGGTCAAGGAAGCTCACACTCTCATAGAAAAGATGGTCGTCAACTATAGTGGCTATAATGAGAAGCAGAGCCAGCCGCAACCCAAGATGAGGAGAGTCCACAACGTTGATGGTATTGACATGCTAGCCATCAAGATGGATCAATAATTGAAGAAGATGGACGAACCTCAGACTGTCCAATCCCTGGAGTCTCGCATGACCTGCGAGGTTTGCAGGAACCTTGGGCACATAGGAAGCCATTTTCCGGAGACCCATGAAGAAGAAGTGAACTACCTCAACAACGGCAACAACAACGGGTTTAGGCCCATACGAATAACTTCGGATGGGAGTCCAAGCCAAACCTTTCCTTCGAGAAGAATATGGGTAACTCAAGCAACTTTACACGTAATGAAGCTTCCTTTCATGATCTTGTTCTAGGACAATCTAAAATTAATGAAAGTATTAGTAGCAAATTTATTGCTACTGATAAAGTCCTAGAAAGTATAGATTCCCGTATGGAAGCATTTAATACCGCTCTGCAAAATCAGCTTAGCCAGAACAAAATGCTAGAGACGCAAATTGCTTAGCTAGCCGCTTCTGTTGTTAAGCCTAACTCGGGGAAGCTCCCCGGTCAGCCGGAAGCTGGCCCCAAGGAAAATGTGAATGCCGTCACAACTAGAGGCAGAAAATCCATGCAAGAACCACCAAATCCTAACAATGCAGGGAAGGACATAGCACCCGAGGAAGAGTCAGAAGGGGAGGAGGAAATTGAGGTTGAGGAAGAAAAAGCACCCCTCAAGAAAGCACCGCACGAGTTCTATGATACCCCGGTGTTGCCATTTCCCCCTCGATAGAGGAAGCCAATGGTGGACGAGCAATTTGGGAAGTTTGTTGAGGTAATAAAGAAATTTGATGTCAACATACCTCTACTTGATACGATGCAGGTTCCCACCTTCTCCAAGTATTTAAAGGACATCCTCAACAAGAAACACCCAATTCTATCCATGGAGATCATTAAATTGATGGAGGAATGCAACACCTCTATCTTGAACTCTCTTCCAGAAAAGAAGCGAGATCCGGGGTGCCCAACCATCCCTTGTTCCATCGGGCTGCAACAATTCAACAACGCCCTTTGTGACTTGGGGGCGAGCGTGAGCATCATGCCAAAGGTGGTGTATGATAAACTTCATGTCAATTCATTATCCCCCACAATAATGTGCTTGTAGCTCACTGACCAATCAGTTTGCTACCCGGCGGGCATCGCGGAGGGCGTACTCGTGAGGATAAGAAATTGTCTCGTCCGCGTCGATTTTGTGGTGCTAGACATGGAGGCCGATGTGAAGACGCCTCTCATACTAGGAAGACCATTCCTTAGCACCACAAACGCCAATATTGATGTCGGGTCTGGAGAAATCCATCGCAACATTAACGGGCACGACAAGAAGTTCGCCTTCAAGCCCCGAACGGAACACTGCAATCAGGTATGCATCTTTTACGGTAAAAATCCTAACACGATGCACAAAATAGAAGTATACCCAATTGCACCAAAATCTGGTGCACCGGTGGTAAAATTTGAGAGCACACAACCGCTCCTCAAGAGCAAGAACGAGCCACATGAAATGAAGAGAAAGGTCGCCGCCAAGCCAAGGAAGATCAAACAAGTATGGCGGAATAAAGAAGTTGCACCGATCGTGGAAAATTCTCCATCCACGAAGGGCACCATGAAGAATTAAATACGGAGAACGTCTTGTTCGAGACAAAAAATTCAAACCCTTATCGGACGGTAACCGATACTTATCCCCCCCCCCCCTCTTTATTTTTCTTTACCTCTCATTAAATTAGACTGATTTTTTTCCTCACTATCATTAAATTTAGGCAATAAAAGATAAAGAAATAAAATTTTGAAAATTTAAAATTTGCAATAATTTTTTTTTGGGTGAGCACCCGACTAAGTCAGCTGGCCGAAAAGCTAATTCCGGGGTCAAAACGACCATCCGGCTAGGTGTTTTCTGTGTTCTCTGACCCTGTCCTGCCACCCAGGAAATAATGGCCGCCCGACCACACTTTTTCTTACTTTCTACTTTCAACCTTAGCAAGGATGATGGCCATGAGTGGATGAGGAGTAGTCACCACTTCACATGTGAAATTTTTTCACCTAGAGCTCTACATGCCAAAAACAAGTGAATGAGAGCCACACAAATCACTCCATCTTTTGATCATCCTCTCTCACCTGCCACTCTATTCACCTAGGCACTATAGACGGTAGAACACTCATTACAAAATTCTAACTTTGGTCATCCCATCAATCCCTCCTTGCTCCCTATCCTCTCCCTTTTTTCGGAATAATGGAGGCGTGCATTTCACATGGCACCTGTACAAGCAACTTGGCCATCAATAATGCACCCAAGTGGGGGGAAAAAGGGGTGCCAACCGGCATGGGGTGCCGCCCGGCCTGGCCACTCTCCTCTGGCCATCAATAATGCACCCAAGTGGGAGGAAAAAGGGGCGCCGACCGGCCAGGCCCGCCGCCTGGCATGGGTCGCCGTCCGGCGTGTACCGCCACCCGGCCTGGCCACTCTCCTCCCAAGGCTCCTCTTAAGCCTATAAATAGAGGGCTCACTCTCGTTTGGTTCTCCACCACCATCCCTTCGGCTGAAAATTTCCTACTCACTCACTTTGCTCTCCCTCCTCCTCTCACCTTTCCACCACATTCCTTAGCAAGAGCACTTTGAACCTAGATAAAAGCGTGCTGAACTAAAACCTATTAGCGCAAAATTTCTGCTGCCCTTGCACCTTTGAACGACTAACACTCGGATGACTAACCACTAACCATTATTATCTTATTGTCCTTCGGGTATCGTGTCCAAGTAACCTTGTTGCAGGAATGGCAAACATCTGGAGAGGCCTCTACACCAAGTTCAGCAGCAGCGGCT
Source organism: Eleusine coracana subsp. coracana (assembly GCA_032690845.1). Classification (NCBI taxonomy): domain Eukaryota; kingdom Viridiplantae; phylum Streptophyta; class Magnoliopsida; order Poales; family Poaceae; genus Eleusine; species Eleusine coracana. The sequence continues at coordinate 19,261,030 of CM064418.1, read as the reverse complement.
CAAGCCGTGAGAGGCGCACACCAAGTGAGCACTCAGAAGATGAACATTCAGGAGATTCATATGGTCATGCTCTGAGTTACCACTCAGAAACAATGTCCATATCCGATGCTCCAACAGTGGCAAGTGTGCAAGATGAAGAATTTGAGAAATTCATGGAGAGTGAAGAGAACATGGTGTTCAATGACTTCGACGAGCAAAGCAAGTTCAATGCCATTCGAGACCAGGAGTTCACAACCGTGCGCAAGTTCGACCACAACTTCCTCGAGTGAATCGACGTCCTTGCCGATTTTGAGTACGCACTCAACACGACCAGATGGTATGATTTCTTCAACCTTAATGAGTACGATTCTAAATGGCTTACTATCAAATTCCTTTGCACATCAAAAGTTCACACTCATGAATCAAATAAAATGGGCACCCTCTATGAATTTCGTCTTTTTGGTGAAACCTATGAATGGCCTTTAAAAGAAATTAGCACTTATCTTGGTTTTGATAGGAAGGCTGCTTTAGACATTGATAGACTTAAAGGTTTAACACCACAAGGACTTTGGGCTAAGATAGGAAATCCCGTTACGGGGCAAGAACGCACTAGTGGCATACACAACACCTCACTCCGTATAATTCACCGTTTTGTCACTCACTACTTAACCCCTTGGGGTGACATACGCTTGGTGAATAGTTTGGATAAAGCCTATCTTCATGCTGTAATAAAAAAGATTAAAACAAACCCCACATGTTTGCTCATCAACCATTGGCTCACTTTAGCATTTAGACAACAAGGACCCATCTCTTTTACCCCTTTTGTCACTAGAATTGCTAGGAAGGTCGGTGCGCTTCACCGAGCTAGAACAGATCGTCTCCCTAATGCACCTTTGTTAAGAGAAGATCATTTCTCGCAAGCGCACTTGTTGAGAGAGGAAAATAATAAGTACTTCATGCTTTATCCGGGGTATGACACAGAGATTGAATTGCCTAACCCCAACTCACCATCATTGGAAAAATAAACTTTTTGTACAAATTGCAAGCTTTCGTGCAGCGTGCACGACATAGTGTTATAGGGGATAGGCCAAGAACAAGAACCAGAACACAACTCCGCCGAGAAGAGCAACAGCTAGAAAAAACAATGAACACACCTCAACCAGGTGAATCAAGAGGTCCCCAATATAGTTGGGAACAACCACAATTTCCCAGTTTTGCAAGTTCATCAAACCACACCTCTTCCTCCCATGACAACTATGAGCCTTACGGGATAGGTAGTTATCACCAACCTCATGGAGGAATAGGCACCTCTCGCTCTGCTCGATTCACATCGTACAACTTTTCAGAGTTGGAAGATGACATGCAATACTTGGCTGCAAATGCTTATGAGACCCACATACGAAATCAAGAAATACAAGCAGCCATAAGGGAAGGACAAGAATGGCAGCAGCAGACGTCGGAACAACTTCAGACGAACATCTCCATGATGGACCAACTGTTCAACCACTTCAACATTGATTATCAACCGCCGCAGTGAATGCAATTGAAGCTTAAGTCTTGCAAAGACCCAAGCTTGGGGAGGTACGTGAAACAAGGTGCGCCATTTGTCCTACCCTCTTGCCCTCTTCTCTAGTTAATCATTTTGTTTTATTAAGAACAAAGGTCTAAAAAGATTTTTCAGCTTCGATAAAATCTAAGAAAACACAAAAAGATTTTCAGTTTTCAAAGAAAAACCACAAAAATTTGCAAAACCAAAAAAGAACAAAAAGATTTCCCGTTTCAAAGAAACCTTGAGAACTTAGTCTCTACCTTGCCTATGGAAATGATGAATAGTTGCTCTGTTAGCTCCCTGTGAGTCTCAAGTATACAACCTCTACTCTTCATTTTTGTGGGTAATGGTAGACCGGCTAATAAACAACGCTAGTCTCTTTATGTTTTAGTGGGTGCAAAATGGCTAATAAACACCAAGTCTAGTTGTTGGAATTCATGATATAGCATGTTTTGGATGAGTCTATGATCTCCTCATGATTAGAGTCCAATGATTTCTTTCAAAACCATGCTGCAATAAAAACTCCCCTACTTGGTGTATATATTTCCTATGATAGAAAAATTCCTACCAAGGCCAGATGTTAATTGTGAACCCACTTTTATGCCATCCATGTATGCATTGAGTTTGCGTAGAATTTTATCCTTATGAGGGACTTGCACTTTCAAAGCCAATCATTTTCCTTCATGTTATCTTTGAGTTCTCAAATAATCATGCTTGGTTATGCAGTTTCCACATTGGATTCAAGCATCCACTTCACCTAGCGTGTTAGCAAAAAATCTCTCCATTGCAAAAACCTTGATCCTACAAGAAAAATTTTGATCCTCCCAATATAAATGCTCAGAAAAAGTTTGCAAAAATATTTGAACCATTGAACTAGCTTCCCTACACTATGAGAGCTAAAAAAGAAAGAAAGAAAAAGAAGAAACAAAGAGAAAAATGAGAAAAATTATCAGCTCTCATAGATGTAAAAATGTCAAGTTTCAAGGTTCATTCAAAATTCTTTGAGCAAAATAAAGGACCATCCTTTCACTCTAGCACAAAAATCGAGTCTTTGTTAAAGATTTTTGCTATTGTGCTAGTCCACTCCTTCGCGTGAGTCCTTTCTCTCCCTCTCCCCTAGACATTATTTCCAAATGGTTGGAGTGAGAAAGTGCAAAGTCTTTTCGCTAGGACCTTCTCTTAACTTAACTAAATATGCATACTAGATGTGCCATCCTACCAAGCTCCACGTATAAAGCCAAATTTCATAAAGTATGATGAGCACTTGGTGAGGAAATACACTTTTTGAGAGATGAGAGCCATAGTGAAAAATTGCACCAAGAGGGAAAATTTTCAATCTTATGCAGCATTACAAAAACTTTGGACTCATGATCATGTAGGAGGTTGAGTGACAAAATCTAAACTAGTTGTTCTGAGTTCCAACCGCTCATGACAAGGTCATAAAATGCCTAAGAGCCCCACTTACAAAGAGAAAGACTTAGTGATCAACTTGTACTGGTTTACTATTACCCCTATGTTGTAGGAGTATGTGTTTGTGCAGTTGATCCTTGTAGGGCTTAAATATTGAAGCAACTCCTGATCCATCACTTCCAAGTTTTAATTTGTTCGGGACGAGCAAAGGTTTAAGCTTAAGGAGGAAAGCTTGTTGGCGGTTCTTAAGCCTAACAAGGAATATCTGCAAGCATACAGATGCCGACGTAGCTTTCACCCGGGAGTATTCCAGAGTATCGATTTCCATAGGGAACGAGTAAAGTGTCACTCCTAATCTATCAAGTCCTAGTGACGAGGGGGTAGAACAAAGTGTACTCTATAGGGAGAAGAAGTCCCCAGCCAGTTAATCTAATGTAGCGAACATTCTCCATGTAACTTAGTGAGCATTCTATTTCCAAATATCTGCTTCGGGGCATGATAATGATCCACAGGTAAGGGTCGGTAACTAACCACATATACTAGTGGGCATGTTAATGCTAGACAACCCTGCTTGAGAGTTCCCGAACGTGGTGGAGTTCAATATTGAATGGACAGGGCTGTCACCACCTGCCGCCTACCACATAGCCTATGGGGACAAATGCAATCTCAGTAAAGCTAAGTCTAAACATAACAAGATAATGCTGCGAAGCAATAAAAAGTTATGCATGAGGATCCCGTAGAATAAAAGGGTAGAAATACTCACTTTATTATTTGGACAAGAATTCTACTACATGTTACCCTGCCCCGAAGACGAGGGAGATTACTCACGTAGGAGCTTCATCCCCGAGGCACAAGTTGAAGGAGCCAGCATCCTAAACTCCTCCTCCTACACCTCTACTCTTCTTCTTGGGTATAACTTGGGACTAATACATATTTCTTTTGAAATCTTTCACTCCCTCTCGTGGTGATGGGTTGGCATGCATTTATAGGTGATGGAGAGTCGGTAGGCAAAAGTCGGTCCGCCGGGCGGCCACGTGTGCTGGACGGCCGGGTATGCTGGGCGGCAGGCTAGGCTGGGCGGCCCTTGGATTATGTCATTTTCCTGACCGACTCCCCCCGCCCCTGGATGGCTCAGATTTCACCCCAATGTTGGTTGTTGGGTCGATGGCTACCGACTTCTTCACTTGGAGGCGGTAGGCGTATTGGGCTGAGTGGACCGGCCACCCTCAGGGACTAAACCCAGGCCAGGTGGCGGCCCCCTCCGGGTTATCTTCTAATTTTTCCAAGTTGGGCCATGTGAATGCCTCCATTACTTCACCTCATTTCACCCTGCTCAGTCCCCCTCATCCAGGTGATCACCTTGATCACCCAAGTGAGTGATGATCCGGGTAGCAGATTGCCCTGCCAGCTCTTGATCCATCCGAAGGATGAGGGTCAGATGCTGATTTTGGCCTTAGACGACCCTGTCGACCAGATGTTTTACGTCAGGATCGGCCAACGGGGCATTTCTTCATGTTTTTGCGTATTTTTGGCCATTTTGACCCTGCAAGCACATATCTCACCAAAACTCGTGGAACTCGTTAGTTCTATTAAGGATCAGGGTTCTTTCCAAGAGTTTTATGCTTTTCAAAGTTTATTTGGTAGGCTTAAAGAGGGAAATAAAGACTACCAACAGTCACATGAGCTTTGACTTGCTTTGTTGCTTGAGTGGCCTAGGTTTGATCCGAGGATTGCCTAAGCTCAAATTTGATAAGGATTTGGTTTGTGCTACTTGTTGTCATGGGAAAATGATTGTCGCTTCTCATCCACCAATTAATTTGGTGATGACTGAACGCCCTAGAGAGTTGCTTCACATGGACACTGTTGGTCCTTCTCGGATTCGTTCAGCGGGTGGGAAGTGGTATGTTCTTATGATTGTTGACGATTACTCTTGCTACTCTTGGGTTTACTTTCTTGAGAGCAAGGATGAAGTGTTTCATCACTTTTGGAGCTTAGCTTTGGGGTTGTTCAAGGAACTCCCTGGTGCATTACGAGTAATCCGCAGTGATAATGGCACCAAGTTCAAGAACTCCTCCTTTGATGCTTTCTGCCTTGAGGCTTATGTAGAGCTCAAGGCGGGGAATATTAAGGCTTATGTAAAGATCAAGGTGGGGAATATTAAGGATACATACTTGTACTTTATTTATCACTAAGTCAAACAACAGATCCACGGAGAAAACAAGTCATGAGTTATGATCAAGTCATGTGCTTGATGACAGAGTGTATGGATGAATAAAGGATGATGGATACTCCTTTTGAAGTGATTTCTCTCTCTCTTTTGTATTTAATGTATAAAGGAGATCATGGGCTATGCATGATTCAAATATATTTTTCTTCTTCTCTCATTATTTTTTTTTTGTTTTTTTTGGATAGCCCATAGCTCTTTTGCAATGATTTTTGGAGAGAGATCAACATATATGGTGGAGCATGTTATTTAATGAATGCTATGTAGATACTTGAAGCGAACTTCCAGTGTAGAAGTTTGGACATACGGAGTGGTATGAGTGTGCACATGGACTTGATCAAGAACACATAACAAGCATCTCACACGGGTCACGATAATTTGACAAAGTTCAATGAAGATAAAAGTAGCAAAAGTAATAGGTTTTCATTAAAAGCATCATCTGGCTTTGGTAGGAATAAAATCATCATTGAGAAGATTGTGAGTCTGGAGTTCTTATTTGTAAGAATTTGAAAAGAAGAATGTTCACTTGGTCTTGAGAAAGTTTAAACTCTCGATTGTTGTATCACATTTATCAACAATTTAGACAAGGTTTTCCTATGCAATGAGTTTTTCCCAAGGGCAATGAGAGAATGCAAGGAGCTATCTTTATGCAACAAGCATGATTGGTAGGATAGATTCATATTACCAAGGTAAACATTCTTAATTATGATGGGAGTTTGAGTTAAAATTAGAATAACCAGCTATGCCCATACCTCCGGAAGTGGCCAGATGGAGTGTGCCGCCCGGCGGGCTCCATCGCCCGACGAGGTTGGCCGTTCGGCGGGCACTACTGCCCGGCGTACTTTACTTCACCATGAGGCGCGCTGCTGTGTCATTCATCAAAATTTTGCCCCGTTTCCTGATTCATCATATGACTCGATCATTTGTGAGATACAAAGTCCGACCTATGTGTTGCCACATAGATCGGAGAAATATATTGATGTAAACACACACAAACAATCTTTAAATTTTATTCATAGAGCCCTAGCGCATTACATTGATGAAATAAAAAAAAAGACCTAGAAGATTTAACTAAGATGAAGATGATATAAAGGGGAATGCAGGAAATAAAATAAGCGCCAAGAGAAATTTAAAAGGACTCTATGGGTGAGGGAGATAGTAGGCATCCAGATGCTCGGCCACCATAGCTACACGCTTAATCTTAGATCCTAAACCCTTGCGTAACCACTTGATGAGGACATCACCATGCTGGATACGCACATATCATGGCCTTCCCCAAGTTACAAGTCGTCACCAACTCGGTTGCCGTGTTCATCTCGGATTCAGCCGACACCCCTTCACGGTTTTGATGATATCTCCCACATCCGACGTCCAAACGAGATGTTCTTTGATGCATTGGAAAGGGGACGATGACACCATTGTTTTATTTTTGGTCCTAGCTCCAGAAGGGTCGTGAGTCATGCTGTGTGACAATGACAAGGTGCTGCGCCACCTATTTTGGGCCAACTTGGCCATGTATCGTGTCGGGCCTTAAGCCCATGTTGTGGGTGCCCCCCTGGTCGCCCCCAACCCTAGGACGTCTCTGGTTCCTACATAAACTCAGTAGTCGACGTCTTTTAGTTTTGGATTTTGTTTAGTTCAGTTTTCCAGAGAGAAACTTGATCGAATTATTGTAATTTTGGCGACAAGTCCTTTCACAGTAATCCAGGGCCCCTGTTCTTGTTCTACACCACTGTGGCGATTAGTCCTTTTGTGTTCAGAGTTTGAACCTCTTCTTGTGATTCACTTCATCCATATTTGCAATTTCAGATTGCGTGTTTATCCTCTCTTGCTTGTGTTCTCGATTTCGCTTGTAGGAACAATCAAGTTGTGCTTGGTGTAACGGTTGTGGGGTTGGATCATGTCTGATTCAAACCGGGTCATCGATGCCAAGTTCCCAAATTCGAGTTTATCTCCTTACCTCTCGGAAGATTGGGCCATATCTACATCAAGGATGATGAGGACATCACCATGCTGGATACGCGCATATCATGGCCTTCCCCAAGTTACAAGTCGTCACCAACTCGGTCGCCGCGTTCGTCTCAGATTCAGCTGACATCCCTTCATGGTTTTGATGATATCTCCCACATCCCACGTCCAAATGAGGCATTCTTTGATGCGTTCGAAAGGGGATGATGACGCCGTCATTTTGTTTCTGGTCCTAGCTCCAGAAGGGTCATGAGTCATGCTGTGTGACCATGACAAGGTGCTGCACCACCTATTTTGGGCCAACTTGGCTATGTATCGTGTCGGGCCTTAAGCCCATGTTGTGGGTGCCCCCTAGTCACCCCCAACCCTAGGACGTTCCTGGTTCCTACATAAACTCAGTAGCTGCCGTATTTAGTTTGGGGTTTTGTTTAGTTCAGTTTTCTAGAGAGAAACTTGATCGAATTATTATAACTGTGGCGACAAGTCCTTTTACAGTAATCCAGGGCCCCTGTTCTTGTTCTACACCACTGTGGCAATTAGTCCTTTTGTGTTCAGAGCTTGAACCTCTTCTTGTGATTTGCTTCATCTATATTTGTAATTTCAGATTGCGTGTTTATCCTCTCTTGCTTGTGTTCTCGATTTCGCTTGCAGGAACAATCAAGTTGTGCTTAGTGTAAGGGTTGCGGGGTTGGATCGTGTCTGATTCAAACCGGGTTGTCAATGCCACGTTCCCAAATTTGAGTTTATGCCCTTACCTCTCGGAAGATCGGGCCATATCTACATCATGTGGTATCAGATTCCTAGGTTCCCCGTGAGGTATTATCGTGTTCTTCCCTTTAGATTCGTTTGTGTTCATCACCTTTTGTCCACAAAAAAGCCTATAGAAAAAAAATTTCCCCACCATCCAACACATTGTTTAGCCTTTGCATAATTTAATTTCAGAGTCCGTAGTGTTGAGTTTGTGTCCTAGTCGAGTTCAGTTGCTAGTTTGAATTTGTGTTTTGATTCGGTTTGTGTTTTGATCTCCGCTGCACACCACCATCACCATCGTGTTTTCCATTGGATTCACCATTGTTTCACCCACCCACCATACCCATAATCCGTTGCCAACAAAAAAACCCTACCCAAACAAATCTAAAAATTCAAAAAAAATCAGGAAAAAATAGAAAATTTTTTTGTTGGCACCTTGTCATGGTCACACAGTATGACTCACGAGCCTTCTGGAGCTAGGACCAGAAACAAAATGACGGCGTCATCGTCCCCTTTCCAACGCATCAAAGAACGTCTCTTTTGGACGTCGGATGTGGGAGATATCATCAAAACCGTGAAGGAGTGTCGGCTGAATCCGAGACGAATGCGGCGACCGAGTTGGTGATGACTTGTAACTTGGGGAAGGCCATGATATGCGTGTATCCAACATGGTGATGTCCTCATCACCACTCCACATCATCTTCAAGCAACTCTCAGCTTAGGTGCTCTTCCCCCATCCGATCTTCAACCTTGTCCACCCGCTGCTGAAGCCCCTTCACCGCCTTCCATAGAGCGCCTGTCTCATCATCACTTGGATCACTAAATTCCAGTCTTCCAGGCAGTCCAGGAATCGGTGATGGAGAGGGGCGGTGCCTAGGCTTAGGAGGTGTGGAGTCATTAGACTCAGTGATTGCCCCTGGCAGAACCTTTTGGTAGAGCACCTTCCCATAGCCAGTGGCTGTTTTATGCCCACGAACAACATAGGGAAGTGGACTACTTTTTCCAGAGGTTTCCTCCGAGCTAGACACCACCCGCTTGCTGATCTACTCATAGCGGACCAAGGCCATTCGTGCCACCATCTGAATGGCGATGCGATATGTGACCCCTATCCCGACTGGAGGGGTCGGAGTCGGAAGGTTTGGAGAGCTAGGTCTGGGCCCAGTGACCTTCCGGGGCGTTAGTTGCCCCATGGTAGCGCGGGTTGAGGTTGCAGGGCGAAGCTGCTTCCCCTTCCCGATCATGCGCATGGGAGATAAGCCTCAGGGAGCGCTGCCGCTACCTCCTGGATGCATGGGGGAGGCCGGCCGGCGTAGCCTGCCGCCTGGCGGTTGGTGCGAGGCGCTTCCCCCTTGGGCGGGTGATGCCGCTCGGCGGTTGCTACCGCCCGGCGAGCCTTGCCACCCGACGGTTGCCGCTGCCCGGCACGGGAGAGGGTGCGCGGTGTTGGCCGCCCGATGTCCCGATCGGTTGGATCATGGGCAACAGCTGAGGGCGGTCATCATCGAAAAGCTCCTTAAGGATGAGGCACCGTGCTAGACGGTCACTAGGAGGGGCTATGTCTTTCCAGCCGGATTTGGTTTGAGGTGCTCCGGGCGTGGCCGAGGCACCCTTTTTGATCATCTCAGGGGATTCGGCCATGGCTTTTCTGAGTGTGGAGAGATCAGAGAATGGGGGTCTTTTTAAGGGAAAAACTCACCTAAACTATGGACAGATAGAGTTGGAGCCGGTGGAGGCCTCTTCGGGTTTGACGTGAAGGCGGGACGTAAATTTGAAAGTTTGTTACCGCCGCCTGGCACGTCCCGCCGCCCGGCTGGGTTGGCCACCTGACGGGGTTTCAAAACCCTACGTGGTTGACTGGGCCTCAAAGGCCGAGGTATGGCCAGGCCGCCTAGCGGGGTTGGCCGCCCGACGAGTGGCGCCACCCGGCCGGGTTTGGCCGTGCCAGGCCGAGGCCCAGGTTGGGTGTGACCTCAAAAAATTTATTTATTATTTGTAATTTTTTTGAATTGGAAAGGAAAAATAAAGCCCTATTAAGGTTGGTTCAGACCATAGATGCAAAGGGGTTTGCTTAAGTAGGGCTGAATTCTAGGACATCTATTTCCTCGAACTCTGGTTTCCTTGGCTACAAAAAGATTTTGCGCCTATGACCATTTACCTTGAAAATATTTCCGTCGTCACTTTGCAAAGTGACGGCCCCATGGGGGGAGGAATTGAGCATCGTGTATGGGCCTTCCCATTTACTCCTAAGTTTACCATGACCAGAAAGTTTAACGTGGGAGTTAAAAAGTAGTACCTTATCTCCCTCTCTGAACTCTTTATGGCGAATCTGTTTATCATGCCACCTTTTGGTCCTTTCTTTGTATAGTTTGGAGCTGTGGTAAGCTTTCTCTCTCCATTCATCTAATTCTGCCAACTAGATTTGCCTCTTAGTCCCTATCGTGGTTAGGTCCATATTCCATTTTCTTATGGCCCAATGTGCTTTGAATTCCATTTCCACCGGCAGATGACATGTTTTACTGTAAACCAGTTGATATGGTGTCATCCCTATGGGGGTTTTATAGGCAGTCCTATAGGCCCAGAGTGCTTCATGGAGTTTGGGTGCCTAGGCTTTTCCCATTTCACTGACCGTCTTTTGTAGAATATTCTTGATTTGCTTGTTAGAGGTTTCAACTTGGCCACTTGTTTGAGGGTGGTATGGCGTAGCGACTCTGTGATCCACCCCTAGTTTGCTCAAAGCTTTTCTGGAAGTGCGGTCGATAAAATGAGAGCCTCCATCACTTATCATTACCCGCGATATTCTATACCATGGGAAAATGATCTCATTAAACATCTTGCTGGCGTGCCTTGAATCTGCTGCCCTGCATGGTATTGCCTCTACCCATTTTGAGACATAATCTACTGCCACTAGAATGCACTCATATCCTTCTGAATTTGGGAAGGGTCCCATATATTCAATCCCCCAAACATCAAAAATATCCACTTATAAATTGTTAGTGAGAGATATTGCGTCTCTCGAGTTGATATTTCCATGTTTTTGGCACCTTGGGCATCGCCGCACAAAATCTTTAGCATCTTCATACATGGTAGGCTAGAAAAACCCACTTTGCCATACCTTAGGATTTGTATGGAATGCTCCGTAGTGCCCTCCATAAGGGGATGAGTGACTTCTTTCCAGGATTTTTAGAGTGTCTTGTATGGGAACACATCTTCTTAGCAGACCATCTGAGCATACTCGAAAGAGGTAGGGGTCGTCCCAAAGGTTTATCTGACTACCTCTTATGATTTTCTTTCGATCTGCCCCTGGTGGTATGTACCCTGCTACAAGGTAGTTAATAATATTTGCATACCAGGGGGTCTACAAATGAGACTTTTAAAAGGGTATCATCCCTGAGATAGTCGTCTATAGGTAGCTCATCTTGACTAGTATTTTGTAAGCGGGAGAGATTATCTGCCACTGAATTCTCGACCCCTCTCTTATCCCGGATTTCTATGTCGAATTCTTGAAGGAGAAGGATCCAACGAATGAGTCGGGGCTTATCGTCTTTCTTTGTCAAAAGGTACTTAAGGGCTGCGTGGTCTGTGTATATGATGACCTTCGACCCAGCCAAATAAGATCTGATTTTGTCTATGGCAAAGATGACTGCTAATAACTCCTTTTTTATGGTGACATAGTTGAGCTGGGGGCCTGTCAGAGTCTTACTTGCATAGGAGAGTGCATAGTGCTTTTTGTCCTTGCAATGTCCTAAGACAGCTCCAACGGCGTAGTCACTTGCATCACACATGATCTCGAAGGGTAGCTCCCTATCTAGTGGCTGGATAATAGGCGCTATGACTAATGCCTTTTTTAGCCTTTCAAATGCTGCCATGCATTCTTCATCAAAGTTGAACGGAGTGTCCTTGGCTAGGAGGTTTGTCAAGGGTCTGGATATTTGAGAGAAATTTTTGATAAATCCCCTATAGAAGCCAGCATGGCCGAGGTGAATTCCCTTGACGTTGGATGGTGGTGGCAAGGAGTCGATCACCTCTATTTTTGCTTTATCCACCTCTATCCCTTTTGATGAGATCTTGTGTCCTAGGACAATTCCTTCTTTCACCATGAAATGGCACTTCTCCCAGTTGAGAACAAGGTCTTTCTCTTTACATCTTGTTAAGGCTTTCTCTAAATTGTTTAGACATGCCTCAAAGGTTGTACCATAGATAGAAAAGTCATCCATGAAAACTTCCATGACCTTTTCTGTCAAGTTTGAGAAGATGGCCATCATGCATCTTTGGAAGGAGGCTGGTGCATTGGAAAGTCTAAACGGCATCCGTCGGTATGCAAAAGTGTCGTAGGGGCAAGTAAAAGTTGTCTTTTCTTGGTCCTCTGGCTGGATGGGAATCTGGTGGAAACCCGAGAAACCATCCAAGAAGTGGAAGAATGAATGCTTTGCTAAGTGGTCAAGCATCTCATCTATGAAGGGGAGTAGGTAATGATCTTTATGGGTTGCTTTGTTGAGTTTTCTATAATCTATGCACATGCGCCAACCCGTAATTGTACGTTGGGGGATCAATTCATTCCTCTCATTTTTGACAACTGTCATTCCTTCCTTCTTGGGGACAACTTGAACTGGGCTTAGCCACTGGCTATCTTGGATTGGGTAAATAATTCCAGCCTTCAAGATCTTTATAATTTCCTTCTTGACGACTTCCCATATTGTGTTATTGAGTCGTCTCTGATGCTCTCTTGTGGGCTTACTGTCTGGCTCCATGGGGATCCGATGGGTGCAGAAACTGGGGCTTATTCCCTTAATGTCAGCTAAGCAATACCCAATGACTGACTTGTACTCTTCCAATACAGCAACTAACTTAGCTTCTTCCTTGGGGGAGAGCTGGTCACTGATAACGACGGGTGTGTTCTGGTTGCCCTACAGGAAGGCATACTTGAGGCCGGAGGGAAGTGGCTTAAGCTCAATGGTTGGAGGGACTGTTGGCTCATTTTTGTCAACTTCAACAAAACCTTCTTCTTGCTCCTCCTCTGTAAAGTGTTGGGCCACTTCTTAGCTCATTGGTCTGGGAGGCCATTGCAATGTCGGCTAACAGAATTTCCTCCATGATATTTGGTTCGGTTGATGGCTCAGAGGCTGAATTCGTTGATCTCGTGATGTTCGTTGTATATGAAGATTCACCAAGTGAGAATGATAGCTTGTCTCCCTTGGATTTTGCGACGTGCATGATGGGCATGCCGATGACTGCAAAGGTTTTATCTGGCACATCAAAGATATGGAAATCCAGAGAAAAGGAGTTGTCGTTGATGTTTACTTCAATATCAGGAACAACCCCTTTGCATGAATAGACTCCCCTCTCTAATCAAAGGATCTTCAGGGATTTATCCAATGAATTGCTTGTTTTCTATTTAGATCTTGGGGGTCATAAAATTTATCTTGGCCCGGAGATCATAGTAAGTATCCATGTGCAAGAATTGCTTGTTTTCTATTTAGATCTTGGGGGCTTGTGACCTAAAAATGACTAGATTGGGATCAGCTCGAGATTCATCTGTCCACTCCTGGCTCAAAATAGAAGAGAGGTTAAAAAGTTGTTCCTTCTGATTTTCCCTCTCTTCCCAATCGGGTTCCTCTGGCTCCACAGGTGTAAAATCCATTCTCCTTTCTACTGGCATTGTTCGGACATTTCCAATATTTGAGAGATCGTCGTCGTCCTCCCATATTTTAGGGAGAGGCAACGGTTCGACCTCTGCTTCTTGTAGAGAGAAGGGTGATTCGTGGCGGAATAGGTATGGGTCCAGAGTGTTAAATGTTGGAGAACAATCGACCTCTTCTATGATTGGGGGATCTGGTGTGGTGATGACAGGGGAGAGGTCGGCTAACTGTGCATCCTCTGAGTGGTCCTCTGAAGGTGTGGGCTGATAATCTTCGAGGTTAATAAGAATTTTGGCTATAATCCTCTTTCCTTCAATAGGTGTGGTATACACAACTGCACCACCAGTGGCTATATCCAGGAATTTGGCGCTTTCAGGCTTAAGCCCCCAGATGAAATGTTGCAAGAGCATACATTCGGGTAGTCCTAAATCTGGGCCAACTGTGGTGTATGAAAGCAATATTTCCCAAGCAACTCCCAGTGGTTCTTGATCCTTTTGCTCGAAATTTATTAACTTCCTCCATAATTCAATTATCTTTGAGAGCGGAAAGAACTTCTTGCAGAAAAATTCTCTCAAGGAGGGCCAACTTCCTTCAGCATCCTCAACATGATGAATGTACCATGTTTTTGTTGCATCTTTTAGTGAAAACGGAAAGAGTTTCCACCTTAAAGTGTCTTTATGGACACTAGGTATGTTCACAGGGGAGCAGACTAACTCAAAGTGCTGAAGGTGGGTGTAAGGGTTTTCCGAGCATTCCCCTAAGAAGGGCATCGGCTGAACCAAAAGTATGAGTGATGGGCGGATCTCATAGTTTTGGGTCTCGATTGGTAAGGCGGAACTTGGGGGCTCCATGTTTTCACCCTTGGGGGCTGAGAACTGGCTAATGGAGGGTAATTACATAAAGGTAGCTAGGGTGAAAAAAAAGAAAAACTAGCGGACGAGACGGAGTTCGGAAGGCACTGGTACCATTCCCCGGCAACGGCGCCAGAAAGCTTGTTGGCGGTTCTTAAGCCTAACAGGGAATATATGCAAGCGTACAGATGCCTACATAGCTTTCACTTGGGAGTATTCCAGAGTGTTGATTTCCACAGGGAACGAGTAAAGTGTCACTCCTAATCTATCAAGTCCTAGTGATGAGGGGGTAGAACAAAGTGTACTCTATAGAGAAGAAGTCCCCGGGCCAGGCAATCTAATGCAGTGAACCTTTTCCAAGTAATTTAGTGAGAATTCTATTTCCAAATATCTGCTTCGGGGCATGATAACGATCCACAGGTGAGGGTCAGCAACTAACGCTAGACAACCCTGCTTGAGACTTCCCGAACGTGGTGGAGTTCAATATTGGACGGACAGGGCTGTCGCCACCTGCCGCCTACCACACAGCCCGTGGGGATGAATGCAATCCTAGGAAAGCTAAATCTAAACATCACATCTAAACATAGACTTTCATACCAGTTCTAGAATTGGTAAACATAACAAGATAATGCTGCGAAGCAATAAAAATTTATGCATGAGGATCCCATAGAATAAAAGGTTAGAAACTCACTTTATTATTAGGACAAGAATTCTACTACATGTTACCTGGCCCCGAAGACGAGGGAGATTACTCACGCAGGAGCTTCATCCCCGAGGCACAAGTTGAAGGAGCCATCATTCTGAATTCCTCCTCCTACTCCTCTACTCTTCTTCTTGGGTATAATTTGGGACTAATACTTATTTCTTCTGAAATCTTTCACTCCCTCTCGTGGCGATGGGCTGGCATGCACTTATAGGTGATGGAGAGTCGGTAGGCAAAAGTCGGTCCGCCGGGCGGCGGGCTAGGCCGGGCTGCCACATGTGCCGGGCAGCTGGGTATGCCGGGTGGCAAGCTAGGCCGGGCGGCCCTTGGATTATGTCGGTTTCCGGACCGTCTCCCCCCCCCCCACCCCTCGGATGGCTTAGATTTCACCCCAATGTCGGTTGTTGGGTCGGTGGCTACCGACTTCTTCACTTGGAGGCGGTAGGCGTATTGGACTGAGTGGGCCGGCCACCCTCAGGGACTAAACCCGGGCCGGGTAGCGGCCCCCTCCGAGTTATCTTCTGACTTTTCCAAGTTGGGCCATGTGAATGCCTCCTTTACTTGACCTCATTTCACCCTCCTTAGTCCCCCTCATCTAGGTGATCACCCTGATCACCCAACTGGGTGATGATCTGGGTAGTAATAGATTGCCCTGTCGGCTCCTGATTCATTGGAAGGATGAGGGTCAGGTGCTGATTTTGGCCTTAGACGATCCTGTCGGCCGGCTGTTTTATGTCGGGATTGGCCGACGGGGCCTTTTTTCATGTTTTTGCGTATTTTTGGCCTTTTTGACTCTGCAAGCACATATCTCACCAAAACTCGTGGAACTCGTTAGTTCTATTAAGGATCAAGGTTCTTTCTGGGAGTTTCATGCTTTTCAAAGTTTATTTGGTAGGCTTAAAGAGTGAAATAAAGACTACCAACAGTCATATGAGCTTTGACTTGCTTTGTTGTTTGAGTGGCCTGGGTTTGATCCGAGGATTGCCTAAGCTCAAATTTGATAAGGATTTGGTTTGTGCTCCTTGTCGTCATGGGAAAATGATTGTCGCTTCTCATCCACCAATTAATTTGGTGATTACTAAACGCCCTCGAGACTTGCTTCACATGGACACTGTTGGTCCTTCTCGGGTTCGTTCAGCGGGTGGGAAGTGGTATGTTCTTATGATTGTTGACGACTACTCTCGCTACTCTTGGGTTTACATTCCTGAGAGCAAGGATGAAGTGTTTCATCACTTTCGGAGCTTAGCTTTGGGGTTGTTCAAGAAACTCCCTGGTGCATTACGAACAATCCGCAGTGATAATGGCACCGAGTTCAAGAACTCCTCCTTTGATGTTTTCTGCCTTGAGCATGATATTGATCATCAGTTTTCAGCACCTCGTGTCCCTTAGCAGAATGGTGTGGTCGAAAGAAAGAACGAAACCTTGGTGGAAATGGCCCAGACGATGCTCGATGAGCATAGGACTCCGAGGCAATTCTAGGCTGAGGCCATTAGCACTGCTTGCTATGTTTCCAATCGGGTTTTCTTGCGCTCAATTCTTAATGTGTCTCCTTATGAGCTACATTTTGGGAGGAAGCCATCTGTTTCTCATTTGTGTGCCTTTGGTTGCATGTGTTTTGTTCTCAAGCGTGGCAATCTTGATAAGTTTGAGTCGAGATCTTCCGATGGCATCTTTCTTGGCTACACCCTTCATGGCCATTCCTACAGAGTTTTGAATTTGGAAACTAACACCATCATAGAGTCCTGCGATGTAACCTTTAATGAATCAAACTCTTGTGCAAGCAATGTGGTTGAGACTGTAGGTAGCAACGAAATGGAGGAAAGCATCTTTGTAGAAGAGGACCTACAGGACACTGATGATGATGATGATGATTCACCTCATCTCTCATCTGAGCTTGTTCCTGGTGCTTCCACCACTCCAGCAGAGGGTCCAAAAGCTTCTACATCAACCTCAGCAATTGTCGAGCCAGCTCTAGCTGTGGTTGAGGGGGAGGTGCGCTCTAAGAGAGAGGACCCTAACCACATTCAGCGTCAACATCCACCTCAACAGATGATCGGTAATCTCTATGAGAGGACAACAAGGTCAAGGTCTGCACATCTCGCCTACTATACCAATTCTCTATTTGTTGCAACCTTTGAACCCTGGGATGTTGGACACGCACTATCTGATGATCCTTGGGTTAATGCCATACATAAGGAGTTAGAGAACTTTGAGAGAAACAAAGTATGGACCCTAGTAGAGCCTCTTGTTGGTGTCAATGTCATAGGAACCAAGTGGGTTTTCAAAAACAAGCATGGGGAAGATGGTGAGGTTGTTAGAAACAAGGCTAGGCTTGTTGCTCAGGGTTTCATTCAAGTGGAAGGCTTAGACTATGGGGAAATCTTTGCTCCTGTTGCACGCATCGAAGCTATTAGGATCTTGCTTGCATTTGCTGCCTCTAAGGGCATTAGACTCTACCAAATGGATGTCAAGAGTGCTTTCCTAAATGGTTTCATAGAGGAAGAGATTTATGTAAAACAACCACCTAGTTTTGAGAACCACAAATACCCAAACAGTGTGTACAAGCTTCAGAAGGCTTTGTACGGGCTAAAGCAAGCACCTAGGGCATGGTATTCTAGGCTTAGGACTTTCTTGCTAGAGCGCGGGTATGTCATGGGGTGTGTTGACAAAACCTTGTTCACTCGAAAGCATGGAAATTACTTCTTAATGGTTCAGATATACGTGGATGATATCATCTTTGGAGGTTCCTCTCATGCTCTTGTGTCCAGATTTTAGGAAGCTATGGAAAGTGAATTTTAGATGTCGATGATGGGCAAGCTCACCTTCTTTCTTGGACTTCATCAAGCAGTGCAAGCAAGGCACCTTCATACATCAAGCTAAGTACATGAAGGATCTCTTGAAGAGGTTCAACCTGGTCAATGTGTGAAGCCGTTGTCAACACTGACGTTCACTACAATGGCGCTTGACCCTGAAAAAAACTATGAAGTGGTGGATCAAAGGAAATACAAGAGTATGATTGGCTCCCTCTTGTACCTGATGGCGACGAGACCCGACACACACTTTGCGGTATGTCTTCGTGCTCGCTTTCAAGCTTCCCCAAGGGTGACTCATCGCAAGGTGTTGGTGGTTCCTATGTACCCGTTTTATATCCCAATAACCACCAACATCGTACTATATTCTCATCATAATCATGTGTTTTACCTCTAATATTGATGATTTCTATATGTAGTGTTGTTTTAGTGCTTTATTGCAGAAACAGGTGAAAAGACGATAAAATGACTCTTATATGAGAAGTACCAACATGAAGCTCGACTCACCATACAAGGAGGCTTCCCACAAGCCCATGAAGCTTACAAGACACACCTGGACGTCCATGAGGTCTAATGTGCAAGCCCAAGGTCGTGGCCCAATGCCTAAGGATTTCTAGAAGGTTTATCCGGAAGGAAAGTTCAATTCGCGGAGTTCAGAAACAGCACTGTATTGTCATGAGATTTCGGAGCCCAAGACGTGGTCAAATGGGAAACCATAGAAAACTAAATTTGAAGATCTCGTCGAGAGATTTCTGAAACATATATTATTTACATTTATTGGACTACAGAGCTGGGAGGTATGAGCTCCGCAAGGTAGGCTACACAAAGGAATCCGAATCAGGACAGATATTTTGGTATCGCAATTTTTGGTATCTAAACGTCCGAATCTGAGGATCCAAATAATACCAAAGGTGTAGATCGTTTCAAGGGCTACGCGATAGAGTCCAGGTTTGCCTCATTTGGTGTGACACCCCAGGTGTCTCACCTTAACTTTGCAATTATGAAGATCACAAATCATGGAAAATACAGCATAAAATGATAGAGCCTATCTATTAATTTAATTTCAGGCAAATAAATACCCTGCAACCAAGTGATTGAAGCAACTTAAAAATTTCAATACAACTTATGCTAAATAAAATTCATAATCATGATAATAATAATGAAATAGAATTTTAGGAATTTATTGGGCATTTTATCTGTTTGGCAAAACCCTCAATTAATTAATTGGTTCTTAAGTAACTAATTAATGCATTTAATTAATTCTAAAAATATGTTTATAAAAATTTCAATTAAAATTCACCAAAGTGTTCTCCACCATTTAATAAGTCAGTCCACCAATTTTCTCTAATTTAGGAAGTCCCTAGCTATTTTATTTTGATTTTATAAAAAGCAGCTTTGACCGAGGGCCTATTTGTAAGAAATCAAAAACTCTAGGGGGTGTAGCGCGAAATCTCCTTCTTCTTCCCTCCCACTGGCGCAAAGCCTGCCGGCTCCCCTCTGCCACCGGCGCACCGCTCGGACCCCCTTCACTCCCCTCGGAAACGCGCGCGCGCTACAGCGGTCTCCGGTCTGCCCTCTACCACTTCTGCCCTCCACCGCGCGCCTGCCCAACGGCCTCCATTTTCCCTTCTCCTCTCTGCACGCCACCGCCGTGACCGGCAAAACTTCAACGCCGCTCCCACTCTCTCTTTCCCTCCACTTACTTCCTGACTCTCTGCTCCACCAAAATCACTCGGCAAGCTCACAAGTTCATTGCCTCGCCCCTCACCTTCTTCTTCTCTCCTTCAATTCCACTCTCTACGCTCCGTTTCTTCCCGCCATTGCCGAACCTGAGCCGACCTCACGCAACCACTGCTCCTTTGCCTTCCAGCCGAAACCGAGAGTTGCAAAGCACTCGCGTACTCCCCCTTTACTCTCTTTCGGCCTGCCTAGCCAAGAGCGTGCGTAACCAGAGTGAATTAGAGGAAAACCAGGAGTGAACTCCCCGGAGACGTCCTCTGCCGCTCACCGGAATTCGCTACCGTCGGTGAGTTTCATCGTCCCGTTCCTTTTCACTCGTGAGCGCAAGTTTTCCCCGCGACCCCTGACTCAATCTCGTTCGATTCCGTACACCAGGACGCCGGCATTTCCTTTTTCCCCCGGCCGCCACCTCTGCTCCGGCCAACCGAAGCCGCCCCCACGACGAGCTCCTACCTCTGAACCCCTCACCCGATTCCGATGAGATGCCGACCGCCACCTCATTCCCGTGATGCTGTAGGTGAAGACAGCGACCGAATCCGTGCACCGAAGCTGAGACGCGACTCCGCCAAAGACCTCCGCTCCGCCGCCTCTCATCGCCGACCCCCTTCCGGTGAGCCTCTGTCCTCGCCAACCGCCAAAACGTGTTTGCCTCGACGTGTGCGTCACGTGTGTAGTCTCGCGGCGAGCCTCCATCGCACGCAGCCGGCGGCTGTGAGGTTTGACCGTCCTCCGGCGAGCCCGACGCTGCTGACCCCCCCCCCCCCCCCCTGCACACTGGCATCCTACTGGCAGCTGATGTGTAGCCTACGTGTCGCTCACATGTCGCCTACGTGGCTCCCCCTTTAAACCAGAAAATACCAGAAATTGCCAGAAAATGCATAAATCTTTGGAAACTCATAGTAAATCAAATTTAAACCTAATGAAGCTCAAATAAAATTTGTTAGGTTCATTTTAAATCGCTCTATTTTAGTAAATTGATAAATCATTGTCTCTGTATATGCATATTTATTAATTTAATAAATTATGAAACCACTAATCAATTCACCAGAAATTCTAGGAATGAAATTAAATCCTGATTTTTGGCATGCTTTGTGTGTGACTAATTACCTCCCACCACAATTTTTGGTTCAGTAAAATATGAATTATTTTTTGCTCTGGAATTTATTTAGTGTGGTTACTTAAATTAATTCTAGTAATTATTTTAGAAATAATTGGCCCGCACAAAAATCATTCACACCAGTCTCTGTGCCCAGTAAATCACACAAGTCCAAAAACCTAAGTTTACTTAATTAAATAAAATTAATTGCTCATACCACTATTCTACTTTAAATAAATGCCAGTAATTAGAGTAATTATATCCAGAGGCTGTAAATTGGTAAAAATACAATTCATCTATGTCCCTGTTCATGCTAAATCACTTAAGATCAGACTCAATTGGTTACTATTATAATTGCTTAATTATTTTGAAGGACTATAACAACCCTAAATAAATGATTAACACACATAAAATGATGAAACTCTAATTTGTTTCTTTGAAGCATATGGCTTCGAGAACATAACAATAATGTTAATCAATTGTGCATCATATCATTGTATTCTATGGTATTTTGATAATACCGACAATTCAATTCTATCATATAGGCAACAACAACCCGGAGCAGGAAGAAAAAGATCTTTAGAAGGACCTTGATCCCAAAGAGCAAGACGTTATAGTTGCTAGCACTAACATCGATCCAGGCAAGCCCCGGTTTTCATTCGCCATTTTATAAAGTTGCTAGTTTTCAATATTACTAGTGTCTGTGATTATTGCATTAGGTCATAGGAGTTGATTAGAACCCACTTGCATGATACCCAAATGACCTACGCCACTATCATTAGAACTTTGATAGTATCGGTATTGTGTTGCTATGCTTAGTAATTGCTAGACGCAATAGATATAGTTACTAAGAAATGAACTTGACCATTGGAACGGAAACCTAAAAAGAAGTTTATTTTACTGTTATGACCAGGTAGGGAAAATGCATGTATAGGTTTGCAGCAATACATGGGTGTTGACTGCGGTAGCCCTGCCTTGTCGAACCTAGGACCCGTCCGTGATCGGCCCCTTGGTCAAGTATTGAACAGTACTGAATTCATACTAGTCTATGGGCACTAGTAAACTGATGTAGCATTGGCGCGGCAATGAGGACGGGACCTAGTACAGTGGTCATTGACTCTTCTGCTGCTGGAGTCGGCGGTTCAGACTGGGAAGTACTGTTGGCAGAACGGCATGCCCACTCGCTGAGACTGGACCCGGACCAAGTTGTTTTTCGTCCTTGTGAAAAGTTGCCATATATGACCTTAACGGGTACATATGTGTCGTGTATCTCGGGTTATCCCAGCTGGTGTAAATCAATTGCAATTGCTCTCCCTCGCAGTAATGAGTACCACTTGGTCATTGCGTCGTCACGTAGTTGAACCTAGATGGGAAGATAACTATGATGCTTATTGTTGGTGTTACTATTATTGCTCTTATGTTGCACTTACTTTATGTATTGCTTTATTATCTTATTGTTGCAACTAAAGTTACGTTTCTGCTATACTCTTAGGTTGCTTAGTGCGAGTCTTTTCAAACAAGCCACCTATTAGAGCCGTTGCATGTCTAGGAGTCTGACGGGTAAGACTTGCTGAGTAATTAGTACTCAGGCTTTGTGCCACTGTTGTTTTCAGGTAATGAAGAAGTAGAATTGCCTGTAGATGTGTTGCCCTGGGACATACAAGTCCGTGAGGGTTGGACTGCCCACTGGGAGTCCGACTTCCCGCCGCAGTGATGATGTGTGATGCTAGAGTGATGGTTCTTCGGGCATGAACCATTACTACGCTGTATCATCGAGCTCGTAGATTTATCGTATTTGCTTCCGCTGTTTCAAAACAATTTAAGAACTTGTACTATTTCCGCTGCACTCTGATAACTATTTGATGTAATATTCAATTTCAATTCGAACCAATATTGTAAATCAAGTGTCTGCGTTATCAGCACCGTTGGGACCTCGATCCTTCGGGAAGGGGCGCCAAAGTTGGTATCAGAGCCGTGGTCCATGATAATACAACAAATAAATCGTATTTTCAAAAACCACGATGTTGCGAGTGAGGATACGTTAGTATTGCCCCTATAGATAGTAGGGTGGTGACAAAGCTAACCGGGGTTATGATTGTTTACATTATTGCATCTACGGCTTCTTCAAACGTAGGTACATACGTGCTTAACCGACACGCATGATATCGGTGTCTGTGCTCATAGGCGAATACGAGACACTGTTGGCTCGTGACTTATCACGGGGCGATCCTTTTTCCATGGATCGTTACTAGTAGAACTGTGTTTCTTTTCGTAGTTTCTTTTGAATTTGATGTATTATTTCTGCAATGAATTTTCTGTAGGTACGCTAACGCCGTTAGTATAACATTTAGTATGACTTACGTGTTGAGTGTGGGTCGTCACCAAATATCCGTGCCGCCAAGTCTCGGCAAGTTAGGTGTTGTGTTGTGAGGAACGATAGGTTAATAAAATGAAGATTTTGCATCATGCATCCCATTATAACTAGACTAAATTTGGTTCTCTCCTAGCTCACCAACCTCTGAATAAAAATTTTCTAAACCTAATAAGTATAAAATTCTAAATAACAAGGTTAACAAGAATCTGTCCTGTTTTTAGCTACCAACTTCAAAAATTCATAACTAAAGTTCTACTTCGGATTTTTAGGTGTTTAAATACAATCTGGAAGGCCCTAGAAGCCTATTTTCATCTCCAATAGGTTTCACCATCTTCCCAGTTTTCCCCTGTCCAGTAGAGCCAAAACATTAGGCCTATGTCAATCTGAAACCGAATTTGTTTTGAGACCCATTGCCGTATTATTGACCCTTGAGGCTGGAAAATGTTAACAAAAACTTTGTTTCTGTATTTCATAGCACTATATATGAAATGCATTGTTACTCATGGAACATTGTACTCACCATTGGGTTTGTGTTCCAGATGGGTGACCACGGTTTTGAGGAGCTTTCGCTCGACGGGTGGCGCTACACCACCGGGCTCCACCACCGTGGCTTTCCTACACTGTTGTGGGATCTCTTACGCTTGTTGGGCTACGATGAGCCGCCCTCTTACAAGGGCCGCGAGATCCGTCGTCACGGCATGAGTCTTGCTGAGGTGCACATCAGCGTGCCCACACACCCGTGCAACCTCGACATGGTGGGTATGAAGAGCACGGCGACTTGTGGGAGCCTCCGTGAGCGCTTGGAGAGAGTCGCCCACAGGGCTCTCACCCACTGCTGTGGGCGCCACATAGCAGCACTCTCCGGGACTCCATTTGAGATGATTCCCATCTGGCACCAGGCCAAACCGGTCTGGCAGAGGCGTGTGAGGCGCATTGGTCATGACGAGTACCCGACGTACCACGCAGGGTACCACCGTGTGTCCTATTATTCCAAGTACCTCCTCAACATGGATGAGGAGGCTAGCAGCCACAGCAGTGTCATACTAGCTGAGGTAGAGTAGGTCTGGGTTTAGAGGAATGACCTGCAGACACAGGTCGATGCGTAGCAGAGAGAGATTTAGCGGCTGACCGCTGCTCTTGAGGCGAGTGAGACTCATGTTACTGAGGTGACTGGACAGCGCGACACCCTCGCACAGGAGGTTGACAGACGTGGCGTGATTATGTAGCAGCGCGCCAGCCACAACGAGCACCTACAGCATCAGTTGACGACTGCACAGCATGAGATGGAGCTTATGGGAGAGGATTTGGAGACCCTGGCCCAGGAGAACCAGGGCCTACAGCAGCAGCTTGAGGCAGCCCTTGCACCACCGGCAGTACCGGAGGAGGAGGACCCGTAGGAGGATATGGACGAGGAGTCTAACATGGACTACGAGGCACCCGCCCGAGGCAGGACCTAGGAGGATGAGGGTAGGATAGCCTAGTCTCGGTAGTCAAGATCAGTGGGTAGGTAACTTTTGTCAAACCACGCGAGGTTGTTGTATTTTGGGGGTTGATGCGTGAGATGTTTTTGTAACTCAAGGACTACATATTCCAAGTCATGTATGGAAACTATGATGATTTGCGTTGTGCATTGGATGTACCATTAATAGCTATTGTTGTTACAACAAAGTTAATCGTACTCATTGACTCAATCAAGGTACTTCTTTGTAGATGACTGAAAACAATGAACAACCACCACAAGGTTGGGAAATTACTGATGGCCTAGAGTTCATAGCGATGGTTCACCTGTTCTGGAGAATTCTCCAGAGATTCGGATATTCCATTCCTCCCACCTATATTGGCAAGGAATTCCAGGAGCATGGAGTCCCCTCATGTATCATCCATGTGGCGGTTTCCGCCAATTACTCCGTCATCCCCGTATGGGAATCTTGGACCCTTAGTGTCACCGGGACCGATCTGCCTTCCACCTGGAATGTAGCTGCATTCAAGGCACTTACTCAGTTTTGTGAAGACCACAAGCATGATGTGGCTGGAACACCCATTGCCTTGCTACGCATTAATGATGTGACGGATTTCGAATGGATGAGGCGTGTGGATTTCATATTTGATCCAAACCACCGCCATCATGATCCTATGTTGCCCATAATAGAGTATTATGGTCTGTCCACGTTCGCTTTGTGCACAAACTTGTGCCGGCGATTGGATGTGTTCCATTCTGCACTACGACTCTCTGAGATCAAAAAACAAGCTAAAGATGAAGAAATTGCAGAACTAAACCAGCAAATCCAAGCCAAGAATGAAGAGATGGAAGTGATTCTAGAAGAACATGACCAAGCCTTGCAGGATGCTACGGATTTTGAGCATGACATGATTGAGGCTCAAGATGACCTGAACGCATTCAAGGCTGCCCATCTCCCTATTGAAGGAAATTGGGATGAGATCTACATGGAGTATGGAGAACAAGGGGGTGTGGAGATGGCACCTGTTGGTAATGACGACGTGGAAATGATGGATCTGGAGGAACCCGAAGAACCTCCGGAACCCAAAGAACCTTTGGAACCGGAAGAACCAGAAGAACCGGAAGATTAGGCCAGGAGTAGATGCTTTACTACCCCTATGTGCGGTCGTGAAAAATATGTACCCCTAGTCCAATGTAGGAGTGTGAACCTTGCAGTACGTGTCCGCAATACCGTAGCTAGGCGTTGGCACGTATGTGTAGGAAACCGTTTGAGGACGTCCTTTAACAACTTTGTAGACTAAATTGAATCAATGAAGTTGGTTGCCGTGTCTGAATTGTTATCGTGCCTTTTGCAAATTATATTCTTGCGCATGTGACTTTATGGAATAATCTAAGAAATGACTATGTGCAACCGCATAATTTGTAGCATGGTGCGTACTCGGAATCAAGAGGATCCTGAGAGATCTCAGCAGGGGGCCAATGCTGAGCCGTCTCTAGCCGAGGTCCTGGCCGCTGCACTCAACAGGCAGCAGAATGACTCCGAGCTGCTCCGTCGGTTGGTCGACATCACGACTCACCTGGCTGGACGTGGAGATAACCACAACAACCGCAACAACCAGCCCCATCAGAGCACTTACTCAAATTTTCTAGATACTCACCCACCAACCTTTGAGCGTGCTAGAGAGCCACTAGACACTGACCATTGGTTGCGTCAGACCGAGACTATGTTTGGTCTACTGGAGTGCACTGAACACCAGAAGGTGTTGTTCGCTGCCCAACAACTCCAGGGCTCTGCTAGTGCCTGGTAGGCCAATTATGAAGCTTCTCTGCCCGCTGGACGTCGCACTGAGTGGAATGAGTTCAAGGCTGCTTTCCGAGCTCATTTCATTCCCGCGAGTCTCATGCAAAGGAAGTTCCAGGAGTTCATGGATCTAAAGCAAGGAGGGAGGAATGTCCTCCAGTATTCTGAGGCTTTCAATCACCTGGCCCAGTATGCTAATGAGTATGTCAATACGGAGGAGAAGAAAAGATACGCGTTCTTACGTGGGATGAATGCCACACTTAAGGAGCGTCTGACTTGGCAGACGACGGGCACATACAACGACCTGGTCAATGCTGCTATTGTCCAGGAAGGTGCTATGTGCCAAGTTGAAGAGGAAGACAGCAAGAGGAAGGCCCCTGCTACTACCCCTGCTGCCCCACAAGCGAAGCATCGTCTGATTTACACTTCCCCCACCGGACAGCGTTTTCGGGCATCACCGTGACAGCAGTACCAGCGACCATATGGTCAGAATTACTCAAGGCCGCCGCAGCAGCAGAACTTCCCACCTCATGCACCATACCCATAGCAGAACAACCAGTACCGCGCACCGTATCCACAACAAGGGGGCCAGAATGTTCACGCTCCACAACCTGCTGACCGTGGAAGCAGCTACCCCTGCTACAATTGTGGTCGCACCGGCCACTTTGCAAAGAACTGCACTGCACCAAGGCGCAACAACAACAACAACAACAACAACCAGCGTCAGAATCAGAACAAGGCTGTGAATGCACCGTCTCGTGGTGCCCAAGTGAACTACACCAGTGCTGAAGACATCCCTTAGGGCGAACCCGTGCTGACCGGTACGCTCTCACTCTATCGCCAGCCTATCCGTACCCTTTTTGATTCTGGTGCTACGCATAATTTCATTAGCGAAGCATGTGTGCATAAATTAAATCTGCAACCACAAACTATAGAAAGATACTACACAATTCGTTCCCCGCTGGACAAATCAATGCCAATCAACTAGTATGCAAAGTTCCCTTAGAAATAAACAAGAAAATCTACCCCACGGATTTTATCATGCTTACCCACCAGGAAATTGATCTGATTTTGGGTATGTTCTGGATGAAAACACATAGAGCCATGCTAGACATCGAGCCCCGAATCATTCATCTCAACTCCTCTTTACATGGGAAGGACACACTCTCTCTAGAAACCAATTCGTCGAAAGTTTTGGTTGTCCATCACTTGGAAGGGCAATCACTTGAAAACATTCCTGTTGTTTGTGAGTATCCGGACGTATTCCCCGAAGATATCTCTGGCCTACCACCTGACCGTGAAGTGGAATTTAAGATAGAGCTACAGCCAGGAACTTCTCCGATATCTCGTCGACCCTACAAGATGGCCCCTAATGAGTTGGCCGAATTGAAAAAGCAATTGAATGAGTTGTTGGAAAAGGGATTCATTCGCCCAAGCACCTCACCTTGGGGCTGTCCAGCTATTTTTGTGAAGAAGAAGGATAAGTCTCTGCATCTCGTTGTTGATTATCGACCCCTCAACGAGGTTACCATCAGGAACAAATACCCGTTACCACGAATTGTTATCCTTTTTGATTCATTAGTTGGTGCTAAGGTATTTTCAAAAATTGATCTCCGTTCGGGTTATCATCAAATCAAGATCCGAGCAGAAGACATTCCGAAGACTGCCTTCTCTACTAGATACGGACTATTCGAGTACCTAGTAATGTCATTCGGATTAACCAATGCCCCTGCTCATTTCATGTATCTCATGAATTCGGTATTCATGCCAGAGTTGGACAAATTTGTGGTAGTATTCATTGACAACATCCTCGTC
The DNA here is from genome assembly GCA_032690845.1 of Eleusine coracana subsp. coracana. Classification (NCBI taxonomy): domain Eukaryota; kingdom Viridiplantae; phylum Streptophyta; class Magnoliopsida; order Poales; family Poaceae; genus Eleusine; species Eleusine coracana. The sequence continues at coordinate 19,232,865 of CM064418.1, read as the reverse complement.
TATTCTAAGTCCAAAGAAGAGCATGGAGAAAACCTCCGCATTGTTCTTCAACGTCTCCGAGATCACAAATTGTATGCCAAATTCAGCAAGTGTGAATTTTGGTTGGACCGTGTACCATTCCTTGGTCACATAGTCTCTGCAGAAGGAATCTCGGTAGATCCTAGCAAAGTTCAAGATGTGCTAGACTGGAAGCCACCAAGGACAGTTCACCAAGTATGCAGTTTCCTCAGGCTAGCCGGATATTATCGTAGGTTCATTCCAAATTTTTCTCGGCTGACCAAACCCATCACGGAACTGCTGAAAAAGGAGAAAAAAGTTTGATTGGAACAACAAATGTGAGGCGGCATTCCAAGCACTGAAGAAATTATTGACAACTGCCCCAGTACTGGCTCAACCTGACATCACCAAGCCATTCGACGTATATTGCGATGCGTCTGGCACAGGGCTGGGATGTGTACTAATGCAAGAAGGCCGTGTCATCGCATATGCGTCACGACAGCTACGGAAGCATGAAGAGCACTATCTAACCCATGATTTGGAGCTAGCTGCAGTTGTACTTGCACTAAAAATATGGAGGCATTACTTGCTCGGCAACTTGGTGCACATTTATACAGACCATAAGAGCTTAAAATATATATTCACCCAAACTGATCTAAACATGAGACAGCGTTGGTGGCTAGAACTGATTAAGGATTATAACCTGGAGATTCATTATCATCCAGGCAAGGTTAATGTAGTCGCCGATGCGTTAAGTAGAAAGGTCCACTGCAACAACTTAGAACTAGAAGTTCTGGACCGAATTGACCATGAAACTAATTCGGAACCCAGCCTTCACATTTTCCCTGTTGTAGTGGTTAGCAACCTAAGTGTGCATTCTACCATCCGTGAAGAAATCGTTGCCGCACAGAAAAATGACGTTGGTATGAATCATATCAGACAAAACATTAAGGATGGCAAAGCCAAATGCTTCACCCAAGACTCGAACGGTACTCTATGGTTCAATAACCGTTTAGTAGTACCAAAGAACTTTGAACTTCGACGGAAGATCTTGGATGAAGCACACCACTCCAAATATTCTATCCATCCGGGTAGTAACAAAATGTACCAAGAATTGAAGAAGAATTTCTGGTGGACAAGGATGAAGCGAGAAATTGCTCGGTATGTCACAGAATGCGATACGTGTTAGAGGGTTAAGGCTGATCATTTGAAACAGGCCGGATTACTTCAACCATTGAGTATTCCCGCTTGGAAATGGGAAGACGTCAGCATGGATTTTTTTGTGGGTCTCCCTCTCACTTCTCGAAAGAATGATTCAATTTGGGTCATTGTGGATAAACTCACCAAATCTGCCCACTTCCTGCCAGTCAATAATAGACATAATATACGACAATATGCAGAGCTATACATAGCCAGAATTCTATGTCTCCATGGAGTGCCCAAGACCATTGTTACAGATTGTGGCTCACAATTTGTTGCTCGTTTTTGGGAACAACTGCATGCATCTTTGGGTACCAAGCTGATCCAGAGTTCTGCTTACCATGCCACCACAGATGGACAAACTGAGCGTGTCAACCAAATTTTGGAAGATATGCTTAGAGCATGTGTTTTAACTCATGGTGATAATTGGGATACGTACTTGCCTTATGCGGAATTCTCATACAACAACAGTTACCAGGAGAGCCTAAAAATGTCGCCATTTGAAGCACTCTATGGTCGCAGTTGTAGAACGCCGCTAAATTGGTCTGAATCTGGAGAAAGAGTAACCTTTGGTCCTGACCTTGTCAAGGATGCTGAAGAAAAAGTACATACCATCCAAGCCAATCTTATAGCCGCTAAATGCCGTCAAGAGAAGTATGCAAACAAATGACGTAGACCACTGTACTTCAACAAGGGCGATTACGTCTATCTCAAGGTGTCGCCCATGGAGGGTATCCAACGGTTTGGAGTCAAGGGAAAGTTAGCTCCCCGTTATATCGGACCATTCCAAATTCTGGAACGATGTGGAAACGTGGCCTATAAGTTGGAGTTACCCACCAACCTATCTGGAGTTCACCCCGCCTTCCACGTCTCTCAACTCAAGCGATGTCTCAAGCCATCCATCGACAAAATTTTGGAAGATTATGACCAACTCCAACCCGACCTCACGTACTCCGAACAACCCATAAAGATCCTCGACAAGAAGGAGCGCACAACTCGTAATAGAACCCTCAATTTCTACAAAGTTCAATGGAGTAACCACTCAGAGGATGAGTCTACTTGGGAGTCTGAAGATTTCCTAAGCGCCCATTACCCGAAGTTCTGGTCTTCATACACGGGTATGTATTGATCCTCGCACTTCCCTCTAGTTTGCCTGTTCATAATCTCGGGACGAGATTTTTTTAAGGAGGGAGGGCTGTGACACCCCAGGTGTCTCACCTTAACTTAGCAATTATGAAGATCACAAATCATGGCAAATATAGCATAAAATAATATAGCCTATCTATTAATTTAATTTCAGGCAAATAAATACCCTGCAACCAAGTTATTGAAGCAACTTAAAAATTTCAATACAATTTATGCTAAACAAAATTCATAATCATGATAACAATAATAAAATAGAATTTTAGGAATTTATTGAGCATTTTATCTATTTGGCAAAACCCTTAATTAATTAATTGGTTCTTAAGTAACTAATTAATGCATTTAATTAATTCTAAAAATATGTTTATAAAAATTTCAATTAAAATTCACCAAAGTGTTCTCCACCATTTAATAAGTCAGTCCACCAATTTTCACTAATTTAGGAAGTCCCTAGCTATTTTATTTTGATTTTATAAAAATCAGCTTTGATCGAGGGCCTATTTGTAAGAAATCAAAAACTCCAGGGGGTGCAGCGTGAAATCTCTTTCTTCTTCCCACCCACTCGCGCAGAGCCTGCCGGCTCCCCTCTGCCGCCGGCACACCGCTCGGACCCCCTTCACTCCCCTCGAAAACACGCGCGCGCTACAACGGTCTCCGCTCTGCCCTCTGCCACTTCTGCCCTCCACCGCGCGCCCGCCCAACGGCCTCCATTTTCCCTTCTCCTCTCTGCACGCCACCGCCATGACCAGCAAAACTTCAATGCTGCTCCCACTCTCTTTTTCCCTCCACTTACTTCCTGACTCTCCGCTCCACCAAAATCACTCGGCAAGCTCACAAGTTCATTGTCTCGCCCCTCACCTTCTTCTTCTCTCCCTCAATTCCACTCTCTACGCTCCGTTTCTTCCCGCCATTGCCGAACCTGAGCCGACCTCGCGCAACCACTGCTCCTTTGCCTTCCAGCCCAAACCGAGAGTCACAAAGCACTCGCGTACTCCCCCTTTAATCTCTTTTGGCCTACCTAGCCAAGAGCGTGCGCAACCAGAGCGAATTGGAGGAAAACTAGGAGTGAACTCCCCGGAGACGTCCTCTGTCACTCACCGGAATTCACTGCCATCGGTGAGTCTCATCGTCCCGTTCTTTTTCACTCGTGAGCGCAAGTTTTCCCCGTGACCCCTGACTCAATCTCGTTCGATTCCGTGCACCAGGACGCCGGCATTTCCTTTTTCCTCTGGCCATCGCCTCTGCTCCGGCCAACCGAAGCCGCCCCCAAGACGAGCTCCTACCTCCGAACCCCCTCGCCCGATTCCAACGAGATGCCGACCGCCGCCTCGTTCCCGTGATGGTGTAGACGAAGACAGCGACCGAATCCGTGTACCGAAGCTGAGACGCGACTCCGCTGAAGACCTCCGCTCCATCGCCTCTCGTCGTCGACCCCCTTCTAGTGAGCCTCCGTCCTCGCCAACCGCCAAAACGTGTTCGCCTCGATGTGTGCGTCGCGTGTGTAGTCTCGCGGTGAGCCTCCATCGCGCGCAGCCGCCGGCGGTGAGGTTTGACCGTCCTCCGGCGAGCTCGACGCCGCTGACCCCCCCCCCCCCCTGCACATTGGCATCCTACTGGCAGCTGACGTGTAGCCTACGTGGCTCCCCCTTTAAACCAGAAATTTCCAGAAAATGCATAAATCTTTAGAAACTCATAGTAAATCGAATTTAAACCTAATGAAGCTCAAATAAAATTTGTTAGGTTCATTTTGAATCGCTCTATTTTAGTAAGTTGATAAATCATTGTCTCTGTACATGCATATTTATTAATTTAATAAATTGTGAAACCATTAATCAATTCACCATAAATTCTAGGAATGAAATTAAATCCTGATTTTTGGCATGCTTAGTGTGTGACTAATTACCTGCCACCACAATTTTTGGTTCAGTAAAATATGAATTATTTTTTGCTCTGGAATTTATTTAGTGTGGTTACTTAAACTAATTCTAGTAATTATTTTATAAATAATTGGCCCCTGCCACTTGGCACAAAAATCACTCACACCAGTCTCTGTGCCCAGTAAATCACACAAGTCCATAAACCTAAGTTTACTTAATTAAATTAAATTAATTACTCATACCACTATTCTACTTTAAATAAATGCTAGTAATTAGAGTAATTATATCCGGAGGCTGTAAATTGGTAAAAATATAATTCATCTATGTCCGTGTTCATGCTAAATCACTTAAGATCAGAATCAATTGGTTACTATTGTAATTGCTTAATTATTTTGAAGGAGTATAACAACCCTAAATAAATGATTAACACACATAAAATGATGAAACTCTAATTTGTTTCTTTGAAGCATATGGCTTCGAGAACATAATAATAATGTTAATCAATTGTGCATCATATCATTGTATTCTACGGTATTTTGATAATACCGACAATTCAATTCTATCATATAGGCAACAACAACCCGGAGCAGGAAGAAGAAGATCTTCAGAAGGACCTTGATCCCCAAGAGCAAGACATTGTAGTTTCTAGCACTAACATCGATCTAGGCAAGCCCCGGTTTTCTTTTGTCATTTTATAAAGTTGCTAGTTTTCAATATTACTAGTGTTTGTGATTATTGCATTAGGTCATGGGAGTTGATTGGAACCCACTTGCATGATACCCAAATGACCTATGCCACTGTCATTAGAACTTTGGTAGTATCGGTACTGTCTCACTATGCTTAGTAATTGCTAGACGCAATAGATATAGTTACTAAGAAATGAACTTGACCACTGGAACGGGAACCTAAAAAGAAGTTTATTTTACTGTTATGACCGGGATGCATGTGTAGGTTTGCAGCAATACATGGGTGTTGACTGCGGTAGCCCTGCCTTGTCAAACCTAGGACCCGTCCGTGGTCGGCCCCTTGGTCAAGTATTGAACAATACTGAATGCATGCTAGTCTATGGACACTAGTAAACTGATGTAGCATTGGCGCGGCAATGAGAACGGTACCTAGTACAGTGGTCGTTGACCCTTCTGCTGCTGGAGTGGGCGGTTCAGACCATGAAGTACTGTTAGCAAAACGGCATGCCCACTTGCTGAGACTGGACCCGGACCAAGTTGTTTTTCGTCCTTGCGAAAAGTTGCCATATACGACCTTAACGGGTGCGTATGTGTCGTGTATCTCGGGTTATCCCAGCTGGTGTAAATCAATTACAATTGCTGTCCCTTGCAGTAATAAGTACCACTTGGTCATTGCGTCGTCACGTAGTTGAACCTGGATTGGAAGATAACTATGATGCTTATTGTTGGTGTTACTATTATTGCTCTTATGTTGCACTTACTTTATGTATTGCTTTATTATCTTATTGTTGCAACTAAAGTTACGTTTCTGCTATACTCAATTAAATTGAAGAATAAAAGTTGATAGAACTAATAGGTTGCTTAGTACGAGTCTTTTCAAACAAGCCACCTATTAGAGCCGTTGCATGTCTAGGAGTCCGACGGGTAAGACTTGCTGAGTAATTAGTACTTAGGCTTTGTGCCACTGTTGTTTTTAGGTAATGAAGAAGTAGAATTGCCTGTAGATGTGTTGCCCTAGGACATGCAAGTCCCTGAGGGTTGGACTACCCACTGGGAGTCCGACTTCCCGCCGCAGTGATGATGTGTGATGCTAGAGTGATGGTTCTTCGGGCATGAACCATTACTACGTTGTATCGTCGAGCTCGTAGATTTATCCTATTTGCTTCCGCTGTTTCAAAACAATTCAAGAACTTGTACTATTTCCGCTGCACTCTAAAAACTATTTGATGTAATATTCAATTTAAATTCGAACCAATGTTGTATTATCAAGTGTCTACGTTATCAGCACCGTTGGGACCTCGATCCTCCGGGAAGGGGTGCCACATTTGGACTACAGAAGCATCAGTTATGATTAAAGTAAGTCAGCACAGTTTATGGAAGGTACGAAACCGACTTTGATTCAATCTCTATGAGCTAAACTTGGAGGCCAAGCAAGGGAGGACATGACCAGAGGCTATATAAACACCCATATGACGTCCAAGGCTGGGGGCACGACGAGACAAGAGGTGAGAATTAGGCTATAGGAGCCGCTGCACATCGCCAGGAGGCCGCCGGAGTTGAAGAGCCACCAAATTGAAGAGATGTAGTCTAGTCGGGTAGGGACCCTGCGTGGTGCACTATCCTAGAGCTAGGAAAAGTAGATCCATGTACCTTAGGAGTCGTCAACAATGCATCATGGCTGCGCCGATCGGCGCACCAGTTGCGCCGATCGGCGCGTCCCTGACGATGATGAATATCGGTACAATTATCAATTCATGTTATCTATCTTGATTCTATCCTTGGCTGCAATTTGTGTTCGTCTGGATTGATTGATCTTGTATTGTATCAAATCTGAACTTGTTTTCATTTGACCTCTGAACTTGTAATATTATGCACCTAAGTGATGTAACTTTGTAAATTATGAATGCTCATGTGTGGATGCTATGTATGGTTAATTTGATAATCATCTCCCGAGGCGATCCTGTACGACATATTCTACTTTTTAGAGTAGGATTGTCACAGCTGGTATCAGAGCCATCTCGGGATAAGCTACACACAAATGAGCATTTTAAAATATAAACAAGCCGTTTTTACACCTTATGGTGAGGTACGAACTAGTAGTGCCCATATAAGAGTCTTGTAGGTGGCAAAGCTAACCCTGGGTTATGTTTGTTTAAATTACTTGCAACTACGGATTCTTCAACGAAGGTACGTGTGTGACTTGAATACACTCTTATTCGAGAGCTCCCATGCGAGGCAAGGTGGTCATGGATTTGTTGTGCTTAGATAGGAATTTATTCAAACTGGTGTGACTCGAATACACTCTTATTCGAGAGCTCCAGTGCGAGGCGAGGTGATCACGGATTTCTTTTGGATTGTTTCTTTTGAAATTGATGTATTGTTTCTAAAATGGATCTCTTGCAGGTACACTAACCACGTGTAGTTCGTTAGACAAACGTGTGAGAGGTGTGTGTGCCACCGAAAAGATCGAGCTATATAATCGGTCAAGTTTTCTTTTTGTGAGGATGCAGGAAACCGTCATGTTGAGCATTTACATTCATACATGCCATATACATCCATCCTCACTAAATCATGTAAAGAGTTCGCTAAGATTGCAAACTGGTGAAATGACGAAGTTTTTGGACAATTTTGAACACCTATGGCACCTAAACCAAAAATTTGAACTCAACCGATAAGAAACGAATTCTGCCAGAAAAGTCAGTTTCATTAAAATGAGCATAACTTCCACAATTTTAATTCAATGAAGGTAAATAAGTACTCGCTGGAAAGCTTTGATTTCGCTCTACAAGTTTGGTTTAGGAACTTTATCTTGGAAAAATCTGGAACTGGGTCGAATTTTGCAATAACAGTAGCTTTTTCTAGAAGTCAGAAATTGCTTCATTTCTGTTCCCTGACTTTGGATGATCATAACTCCCAGAGACTTTATTGAATGGATACGTGTGAGTATGTGTTGGAAAGGTGATGAAATTCTCCACAACATTTGTAAAACACAAAAATTTTAATTTTGTCAAGAATCTAAGCGTTTTTGCATGTTTCTGCGGGTTGCTCCATCGACCGCAGAAATTTGTCGTTACCGGTCGTTAAATGGATCGGGAACCTCGTGTCCTTTCTTTTACCAATCATTCCTTATGCTATTTTAAGCATGTGTGCTTAGTGGGATATTAAGTTTTGACTCACCCTTGCAAAACTTTATTCCGGCAGATGGATGTTGGCAAGCTAGTGAAGGACCCCGAGTACCTTGCCGCCCGTATTCTTGAGTTGGAACGAGAGCGCGAGGCGCTGCTATCCACACTTGTTGGCCGTGATGCCCATCTTGTGAAGCGTGACACTAAGATTGCAGATCTTGAGTACAAGCTGCACACTAGCGAGTTGGAGCGGGCCGACCTTTTCGAGCAACTCCATGATGCTCAGCTCATCATCGAGGGCGATGCGAGCGATCAGTTGCAGGAACAATTGAACCAACGCAATGCCCAATTCACCGCTGCCCAAGAGGAGATTTACTCTCTTCATAGTCAGGTCACCGCTCTCTTGGAGGAGTGAAGTGAGCTACAGGCTCAGCGCAAAGAAGCTCAAGATGCGCGGGATGTGATGGAAGGAAACCTCAATGACGCTCACGTCATCATCGCGCAGCAAGAGAAGCTCATTGGGCATCTCCAAGCTGCTAATGGCCAGCTGAACGCCATCCTTAACGATCAGCCACCCATTCCACTCGCGGTGATTCCCCCCGATGACGCTGTTTTGAGTGAGAATGGTGATTCCGACGTCGACTTCGAAGCACCCCCTGGACCGGGTGATATGGATGTGGAGTCCGATGGTGATAGCCACGCCGAGTGACCGAGTAGTAGTATGTACATAGGGTGGAGATCTCGTGAGACATCGTAGTTGTATGTGCATAGTGTTAGTAATGCTAAGCTAAGTTGTAACCTAAGCTCTCCGAGATCGTGTGGTGCCATGTTCCGAGTGATGTAACCGAAGACTTGCTATGTATCAAAGTTGCATCACATGTATCTATGGTTTTTATCATAATTATGTTGCCTATGGTGTTGGAAATTATAGAATTTAAGTTATCTCTTATGTCCGCAACATTTACTTGTCAAGCCTTTCAATTATGAGCAATTTGAAATTTTATTTCGTCACCATGTCATAGCCTTGTTATCATATTGTCTCACGTGATGATCGGGCTAACATGCTTTGTTCATGTGTCAGATGGTGCAAACTCCCTACGGTGGAGAACACATCGGTGATGCTCCCGGCGCCTCGAACATTGGTGGAAATGGGCTGCTGCCCAACGCGCCACCCATGACGGCTATGAAGCAGCTCATCCACAATCAAAATGAGATGTTCCGCATGTTCATGGAGAACATGAACCGCCAAGGAGCTACCGGACCACCACCATTGCAGCCTCGTGAATCCTCCTATAGCAACTTCTGGGCGACTCACCCGCCCACCTTTGAAGAAGCCGGTGATCCTCTGGAAGCGGATAATTTTATTCGCACTCTGAAGTCGAAGTTCGCTCTCCTCCACTGCACTGAGCAGCAGAAGCCCCTCTTCGCCGCGCAGCAGCTCCGTGGCTCCGCAAGTGCTTGGTGGGCCAGTTTCACCGCCGCTCTCGCCGCTGGTCACCAAGTCACATGGGCGGAATTCTGCACAGCTTTCCGTGCGCACCACATCCCTGCTGGACTCATGAAGCGCAAGTTGCAGGAGTTTCTCAATTTGAAGCAAGGCTCCAGAACCGTGCAAGAGTATGCATGGAAATTCAATTACTTGGCTCAGTACGCGTCGTATCACGCTGATACGGACGAGGAAAAGAAGGACTATTTTCATTCGGGTCTTACCCCGAAGCTGCAAGACCGCTTGGCACAAGTCACCGCCGGCACATTCAACGATTTGATGAGTGCCGCCATCGTGCATGAAGATGCCATCCGTGCCAACCAGGAAGACAAGAAGAGGAAACGAGCTATGGGAAGGTCACCCGACTCCGCACCGCCCAAGTACAAGCTAGCAATCACCTCCCTGACTGGACAGAAATTCCGGGCTGTAGTACCATTGAGAGGAGGACCTCACCCGTCGTTCTCGCAGCAGCACTCGCGATTCCATGGAGGCAACCGGCAGCAATCTTCTGGTTCTCGCCCTCCACAGCAGAGTAACCAAGTGGTGAAGACCAACTCATCACAGCCATGTTACAACTGTGACCGCACCGGTCATTTTGCTAAGGAGTGTTGGTTTCTGAAGCGCAACCCGAACAACAACAACAACAACTCCAACACTTCCAGGAATAACAACAACAACCACAACAGCAGCAACAACAATGGCAGCAATGGAAGCCATCCCCAGTCTTCTAACCCCACGCACAAGAATGGCCGAGTCAACTATACCACGGTCGAAGAGACCCAAGTTGGAGAACCCATTCTCGTGGGTACGTTTTCGGTCAACCAACATGCTGCCATGGTTCTTTTTGATTCAGGAGCAACACATGATTTTATTAGCCAAGCATGTGCAAATCATTTGAAAATCACCCCTACCACTATGGGAACACCGTACATCATCACATCTCCCGGTGGAAAAATAAGAGCTCATCTTGAGTTAAGGAAAGTACCACTTAAACTAGCAAGCAACGTATACCCCACTTCCCTAATCATCTTAGATGGCCAAAGCATCGACATAATCCTTGGTATGAGATGGATGACTAGTCATAAAGCCGTATTGCACATTGAGGACCGGGAAATCCATTTGAACTCACCCTTACATGGCCCATCTATTCTCCGATTGCCGTATCCCAAGCTGTCCACTTCTCAAGTGTGTCATGTTGAAGGAAAAGAGCTAGAAAATATTCCAGTGGTACGCGATTTTCCCGACGTATTTCCAGACGATTTGCCGGGAATGCCTCCGGACAAGGATGTTGAGTTTAAGATTGAACTCATACCCGGCACAATGCCTATCTCTCGTTGGCCGTACAAAATGGCTCCTAATGAGTTAGCAGAGTTGAAAGAGCAGTTACAAGAGCTTATGGACAAGGGCTACATCCGACCAAGTTCATCTCCCTGGGGCTGTCCTGCTCTATTTGTGAAGAAGAAAGACAAGACCCTACGCCTATGTGTTGACTATAGGCCGTTGAACGCCGTAACCATCAAGAACAAGTACCCTCTACCTCGAATCGATATTCTCTTTGATCAACTAGTGGGTGCTAAAGTCTTCTCCAATATTGATCTCCGATCCGGTTATCATCAAATAAAGATCCCAGGCGAAGATATTCCAAAAACAGCTTTCTCCACTCGATATGGTCTGTTCGAATATCTTGTCATGTCTTTTGGTCTCACCAATGCTCCATCCCACTTCATGTATTTGATGAATTTCGTGTTCATGCCCGAGTCGGATAAGTTTGTAGTGGTATTCATTCACGATATTCTGATCTACTCCAAGTCCGAGGAAGAACATGCTGAACACCTCCGTATTGTTTTACAGCGACTCCGAGATCATCAACTTTATGCCAAATTTAGCAAATGTGAATTTTGGCTAAAGCAAGTTCCATTCTTGGGTCACGTCATATCAGCGAAAGGAGTAGTCGTGGATCCTAGCAAAGTAGAGGATGTGCTGAATTGGAAAGCTCTGAAATTGTTCAAGCAAATTTGCAGTTTCCTTGGTCTTGCCGGTTATTATCGGAAATTCATTCCCAACTTCTCAAGCATTGCCAAGCCTATGACCAAGTTGCTAGAAAAGGATGCTAAGTTCAAGTGGAGTAGTGCATGTGAAGAAACTTTTCAGTCGCTCAAGAAGCATTTGACAACCGCTCCGGTTTTGGCTCAACCCGATATCACCAAACTGTTCGATGTTTACTGCGATGCCTCCGGCACTGGATTGGGTTGTGTGCTTATGTAAGAAGGCCATGTCATTGCCTATGCATCATGACAACTCCGGAAGCATGAGCAAAATTATCCCACTCACGATTTGGAATTGGCCTCCGTTGTCCTAGCCTTGAAAACCTGGCGCCATTACTTACTCGATAATCTTGTTAACCTCTACACCAATCACAAAAGCCTCAAATACATCTTCACGCAACAAGAACTGAACATGAGGCTGTGCTGATGGTTAAAATTAATCAAGGACTATGATTTGGAAATTCATTATCACCCTGGAAAAGCTAACGTGGTTGCCGACGCCTTGAGTCGAAGGGACCAATGAAATCACGCCATCGTTTCCTCTATGGAAGCTTGCACGATTTCAGATCCTAGCGAACCAAGTCTTCGTGTCATTCCATATGAATCCTTGTATAATTTGGCGCTTATTCCTACCCTTCGGGAAGAAATTGTGGAAGCCCAAAAGAAGGACAAGGGAATGGAATATATCCGCCAGAATATAGGGAAGAAGGAAGCAACATGTTTCCGACAAGACAAAGATGGAGTACTATGGTTCAACAACCGCCTTGTTGTTCCAAAGAACAAGGAGCTAAGAAAGAAAATTTTGGATGAGGCTCACTTGTCCAAATACTCGATACACCCCGACAGCAACAAGATGTACCGTGGGTTAAGGGAAAAGTTTTGGTGGACACGTATGAAACGAGAGGTTGCTCGTTATGTCTCCAAATGTGACACTTGCCAACGTGTGAAGGCCGATCACTTGAGAACAGCCGGTCTTTTGCACCCAATGAAAATCCCCGCATAGAAATGGGAGGACATTGCTATTGATTTCATCGTTGGATTGCCCCTCTCACCCAAGAAGCATGATTCGATATGGGTTATTGTGGATAGGTTGACCAAATCTGCTCACTTTATTCCCGTCCACACAACCTACTCTACCAAGCAATATGCCGAGCTCTACATTGTGCGAATCCTATGTTTGCACGGTGTGCCCAAGAGGATCATCTCCGATCAAGGTCCCCAGTTTATTGCTTGTTTTTGGGAGCAACTACATGCTTGTCTTGGCACCACTCTCATCCGAAGTTCCGCATATCATCCACAAACCGACGGTCAAACCAAGAGGCTAAATCAATATTTGGAGGATCTATTGAGAGCATGTGTTTAGGACAATCGTGGAAATTGGGAATCTTGTCTCCTGTTTGTCCGAATTCTCCTACAACAATAGCTACCAAGAGAGTTCAGGAATATCGCCATTTGAAGCCTTGTATGGTCATTTGTGTCGAACCCCGCTGAACTGGTCGGAATCGGGAGAAAGAATTACCTTTGGTCCAGATCTGGTCACACAAGCCGAAGAAAAGGTGCGGCAAATCCAAGATAACATGAAGGCCGCACAATCCCATCAAATAAGTTATTCCAACAAAAGAAGATGCCCATTGGAGTTCGAAAAGGGAGGTCATGTCTATCTCTGGGTTTCTCCCAACAAAAGTGTATCTCGCTTTGGAATCAAGGGAAAATTGGCACCCCGCTACATCGGACCTTTTTCGATCATGGAGAAGCATAGCGCCGTTGCTTATCGGTTGAAGCTACCAAAAAATCTCGAGTGGGTGCATAACGTCTTCCATGTATCCCAACTCAAGAAGTGTTTAAAGCCTCCGATCGACGTGGTGATCTCCGACACCGAACAATTGGAAGAAGACCTCTCCTACCCCTAGTACCCCATCCAAATCATTGATCAAAAAGACCGGGTAACTCGCAGCCGCACTATCACCTTCTACAAGTGCAATGGAGTAACCATACTGAAGATGAAGCTACATGGGAACAAGAAGAGTTTCTAAAAACCAACTTTCCGGAATTCTTGGCCTCGCAAAACCGGTAACCACCCGCACCCCTGCTGTTTGTTCATCCATTTGCAAATCTCAGGGCGAGATTACTTTTAAGGGGGGGGGGGGTGTGCTTTGACATCCCATGTCACAAAATGGAATTTAACTAAACCCAATGTTAATTGAGGGCTAATTAAAAATATAATTAATCAAGGTGCCAAAGAATAAAGGGAGAAGATTAATTAATTAAATCTAGAATATCCAAATGAGGGCCATTCTCAAAAATCACAAAAACCCATGGATGTGCACCAATGTTTTTGCATATTCTGAATGGCCACATTAAAAGAGAATTTTGAGAAATTTACCAGGATTTTTGGTAACCATTTCATACCGTTAAAAATTCCCCTAAAGTCAAAGAAGAGCATTTCTGTCCTGGAATTTTCAAACTTTATATAAGCCGCATTGGGTCATGCCCCCAAAAACAAAGTGGGAGCACATGATTCCCTGGGCATACACAAAAATCAGCGTGAAGTTTGGAGCATTGGAACTGGGTAAATTTCGGCCAAACCCGAGCATAGTTCAGGGTCAAGGCAAGTCAACCTTTCTCTTCTCTCCCTGGCCAACCCCAGCTCGACACCGGAGAGTACCCGATTCCCTGTGCCACCACCAATCACTGCAGCTCCCCCATGCCGGCCACTGCACCGCCATCTCCTTGGACACTCGTATAAAATTCCCTAAGTTACAACCCTAATGTGCAAAAGCACATTTCCATTTATATGCATATTTAAATGTAAGTGGTAAATAAATGTAACTTGCTCACTGATCATTTCATGGCATCCCTAAACTTTCTGCAAAAGCACATTTCCATTTATATGCATATTTTTAGTATTATTGCATAATCTTCATTTTTTAGGTAATTGAATTTTTATAAATTATTGGCTAGGAATTTATTTATGAAATTTGGTATTCCTGTACCTTATGCACTTGGACACTCGTATAAAATTCCATGTAAAATTTGAAGCAACTTAAGTATACTTTTTGCTATCGAATTGGTCACTTAATAGTTAACTTAGGAATTTCCATATGTATATTGCCTTTTATGAGCATTTAGTAAAAGTAGGAATAAATTCATCCCTAGAATCTTCATGCAGAATAATTCATCTTGACATTATAGTAGAAATTCTCATTTCCCATTTTATTCCCATGGTTCCTAATTAACTATGTGTACCTAGAGCTAGTATGTAATTCAACCTTGTCATCTTATGGATAATACTAGCCACTTGCATATTGCCACTTGAACTAAGTTACTTGAAAGTAAACTTTCTGAAGTACAGGCCCTAGTACTACATTTTCATGTCATCATGTAATGCCATGTGGTTCTCATCTATGCCATGCTCATGTTTAAGGTAGACATACACTAAGTTTTCGATGATTGAAAACTATATTCTTTTAATTAGAAGTTTGTCCCCTTCAAATTCAGTGGTTGCCATGTCGTACATGTGTGTGCATGCACATTCAGTCATGGGTATAAGTTTCATTAATTTTATTTGTTGAGGAAAGTACCATGAATCATCATGCCATACATTTCATCTTTAGTTAAGGAACTCCATGAAACCTCGTGTATTCCTTCGTATTTATGCATGACTCATTTCATATAGGGACCGAGACCGAGGAGATCACACCAGAACAGCCGGGATCTGAAGTGAACTTTGGTGAAGACACTAACTACGATCACTCCCAAGGCAAGCCCCGGTGCATACCCAATTAATTTTTGAGTCCTTTTTACTTTGTCACAAGATAGAAATATTGTATTGTGCATTACATATAGGACTTGGATGAAACCCACTTGCATACTCTAGCAAGAACCAATAATTAGTTTATGTTAGTAAGCTTTTCCGTTAGCGAATGCTATGCTTAAACTAGTGGAGCCAACGGTAGGTTATGGATTCAACTATGGTTCATATGATAAATGAACTTGATAAAATGGAGCACCTATCGTTGCAACTCTGCGGACAAGTATTGAACAATACCAAGTACATACCTTTAATATGGGAATTGGTAAACCTAGTAACTTGGGTGCCGTATTGTTTGACGGCCATACTTATCGATCCAGAGGTGATGTGAACAGCACGGTGGTTGCACGGGTTCGAGGACCGCTGGAGAGTGCATGGGTTAAGCCTCAGATACGAAGTACTATATCGCGGGGAGGACGTGTACTCGGGATCGATGGCCCCGGATCGATTTTATAACAATCTTGTGAACGGTGGCCATACGTGTTCTTAAGTGATGCGTATGTCGTGTATTTGGATTTTCCCTACAGGATGTAAATCAATTCGAATTGTCGTCCCTCGCGGTTATGAGTACCTCTTGTTCGAGTAGCGGCAATGATATGTTAAGTAATAAAGTTGTGGTTATGTTTCTGAAATTTACTTATGGTATGGCTACATATTGCTATGATGTATTGCTCTTTACTTATGTTCAAGTCTTAGCAGCTAGCTAGACTCACCGTAGCTGTTTTTTGCAATAAGCAAAGTAAAATCTTGATTAAGTAAATGAAAGTGCAGCATAGAACTAATAGGAGCTTTTTATGCAATTATCAAATAAACCCGGTCAGCCCCCTGCATAATAGGAGTCGATTTTAGTAAACCTTTTGACGGGTAAGTCTTGCGGAGTATGTTAGATACTCAGGCTTTGCGATTATGTTGATTTTCAGGTTTCCCTCATGCTACTTATTGTGATTGTTGTAATAAGATGGTTTGGGAAGGCGAGGAGCCTCAGAATTGAACCATTGAATGGGTCCCTAGCTCCCCTAACTGTGATGAGTGAGCCATCGCCATAGGGCTAGCATGGTTCACGTAAGGATCGATGTCGTGTTTTGTCATTTTATCGCTTCCGCTCAATTATGTAAAATGTACTAAGGACATATGTATTGTATCAAATCTGAACTTGTTTTCATTTGACCTCTGAACTTGTAATATTATGCACCTAAGTGATGCAACTTTGTAAATGATGAATGTTCATATGTGGATGCTATGTATGGTTACTTCGATAATCATCTCCCGAGGCGATCCTGTGCGACATACTCTACTTTTCGGAGTAGGGTTGTCACAGTCCCGGTCGATGAAACCATCAATGTCTCATCGACCAATTTGGTACCATGGCATGCAGATGATATAGAGTGTTTGTCTGGCACGATTTGGGATGGAAATTATGTCAAGATTACTACTCAGGGTCTTGAGGTGGTGGACCAGTCAAATTCAAAATTATTTCTCTGACACGCACCCAATGGAATTTGTAGAAAATGGTAAGCTGGAAAAAGGATTTATGTTGGTCGTTGAGTTACAGGAAGTTGATATTGGAGACGGTGACAAACCCAGGCCAATATTTATTAGTAGAGTAAATTTCGTAGAACTACACATACTTTGACAATATTATCAAAGAACTACACATTTAAGGGTCAACTTCACAGAACTACACATATTGTGTACAATTTATCAAAGAACTACAAATTTTAGCTCTCCCCCTCCTAGCTCCGTAATCCCGACAAGTGGACCCCATTGGCAGTCTGATAGACAACCCAACAACCTGTTTGCCTAGCTGGCAGGGAGCCAGGTCAGGCCAACCACGTGGTGGGTTATGTCCACAGGTCCACAAGAGCATGGTCTGCATCCTTTCACCGCCCCTTTGCCCATTTGTTCCACTCACCTAAGCTACGGCCCATTCGCTCTGCTGCTTAACACGAGCGTGTATATTTTGTTATTTTCTAACGCTTGTTTAGATACATCATAATAAGCATCCAAATATCTAATGGAGAATTCACGTAATAATAGAACTGATAAACTGATATAGACATCAGTCTCTTAACCAAGTACTGGTGATAAACCAAATTCATGTTACAAAATACATAAGTCAGCATCTTATCCTTTTAACAAAATATCATTCACCATCATATTTAACCAACGTTTGTAACGGTTAATTCTGATGGCAAACCAAAATATTGCAAATGACTTCGTATTGCATTAAGTGGCATTATCATCTCAGTCGCCCTTTTCCCCAAACGTGAGCCATGCAAGCCTATTGCCCCTTGCCTCTTCCACCATCGCCACCACGCAAGCTAGCATGATGAGCTGTGCTTGTACCTGGGTTTGCTCCAGTGTAGCTTCGAGGTACTCGTTCTGATTCTTGAGTTGGTTGCGGAGGCGCTTCCTGAGAAAAAGCTTGCTGCTTACTATTTCGTGCCGCCTACAGATTAACAAGGAAAAATCAAGAAAATAAAAGCAGGGTTAGTACTTGTGTAATTCATAGTATTCCTGCAAAACCAAGGCACTTACCTCATGAGCACGACTCCTGAATTCCAGATCCAGCCTCAACCTTTTACCACATGTCCTGTAATTATGACCAGTAGAGTCATAGTTCCCACAAGTCACCGTTTCCATCCTTGCAGGTCCAGAAGCAACAGGAAGTTCATCAACCCCCCTTCTTTGGCTCTTCTTGGGTCGTCCTAGTTGTCTTGTGAATATAGGAGGGTCAATGTCCAACGTATCTGTGCGCACCCAGCAATCCTTGCTAGGCACAGGATATATGAGTTGTTCATAGGCCTTTAGATAAGCTCGCTTGCTATAGCATTCATGCACGTATTCTTCAGGCCTTCTTTTTGCTTTGAATATAGCAGAGCAAGCATGCTTGCATGGAATCCCAATTAACTGCCACCTGAAACAATCACACACCCAGGTTGCTATATTCACCTCATATGTTTTTTCGCCACAGCTAACTTGCCAAATATCCCTCCCAGCACAAACTGGACGACAATATCGAGCGTCCCTCTTCTCTAATTCCAACTTTTCTGCCATTACAGGAGTGATATCCCATTGCGCAGCTTCACCACCCTCTCTTTTGTCGTTGTACCTTGCCATCAACTTGGTTCTAATAGATTCCATCATAGTTTGTATGGGCTTGTCGCGATATTCTATTATGTAGTTGTTGAAAACCTCACTCAAATTGTTCACTACCAAGTCAGTTTTGCTGTGGGTTTTGAAAGAATGTCTGCTCCAATGATTCTTGGGAATCTTCCTAAGCCAGTTGTACGCACCTTCATTTGCAGCCTTCAGCCTCTCCATTGCAGCCTTCCATTCAAACTCAGTGTAAGCATATACGGCAGCATCAAAGTGCTCCTTTAGGTTCTGGCCTCTATAACCAACTGTACAGAAGTTTTGGTATATATGTCTTTTGCAATATCTGTTCTCACAATCAGGGAATACTTTCTTGACTGCCTTCTACAAACCCTGCACAATTTTCATGACATGTTAGTATCATTGAATAAGAATCTGAGAGTTTATCATTTGTGTTAAACATATATACCTTTTGCCTATCTGACATGATGGTCCATCCACCATATTCATTTCCATCTCCTATTGCCATTTTCAACATTTCTAGAAACCAGATCTAATTGGAACCATCTTCCTTACCGACTACTCCAAAGGCCAATGGATATAAATTGTTATTACCATCTCTTCCTGTAGCTGCAAGCACTTGTGCTCCATTAGTAAGCTTCACAAAGCATCCATCAACCCCTATATATATACAACAGTGAAGCATATTTTTAGTGTTTGTAAGTTAACTGACAATAATAAAAATTGCAAGAGAAAAGGGCAATACCAATAAAAGGGCGACATCCAGCTAGGAATCCCTCTTTCTGTGCATTCAAGCACATGAAAAGTCCACAAAATAAAGGATTAAGCCCCTCATCAGGCCTAGGAGTCGTCCTAACAATTACATGGCTGCCAGGATTCTTCACATGCACAGTCTTGCAGTAGTCACGGATTCTTACATATTGTTGTTTGTGATTACCAAGTACTTTCTCTGCAGCTATTGCTCTAGCCCTATAGGCCATTACTTTTGAAATTTCCACTCCAAATTTCCTCTGTGTCTCATCCATCAAGGCTGTAACCTTCCAGTCTGGGTCACTTCGGATTTGCTCCTCAAACACTTCACTTATGAATTTGCTGTTCACTCTACTTGATTCCATAGTAACTCCACAGGTGTGCGGCTCCTCTATTTTTCTAATCATTATAGTTTTTTCATTTGCAATCTCAGAAGCATACATGTAGAATGGGCACCTCATATCCTTGCACTTAACTATGATTCTGTTTGGAGCATTCCGAAGATAACGATAGTCCCTTCCATGCACGACGTGGTAAGCCTTGAGTGCCCTCCTATACTGCTTGCAGTCACTGAAACACATACCCTTGCATAGTTGAGTCGGGTCCAGTATGTTACTTTCATTGAACACGATCCTTGGGCCTCTTAACCTGGCAGGGCGTTGTCTCTTTCTTTTTACTAATTCTACTACAACACCATCATCATCTTCAGAGCAGAGCAAATAATCAGCAGCAGCAGCTTCAACATATTTTTCTTTGCCTTTAATTGCTTGGGAATTGTCTTTTTGCTTGATTACATCAGTGGCATTTCCTTCATCTATATCTACTAAATTAGTAGAGATCCTCCTCATCTGTATCACCCTCACAATAAGTTTTAGGATCAGCTCGTTCTCTCTTCCTTTCTTTCATAAGTTCCAATAACTTTTCTTTTTGTGCTGCAACCAAAGTTACGTCTGGGATGTCTGAGAAATACCCCTCACCGTCTGTATCTTCTTCGCTCTCCATATCATCATCTGCACTTGAGTCTTCTTTGTGTGATTTATCAACTTCGTCTCTGGAATAGCATAAGGGAATCTGTTGGGGGCACAAAGGTATTAATTGCCGCACAAATGACACTGGGATGGCCCCTTTAGCCATCTTTTTTGTGACCAAAATCGAAATCTTTTTCTCAGTCTTGTGCTGTTCGAGTATCCTGCCCACATCAGAGTCATCCTGTAAAGGAGCCAGACCTCCCCCTTCTACTTTGTGGTACATATAATCTAGTGCCGTGTACCCAAACTCCTCGATCAAACCAACCAATGTGTAAAAGCATAATATTTCCCTCGCTACCTCTCTTTGCACATATCTGTTGTCTTCAAAATCTAGCATTACAGTCCACACGTCTCCACCCATCTTGTAAAATAGGAAACAAAATCATGGACTCACAAATATAGGGAATAAAATATTTATTTCTCTACTAATCCTTAGATTATGGACTCAATCCAAACATATAGCAGGGACCAACGCAATTAGAGAGGGAACAAGGAGATTACCCTGTGCTCAACACGTCAATGCAGCCCGGCGGCCGCGATGACCACCCACCTCGCCGTGATGCAGCTTTTCCCCACCGTGGAGTTTGTCGCTTGCCCTACTTTTTCTTCTTTTTCCCGCTCGATTTTGCCGCCTAGTGTAGCACAACAATACTAGTAGTAGTATTTGGCTGTTGCTTCCCTGGGAAGGAACCGCGCCCCTTCAATTCCTTGGCTTGCCACGAGGTCCAGCTGATGTGTCTTTGATTTGGGCTCCCTGCCAGCTAGGCAAACAGGCTGTTGGGTTGTCTATCAGACTGCCAACGGGGTCCACTAGTCAGGATTACGGAGCTGGGAGGGGGAGAGCTAAAATCTGTAGTTCTCTGATAAAATGTACACAAAATGTGTAGTTCTGTGAAGTTGACCCTTAAATGTGTAGTTCTTTGATAATATTGTCAAAGTATGTGTAGTTCTACAAAATTTACTCTTATTAGTAAGAAATTAGATGAAAATATTAAGGCTGAATTAATAAAGTTGTTGAAGGAGTACCGAAATTGTTTTGTTTAGGATTATTCTGAGATGCCTGGGCTTAGCCGATCAATTGTTGAGCATTGACTTCCCACCAAACCTGGATATCGACCGTTCAAGCAACTACCGAGGAGGATAGATCCAAAGATTTAAGATGATATCAAGGCTGAGATCACTAGATTATATGATGCTAAGTTTATCAGGCCTTACCGATATCTAGAGTGGGTTTCAAATACTGTGCCTGTGAAGAGTGGCCAGTTGAGGGTATGTATTGATTTCAGACCATTAAATAAAGCCACGCCAAAAGATGATTACCCGATGCCGGTTGCAGATCTTCTGGTTGATGCAGCAGGTGGATATAAGATTGTTAGTTTCATGGATGGCAATGCTGGCTACAATCAGATTTTGATAACAGAAGAAGATATACCGAAGACTACTTTCAAGTGTCCAAGGGCTATTAGTTTATATGAATGAGTTGTCATGACATTTGAATTGAAGAATGCTGGGGCTACATATCAAAGGGCCATGAATTATATTTTCCATGACTTGATCATCAGATTAGTAGAAATTCATATTGACGATGTTGTGGTTAAATCTAGCAGACAAAGGATCATGTGGCCGATTTACGAGAAGTGCTAGAGAGGACCAAAAGGTACGGTTTAAAAATGAATCCTAAGAAGTGTGCTTTTGGCGTATCGACCGGTCAGTTTCTGGGTTTTATCGTGCATAAACGAGGGATTGAAATTGTCCCTAAGAGTATTAAAGCTGTTAATAATATCGAGCCTCTTGCTAATAAGACTGAGACGCAATCCTTGATTGGCAAAATTAATTTTATTAGAGATTCATATCCAATTTTTTGGGTAGGCTAGATGCGTTCACTCCATTATTGAAGCTAAAAGCCGATCAAAAATTTGTATGGCAGCCTGAACATCAAAAGGCTCTGGATGATATTAAGAGGTATATGATCATGGCTCCTGTATTGGTGCCACCAAGAGAAGGGTTGCCTTTTAACCTATACCTTGTTGCGGATAAGAAGTCTATCGGATCGACTCTAATTCAAGAACAAGACGGCAAGAAGAGGGTTGTTTTCTATTTAAGTGAAAGGTTAACTGATGCTGAAACCAGGTATACCGAGATTGAAAAGTTGTGCCTATGTTTATATTTCTCATGTGTGAAGTTGAGACATTATCTGCTATCAACCGAGTGTGTGGTGGTTTGCAAAGCCGATATCATCAAATATATACTATCGGCTCCTATTTTGAAAGGGAGAACTGGTAAGCGGATGCTTGCTCTAGCCAAATATGATCTAATTTATGAGTCTGCCAAGGAAGTCAAGGGTCAGGTTCTGGCTGATTTGGTAGTTGAACATTGTGGATCAGATATGTCGGTGATGGAGTCCATACCCTGGTTGCTGTTTTTTTATGGTTCTATATGCAAGAATGGATGTGGTATCAGGCTCGTCATCATAACGCCTCGGGGGGGGGGGGGCAAGATTTGAGTTTGCATTCACTGTGGAGGTATCGACTAACAATCAAGTTGAGTATAGAGCTGTTCTTAAAGATCTGCAAATTTTGCGAGAAGCTGGAGCCAATTTTATTGAAATAATTGGTGATTCATTGCTGGTATTCGGGCAGTTAGCACGAGATTTTGAATGCAGAGATGGTATTTTGAGGTTGTTTTATGCCGAGTGTCAGGATGTGATACAATTCTTCAAGGCTTTCAAGCATGTCCTGAGGGAGCAAAATATGGAGGCAAATGATTTGACACAGAAGGCATCGGGATATCAACTAAACACTGATGGTACGATTGTTGAAATTGCCAATGTCAATGAAGCTAAGCAAGTTAGTGTCGATAAGGTTGATGTGGATGAAGCTAGGCAAGCTGATGTCGATGAAGAAGATTGGAGGACTACGATAGTGTAGTATCTCAAAGATCCAGCACAGTGCACTCCTCATAAAATCAGATACATGGCATTGAGGTATATTTTATTAGAGGAAAAGCTTTATTATCGGGCGATTGAAGATGTATTATTAAAATGTTTAAATCAAGAAGAAGCCAAGGTGGTTATGCGCGAAGTCCATGAAGGCATTTGTGGTACTCATCAATCGGCCCATAAAATGAGATGGTTGTTGAAAGGGACTGAGTATTATTGGCCAAGTATGCTAGAAGATTGCTTCAAGTATTACAAGGGGTGTCAGGATTGCCAGAAATTTAGAGCAATTCAGAGGGCACGGGCTTCAGCTATGAATCCGATTATTAAGCCTTGGCCGTTTAGAGGATCGGGTATGGATATGATTGGCCAAATTTATCCAGCATCAAGTAAAGGTCACAAGTATACTCTGGCAATGATAAATTATTTCATAAAGTGGGTTGAAGCAGTGCCGATGAAGAATGTGACAACTAACGATGTGATCAACTTTATGAAGGAGTATATTATTTACAGGTTTAGTGTGCCACAGACTATTAGTACTGATCAAGGTTCTGTGTTTACTTCGGAAGAATTTCAAAGCTTTGTCGATAGTATGGGGATCAAGTTGTTGAATTCATCGCCTAATTATGCTCAAACCAATGGTCGGGTAGAAGCATCTAACAAAAGTTTGACTAAGCTTATCAAGAGGAAGATTGACAAGCAACCTAAGAAGTGGCATACGACATTGGCCGAGTCACTATGGGCCTACAGAATAGCATGTCATGGGTCTATAAAGGTATCACCATATCAGTTAGTATATGGACATGAAGCAGTTTTGCCTTGAGAAACGAATCTGTGGTCCAGAAGAATAGAGTTGCAAGATCAATTATCAGCTGATGATTATAGGCAGGTTATGTTTGATGAGTTAGAAGATGTCGTGCAGCATCGGATGAAGGCCCTAGAGAAAATTCAAGAGAATAAAGCTCGCGTGGCTAGATTTTACAACAACAAGGCGGTGCCCAAGAGCTTGTAGAAGGCGACTTTGTATGGAAGTTAATTATGCCCATCGGGTATAGAGACAGTCGATTTGGAAAATGGTCTCCAACATGGGAAGGTCCATTTAAAGTTAGCCGATGTGCGCCCAGTAATGCGTATTTCTTACGAGGATTAGATGGAGAAGAGTTTGGAAGAGCAATTAATGGTAAGTATTTAAAGAGATACCATCCAAGAATTTGGGTTGGCTCATGATCTCGAGCGCTTGATCACGGCCGATATAGAAATATCGTCCTTAGCAAGAAAAATAAAAGATTGGAGAAGAGGAAAGTGAGTGTTTTACAACCGATGTGCACACATCGACTTCAGATGGCCGATATCATAGATGTCGCCCTTAGTGGAAAATATAGAGGAGAAAGCACAACATGCTAGACAAAAATTAATACATTTATAGAGCAGAGGAGGGTTCCATTGAGTACAGATGATCAATGTTAAAGATGAAAAATAAGCTAGAGACCTAGTTTTGATAAAAACATATTCTTCTATGACAGCTACGGGATGAAGATGTAATTAATAGTATCCCAAATGCTTGGAGGGAGGTACATATGAGAAGAAAAAAAATGCACTGGCAGCTTCCTTTGATTCCCCTTCAGGGATGGCAGTGTCATCAGACATTCACCGGACAAGAGGGAGAGAGGGCTGCGCTACCGATGCCATTCTCGGCACCTGTGCTGCTATCCTGGAGTAGAAAATCTAGAGGTTTGGCTTCTGGGGAGTAGGAGCTGCAGACGATGGATTGAAAGGAGGACTCTGGGGCAAGAGAAGCAAAAAGTACTCGCCACAAAACATTCAATAGGTTTGAAGATAGATGGTACTTTTCTATCAAAGCTCTCAATAAGAGTCCCATGGTTGAAGGTAGCAAGCAAGATGAAGAAAAGTGGGCTGACGGAAGGAGGTATTTATAGGGCCTAGATTTTGCCTTTGTGGAATCCAAACGTCGCTTCATTGAAGGAATAGGAAGTGACAAGGCTTACGCAGGAACCCGTGGGGAAGGGATAAGCACGAGGACGGTCAAAAAGTAAAATCAACAGTCAAGACAATGCAGGAATGACATGCCACATTTAAAGGCCACGAGTGGTTGGGTGGTGTATTGAAGGCGTGATCGACGAGTGGATGGCTCCTGATTGGCTGCATTTACTGGATCATAAAGCAGCAGAGTGATAAAGGCGCGCAATAAACGAAGAGATAAAATCCGGTGCACAAAGGATTTCGTACCCTGGACTCAGGGGGCATGTGTTGGCACCAAAATTTGACCAGTCCTAGTGGTCAGCCGCATGGAGTCAGATTCGGCCGAAGTCAAGGGAGCTCAACGTAAAGTGGGCCCATTAGAGTTGTCGAAGCTTAAGATCGGCAGTAAAATATATAGGGCTATATCGAGACTAAGAACTACGATAGTAGCACAAGTCGCCGAGCTATACAGGTTCGGGCCTCTCAATGAGAGTAAAAACCCTACATCTTGTATTCTGTGTGTTGTATTGATGTTGTGAAACTTGTGTCCCTCGATGGGGGGTACCCTGCCGCCTTATATATCCGATCGGCAGGGGGGTACATGAAGAGTCCTAGTCATAACCCTTTAGAATTTATATACAAAGTCTATCTCTACATGCCTTGCGCTCCAAGCCGAGTCGGTCGACTTCCTTGTTGATGAAGTACCCGGTCGGCTACCGACTTAGTCTTGTATGAGGATACCCGTAAAGCAAGTATCCCACAATAGCCCCCGAGTGCTTCTTGATTTTGAGCTTTGATTCACAGAGTGATCCTCAATGTTGATCATAAATTAGGAAGACCTCTTTATTGAAGTTCCTGATAGATCTGGTGAGGTGTAGCCCTTGACTCTTGTATAATTTGGAGACGAACAAATAATGCAAGAGTCTAATTATATTAGCTCTTATTATTTTGTATGTATTTTACTCAAACCTTCAAGCTCGAGTTTAACAGACCTCTAGTCATCAAACCAGTAAGCCAACTTGCAAAGCTTCAGCCTTATCGACTGATTATCAAAAAGGCCGAGTGATATACACTATGTCCGAGTGACTGGTCGGTCTGAATTTTATGACATCAATCATATTCAATTCATGTGAACCAATATGACATCAATCATATAATGGTATTAAGCTAAATGACATCAATCACAATATAGCCTTTCCCTAATAATTAGTCACTCTATCTATTCATAAGTCCAACTTTGGCAATTTGGTTATTGACTTCAATCAATACCATAACCTTTGAACTTATATCCATATGACCATCAAGTCATTTGCTACATGGTCATCAAATCATATAGATATGCTTAAACATTTTTCAAATACTTCTCATAAAAGAAGCCCCTGAGTTTTACTTCTCAAGGTTCTAGACCCTAATCATGTTTTAAGGCCCTTAATTAATCTTTTGATTAATAAAAAATCATCGTCACTGTATGGCCCATCACGGCCCATGGGACCCTTAGGTCAAAAAGAAAGAGTATAAAAGGGCGGTATTAGGTTGACTTTAGTCCATGCCGCATTTGCGCGCAAACTCTTTGTCTTCCTCACGCCTCCTCTGCTTTTAGCGACTCCTCAGCTTTCTAGCTAGGGTTAGTGCCTTTGCTTCCGGCCGCCATAGATCTCGCCGCACTTAGCCCCCAAGCTTCCGCTAGGGTTCAGCACTTGATCCATCACGCCTAAAACAATTATCGCCATGGGTCGCAAGAAGGTTTCCACCTCGATTCCTGCAACTTCCACCGCTGCTGCTGCGTCCTCCTCGTCGGAGATCGACATCTCAGAGCAACTTCGGGAGTTCTCGAAGAGCAACCTCTCCCAAGTCGATATGAACCATATGGTGATCAACGGCATCCTTCTAGAGCAAGTGCGGATCAACTGGAAGGTACCCCGTGAATCTTGCCCCATCACCATTCATAAACAAATAGTTGTGTTCCGCTCGTTCTTTGAGCATGGTTTTGGAGTCCCCTACTGCAGCTTCTTGCGCAGGCTCCTATTCTTCTATGGGATTGAGCTTGTCAACCTCAATCCCAACTCCATTCTTCACATCACCATCTTCGTACATATGTGCGAAGCATTTTTGGGCATTCTCCCCCACTTCAATCTATTCTGCTATTTGTTCGTCCTCCGACCGCTACCAACCAAGGACAATCAAGTGGCCATAGGCGCTGTTGGCTTCTAGTTGCGCAAGAAGGAGGCCTACATCATTGTGCCATTGAAGACCGGAAACAAGAACTGGAAGGACGAGTGGTTCTACTGTGACAACCCTCCCCCTGTTCTTGCTAACTTTACTGGTGCCAAGGCAATTCCTCTGGCGCAATGGATGGAGAAGCCCAATCCGGCCGACCCTCAGGTGGTCGCTCTGTTGAAGAAGATAGCCGATTTGAAGGCTAAAGGTATTGACGGAATTACTGTCGCCAAAAGCTTCATAGTACGCAGAGTGCAGCCCCTGAAGCTTCAGAGTCACCCGGTGTGGAACTATGTTAATAATGATGAAACCAGGGAGGTGCCCGACCCGCTGAATGGTGAACTTTGTAAGAAACGCCTATCGAAAATGTTTGAAGGAGATATCCTTCAGGATGACTCGCTGATCAGGAAGGCGTATAACAAGGGAACTATGCGTGCCCGAGTAAGCCTCAGTCTTCTTTGAGCAATCCCTTATTTTCTTGTCTTGATGTCCTGCTTGATATTTTGATTCTTGTGCAGGTTCTCGATACTTATATATCCCATCCTCCGCTCCCTCCGACCGATACCGATGGATCGGATTATGTCGAGAAGCCATAGCAGGCCGACGCTGGAGGCTCAAGCTCTTCTGTAGGCGCTCGTGCTGATCCTATAGTCACCCTACCTCCCCCTAGTCGACTAGTGAAGCAGACTGTTGAGCGCCGACAGCAATATATTGGGGATCAGGGTGATGATGAAGAGATGCCATCTACTGATGCCGGTCAACCTACCCCTACTCCCCCCGACCAACCTTCAAGCCAGTCGGAGCCCCCAAACCAAAGTCAGAGTGACGCTGGGGTGGTGGAGCAGACCGACAAGGTAGAAAAAACTGCCAAGAGGAGGAAGGAGACTGATTCTCAGTCGACTTCTTCGAAGAAGAGATTGTGCCGAATTAAGCTTAAGAAGGCTCCCAGGTTAGTTCTTTAACCTTACTTGCTTCTTATTGCCATCCATTACACACTTTAATCTCCTCCATCTTTATTTTGACAGTAGTCGAACGAGTGATTCTCAGAGTGCCCAAGAGTCCGAAGCCACTCGGTCAGGACCTCCTCCTCGTCGGACTGATCTGCCCAAACCGGTCGGCAAGTCATCAAACATGCCAACCGAGGTGGATAAGCCATCTGACAAGACAACTCCTACCTCCATTCTGGTGCCTGCACCCCAACCTGCTCTAGCCATCGTCCTTTCACCTCTTGACAAAGGTAAGGCAACATTGTCTGCAGATATACTCGGTCGGCCCAAAGTATAAGATGTGGAAATTATGCATCAACATCGTGAGGCTAGCAAGGTACTTCAATACTCTGCTTTTGCTTTGCCTCAATCTTGTCCTTAAGCTTAACCCCCTTTATGTATACAAAGAATGTATGCTCTTGTAGAAAGGAAACAGGCTAGGTTGGAATACCTTGAAGCCGAAACTTTTAGTATGCCCTAAAACTCTTCGGTCTTCATGTCTTTAAGTTTAAGACTGACATATTGCTGGTGTTTTGCTAGTCACTGGTCAGCAGCTCGCCAAAGCACAAAAGGAGATTGAAAAGCTGCAGACCAACCAAAGAGAGATGACCAAGGCCTAAGACCAAGGCCGTGCAGATTTTGCTAGTAAGATACTCACCATCTGTGTTTAAATAACCAACCAATCACTCTATCGCTAAAGGTTCAAATATTTGTCTTTAGCTCATGACCAAAAGGTTGCCGACCTGGAGAAGTTGACTTCCAATCAGCAAAGGTTTGTCAACACCTTAAATTCTGAGAAGGAGAACCTCTCCAAGTCGGTCGAGGACCAAAAGGCCGAGATCACTCGGTTGCAGAAGGAGCTGAAGGAAGCTGACACCAAGATAGAGGAAGCTAAGAGCACCTCTAAATCCTTCAAATGTAAACTTGTCAGTAAGCCCTTCATTACTTCTCATATCTGCTTGAATCCTCTTTTGATCATACTGACCAAAAATCATCACTCGCAGCTCTATCTTACTCTGCTCGAAAGGCCATGAACTATGTCCATGCCGATCGAGTGGAGCAGTCTGGCCACTCCTTGGATTATTTGCTGGAGCATGCATCAGAAGCTATTGCTCATAACACTCGACGAATGGCGACCGAGGCCAGGAGTCAGGTTCTGGCGATTTGCCAATCTTGGTCTCCTGCTCTGCCATTGGACAATATCAAGGAGGGCTTCAACCCAGACTTGACCGATGACCAATGCCAGCTGCTCTAGGATTCCATGCTGGAGACTTCCCGAGCATTGGTCGACAACATAGAGATTAATCCGACCGTGCCTACTCCTCCAGCAACTCCTGAGGTTGAGCTACGAGCGGATTCTTCCTCTCCTTCAAAGGAGCTGTAAATCTTGTAACGTTAGAGATCATTAGTAATATCTATGTAATGAAACAATGTTACCTGTATGTAAACTAGTTTCATGCTTATCATCTTTAAAAGATTGATAAAAATATCATTGTATCGGTCTGCCTTAACATTAAGATTGATAAAAGTATGTTTCTGTCATTGAGAAACTCAAATTGTATCGGTCTGCCTTAACATATTAGGTTGTGACTCGTAACCGCGTAACAAGCAGAGTCGACCAATCGACACATGACCTCTCGCACTTTGGCTCTGGGTTTAGTGTAGTGGTAGTCTGATGTGCAGTATAAAGTGTATAACCATAATGTATAGACGTTAGACCAAGAAAATGAAGACCATATTCAAAGAGAAGAAATTTGAGTCAAAACGGATAACCAAGCGAAAAGTTATGGTCGTTTTACCGAAGGTGTGTCGAAACCGGTTTTGAAGAAACCCGGGTTTTGAGTGAAACCCGAGTCAGGTTTGGGGTCTGATAGAGAATCGGGTAGGGATTTTTCTTTTGCCGGTGTGGATGTAGCGGAAAGTGAAATTTACAGGAATTGGTCCAAGGTGTTGAGGGTGGGTTTAGGGTGAGTTTAGTGCGGGATTAGGGTGGGCGTGTTGATCAATCAATCCTAGCACATAAAACTGACAAAATAGAGGGTGGTGAGAGAGGATGGCGGCTAGGGTTGCAAGGGAAACACTACTAACGACAAAAACACAAACTAAACTAGCGACTAAACAAGAACTAGAGAACAAACTCAACACTACGGATTCTGAAATTGAAATATGCAAAGGCTAAACACGTGATTATGGACCAGGGGGTGTTTAGCTCTTCTATGGATGATAGGAAAAACATGAAAACAAAACTAAAGGGTAGTGCGAATCTGACAATGCACCAGAAGCTTTGATACCACTTAATGTGAATAAGGTTCCCGATTTTCTGAGAGGTTCTTGGTAAGTTGATTTGGTTGGAGGCGATACACAAATCGATCTGGTTTCAAAACAGCACATTCTGGACGTCGTAATTGCAGCACGACATCTCCTCTGGTGATCAACCATCCTAAAATAATTGACCTCATTGAGAAGGCTAATTTCTGTTTGCAAATCAAAAACACAAGAAAGAACAACGAAGAATACAACACAATTGTAGATGTATGATTAAACTCTCAAAGTTGGGGTCTCACAAACCGATGAACGGTGATACTATTTATGAATAGAATTGATCTATGCAAAACCCAAACCCTAATGGTACGGCGGCGACTATATATGAAGACCTTTGGGTCATGCAAGACCCTCTGGAGACACGCCTAATTAGGCTCAACTGGATACAAAGCTCAAAGGTCAAAAACAGACGACGCAGCACTGACATAGATTATGAATCATCTCTTGTTTCGATGATTCCCGATGAATTCGAATGAATTTTGGAATAAGGCTGGCGGCATTGGAAAGGCCTTCTCCTTAGCTTTCCGTGCATATGTTGAACGTCTAAATTTGAGTCCGTATGCGTTCTAGGTGTCTGTTTTAGTGTAGACTAGTCCTGGGCCCTGAAACAGACTCGAAGTCGGTTTTGATTGGGCCTTCACCTTGGCTTCCAAGCCCTTGCTAGTCCTCCATGTTCCCTAGTCCTTCTCCCATTAAAATAATCATTAGGTAGCAAAACATTATTAAAAGTAACATATAGCAAAGAACGTAGGAACGAGCTTAACTCTAAATTTAGTCGTCATACACGAGTTCTAGTCATTGGATCTTGCAAGTCTAGAATTAAAGGAGTGTTATGTGTATCCGTAGGAGAGATATCATCATCAGGTTTTGGCCTACTAGAATTGTTAGGTTGCAATGATTGTTAGATTTTAGTAGCGTGAACTGAAGTATTTGGATTCGTGAGCGGCTTACCGATTCACCTCCCCACTTCCCCCTCTCAGTATGCCTTCGGTCCTTACACTCGCGTAGTCAAAGAAGCAGCCACCCTGTCCCAAATTTTATGCTTTCATGCCAAGGATCTGAGAAGAGGAAAAGTGAACTAGCAAACTTGATCACAAATCTATATTCAAACAACATCCCCACATCTAAATCTAAATTCCTAACCTGAATAACAACACCAAATAAGTGGCAACTATACAAACATAAAATGCTCTAGCCATCATGATTGACTGCTTCTTCAATTCCACAATCTGGCTTAACTGCTTGTTCAGTTTTTGTAACTCCCCACTCATCGAAAAATCATGGGTTATGTTTGAGATCTCCTCCTCCACAGTAGATGACATGTGATCCTAGATTGGTTCAATTGGGAGAAGCACTTGAACTTCAAGCCCTCGATCCCGAATGTACAAATCCACCCACTCAAAATGACGGCAGGGCTCCAAATCCTGAAATGAGGAACGTAAACCCTAATTCTCAATTTCAAAGTGCAAAATCCAAATCACGCCAAATCAAGACAAACCCCACCTTCACATCCTTCCCTATACATGGCTTGCTCTCGCATTTCACAAATTCTCAACCGACGTTGCCCATCTGCGAGTGCACACATGTCAAGCGCTTCAGTTGATCTGGGCGAGGGTAGTCCAGGCATGTAGTCAAAGGGACTTCTCCATAACGCGACCATTCCTTCTGGGGGGGCTTCTGGGAGCCAAAAGCGGAGCTGGACATCGCCCGCCGCCGTCACCACCACAGACCGTTGCCGGAGAAGAGGAGGCAACGGTAATGTCGGGGGCAGGGCACAAGCACGGGAGCGGAGGGCTGGCTAGGCCTGACGTGGATAAGTAGTGGGTCCCACAGAGCAACGTTCGATAGGCGGGTCCTATGCTCAAACATAATCCACAACCATTAACTACTTAAGGGCTTAAAACAGTCATGTCGGACCGTGGCTATTTGGATTATTTCAACCGGCGCATGTGAGCTATTCCATCCAACGATGTGGTATCCCAAAGAATCGAGATGAAAGGCGTCGCATGTGAGCTATTATCCGGAATTCAATACGGCACATTCATGAACAAAATATCAGTGCATCAACACAGGAAGAACCCTGTTTTAACAATTCACAGGCAGTTTTTAGATATCAATTTGTGCTGTCTCATTGTACATCACAGACTTTGTTAGCTTTGAAACCAATACAGCCAAAGGCAATACATTTGGAGTCAAAAGTTCATACACTATAGAGTCCAACGTTTTTGCTATCTGCACTCTCGTTGATCATCACAATTGATGGTTGCATTGTTAAGGTCCCTAAAGCTTCAGCATCTCTAAAGGTTTAGAGGTCCCTCATCCTCTCTGTTACATCGCTTAATATGTCAAACACCTGCAAAATTATGTGAGAGGGGAAATAAGTGCATTCTGAAAGAAAAAAAAACTATTGCTGTAGTTTAATCTTTGGCAGAGCTTTCTAGATGATTATGCATTATCACTATATAAAGTAATCATCAAACACAATGTAGCTCTCGAGAGTATACTTTACCATTGCAGTCTATGTAACATTAAACAAGAGCAATCCTAATCTTATAATGCTAAAGTAGTATCTACCAGACTGTTTTCCAAAATATTTTAGACAATGTCAAATTTCACCTCAAGTATTTGACACACAATGTGCCGTAAAAAATGTGAAGTATCTAATCTTCAACATATCTTGATATCCATAACATTTTATTATTTGATGCATTGTGTTCCTTAAATAAATATTAAGCATCCAATCTTCATCATATTATCTGTTATATCACATTCCAAGGGTTGATTGACCTGGAACATGAGTGTGCAACGGCATCTTACTTTTATCTTCCTCATATCCCTTTTTTACTACTGTGTTCACATGTCATCAGATAAAGAACTTGAATATGTCCACTAAATATATTGGCAGCATTCATCAGATACAACAAAACTATAATGCAGCGCCTGTTACACAACAGTGATACTATTATACCAGTGCATATCTTGGGTTCTGGACATTGGTGTGAACGTGTGATTACTTTTGTTTAGGATTTAGGTTAATACAATAAAAGTAACAAGTAAACATTGCAAAAGGATGAAATGGCATGACAATTACTATACAGTAAATGAATGGAACATGTTTGAGTCCAAGTTCAACAACATACTTTAATTATTGGTGTCACAATAAAAAATTTGCATAAATATTTTCCTTAAAAAAAGAGGATTTTGTCAAAAAGTACTACTCATATATCCTGGGCAATTTAATTATGACTTGCATCAATATATATTGTTTCTAAATAACAGAGTTGTCTGTTAACATTTACCTGCAAGAGGCAACTAGGAACTGCAATATAGCTTTGAAAAATGATGTCGACCTTTTCCATAATCTTGTCAGAAACAGGTGCAATCAAATGAATGCAGTCTTTTGAATAATCTATAGCTTTGACGAAACCTGAAAACCAAGACAGCACAAGTACAGTGAGAAGAAATCAGTCTCAGGTCCACCAACATATCTTAATTAAAAGTTTAGCAGCAAATTAAAAGGCTGCCAAGAATTTAAATTGTTCAAAAAAATAAATTAAAACTAGACATACCTAGTCCAATGCAACATGGAGTGGAGCATTCAGTTGACAAAGGAGGAGATACACTTGTCGCCATACCAACAATTGTACCATTCAGGAAGTGATATAGATCAGTACCTGATACCTGAAAGCACATTCATGGAATTTATACCAATAATTTAACTTATAGCATGAAAATATATGCTTTCTGAAATTATATTTCATTGGAAACAACAGTCTCAAATAGAACAAATTGGAAATTAGAATCATATAATGGTGTTCCATACCTATGAAACTATCATAGGTATAACTATATTTGCAAACTTTCATCTGACATGATATAAGCATTAGACAGTAGTACATTCATCCCTGCTTAAGATCTATATCTTCAAAAATGCATTGTTGTTGGTTATTAGAGTTACAGTTTGGATAATTGAGGATCAAAAGATATACTCCCTCCGTTCTTAAACTGTTGTCGCCATTGACTTTTTTAGTTGTGTTTGACCATTGGTCTTATTCAATTTTTTTTTAAACATATCACATATTTTGCTACGATTTGTTTCATCACCAAAGAAAGTAGCAACAGGACTTATAACTTTGCATATTTGAACTAATATTTTGAATAAAATGAATGGTCAAATATAACTAAAAAAAGTCAACGATGACAATAATTTAAAAATGGAGTGAGTATGTAATAATAAGGCCTGTCCTCATATGACATAATATAAGACTATGTCTAAGCATATCTATGCGGCACTAACGCAAAAGGAGAATGGAGAACACAAGGATAGGTTTAGCAAGGGTTCTAGGAATGACAAATTCTATTGTTGCTAGAAAATTTCTAATGTGTTGCATAAAAAAAGAAAGGCAAGGCCTGACTCAATATTCATGGCATCATAGTTTGTAGACCCAAAGTTTGAAACTTGTACAATCAGGATAAACACAGAGAAGTAAAATTTATCACCTGGTTGTGTTGATCAATGACCTGTATTTTTGAAAGATGAAGCTGAAACGGTTGCACCAAAACAAGGCCTTGAACTATATCATCAGAATGTACAATAGGAAAGTCTCTTGGTAAGCACTGCCTGAAGTAAGCCATCAGCCTAAGGTCCCGAATAGTTCGTGCTTCTTTCTTTACTAACAGACTGCAAGAAGAAGCCATCATTACTAAAGCAAACAATCAAACATATTGATTTTATTATCAAATACTCACTGACGAGGAGAGTTCTGTGCTGCACGGATTTCAACTAGATTAACTGCTGGATCTCCTTCATGTTTATTCATCCAAAAAATCCCACTGGGTAAATTTTTAGCCTCTACTGTGGTGGATACCCGAATAACATGAGTTGGGGATATATTTTTCAACATCTCTGAAAGCACATGAAGTCCAGTCCCTAAAAGTTGCATCGACAGAAAAAACAAATTTTGTAAAAACAAAACTGACCATTCAGCAAAGCAGGTGTAACCACTAAGAAACACATGAAGTTCAGTACCTAACCGTTACATAGAAATAATGAACAAATTTAGAAAAAAGAAAAACTCTAGCCACTTGGAAAACCAGTTCTAATTAATAAGAAATATCATACAGTAATACTAGAAGAAGAAAGATGGAAGGAAGTAGAAGCAATTAAGTCTCACCTTTCACCCACCCTGAAGTGTTAATAACAAGCGGTATAACTGATTTCTCAGGGTCATCGACATAATTACAGAAATAGCATTCTTTGAGGAAATACTCATATAGACCAAATGTAAAGGCAAGGAGAAGTTTCGTATTCCTTTTTGCACAGACATCACCGAAAAAGTAGCACCTAGAATATGAGCAACAGGTCTTAGGCAGCAATAGAAGTTTACTGTTCACTAGTTACCACTTAATGGAAAGGGATTTGCTTAGTCACAAGAACATGTTTCAACATCAATTGGAATGTGTACTTCTTTCAATGAGTATATAAAATAGTTGATTACCATTAACAGACTACTGTTTAGTTGACAACATAACCTTATCAGATGAGTAAATTGAAAACTGAAATAGGATTGCACTTCTTAATACTCTGAACATGCACAACTTGCCTATGAGGAATTAACAGATAACAGAACTTCATAATCTTTAGCATCAACAATAGCTTGAGAAATACAGCATGAATACTTCGATCCAAAGTGACTAGGATAGTCACATATCAGGATGAATATTCAATTGAGTACAAAGCACATCAAAATATATTGAGCAGTCGTACCTCTTCGGATTGCGGAGATATAGTATAGTAAAATCTGCAATTGTCATAAAACCAACCAAAATGTATAACCAATTGCAACAAAAGAAGATAAAAGAGATGATGAATTTTGGGGAAAGCATATATTTTATACCTTTAGTCTGTTCCTCAAGAACATGAAGTGACACAAATCCTGGAGGTGTGAACTCAGGCTGTCCAACATCAATATCCAGGTATCCAACCTTGTCATACCTGTGCAAAGTAATCCAAGGTTACTGGGTAGCAGAAATTACAACTGAAAGCAGTTTGCCATGTTACTATTAATTTTCTGACAAACAAACCAACAAAAATGAAGTGTCAGCCCTATGTACATATAAACAGACCAAAGTAGTTCTGACCGCAGAAACGACATTGCTCAGTCTGTTCAGATATCATCAATAAACATTTTCTTATGACAATTGTATATGCATATGATATTTCATTATCTAAAAAAAATGCATTTCCTTATGACCAATCGTATTTTGGATCATTAGTATGTATCACTGTCCACACTTGTTATAGTTTTAAAATCCAAATTTCTTGTGCATTGCTGTTGAAATTGGAGCAACTAAAGTTGCTTTTAGAGGCAAATAATAGGAATGGGTATCATTTCAAGTGGCATGTCACGAAAAGCAACCCACAGATAAAGAATAGCAACATGTATAAGAGTTCTTTTCATCTGAAAACTAACGTCATAAAAATATTATAGTTCACATAACATTTGCAAGTGAACAAAACAAAAATAAGCAGTAATACAGCTCAACTCTACAACAGCCAGCAGGTTCAGTTTAACTCAGGCTAAAATTTGGTTGCATATACAGGGCACTGCATCTATAAAATTAAACTATAGAATCTAAATGTTGACATGCAGAAGGATTGTACTGTGTACGGGTGGAACTCAACACTATGAATCGGTGTACTGATAGCTGGATAGTATACAGAATTCTTCGCAAAGGCAACTGAGAACATGAAAGCAGAGCGAGAGCGGTCCATTTTCATCATAATGCAACTACAGCTGTACAGTACTGGCTAAAAACAGAGCAGGCTCAAACAGAGTAGTACGTTTGCTACGAGAACAGGATCATACACGGTGCTCTTCAGCCAAGAACATTGGGAAAGGAACAAGAACATCCCGTTCCTCACTATTTCTTTCACACTAGAACAAATTTCAAACCGTGCCACAGTGTAACGAGAGAAGAAAGTCGATTTCTGTTGAAGTTGAAAGAAGCACCGTCTGGAGACAGGGAAGGGAGAAGGGTCGCTCACCTTTGGAGGAGGGTGTTGAGCAGGAGTCGGGAGAAGGCGGACTTGCCGCTGTTACCCGGGCCGTACACCACGACGATGGGCGGCGGCATGGTGCAGGAGTCGTACGCCACCGCATCCGCAGCCTCCTCCCACTCCCGTTGCCTCGCCGCCGCGTCCTCCTCCTCCGCCGCCCCTATGACGACGCCGCTAAAGCAGCCTATGGACTCCATGGCAAGCCACTCACACTCCCTGAGTCTCTGTCTCTGTTCACACAATCTTCAGACTCGATCGGGATGCTCGCCCAGACTTTAAAAAGCGGCTGGAAGGAGGTCATGCGGGCCGCGACGGGGCGGCGTCGAGGTTTGCATTGCTGGTACGGCGAGCTCTGAGCCTCTGACTGGAAGGCACAAGACGGCCGGGCCCAGCAGTCAGTGTATGTATATATTGGCCTATGTTTCTGCCACGTGGGCCTGTGAGTTAAGATTCCAGATCCCTGGCATCAGTGGTAGACACGTGTCCTCAACTGGAATGTCCACATGTATGTGCTGCTGTTGTCTGAGTCCTTCAAATGGAACGCATTCCATGATCCATCTTTGATCAATCGTTCACAGCTACAATAAGCTTTACTAGTAACAGGCCGTAAACGGTATTTGTGATAGACCTCTTGTCATGAGGGATTTTTTTTTGTGACGAGTTAGATGTCCGTCACTAAATACAATATTAACATCAGAATAAAAAGTACACTAGCGACGGACACTACTCGTCATTACCGCACTATCAACTGACTGTTAGGTTCCACATCTAACCTTAGCGTATGCCGTCGCAACCGTCATGGTGATGGTCACCATCTTCGATGTCACCTTCCTAGTCTTCGTTGCTATCATGAAGACTTCTATGTCGGAGCCCCGGACGAGGAGAAGGGCGACCTCCACGTGCTGGGAGCCGTCAAGAAAGTCGCCGGTGACCTCCGATGTGATACAGACAACGTCGAAGGCCACTATCGTCTTGATGACTACCATGACCGCGACGTCGGCAGTGGCCTTGGCAACCATGACCATCGCGGAATATGGCGGCCTCCTC
Organism: Eleusine coracana subsp. coracana; assembly: GCA_032690845.1. Lineage (NCBI taxonomy): Eukaryota > Viridiplantae > Streptophyta > Magnoliopsida > Poales > Poaceae > Eleusine > Eleusine coracana. Next base: position 19,194,053 of record CM064418.1, on the reverse strand, counting down.
GACCATCATCGTCATGGCAACCATGGTAGCGCCTCAACAGCCTACACCTAGCAGAGGGTGATGGAGGCCTGGCCTTCTACTTCTTTGCATAGGCGTCCGCCATCGGCAGCCTGCGCCCGACCACGACATGGTGAATGTGACGACGACACAGTGTCCAAAGGTAGTGCATCTGACCAAACAGGCCGACAGCTGCGTAGCGTGGACCTCCACGGGCCATGAGAGGCAGCCGAGGTGGTAGAAGGGTGACTAATCTGCCAGATCACATTTAGTGGCGGCCGTGAGAGGCCTGCCACTAGCCCTTTAGTGATGAGCACTTCCCTCGGGCTTGGTTTAGTGATGGATTTTATTATACCTGTCACTAATGTCACCCAATCTTTTATTATTGATGATTTCTTAGATCCCCTGAATTGAATTAGTTTCGTAGAATTAGATTCCTAGAAAATGATTCTCTGGAATTGAATCAGTTGGAAACTGATTCATTTCAAATATTCATGTTTGCCTGATCACAGAATTCAATTCTAGGAATTAAAATGAAAATGCTGTTTGGATAACTTGCATCCAGAATTAATCAAGTACAGATTTAACAAACCACTTAACCACCAATATATGCACTGAAAGTATAGTTTTAACAAACCACTTAACCACCAGTATATGCACTGAAAGTACAGATTATTTGAGTACAGATTTAACAAACCACTTGCCTCCAAAATCAGCACAATAGACTCATACGCACTTCATCAAAATTGAGTACAGATTATTTCAGACATAGAAGTCCCAGAATCAACATAATAGACTAAACACAATTACATCCAGATTAAGTACAGATTATTTTAGAGATAGAAGTCCAAGAATCAACATAGACTGAACACAATTACATCCAGATTGAATACAAATTATTTCAGACATAGAAGTCCCAGAACTTTGATTCACTTAAGCTGCTTCATAAGCCACCTTCTTCTTTCAACTGGCAGGGCAATCATAGACTCAAACTTGCATGGTCACAGGTGAGGATGTCCACTGATAGCACTTCATGACTTTCTACAAGAGAGAAATAAAATCATTATACATGATCTCCACAAGAACTAGGAAAACAGATAGGACAATTTGTTCCAACTACAAGATAAAATAAAAGAAACACAATTGAAAGGACAGAACAGAGCATCACACATAATTCTATAGCAACTAGAGGCATGTTACTAGTATGCTAGTATGAACTTCAAGGCATACTTTTGGTTGACAGGTCTTATAAGTTAAACTAAACCACTACTTCTGAATAGTGAATACATATATTATGTCATCATAAGTGACATGGAACAATGACACAAATCACAATTAGTTCCAACTACAGATTCCCAAATGTGATAAATTAAACTAAAAAGAACAAACTAAAGCACTACCTCTTTTACTCACATGGCAGGTCACATGGGCATCATCAAATGTGATAAATTAGTTCCAACTACAGACTCCCAAAATAAGTAGAGGCAACTAAAATCTATATCCACTCTTAATCAGGGTTCTATTTCAGAATAATGGTTGCTAGCTAACAGGCCAAAAACTACATGGACACTTATCACTTAAAATGTGCAGGATATAACAACATGCAAAAACACAGTGAACTGCTAGAGTTGCTTTATAGAGGTTGAAAACAAAAAAAGAGTTTTGACTCATAAAAAGAGGTCTGAGCCACATTGAACACTATAGTTTCAGTTTCAGTTTTAGTTACTACCACAAGCAGTTTTAGTTTTAGTCACTACCACAAGCAGTTTCAGTTTCACAATGAGCATTCAATATTATAGGAACAGAGCACACTAAGTTAGTACCAACAGATGCAGGCAACACTACAAAAACTAACCTGGATTGATTCTAATCACTTCTTCAGCTGCTTGAGAAGCCACCTCTTCCTCATTTCTACTAGCAAGGCCATCATACTTTCAAACTTGCGTGCATCTACAGTGAGGATGTCATACAGGTCGAGCACGATATCTTCGTCAAGTCCATCAACCTCCCTGAGTGCGGCAAGTACTTCAGCTGATGATGGAAGCTTAGGTGTATCATCCTTCAATATTGCAGTAAGCCCATCAATTCTCTCAAGCCAAGCAGAAGTGAAGGAGTCATCAGATCTTTGCCTCTTCAAACTGTTGCCCGAAGTTGTAGTGGATCCAGCTTGATCTTTCTTGTTTCCATCTTCCTTGGCCATCTCTTTGGAGCTCTCTGATGCAGTCCTAGCTCCCTCCCCAGTTGCCTGGTCCTTGCAATAAACCAAACTGATGGAGTCCTAGTATTTGATTACCTTGTTCCTATAGCCTTTGACTTTCTTGTTTTTCTGCAAGTGGTACAAAGAATAAATCAAGTTTTGAAGTCAGTATACTTGAGATCAGTAGCAGCAACAAAACAAAAAACAGAACCTCAATATATGAACTGAATCAACAAAGTCAGTTTACCTCAATATATGACTCCCAAACAGATTCACTATCAATTGAAAGCTTGTTTCTGTCCCAACCCAAGCCAAATCCACTAGATGGCAACATGCCATTGATAATACTGTAGTGCTTGTCAAACGTCTTGCTGCGGGACTTGATGTTGCTCTTTGCAATGTTGACACCACATTTCTCACGAACATTCTTGATTGCAGCAGTGTACACATGTGGCTTCCAACCATTTTGACACCTATCCCCCTTTTTGTAATGCTTCACAAAAGTGTCCAGCAATACTTTATCCATCTCATCATCCCATGTAACATAACCCCTTGACACTTTCTTGCCCTTCTCCATATCCTGAAATATAAATGTGCAGCAAGACAATAAAAATGTGTAGGATAAGTAAATATAAATGTGTAGCAAGACAATAAAAATGTGCAAAATTCAGACACATGCATAAGGAAATATAAATGTGCAGTAAAACAATCATACATTGGCATTACACTTGTAGACCACGTCGTGCTTGGTAATCAGCAAACATCTAATTTGCTTTGGTGTCCCTAAAATTGTTCCACTCATTGGATGAATGGACATATGTGACACTTGGCTCTCCTTGACCATCAGTGGGTGCAGCAGCAATCAAATTATCAACTTGATTAAGAAGCGATTCATCCATATCCCTTTGTCTATCATGCAAAAAATTATGCAAGATGCAGCAAGCGTTTATAATCCTATTCTGCACAATTTATTATATAAGTTAGTCAAATTATTACTTGATGATGTAAATATGAGTTGCTTTCAATAAAGTTATCATTTCGTACCTGGTTTTTCAAATCAAAATAAGAGTTGGTTCGTAATATGGCCCACCTCATCTTCAGTAGCGCAAATGTTCTTTCTATCACGTTTCGAGCTGTTGCATGACGCAAGTTATAAAGCTCTTTTGCTGTACATGGATTATTTCCTTGAGAAGCCCACTCTTTCAAGTGATAGCGTGTGGATCGATATGGGGCAAGGAATCCAGGACCATTTGTGTACCCAGCATCTACTAGATAGTATTTACCATTCGGGACGCTAAATGCATCCTCCCGAGACATTGCGTCCCGTAATACCCGAGAGTCTAAAGCTGGTCCTTCCCATCCCGCTAAGACATAAAGAAACTTCATTTGCTGGTCACAAACACCTAAAACATTGGTTGTGATCTGCTGCTTCCTATTCCTATACCTGCCTTGGTCTCTTAGTGGCACATATACATCAACATGTGTACCATCTAGTGCACCAAGGCAATCCTCAAACCATCTCCACTTGGGATCTTCAGGTTGAACATCTGCTGGATTAGGTAATTTGATGAACTCATGGCTTAATGATAGAATCCCTTGAAGAACTTCATTGAAGTGTTGGCTGATTGGTTCAAGAGACCACCCATATGTGCTCTGGATAAGCCTTATTTTCACTGCATGGCCTACTATAAGCAAAAAGATTGCCATCTTTTCTTCCACTGACACATTTAGGGTGTCCTGCATACCACATCTATCCCTTAAGATGGCACATAGGTCACTGAAAGACCGCTTAGTTAGGCGCAAAGTTTCATAACAGTAGATGTTTGGGCCTTGATATATGTTTCATAGCATTTGTTTTCTCTCCTTAACCTTTCTGTCCTCAACCTCATCTTCATCCACTATGTGTCTAGGTCTTCTTCGATGATACCGGTGTGCAATTAGAGTCATGATGGAAACTACTACTGCAACAATGACTCTCTTCCGCTTCCTTCTCTTCCTTCTTTCCTCTTCACTTGTATTGTTAGAAATCAATTGTGCATTTTGATTTGACATCTACAACATATATGCAAATGCCTAGTATGAGCTCAAATGAGCAGTGAAATTAATACCACAGGACAATAAAATCTGATCTGGCATGTACATTCATGTGTACTTCCAGAATATATAGGCAAGAGCAGTTAAAAAAAAGCATATATAGGCAAGAGTACACAAGATTGCATCATACATAATTCTATAACTACTAGAGGCATGCTACTGAACTACAAAATAGGAACATGAAATTAGTTAAAAAACAAGACACCAAACATTCAGTTTGCATTACACATAATTCTATAGCAATTGGCTCACTAACAGCATGCTCAGGAAAGATAACACCAACTCACTAGAAAGAATGAGAGCACAATCTGTATAGGAAGTATGAGAGCATATTTTGATACAACTAATATATGCACTGAAAGGAAGCAAACCATGATCAGGGATGCATCACCAATGTCTCCCACAGATTAAAAATGATTCTAAAAACTAGAGAGTAGCTGTAATGGGCTAATGTACAGCGTGTCAAATACTACTACTAGTATGAGGTCAGCAGAAACTAAACCACAGAATGATAGTAGCTATGCAAGAAGCCAGAAGCAACAGACTCAAAATGATTGATTCATCCATTTCACAAACAATGATAATTAGACTTGAGCAACAGAACGACTTTCAAGAAGACCATAACTGATCATAATAACTTGAATAAGTCCTACTGCTCAACAGAAAATAAGCCAAAAAAAAAGTAGTAGCTCTGCAACAAACCAATAACACCAGACTCTAATCTCAAGTTAAGAATTCATGATAGGTAGCTATTCCATGATGCATATGCCTGAAGCCTGATATCTGAAAAGACAAACCAAAAAAGCAGACTGCCCTGCCTGACATGATAATCTGTATCAGTCAAACCGTGGAACAAAAAACAAAGCTCGAGCAAACAGAACTACAAATATGCCCCTATCATCCTCAATTTAGGCTCGTGTATGCTCAGTTAGGCTCTCAGATGGAATAAATCCATTTGTTTTTCAGTTTTAAGAAGATTAACAAAGATGCTACATGTCAACTGCAGTGGATTGCTTCAGCTAAGTCCACTATTGTTTGACGAGTTTAGTTCAAAGGAAGCCATTATCAGCACTTAGGGTCTTACAGAACGAAGGTAGCACACACATTCACATACTGCAGAAGGGAGTTAGAGGAGGTATGTGCGGATACCTGTGACGCCATGGACATGGAGGTGTGGAAGGCGCGGCGGAGACGGCTGAGTGGTGTTGGGGGTGTCGGAGATCAGACACAGTTGCCGTGAGATGGATCGAGGATGGCGCCTGTGGCTCCCTCCCATGGTCGACGACGGCGAGCGAGTCACCCAGCTGTGGATCGAGGCTAGCTCCTACAGCTCCCTCCTGTGGTCGACGATAGCGAGCAAGTCACCCAGCTGCGGATCGAGGACGACGCCTATAGCTCCCTCCCGTGGTCGAGGATGGCGAGCGAGTCACCCAGCTTCGGACCGAGGATGGCACCTGTGGCTCCCTCCCGTGATCGACGACGGCAAACGAGACACCCGACTATGGATCAAGGATGGCGCGCCACGGTCGGTGACGACTCGCTCATCTTCCTCTTGCGGATCGAGGACACGCGGTGCAGCTCTGTTCCGCGGTCGATGACGGCGCGCAGATCTCCTTTGTACGGTCGATGGTGGCGTCACACGGCGGCGACGCCCCTCTCACGGTGGCGGCGGTGGCTGAGCTCTTCTCCCGCTGCCCTCTCTCTCTCGCTCGCTTGGTGGCGGCGGCGACGTGTGGAGTCGGGTGGAGGACAGGAGTCGGGAACGGGAGGGGACGAGCAAATTCCAAGGGTTTCGATGCTACTGTGTCGGAATTGGTAATGGGCTAGCAATTCACCTCTGGAAAAGGCCGGAATTATCCAATTCGATTTGATGGGATCGCCAAACAGTCGGGCTTCTGGAATTGGATTCAATTCGGCCCAATTCGAACCATCCAAAAAGGCCTTCATGTCAATTTGTCACCTGAACAACAGCTAAAACACGTCGGGCAGCCGGATCCATAAAAAGCTAATTTCTAGTTTTTATTGATTCTTATCTTTGACTAATAATTATTTAATTATATCTGCTTTGTATCGATCCCAATGCATGACACTACGGTGTCACCATATGTTCTAAGCACTATTGCGGGGACATCATGCAAATATCTCAAGACGAACATTGAGCCGATGTCTAGGAAGGATTGAATCAAGTAACCATATGCATGTGTGTGTGTTTTACCAAAGTCGGTAGGAAGGCCCCTAGCCTAACTATTTTTTTATATATTAACAGAAAAAAGAGTATGTACAAGGAAAGAGGCCTCAGGCCCAAAAAGAGACTCTACACAAGAGCTAGCTAATTTACATTTGCTAAAAATTCTTCCAATAGCAGTTTATTAGTTGGCGGTTTAGCTCGGAGAGGCACCAGGTCAAACTCCTTTTTGAAAGAAGTCATCCATTGCTGAATAGAAATGATTCCTCTGTCAAAGATTATGTCATTCGTCCAACACCCCACTATAAGTACTTCTCTGAAAATTCTGGAATTAAAGTTTCTGCATCCCTGCATTAACATTTGATCTGGTAGAAGCCTTGTATTCCACTGAATTGACAACTTCCCAACATCTCTTGCTGAAGCTGCATTCAAAGAAAAGATGCAGGAGGGTCTCTTCACATTGTTCTGAACATAGCACATAGTTATATGATTCTAGCTCCATATTCTTTCTTCTCAATAGCCCTCTCGTGTTGATTCTGTCTCGCAGCAAGAGTGTCACATCCACTTGAACCAGGGAGATGTGTGACAAGAACCAATCAACTTTAGGTATGCATTCTTGGCTGAGAAAGTATTACTTCCCCAAATATGCCAAAGTAAAAGAATGGAGCTCTCTTTGCAAATCATCTAATTGATTGGAGGCTATCATGGTCAGAGGCAACCTGAGTAAATTCTCTACATCAGCTTGCATGAAGGCCTTTACTGTGATGTTTTTGTTGTGAGCAAAAGAATATAGTTCCAGATACTTGAGCTTTAGAACTCCCAAATCCCATGAATCAGTCCAGAAACAGGCTGATATTGTTGGAGAGATGCCAAAGAGACATTACGAATTTGATCTGTATGTGAGGGTCATACGGATATTGATTCGTGTGGGATTAGTCCACTAATGGGCCAACTTGTCGAGGCCCATTAGAAGAATCTATATAAGTGGAGGCGGGGCAAGGAGTACGCGTATCCACCAGTCCATAACCCTAGCCGCCGTGCTCCTCTCTCTCTCGCCCACAACCCTAACCGTGTTGCCGGTGCTAGCACGTCGCGCACGGTGTTCCAACCCCGTACGTGTGGATACCGCGAGAAGGCGTTGCTGTTGCTGCGGTGCCGAATGGCTAGACTAGGAGGAGACACTTGACGTGATCGACTACTTCCTCTACACCGACGCGTGACTATGTTGGACGAGCTGCTCTAACATTCTCTTCCGCTTTGTCTGTGTGTCTAGTGGTAACGATCCATGATCCCCTCCTTACAAGGTTTCCTGATTGAACAGTAGAAATTATTATATGCTATGATAGCCTACCCGTTCCCTAACAGTGGTATCAGAGCCAACCTTGTGTAGTTTATGATCTGGATCTTGTGCATATCATTGATATGCTGATGTATTAGATGAGATCTATTACATGTTCTTGTGTACGGGTTGATTAGATCAATGGTGATAGGGAGGTTCACAAGGTAATGGGCGGATAGCGATATATGTATCATTGATTTATTTGTGTTCCTTCTCCGTGCGCGCGCGACTTGTCCCTACTGGCTAGAATCATCATCGGGACTAACTGCGTGCGCTAGTAGAGGAGCCAATAGTATCATGATCATGTACCGTAGTCTACTCATGAAAACCTAATAGGAAACTGAGGCATTGTGAATGACTCAAAATCGGACAAATATGATTTTCCCAATAGGATTTCTATTGTGATTTCATAGATATGATCTATGAAATCCTGTGAGGTTTCACCTAGATTGTTACACCCCTTTTTGGCCACCCGTTAGCATTCACTTCTCGCCTAACTCGTTTTTGTAGAGAATGTTGTGAATGGTATGGTCCAAAAGATGCATGTGATGTATGTATGTGATTTGCATGGCCTGCGTGCCATGATTGTTATAGCTGGGTTGAGGCTGTCATATTATTGTATAACGGCCTACGTGTCGACCTGTGATGCTTCATATTCTCATGTAATTTATTACTAGCTATTAGTTGTAGTAGCTAAGTGTTATTTCATGGAGGCCTCAAGCATGATGGTTGAAGGGACGGGAGAAATGACGATGACAATGGAGATGGAGATTACCAATTGAAAGGGGCCATGCTATTTCACAGTTAATATGATTGTCTGTGATGATGTTCCTGTCATCCTATTCTTTCATGTGTTTTTATATTGGATATGATTAACATGCTAGAATAGGTTCCCTCAAGAAAAATTAAATTATATGCCCTTCCAATAGCTGCACCTATTAAAATTATGATCGTTGTATGGTAGGTCTGTCAAAGTAGAATACCTCAACAATCTTAATTATTAGGGTAAATGTCGGAGATTTACATGCATAGTGTTGGTTTAATTAACAAAGCTATCAAAACGGTTTTGGGCTTTGGGGCATGGTGTTGGCGCCGGGGCATGTGATGCCACCCAACAAACAAGAGTCACACAGGAATGTGATTAGCAAAGTGTTGCTTACCTATGTCACTAGATTTCTAGCGGTGATGCCAAAGCTCACTAGAATCTAAATTGAATATGAATCTTGAACCATTATATGTCGTTTTGAGGGAAAACGGTTCCAAGCATATACTGGAATAATGAACTTTTGTTAAAATGTTTAATAAAAGTTTTACATCTATATAGTGCTTATATTTGCATATTTTCTGTTATAGATCATGGCACCAACCGCTAGTAACACTTTCAATTTGCGCTCGATTCTTGAAAAAGAAAAGCTTAGTGGAACAAACTTTATTGATTGGTATCGCAACTTGAGAATTGTTCTCAAGAAAGAGAAAAAGGAATATGTTCTAGAGCTTCCCTATCCTGATGATCTACCAGAAAATACTACTGCCGCTCAGAAAAGGGAGTATGAGAAGCATACCAATGATGCAATTGATGTTAGCTGTCTCATGCTTGCCACTATGTCCTCTGAGCTTCAGAAGCAATATGAGAACGTGGATGCCCACAATACGATTGAGGGACTCTGTGGCATGTTTGAGAACCAAGCAAGGTCTGAGAGGTACAACATCTCAAAGTCCTTGTTTGCGTGTAGGCTAGCTGAAAATGGTTCTGTCAATCCTCATGTGATCAAGATGATTGGTTACATTAAGAATCTGGAGAAACTTGGTGCTGCTGTATACCTTGATTTGGCCACAGATGTGATTCTCCAGTCGCTTCTCGCGAGCTATGAGCCTTTCATTTTGAACTTTTAAATGAATAGCATGGAGAAGACATTGGCTGAGTTGCATGGGATGCTTAAGACAGCTGAGGCAAGCATCAAGAAATCTGGTCCAAGTCAAGTCAACTTGGTTCAAAAGGATAGCAGGAAGCGAAAGCGCAAGACTAAGGCTAAGGCTACAGATAAGATCTCTAGCGCTAAGCCTAAGCCTGCAGCACCTCCTAATCCTAAACTGGCGGCTGGTGAACCTTGTTTTCACTGTAAGAAAACTGGTCATTTGAAGAGGAATTGCAAGCTTTATCTGGAAGAGCTGAAGAAGAAGCGTGGAGACACTTCTAATTCAGGTATCAATGTTATTGAAGTTAATAATGTTGCTACATGTCCTTATGATTCATGGATATTTGATACCAGATCGATGATTCATACTTGCGAATCGTTGCAGGGGCTTAAAGAAGCAAGAAAATGTGCAAAGGGCGAGGTGGATGCTCGTATTGGCAATGGTGCAAAAGTTGCTACATTGGTTGTAAGAACTTATCCATTTTCATTACCATCAGGATTAGTTTTGGAGTTAAATAATTGTTATTACATTCCTGCCTTAGGCAAAAACATTATTTCTTCAAAGTGTTTGGAGGAACATGATGGTTATGAGGTCATAATAAGGAACAAGTGTTGTTGTATTTATTTCAACTATATTCTCTATGGTAATTGCCCATTGGTGAATGGATTATATTACTTAGATCTAGAGAATAAGCCTATTTATAACATTGATGCAAAAAGGCTCAGACCTAATGATTTGAATCCCACATATACTTGGCATTGTCAGTTAGGTCATATAAATGAGAAGCGCATAAAGAAGCTCCATACAGATGGTCTTCTAAGTTCTTTTGATTTTGAATCAATTGACACATGTGAGTCTTGTTTACTTGGCAAAATGACTAAGTTGTCTTTCACAGGAATAATGAGAGGGCGAGTGAACTATTGGGACTTATACGTACGGATGTATGTGGACCAATGAGTTGCACGGCCAGAGGTGGTTTTCAGTACTTCATAACTTTTACCAATGACTTTAGTAGATATGGTTACATCTACTTAATGAGGCATAAGTCTGAATCCTTTAAAAAGTTCAAAGAATTTCAAAATGAAGTACAAAATCAATTGGGCAAGACTATTAAACTCCTACGATCTGATCGTGGTGGTGAATATTTGAGCCATGAATTTAGTGAACATCTAAAGCAATATGGAATTGTTCCATAATGGACTCAGCCAGAAACGCCCCAATGGAATGGAGTATCCGAACGGAGGAACCAAACCTTGTTAGACATGGTTAGGTCTATGATGAGCCAAAGTGATCTTCCATTGTCCTTCTGGGGATACGCTCTAGAAACGGCCGCTTTCACACTTAATAGGGTTCCATCTAAATCCGTGGAAAGGACACCATATGAGATATGGACTGGGAAGTGTCCCAGTTTGTCTTTTCTTAAGATTTAGGGATGTGAGGCTTATGTAAAACGTATGATGTCTGATAAGCTTTCTTCCAAGTCTGATAAATGCTTCTTTGTAGGATACCCTAGGGAAACCAAAGGTTACTATTTCTACAACCGGGAAGAGGGCAAAGTGTTTATCGCTCGTAATGGTGTTTTTCTAGAGAAAGAGTTTCTCTCTAAAAGGGTAAGTGGGAGAACGGTGCAACTTGAAGAAATTCAAGAAGCTCCAGAAAATGTTTCTTCTTCCACTATACCACAATTGGATGAATAAGTTGTTGTTGAACCAATTGTTGAAACACCAGCCCCGCGTAGGTCAGAAAGGGCACGTCGCACTCCTGAAAAGTTCACGCTCCTAACCACAGGGCATCGCAACATATTATTGTTAGACAATGATGAGCCTAAGACTTAAAGTGAAGCAATGATGAGACCGGACTCTGAGAAATGGCTTGGAGCCATGAGATCCGAATTAGAATCCATGAGAGAAAATCAAGTTTGGAACTTGATAGATCCGCCTAATGGAGTAAAAACCATTGAGTGTAAATGGGTTTTTAAGAAAAAGATAGACATGGATGGAAATGTTCACATCTATAAGGCACGATTGGTGGTGAAAGGTTTTAAGCAAATTCAAGGGGTTGATTATGATGAGACCTTCTCGCCCGTCGCTATGCTAAAGTCTATACGGATCCTTCTAGCAATTGCCGCATTTTATGATTATGAGATATGGCAAATGGATGTCAAAACGGCTTTCCTTAAAGGAAACCTAAGTGAGGATGTGTACATGACCCAGCCTGAAGGTTTTGTCGATCTACAAAATGCTAGGAAGATATGCAAGCTTCAAAAATCCATTTATGGACTAAAGTAAGCATCTCAGACTTGGAATCTTTGCTTTGATGAGGTAGTCAAAGGGTTTCGCTTCATTAAAAATGAAGAAGAGCCTTGTGTTTACAAAAAGGTTAGTGGGAGCGCGCTTGTCTTTCTGGTCCTTTATATGGATGACATATTGCTGATCGGTAATAATATTCCATTGCTTGAAGCTGTTAAGACTTCTTTGAGAAAGAGTTTCTCTATGAAGGACTTAGGAGAGGCAGCTTACATTTTGGGCATTAAGATCTATAGATATAGATCGAAAAAGCTAATTGGATTATGCCAAGACACGTACATCGACAAGGTATTGAAATGGTTCAATATGCAAGATTCCAAGAAAGGTTTCTTACCCATGTTGCATGGTATTACTCTTAGCAAGACTCAGTGTCCTTCGACACCTGATGAGATAGAGATGATGAGAGTGATCCCGTATGCTTCGGCTATCGGATCCATCATGTATGCCATGATATGTACGCGCCCAGATGTAGCTTTCGCTCTAAGCGCTGCAAGCAGGTTTCAATCAAACCCAGGAGAAGCTCACTGGGTGGCTAGTAAGAATATCCTAAAGTACTTGAGAAGAACTATGGGTATGCTCCTAGTCTATGGAGGTGAGGAAGATCTCATTGTAAATGGTTACACTGATGCTAGCTTCCAAACCGACAAAGACGATTCGAGATTGCAATCTAGATATGTGTTTTTGTCTCAATGGAGGCACGGTGAGCTGGAAGAGTTCCAAGCAAGATACGGTTGCTAATTCAACAACGGAGGCCGAGTACCTTGCCGCTTCAGAAGCTGCAAAGGAAGCTGTTTGGATCTAGAAAATTTGTTTCTGAGTTGGGTGTGGTTCCTACTGCGTCCAGTCCAATGGATCTCTATTGTGACAATAGTGGTGCCATTGCGTAAGCCAAGGAGCCTAGAGTGCATCAAAAGAACAAACACGTACTATGGCGTTATCACCTCATCCGGGACATTGTCGCTCGAGGTGATGTAAAGATATGCATGGTGCACACGGATTCAAACATCGTTGATCCGTTGACAAAGCCTCTCTCTCAGCCCAAGCATGAGGCACATATGAGATCCATGGGTATTAGATACCTGCATGATTAATGTATGAGAGATTGTGTAATGTCTATATTTATGTGTGATTGAATAAAGTGTTATTCTGTTCCATAGATAATAATTATTGCATTGATTAACAAGTACATGACTTGTTTGTCAAACTCATTGTTTTTCATAATATTATCCTAAATGATCCCTAGTTCCTTATTATTATGTGGGACAATAATGATTCATGGACTAGCACATGTATTGGTTGATGATCAAGTTTCACGGATCATTGATATGGAGATATCAAATCAATAATGTGGACACATGTTGGAGAACATGGTGTTGGATTGACCCACTAAAAGACTTTGCTAAGATGTTATATTTGTGCCATCAGTCGTTGTCTTGAATAATGTACCTTCGGGATCCTTAGACCTGAGATCGTCATTGATCTTCAGAATGCATAGTAGCACACTTAGGGGTTACCAAACGCTACTCCGTAACTGGGTAGTCATAAAGGTAGCTTTCGGGTATGTTATGAAACATGTCATGGGGTGTGAGCGGTCAAGATGGATTTTGCCCCTCCTAATAACAGGAGAGATATCTCTGGGCCCCTCGAGTTAGATGGATTTGGAAGTGCATGGCCATGCCAATGTGATTAAAAGTTAATCATGATGACTAAGAGTTAGTCATGATAAATCCACTAGACGTTCGAGTGAATGGTCGAGCTATTACAGGGATGGCACGTATCTCGCCTTGAGCTTGACTGATATCATGAGGCAAAGGGATCACTGAATGCATATGTCAAAGGTTCAGCCGATATGATCTTTATGTGTACACGAGAATCAGTATGTGCTGCTAGGTGCCGCTATTGATTTATGATTTGAAAAGGCGTTTTCACATCATTGTCATGTACATGTGAACCTAACGGGTCACACACTTAACGGGTTGGAACATCGCTTGCCTATGTGATTGTCTCTAGTGCAAGTGGGAGATTGTTGGAGAGATGCCCAAGAGACATTATGAATTTGATCCGTATGTGAGGCTCATACGGATATTGTTCCCTGTGGGATTAGTCCACTAATGGGCTAACTTGTCGAGGCCCATTAGAAGAATCTATATAAGTGGAGGCGGGGCAAGGGGTACGCATACCCACCAGTCCATAACCCTAGTCACCGCGCTCCTCTGTCTCTCGCCCACAACCGTAATCGTGTTGCCGGTGCTAGCACGCCACGCACGGTGTTCCAACCCCGTACGTGTGGATACCGCGAGAAGGCACTGCTGTTGCTGCGGTGCCGAACGGTTGGACTAGGAGGAGACGCTTGATGTGATCGACTACTTCCTCTACACCGACGCGCGACTACGTTGGACGAGCTGCTCCAACATTCGCTTCCGCTCCGCCTGCGCGTCTAGTGGTAACGATCCATGATCCCCTCCTTACAAGGTTTCCTGATTGAACGGTAGAAATTATTATATGCTATCGTAGCCTACCCGTTCCCTAACAGATATACCATTTTAACTGAGCAGAAAGCAATCATAAAGTATCTGTCCACTAATCTGATAATTGATTTCCACCAAAAGAATCCCTTAGGCTTGCAGGAGTGTGGAGCAGTTTGTCTGACATATAACTTCTGCCAAGTTAGATGAACCCAAGGATGGTCACAATGATTGTAAAATTTGTGAAGAAATTTTAGCAGTAGAGCATCATTGTGGGCTCTCAAATTAATGATTTCTAGACCACCTTGATCTTTTGGCCTACAAGCTTTCTTCCATGCCACCAAACAAGTCCCTTCTCTATTGATGTCCCCTCCATCCCATAAGCAGTGTTTTCTGTATTTGTCAATTTGTTCAAAGATTGATGCAGGGACTTTCAAAGTGCACATATAGAAGGTTGGCAGGGCCGAAAGCACTGAGTTAACCATGAGTAATCTCCTAGAGTAAGTGAGCAATTTGTTTAAACCCATCAGCCTTTTTTCAATTCTGGTCAAGATAGGAATGAGATCAGTCACTGAGGGTTTAGTTGTCCTTAATGGCAGACCAAGGTATGTGAATGGCATTGTCCCCACTTGACATCCCATTGTGTTGGCTAGTTGTTTGGCTTTGTCTTCTTCCAGGTTTATAGGCACCAAAAAGGATTTTTCATAATTGACATGTAGTCTAGTTGAATCAGCAAAGGATCTCAAAAGCCCTTTGAGAAGTAGGAGCTGGGGTGCATCTGCAGGTAGGATTAGCAGAGTATCATTAGCATACTGAATAATTGGGTAATCTCCTTCAAAGCTTGGCCCGAGAGGGTGCTGCAGTAAACCCAAGTTTTCTGCTTTGTTTATGATAGATTGCAGAAGGTTGGCTGCTAGGACAAAGAGAAAGGGAGATAAATGACCCCCTTGTCGTACTCCTCTTCTGCATTTAAAAGATTTACTAGGCACTCCATTGAGTAGAACTGAAGAAGACCCAGAGGAGAGAATCTGCTCAATCCAGTTGACCCATATGGGGGAAAATCCTTTAGCCCTGAACATCTGCAAGATGACTTCATGCTCCACCCAGGCTAGGAAGTCTTGGATTGTTCTTCCCTTGATGAAACCATAATGATATTTGTGCACTACTGACAGGATAATAGCCTGAAGCCTATTAGCAATTAATTTGCTGAGAAGGTTTAGAGCAAAGTTGAGCAGAGAAATAGGCCTAAAGTCATTAATAGTTTGAGGATTTTCCTTCTTGGGAATTAGTACAATGAAAGATCCATTGATACTAGAAATGTCTAGGTTACCCTGGGCAAAAGCAATACAAAGTCTCTTGAAGTTAGTCTCAATGTTTTTTCATGAAAGCACCATTGAAACCATCTAGACCTGGTGCATGGTCAGATGGCATGTCTTTAAGTGCTGCTCTTATTTCTTCATTTGAAAATGAGCAGTCAAGTACAGTCAAGTGCACTTGTTGAATCAAATCCTCAAGATTATACTGCATACCAGTGAAATCCAAAACACCAAGTCTTTCCTTGAAAGAGGACCACAGTGCATTGGCTTTCAAGTCATGATCTATGATGATAAACCCATCTGCTAATGTGAGTTGAGTGATCATATTGTTTCTATTCTTGATTGTAGCCATGGCTTGAAAAACCTTTGTGTTCTCATCTCAAAACCTTACCCATCGTATGGTAGCTCTCTGCTTCCAAAAAGTCCTCTTTGTTGTGAGGAAAGATTGCAGGTGGTGTTTCAGTATTCTTCTGAAGTTGCTCTCTATCCATGAGAGAGTTCTCTGTTCTTCTAAAGCATCCATCATAGCTATGACCCAGTTGCAATTATTGATATTTCTATTGAGCTTTGATAGTTTTTTGCTCCAAGCCATTAGACCTTTTTTGGTTTGCGTGAATTTGGCAGAAAGAGTCTTGGCTGCATTGTTATAGAAAGCAGTAGAATTCCAATGAAGCTCAACCACAGAGAGGAAGTCACTGAATTCAATACAGAAGTTCTCAAATCTGATGATAGCAACTTTGGGGAACTAAGTGTCAATCTTGACTACATAAGGGATATGATCTGATGTAGGTCAACTAAGGGGGAGAACAGTTGTGTTAGGGAATTGTAAGGTCCAAGAAGAGGAAGTAAAAACCAAGTCCAACTTTCCTAGAAGTAGATTATCTTGCATATTGCTCCAGGCGAACTCTCTTCCTTGAAAAGCTATGTCTACCAGAATCAAATGGTGCACTAAGTCACTGAAAAGAAGCATATCATTCATGTTACCACCAGGTCTATTTCTGTTATGTGGGCTGCGAATTAGATTAAAATCCCCCAAAAGAATCCAGTCTTCAATATTGGAGCAATCAAAGTTATACAACCAATTTATAAAATACCCTTTCTCAGCAGCTCAGGAGGGTCCATATATGTTGGTGTGATGGAAATTTTTCCCTAAAGCCAGTGCAGCAAATTTGATAGTGATTGAGTACGAATTAATCAAAACTTTTTCACCTCTAAAATGATTGCCATTCCAAACTGTCAATAAGCCCCCAGAAGCCCTGAAGGTGAGAAACTGAATTGATTCAGGCATCAAGGACAATTTTTTTTGATATACTCATCATCAAAATTTTCTGTTTTGGTCTCTTGAAAACTAAGAATCCCACAAGAAGATTCATTTATTTTGTCTCTAATATTATCCCACTTCTCTTGGGAATTAATCCCCTGAACATTCCGTGAAAGAAAAAACCAATTGCGTCTGTTATCCATTTGCATGAGAGTCATCCAGAACAGGTTGCACCACACATTGTATGAGGCAATATGACAATAAAGAGAAGCAACAAAAACAGACTTGAATCTCAGATAGCAGAAGAAAACTATCGAGGGTAAAGACCGGGGGGCCATATGGCATCCCCTAAAGAGCCCGAAGGCGTCCGACCCAAGGGACCCACAGGATCACAAAAACACTATTCGTATGGGCCCCACCGGAAGGCGTTTGCACGACACTTGCACCTTGGTCACGAAAATCGCGCCGCTACCCCGACTCGCCCGACCTCTGAGCGGTCAGGGGCTAGTTGCCCCTCGTTCGACCCCTTAGGGGGGGTCAAGTGATCCACTACAACACGCTCCGCTCGACTCCTCAAAGGGGGCCAAGGATGAACCGCCCCGCCTAGACGAACTCAAACACGGCTCTCCTATCCGAGCGAATGACTCGGTCGCTCACCCTAGCCTATCCACACTGGAGCAAGGATAGACGTATCAGCACGATTGTCGGTTAGGCTTCTATCACTACCCACTACTGTCAGTGGGGCCCAAGCCTAGAGGAGACAGGATAGGGGAACCCTGACCAAACAATAAATGACAGAGTGGAGAAACATGATTGCCCTACCAGGACAAGATAGATCCCAACTCTAAGCGGGCATGGGCAAACCTAACCCGATGTTATAACCCCTGACGAAGAGGGTCGAGCGAGCCGGTGGTCATCAACCACCAACCACTCAACCTTAAATGCCGTACCCGATGCGCATACACAGTATCAAGGGGTCAAATCTCCCTGTGCGCCTCGCCACCCCCATCATCACCCACGCTCGCTGACGAAAGAAGGCGTGACAGGGCATTCGATGGCGCCAACTCTCGATGACACCCCTAACAGTGAACAGGTAGGACAACCGATGGATAGCAGGGTTGTTCACCACCTAGATAACATGAAAGTGCCCATGATGCACCTCACTACACCTGACGGAGCACACCATCAATAGTAACAAAGAGGACTTGGCCCAACGATGGAAGATGGGGGCATGCCGAGCACAGTGCTCTCCCTTCGGTACGACGACCAGGGCGATAGGCCCACGAGGATCGAAGACCACGCCATTGACCAAAAAATTTGCCTTCTCCCGCACGCCTTTGCCAACTCTACATGTGTAGGACCCCACTCTCTTCTCTCTCTCTCTCTGTGTGTGTGTGTATGTGTGTGTGTGTGTGTGTGTGTGTGTGTGTGTGTGTAAATGGGCCCATTCCCCGAACACATGAAAAAACAACACCCGATCATTCACATATGCACACCACTAGCACCAGAGACTTGGAGCTCCCTCCTCTCTCGCCACCGTTGTAATCTCCACCGGAGCAAGTAACACGAGAAGGCTAGAGAACTGGATGTAGGGGCCTTCCCGAACCAGTATAACCCCTCGGGTCCTCTTGCTTAGCCATCACCGAATCCAAAACATGCACCCCCATGAACAAATTCTACTAGCTGGTGATCTAAACACCGACAGTTGGCGCACCAGGTAGGGGGTGCTTTTGCGTATTTCTCTTCATCACTCCCCGGCTCGAATGGCCACTCCCTCCGTTTTCTGCGCTCCCGGCAGCAGCGTGTTCTTCGGGAGCCTGGAGTTTGCTGTTACTATAGACCGGAAGTTACTATGCGACAACATTCCAACCTCCTCGCCCCCTCTAGCTCTGGTGCCCGCCCCAGAGGCGGCGCGCTCATGGTGGCTTGAGGACATGGGAGACACGCTCGACTTCGTAGTCACGGTGGACGGGATGCTACGACTCATCGACGAGTCACTACTGGACCCTATCGCGGCTATCATCACAATTGCCAACGAGGCAATTCGCGCGGTTCAGCTTGAGCCGGCCAGGCCGCGCGTCACCAATTACTCTGTGACGTTGCCCGGGTACGGCGACCAGCTATGGCTCCACTTGGAGCGCTACTTAGGCCCTACGCCCAACCAAGATGACCTCCGCCACTTCGTGTTCGCCTTGGCGAACATCCACGGACAGCTCCTTAGGGGAGAGCCCCTCCACCCGAGACAACTCCTCGAGACCCCTTCGGGGGGCTATTCGCGCGGCCTTCGGAATACCGCAGCGTCCATCTAGGATGTGGCCGTCGAGCACTCGGTGTTCACTTTCGTGGACCCAGGTTAAGTCAGTATGATTGATCACCCAGACGAGTCCCTCCTTGACCTCCTCGACATGAGATCATGTGAGGACTCCAACTCCGGTAGTTGCACGGGAAGCTGTGGTTCCCCACGTAGATGCCATATGGTGTGACCCACGCCCTTGCTGATGGCGAGGGCATCGGAACCTCGACTGCCGGAGCCTTGGTGAATCCCGAGACTCCCGCCCCGGTGAATCCAACGACGAGCACATGAGCGGGTGAGACGGTCATTGACATCCCCGTCACCACCGCCGAAGGGCGTAATAGATCCCCAGCAGGGGCTGAGGGCCCATCGAGCAGAGCTAGAGGAGACCCGGTGCCAGCTCGAACACGAGAAGGAAGAGATAGACTGCAAGCTAGGATATTCCGGTATGAGAGGACGTGCTCGCGCCATGGCTTGTGATGTCCGTCAGCGCATCATCGCTGATGATCAAGGATCCCCGCAGTTTGCGCGCGCGGGGTAGAACATCGCGGCAACCGTCATGCTACTTAAAACCCTTCCCGAGCCCATAATGCCGAAGGCCCAATAGGCCCAACGAGAAGTCACGGCGCTCCTGGCCAAGGCCGCGGAGCTCCAAGCGGAGAGCTCGCTAAGGTGAGCCGCCCAATCCAGCCAGCAGATCTCCACATCCAGGCACACAGCAGCATGTAGCGCCGCCAGATTGCAACAATATTTGGTCTGGTAGTCAGCCCCTGTGGATCTATTACCCATGGCCTCAGTCCACGACCGGGTCAGACCGAAGCACGACGCGTGCCACACCCTTAAGGCACACTGGCGCGGGAGGGAGCGGTTGCACAAGGAAAGGGATTGTCAGCCACGTCGTGGAGGCCGGTACAATAACACTGAAACGAGAGGGATAGAAGCCCGAGCCTTCCCGGGCCACGGGTTTTTAGCCCGTGCATCCACAACGCCAAGTTCCCATAGTGCTTCCGAGCACCCGCAACCATTACTAAGTACGCGGGCAAAACGGACCCAGGCCATTGGCTCGAGGACTACCGCCTTGCATGTCAGGCGGGAGGAGCCATTAAAGACCTCGCTATCATTTGCAACCTTCCCTTGTACCTCATGGACTTGGCCCGCGCCTGGCTCAAGCACCTCCATGAAGGCCAGATCTACGACTTGGGTGACCTGAGGGACATCTTCGTTGGGAACTTCCAGGGGACTTATGTCGGACCAGGAAACCCCTGGGACCTCAAGAACTGCCGACCGAAGGCCAGCGAGTTTCTCAGGGACTACATCCGGTGCAACGAGCTGTCCAACATGGGCGACGTGGACATCGTCAGAGCCTTCATCTCCGGCACCACCTCGGAGCGGCTCATCCATGAGCTAGGGCGAAAGGGTCCGTGCATGGCTCGCGAGCTCCTAGACATCGCCATGAGTTTCACCTTCGGTGAGGAGTGTGTCGGAGCCGTCCTCCAGCACACACCAGAGGGGAAAGGGAAAGGCAAGCGAGAAGAAGGAGCCGGCAGCTGCCCCTCCGATCGCCAAAAGAAGAAAAAGAACAAGCCACGATCTGCGCGTGATCTAGTTGTGGCTGCCACCAAACGCAAGCCGCCGAGGCCGATGACTAGGGAGGCACCGAACCACTTTGAGAAGAAGTGGAATGGTCCATGCCCCAACCACAGATTCCCCGTCAAACCCCTCCTCAAGGACAGCTCGATGATGAAGAAATTCATTCAGGAGGAGGCGAAGAAGGAAGACCCAGAGAAAGAGTCAGAGTGGAGGGTGCAGGATCCCACGGACGGCGAAGGCGAGCAAGGGGGACCAGTGTTCCCCAACCCCAAAGCCTGTCATATGATTTTCATGGGGCCTAAGTCTCGAGGAAGCCGCTGCACTTCCAAAGTAGAGCGTTGCATGGTTTTTGTAGCAGAACCCGCCACTTCGGCCTTCCTCAAATGGTCAGACCTACCGATTACGTTTGATTGGTCGAAACACCCCCAGCACGTGCCGCGGACGGGTCGATACCCCCTCATAGTCGACCCCACATTGCCGAGGTCCGCCTATCCAAGGTGATGATGGATGGGGGGAGCTGCATCAACATCCTGTACGCAGACACACTCGACCTACTCGGGATTGACCGGTCGTGCCTTCACCCGACCAGCGCACCCTTTCATGGCCCGGGGCAATAGGCCATGCCCCTCAGTCGGATCAGCTTACCCATCATGTTTGGGACTCGGTCTAACTTCTGGACCGAGACCATTGTCTTTGAGGTGGTTGACTTCCTGGGAGTGTATCACGATCTCTTGGGGCGTCCGTGCTACGCCATGTTCATGGTCGTTCCCAACTACACCTACTTGAAGCTCAAGATGCCGGGCCTGAAAGGGGTCATCATCGTCAGCTCATCCCTCCAGCGCGCATTCTAGTGTGAGACGGAGAATGGCGACCTCGCTGCTGCCACAGTGGCCTCCGCCGAAGAGCTCGAGGCAATCCGAGCCCACCTCGACGAGGGGGCCCCCCGATGCCAATCACAAGAGCGCATCGTTCAAGCCTGCAGGGGACTTGAAGTTCTCGAGCCGCCCTCCCCAGCATGACACGTATCTCTGCCTTCCCTACGCCTTCCTGACGAAGGGCCTCCTCCGCTTTGGCCAGCTTCTCCTCCAACAATACATCAATCAACCCAATCAAAGAGGGGCAATTTACGCTCAAAGACATGTGTCAAATGCAAAAGAGAAAGAAGCCATACCTTCTCCAGCCTTCCAGGCCTCTTGGAGCTGCGCTAGATGAGCGACTGATGCGTCGGCCGAGGCTTTCACCATGGCCACGACATGGTCGCGTAGTTGCCTCTCCGAATGCAGTGACTCCTCCAGCTTCTACGCGGCCTCGAGCACCAGCTCCAACCGACCCAGGTGACCGCCGTGCTATTCCTCCACGGCTCGCAAATGGTACAACTCCGTCTGGACCTTGGAACCGCGCTTCCGACGTCCTTCAGCGCTGCCTCGAGCCCCCACCCCCCACGCACCCATTTGCTGCCGCCAGCTCAAGGCAAGCATCATAGAGATCAGAGAGGACAGCAAGCCCTTCCTCCCTGTACCTCTGGGTCACCACGCCGGAGTACCTGGCGAAGTCATCGCTGATGGCCTGACAGTTGCAAAAGAACTGCCTCTCCTCCACAGAGACAATGGAGGGATCTGATGGGACACATGGTGGAGGCCGTTGCACCACCTTTGTTGTGCCCACAGGATGCCATCCCCACATCAAATCGATGACCGGACAACCTGCTGCTCCACCGGCACCACTCACAGAGACGCCCAAGATGGGCACCACTGTGGCGGTCCTCATGATCATCGAGGAACCAGTCCTCGACACCTCCGCGACCTCCATGGGAGACATGGTGGGTGCCCCCGGCAGAGTCAGCATCGGTGCAGGAGCATTCTCAGACGGACCGGCGGTAGCCCGCTCTTGGATCACCGGCCTGGCATTGACCGCCTCGACAGATGATGTTGCGGCGGACGGAGGGTCCAACATCCGCCGGTTTTCCTCCGTGCGCATCCTCGCCGCCGCGCCCAACTTCAGAGTTTTCACGGGCGTGAATCACCTGGGGTGGCAACAACTTGGCGCTTCGATAAGGGCGTGCCACCGCTCGATCCCGTGTCACACCCACGCTTCTGCTAGGGACCGATGGTAGAGTTTTCCCTGCACCTCTGTCATGAGAGTGACCTCGACCATCCACCCGACGATCGATCGGTCGCCATCCCCACCATCCTCGGGCGGCTTGATCGTCCTCGGGGCTGCTCCCCCTCGCTCCCCTAGTCGCCAGAGCCTCGGTCTGCATGGTAGAATCACCCGCGGCCTGCAAGTTGACTAGGTCTCCGACTGCCTCGGCGGCCACCGGCTCCTCTTGATGGTCTGCAAGCAGGAAAAATGAGCCTACCACATCAACCGCTCCGTTCGATGAAAGCATGGGCGGACTGCCATGGATTGGCTAGACGCCACCCACGAACAATAGCACTATCCTGACCCTCTCAACCACGGCCGAGCGGCTGGCAAATTCCTCCTCGACCGCCATGGCACTAGTGATGCCATGCTCTATCGGCCCTACCTGGGACATGGGCAGGGGCCTGGCCACGAGCGGGATGAAGCCGCTGGAACCACCACCCCGCGACTCTAACGATGGAGAGCCCTCGATCCTTCAGGTGCCAATTGGCCTAGACAACGGGGTGAATGGACTTCATGTCCTTCTTCGTCACGCCCCAACTCCAGGATGCTAGCGCCTCTCGGATTGACCGGCCAGTAAACGCCAGGAACGGGCCCTCTGGGTCATTGCAGAGGTAGAACCACTATGAATGCCACCTAGGCACATTCGAAGGAAAGGGGACCGAGACGTACTCTGGTGCCCTCTTCTAAATCAGGCACAAGCTGCAGCAGCCGAGGGTGACAAGGCGCGCCCTGTCGTCCACGTTTTTCATGAATAGGGAAGGGGAGAAAAAGTATTTCCATACCTTGATATCAGGCTGGATCCTCGAGAATCCCTTGGACAACGCTACAAACAACATGATATGGAGGACCCCGTTAGGGTTCAGATACTGCAGCTCGATCTCGTAATAAGGCAGCAGCCCGCGAAAGAACTTGCTCCCCAGCGAGCCCATGCACTCTCATGGAACGGCATGAGGGAGACAACATAGCCCAATGGGGGGTCGGGCGCCATCTCGTTCTCCGGCGCGATCCACTCCACCGCGTTGGTAAGAGCGGGAAGAAGACCGGCCACCACCAAACTCTCCATCCATGACACCATCACGGACAAACGGCCCCATGTGGTGGAGTGGAGCACCTAAGAGCCATCACGGTGACAGGAAAGGACGGTGGATGCGAAGGGACTGGAGCAGCTAAGAGCAGCCGAGCGCATGTCAAGAGCAAGAAATGGGGAAGACAAACACGGAGCAAGAAGGAGAAGAAAGGGAGAGGATGAGTTGTGGCGAGCTTAAGTAGATGGGACACCCCCGAGAAGCGCGCCCTAGCCTAATCACGGGGCCCAACCATGACCTCCCCGAGGTAAGGAGCCTTAACTCCACAACCGTGTGATTAGCGGTTCGGATGACCCCACGTTCTCTCCGATCCTTCCCACACCCCCACGACTCCATGACTTCTCTCTTCTCTGCAATGGCTCCTTGGCTTCATGGCCCCACCACCGCGGGAAACAAGGCGACACGATGGTTCACCGAGGCCTGTCGTGACGCACGTGCAGAGGTAAATGCTCCAATTTTATCTCGGGCAGTGGGGGGACGTTTTAGAACCAATCGATACCCCCACGCATCTTTCCCACCTCTCCGTAGCTTAAGAAGGCAAGCTTCTTTGCTTGTGCCTTTTCAGTCCCCATACCCCGAATCCTCTGAAAAGGGCCCCTGTGCCCATGGGCAGGGAGATGGGAGGAACGGGGCAAAACTCAGCTAACCACTCTTTGCAGCAATGACCCGATTGGCCTCACGGGGTCCAGCTAGAGGCAATCAAGGCAGTGGCACAAGGCGAGTCGTTCAACCCAACTGGGGCCGAGCGACGCAGGTAAGATGGATAAGGGGCTGAAAACTGCCTCGACGGCTTGAAAGCGTCGGGGTTGTAAGGCTGGCCCCGCGGAGGGGTTCGACAGTCACCCAGTCCGTAAAATAAGAGCAAGGGGGCACGAGCGATGGTCACACCTAGTGGCCAATACCCCACCCCGAGGGTCGAGGGTATCACAGAATCGTGTTTGAGTCCCGTTCTGACTCGTCCGTTGGTATCTCCTTGGAGAGAGGCAGCTAGCCACTGAGACCCATCGAATGGTCAAGGTAACCAATCAAGTCAGAAGAAACGGATTCATGAGATCGACCACCAGCTGGTTCATCGGAACCCTGTCGATGGGGTATCGGAGGTCTCACTCGAACAAACCCGAAAGTAGCTTGCCGAGCAACCACGTTTCAGCCACCGAGGCAAAACGTGGCCCTGATCTATCCTCTATCCCACGAATGGGATACGGAAGGAGAAAACAAAAAAGTCGAAATGACCACTCGGTCGATTCGTCCGCATTGAGCGGGGATGCGAGGGTCGACATTGCCAATCGAGACCTGATGACGGGGTCACATTCTTTATTCCTTGCTGACAAGACTGTTTAAGGCTGACCTATATAAAGCTCTCTTTCCTTCTCCCTCTTTCTTACAAAGGCAAAGTTGGATAACCTAGAAAACGAAGAGAAAAAGAAAGGAGAATCAACCTAAGAGGCCTATTACAAAGGAAAAGGCAGTACCCGCACCTCGGCGGGTACGTACAAGGTGAAGCATATGTAATGCTTCATCGTCAGAGAAAGATGCACTCATATGAGGCCGGCCTTTCCACCCAACGAGGAAGGCGAGCAGCTCGGCCGCGCCATACGGCTGTTGCTGGAGCTGCCTCTTGGGACTAAGGACCCCTCTACCATCAGGGAGTCCGGTCTGGCCTTGTTTCTTGGCCTTGTTCCTATGAACGCCGCTGAGGACAAACACGATGTGACCTGATGAGCCACGGTAACCTTCCATGCAATGGCCCTTTTATCTCCACCTCGCCCGAACAAGGGGAGGACACAATAGAAATTGAGCTAACCTTTCACTACCAGCGAGGCAGCCAGACCAGAGCGGCTGGGAACTTATCATCAACAGGTCTTTGTTCCCGTCTTCATCACGAGGGGGCATCACCACCTTCGAGAGGCATAAGGACAACGGTCCACTAAGCAGAAGTTGCTTGTGTTTCGGGCGCCTCGAAACTCGATGTGCAAACCTTAGGCATGGGGATGAAGCGGGACGCTACTAGGCCATGCTCTTAAATAATCGAGCTTCATCGTCATTTAAGGTGCGTCAAGCCCAATGTGGGTTCATGAGAGATTCCAGCATGACATGTGAGGACAAGAGCCTGGCACCACCGACGGTACCACGTGCAGTGTCCCATATGATGGGAAACTCGCCTCGAGCAGAGCCATCGGCCGTAGGCCTCCTAGACATGTAGCGTGTTAGACCCAAGGCCCACAGGAAGATACCTTTGCTCGTCGCACGCCTGAAGGAGAGAAGAAGCCTGCCGCTCAGGCAGCATCATGTCGCACCTTTTTAAGCAAACAAGACGTGTCGCGCTGCAAGGACACTACCGACGAGCCCCCCTTCTGTGGTGCTCTGCGCCGCCTACCCGGGCTAGGACATGGAGCCCGAAGGTCACAGGCACCACAATGCTCTTGTAACCTCATCCTACAAACAAAACCAGAGAATGAGTCCCTACGGACTCCTTCCCTGGTTCGGGGGCTACACCCGACAGGTGCGCTCGCACGCACCCCTATCGCTCGCCCGAGCCTATCCACTCCGAAGCAAGGACAGATGCACCAACGCGATTGCTGGTTAGGCTTCTGTCACTGCTAACTCCCGTTAGTGAGGCCCAAGCCTAGATGAGACAGGACAGGGAAATGGCGGAGTGGAGAAACTCGACTGCCCTGCCAGGACAAGACAGCTGCCAACTCTAAGCGAGAGTCCAGGCAAACCTGACCCAACGTCATTACCCCGGATGAAGAGGGTCGACCGAGCTGGTGGTCATCAACCACCAACCACTCGGCCTTAAATGTCGTACCCGCTGTGCATACACAGTACTAGGGGGTCAAATCTCCCTGTACGCCTCACCACCCCCATCATCACCCACGCTTGCTAACAAAAGCAGGCGTGACAGGGTATTTGATGGCGCAAACTCCTGAAGACACCCCTAATAGTGGACAGGCAGGACAACCGATAGATAACAGGGTTGTTCACCACCTGGATAACATGACAGTGCCCATGATGCACCTCACTACACCTGACGGAGCACGCCATCGATAGTAACGAGGAGGACTTGGCCCAATGATGGAAGATGGGGGCACGCCCGAGCACAGTTCCCTCCCTCTAGTACGGCGACCAGGGTGATGGGCCCATGAGGACTGAACACCACGCCATCGACCAGGAATTTAGCCTTCTCCCGCACTCCTCTACCAACTCTACATGTGTAGGGCCCCACTCTCTCCTCTCTCTCTCTCTCTATGTAAATGGGCCTATTCCCTTGAGGTATAAAAGGGGATGCCCATTATTCTCTGAACAGACAAAAAAACAACACCCGATCATTCACACATGCACACCACTAGCACCAGAGACTTGGAGCTCCCTCCTCTCTCGCCACCGTTGTAATCTCCACCGGAGCAAGTGACACGAGCAAGCTAGAGAACTGAACATAGGGGCCTTTCTTAAACCAGTATAACCCCCCCATGTCCTCTTGCTTAGCCATCACCGAGTGTGAAACGTGCACACCCATATTCAAATTCTACTAGCCGGTGATCTAAATGCCGATACAAACTGAGCCATGGAGCTTAGAATTAAGGTACCACGAGTATAGCAAACTTAGTGGATAACAAAAGGAACGATTAAGGTTCATCTGGCCAACAGACTCTAGATCTTTGAAGATATAAGAAGACTCGAACTGACATGAAAAGGACTAGACAGTTATTCAACATCAGAGCCTGTGAGAAACCATGTGGATAAGTGCCATGGTTTGCAATATGTGATGAGTAATTGACTTTGGCTGAATTTGTGTTTGAGTTAAAATGCAAGAGATTGGGGATTGCATGGGTTTGTGCTTTGTTATGATTATGACTAACTGGAGTTAGTGAAGGTATTGGTGAAGTTATAGGAGAAGGGAAATATGTTTGCTTATCTCATGATGTGTGGGTCAATCGAGTCGACTTGGCGGTCAACAGCGAGAGGATTGGGTACAAGTAGGGGACTTAGGGCCAGACGATCGGGAGGCTGGGTGAAGTCAAGGGTGATCCACACCGTACACGTAGAGAGGTAAGAAGCATAGACAATTTTGCAGTTGAGTCTCAAAACCATGGTGGTGATGAAGATGGCATGTTCACCAAGTCCAGGCGAGCAGGATGCCGGTGTAAGTGACAAGGGGGCCCAATGGAGCGGGACTGGGAGAGACGTGCCGATGGTCAGGATCGCGGGACAAGGTGACACGCGTCAACATCAAGCAAGACACGCTTTGAGAAGCATGCAACGCAGTTTCCCGGTTTGGACCTCAAAACCGGTGGTGGCGATTGGTGGTGCACGTGGCACCATCGCGGAGCTTGCATCGAGGCGAAGAAAAGATGTGAAGGGTCCGATGGTGTTCGGGTGAAGGAAAAAGAGATGGACAAGTTTGCCCTTGGTGGTAGGTGGCAATGTATTGTAGGTAAAGGATATTGTGGTCTTTAGGACAACCCTTAGGCCTATATAAGGAGAGGTAGGGCTGGTGAGAGAGGGTGTCTCTTCCCATTATCCTTGTGTTAGGTTTTCATTCCATAGTTGATACGGATAAGGGTTTCCGATCTTCTGAAAGGTTCTGGTAAATCTTGATTTGGGCGGAGGCAAAACACAAATCGATCCAGCTTCTAAACAGCACGTTCAGAACCCCGCAATTGTAGCACAACGTCTCCTCTAGTTATCAACCGTCCAAGGATGATTGACCTAGCAGAGAAGACTAATCCCTGCCTACGAATCAAGAACACAAGCAAGAACAACAAAGAATGCAACACAACTGCAGATGTATGATTAAACTCACGATGTTGGGGTTTCACAAACCGATATGATGATGAAATTGTTATAAATAGAATAATCTAAGAAAAACCCGAACCCTAATGGTGCGGTGGCGGCTGTATATGAAGACCCTAGGGTCATGCAATACCCTCTGGATGCGCCCCTAATTAGGCTCAATCGGATACAAAGCCCAAAGGCCAAAAACATGCGACGCAGCACCGACACAAATTCTGGACCCTTTCTTAGTCAATGATTCCCAATGACTCTTGACAAATTTTGACATCAAACCAGTGGCATTGGAAAGGCCTTCTCCTTATCTTTCCGTGCATATGTAGAATGTCCAAATCCGAATCCGTATGCGTCTTGGGCGTCTGTTTTAGTGCAGACTGGTCCTGGGTCTCGAAATAGACTCGAAGTCGGTTTTGATTGAGCCTCCACCTTGGCTTCCAATCCCTTGCTGATCCCCACATTCCCAAGTCCTTCTCCCATCATCTCCTGGTCCTCTCCATGATTCCTAACCGTAAAATAATCATTAGGTAGCAAACCATTCTCAAAAGTAACATATAGCAAAGAACGTAAGAACAAGCTCACCTCTAAATTTAGTCGCCGTGCATGAGCTCTAGTCATTGGACCTTACAGATACAGAATTAGAGTGTTGTGTGTATCCATAGGAGTGATATCCTCATCAATAGTGCTAGGAGAGTGTTTCATGTTGTAGTGGAGAGGAGAGGGTGTGTGCGAGACAATCTTTTCTCTTCCAAAGCGTGGGAGGAAAAGGGTGGTTTCTAGCCATGTATCCATGTATCTTGACTTGATGAATCAATGATATGAGATTCAAGTTTGTCTCAAGTTCTTCCTCTCTCCCTAAATCCCAAATTTCTCTTTTTCCCTATTTTCGAAGCTATTTTCATGGTGATTTTTTATCTCGATCTTGAGTGAGTTTTGGGATGTATTTCTTGGGAGGTCTTGGTGCTACAATGTGCTAGAACAACCCTATATAGGTCCTTGAATGAATTAAAGGCACGAGCACCTTCGATTTCATAGATTTCTCCAAGTTCTTCCTTTTGGTGTTCTTGGCACAAGATCTGAAATTCATGATGATTCCTTGTGCTATGTGAGTGGATGTCTTTAGAGGAGAGTCATGATGTCTTGTGGATGATCTGGTCCAAATTTCATGTTTTTTGGAGTTTGTTTGATAGGGTCTTGGCAATTTTCTTTCCAAAATGGAGCTTATGTTCTATCTAGGACAGAAATTCCATCGCCAGGACAGAACTTTTGTCACCATGACGGAAGTTCCATCAAGGACCACAGAACTTCTGTGAGTGACATAACTTCTATCGCCTGGAACTTCCATGAGTGACAGAACCTTCGTCATGGACTTCAGAACTTCCATTGGGCACTACAGAACTTCTATCAAGCTCAGTTTTATGATTTCTCGGATCTTTCTTGTTTCCCTTTTTGTCCCTCTTGAGTTCCGCTATGTGTCCTATTGGTTTGAGTCATTCCTAGGGTTAGCACATCACAAGTTGGTGTGTGTAATCCTGGTGATTTGGTTAGAGGTTGGTTTAAGTAGTAATTAGGATATAGGCCAAGTTCTTATGAAGAATTTCAATTGGCCCCCATTCACCCCCCTTGTCGCCTTCTCGATCCTTCAATTGATATCTGATCTAGTTTGATCACTAGTTGACCTTCACCAACTTTGTGATCCGGAGGTGACATGGAGAAGCGTGCGGTCAAGGTTTGGATGTTCATGGAGAAGACTTTTCCTATTGGAAGTAACGGACCAAGGCTTATCTCTTAAGCCAAGAACGTGCAATTTGGGAAATTGTTAAGCAAAACTACGCCATACCCAATGACCTCAACACTGAGCTAGTAGATGAGATAAACAAGTACGAAAACAACTCCAAAGTTGTCAATATTCTGCTCTCTACTCTTGGTAGGAATGAACATGATCGTGTTGCACATCTTGACACTGCTCATGCAATTTGGGAAAAACATTGCACGTACCATGAGGGTACCAACCAAGTCAAGTCTATGTGTAAGGACTCTTTATAATAGACAGTACCAAACTTTTGCACAAAAACCTGGTGAATCACTAGATGATATGTTTCATAGGTTTGAGGCTATTATGTGCAACTTGAGGGCTTGTGGTAATCTTGTGTACAATGATAATGAAAGAGCTAAGCAATTGTTGTATTCTCTTCATGAAAATGCTTGGGGGGGGGGGGGGGTTCAAAATTGTTGCTTTAGAGGAAACCGCTGATTTTAATACCCTGAATTGTGAGCAACTGTATAGCAAGCTGAAATCTCATGAACTGTATAGGAAATCTTGTCCTAATCATGTTAATCCTGCTGCCAGTGTGGCTTTGCTTTCTAGCTCTCAAAAGGGTAGTCATGGTGGTGCCTCTTATGGAACTAACCTCTCACATGACAAGTCTTCCTTGGAGTTTGCGTTGCCTTCTCTTGTTGCAGCTTCTGATGAACAGATGGAAGGCATTCCTGACGAGGAGTTGTCATTGCTCACAAGGAAGTTCAGGAAGTTCTACAACAACCAAAAGGAGAGAAGAGGCGGTAGTTCAAGAACTTATTTCAAGTGTGGTGACCCTGGACACTTCATTGTTGACTTCCCCAAGAAGAAGAAGAAGGCTAGGTATCACGACAACAATACTGAAGACTTCAAGAAGAAGAAGAACCACTTCTACAAGAGAAGCAAGACCTCAAGAGAGTGCAATGAGAGTGAATGGTTGAGAGTGAATTGGCTAGAGTCAAAGAGAGTGCTTATAGGTCAACCTACAACTTGGGCTTGTGATTTGAGAGGTGTGACAAAAAGAGTGAAAATATGGGTAAGTTTGTGCCTAGCTCTAGTTACAAGGATGAAGAACAATCCATCAAACCCACTGACACATACTATCCACCTAACCCGAATCCTTCCTTCAACCGAAAGAAAAAATAGAAGCCAAAACCCAAACCTCCTATGCAAGCTAAGCCCAAACATGAGAGGGCCTACATTTGCATGTTCTGTGGTTGCAAAGGTCACATGGATGAGTTCTGTTATAGGCATATGAGGATTGAGAAGATGCAAGCTGGTTAACTAGAAATGTGCATCATGACGATTTTGATGGTTTTCAGCCTCACTCTTTTTCTCGTGCCTATCATGGACAGGGTCATTCCTCATATGGCTTTGATTCAAGAAACAGAGACTTTACATAGCAACGCTTTGGAGCCCCATGTTTTCCCTATCATGGTGAGCATCGCTCGCATGGATTTGGTTTTCACACAGATGATTTCTATCCTCACAACCCAAGGTTTTCGGGACGCTTTGACAGGCCACATTTTCCCCATCATGGTTCTCATCTCATGCGTTCGAATGATGATGTGCAAAGAACTGTGATGACTACTACAGGTCATATGGTAAAGTGCTGGATTCCCAAAAGCTTTCTGACTAACCCCAGTACTGAGCCATCGATCTTTCCTTCTCATTCTTTGTAGGCAATAGGAGGAGGCCTGGAGAACAAGTGACTAATGGACGTTGGGTGTTCATGCCACATGACCGAAGATGCAAAGTGGTTCTCCAACCTCACTCCCTCGATGCACCATGAGTATCTGACCTTCGGGGGTGACAAGAGAGGGAGAGTGAAGGCAAGGGGCACGATAAATGTAAATGAAAACTTCACTCTCAATGATGTTGGTTTGGTTGAGGATCTCAAGTACAATCTCCTCTCTATTTCTCAGTTATTTGATGTTGGTTTGGAAGTGCACTTTAAGAAAAATGCTTCGTGTGTTCTTGATTCAAGTGGTTCTTTGGTTTGTGCAATTTCTAGCATTGGGAGAGTTTTTCAGGCTGACTTTGCTATTTGTTTTGGCTCTCACAATTGCTTGTTTGCTCAATCTTCTTCTGAGCTCTGGAAATGGCATAGAAGACTAGATCACATGAGCTTTAACTTGCTATGTCGCTTGAGTGGCGTAGGTTTGATCCGAGGATTGTCTAAGCTCAAATTTAATGAGAATTTGGTTCATGCTCCTTGTTGTCATGGGAAAATGGTTGCCGCTTCTCATCCACCAATTAATTTGGTGATGACTGAGCACCCTAGAGATTGCTTCACATGGACACTGTTGGTCCTTCTCGGGTTCGTTCAGCGGGTGGGAAGTGGTATGTTCTTGTGAGGTTGTTCAAGGAACTCCCTAGCACCTTACGAGCAATCCATAGTGATAATAGCACCGAGTTCAAGAACTCCTCCTTTGATGCTTTCTGCCTTGAGCATGGTATTGAGCATCAATTTTCAGCACCTCGTGTTCCTCAGCAGAATGGTGTGATTGAAAAAATAGAACCTTGGTGGAGATGGACTGGACGATGCTCGAGGATCATAGGAACCCGAGGCAGTTCTGGGCTGAGGCCATTAGCACCGCTTGCTATGTTTCCAATCGGATTTTCTTGCGCTCAATTCTGAATGACTTCCTATGAACTATGTTTTGGTAGGAAGCAATCTGTTTCTCATTTGTGTGCTTTTGGATGCAAATGCTTTATTCTCAAGTGTGGCAATATTGATAAGTTTGAGTCGAGATCTTCTGATGGCATATTTCTTGGTTACACTCCTCATGGCCATTCTACAGAGTTTTGAATTTGGAAACTAACACCATCTTAGAGTCCTGCGATGTAAACTTTGATGGACCAAACTCTTGTGCAAGCAATGTGGTTGAGACTATAGGTAGTAGGGAAATGAAGGAAAGCATCTTTGTACAAGAGGACCAACAGGGCTTTGACGATGATGATTCATCTTATCTCTCATCGGAGCTTGTTCCTACTTCTTCCACCACTCCAACAGAGGGTCTAGAAGCTTCTACATTGACCTCAGCAGCTGTCAAGCCAGCTCTAGTTGTGGTTGAGGGGGAGGTACACTCTGAGATAGAGGCCCCTCTTTGCATTCAATGTGAACATCCTCCTCAATAGATAATTGGTAATCTCCATGAGAAGACAACAAGGTCAAGGCCTGCACATCTTGCTTGCTTTACCAATTATTTATTGCCACCTTTGAACCTCGGGATGTTGGACACACACTATATGATAAACATTGGGTTAATGCCATACATGAAGAGTTGGAAAACTTTGAGAGAAACAAAGTGTGGACCCTAGTAGAGCCTCTTGTTGGTGTCAATGTGATAGGAACCAAGTGGGTGTTCAAAAACAAGCATTGGAAAGATGGTGAGGTTGTGAGAAACAAGGCAAGCCTTGTTGCTCAAGGTTTTAGTCAAGTGGAGGGCTTATACTATGGGGAAATCTTTGCTCATGTTGCACGCATAGAAGCCATTAGGATTTTGCTTGCCTTTCCTGCTTCTAAGGGCATCAAGCTTTATCAAATAGATGTCAAGAGTGCTTTCCTAAATGGTTTCATAGAGGAAGAGTTTTATGTGAAACAACCACCTGGCATTGAGCACCACTGATGCGGGGGCTTGCCCGATCTTCTCATCGTAGGATCTAGGGATAACTTGACCCGTGAAACTTGACGAATTGATGACACCAACAGCTGCTAGAACAACCACCTGTGACAAATGATTTCACCCAACAACATGCTTTGGTTGATGCCTAATCTAAACCACGTAAAGGAGAGGCGATGCTCTTATAAATCACAAGGAAACTCAAGAAAAAGTGGTAGAGAAAACTCCCAATCCTCAAGGGGATAGCAATGGCACAACCCTAAGGATAAGAGCACTTGCCTTTTCTATTTTTCTGAGTTCAGTTCATGGTTAGGGTTTCCAGCAAGTGTACAAGTGCTATTTATACTAGTAACATCCCTCCTAGTTGGGTTAGAGGCCTTTCTAAAAAGTCCAACTCGAAATACACAAACTTGGGGCAGTCTGCGGGTCTCTAGAATAGACTTCATCAAAATGGGCATAACTCTTTCCACAGAGCTCCAATGGATGCGCCATTTGTTTCATATGAAAGAAGACTTCAAGACCTTTCATCCATGTATAATACTTGGGGTGGTATCTCTCAGAATGATACATAATTCATCATAAAGTTGAAGGATAGATCTAGGCATCAGCACGTCGACTTCAACTTGCTCTCTTTGGGCATCAAGTGGCCACCATGTCTTGTAGTCACCTTCTTCACATTCTTGTGCATCATCAAACTTGTCATTTTCGGCAGCAGTGTCACACTCATCTTCAATTGTTGAATCATATTCTCCACCTTCTGTAACAATCACAACACGATTGTTTGGACAATCCTTGATGACATGGCCTCGAATCAAGCACTTGAAACATCGAATTCCACTACTCTTAGAGCTGGAACCCACTTAAGTATTGGCCTTTAATGATGTGGGTCTAGCAGATTTCTCCACATTTTGAGATGCATTAAATTTTTTAGCAGCATTGAAATGAGAGTTGTGGTTCGAGTTTGATCCGGATGAAAACATGCCCCGCCCTAAATCAAACCTCCTGTTTTTAGAGTATTTGATGATGACCTTGAGCTGAAAGTTGAAGTCTTACTTGGCTTAGCATCATCATTCAATTGTCTCTCAGCCTTTTGTGCAATATGGACTAGCTCCACTACATTGTTATAGGTCTGAAATTCCACCACATGTTTGATTGGCTTGTTCAAACCGGAAAGAAAACGTGCCATGAATTGCTCTTTATCCTCATGCACACAAGCTCTAATCATGGCCTACTCCATCTCCTTATAGTATTCTTCCACAGATTTGCTTCCTTGCCTCAAATTATGCAGCTTATCAAAGAGATCACGTTTATAGTGTTTTGGAACAAAACGTGCTCTCATTTCTCTCTTTATTTCAGCCCATGTTGCCACTGGAAGCTCACCACACTCCTATCTTTGGTTCTGAATTTGTTCCCACCAAATGAGAGCATATCCATCAAAGTCAAGTGCAACCATATGCACCTTCTTTTCCTCTGAACAATTATGCACATGGAATATTTTATCAACCTTCAACTCCCATGTGAGATATGCATCGGGGTCAGATGTGCCTTCAAATTTTGGCATGCTGAATTTGAGCTTTTGAAACCTCTCTTCATTGGGCTAATCATTGTTGACATTGCGATGATGATGAAAGTTGTCATTGCAATGTAATCTAAATGTATCTTGATTTATTTCAGCTGCACCATTATCACCACATCCACGACCTCTTCCTCGATCGAAAGCATCACCACCTCTTCCTCCACCACACCCTCGCCCAGGGGCATTCTTTCTTGCTTGCTCTTCCCGCTGCAATCGGGTTGCATATTCCTCATCGGTCTCATCTAGCTCTTCTTCATGAGCACCTGCAGCACCTTGTGCCTTCAATGCTTTCACAACTTCAGCAACCATGCTTGCTTGGACAGTAGTCATGTTCTTATTGAGTTGTGCATTGAAGTCTTGCACTAGCTTTTGTAGTTGCTCTTATGTGATATAGCTCGGTTGATCTCCTTCTCTGCCTGCCATGGTTAGTTGACAAAATAAAAAGACTAATTCAAGTTATGTGGTTGTTTGAAAATCACTCAATCTCACCTTCTCTTACCATCGAAGTTCTTATGAATCCTTGCTGAAATTACGAGCTGCAAACAAACCTTGATGGTAGTCGGCACAACAAAGGTGATATATCAAGCGAAATCAAAGTCACAATGCATCCTAAACATAGGCTTATTTCTGGATCTTGGAGGGTTATTTATTTGGTATGTAAACTGAAACTTCAAGTTATTGTCAAGTTAAGTAACAATAGCCAAGATAGCAAAGTCGAATTGCTATACTGAAAACAAATGAAATGGCCATGTGTTTAGCAACTCACACACAAAGATGGTGGAACTTGTCGCAGCAGGGAATGAGCTAAACTGAATATTCAACTTAAGAACCAAAGCTCAATGCTACACAAGTTATGGAGAGACGCTAACTGATTGCTCACATAAATTGAGAGGGCTACAAGATTTGCACAAATATTAAATATATGAGAAACTGAAACAATAACTAGCAAGTCACATTGTGGTGATCTCAGTACATAATTTCTTTCTTTTGATTCTTTTGTTTCACTCTTTTTTTCTTTTTTTGCTACTGAAATCAGCACATCAGATTGTATATAACAAGGAATTATTGATGTTCAAACTAATGTTCAGTTTTAGCAAAGTGCAAAGCCCTTAAGCAACAACCTATAGCTAGTTTCAATAGGATCAAAGTGTTCACAAAGGATGGTATAGTGTACCACTAATGTACTCAAATGATAGCTCGACGCACACGACTTCAGTTTCAGCAGAATCTGAAATTTCAATACCAGTAGTAACTGAAAATTTTTTCATGCTCAAATAAATATTTAACTTTATGATTCACAACTTGAGCACCTAATATTCTAATAGTACTTCACATAAGCTTTTCAATGAGCTCAAGAACACCAAAAATGGATTTTAGATGCAAAAGTTATGCTTGTTTTTGTGTACGGTGGTCAAATTTCAGATCTAAGCGGAAAAACATTTCGGGATGAAACTTGACCTGAACAAAAACAAAAAAATGAAGGGGAAAACACAAATCTTGATGAGGAACTATTTGGGAAAACAAATCAGAGGCGGAATACGATGGGAAACATAAAGATTTAGCAACCAAACTTGATCTATTGGACTGAAACTTAACAAAACTCACTAAAATTCCAGATCGGGTTTTGGGTAGTAGAAATTTTTAGTATTTTCAGTTTAGGATGGTGAACAACAGGGGAAACAAATAGGATACAAAGGGGTAAAGATCCTACCAAGGAAATCGTAGCTCTGAATACCAAGATGATGTGGGGGCTTGCCTAATCTTCTTGTCGTAGGATCTAGGGATAACATAACCCGTGAAACTTGATGAATTGATGGCACCAACAGCTGCTAGAACAACCACCTGTGACAAATGATTTTGCCCAACAACATGCTTTGGTTGATGCCTAATCTGAACCACGTAAAGGAGTGGTGACGCTCTTGCAAATCACAAGGAAACTCAAGAACAAGTGTAGAGAAAACTCCCAATCCTCAAGAGGGTAGCAATGGCACAACCCTAAAGATAAGAGCACTTGGCTTATCTATTTTTGTGAGTTCAATTCATGGTTAGGGTTTCCAGCAGGTGTACAAGTGCTATTTATACTAGGAACATTCCTCCTAGTTGGGCTAGAGGTCTTTCTAAAAAGCCCAACTCAAAATACACAGACTTGGGGCAGTCTGCGGGTCTCTGAAACGGACTTCACCAAAATGGGAATACCTCTTTGCACAGAGCTCTAATGGATGCGCCATTTGTTTCATATGAAAGAATACTTCAAGATCTTTCCATCCATGTATAATACTTGGGGTGGTACCTCTCAAACAGAATTTATCATGAAGTTGAAGGACAGAATCTGTGCATCAACACATCGACTTCAACTTGCTCTCTTTAGGCATCAAGTGGTCATCATGTCTTGTACCTGTGCTTGAAACCTAAGGACAAGTAATGCACCTCCATTAGGTAGTATGTGACTCTTATAAAATGCATGTTCACAATCATTAAGGAAAAGATTTACCTTATGTTGTAATTGTTTGTTTTTGGCTCAAGTTATTGGTATCTCATAGGTGTAGTCGCGAGGGATGTCCTCATCAACCACAAATACCCAAACCGAGTATACAAGCTTCAGAAGGCTTTGTATGGACTAAAGCAACCACCCAGGGCTTGGTATGCTAGGCTTAAGACTTTCTTGCTAGAGCGTTGGTATGTCATGGGGTTTGTTGACAAAACTTTGTTCACTCTAAAACATGGCAATGACTTTCTAATAGTTCATATATACGTGGACGATATCATCTTTGGTGGTTCCTCTCATGCTCTTGTGTCCAGGTTTCTGGAAGCTATGAAAAGTGAATTTTAGATGTCGATGATAGGCGAGCTCACCTTCTTTCTTTGATTCAAAAAAAGTAATGCAAGCAAGGCACCTTCATACATCAAGCCAAGTACACGAAGGATCTCCTGAAGAAGTTCAACATGGTCAATATGAAGTCGTTGACTACACCAATGTCCACTATAACGGCACTTGACCCAAATAAAGACTGTGAAGCAATGGACCAAAGGGAGTATAGGAGCATGATCGGATCCCTCTTGTACCCGACGACGACAAGATGTCACACCCCATATTTTTTAAATTTGGGTTGTGAGCCTTTCCGACACTCAAAAGGCATAATCCTCATAATATTCTCACTCGAATCCTTCCACATATCTCTTTTTTCCCATAACATTATTATTATCCAAACACTGAGTGTCATTATTGTTATTTTCTCACATCCTTGTTTTTCCTAGCTTTGCTTAATATCTCTTCCCATCAAGCGTAAACTAACCTAACGGTCAATAGCTAGCTTAAAACCTTGTTCGACATGTTGTCCCAATCGAACCCGCACACCACAAAAACTTGTTCATATGTACATCCTTTTGAGGCTATGAGTCTTCTCTTACTCTTGGTTTTGCACATATCAAGGCCAACAATATATGGACTATACTTGTATTCCAACTACACCCAATGTCCAACTCAACAATATCATCTTCATTCACTTCCTCTCGACGCTTTCATTTGCTCCCTTGGGCCAAGCAGTGAGCTAGGCTCATGCTAGTGCTCAACAAACATCATCCACAAGCCACTTAATGAGATATTTTTGTTGCCCCAAGCTCATCTACCAATCCTCACCAAAGAGGAGATGAAACTAACAGCCCAATGGGCATAACTCAACCAAACATCACCAGAAAGTGCGCCTGGCCTTTGTCTATATCATATCCAAATCTCGCCATCATTGGAGCTCTTAAGTGACCAGGATCTGACTCGCCACGTCCGTCGTTCCGTATCTGTTTGCGTTCAAGACATGCAGTGGTAATTGACGTCCTTGTTCTTTTCAAGCTATATGTCTCCTTGATGAACTCCTTGTATAGTACCTTGTTCCATGAAGCGCTCTTGCTGCTCGTAGGAGTACTCCTCGAGATCTGCCTTGACACACCCAGGAACGCTCGATGGTGTTTGATCTGCTATGGCGCGACCATGCTGTCTTTCAACCCTGCTATCTCCCAAATCAGTTGAACTTCTGTCCAAATTACCATGATGTTCTCATGTTCCACATCATCATGAATATTCTTGTTCAAGTCATTCCTTAATCCCTAGCATGCAGCAACACTACAAGAGGTTACAACAATTCGCATGCAAGCTAGTGGCCAGACTCTTTATTTCTTCTCCTAGTATTGGTACAAATCAGCAGCACACATGACCTAATTAGCCATTGGACTTGCCGGCCAACTAAGCTTCAGTTTGTGCTCAATAAAACCAACAACCACGTTGGTTTATGATCAAAGCCAATTGCTAACTATGTACCCCATCAATTCCCACTTTCAGGAGAAGAAATATCAACCATAGTGTTAACTCGAACTATTCATTACTAGCAGTTTTGTTTGCCTCTTGGCCTTTCTCCTCCCTTGCCTACCATTTCCTATCCCCTCTCTAAGGCCTCTAAAGTCACACCTGGACGCCCCTCCCCCCTTGGCATGTATCACGAGATCTCTTGCCCCTTCCACTTCATTTCCATCAAAGAGACACGAGTTCATCTCTTGCTATCTTCCTGTCCAGCCATGACGCCCCAAATTACAATCCTTGTTCCTATTGATCCAACCAACAAAACACCACAAAATTTTACCAGGAGATGCATTTTGATGTAACCTACAACATATCCAAAATTTATGGCCATAGGAGCAGTGATGTGAGCAGGATCATAATTTGAATGGCGACTGCTCTTTGTTCTAGACGCATCCAGCACGTGCATCAGTACTTCCTCTAATATTTCTCCCAATTTTGATGTGTTGTTAATACATAATCATATCCACAATGTGTTCCAGGGAGTCATGATCATCTTGACCGAAGCATATGCCAGGATTTGTCCCGATGCCTCCTGGAACGCCATTGGCACTTGACCTGCCTCTGCACGACCTCATCACAATCTAGCGATTCAATCTCTCATTAAGTTCAATTACTCATGAAATAACCTTGTCCCAGCCATGTTCCTGACACCTATAAATGTATATGTTCAATTATTTCCTTTAGACCCATGTCCCATAGTTGGGAACGCGCACGTGTTTGTCATGATGTCTGCACAGGGATTCCCCAATGACTGGAATTTCTGGTCGTGTTCAGCGCGCACGACTAGAATTCCCCAATGATTCTAAGCCAACCTTTGATCTTTTGGAAGAAGGCGTCATAATAGAGCGTGTTCCCACAAGTCCTTTCCATCGTCATCATAGGATTAATCGAGATCATGTCCTATTATCCCAGGAACATGATTGGCATGTCCACTGCTGCTACAAAGGTTCATCATGATTCGATCCCATGATCTCATTTCCAGTTTATGTTCCATATAATTTATTATGTCCTTGTCATGTTCCCGATCTCTGTACATCTTTTTATATAAGTATTTCCTTGATTCCTGCAGCCAATCTCCGGGAACGCATTTGTCTTTGCATGAATGTCCATTCTGCCATGCCTGAAATCACAGCAGCAACTGTAATCATTTTGCCATCAAACATACAAGTTTAGAATAAAATGCAATGATATGAGCTCAAGATAAGAAATGAATTTGGGACACAATGAGATCACCAAAAGCTATGCAATAACAGAGAAACCTCACGGGCTTGGTTGATGGAGGAATGACATCATCTTAAGAGGTGACATAAACATCGATGGTGTGTCAATCAGATGATGGTAGAATCCTGTAGAGCATAGTTTTCACTATCGCATGTGTCTCAAAGATTTGTGCCCTTTGAGGGAAAAAAAGGTGCTTCACACTGGAACAAGATCATACATTTCAGGAAAAACCTTGCCCGAATCAACCTACAAGGACGGTAAATCTAGTGATCTAATACTGAAAACAGATGAGTTTACCACTAAGGTAGGTTCTGATATTTTTAGAAAATGGTAGGGAGGAATCATGGTTATACCTTAATATCCTATCATGGCAACAAAATCGACATATATCTGTTCACTGTCATTGTTGAACTTTGGTTGTGGTTAGGATCTGGCCCCTCAGACCTATATGTGTAACCCCTCCTCTATCCATGAATATACATGATCGATTCCACTAACTAGCACTGGGCACAATATCTTCTGGAAAACCTGACCCGAACCCGAAAACCCCATGTGCGATTTTACAATATTGGGCTCTGACTGAAAACCCGAATTTATTTTGGGTTCATCGGGTTTATGGACCCGGTACCCAAAATACCCATGCTACCCAAATTAACAACAACACCGACAGCATGATAGAGAGAACAAGATCGGCACCGCAAAATTGCATAGGCCAATGACTTAATACAAGATCCATGCTAGTACTACACAGTTAATGATAAAGAGAACCAGATCGGCACCACAAAATTGCATAGACCAATGACCTACTACAAGACTCACCAAGTGTTAGAAAGGGAACATTGGATTACTTACAGTAGATCCTGCTTAGTGGAAGATGTTGAGGCCAAGACTTTGTCGAAGTAGTCTTCCAAGCCGATGTAATCATAGTACAGAGGATGAAGTCATTGATGGAAGAGCAGTAAGCGGATGTAAAGTTGCACTTCCTAGAAACCTAATTGTCGGAACACCCATGCAGGTCCTGATATCACCGGTGCTGGCTTGGAGACACCGCTCTCCCCTTACCCGCTGCATGGTGGATGGAGGGACAACGAGGCTTGAAGATGGTGTGCATAGAATGTGAGAAGTGGAAGTGAGTCTGATTGTATATCCTCCTACATTTCACTTTTGCAAACCATAAATCATGCCACCATTCCTTTGACATGGCCATTGACACGCCGCCAGCCACACCTCTTCTCCGGTGCCGCTGACCCTCTGTTGGATTTAAAGTGTTGCATCGCTGGTATTGGCTGCAATCCGACCTCTTCTTTCTGATCTAGAGTTAATTCCAATTGAGCACAAAATTAAAAGTCCTTGCAGATGATTAAGCATCACTGCCACAAAACTAGCATGTAGAGGCGGTTGAAAAAGCAATGTAGCGATGGGCGGGCCTGCCCACTGCAACACCATCATAGCTAAAAATAGGATTTTGTAGCGACGGGTGACCTGAGAAGGAAATAAACCACCATTATATATTTCTTTTTCATGATGGTTGAATATGTCAACTGCCGCTAATACCCGATTAGGTAGCAGCGGTTGATGATGTCAATCACTGCAATTTACTCTAGTACTAGTGGCTGTTGGCATCTTGAACCATTATTACTTGTTTCTTCAAAATAAATAATAAAATATAAAATATACAAAAATCACATAACCTGCATATAAAATCACAAAATATATACAAACATTTTAGCATAGTTATAAATATGTACACATTACATGTCCAATGCTACATAGTCACAAATGCTTGTGCAATTACAACATGTCTTATATGAACTCTAATTTATAGTCATCATCTTGCTCCATCTTCTTGGACTCATATGGTTGTTTCGAACTAGCCCACTCACAAAGGACATTATGCTTCTTTTGCCAATAAACCCTCCAAATCAAAATACTTCCCTAATAGACTAATTACTTCTCTCAAAGAAAATAACAAAGATACGCTACAAGTATATACATATCATTTGTACTCAAATGAACTCTTTCTTTACGAATTATACCCTTTCTAATCTCTTCAAATCTTTTACTCTTTGCAATCCATTCTGCTCTTTTTCTTGTGGCTTTCTGTGTCACATAGAGTATAGTATGTAAATATAAGATACCAAAAAATCAAGAACAAACTAAAAGGGACATAAACAAAAACAACTTACCTCTTCATTGGACTCCTCGATTACATGAGACGGTTAAGATGAAGTGCTAGATGAGAACACAAACCTGTAGTAGCAATGATGTATACTTATATTTGCTTATAGAACTATAAAACAAAGAGCATAAGTTAGTTAAGATAATACAATAATGATATGTATGAGATGCATATAGCTCTTACCCAAAATTTATTATAGAAGTACATGTCGTTTTTCCGTTTAGAATGGTGTGGTCCTACCACTTTGACAAATTTGTCGTAAGCGCCGCACAATCGATGAAACCATATCATTAGATGAGATAACCGTCATCAAATGATACATATATTGATTAACTTCTTACCAATCTATGATGTCTAAAATGTCATTGTAAAACTTCTTTGTGATAGTCAAGACTGTGCAGTGCCAAAAGGTATCCATTTTTGGGAAAGATACATAGATTGATCCAATGATCACTACAACAATGTTGATAATAAGTTACTTATGATTGCAATTAACTTTAACATATGATAAATGACGAAGACAGTAGTCGTCCAACTTACTTGAAGTTGTAGGGGGTCAAAATGGCTTCTCTGCCCTACCACTTCAAGTAGCAGTTGGATATATAATTTGTAACCTGAGTTCTTGTTTTTTTTGTCCTAGCCGCCTTCATTTGAGCTAGCTCTTCTAGTGTCTTTTGTGTTGATCGAGCTTTTGTGTTGATGCAGTTCA
Organism: Eleusine coracana subsp. coracana; assembly: GCA_032690845.1. Taxonomy (NCBI): domain Eukaryota; kingdom Viridiplantae; phylum Streptophyta; class Magnoliopsida; order Poales; family Poaceae; genus Eleusine; species Eleusine coracana. The sequence continues at coordinate 19,149,618 of CM064418.1, read as the reverse complement.
GGTTGATGCAGGCGACCTTTCAATCTTTTCTGTCATCTTTCTTTTTGTGGAAGAACATGCTAAAAATAGCATAAAATAATATTTTCACATGTGCTTCAAATACCAATGAGATCGAACGCTACACTTACATGCACCACAAGGTAATGAAGGTGATGTTCGTCTTGCCTAGCCAAAACATTGTGTGAATGTCATCCCAAAATATTAATTAAGTGCAGTGAAAAATATTAAAATGTAAATTAAATATATAAAAATAAAATACATGCAGTGAAAAAATCATAAAAAGATAAAATATAACAAACAACAAGTTATTTCTATATATAATTGTATTTATTAAAAATTAAAAAAATTAACATCCTCATGTCCTAACTCTTGCTCTCTTTCTCTCTCTAGTAAGCAAATTAGATCTTTATAGTTGTTTTTTTTATGAAAATAGATGTTGTAAGCTTCCATAAACTTCAACTCCAACTGGCTAGAATCATGTAAATTAAAAGAATTGAGCTAACATTTAATAAAAATCTAACATACTTAAACTCAAAATTCAACTTGATTTCAAAATGAAAACAAAAATAAACATATGGAATGAGTCCCCTTACCTTATAGAGCAAAAGCCTACAAAAAAAACTAAAAACCTTCCCCTTTAATTTTGATGATTTGCCCAAATTTTTGGATCAGCACTGTTCGAGTAAGGGTGGGAGCTGTCCGAACGTGGCTTTTATAGCCACAATAATTTTTTAGCATTGCCAACGGCCGCTAAAGTGTATTCTATAACTGCGATTGACATTGTAAACTATTGCCATAAAAACATGGTCATATTTAGTGGTAGTTGGCATTTCCAACCGCCGCTAAAAAGGCCTCTATAATGGCAGCTAGCCTCGGGGCAGACCTCCTTGGCTCTGTAGCGGCGGTCCACTTTAGGTAGCGACAGTATGGCATTTGGGCTGCCACTGATAAAGGCCATATTTGTGGTAGTGCATCGTACTCCTTGTTCTATTTATTTACACCATTTCAATAAAATCTTTGAGTTAGCCCAAATAAATAAATAAAAATTAAAACCTTTGAACAAATCCCTCAATTTTCACTTTTGCATTTGTTTCAATGATTATGCTCTTTGTAGCCTCTTGTTTGTTCAAGCTGCCTACAATTGAGTATAAGTTTTTTTCTTTGTTTAAACTTTATTCCTAAAATTTAAGCATAAATTATTGGATAATGTCATACGAAGCTAGTGTTTTCTGAGTTATGGCCCTGAATTTTGCACGTTTTATCCATCTCTCTCAATCAAAATGATTATATAATGATTGCTTACAAAACACCCTTAATAAGATCACTTTATCCATCCCTACGAATTGATCCTTGACCCATGCGTTTATAGGCCGCTACCTCAGTACACGATGGCTCACCCTCTATGGAGTGATTCCTAAATCATATTGTATTTGGTTAGGAGAGCTGACGAGTGAACTCTTTTTTGAAAAAATAGTTTTTTTTTCTTTTTATGGTAACAGGGGCGAGAGCATCCGTCTTAAATATTCATTTACTAGCAAAGCGTCCCTGTATTGCTATGGGTTTTAAAAAATAAAACACTCTTTATTATTTAAATATAAATTATTTATACAATATAATTGTTAATATTTTTTACATTAAAAATTATATTTATATTATTGTTGGTGCTTCTTAGTGTACCATTTTATATGTCATAAGTAACAATTTTTCTATTATTTTTTATCGTATTCTTATCATAAATATTTTTTTTATCTCTAATATTAATAATATCCATATATAGTATTGTTTGAGAGCTATGTTATAAAATTAAGTGAAATGGTATTAAAAAATACTCAAATATGAAAAGTACCGATATAAAATCCAATTCGTCATGCAAAGAGGGATTTTCACAAGCTCATGATGCCTAAAAGTCATCACTAGATCTCTATGAAGCACAACATGCAAACCAAGGTCATGACCCAATGCCTAAAGATTATTAGATAGGAAAAATCAATTTACACAGAATAAAAATAACACTATATTGTAATATAATTTTAAACTTAAAAACATGCTATAATGAGAAAAGTTAAAACATGAAAGTTGTAGATCTCGTTGAGGCCTTTTTAGAACTTATATGGATCATACTATTTGAACTCCGGAGGTAGGAGATATGAGCCCCGCACAGAGACCTGCGTAGAGGAGTCTGAATTAGAACAAATATTTTTATATCATAAATTTGAAAACGAAAACTATGGAATCTTGACTTCTATTGAATATCAACATTGTAGAACTTTTTGAGGGCTACGAGATAGAGTCTGAGTTTGCCTCATTTGATCTTTGGACGAGGAATTTATGATTTTTTGAATTTGGTGCTTGATATGAAAGGTACAAAATTGATTTGGATTTAATCTCTAACTTTCTGATCGTATTGCAGATTTTTTTATGACATGAATGTATTTACCTAAATTAATAGATTATAGAGACTCGATGAACATGGCTGAGCAATGGACGCAACTAAAATTGACGATTGTTATCATTACCCTTACATATTGCAACAAAAATCATATTGTTGTGACAAATTTCATGGCATTAGTCCTATAATATTGTAATGGTGGGATGACACAGGAACTAAGGGCTGGTGCAAGGTTCAAATAACTGAGTTAACCGGCCGACTCGGTTCGATAAAAAACTGACTGGTTAACCAGGATAACCAGCCGGTTAACCGATTTGCTACAGTAACAAGGTCAGTTATTAGCGACTAACCGGCCGAGGTGACCGGACCAGACCGGTTATGCGATTAACCGAGAAAACTGGCCGGTTACCCTGAGCTGGTGATGTGTCGACCCAGCCGCAAGAGCTAAGTGCTCTTCCCGCGACGAGGCCATTGTGTCTCAGTGGAGGGGACAGGACGTGCGCCCAGGTTGAGCCATCTTCATCTCAGTGGTGTGGTGACTTCATATATGAAGACCCTAGGGTCGTGCAAGACCCTCTGGACATGCCCCTAATTGGGCTCAACTAGATACAAAGCCCAAAGGCCAAAATCAGGCGACGTAGTGCCAGAACAGATTCTGGACCCTCTCTTGTTTTGACGATTCCCGACGAATTTTGACATGATACCAATGACATTGGAAAGGTCTTCTTCTTATCTTTCCGTGCATATGTAGAACATCCAAATACGAGTCCGTATGCGTCCTGGGCATCCGATTTAGTGCAGACTGGTCCTAGGCCCCAAAATAGACTCGATGTCGGTTTTGGTTAGGCATCCACCTTGGCTTCCACGTCCTTGCTGGTCCTCCACGTATCCAAGTCTTTCTCCAATCATCTCCTGGTTCTCTCCATAATTCCTAATTACATTATAATTATTAGGTAGCAAGCCATTCTCAAAAGTGACATATAATGAAGGACGTAGGAACGAGCTCACCTCTAAATTTAATCGTCATGCATGAGCTCTAATCATTGGACCTTGGAAGACCAGAATTGGAGGAGTGTTGTGTGTATTCATAGGAGTGATGTCCTCATCACCTTGCTCCTGCCTTGCCCCTTTCTTCTAGAAGCTAATGCCTATCTCCTCTTGGCAATAGGCACTAGATCTTCATTTGAGGAGGAGGATTGATGTTTTCCACATTTTGTTCCTCCTCACTTGATTCCTCTTGAATGATTGGTGAATTGGAGGCAAACATGGTCCTCACCATCTTCGACTGCCAAGAAACATGAAGATTGATGAATGAATGAGACAAAACTTAAGGCAAGAATCCAGGAGATGGTCAAGAGCACTGCATTGAACTACAGAAAGTGGAAGTTCTGTGACAGACCACGGAAGTTCCATCATGACAAAAGTTCTGATGGAAATTCTATCACTTGTAGTTTGCATCGAAATGAAACTACTCCTAGATCCACCACAACAATGCAAACACCTCTAAAGGATGATAGACTGGCTATAGGGTAACCATTCTATCCAAATGAATTGAAGACATTTGAACATTTGACCTAAAGAACAAGATCTAGGTGTCAAATCTCATACCTAGGGTAAAGGAAAGGAAAAACTCGATGGAGATCACGGAACTTCCGTGGGGGAAGAGTTGAATCTCCACCAAATCCAAAGAAAATGCCGATTGAATCTCCAAATTGTCGCAAATCGCCAATTAGCGTTTGAGGAGAAAAGAGAGAAGAAGAAAAGAAACAATTGCCAGTTGGATAAGGAAGAACGAGGGGCTCAGGCCACTTAACTTGGGAGTGAGGGTCCATCATTGGGTGAAGGAAGTTCCGTCATCTCAGGTATTGAGCAAAAAGGTTTGAATTTCACTGAAGTTATCATAGAACTTCCATGACTCTCGGGTTCCTTTGATAGAGGATGACGAAAGTTCCATCATTTTGTGTCTGGAACACCAAACTTCCTCTTTTAACTAGTGAACTATTGGACAGGTTAAATATATAAAGAGATATACATGTTCCAAACTTATGAATAGAGACAATCAAATATTCCAAGCTATATTCACAAGTTCCAACAATATGATCTATTGATCAAAGTCATCATTTGTTTTGGAAATCAAAGAGATAAATGAATTTTGAAGAATTTTGGTTTCAAGTTCTTTTGCATGAGCAACAACGCATCAAACAATGCACATGAAGGACCGAGAAGGCGACCAGAGGGGGGGGGGTGAATGGGAGCCAATAAAAAATTCTCTAAGAGAACTTGGCATATGTGCCAAAAACAACCCAAGCCAACCTTTGAACCAGTCACCAAGACTACACATACCAACTTATGGTGTACTAGCCCTAGGAGTGATCAACCACAGCAAAGAGACACAGTGGAAACAAAAAAGAACAAGACGCGCTCAAAACAGATCAATTCTGTACTCTCATCGGCAGTGCCAACCACAGCCATAGGCAGTGCCGGTTGGCACCATCGGCAGTGCCGGTCATGCCCATCGGCAGTGCCGGTGCGGGACACAGGGCTCTCTGGAACCTACAGACAAGATAGATCGGCAATGCCTCTTGGCGCAATCGGCATTGCCGGTGCGGGGTTCAGACTCTCCCTATCGGCAAGCCGATTTGAGTTCAGACCCACCGGTAGTGCTGGTCCAGGTCATCGGTAGTGCTGATCGTCCCTGACAGAACAGTAGAAACTTTTGGGAAATTGGCAAATCTTCTCCAAAACCTAACTAAACGAACTCCAAATGATGCTTTTTTGTACTAGTGAATCCTTATCACATCACGACCCTAATCCTAGAACATCATCTCAATTGGCTCAAGGACTCATCAGGAATTTCAGATCTTGTGCCAAGAACACCAAAAAGAGGAAACTTGAAAAATCCTTCAAATCGAAGGTGCTAGAGCTATTGATTCGGTCAAGGGTCCATAGAGGATTGTTCTAGCTCATCCTAGAAACAAGTTTCTCAAGAAATCCAGGCCAAAAACTCGTCCAAAAATAATGTCTCTCACACACCCTCTCCTCAAGCTCCATGGTTACAAGGCCAGGAAGCTACCCTCTTTCTCCCACTATTTGGAAGAGCAAGAGATGTCTCTCACACACCCTCTCCTCTCCACTAAAACATGAAGTCCTCTCCTAGCACTTTGAATAGAGTCCTAACACAAGGCTAATAGAAAGAGAGGAACCTCTCCCACTAGCCACACCTCTCCTTATATAGGCCTAGGGTCTATTGTCCAAATGACCACTCTACCCTTGACCTACATAACACACCCACCTACTACCGGGGGCATAACTGTCCATCTTTTTCTTTGTCGCCCGAATGCCATCAAGCCCTTCACAACTTTGCTTGCCCTCGACTCAAGCTCCGCGATGGTGCCACATGCACCTCCAATCGCCGCCACCAGTTTTGAGGCCTAAATTGGGAAACCACCTTCCACGCTTCTCAAAGCATGACTTCTTGGTGTTGATGCGTGTCACCTTGTCCCGTGATCCTGACCACCGGCAAGTCTCTCCTAGTCCCTGTCCATCGGGCCCCCTTGTCACTTGCGCCGGCATCCTGTTCGCCTTGACTTAGTCAACATGCCGTCTTCATCACCACCACGGTTTTGAGGCTCAACCGCGAAACCGTTCATGCTTCTTGCCTCTCCATGTGTACGGTGTGGATCACCCTTGACTTCACTCGGCATCCTGATCGTCTGGCCCCAAGTCCCCTACTTGAGCCCGATCCTCTCGCCGTTGACCGCCAAGTCGACTCCAGTGACCTACACATCATGAGACAAGCAAACACATTTCCCATCTCCTGCAATATCACCAATATCTCCACCAACTCCCGTTAGTCATAACCATGATATGCAAACCCATGCAATCCCTGGATTCCCGCATTTCAACTCAAACATCAAATCCGCTCAAGTCAATTACTCATCACAAATATAGCAAACCATGGCACACATCCACATGGTTTCTCAATCTCCCCCTTGATGAGTACATTGACAACACCAAATGCACAAAGATTAGATATTGAAATGTGAAGCCGAATAAGCACATCCAAATGGCCAAACCCAAAGAAAAGGTTAAAACAAGCCATCTAGCAAGTAGGGATCACAAAACCAAGAGTTGGCAAAGAAAGCGACTTGAGACGCAAAGAATGTGAAAAGCGGAAGAAAATGCTCAAGATCATGAAATGCTCCCCCTCAACTTGTGGTAGGTCTCATGTAGTGCAAAATGTATCATTTTAAGTTTCTTAGCATGATTTGTGTATCATTTTAAGTTTCTTAGCATGAATTGTGCATGACCCAATATATTCTCCCCCTTTGGCAATGAACTCATCAAAGAGGCAAAAGAACAAGCAAACATGCATTGCATGAAAATGCAAACCTAAGGAGCTTCAATAATTATGCAAACAAGCATTTAACTTTGCTAACCATAAACATAGAGTCATGGAGTGTAAAAACAATAGCTCCCAATCATGCAAAGATAAAAAATAGATAGCAAGGCATAAACACCAAAAGCTATACAAGCTAAGTAGAAAGATTGACTAGCTTAGATAGAATCAAATTTTGCTTATCATGAGAAAATCTATCACCACATGTGTAAGTACTCCCATCCAAGGAAAAACAAGCACCAAGTGAATCAAAAGAATCTAGCTAGTTTCAATCTCAACTAGGGCAACAAGAATTTGCAGAAAATGAGCTTCACAAACGCTCATATATGCAACAGAGACTCAATTGATCAAGTGTTTATTGTTTATCCTCATGTGTCCTCTTTTGCGTACGGAGGGTCGCACGACTGGGTACGGCAAACACCCCGAGGCCTCAAGTCCTAATGTTTGGATTTAGCATTTTAGAATTATTCTTGATCAAAAGAACTTAGCAGATTATCCACAGTTTATTCACAAGACAAAAGAGCATGCCTTTGCGGCAAAAGGAACACATGTTTCCATAATGTCGAGCTAAACATTTGCAAAGCCTTCCATTTCGCAAACACAAGGTGCCAAAGCCAAGATATCCTCTAGACTAGCCTCAATGCAAGTTTCAACAAGGATAAAAGCAATTATACACATGGTGAGCAAGTTTTAGCAAGATTAGTTCATAAGGTTCACAAAAAGCTTAGTTTACCTTTAAGATTAGCAAGTTGCTCACATGATTCTATAACAGGCCATCTAGAAAATCTAAGCATGAGACATTATTACCATCATATTCACACAACTTAGCTCAAGCTCAATCATAGCAATGAGAAACACAGGCAAGCATAAGAATCAAAGCTCATCTACCAATGCATATATTACATATGAGATGCAATGCAAAAATGGTAAGATACATATATACAAGTGAACACCAACTCCCCCTCAAATGATGTCATAAGGATGACAAACACCAAGTTCCCCCCAAAGAAAAGCATGTCTCAAAGCATCTAGGGGCTTGGTGAGGATACCAGCTAGTTGGTTTCTGGTATCAATGTATATGAGCTCAACATCCCCCTTCTCAACATTGTCTCTCAGCAAGTGAAATCGCACATTGATGTGTTTGACCTTACCATGTTGAATTGGGTATTTGGCAAAGCATATGGCACTGGAGTTATCACAAATGAGTGGAACACCCTTAAAAGTTAACCCATAGTCTCTCATGGTAGATACAATCCATAGGATTTGTGAGCAGCAGCAACATACTCAGCCTCTATGGTGGATTGGGCAACACTCGACTGCTTATGAGAAGACAAACAAATTAAAGAAGTACCCAAGAAATGGCAAGTACCAGAAGTGCTCTTCCTATCAATTCTACACCCAGCAAAGTCCGCATCCGAATACCCAATGAGATCAAGAGATGAAGATGCAGAGTACCAAAGACCAAACTCAAGGGTGTATTTGAGATACCTGAAGATGCGCTTGACAGCCTTGCGATGAGTCACCCTTGGGGAAGCTTGAAAATGAGCACAAAGACACACCGCAAAGTCTATGTCGGGTCTTGTTGCCGTCAGGTACAGGGGGATCCAATCATGCTCCTATACTCCCTTTGATCCACCGCTTCACAGTCTTCATCAGGGTCAAGAGCCGTTGTTGTGGACATTGGTGTAGACAATGGCTTCACATTGACCATGTTGAACTTCTTCAGGAGATACTTTGTGTACTTGGCTTGATGTATGAAAGTGCCTTGCTTGGACTACTTGATTTGAAGCCCAAGAAAGAAGATGAGCTCTCCCATCATCGACATCTGAAATTCACTTTCCATAGCTTCCTAAAATCTGGACATAAGAGCATGAGAGGAACCACCAAAGATGATATCATCCACATAAATATGAACCGTTAGAAAGTCATTGCCATGCTTAAGAGTGAACAAGGGTTTGTCAACACACCCCATGACATACCCGCGCTCTAGAAAGAAAGTCTTAAGCCTAGCATACCATGTCCTAGGTGCTTGCTTTAGCCCGTACAATGCCTTCTAAAGCTTGTACACACGGTTTGGGTATTTGTGGTGCTCAAAGCCAGGGGATTGCCTCACATACACTTCTTCCTCTATGAAACCATTTAGGAAAGCACTCTTGACATCCATTTGATAAAGTCTAATGCCCTTAGAGGCAGCAAATGCAAGTAAGATCCTAATGGCTTCTATGCGAGCAACAGGAGCAAATGTTTCCCCATAGTCTAAGCCCTCCACTTGACTAAAACCCTGGACAACAAGCCTAGCCTTGTTTCTAACAACCTCACCATCTTCCCCATGCTTGTTTTTAAATACCCATTTGGTTCCTATAACATTGACACCAACAAGAGGCTCTACTAGGGTCCATACTTTGTTTCTCTCAAAGTTCTCCAACTCCTCATGCATGGCATTGACCCAATGTTCATCAGATAGTGCGTGGCCAACATCCCGGGGTTCAAAGGTTGCAACAAAGAGAGAATTAGTAAAGCAAGCGAGATGTGCATACCTTGATCTTGTTGTCCTCTCATAGAGATTACCAATCATTTGTTGAGTTGGATGTTGACGCTGAATGTGGTGAGGAGCCTCTCTCTCAGAGTGTACCTCCCCCTCAACCACAGTTGGAGCTCACTCGACAGAGCTAGATGTAGAAGCTTCTGGACCCTCTGCTGGAGTTGTGGTAGCAGTAGAAACAAGCTCAGATGAAAGATGAAGTGAATCATCGTCATCATCATCAAAGCCCTGTAGGTCCTCTTCTACAAAGATGCTTTCCTTCAGCTCCTTATCACCTACAGACTTAATCATATTCCTAGCAAAAGAGTTTGATTCATCAAAGGTTACATCGCAGGACTCTACGATGGTGTTAGTTTCCAAATTCAAAACTCTATAGGAATGACCACGAAGAGAGTAACCAAGAAAAATGCCATCGGAAGATCTTAACTCAAACTTATCAAGATTGCCACGCTTGAGAATAAAGCACTTGTAGCCAAAGGCACGCAAATCAGAAATCGAGGGCTTTCTCCCAAATCGTAGCTCATAAAAAGTCACATTAAGAATTGAGCGCAAGAAAATCCGATTGGAAACATAGCAAACAGTGCTAATGGCCTCAGCCCAGAACCGCCTCGGAGTCCTACGCTCATCGAGCATCGTCCGGGCCATCTCCACCAAAGTTTTGTTCTTTCTTTCGACCACACCATTCTGCTGGGGAACATGAGGTGCTGAAAACTGATGCTCAATGTTGATGATCCTTAAATGCTAAATCTGACCATTAAATCCTTGCATAAATAACATAAAAGGAATAACTAACATGGTGGTAGGAGCTTGTTACTAACAATTTCCACAAGTGTTGGTAAATATTTGCATGCAGGTGATTTATTAACAAATTCAAGGAAATATCAGAGTTACAAGAGGAGAAATAAGAAAAGCCCATAAACATGAAGTAACAAGTTATCAAATAATATATTAGACCTCACCATGTTGAAGCTCTCGTCGATCCGATCGAAACACATATATAACTTGCCTAAATCAGACATCAGATATGAGTGTTATGAAGCATAGAAGATCATGTGTTTGGGCTGAACTGACGCTGACGTCAGCATGACGTCTGCACGCGCGTGGGAGAGGAAGAGAATGACGGTTCAGGTTGCTTGGCTGAGTGGGGAAGCCCATTACTTTGCCCCTAAGGATGAGGGATAGTCCAAGGAATATTCCCTTATTCTTAGGAAAGGTTCTCCACTCCCCCAAGTCACCTCCCACTATAAATAGAGCTCCTCTCCCTCTCATTTCACACAACACAAGAAGAAGATTTAGAGCTCCACTCAAAAGGTTTTAGCACTACCAAAGTGCTTATAAAGTAGGGAGAGAGTGAGGGAGAGTTAGGAGGAGGTCCGGGCTTGTTCGCGCCTTCTCCACACTTGTACCTTAGCGGATGCTTTCCTTTCTTAGTAAGTATTCGTGATCTTCCATTGGTATTTATGTTTCCTTTTTAAGTAAGTTCTTTCCTTAGTTGCTTACGGGGTCATCGCTCTACTTAATTAGAGTATCATAGTCTTCTATAAGTGTGACATTGAGACTTTGATAGTAATTAATAGCGTAGATGTGGTGTCTAGGCTAGAAGTTACCTTTGTTTGCCACATGCCCCACGGTTTGTAGAGGTAGTCGGTAGGTGGTGACAGCCCTATCCAGCCTTAGTAATCCTCCACGTTCGGGTATGTCGTAGAGCTGTTGGCCGGAGTCGCCTATGGATGCAGGGGTAAGCCGGTGCCCGAAGTAAGCATTTATAGACTGAACCTATCTTATTTTAGGATCTTTTACCATAGGAATCCTCTCTACCCTTTGCCTACCATATTCTTGTTGTCCTTGGACGGATTAGTTAGAGGATCGATACACACACGTTCCCTATGATTCGATAACCTGGAATACTCCTAGGTGAAGTGCTATATCGGTATCCATGCGCTTGTGGATTTATCTGTGATCGTAACAAATACAAACAAGCATTTCTGGCGCCGTTGCCGGGTATAGTAATATTTCCGGTGCGACATTAAGAAGTGTCAACATGCATTTCTGGCATCGTTGCCGGGGAACGGTTGTTGTTCTATCTTTAAACCTTTTTCGTCCTTGTACCCTTTTTGTCTTTCTTTATTTCTTTCCCCATTTCTACAATGGAGCAACCTTCTATCCAATCCTTTTCTGCTCCAAAGGGCGAGTTGCTTGAGCCACTGCCGTCCTCGGACCCAATTCATACTTCTGGCTATGAACTTCGCCCTGGCTTTATAGCCATGGTTCGGGAACAATACTTTTCTGGTTTAGATAGTGAAAACCCATACCATCACCTATGAGAATTTGAGCAACTGTGTTTGTGCCTTTCTATAATGGGCATGACACAGGAAACTCTAAAGTGGAAATTGTTTCCCTTTTCCCTCATGGAGAGGGCGAAACAATGGTACACTCGTACTGTCGGGAGTGTAAATGGTGATTGGGAAGAACTTCGAGATAAATTTTGTCTCGCTTTCTTCCCTATGTCCCCTATTGTCTCCCTTCGTAAGGATATTCTTGGTTTTTGACAGAATGGGAAGGAATCTTTAGGTGCAGCCTGGGCTAGGCTTAATTTGCTATCCAAATCTGGACCCAACCTTGCAATTCCTGAGCCGATGTTGCTACAACATTTTCGTGAGGGTTTGAATAAGGAAGCTGCCCTATACCTCGACATTGCCGTTGGAGGATCGTTTGTCCACAAGACCATGATGGAAGGAAAAGAAATCCTAGACCGTATTCTAGAAAACACTTTCTTCCTTTCTGATCATGCCGAACCCCTCCAGGAGGAAGCCAAGTCAAGCCATGAGGAACTCTTAATAGCTGAATCCAACCCCATTCCTTGCATACCCCAAGATTCTACCATTGAGCCCTCACCCGAACCGGGAACACCTAGGGAAAAAGAAATTCAATCCTTAGAATTCCCATTTGACTTTGAGGAGGATATTTTTGAAGATTATGGAAACACCTCAAGGTATTGTTGCCAAAAGAAACCCCCAACTCCCGTCTCTCCTCCTGAGCCACTTGAAGAGGCATTACTCCAAGAGATGGTGAAGGAGTTAACTTCAATTATGAGCTACGAATGGTTGCGAGAGGTTGAGCTATCCTCTAAAGTAATTTGAATTTGCTCCCCCCCTTCAATGATTCGATGTGACATTAGAGGAGTCACGGTGGAAGTTCTTTATAATCCCACTGTTGGTGCCAACATAGTTTCTAGTGTCTTTGCATTTGACATTTTGGGCGATACGCCATTGGCACCAACTAGTAAATCCTTCAAGAGCCCCTTTAGCCCTATTTTAGAAGGATACAGGATTTTGCAAGATGTGACAGTAAGGCACGCAAACATTGAGGCTGTCCTAGACTTCCATGTCTTTGACATTCAGGATTTTGATGTCTTAATCGGACATCCCATTGAGAAATTACTCATGGATGTACCGATGCTTGGAAGTCTTGACATAAAACTAGGGAGGGAAAAGTTTCCTGTGCCGATCTCCCGATCAAGGAACTCCCTACTAGATCCTTTCCTCGAGGAAGAGCCAATCGAGGAAGTAATGGCTATTACTCCCTACTAGAGTCAATTTGATTCTCCTGAACCCCTTCTAGAAACAGATGCTAAAGAGTTTATTCAAGAGGAGGATGAGTTTCAGGAGACAATTGAGCTACCCATTGAAGAACCACCATCACAACCTCCGATTGAACTTAAGCCCTTGCCTTCTGGCCTACGCTATGCTTTCCTAAATGGCGACCGAGAAGCCCCTGTTATCATAAGTGATAGACTATCTGAGGAAGAAACTACTAAACTTTTAGCCATCGCATTCTCATTGATCCTGATAGCACACCTTCTAGGGAGCCTCAAAGGAGGCTAAATAATGCAATGAGAGAGTGATGAGGACATCACCATGCTGGATACGCGCATATCATGGCCTTCCCCAAGTTACAAGTCGTCACCAATTCGGTCGCCGCGTTCGTCTCGGATTCAGCCGACACCCCTTCACGGTTTTGATGATATCTCCCACATCCGACGTCCAAACGAGGCATTCTTTGATGCGTTGGAAAGAGGATGACGACGCCGTCGTTTTGGTTCTGGTCCTAGCTGCAGAAGGGTTGTGAGTCATAATATGTGACCATGACAAGGTGCTGTGCCACCTATTTTGGGCCAACTTGGCCATGTATCGTGTCGGGCCTTAAGCCCATGTTGTGGGCGCCCCCCCTGGTCGCCCCCAACCCTAGGACGTCTTTGTTTCCTACATAAACTCAGTAGACACCGTCTTTTAGTTTTGGGTTTTGTTTAGTTCAGTTTTCCAGAGAGAAACTTGATCGAATTATTGTAACTGTGGCCCCTGTTCTTGTTCTACACCACTGTGGCGATTAGTCCTTGTGTTCAGAGCTTGAACCTTTTCTTGTGATTTGCTTCATCCATATTTGCAATTTCAGATTGCGTGATTATCCTCTCTTGCTTGTGTTGTCGATTTCGCTTGCAGGAACAATCAAGTTGTGCTTGGTGTAACGGTTGCGGGGTTGGATCTTGTCTGATTCAAGCCGGGTCATCGACGCCGAGTTCCCCAAATTCAAGTTTATCCCCTTACCTCTCGGAAGATCGGGCCATATTTACTTCAGAGAGGATGTTAAGAAGGAGGTTTTGAAACTTTTGCATGCCGGGATAATTTATCCCGTTCCTCATAGTAAATGGGTTAGCCCTGTGCAAGTAGTGCCTAAGAAGGGAGGCATGGCGGTCGTTAGGAACGATAGAAATGAGTTGGTCCCACAATGCACCATCACGGGATGGAGGATGTGCATCGACTATCGGAGGCTCAACAAGGCAACAAAAAAGGATCATTTCCCGCTGCCCTTCATTGATGAAATGTTGGAGCGTCTTGCCAAGAATTCCTTCTTCTGTTTCCTTGATGGGTACTCTGGTTACCATCAAATTCCCATCCATCCCGATGATCAAAGTAAGACTACCTTCACAAGCCCTTATGGAACCTATGCCTATAGGAGTATGTCATTCGGGTTGCGTAATGCACCCGCTTCATTCCAAAGGTGCTTGATGTCTATATTCTCTGACATGATCGAAGAAATCATGGAAGTCTTCATGGATGATTTCTCTATTTATGGGAAAACTTTTGATCATTGTCTTGAGAACCTAGACAGGGTCTTACAAAGATGCCAGGAAAAGGACTTAGTACTTAATTGGGAAAAGTGCCACTTTATGGTCCGAGAGGGCATCGTCTTAGGACACCTTGTGTCTGAGAGGGGTATTGAGGTGGATAGAGCTAAGATCGAGGTCATAGAAAGGCTTCCACCTCCGATTAATGTTAAGGGGATCCGTAGTTTCTTAGGACATGCCGGGTTTTATCGGCGTTTTATCAAGGATTTTTCGCAAATTGCCAGACCCCTCACTTGTCTTTTGGCTAAGGATGCTCCCTTTGATTTCGATGATGAGTGCCTTCATTCCTTTAATATCCTTAAGAAGGCACTCATCTCAGCTCCAGTCATTCAACCCCCCGATTGGACGCTGCCCTTTGAAATCATGTGTGATGCTAGTGACTATGCTGTTGGGGCTGTTCTTGGCCAAACCAAAGATAAGAAGCATCACGCCATAGCCTATGCTAGCAAGACCTTGACAGGAGCACAACTTAATTATGCCACTATAGAAAAAGAGCTCCTTGCCGTTGTTTTTGCTATCAATAAGTTTAGGTCATACTTAGTAGGAGCAAAGGTTATCGTTCACACTGATCATGCTACACTAAAATACCTGCTCACTAAGAAAGATGCTAAACCAAGCCTAATTAGATGGATTCTTCTACTCCAAGAATTTGACCTTGAAATTAGAGATAAGAAAGGAGTAGAGAATTCTGTTGCGGATCATTTGTCACGTATGCAAGTGACTAACATGCAGGAAATTCTGATAAATGACTTCCTCCACGATGACATGCTACTGAAGGTGACGGACTCCAACCCCTGGTATGCAAACATTGTGAATTTCATTGTTGCAGGGTATGTACCACCAGGGGAGAACAAGAAGAAGCTCATCTATGAGAGTCGACGTCAGGTATGGGACGACCCGTACCTCTACAGAGTGTGTTCGGACGGGTTGCTAAGGAGATGTATCCCAAGAATTGAAGGCACCCAGATAATCGAGAAATGCCATGCATCTCCATATGGAGGCCACTTTGGTCATTCCGCACCCACGCGAAAATCTAGCAGAGTGGATTCTTCTGGCCATCAATGCATGAAGACACAAAAGAATTCATTCGAAGATGTTAGAATTGCCAGAAGCATGGAGGGATTACTGCTCACAATGCAATGCCCCTAACATACAACCTTCAAGTGGAATTATTCGATGTATGGGGCATTGACTTCATGGGACCATTTCCAAAGTCCTATGATTGCGAGTACATCTTGGTGGCCGTTGAGTATGTATCCAAATGGGTAGAAGCAATACCATGCAGAGCTGCCGACTCCAAGCACGCCCGAAGAATGTTCCACGATATCATCTTTCCTTGTTTTGGAACACCGCGGATGGTGATAAGTGACGGAGGGTCTCATTTTATTGATAAGACATTCCGGAACTTCTTAAGAGAGCTTGGAGTAAAACACAACATTGCAACTCCATACCACCCTCAGACAAGCGGGCAGGTATAAACTTCAAATAAACAGGTTAAGAACATCCTGCAGAAGACCGTGAATGAGATGGGGAGTGGATGGAAGATGAAGCTACCAGATGCACTTTGGTCATATAGCACAACATACAAAACACCGATTGGTATGTCTCCCTTCCAGCTCGTATATGGAAAAACATATCATCTACCAGTCGAGATGGAACATAGAGCACATTGGGCCATCCGGAAATGGAACATGGATCTTAGGGAGGCCGGGAGACATAGAAAAATACAGCTGTCCGAGTTAGAGGAATGGAGAGAGAAGGCTTACCATAGTGCCAAGATCTACAAGGATAGAACCAAAAGATGGCACGACCGAAGGATCAAGCCTAAGGAGTTCAAGCCAGGTGACAAGGTGTTGCTCTTCAACTCCAGAGTCAAGTTGTTTGATCATGGGAAGCTTCAGAGTAAATGGGAAGGACCATTCACCATCATTAATGCTGCATTACATGGAGCAATCACACTCCAAGATGACGGAGGGAACCAGTTTAAAGTAAATGGTCATCGTTTAAAAGTCTTCCTAGAGCCAGATGACAACGAAGGTAAGGAGGTAGATGTGATCAATTTAATTGATTTCAATGCTCTACTCCAGCATTCCTCTCTGCATTCTCTCTCATTCGAATAAATTTACTCCCCGGTCCTAGACTCGGTAGAGTCCTTTTTGTTTCCACAACCCTTTGTTTGTTTTGAACAAAAAGCAGCCAGGTACAAGAACAAGTGTGGGGGAGGCTTCTCAGGCTTTTCAATGTGCAAACAACAGAAGTAAACATCATGAGAAAGAGCATGGTGTCCAGGCACATCCCAACTTCCACCCTCTATAATCGACGGTTTGCGCACTCAATTCCTTCACCTCCTTGTTTTGCGAGTTAAAATTATTTTCTCTTAAATCAATCATAAAAATTTATTGAAAAAAATAAAATGAACCTTGTGGAACCCTCATTTTATTTCATGCTTCTATTTGGTGGGCTTGCATGCTCCTTATTCCTAGTTCATAAACCTATTACTTGTGAACTACATCTTTAGGAAGCATGTCACCTAGGTAGTTGATGCATGAAATATGGTTTGGCGAAAGGAATCTTTCTCTTATGCTTGATATGCTTGGGAACTTTTCTTATAAAAAAGTCAAAAAATTAAAATCAATAGCTTGACTTCTCAATGATTATATCTTCCTACCAAAGCCATATGATGAACTCATTGAAAATCTTATGCATATGCTACTTGTTGTTTCATTGAACTTTGTCAAATTCTTGTGACCCTTGTGAGTTACTATTTATGACTTTTTGATCAAGATTTTGTGCACACCACTTTGCTAATACTTCTTCACTGGAAGTTAGCACCACCATATCCATCATCCATGTGCTATTTCTTGTATACTGGAAGATAGCAATTCCATGTTATCATCCATCCATTAAATAAAGTACTCCATCATATTCTGATAGACTCCCTCTCCAAATATCCTTGTAAAAGTGACATGGGCTATTCATGATTCAGAAAAAAGGTGAAAAAATATAGAGAAAGAATTAGCCCATGTTCTAAAACGCCTATCCAATAGAAGGGAGGGAGCATCTTAAAAGAAAAGAAAGTATTCACATTCAATCATTTTCCATCCACATATCCACATGTGCACATGCTTGATCAAAAGTTCATGAATTATTCTCCATGGATCCAGTTTTTGACTTAGTAATATATGAGACACAAGTATGCCTCCCTTTTATCCCTACCTTGAGCTCCACATAAAGCCATATTTAGAAGTAGGATGAAAAGAGGCAATGTCCTGGTGAGGAACCATACACATTGAGCGATTTGAGAGAATTATTTGAGGAGTATAGTTTTGATTTATTTTGAAAATCTTTTCAAAAACCCAAGCTACATAGCAGAACGAGTGAAGAAGATTGGAGTCAAGACCGTTCCATTCCTCAACCACCCAAGGTAACATGATAGATACTTCAAAAGTTCATGGGTACATGTATGACATGGGATAATTTGCATGCTAGCATCATACCAACTGATGTTATGATCCACCTTAGTCTTCAACCTTTACTCGAGGACGAGCAAAGGCTAAGTGTGGGGGAGTTTGTTGACGGTTCTTAAATGCTAAATCTGACCATCAAATCCTTGGATAAATAACATAAAGGAATAACTAACATGGTGGTAGGAGCTTGTTACTAACAATTTCTACAAGTGTTGGTGAATATTTGCATGCAGGTGATTTATTAACAAATTCAAGGAAATATTAGAGTTACAAGAGGAGAAATAATAAAAGCCCATAAACATGAAGTAAGAAGTTATCAAATAATATATTAGACCTCACCATGTTGAAGCTCTCGTCGAGCCGATCAAAACGCATATATAACTTGCCTAAATCGGACTTCGGATATGAGAGTTATGAAGCATAGAAGATCATGTGTTTGGGCTGAACCGACACTGACCTCAGCACGATGTCAGCACGCGCGGGAGAGGAAGAGAATGACGGTTCAGGTTGCTTGGCTGAGTGGGGAAGCCTATTACTTGGCCCCTAAGGATGAGAGATAGTCCAAAGAATATTCCCTTATTCTTAGGAAAGGTCCTTCACTCCCCCAAGTCACCTCCCACTATAAATAGAGCCCCTCTCCCTCTCATTTCACACAACACAAGAAGAAGATTTAGAGCTCCACTCAAAAGGTTTTGGCACTACCAAAGTGCTTAGAAAATAGGGAGAGAATGAGGGAGAGTTAGGAGGAGGTCCGGGCTTGTCGGCGCCTTCTCCACACTTGTACCTCAGTGGATGCTTTCCTTTCTTAGTAAGTATTCGTGATCTTCCATTGGTATCTATGTTTCCTTTTTAAGTAAGTTCTTTCCTTAGTTGCTTATGGGATCATCGCTCTACTTAGTTAGAGTACCATAGTCTTCTATAAGTGTGACGTCGAGACTTTGATAGTAATTAATAGCATAGACGTGGTGTCTAGGCTAGAAGTTACCTTTGTTTGTCGCGTGCCCCACGGTTTGTAGAGGTAGTCGATAGTTGGTGACAGCCCTATCCAGCCTTAGTAATCCTCCACGTTCAGGTACGTCCTAGAGCTATTGGCCGGAGTCGCCTGTGGATGCAGGGGTAAGCCGGTGCCCGAAGTAAGCATTTATAGACTGAACCTATCTTATTTTAGGATCTTTTACCATAGGAATCCTCTCTACCCTTTGCCTACATATTCTTGTTGTCCTTAGACGGATTAGTTAGAGGATCGATACACACACGTTCCCTCTGATTCGATAACCAGAAATACTCCTAGGTGAAGTGCTATTTTGGTATCCGTGCACTTGCGGATTTATCTGTGATCGTAAGAAATACCAACAAGCATTTTTGGCGCCGTTGTTGGGGATAGTAATATTTCCGGTGCAACATTAAGAAGTGTCAACACTCAATACCATGCTCAAGACAGAAAGCATCAAAGGAGGAGTTTTTGAACTCGGTGCCATTATCATTGCAGATTGCTCGTAATGCACCAGGGAGTTCCTTGAACAACCTCAAAGCTAAGCTCCCAAAGTGATGAAATACTTCATCCTTGCTCTCAAGAAAGTAAACCCAAGAGTAGCGAGAATAGTCATCAACAATCACAAGAACATACCACTTCCCACCCGTCGAACGAACTCGAGAAGGACCAACCATTGGTATCTATGAAGCAACTCTCCAGGGCATTCAGTCATCACCAAATTGATTGGTGGATGAGAAGCAGCAATCATTTTCCTATGGCGAGAAGGAGCACAGACCAAATCCTTATCAAATTTGAGCATAGGCAATCCTCGGATCAAACCTAGGCCACTCAAGCGACATAACAAGTCAAAGCTCATGTGACCCAGTCTCCTATGCCATTTCTAGAGCTCAGAAGAAGATTGAGCAAACAAGCACTTGTGAGAGCTCGGAGAACCAGCAAAGTTAGCCTGAAAAACTCTGCCAATGCGAGAAATCCCACAAACCAAGGAACCACTCGAATCAAGAACACAAGAAGCATTCAACTTAAAGCGCACTTCTAAACCAACATCAAGAAGCTGAGAGACAGAGAGGAGATTATACTTGAGATACTCAACCAAACCAACATCCTTGAGAGTGAATTTTTCATTTACCTTTACTGCACCTCTTGCCTTCACTCTCTCTCTCTTGTCATCTCCAAATGTCACATACTCCCGCCGCTTCAAGGGAGTGAGACTAGAGAACCACTTTGCATCTCCGGTCATGTGGCGCAAACACCCGGAGTCCATCAACCATTTGTTCTCCAAGCCTCCACCTGCTGCCTACAAAGAACAAGAAGAAAAAGTCGATGGCTCGGTGCTGGGGTTAGTCAAAAGAGATTTGGGAATCCAACACTTAACATACGACCGGTAGTAGTCATCACAGTTTTTTGCACATTATCATTCGAACGCATAGGACGAGAACCATGATGGGGAAAATGTGGCATGTCAAAGCATCTCGACTCAAACCTTGGGTTGTGAGGATAGAAATCATCTGTGTGAAAGTCAAATCCACGCCAGTGATGCTCACCACGACGAGGAAAATGTGGGGTGCCAAAGTGTTGCTGTGCAAAGCCTCTGTTTCGTGAATCAAAGCCATATGAGGGATGACCCTATCCATGATAGGCATGAGAAAAAGAGCGAGGCTAAAAGTCAACAAAATCATCATAAAAAGCATCCCTAGTCAACTCAGCTTGCTTTCTCTCAATCCTCTTACGCCTATAACAGAATTCATCCAAGTGGCCCTTGCGACCACAAAACATGCAAATGTAGATACCCTTAGGATTAGGCTTGGTTTGCATGGCAGGCTAGGGTTTTGGCTTCTCTGTTTGCTTTGGGTTGAAGGAGGGTTTTGGATTGGGTGGATAGTATGTGTCAGTGGGTTTGATGGTGTTTTCCTCATCCTTGTAGCTGGAGTTAGAAACAAACTTACCCACATTCTCACTCTCCTTGTCACACCTCTCAAATCCCAAGCCCAAGTTATAGATTGACCTAGAAGCACTCTCCTTCACTCTTGCCAAATCACTCTCAATCTTTTCCTCACTCACTAGGGTTCTTTGGAGCCTAGAAACAAGATAGTCATTTTCCTGAACTAGGACTTTGTTTTCCTCCCTAGTGATTACTAGCTTGTCCTTGAGGGTGACACACACTTCATACGGATGTGGGAGAACTTTCGAGCGAGTCTCATGAAGCAACTTGGACTCAAGCTCTTTGACTTTGAGGGATTGAGCTTCCAACTCATCTGTGAGCTTGGGGCACTTCTGATATGCACCCAAAAGAGTTGGTCTAGCTTTAAACTCATCAAGCTCCTTGAGGGCACCCTCAAGCTGACTGGCAACTTGAGCATGCACACTCGCCCTCTATGCAAGATCACTCATCACAACTTGATAAGACTCACACTCAGCAGCAGTATCAACACAAGCAAGCTCAGACCTAAGTGAAGCAATTTCAAAATCAGCACTCTCCAACTTAGACTTAAGCTCTCTACTCTCACGAACAGCACTGTGAAGCTTATCATCTTGCAAGAGCAGAACATCGAGCAAATGATCAAGTTCAGAAGAGAGCTCATCAAGAGTGGGAGGTACCTCACTTGTGTCAGAGTCGGATCCAGAGTTGGTATCGTGGTCGTTCTTTGCCATGAAGGAAAGCCCGGTGAAGTCATCCGTCCTCTTGACTCGTGGCTTCTCAACCTCCTCCTCCGAGCTTGAAAGGCCTTCGCTTGATGTGAGGTCGACATCGCTCAAGGCGGCAACACAGGCGCGAGCAATGGCCTTGGCAAACTTCTTGGAGTTCTTGCCCTTCTTGTAGAAGCGGTTCTTCTTCTGCTTGAAGTCTTCAGTGTTGTTGTCGTAGTACCTGGCCTTTTTCTTCTTCTTGGGACAGTCAGCAATGAAGTGTCTCGGGTCACCGCACTCGAAGCAGGTTCTTGAACCACCTCCTCTTCTCTCCTTCCAGTTGTTGTAGAACTTCCTGAACTTCCTTGTGAGCAAGGACAGCTCCTCATCAGGAATGCACTCCATCTGTTCATCGAAAGCTGTATTAAGAGAAGACAAAGCAAACTCCAAAGAAGACTTGTCAGGTGAGGAGTGAGTTCCACAAGAAGCATACCTGTGATCACCCTTCTGAGAAC
This sequence comes from Eleusine coracana subsp. coracana, assembly GCA_032690845.1. Lineage (NCBI taxonomy): Eukaryota > Viridiplantae > Streptophyta > Magnoliopsida > Poales > Poaceae > Eleusine > Eleusine coracana. The sequence goes on along the minus strand of CM064418.1, from coordinate 19,127,499 downwards.
TAGAAAGCAAAGCCATGATAGAAGCATGAATAGCAAGATTAGGACAAGATTTCCTAGACAGTTCATGAGATTTCAGCTTGCTATGCAGTTGCTCATAGTTCAAGATATTGAATTCAGCAGTTTCTTCTAGAGCAGCAATTTTAAGCCCCCCAAACATTTTCATGAAGTGAGTACAGTAGTTGCTTAGCTCTATCATTGTCATTGTACACAAGGTTACCACAAGCTCGCAAGTTGCACACAATTGCCTCAAACCTACGAAAGGTGTCATCTAGTGACTCATCAAGTTTTTGTGCAAAGGTTTGGTACTGTCTATTTTAAGAATCCTTACGCATAGACTTGACTTGATTGATACCCTCATGGTACATGTAGAGCTTAACCCAAATAGCATGAGCAGTGTCAAGGTGTGCAACCCTATCATATTCACTCCTACCAAGTGTAGAGAGCAGAATATTGATAGCTTTGGAGTTGTTCTCATACCTGACTAACTCACCTGCAGATGCAGTGTTCAGGTCCCGTGGTATAGCATACTCCTGCTCAACAATCTCCCAAATTGCACGTCCTTGACTTAGCAGATACGCCTTGGTCCGTGACTTCTAGTAGGAGAAGTCCTCTCCATCGAACATCTACAATTTAATAGCACGCTTCTCCATGTCGCCTTCGGATCACAAAGCCGGTGAAGGTCAACTAGTGATCAAACCGGCTCTGATACCAATTGAAGGACCGAGAAGGCGACCAGAGGGAGGGGGTGAATGGGAGCCAACAAAAAATTCTCCAAGAGAACTTGGCATATGTCCAAAAAAAACTCAAGCCAACCTCTAAACCAATCACCAAGACTACAAACACCAACTTGTGGTGTGCTAGCCCTAGTAGTGATCAACCACAATAAAGAGACACATCAGAAACAAAAAGGAACAAGATGCGCTCAAAACAGATCAATTCTGGAGTCTCATCGGTAGTGCCAGTTGGCACCATCGGCAGTGCCGATCACGTCAATCGGCAGTGCCGGTCGGCGCAATCGGCAGTGTCGGTGCGGGGTTTAGACTCTCCCTATCGGCAAGATGATTTGAGTTCAGACCCACCGGCAGTGCCAATCTAGGTCATCGGCAGTGCCGATCGTCCCCTACAGAACAGCAGAAACTTTTGGGAAAGTGGCAAATCTTCTCCAAAACCTAAGCAAACAAACTCCAAATGATGCGATCTTTGGACCAGTGAATCCTCATCACATCATGACCCTAATCCTAGAAGATCATCTCAATTGGCTCAAGGAATCATCATGAATTTCAGATCTTGTGCCAAGAACACCAAAAAGTGGAAACTTGAGAAATCCTTCAAATCGAAGGTGCTAGAGCTATTGATTCAGTCAAGGATCCATGGAGGATTGTTCTAGCTCATCCTAGCAACAAGTTTCTCAAGAAATCTAAGCAAAAAGCTCATCCAAAAATGAGATCAAAAATCACCACGAAAATAGATTCAAAAATAGGAAAAAGGGAATTTTGGGATTCAAGTGAAGAGGGAAATCTTGAGCATGAAAATACTTCTCATATCATAGAAAGGTGCTTACAAGATCCATGATTACAAAGCTAGGAAGCCACCCTCTTCCTCCCACTATTTGAAAGAGCAAGAAATGTCTCTCACACACCCTCTCCTCTCCTCTAAAACAAGAAGTCCTCTCCTAGCACTTTGAATAGAGTCCTAACACAAGGCTAATGGAAAGAGAGGCACCTCTCCCACTAGCCACACCTCTCCTTATATAGGCCTAGGGTCTATTGTCCACCTGGCCACTCTACCCTTGACCTACATAACACACCCACCTACCACCGGGGGCATAACTGTCCATCTTTTTCTTCGTCGCCCGAATGCCATCGAGCCCTTCACAACTTTGGTTGCCCTCGACGCAAGCTCCGCAATGGTGCCATGTGCACCTCTAATCGCCGCCACCGGTTTTGAGGCCCAAACCAAGAAACCACCTTGCACGCTTCTTAAAGCATGACTTTTCAATGTTGACGCATGTCACCTTGTCCCGCGATCCTGACCACCGACAAGACTCTCCCAGTCCCTATCCATCGGGCCCCCTTGTCACTTGCACCGGCATCCCGTTCACCTTGACTTTGTCAACACGCTGTCTTCATCACCACCACGGTTTTGAGGCTCAACCGTGAAACCGTCCGTGCTTCTTGCCTCTCCACGTGTACGGTGTGGATCTACCTTGACTTCACCTGGCATCCTGATCGTTTGGCCCTAAGTCCCCTACTTGCGCCCGATCCTCTTCCCGTTGACCGTCAAGTTGACTCCAGTGACCTACACATCATGAGACAAACAAACACTCTCCTGCAATATCACCAATATCTCCACCAACTCCGGTTAGTCATAACCATGATATGCAAACCCATGCAATCCCTGGATTCCCATATTTCAACTCAAACATCAAATCCGCTCGAGTCAATTACTCATGACAAATATAGAAAACCATGGCACATATCCACATGGTTTCTCAGCACAAGGTTCTACTCCACATTGGATGAATCCAAGATATTCAGCTCACTTCTAAGCTCACAAAATCGTATCTCATCTAGGGTTTTGGTAAATATATCAGCTAATTCTTTATCGGTTCTCACATAGCTAATCTCAATATCCCCCTTTATGGAATGCTCTCTCAAGAAGTGGTGTCGGATATCTATATGCTTAGTCCTATTATGATCAATGGGGTTATATGCAATCATGATGGCACTCTCATTGTCACATAGGAGGAGAACTTTGGTCATAGTGTACCCAAAGTACTTGAGCACAACAACTTCCGGCTGTAACATACTCTGCTTCGGCTGTGGAAAGGGCAATAGAATTTTGTTTCATGGATGACCATGACACAAGGGACCTACCCAAGAATTGGCAAGTCTTGGAGTTGCTTTTTCTATCCACTTTACATCTGGCATAGTCGGCATCGAAATAACCGACTAGCTTGAACTTGGAACCCTTCGGATACCACAATCCAAGGTTTGGTATGTGAACTAAATATCTCTAGATTCTTTTGACAGCCACTAAGTGACTATCCTTTGGAGCTGCTTGGAACCTTGCGCACATGCACACACTAACCATGATGTCGGGCCTAGATGCACAAAGATAAAGCAAAGATCCAAACATGGATCATTATACCTTTTGAACCACGGGCTTACCATTTACATCTAGTCCGAGGTGTCCATTTGTCTTCATGGGAGTCTTGTTGGGCTTTGTATTCTCCATGTCAAACTTCTTTAGTATATCTTGAGTGTACCTGGTTTCACTTATGAATGTTCCTTCTTCAAGTTGCTTGACTTGAAAACCTAGAAAGAACTTCAACTCCCCCGTCATGGACATCTCAAATCTCCTAGTCATAATCTTGGCAAACTCATCACAAAAAGATTGATTAGTTCAACCAAATATTATGTCATCGACATAAATTTGGCACACAAATAAATCATTATCAACTTTTCTTTTGAAGAGAGTGGGGTCGGCCTTGCCAATTGTGAAGCCTTTCTTGCACAAGTATCCCTTTAGGTGTTCATACCAAGCTCTTGGATCTTGCTTGAGGCCATAGAGAGCTTTGTGAAGCTTATAGACATGGTTTGGCTTCTTTGGGTCTTCAAACCCCGGAGGTTGTTCTACATACACCTCCCCTTGAATAGGGCCATTGAGAAATGCACTTTTCACATCCATTTGAAAAAGCTTAAAGCCATGGTGAGTAGCATAGGAAAGTAAAATACGAATTGACTCATGCCTAGCTATAGGTGCATAAGTTTCACCAAAGTCCAAACCTTCAACTTGTGAGTAGCCTTTTTTAACAAGTCTTGCCTTGTTTCTCACCACAACACCATACTCATCTTGCTTGTTGCAAAACACCCATTTTGTACCTACAACATTTTGCTTGGTTCTTTCCACCAATGACCGCATGTTGTTCCTTCAAAGTTGTTCAACTCTTCTTGCGTGGCCATCACCCAATCCAAGTCTTGAAATGTTTGTTCCACCCTAAGAGGTTCCATAGAGGAAATAAATGAGTAATGATGACAAAATGTAGCCATTCAGGATCTAGTGGTTAACCCCTTTTAATTTGGATATCACCAAGTGTGGGACATATGTACCCAGGATACCTAACCACTCGGCTATATGGCCGAGTGGGCCGGGAGCTTGGTTATGAAGTATTGAAGTATATGGCCTAGAAGATATTTATTTAGGTATTTATCTTGAGTAAGCAACAAGCTAGGTTAGCAGATATGACGGATAGATAGGATCTGTTGTAACCAAATAATAAATTACCATGTAAACCACTGCTCTTCGGTATATAAGGAGGGCAGGGGGTCTTCGGCAAGGAGAGAACTCGTATTGGAACCCTAACTCCAGTGCGAACCTTAGAAATACAGAAACGCCAAACATGACGTAGGGTTGTTATCCGCCGGGAGGCCCGAACCTGTATAAATCATGTGTCCTGTGTCCATCAATCTTCCATACTCATACACAAACCTGAATCTACTATCGAGAATATCTCTCTACACCAAGAATGTTGTCAACGGAGTGATCCATTTGAATGCTTTGTCGGCCTCGTGGTTGAATTCGCCTAGATGCATCTTCCTCTTCTTGATTGTTCATGTCTTGAGTATCATTCACATCACCATCTTGAACTTTATCTTGGTCATAGCCTTGAACACGATCGTCACCATGACCTTGGCTAATTCCTTGATCTTGTTCATCTTGTGGATCTTGTGGGGGAGATTCATCTTGGTCTGAGGAAGATGGTTCATATTGACTTGAGCTTGGGTCTTGTGGCCTTAATTCACCAATAACCAAGTTCCTTATTGCATCACAAGGAGCTTCATCATCTATATAACTTGGATTATTTTGCTCTTCTTGAGAGCCATTAGATTCATCAAATTGCACATCCCAGGTTATTTCAACAACTCTGGTGTCTTTGTTAAAGACACGATATGCATAGACATTAGTTCCATAACCAAGAAGGAAACCTTCATGAGTTTGGGAGCAAACTTAGAGGATTTTGGTTTCTTGTTAAGAATAAAGCATTTGCTCCCAAAACCCCAAAAATATGAAACATTGGGAAGGTTACCGGTGAGAAGATCATAAGGTGATTTCTTCAAAATCTTGTGAAGATATAGTCTATTTGTTGCATGGCATGCAGTGTTGATGGCTTCGGCCCAAAAGGTGTCCCGCATCTTGTACTTATCAAGTATTGTTCTCGCTATCTCCATGAGTGTGTGGCTCTTTCTTTCAGTTACACCGTTTTGTTGTGGAGTGTATGGAGCAAAGAATTCATGCTTGATGCCTTCTTCATCAAGTTATTCTTCAACTTGAGTGTTCTTGAATTCAGTTCCATTGTCACTACCTATCTTCTTGATCTTCACTTCATACTAATTTTGTGCTCTTCTCAAAAACCTCTTTATGATATCTTGTGTTTCACTTTTTTCCTTCAAAAATAATACCCAAGTGAAACGTGAATAATCATCAACATTTATAAGACCGTATTTTTTACCGGCAATGCTTATGTAGGTGACTAGTCCAAATAGGTCCACGTGTAGCATCTCCAACGATCTTGTCGTTGTCATCATTGTCTAGGATGGATGTACCGCTTCAACTTGCTTTCTGGCTTGACATGTGCTATATATTTTGTTCTTTTGAAAAACAACATCCTTTAGTCTAACAACGTGACCTCCTTTTAGAAGTTTGGAAAGGTTCCTCATTCCAACATGAGCAAACCGGTGATGCCATAGCCAACCTAAGGTGGTTTTAGCGACCAAGCAAGCATTTAGGTTAGATCCCTCCTTGTTGGTAAAATCAAAAAGGTAGATCTTGTCCTCAAAATACGCTTTGAAAGCTATAGAAGAATCCTTCCTAAAAATGGTCATGCCATCATCGTCAAAGAGACAACTATAGCCCATCTCACAAAGTTGTGAAACGGACATCAAGTTGTATCCTAGACCATTCACAAGACAAGCATTACCAATTGAAAGGTCATGGGTGATGGTAATCCAACCACGACCAATTACCTTTCCTTTGTTGTCATTTCCAAATGATATGCCTCCACTTGGTAGATTGTCATGATCAAGTGTGGAGAACATTGATCTCTCTCCGGTCATATGATTTGAGCACCCACTATCAAGTACCCATGTTGCCCCCCCCCCCGGAGGAGTATTCCTACAAAGAAATCAAGCATGTGTTTTAGGCACCTAAGTTGGTTTGGGTCCCTTAACACTAGATACAAGAACCTTGGGCACCCACACACAAGGGCTTCCACCTTGCATCATGTGGCCCTGCAAACTTTGCAACCACTCTACCATAAGCATTACGGGTTAGCACATAAGAGGCATCAAAATCATAAAAGGATATGGTAGAGGTCTTATTGTTCTTATTGACTTGGGAAGCATTCTTTGACTTGATTGTTTTCTCTTGTGCTACTTGTTTTCCCTTGCCGTCGAGTATTAATTTGGGTCTTTGTTGTATCCCTTCTTGGGTGCATTCTTGTTGTACCCTCATCCTATCTTGTCATGAGAGGCTCTTAACTCACCAACAATCTTTCTTGTGGTTTCTATTTGAGCCTTCTTCTCAAGTTCCTTGACTTGGTTGGATAGCTTTTCAATGATTGCATCTTGCTTGGCAATCATTTCAACATTGATGTTGTGGCACCTTCCACAACCTTTGCTTGTTGAAGCTTGGGAAGATTCCAATCTCTACAACAAAGATTGTGAGCTCCACTTGAGATCCTCAATTGATTTCACAAGAGCATTGTTCTCCTCTATCAATGAGCTACATCTCTCTTGAAGCTTCTTGTTGGCTAAGGTGCATGAATCAGTTGAATCTTTGACCTTTCTAAGGTCATTAGTCAAGCTCTTGTTCTTTTCCCTTTCTTGCTCAAGTTGCTTTGTGAGCTCAAGGTTCGTTTCTTTTTCTTCAATGAGTAGCTCCTCTAGCCTTTGGAGGATTCTTTCTTGATCTTCAATCTCCTCATTAAGTATACCTAGCATTTTCATCATTTCTTGCATGTAGGGGATCAATTCCTCCTCTTCATCACTACAATAAGAGGGATTGAAATTGGAACAAGGAGATACCTTGCTTTCCTTTGTCATGAAGCACCGAGGATCATCATCGTCATCATCGGTGAGGTTGTTGAAGAGTGATTTCTTGGCCGGTGGTAGACCAATGGCAATGTTGGCAATGCCACCCTCATCGTCTTCATCATCATCATCGAAGATGTATTCTTGGCCAATATGAGCTTGTCCCTTGTTGTATGGCTTCTTGTTGGCCTTGTTCTTGTTGTTATACTTCTCGCTCTTCTTGCCTTTGCTATTTAGCTTTGCACAATTAGCAATCATGTGTCCTTTCTCATGACACTCATAGCATCTTCTATTTGTTCTTCTAGCTCTTGCCTTGTCAAAGATTTCTTGGTGAAGCCATTCTTGATCATATATTTGCCAAATTTCTTGTCGAATAAGGAAAACTCTTCATTGTCTTCTTCATCATCATCATTGTTATCATCTTCATCATCATTTGCCTTGAGAGCTATGTCCTTCTTGCTTGAACTCTCATCACCAATGAGCACATTCACTCTTTTGCCCTTATCATCATGACTCTTGTGGGCATTGATTCTTCCAATCACTTCATCAGTTGTGAAGGTCTCAAATCCATCATTCTCCTCAATGATGGTGCATAGTGTTGGGTTCCACATCCTAAGAGCCATGAGAAGCTTGTAGTTGACTTCTTCATCCTTTATGTTGTCTCCATAAGCTCTTCTCTTGTTGACATTATCCATGAGCCTATCATGAGTTTGTTGAGGCTCTTCTCCTTTGTTCATGATGAAGAAGTAGAATTGGTTCCTGAAGACTTGGAGTCTTGATTTTTTTACCACATCAACTCCTTCATGAGCACATACAAGTTTCTTCCACATTCTCCGGACATTCTCAATTCCAGCTACTCTTGAGTATTCCTTGGGATTCAAGGAAGAGAGAATGGCAGACACCACTTGAGCATTGCGATGTATGTTGAGTTGATCCACGGTTGTAGGATTATCCTTGACCTCCAAGGTGTATCCCTTCTCCACAATTACCCAAATTGGTGGACCAATTAACATGTGATACATCTTCATGTGGTGGTTATACCAACTAAAATTTTTGCCTTCAAAATAGGGCAATCTTACACTTCCACTGCCATGTATATTTGCCACATCAGCATAGTTGAAGGCCATGGCCGTGTTCAAACCACTTCCCTTGCTTGCCGAAGCAAGATCTTGAGGCTTTTCATCTTCCCCCGGCTTCAACATTTTTTAACGTGCAAGCTTTTAAGCCTTGTAGAAGATTATGGCTCTGATACCAATTGAAAGTTGCCTAGAGGGGTGGGGGTGAATAGGCAATTCAAATTTAAACCTAAAAAACACTAGGCTTTGATCAAATCCAGAGAATGACGGAACTTCTGATAGAAATGATGGAACTTCCGTCACCAGAGAAGTTCTGTCAACTGACAGAACTTCACCAATCCTTTCTCTAAAAACTAATTGAAATGTGGATAACCAAGAGAAAGAGATACAATACTTGACAGTAGTGAGGCTATAACAATGCACACCTAGGGTTCTTTGATAGAAAGCTAGCAACACAATCAACAAGTGAATTAAGCACAATAATATGAAAAAAAGTACACACGCACATTAAGAAATGCGGGATAGTAAAGAGAGACACAAGTAATTAACCTGAGGTTCGGCAACCACACTAAGTATTTCCTACGTCCTCGTTTAGGAGCCACACAAAGTGGTCGGGTCTCTCTCAACCCATTTCTCCGCCAAGCAATCACAAAGATCATGCTCGGATTTCTTTCTCCACTTGATTCTTTTACTCCGGAGGCGAATCTCACCGTCATAAATGTTAGCAGCTCAAGGGCGACGCCTAGCCGTCTAGAAGACCAGGTCTCTAAGAGTAACAAACAAATCAAATCTTGTTTAGGGAGGAAAAGATGTGCTCAAGCTTTTGATTGGATGGATTCAATCTTTTTGTGGTTGTATCTCTCTCACTTTGCTTGGAATCTCAAGAAAAAGTCTTGGAGTAAGAGGGGAGAGCTTTAGCTGAAGAATGAGTGGAATGCTAAGTGTGAACCCTTCCCAAGGGGAAGGGGTAAACAATTTATAGAGCTTTCTCAAAAACTAGCCGTTAGTGTGTTTTCTGAGTCTGATGGAACTTCCGTGAGAATCCATGGAACTTCCATTATTTCGAAATTAGACGTTGCACAAGCCTGGAAACAGGGTAGATGCCATGACGGAACTTCTGTTAGGGAGTGATGGAACTTCCATCACTCTCTGGTAGAAAAGGAATAAGGGCTCATAGAACTTCCATGAGAACCACGAAAATTTCCGTGATGGAACTTCCATCAGAGAATGATGAAACATCCGTCACTCTCGTGTTTGCTGAAAGAAAGAATATGTTGCTGATGGAACTTCCGTGAAGAGGATCATAGAACTTTCGTCACTCACTATTTGGCTCAGAAAAAGCTGGTTCTTTGGCTTTGTTTGGCTAACCTTTCACAAAACTTACTGGTTGTCTTGAGCACATGAATTCCCTTAGAAGCAAGATATGTTTTACCCCTCTTAATAGTTCAGCATACCTGTGACTCAAAATAAATTAGCAAAAGCTAAACTTGAAGCACTAGAAGTCCCTTTTATTTTCACTTTTGTTAAGGTCCTTTGACATCTAACATGGTCCTTTGACTCACTCTCAAGCTCACCAACACGATCCTTAGCCAGCTTACACTCTTTTCTTACCACATCTAACATTTTGGATTTCTTGACGGTGATGTCACGGGCTTGCTCAAGCATACTCCAAAGCTCGGCACATGAGAGCTCCTCATCATCGTTGCTCTCATCCTCACTCTCCCCAAGTTGGCTCGCGGCCATGAGGCACGTGGGAGGTGGAGGAAGAGCTCATAGAAGTGTGGTCTTGATCATGGCTAGGCCGGCCACTTCTTTATCATCGCTTGAGGAAGAGGATGTGTCACTTGAGTTGTCGCTTGTCCACTCTCCAACAGGGGCCTTGTGTGAGAACTTCTTCTTATAGTCTTGAACTTTGCCTTTACCTTTGCCTTTGTCCTTATTGAAGTACTTCTTCTTTTGCTTGGCTTTGGTATCTTCTTCTTTATCATCATCACAGTCTTAGGACTTGAAATCTTCTTTCTTTGGCTTGGGGTAATCTTGAACAAAGTGGTTCTTGGACCCACAGTTGAAGCACTTGCCCTTGGACTTGGAAGCAAACTTGTTCTTGAAGGTCCTCATCTTATTCATGAGAAGGGCCAAGTCCTCACTCAAGTTGTCTTCATCATCATCATCTTCTTCTTCAATCTCTTCCTTCTTCTTGCGCTTCTTTCACTTGATAGGCTCTTGCTTCTCGTCTTGAAGAGAAAGGTTGGATGGTTGTGGATCATCCAAACATTGCTGGTACCTCTTCGAAGGCTATGATCTTGCCAAGTACATCCTTCATGGTGTTGGTCTTGAGGTCACTTTGCAAGGTGAGGGTGATGATGGACTCATACTTGGGGTCTTTGAATAACCTCAAGAATCTTGTTATCACCTCAACAGGCTTCAGCTTGAAGTCATGCCCGAGAGCATTGATCTCCTCCACTAGTACATGAAAGTGAGAATAAATAGTGTTAGCTCCCTCATGTGGCAATCTAGTGAAGTTATCATACTTTCAAGGACCGAGAAGGTGACCAGAGGAGCGGTGAATGGGGGCCAATTAAAATTCTTCTCAAGAACTTGGCCTATCTCCCAACTACAACCCAAACCAACCTCTAATCGAGTCACCAAGATTACACACACCAACTTGTGATGTGCTAACCCTAGGAATGACTCAAACCAAAATGACACATAGCGGAAGCACAAAAAGGAAAAAAAGGGAAACAAGGAAGATCCAAGAGATCACAAAACTGAGCCTGACGGAAGTTCCATAGTGCCCAACGGAAGTTCTGTCAATCACGAAAGTTATGGGCGACGGGAGAACTGTCACTCACGGAAGTTCTGTCCTGGGCAAAACAGCAGCTCCGTTTGGAAAAGAAAATTACCAAAACCATATCAAGCGAACTTCAAAAATCACGAAATTTGGATCAGATCATCCTCAATACATCACAACACTCATCTAAAGAGATCCACTCAAAAATCACAAGGAATCATCATGAATTTCAGTTCTCGTGCCAAGAACACTAAAAAGAGGAAACTTGAGAAAACATTGAAATCGAAGGTGCTCGTGCCTTTGATTCGGTTAAGGACCTATATAGGATTGTTCTAGCGCATCATAGCACCAAGACCCCCCACAATATCCATCCCAAAACTCACTCAAAATTGAGATCGAAAATCACCATGAAAATAGCTCAGAAAATAGGGAAAAAGAGAAATTCAGGATTTAGAGAGAGAAGAAAATCTTGAGCACAAAAATAAATCTCATGTCATGGAAACATCCTTACAAGATCCATAGATACAAGGTTTTTGAATGAAGTCCTAACACAAGGCTAATGAGAACAGAGGCACCTCTCGCACTAGCCTTACCTCTCCTTATATAGGCCTAAGGTCTATTGTCCACATGACCACTCTACCCTTGACCTACATAACACACCCACCTACCACCGGGGGCATAACCGTCCATCTTTTACCTTATTGCCCGAATGCCATTGATCGCTTCACGTCCTTGCTTTGTCTCGAAGCAAGCTCCGTGAAGGTGCCACATGCACCACCAACCATCGCGACCAGTTTTGAGGCCCAAACCAGGAAACCGCCTTGCACGCTTCTCAAAGCGCAATTTTTCGATGTCGACGTGTGTCACCTTGTCCCACGATCCTGACCACCGGCAAGTCTCTTCCAGTCCCTGTCCATCGAGCCCCCTTGTCACTTGCACCGGCATCCCGTTTGCCTTGACTTGGTCAACACGCCGTCTTCATCACCACCACGGTTTTGAGGCTCAACCGTGAAACCATCCGTGCTTTTTGCCTCTCCACGTGTATGGTGTGGATCACCCTTGACTTTACCCGGCATCCCGATCGTCCGGCCCCAAGTCCCCTACTTGTGCCCGATCCTCTCGCCATAGACCGCCAAGTCGACTCTAGTGACCTACACATCATGAGACAAGCAAACACATATCCCAACTCCTGCAACATCATCAATACCTCCGCCAACTCCAGCTAGTTGAAACCATAATCATGCACACACACATGCAATCCCCGGATTCCCACATTTTAACTCAAACACCAAATCCGCTCAAGTCAATTACTCATCAAATATATTGCAAACCATGGCACATATCCACATGGTTTCTCATACTTGTTCTTTAGCACATAGTATCTTTCTTCTTCAACATCACTGGTACCCTCATGGAAACCCTGAATCTTAGTACAGAGACCATGTGCTGTCGAACTTGCATCCAACCTAGCAAAAACATCCTTAGATATACATGCAAACAAAGCATTCTTGGCCTTAGCGTTGTTCTTAATGAAATCAGACTCAAGAAGGTTCACATTTGCATCAGACTCGTGAGTGACCATCCATATCTCTGGATCAAGGGACTCCAGGTAGGCTTGCATGTGAGCCTTTCAATACCCGTAGTCCTCCCCATTGAATATGGGAACACTCCCCACTTGTCCCGGCATCCTTACTCAAGGCGGTGAAGCCTCAAAAATGAGCAGCTCTGATACCACTTGTAAGGACCGAAGGCGAACCGAGAGGGGGACGGCGTGAGTCCATAAGTGTTGGTCATTACTATGCACCCACTTGTATGAATGGGAGACTGGCCAGCGCATAGGTGCGCCAGACAACAATTCTATCGTTGCGCCAATCGGCGCAGGGTTGAGCCGATTGGCACTGTTGCGGATCTAAGTTGTTGAGCCGACCGGCACAGGTGTTGAGCCAATCAGCACTGTTGCGGATCTAAGTCATTGAGCCAATCGGCACAGGAGTTGAGCCGAGCGGTACACCAGCGAAGTTGAACTAGAGTGCAAGTCAAAGCCAAAGCTAAAACTATTCGGTGAGTAGCCAGATATCTACTAGTGAGATCGTAACCAGATAGTCTAATTAAACAACATCATAATGGATAATTACATGGATCAATGGAAACCTATAATGAATAAGACCCTTCTTTCCGAGCGGCTCCCGATTTATCGCGGCCGAGAGGAAACCCTTAATCACACGAGTATCTGACCCTACTCATCTATCCAATAGTGTTGTGCAGGTTTAGTTCTGTCACCGCTAAACCACACTACCGGCATCATCAAGCAACCATAATCAATACAATGTCTAAATACTATCATAATCACCACGATTAAGATAATATCAACTTACTTGGCCTAGAACTAAGCAATGAGAATAAGCACATGCATGATTATAGAATCAAGATAGACAAATCACCAAAACCATCATCAACATATTCAATCATCCTTGAGATACATAGAGTAAGATTCATCACCATCGAGATGGCCTACCTTGACGGATCAACTCTTACACCAATGGTTCTTGAAACTCTACTAGAGATCTATTCTAACGGGGCAAGCCCTGGTGGCTCTAACTCACAAATCTGTTGTCCCTCTATTGCCACCTCCTCGGGGTACTGATCGCAGCTGGGGGATACAAGTATATATAGGGGTTCTTCTAGTGAAGGACTCGATTTCTAGCAAATAAGTCGGTTGCGCCGATCGGCGTAAGCCGTGTTCTCTTTGGTTTCTGCTTCGAGTCGGTTCCTCTGTCTTCCACAGCTATCATATGGGCCTTTCCTTTCGAGATAAAGTCTTGTACCGCATGTCGAGATCCTGAAGTTCCATAAATATTCTAAGCAAATATCTTCAAGTTCTTGCACAGATAAACTTCCATAAACATCAGATAAACTTCCATCGGAATGGGCCTCGGTCACTTCTGTGGGGCAAAATAACCTTGCACCGATTGGCTCATGGGCTGACGCCAATCGGCGCACTGGGCTTCTTCAGTGCTTTTCGTCGGTTCTGGACTCCTGTCTTGTCCAGCATCACTTTAATAGCCAATTTTACCTGTTTCTGCAATAAAGCTCCAAAACAACGCATATACAAATATATAGGTAATATCATAGGTAAATGGCCTAAATTAGTATGAATTATACTCTAATTGGGGTAATATTCTCATATAAAAGGGGCACTTAGGAAGTGCCAACAGTTCCTCCACACTTAAACCTTTGCTCGTCCCGAGTAAAGTAAAAGAGAGAAAAATCAAAGAACATACTCTTCTTATCATGAAAGATATCTTAAATCAGCAAATGTTGAGCATTGTTCTATTGTAGTGTATTTCATATTGGTATTCAGTAAAATAATTCAAATATGGGCATAAAGCTCAAAGTTTCTCCCCAAAACAAAAGATCATGTTCAACTCACAAATTATAACTTTTCCACACATGTAAATCACTTAAAAGATTGTTGTGAACATAAAGAATCTATCTTCCAAATAATCCAATGCAATAACTCATCTTTCAAATCACTCAACCTATATACTACATCATAATGATCAAATAATATTAATGTAAGGCTGATATGAGTAGCTAGGTGAGATAATTCAAGGATTGCAAACATAAATCAACAATATATTGTAAAGCTAGGAGATTATTCGTTATTGGAATTTAAGAAAGGACTCACCCTTTGGATATGTGGACATGTGCATCAAAAATTTGATCTTGGAAGAAAAAGGAACTCCCATTATCAGATTGCACATGGTTGGAATGATTCATGGCTATATTAGAATGAATTTCGAGAATAAGCATGTCATATACCACCCCCCCCCACACACACACACACTTAAAATTTTGCTAGTCCCTTAGCAAACAGCAGAGCATTTTTTTTTCTACTTCGCCGATCGGTTCAAAACGGCGCCGATCGGCTCTTAACCTGAATTTACCAGCTTTTGTTGGTATTTGATTCATCTGGCTTCAAAATTTATTCAAAGTTCAAATACAACTATGAACATAGGATGTGGTCAAGTAATGATACTCAACAAGACTTTGTTTTTAAAACAGAATACTTAGCGGAATTGAAGATTTGCATGAGTAATTCAATGCTAAAAAGATACACAAGGATTTGGCCATCCTAGTAAAGTTCATACCAAAAAGAATTAAATCCTAACCAAACTCAACCATCAATTTAATGTTTATCTTCATATCAAAGGTTCATGAGTATTGCTCAAAATATGGCATTGGTAGGTGAGGATCTTGGAAATAATAAATTTCAAAGTTCACAACATGAAAATTTATTTATAAAAAGATTGGTACTAAGTTATCATCACGAATTGGACAATGCAAATGAAGCACATGGGTATTCAGAATTGCTCCACATAAGAAATATTTGCTGAATAATCATTAAGTGTAAGTTTGAAATTTTATTCATTGCTCAACATTATTCGATCTTCATCAACACTTTTTAAGAAAGAATAGGTAATTCAATTCTTCTAAAAGAGCATAACCGCCACAATTATATTAAGATCAAAACTCGAATACATGGTGATGATTTTCACACACACTTGCATTAAAATAAAACTACTACTACCACACATGCATGAAAATAAAACTACTACTAACACACCTGCATGAAAATAAAACTACTACTGACATACATGCATGAAAATAAACACACCGGATACATGGTTTTCTAACCCGCTCACACATACATAAGCAAATAAAGAAAAAGATTGCAAAAGATAAAGAAAACACAAACCGGGAAACCGATACATATGCCCACTCCTAGGCACTCTAATCAAGCGGAGGTGGACACGGTGGCTGATCAAAGCCATAGCACCGCGCCTTGAGTCGCTCAAACTCCTCCACCATCGCGTCGTGGTTGTTCCTCCATTGGGACGTGGCATCCTCCATATGCTCGATGTGATGCATGTTGTTGTCGAGGTACCCTTACATGGGCACGAAGAAGTCTGCACCGGGCATCGGACACACCATAGGTACCCGTCTTGGTACCTATAGTCAACGCATGTGCTGAAGTAGGGTGCGCCGACCAGCATGCCACCTGCACCGATCGACGCAGTGGGCTGTGAACCGCCCGCTGCATCGCTCCACCCTGTCTGATACTGCTGAGGCTCTTGGTGTGACCCCCATGAGTTACACTCATTGCTGGCTGCTGTAGATGTCGCCGATTGTCGAATCTGCCTACGGCGGTCCCTGAGAACTCGGCCCCCCTCCAGGAGACCTTCCTCAAGCCAATTTCCTCCCTGTAGCTTGCGAGGGAGAAAAACTCCTAGCTCCGCACATGGGATCCTAATGTTGATGCCGCCGACATGGAAGCTGGTGCGAACACTTCCCGTGACAATGTTGCCACGAGTCATATTCTCGCCGATCTCTATCATGAGCTCCCACTTATCTTCGCGTCCTCCCGATCCATCGTCGCCATGAACGTGGGCTGCCAGGCATTGAAGATAGCCCCCAAAGGCCAACTTCTTGCTCTTCCTGCCCCTCTTCTCGAACCAACCCCACACCATCACCGACATAGGGTTGCAGTGAGACAGGCTCACGATGGCATTGAATAGCCACCGCAAGTCCGCATCGGTGATGTTGCTGGAGTCAACCTTGTCGCATGTGCGCGCCACCAACCACCGATGGAAGATTTGAATGGTTGGGTTACGGATGTTGCCGCGCTTCATCTCTTCGACGAACGAGAGCCACCTCCAAAAGGAGTCCAACTCCCCATGTCCCAAGATGCCGACCACATCAGCGTTGGTGTCGAAGCCGAAGGCTTGAGCCGCCGCCTCAATGGTCACCATGTAGCTAATGTCGTGGACGCGTAAGTTGATGGCATCATTTCCGTAGTCGTCGGAGCCGATCCTCATTGTAGAGGCAACCTCGGTGACGATGTCGATGTTGAAGTCCACGGGGAGATGGTTGAAGTCCACCCAGCTGAGATTGTCTAGCATCGCATACCGATCGTGGTGAGGAAGGTCTTGTCCATGTCGAAGATGGGGACGAACCTTCCCCTCACCATGAGGTAGTGCTGCTGTTCCTCCGCGCTCAGGAGGGTGAAGCCCTCGTCCACCATGCGTGGCACGAATGCCGGCGATGGTGGTGATCTGGGAACCCCACGGCTTCCCACCGTTTAGCTCCTCGTAGCATGCCCCATCGGAAGGGGCGCACCAGAGACGGAGTGGCGGGCGCAGATCTCATATGTTGTCGCTGCCGAGCCGGTGGATGCATCACCCATCGACATGTCGTTGCGAGCGCTAGAGCCCCCCCCTAGCCAAGGAGTCACCGCTCGATTCACCGCTGCCGCTGGAATTGCTTCCCCGGCGCAGCCTCTTGCCCAACTTGCTGACGGAGGAGCGGAGACGATCCATCTGCGAGGAATGCGGAACGTGTGCGAGATTGTGGGTAGTGGGGAAGCTGGAGAGATTATTGGGATGGTGTGCTGAACTGGGGGCGCCTGGCCTCCCTTTTATAGTGTGGGAAACTTCCAGGAGAAGGACCCGCCCAAAATTTCCAAATTTTGGGGTTGCGCCGACCAGCGCAGTCACTGCGCCGATCGACACATTTCAAATTTTGAAATCTCTGACCGCTCTGGTTCCTGATTCTCCTCCCTTTCGTTGTTTCCATCCTTTTCATCTTTTTCTAGTACACCATGTTGGCTGGCAGGGGAACAAAACAGAATCTTGTTGTCTTAGTTGACTGCACCGATCGGCTCTAGCCAGCGCCGATCGGTACACCATCTCTTTTTCAACTTTTGTTCGATTCCATGTCTCCTCTGCAATGGAAACCTGCATAAAAATCATACCTGTTCCTAAGAATCAATGCCTGCTGAATATGTCGCCAATATAGGGACATCATGGGTACCAACGCCGATCAACGCAGGAGTGCGCCGAACGACATAAGTTCCTTACACCTCGTCTTCTGGTCTGCCTCTGATCCTGATGCCTCTTGTTCATTTCTTTCACCTAATATCCACTCTTCCCAATGTTCCTGTAGTGTTAGCATGAAGTGGGGCCCATCTGATGACAGCGATCGGCGCAACGTCTCGCGCCGATCGGCGCGGTGTCCACTTTTGCTCTTGGCCCCTCGCTTCTTCGCTAGATGTCGCTCTTCATCTTGAAACTAGCTCTATTTCTGAAAATTGATGTGCTATGTCGCTCTTCATCTTGAAACTAGCTCTATTTCTGAAAATTGATGTGCTAGTTGGCTTTCAGCTCCTCTTCCATTCCGGGCGTCATCAGCCTTCTGTCCTGACTTGTTATCAATGCGTCGATCGGCGCATGAGTGCGCCAAACGGTGCAAGCTCTGTTCCTTCCTATTTTTGGTCTTTTCCTTTTATTCCTGCGTTGTTAGTCTACAATATATATATATATATACATAATTTTGCACAAATAAACAGACAACGCAGGAGCACACAATTATTAAGCACATCCTCAGCAATTCCATCAGGGAAGCGTATAGATTGGTCGGCTAACTCCAAACACATACCTTAGGCCCCCAATTCAGGCAAATTGAGACTTGTGAATATATGACGGGGCATAACACTTACACTTGCTCCAAGATCGCACAAGCACCTATCAATTATCCTTATTCCGATTATGAATTTGATGCTTGGTGATCTAGGGTCAGGTTTCTTTTCAAGTGCAACATCATTGATCGTCGCCGTAAGTTCCTTAGTGACCTTCACGACCTCTTTAGAAGCTAGAGACTTCTTGTTTTGCATCATCTCTTCCTCGTGCCAATCGGCGCAATGAGTGAGTCGATCGGTGCTAACAGTACCATGGTGCCGATCGGCGCCAGTGGTGAGCCGATCGGCGCGGGTCTTCCTTGCTCCCGCAGAGTGCTCTGGATCTTCTGTTTGCTTTCCTGACCGTGTAGCTATTGCCTTTAACTGCTCTACCAACAATGTATTACCAGGAATAACCCCTTTGTTGCCTTGAATGGCCTGTGATAACTATCCCATCTGCTGCTCCATAATCTTGGCATGTTTCAAAATCTACTCATTGGAGCTCCCAATTTCTATCACCTTGTCATTAATCCCTTCAAGAACACGATCAACCTCCTTGAATTTAGCTTGATTGTCCTTGTTGATCTTTTCTTGAGCTTGAAAGAACTCATGAAATTTGAGACAAAGCGGGATAGAGTTTTGCATGGATGAACTAGGAGAGAAAGAACTCCTTTGTTGCTGATATTGGGGTTTCTATCCACTATTCTTTATATATTCTAGCATCTTCATCTCTTTAGGGCAATCTTTCTGCACATGGCCGAATTCTCCAGACTCATCATAAGTGGAGCATGATTCTGCTAGCCTGAGTGACTCTTCCTTAGGGATATGAGAATTATTGTCCAACCTTCTTTGAATAGAATCAAGGCGATCCATAACCAAGTCTTCATGAGTGCTCTCAATCACGCTCTTTGCTACTCCTTTGATCAATTCCTTAGCTTGAGTGGGAGTCTTTGACATGAATGAACCCGCAGCTGAAGCATCTAAGTGTTGACGGGAGGGGATATTCAATCCCACGTAGAATCTCTCAACAGTTTCACCAACTATAAGATCATGATGAGGGCATGCATCCATATATTCATTGTATCTTTCCCATGCTTCTCCAATGCTCTCATCAATATTCTGCGTAAATCCAAGAATCATATTCTTCAAAACTTGAGTCTTACCAGGAGGGAAGTATTTGGCTAAGAATGCAACTGCTAAGGTTTCCCATGTAGTCTGTACTGCGTTTTCCAAGCTATTGTACCATTGCTTAGGGCGTCCAACTAGAGAGAAGGGGAACAGCCACACATGTGCTTGATCTCCAGTCACTCCTGCTACTTTGAATGTACTACAAACTTCAAGGAAGCGCTACAGATGCTGATTGGATCTTCTGAACCTGTGAACGGTTGTTGTGCCACTAATCTGACGTACCTCTCTAGTTGATATGGAGCATGATCTTGAGCTTCTTGGAAATCTGTCTTGACAACCTTATCCAATTGAGGCTTGAAACTATTAACCAAGGGCTGGTCTGCCATCGCTCCTGCTTCTGGATCTGCAATTGTGAATAATACTCAAGGGCTGGCACTGACTGGTTCTCCAGCTAAATCTCCAAGTGACTTGCTCCTCTTTTCCACTATTCTCTTCTTGCGTAAGAGCTTTTCTGGATCATCAGTGTAATTAGAGGGTTTGTTTGACTTAGGACCGTCCATACCTGTTAATTTCACTTAACAACATATATGTACTAAAAAGACAAGTAAAGCACAACGACTAAACACTAATACATCAAACAATGTTTAAAAACCTGCTATGGTCCCCGGCAATGGCGCCAGAAAAACGTGCTTGTTGGTCGTTACTACGCACCCACTTATATACCGCTAGGGGACGGTGTACAGTTGTAGCACTTTTTCCCTTAGAGTATTCTAAGGTATTCTCAAACCACTAGGATCTTAGGGATAATTAAACAAAGTTAATAGTAAAAGATCTACTCAAGGCTACTGTCAAGTTCAGGTTGTATGAAGGGGAGACTGGCCAATGCAAAGGTGCGCCAGATAACAATTCTGTCATTACGCTGATCAGCACAGGGTTGAGCCGATCGGCACTGTTGCAGATCTAAGTTGTTGGGCTGATCGGCGCAGGTGTTGTGCCGATTGGCACTGTTGCGATCTAAGTCGTTGAGCCGATCGGCGCAGGAGTTGAGCCGATCGGTACACCAACAAAGTTGAACTAGAGTGCAAGTCAAAGCCAAAGCTAAAACTATTCGGTGAGTAGCCAGATATCTACTAGTGAGATCGTAACCGGATAGTCTAATTAAACAGCATCATAATGGATAATTACATGGATCAATGAAAATCTATAATGAATAAGACCACCCTGCTTTCCGAGCGGCTCCTGATTTATCGCTGCCGAGAGGAAACCCTTAATCACGCGAGTATCTTACCCTACTCAACTATCCAATAGTGCTGTGTAGGTTTAATGCTGTCACCGCTAAACCACACTACCGGCATCATCAAGCAACCATAATCAATACAATGTCTGAATACTATCCTAATCACCACGATTAAGATAATATCAACTTACTTAGCCTAGAACTAAGCAATGAGAATAAGCACATGCATGATTATAGAATCAAGATAGACAAATCACCAAAACCATCATCAACATATTCAATCATCCTTGAGATACATAGAGTAAGATTCATCATCATCGAGATGGCCTACCGTCACGGATCAACTCTTACACCAATGGTTCTTGAAACTCTACTAGAGATCTATTCTAACGGGGCAAGCCCCGGTGGCTCTAACTCACGAATCTGTTGTCCCTCTATTGCCTCCTCCTTGAGGTACTGATCGCGGTTAGGGGTTACAAGTATATATAGGGGTTCTACTCATGAAGGACTCGGTTTCTAGCAAATAAGTCGGTTGCGCCGATCGGCGTAGGCCGATTGGCGCAAGCAGTGTTCTCTCTGGTTTCTGCTCCGAGTCGGTTCCTCTGTCTTCCACAGCTATCGTGTGGGCCTTTTCCTTCAAGATAAAGTCTTGTACCACACGTCAAGATCTTGAAGTTCCATAAATCTTTTAAGCAAATATCTTCAAGTGTCTTGCGCAGATAAACTTCCATAAACATCAGATAAACTTCCATCAGAATGGGCCTCCATCACTTCTGTGGGCCAAAATACCCTTGTGCCGATTGGCTCATGGGCTGGCGCTGATCCGTGCAGTGGGCTTCTTCAGTGCTTTTCATCGGTTCTGGACTCCTGTCTTGTCCAGCATCACTTTAATAACCAATTTTACCTGTTTCTGCAATAAAGCTCCAAAACAACCCATATACAAATATATAGGTAATATCATAGGTAAATGGCCTAAATTAGTATCAATTATACTCTAATTGGGGTGATATTCACATATAAAAGGGGCACTTAGGAAGTGCCAACAGTAAGCCGCTCATGAACCCGAATACTTCAATTCAAACCACTTGAGTCTAACAATCATTTCAACCTAACAATTCTAGTAGGCCAAGACCCTACACATGCTAGTGTTCATGATGAGAGCAAGCGCGGAAGCCAAACACACTAGCCTATGCAAGCCACAATTCAAACTAGTTACTGGAGCACTCAATTGCGGAATAGGAAAGAGGAGGTCAAGAAACGCTCATGATTTTTCTTGAGGTCTCGGAAGAATGGCGTCTTTCCCTACTCCTCGTTGGACCACTCCCACCGGAGTCTCGGTCCCTCCCGCCACCGATGTGGAGTTCTCGCCCATAAGCCCGCAATCACTCTCGGAGTGAAGACACGGTGCACGTCACCGCTGTCACATGGGCACAAGCTCGCTCCCTCGAGAACTTGCCGGACTCCCCGAGCTGACATGGACGTTCACTATCGATGCCCCTTTCACCGGCGGGCTCAAACCGGGTGCAAACGTATGATGACCTTCACAACCGATCATGATAGGCTCGATCACCGACACGTAACCGTTCTAGGTCTCACCATAGACTAAGAGTAACAACCTGGATCACACCCTCAAGGACACCCTAGCCTTAGATATGTATCAATGCTCAAGTTACTCTCACTAGCACTCTTAGGATATGCAATATCTCCTCCTAGTGCTCTCCTCTCTTCCTCTTGGACCTTATCACTTGCTCTCAGGTATTCCACTGGCCAAGAGATGTGTTGGGGGCAGAAACCAAGGGTGCCATGTGGCACCACTCTAAGGCCCGTCAACGCCCAAGATGGCGAACCTCTCGATGCCTCACCGGAACATCCTCTACATGGGCCCCGTAGAAGGAATCCCTCACACCAGCCAAGTTTTAGAAGCAAGAGTCACGCCCTCCCCTAACTCGCTCGATCCTACAGGGGGCAGAGGCCGGACGGGATCCCCTCGACCCCGTCAGGGGTCGGAAGCCCGCTACAGTTTGCTCGACACCACGACGGGTTGAGGCGAGGTGGGTCCGAACATGGGCCAGATGCGGGATATTTGCCCATATGGGATAACTCGGTCAAACAACCCATCTTGACGCCTCCCGGATGAGGACAAAATGGTACAAGGCAAGCTCGATCGTGACGATCGAAATAAAGGACGGGACCACTAGATAAGCTCAGCCCCCGTCAAACCTGCTCCGAGACAAGACAGCTCAGGGAGTCACTGACTAAGCCGGAAATAACGGGTGGAGAAACTTGATGGCTATAACACCCTGAATTTTCAAAATTGAGGATATTTTAAAAAAATCTATAATTAATTAGAGTGTTATCATTTATCTTAGGCAAAAGAATTATGTTCTAAAATTTAAAATTTATCTAGGTTATTTTATCATTATTGTTAGCATTATTATTTTACTTTGTTGCATTAGATTTATTAGGAATTTATTGCGTGAAAAAACTATTTGAAAATTTGACTAGTAATCGATTTGTTTTGGTTTAGGAAATAGAATTAGAAAGTAGAAAAGAGAAAAGAAGAGGACCCAAGCCTCTGGGCCAAAACCTCCTAACTAGGCCCACCCTGCACCCCCTCTCTTCCCCCTCCTTTCCCCCACCCCGGCCAACTGGGCCGAAATTGCCCCGTGGCCCAGCAGCTCCCCTCTCCCCTTCTCCTCCTCTCTTTCCCAGGCTTGGGCTTTTCCCTCCCGCACGGCCCACTCCTCTTCCCTTCCCCCTTCTCCCTCTTTCGGCCTGCCAGCCCTCCAGCGCCGCCAGCCCGCTCGGCCCAGACCACCCGCGCGCCGCGCCCTGCCCGTAAACCCTAGCACGCCTCTAGCGCCGTCACCACCATTCTCAGCATGCGCGCCAAGCCGCTTAGGGCCTCGCGCCAATAAAAGGGCGGGTCTCGCGCCCGCGTCAACTTTCCCCACCCCGCCGCCCCTTCCATGCCTCGCTCCCACGCTTCGCCACCAGTTGTCGCTGCTCGTCGTCACCGCCGCCATCGTCAACGCCGCCGCCTCGCCTCCTCCCCGCGTTGGGTGAGCCTCCTGCCCGTGCCGCGTTCCCCTGCGCCCCTCTCCGCCGGCCGCCGCGCGCCGGTGTGCCTCCCGAGCGAGCTCCAGGAGGCCACCCATGGCCAGCGCCGCGATGGTCCACCGTGGACCATGGACCACATTGTCAACCCGATCCACAAGCTCCATGGACCAGGTCCACAGGATTAGTTTTAATTTATTATTATTTTTTATGCAATTCATTATCTATAAATGCATGATTTTGCGCATGGGACCCTGGACTTTAATAAAATTATATTTTCAATCTCAGTTTGATGCAGAACCCTTCCAAATATATATTTAGGCCCCTGATCTTATTTATAATTATTTTAAACAATGTGTTTTTGCAGAAAAGCCCCTTGACTTTTGTTAAATAATATTTTAGTCCTATGCTTTTACAAAAACATTCCTATACTTGTTTTTAATTATATTTTTGTTCTATAATTTTACAAAAACACCCCTAGACTTTGTCTTAATCATATTTTACTCTTGCATCTTTTACAATTTAGTCCCTATACTTTAAATAAATTACATTTTGGTCCCTAATATTTTCTAAAATTATATTTTATACTTATAATTTACAGTTTATCTCTTATGTTTTTTTTGAAATTACTTTTAGGCCCCAAACTTCAAATCATCATAACTTTTCAACCGTTGCTTGGAACTGAGAAAATATTGCACCAGTGCGACCGTACTGTTTAATATTATTTATTTGTACTATTTTTCAATATTTTGCTAATTTATTATTTTTAACCCTAGAACTTTAAACCACCCATAAGACATCGCACTACAGGTTACACCGTCTGTAGCAAACCAAGGGTTACATAGTCCAAACCAAACCTAGCTACCCACCAAGTCAAGGCGAAAGGGATGCCAGTGCAAGTGACAAGGGGGCCCGATGGCAGGGACTGGGAGAGACTTGCCGGTGGTCAGGATCACGGGACAAGCTAACACGCATCAACATTGAGAAGTTGTGCTTTGAGAAGCGTGCAAGGCGGTTTCCCGGTTTGGGCCTCAAAACCGGTGACGATGGTTGGTGGTGCAGGTGGCACCATCACGGAGCTTGCTTCAAGACGAAGCAAAGACGTGAAGCATCCGATGGCATTTGGGCGATGAGGCAAAAGATGGATTTCATGGGAATTTTTTATCTCCTTTTAGGATGAGTTTTTGGGGCGGATTTCTTGAGGAACTTGTTGCTATGATGAGTTAGAACAATCGTTCATAGGTCCTTGATCGAATCCATAGGTCTAGCATCTTCAATTTGAAGGATTTCTCAAGTTTCTCCTTTTTGGTGTTCTTGGCACATGATATTAAATTCATGATGATTTCTTGAGCCAATTGTGTTGATCTTCTAGGATTAGGGTTGTGATGTGCTAAGGATTCACTAATCCAAAAATTGCATCATTTGGAGTTTGTTTGATTAGGTTTTGGAGAAGATTTGCCAAAATCCTGAAAGTTTTTCATGTTCTGTCGGGGTCGATCGGCATTGCCGACGACCAGGACCAGCACTGCCTGTGGATTGCAAAACCCCGCACTAGCACTGCCGATTGGTCTCACCGGCACTACCGATGGCCTTGATCGGCACTGTCGGTGGTGGTCCAGAAGGTACAGTTTTGTGAGGTTTTCAACTATCTCGAGTCTCTGTTGTTTCTTGTTGTTTCCATTGTGTTTGTTTGCTATGGTTCATCACTCCTAGGGCTAGTACACCATGAGTTGGTGTGTGGAATCTTGGTGATTGGTTTCGAGGTTGCCTTGGATTTTTTTAGGATATAGGCCATGTTCTCTTGGAAAATTTTGATTAGCTCCCATTCACCCCCCTCTGGTCACCTTCTCGGTCCTTCAATTGGTATGAGAGCTGGTCTGATAACTAGTTGACCTTCACCGGCTTTGTGATCCGAAGGCAACATGGAGAAGCATGCGATCAAGCTCTGGATGTTCGATGGAGAGGACTTCCCCTACTAAGTCACGGACCAAGGCTTATCTCCTGAGTCAAGGACGTGCTATTTGGGACATCGTGAAGCACGAATACAACATACCTGCCAACCTCAACACCGCTCCTATAGGTGAGTTGACCAGGTATGAACACAACATTCTATTCTCTACACTTGGTAGGAGTGAACATGATCGCGTTGCACACCTTGACACTGCTCATGCTATTTGGGTTAAGCTTGCACGTACCATGAGGGTACCAATCAAGTCAAGTCTATGCGCAAAGATTCTTACAATAGACAGTACCAACCCTTTACACAACAACCTGACGAGTCACTAGATGGCACCTTTTGTAGGTTTGAGGCAATTGTGTGCAACTTGAGGGCTTGTGGCAACCTTGTGTATAATGATAATGATAGAGCTAAGCAACTGCTGCACTCAGTTGATGAAAATGTTTGGGGGGTTAAAATTGCTGCTCTAGAAGAAACTGTTGACTTCAATACCTTGAACTGTGAGCAACTATATAGCAACCTGAAATCGCATGAACTATATAGGAAATCTCATCCTAATCATGTTAATCCTGCTTCTAGCAT
Organism: Eleusine coracana subsp. coracana; assembly: GCA_032690845.1. Taxonomy (NCBI): domain Eukaryota; kingdom Viridiplantae; phylum Streptophyta; class Magnoliopsida; order Poales; family Poaceae; genus Eleusine; species Eleusine coracana. Next base: position 19,101,064 of record CM064418.1, on the reverse strand, counting down.
GGCTTTGCATTCTAGCTCTCAGAAGGGTGATCACAGTGGTGCTTCTTATGGAACTAACCCATCGCTCGACAAGTCTTATTTGGACTTTGCTTTGTCTTCTCTTGTTGCAGCTTCTGATGAATGGATGGAGTGCATTCTTGACGAGGAGTTGTCCTTGCTCACAAGGAAGTTCAGGAAGTTCTACAATAACCAGAATGAGAGAAGAGGAGGTGGTTCAAGAACCTGCTTCGAGTGAGGTGACCTGTGACACTTCATTGCTGACTGTCCCAAGAAGAAGAAGGTCGGGTACCGTGATAACAACACTAAAACTTCAAGCAGAAGAAGAACCGCTTCTACAAGAAGGGCAAGAACTCCAAGAAGTTTGCCAAGGCCATTGCACGCGCCTGTGTTGCCACATTGAGCGATGTTGACCTCACATCAAGCGAAGGTCTTACAAGCTCGGAGGAGGAGGTTGAAAAGCCATGAGTCAAGAGGAAGGATGACTTCACCGGGCTTTGCTTCATGGCAAAGAACGACCACGACACCGAATCTGGTTCCGACTCCGACAAAAGAGAGGTACCTCCCACTCTTGATGAGCTCTCTTCTAAACTCGATCATTTGCACGTTGTTCTGCTCTTGCAAGATGATAAGCTTCATAGTGTTGTTCGTGAGAGTAGAGAGCTTAAGTCTAAGTTGGAGAGTGCTGATTTTGAAATTGCTTCGCTTAGGTCTAAGCTTGCTTGTGATGTCACTGTTGTAGAGTGTGAGTCATATCAAGTTGTGATGAATGATCTGAGTCAGAGAGAGAGAGTGTGCATGCACAAGTGGCTAGTCAGCTTTAGAGTGCCCTCAAGGAGCTTGATGAATTCAAAGCTAGACCGGCTCTTTTGGGTGCATGTCAGGAGTGCCCCCAAGCTCACAATAGAGTTGGAAGTTCAAACCCTCAAAGTCAAAGAGCTCAAGTCCAAGCTGATAAATGAGACTTGCTCTAAGGTCTTTCCACCACCATGTGAGGTGTGTGTGTCTCTTAAGGACAAGCTTGTAATCACTAGGGAGGAAAACAAAGTCCTAGTCCAAGAAATGACTATCTAATTTCTAGGCTCCAAAGAACCCTAGTGAGTGAGGAGAAGATTGAGAGTGATTTGGCAAGAGTGAAAGAGAGTGCTAGTAGGTCAACCTACAACATGGGTTTAGGATTTGAGAGGGTTGGCAAAGAGAGTGAAAATGTGGGTAAGTTTATGCCTAGCTCTAGATACAAGGATGAGGAACAATCCATCAAACCCACTGACACATACTATCCACCAAACCCCAAACCTTCCTTCAACCCAAAGCAAACAAAGAAGCCAAAACCCAAGCCTGCAATGCAAACCAAGCCTAATCCTAAGGGTGTCTACATTTGCATGTTTTGTGGTCGCAAGGGCCACTTGGATGAGTTCTGTTATAGGCATAAGAGGATTGAGAGGAAGCAAGCTGAGTTGACTAGGGATGCTTTTTATGATGATTTTGATGGTTTTTAGCCTCGCTCTTTTTCTCGTGCCTATCATGGATAGGGTCATTCCTCATATGGCTTTGATTCACAAAACAGAGGCTTTGCGCAGGAGAGCTTTGGCGCCCCACGTTTTCCCCATCATGGTGACCGTCACTCGCGTGAATTTGGCTTTCACATTGATGATTTCTATCCTCACAACCCAAGGTTCGATTTAAGACACTTTGACAGGCCACGCTTTCCTCATCGTGGTTCTCGTCCCATGCGTTCAAATAATAATGTGCAAAGAACTGTGATGACTACTACCGGTCATATAGTTAAGTGTTGGATTCCCAAATGCTTTTTGACTAACCCCAGCAGTGAGCCATCGACTTTTCCTTCTCGCTCTTTGTAGGCAGCAGGTGGAGGCTTGGAGAACAAATGGTTGATGGACTCCGGGTGTTCGCGCCACATGACCGGAGATGCAAAGTGGTTCTCCAGCCTCACTCCCTTGAAGCGGCGGGAGTACGTGACCTTTGGAGATGACAAGAGAGGGAGAGTGAAGGCAAGAGGCGCGATAAAGGTAAATGAAAAATTCACTCTCAAGGATGTTGGTTTGGTTGAGTTTCTCAAGTACAATGTCCTCTCTGTCTCTCAGCTTCTCTATGTTGGTTTGGAAGTGCGCTTTAAGAAAAATGCTTCTTGTGTTATTGATTTGAGTGGTTCCTTGGTTTGTGGGATTTCTCACATTGGTAGAGTTTTTTAGACTGATTTTGCTGGTTCTCCTGGTTCTCACAAGTGCTTGTTTGCTCAATCTTCTTTTGAGCTCTAGAAATGGCATAGGAGACTGGGTCACATGAGCTTTGACTTGTTATGTCGCTTGAGTGGCTTAGGTTTGATCCAAGGATTGCCTAAGCTCAAATTTGATAATGATTTGGTTTATGCTCCTTGTCGTCATGGTAAAATGATTGCCGCTTCTCATCCACCAATCAATTTGGTGATGACTGAATGCCCTGGAGAGTTGCTTCATATGTACACTGTTGGTCCTTCTTGGGTTCGTTCGGCGGGTGGGAAGTGGTATCTTCTTGTGATTGTTGATGACTATTCTCGCTACTCTTGGGTTTACTTTCTTGAGAGCAAGGATGAAGTGTTTCATCACTTTTGGAGCTTAGCTTTGAGGTTGTTCAAGGAACTCCTTGGTGCGTTACGAGCAATCCGTAGTGATAATGGCACCAAGTTCAAGAACTCCTCCTTTGATGCTCTCTATCTTGAGCATGGTATTGAGCATCAGTTTTCAACACCTCGTGTTCCCTACCAGAATGGTGTGGTCGAAAGAAAGAACCAAACCTTGGTGGAGATGGCCCGGACGATGCTCGATGAGCATAGGACTCCGAGGCAGTTCTGGGCTGAGGCCATTAGCACTGCTTGCTATGTTTCCAATCGGATTTTCTTGCGCTCAATTCTTAATGTGACTTCTTATGAGTTGCGATTTGGGAGGAAGCCATCTGTTTCTCATCTGTGTGCTTTTGGCTGCAAGTGCTTCATTCTCAAGCATGGCAATCTTGATAAGTTTGAGTTGAGATCTTCTGATGACATCTTTCTTGGTTACTCTCTTCATGGCCATTCCTATAGAGTTTTGAACTTGGAAACTAACACCATCGTAGAGTCTTGCGATGTAACCTTTATGAGAGGACAACAAGGTCAAGGTCTGCACATCTCGCCTGCTTTACCAGTTCTCTCTTTGTTGCAACCTTTGAACCCTAGGATGTTGAACATGCACTATCTGACAAACATTGGGTTAATGCCATGCATGAGGAGTTGGAGAACTTTGAGAGAAACAAAGTATGAACCCTAGTAGAGCCTCCTGTTGGTGTCAATGTCATAGGAACCAAATGGGTGTTTAAAACAAGCATGGGAAGATGGTAAGGTTGTTAGAAACAAGGCTAGGCTTGTTGCCCAGGGTTTGAGTCAAATGGATGGCTTAGACTATGGGGAAACCTTTGCTCCTGTTGCATGCATAGAAGCCATTAGGATCTTGCTTGCATTTGCTGCTTCTAAGGGCATTAGACTATATCAAATGGATGTCAAGAGTGCTTTCCTAAATGGTTTCATATAGGAAGAGGTTTATGTAAAACAACCACCTGGCTTTGACCACCACAAATACCCAAACCATGTGTACAAGTTTCAGAAGGCTTTGTACGGGCTAAAGCAAGCACCTAGGACATGGTATGTGTTGGTCGTAGTTACGCACCCACTTATATACCGCAAGAGGATGGTGTACAGTTGTAGCCCTTTTTCCCTCAGAGTATTCCAAGGTTATCGAATCCACAAGGAATGAGCGGAACTATTACTATTAAAGGATTACTAACAGATTGCAATGATTGGGTTGGTGTGAATGGTGACGGTGAGAGAGTGGTGGATGAATGTTATTGAAGATGTAACAGGATAATGAAGGAATCTCTCCTTCGGATTGGTTCACTAGCATGCAACCTTATTCTCATCGCCTCGAGTGACGACTCTAATATTCTACAAGACATGGTGGTTTTGTTCACCCCGGCTGTCACTATAGAGGCTATTAGCTCCCAACTGGTTTCTTGCACTATGCAATGGGCGGAAGTGTATTGGCCTATACACTAATGGAACTAGATGCGCAATTAAGATCATCACAAAGATTAAATTCATCAAGAGAGTATCAATGAGTATGAGAGTTACATGACTAGATCCGCGCACCAGAGAAGAGAATATGAAACTACTCACTCATCCTTCCGCTAGACATAGCAGAGGGATGAGAGATAGCGCTGGAACGCGCATGAGCCAATCAGCGCGACATCCCTTCTGGTGGTTCTCGTCGGTGTTGACCCACCTCCGCTACCAATATCCTGGAACCCTAGCTCTAACAACTCAATGTTGCGATTGCCGTCTCTCCGGTTGCCCCTTGGCTCTTGATAGTTATCTTCCTTTTATACTCGACGAGATTAGGTCAACTTCCATCGACTCTGACTCATATTGGGCTGGGCCTTCATCTTTGCCGGTCTTGGTCTTGTCTTCGTCATCTTTTCCTCCTGTGCCGATCGGCGCGGCATTGGAGCCGATCGGCGCGACCCTGCATTTGGCCCAACTTCGTTGCTCTTTGGTTCCTTATCCATAATTACCCTGTTTTACACCTGTTTTTTACAATTACATCCAAAATAGGACAACTACAAATATATGCAAATAAGGGGTTAATTGTTAGTCTAAGCCACCAAATAACGATGTAAAACGTCCCTTTTTGGTAGATAAAATGGGTAGCTAGAAACCATCAACAGTTCCCGCACACTCAAATCATTGCTAGTCCTCGAGCAATACAAAATCAAATATGTAGCAAGAATCTTCACATCATCTCTCATGCAATCAATCTCAATCATCATTTTTACTTGTTATTCTACCATAAAGATTTTTCTCTCATCTTCTTTTTAACCAATCAACATTTCATACTTGAATTTGATCAAATTACCACAAAACCTTTTCAAAAACAATTTTAGTTCTCCTTGACTCATCTTTAGCATCAAACATCAAGGATTTGGTCTTCTCTAGATCTCTCAAGTGTATTTCCTTCCCTCTCCTATCTAATCAAGGATTATATGTGGATCTTGGAGGGCGATATAACTATATTAAACCATAAGGTTAACCATGTCAACAATGTGCTCAATCATGCCTGCTAAGAAAGAATTTTCTTGGAAAAGAACATTAATGGAGAAGAGGAGTTATAGGAAGATGTTTCAATGAGAACAATGATAAAGAATTGGAAATAATCAGAAAGCTGCTCTCTTTAATGACCTTACTACTTCTCAAGGAATATTTTTTTTCTTTTTCTCTTTATCTCTTTTCCCCTTTTTTTTAGGCGCCGATTGGCGCAAGCATCACGCCGATCGGCACATTCTATTATTTTTTTTCTTTCTTTCTCTCTTTTTCTATTCATGATATAATCAGCAATTTCTGTCTTGTACCAGCAGCGAAAGTTTTCTGAATTCCCCTTTATTGAGAATATAGGTTGTATCAAGGAGGGAGAAACAAAGATGTATGTTTTCCATGATAGCAAGGAATTTAAATGGATGAGAATGGCTTGAAATACAGAGATAAACAAATAGATCATCCTTTCCTAACTTGGTCGAAATCATGAGCAAAAGGTTGACAAACTTACTTACAATCTAACTAGTTCAAATATGTAGCTTGTTCTCATTCACTCGGCTATTGTAGACATATTTAGACCTTGCTTTTGCTTTACTTATGAGGAGTCGAAAGAATTTTTCATAAATACAATGCTTAGAAGTTAAGTGGTAATGAACTAATTCAAGTAATCAACCAACCGATCATCAAAAAGACAAGATAAATAGTATGGGGCACTTTCAATTTGACAATCGACACTAACTTTAGTAAAGACAATGCAATAATTCAAGCTACATAAAGGACCTTGAAACAACTCTCAATTGACTCATGACTCCCTTAAGCACACACAAACTAAAAATAAGCACTCATATGAAAAACAAACAAGAAACTAGACTCAAAAACACTTAAAAACTTTAAAAACTATGACTAATGGCAAAGCCCTTCCCCCCACACTCAAAATTTGCAATGTCCTCATTGCAAGAGAAGAAACTCAACACACTAGTCATTCAAACCATGCCTGTTCAAGACTCAGAAAATCCATCTTATATTCCTTATGAGAAAAGTGTAGTCCACTTCATTCATCTTGATTGTATCCTGGATTCTTTGATCCACATCCCTTTGATGCCTGTAGGCATGATCCCTGTCTAGATACAAGCGCTCAATATTCCTTCAGTAGATAGGACAGCAAACAGGTGGTTGCAGATTATGATTTTCAACACTATAGGGAGAGACGCTATTCAAACTCCTCTGAGCCGATCGGCGCAATGGCTGAGCCGATCGGCCCGGTGGTGTTTCTTTCATCACTGCGACTGCCTCCATTCCTCTCTGTATTACCATTAACTCCTGTTGAAGTTCCTGCTGCCCCATCATTGTTACATTCTACAGGTGTTCCCCAACTCACAATCTTAGGACTACCAAAGCTTCTTCGCATATCAGAATCATCCCCCAAATATCCAGACATACTAGGGTCACTTTCCAAAGTTTCTAAATAATATAATGAATCAAAGTCGCTATCCCATTCAAAGTACTTTCGAATTGGCTTACCCAATAGTCTAGCGGATCTTTGAACCTCTGGTGTAGTATTACACTTCTTTGCAGTAGGTTCTTCATCGTCACTTGGCAGAGCTATTAGATCAATGAATTCAGCCATCTTTAGATCTCGCTGATCAACCTCTGTGTCGCGCCGATCGGCTCTGGTGTCACGCCGATCGGCTCAACGTTGCGCCGATCGGCATAGCCGGTGGCTTCCTCCATATACGCAGTCAACTATTCCAGATTACGCTCACGCATCGCCTTGTTCTGTTGCCTTCGCAAAATCTCATCATTAATTTCCTTAGGTGTCTTTCCTCCAGGGACTGCATGATAGGCATCATCATATAAAACATCTCTAGGTATGAAGGTTGGGTTTTCCGCCAATTGGAGATCAATCTTATGTTGTAGATCTTGAGCTCAAAAGAAGCAGTTGCAGCCTTCGATGCAACTATTCCTATGAATCTTGTTTTCTTGAAAACTCTCCCAATTGGAAAGAACCCTAGGAGAGGCCCCATCCTTTCTAGCCTGAAGATCTTTTTCCGCATTCAGCTGGTTCATGGCTTCTTCGGCTTCCTCCTGCAGCTTGAGTTCATACTTGGCGGCGATATCATGTTCACTATAAAGCTGGCACTTATAGATTGTGAGAGCACTCTCTTCATCTAGTTCCTCCTTCTCTTGCTCAGTCAATGAATTTTTGAAAGATAGGAAATCTTCATATGACAAGGGCTTAGCAAGATCAAGAAGGCCTTCCATGGTGTACCTTTGAGAAACAACATCACTTTCAATAGGTGCTATAGATTTTTCCTTGCGCACCAATACTCTCTTCATCATCTGCCAAAGTTCATTGTCCATCTTCACCTTTACTATGTTCCACGCGTCATCTTCACTTTTCATCATGAATCTCTTCCTCAGATTCGACCAGACGATAGGATCATCTTATGTTGGTATCAACACCTCATCTACTTCGTCCCAGGACCAAACGGCAGAGATCTGTGGAAAACCGTCACCGTGCCGATTGGTTCCAGAGTCACGCTGATCGGCACTAGAGTCGCGCCGATCGGCGCCGCCTTGGTTGCTTCCCGACGCGCCGCCTTCCATTGCTTCTGCCCTTAGGGTTTGTTCTGGTGACTACTTGTGATGCGAGATAATCCGTGGTATTGCCGCCCTCCCATATTTATATCCCTTGATTTCCAATTGGACTAGGACTCTATCTCTTATTTGTGGAATTCAACGAGTCTTAACAAGGCAAGGTCCGAAACCAACTCAAAAACCAAAAAGACTTTGCCGCGTCGATCGGTGTAGGACTACGCCGATCGATGCAGTGTTGCGCCGATCGGTGCAGTGTTGCGCCGATCAGCGTGGTATACTAATTTACCTAATCAAAAATAGAAAAATCATGAAAATCAAAAACACATACAGAGTTTTGTTTTACGTCATTAAGCTCGACCATACATGGCACTAAGCAGTGTAGTACACATCAAAAGATTTTAATTCAAATGTGTCGGGTTCTAGATATACCTTCAGACGTTGTCCATTCACCATGTACTTGTTTCTTTTGCCATCTATTATGATTACAGCTCGGAAGGTAACACCGTGTTCACAAGATAAGACCCTTCCCATTTACTTCATAGTTTGCCTTTACCAAATAGTCTGAATCGCGAATTAAGTAAGAGTATCTGATCTTCTTCCTTGAATTCCTTCTTCAAAAGCTTCTTATCATATCACTTCTTTGTCCTTTCCTTATATATTGCTGCATTTTCATATGCATGCAATCGCATCTCTTCTAACTCACTTATTAGTATTTTCCTTTTCACGCCGGTGGCATCAAGATCCAAGTTCATCTCTTTTATTGCCCAATAAGCCTTATGTTCCAATTCCACCGGTAGGTGACATGATTTTCCATAGACAAATTGATATGGTGTCATGTCAATTGGTGTCTTTAATGCCATCCTATATGCCCATAATGCTCCATTAAGCTTTGTGGCCCAATCTTTTCCTTCCTTTGTTACAATCTTCTGCAAAATCCCTTTAATTGCTTATTTGATGTTTCTGCTTATCCATTTGTTTGGGGATGATAGGCTGTCCCAATTCTATGTTCAACCCCAGATTTAGCCAAAAACCTAGTAAAGTCTCCTCTTGTAAAATGGGATCCTCCATCTGTAATTATTATCCTTGGTACTCCATACCTAGGGAATATCTGCTCTTGAAGTATACTCCTCGATTCTCTTGTGGTATTGGCCTTGCATGCCATTGCTTTGACCCACTTGGAGACATAATCAACGACAACCGATATATACTCGCAACCATGAGAATTCACAAATGGTCCCATGAAGTCCATACCCCAAACATCAAAGATATCAACTTGAAGATTATACTTAAGAGGCATTGCATTCCTACTGTTAACATTTCCTATTCGTTGGCATTGAGTACATGTTGCAACATACATTTTTGCATCTTCATGCATACTAGGCCAATAGAAACCACTCGCCCATACCTTTGCCTGTGTTCTGAAGTAGCCATAATGTCCCCCAAAATCTGAAGAGTGACATTTTGCGAAAATGCTCGCTCTTTCTTCTCTGGGTACACATCTTCGCACTGCTCGGTCCTGGCAATATCTATACAAGTATGGGTCGGCCCAAATAAATTTTCTCATTTCACTCCTTACTCTTTTCTTTGTGTTTTTGTTCATCATATCAGTCTGTCCCTTGAAACCTTTTGAAAATATCCATCATCAACCTCTCTCAACTATCAAATGTGGCAAACAACTGCTCTTGTTGCATTTCATCTTTTATCGGCTCAGTTGATGATGATTCAAGACGGGACAAATGATCTGCTACAGTGTTTTCTACCTCTTTCTTATCTCTTATCTCCAAATCAAATTCTTATAGCATCAATACCCATCATATTAAATGAGGCTTAGACTCTTTCTTTGAAACCAAGTATCTCATAGCAGCATGATCAGTATATACAATTACCTTAGAATTTAGAATGTAGGATCGAAACTTCTCAAAAGCAAATATAACAGCTAACATCTCTTTCTCAGTCGTTGTATAATTGATCTGCGCCTCATTCAAAGTTTTTCTTGCGTAATAAATAGGATGCACTTTACCTCCCGTTCGTTGTCCAAGAATAGCTCCAACTGCAAAGTCACTTGCATGACACATAATTTTAAAAGGTACACTCGAATCAGGTGGCTGCATAATGGGTGCAGAGCATAGAGCTTCCTTTAATCTCCTGAAGGCAAAGAGTCATTCATCATCCATGACAAATTTTGAACCTTGCTTCAACAATTCTGTCAGGGGCTTAGCAATCTTTGAATAATTCTTAACAAATCTGCAATAGAAGTTGGCATGTCCAAGAAAACTCCTCAAGGTTGTAAGATCAGTAGGGGGAGGTAATTTCTCACCGGTAGATACGTTTGCTTTATCAACCTCTATCCCTCTGTTAGATATGACATGACCAAGTACTATCCCTTCTGTTACCATGAAATGGCACTTCTCCTAATTAAGAACTAAGTCACATTGAACGCACCATTTCAAAACCTTCTCCAAATTCTCCAGGCAACTATCAAAATCAGTACCGTGTACGGAGAAGTCATCCATAAATACTTCTATAATATCTTCTATGAATTCAGCGAATATTGCATTCATGCATCTTTGTAATGTGGCAGGCGTATTGCGAAGACCAAATGGCATCCTTCTATATGCATATGTCCTGAAAAGGGCAAGTAAAAGTAGTTTTTTGCTGATCCTCTGGTCTTACTAGTATTTGAAAGAAACCACTAAATCCATCCAAATAACAAAAGTATGAATTCTTTGCTAGTCTTTCAAGCATCTCGTCGATGAACGGAAGAGGATAGTGACCTTTCTTCGTCACCTTGCTCAAACTTCTGTAATCTATGCACATTCTCCATCCAGTTATAGTCCTTTGAGGGATCAACTCATTGTTCTCATCAGGCAGTACCGTCAATCCTCCTTTCTTGGGCACACAATGTACTGGACTAACCCATTCACTATCAGCAACAGGATAGATCATACATGCATTAAGCAACTTTAGAATCTCCTTTTTAACCACTGGCTTCATTGACTCCTTCAACCACTGGTTTAGCATCTCCTCTAGGTTAATCTTGTGAGTGTAGAATGTGGGGCTGATTCCCTTGATGTTGTCCAGTGTGTAACCAATAGCCTTCTTATACCTTTTGAGCACAGTAAACAGCTTCTCTGTTTCTTCCTTTGTTAGGGCATCGTTCACAATAACTGGATATGTTTTATTGTTCCCTAGATATTCATAGCGTAGCTCCTTCAGAAGTTCCTTCTGTTCCACTTCTGGTGCTTCATGTGGATCTAGCTCCCCCAGAGGTTCAACATCAGGATTCTCCTAGTTGAGCCGATCGGCGCCAGTAGTATCCTTGTCAATTTCGCGCATGATGTGGTCAAGTGGGTCTCCCATATCCATCCCTATCTTCTCGTCTTCCTCTGGGTAGAATTCCTGATAGCAAGAAGGGTCTTAATGAGACGGATCGTTAAATTGAAATTGCACTTCTTCACCTCCTAGGTGCAGCATAATTTGACTTTCCTAGCATCCAGAACAGCTTGTACTAATCTTAAGAACGGCCTTCCCAAAATGATGTCTTCAACCCCGGTTTCTTTATTACTTAGAACGAAGAAATCCACCGGTATTGTTTTCAAGCTGATCTCAACTTCAACATTTTTTATCACCTCTAGAGGCTTGGTCTTCCTTCCATCCGCCATGATGAGTTCAAGTTCAGTCCCTATCAGCTGCTGTTGAGTTCCATAAGGCATGCTCATAAATACATCATAAGTCATCAAGCTGACACAGGAACCAAAGTCACACAAAGCTTTTGGAAATTTCTTCTCTGATATCTCGCATGGTATGTATGGTTCTTCTTCTTCTTCGTCGGTGACTTTTACAGCATACACACCACATGATCCTCCATAGGGGGATGGCTCAAAGCAACTGTCTAGTAATCTCTTTGTTTCTTTCACCTCTGTTCCATCAAGCTCTATATCATCCTTGTAAAGCTTCCCTAAAACTCTCCCAAAAATCTCTTGATCAAAAACTTCTGACTTAAGGCGATTACTCAGGGAATTGTATTCAATTCCGGCTTCAGAAGCATCTTGCGGGCTGAAGGATCTTCTCATATTGATCAATTCTTGCAAAAAATCAATAGGAATCCAGTCCATTGGTTCAAATTCGTTAAGTTGTTTAGCATTTGCCAATGTCCTATCCCCCTTTGGTTTAGCAAAGTTGCCTTCAAATTCCTTTAGGTGGCTGTCCAGAATTGCAGCTTCTATCTTGGTATATTCCTTGCAACTTGACAGAGTCGTTAGGGTGATCTATTCTCTTGTTGTTGCAACTGTGGCTATCGGCTCAGAGACTACGCCGATCGGCGCGCATGTCAGATCCATAGAAGCGGGTCTGACGTGTTTTATCTCTTCGAATTCATGCTCTGAAGTAATCATTGCTCTACTCTCAGACAAAAAGATCTATTTAGTCGGTGACTCTTCCCTTTGCATAACTTCTGGGCATTGCCGGCTTGGTTCTAGGTATTCTTCCCAATGCTTATGCAAGGCTTCATTCTCGGCGATTTTACCTAACAATTCGATCCCTACCTTGGCTGTCAATCTCAGAAAACTTCCTCTAGCTGATCCATGCAAATGCATCCTCGATGCCTTGTTTATGGCCATGTAGAAGGTTTGAGCACACATATTCTCATCAATGCCAAGGTCAGGTCCTTGTTTCAACAATGTTTGAAAATGCGTCCAGGCTTCCGCGAGAGATTCTTCATCTTCTTGTAAGAAGTTCACCACTTCTCTTCTCAACATCTGCACCTTTGGCAAAGGAAAATAGTGGAGACAAAAAATTCATACTAATTCACTCCACTTACCATTTGCTTCTCGAGATGCTGCCTTGTGCCACTCTTTGGCTTTCCCTCCCAAAGAGAATGGGAAAAGCAGCCATCTATAAAGATCTTGGGGCACTCCTTCATGATGGAATGTCTGGCAAAGTGCCTCCAAGTCTTGTAAGTGAGTATACGGGTTCTCCTCTTTTGCTCCAAAGAAGTTATTTGCTTTAGCCATGCTAATGATAATGTGGTTCAACACATACGAGGGGGCCATGGCCTTCTGGTCTGAGGATTGAGGCACTAGCATGTCTGGAGATGGCAAAGAAAGCTCCCTGAGCATCGGAGAAGGTCCTGTCGTACTAATCCTGAAATTCACACAAAACACAAAAACAAAAAAAAACAACTAGAAAAGAAAGAATTAGACGTTAGTAAAATATTGATAGTAAAAGAACTGGCTTGTTCCCCGACAACAGCGCCAGAAAACTGAGCTTGTTGGTCGTAGTTATGCACCCACTTATATACCACAAGAGGACAGTGTACAGTTGTAGCTCTTTTTCCCTCAGAGTATACCAAGGTTATCGAATCCACAAGGAACGAGCGGAACTATTACTATTAAAGGATTACTAACAGATTGCAATGATTGGGTTGGTGTGAGTGATGATGGTGAGAGTGGTGGATGAATGTTATTGAAGATTTAATAGGATAATGAAGGATTCTCTCCTTCGGATTGGTTCACTAGCATGCAACCTTATTCTCATCGCCTCAAGTGATGACTCTAATATACTACAAGACATGGTGGTTTCGTTCACCCTGGCTGTCACTACAGAGGCTATTAGCTCCCCACTAGTTTCTTGCACTATGCAATGGGCAGAAGTGTATTGGCCTCTACACTAATGGAAATAAATGTGCAATTAAGTTCATCACATAGATTAAATTCATCAAGAGAGTATCAATGAGTATTAGAGTTACATGACCAGATCCCCATACTAGAGAAGAGAATATGAGACTACTCACTCATCCTTCTGCTAGACATAGCAGAGGGATGAGAGATAGCGCTGGAACACGTATGAGCCAATCGGCGTGACCTCACTTCTGGTGGTTCTCATTGGTGTTGACCCACCTCCGCCACCAATATCCTGGAACCCTAGCTCTAACAACTCAATGTTGCGATTGCCGTCTCTCCGGTTGCCCCTTGGCTCTTGATAGTTATCTTCCTTTTATGCTCGACGGGATTAGGTCAACTTCCATTGACTCTGACTCATATTGGGCTGGGCCTTTGTCTTTGCCGGTCTTGGTCTTGTCTTCGTCATCTTGATCGGCGCGGCATTGGAGCCGATCGGCACGACCGTGTGTCTGGCCCAATTTCGTTGCTCTTTGGTTCCTTATCCGTAATTGCCCTATTTTATACCTGTTTTCTGCAATTACATGCAAAATAGGACAACTACAAATATATGCAAATATGGGGTTAATTGTTAGTCTAAACCACCAAACAACAACGTAAAACGTCCCTTTTTGGTAGGTAAAATGGGTAGCTACAAACCACCAACAGTATGCTAGGCTTAAGACTTTCTTGCTAGAGCGCGGGTATGTCATAGGGTGTGTTGACAGAACCTTGTTCAATCTCAGGCATGGCAATGACTTTCTAATGGTTCAGATTTATGTGGATGATATCATCTTTGGTGGTTCCTCTCATGTTCTTGTGTTCAGATTTTAGGAAGCCATGGAAAGTGAATTTTAGATGTCGATAATGAGCGAGCTCACCATCTTTCTTGGGCTTCAAATCAAGCAGTGCAAGCAAGGCACTTTCATACATCAAGCCAAGTACACGAAGGATCTCCTGAAGAAGTTCGACATGGTCAATGTGAAGCCGTTGTCTACACTAATGTCCACTACAACAGCACTTGACCCTGATGAAGACTGTGAAGCGGTGGACCAAAGGGAGTACAAGAGCATGATGGGCTCCCTCTTGTACCTGACAACGACAAGACCCAACATACACTTTGCGGTCTATCTTTGTGCTCGCTTTCAAGCTTCCCCAAGGGTGACTCACCACAAGGCTATCAAGCGCATCTTCAAGTATCTCAAATACAACTTTGAGTTTGGTCTTTGGTACTCTGCATCTTCAACTCTTGATCTTATTGGGTATTCAGATGCGGACTTTACTGGGTGTAGAATTGATAGGAAGAGGACTTCTGGTACTTGCCATTTCTTTGGTACTTCTTTGATCTATTGGTCTTCTCATAAGCAGTCGAGTGTAGCCCAATCCATCACAGAGGCTGAGTATGTAGCTGCCGCTAGCTGCTGCTCACAAATCCTATGGGTTATATCTACCATGAGGGACTATGGGTTAACCTTTAAGAGTGTTCCACTCATTTGTGATAACTCCAGTGCCATATGCTTAGCCAAGAACCCAATCCAACATGGTAAGGTTAAACACATCAATGTGTGATTCCACTTCCTGAGAGACAATGTTGAGAAGGGGGATGTTGAGCTCAAATACATAGACACCAGAAACCAACTAGCTGATATCCTCACCAAGCCCCTAGATGCTACTAGACATGCTTTTCTTCAAGGGGAACTTGGTGTGTGTCATCCTTATGGCATCATTTAAGGGGGAGTTGGTGTTCACTTGTATATATGTATCTTACCTTTTATGCATTGCATGTCATATGTAATATATGCATTGGTAGATGAGCTTTAATTCTTATGCTTTCTTGCATTTCTCTTTGCTATGATTGAGCTTGAGCTAAGTTGTGTGGATGTGATGGTAATCTCTCATACTTAAATTTTCTAGATGGCCTGTTATAGACTCATGTGAGCAACTTGCTAATCTTAAAGGTAAACTTAGCTTCTTGTGAACCTTATGAACTAATCTTGCTAAAACTTGCTCACAATGTGTAAAATTGCTTTTATCCTTGTTGAAACTTGCATTGAGGCTAGTCTAGAGGATATCTTGGCCTTAAAACCTGGTGTTTGCGAAATGGAAGGCTTTGCAAATGTTTAGTTCATGATGGGACATTGTGGGAACGTGTGTTCCTTTTGCCGCAAAGGCATGCTCTTTTTTCCTGTAAATAAACCACGGATAATCTGCTAAGTGCTTTTGCTCAAGAATAACTCTAAAATGCTAAATCCAAACATTGTGACTTGAGGCTGCGGGGTGTTTGCTGTACCCAGTTGTGCGACCCTCCGTATGGATAAGAGGACACATGAGGATAAACAATAAACACTTGATCAATTGAGTCTTTGTTGCATATGTGAGCATTTGTGAAGCTCATTTTCTGCGAATGCTTGTTCCCCTAGTTAAGATTGAAACTAGCTAGATTCTTATGATTCAATTGATGCTTGTTTTGCCTTGGATGGGAGTACTTACACATGTGGTGGCAGATTCTCTCATGATAAGCAAATTTGATTATATCTAAGTTAGTCAATCTTTCTGCTTAGCTTGTATAGCTCTTGGTGTTTATGTCTTACTATCTATTTTTGATCTTTGTATGACTGTGAGCTATTGCTCTTACACTTCATGGCTCTATGTTTATGGGTAGCAAAGTTAAATGCTTGTTTGCATAATTGTTGAAGCTCCTTAGGTTTGCATTTTCATGTTTTGCATGTTTGCTTGTTCTTTTGCCTCTTTGATGAGTTCATTGCCAAAGGGGGAGAAGATATTGGGTCATGCACAAATTATGCTAAGAAACTTAAAATGATATATTTTGCACTACATGAAACCTACCACAAGTTGAGGGGGAGCATATCATGATCTTGAATGTTTTCTTGCACTTTTCATATTCTTTGCATCGCAAGTCACTTTCTTTGCCAACTCTTGGTTTTGTGATCCCTACTTTGCTAGATGGCTTGCTTTCACCTTTTCCTTGGGTTTGGCCATTTGGATGAGTTTATTCGGTTTCGCATTTCGCTCTCTAATCTTGTGCATTTGAGGTTGTCAATGTACTTATCAAGGGGAAGATTGAGAAACCATGTGGATATGTGCCATGGTTTGCAATATATGTGATGAGTAATTGACTTGAGCAGATTTGGTGTTTGAGTTGAAATGTGGAAAGCTGGGGATTGCATGAGTTTGTGCATGTCATGGTTATGACTAACCAGAGTTTGTGAAGGAATTTGTGATGTTACAGGAGTTGGGAAATGTGTTTGCTTGTCTCATGATATGTAGGTCACTGGAGTCGACTTGGCGGTCAACGGTGAGAGGATTGGGCACAAGTAGGGGACTTGGGTCCGAATAATCGGGATGCCGAGTGAAGTCAAGGGTGATCCACACCATACACGTGGAGAGGCAAGAAGCACGAATGGTTTCACGGTTGAGCCTCAAAACCGTGGTGGTGATGAAGACGGTGTGTTGACCACGTCAAGGTGAATGGGATGCCGGTGCAAGTGACAAGGGGGCCCGATGGACAGGGACTAGGAGAGACTTGTCGGTGGTCAGGATCGCGGGACAAGGTGAAACGCGTCGACATTGAGAAGTCATGCTTTGATAAGCGTGCAAGGCGGTTTCTCGGTTTGGGCCTTAAAACCGGTGACGGTGGTGCATGTGGTGCACGTGGCACCATCACAGAGCTTGCTTCGAGATGTAGCAAATACGTGAAGTGTCCGATGGCATTCGGGCGATGAGGCAAAAGATGGACAGTTATGCCCCCGGTGGTAGGTGGGTGTGTTATGTAGGTCAAGGGTAGAGTGGTCATGTGGACAATAGATCCTAGGCCTATATAAGGATAGGTGTGGCTAGTGGAAGAGTGGTCTCTCTCCCCATTAGCCTTGTGTTAGGATCTCATTCAAGTACCTTGTATCTAGGATCTTGTAAGCATGTTTCCATGACATGAGATTTATTTTCATGCTCAAGATTTTCCTCTCTCCCTAAATCCCGAATTTCTCTTTTTCCCTATTTTCGGAGCTATTTTCATGGGAATTTTCAATCTCCATTTTGGATGAGTTTTTCCGGCGGATTTCTTAAGGAACTTGTTGCTATGATGAGCTAGGACAATCCTTCATAGGTCCTTGACCGAATCCATAGCTCTAGCACCTTCAATTTGAAGGATTTCTCAAGTTTCCCCTTTTTGGTGTTCTTGGCACAAGATCTGAAATTCTTGACTATTTCTTGAGCCAATTGAGTTGATCTTGTAGGATTAGGGTCGTGATGTGGTAAGGATTCATTGGTCCAAAAATCACATCATTTGGAGTTTGTTTGATTAGGTTTTGGAGAAGATTTGAGAAAATTCTAAAAGTTTTTCCTGTTCTGTCGGGGTCGATCGGCACTATCGGTGAGTTACAAAACCCCGCACCGGCACTGCCGATAGGTCTTACCGGCACTGCCGATGGCCCTGATCGGCACTGTCGGTTGTGGTCCAGAAGGTATAGTTTTGTGAGGTTTTCAACTATCTCGAGTCTCTATTGTTTCTTGTTGTTTCCGCTGTGTTTGTTTGTTGTGGTTGATCACTCCTAGGGCTAGTACACCACGAGATGGTGTGTGTAGTCTTGGTGATCGGTTTGGAGGTTGGATTGGGTTGTTTTTGGGATATAGGCCAAGTTCTCTTGGAGAAATTTGATTGGCTCCAATTCACCCCCCCCCCTCTGGTCGCCTTCTCGATCCTTCAATTGGTATCAGAGCCGGTTTGATTACTAGTTGACCTTCACCGGCTTTGTGATCTGAAGGCGACATGGAGATGCATGCGATCAAGCTTTGGATGTTCGATGGAGAGGACTTCCCCTACTAAGTCATGGACCAAGGCAATCGACGACTTGGCCATCATCCACAACCTCCCCTTGTACCTCGCCACCTTGGCTCGGGCGTGGCTCGAGCACCTTCCCGAGGACCAGATCTACAACTGAGATGACTTGACAG
This sequence comes from Eleusine coracana subsp. coracana, assembly GCA_032690845.1. NCBI lineage: Eukaryota > Viridiplantae > Streptophyta > Magnoliopsida > Poales > Poaceae > Eleusine > Eleusine coracana. The sequence goes on along the minus strand of CM064418.1, from coordinate 19,082,725 downwards.
ACATATTTGTTAGAAACTTCCAAGGAACCTATGTCTGACCAGGCAACCCCTGGGACCTCAAGAATTGCCGATAGAAAGCCGGCGAGTCCCTCCGGGATTACATCCGGGGCTTCAGTAAGAAGTGCAATGAGCTACCCAACATGGGCGACACGGACATCGTCAGAGCCTTCATCTCCGGCACGACCTCGGAGCGGCTCATTCATGAGCTGTGCCGAAACGGTCTGCTCACCGCCCGCGATCTCCTCGACATCGCTACGAGCTTTTCCTCTGGCGAGGAGTGTGTGGGGGCGGTCCTCCAGCGCACACCAGAGGGCAAGGGCAAAGGCAAGCGAGATGATGGGGCTTGCAATGATCCCACCGACCGCCCGAAGAAGAAGAAGAACGAGTCGCGAGCTCGGCGCGACCCTGTAGTGGCAGCCACCAAGGCCTGCAATAGGGGAGGCGCCAAACCACTTTGAGAAGAAGTGGAATGGTTCGTACCCGAACCACGAATTCCCCATCAAGCACCTCCTCAAAAACTGCTCCATGATGAAGAAGTTCATCCGAGAGGAGGCAAAGAAGGGGGACTCAAAGAAAGCGTCGGAGTTGGGGACCCAAGACCCTTCTGATAGTGATGACGAGAAAGGGGGGCCCGAGATCTTCACGAGACCTGAGTCCCAAGGGAGTCGACACACGGCCAAGGTCGAGCGTTGCGAGGTCTTCGTGGCGGAACCCGACACGCCATCCTTCCTCAAATGGTCGGACCTGCCGATCACTTTCAACCAGTCGGACCATTGCCCCACACATGTCTGTTGGTATTTCGTAACGTTGCATCAAGAATATTACTATTCTTGGTACGGTGCCAGAAATAATGGTTGGCATTTGTTATGCTTTAAGAGTAAAATTAATTATTCTGCAAGCGCACGGAACACCATTGTAGCATTTCACCCGGGAGTATTCCAAAGTATCGTATTTATTTTCCATAGGGAAGCTAGGCGTAAGATTATCTTGATTTAACAAAGATATAACTGCAAGAGTTTATACAAACTAACCAATAACGGGGGTAAGGATGTTCAATAATCATATGGGGTAGCAACACAGGAGAAATCCACACTAAGATAATAAATAAATAAATAAATAAACAGATTGGTCAAGCTAGTCGGGAGGACAGCGAGTCTAAGTCTTGAATTCCAAAACATATATCTTTCCAAAGTATATCTAAGTAAAGCGTCAAAATTCCTAGTTACTTGGGTCGAGTGTTTACACCAATTTCTTGGTACAACCTCAAGTCTTTCACCTGCTAGCTCACTTCAAGGCACGAGAACGTTCACTAATATGGGCTGGTAACTAGCCTCTCTACTAGTGGGTACGCTAACGCTTGACAACCCTGACTAAGATGGCCCCAACATGGTGGATTACTAAATGGACGGACAGGGCTATCACCACCTGCCGCCTACCACACAGCCCGTGGGGACGAATGCAAATCCAGCTAGTGTTAACTTAGGCACCACGCCTACGCCTTCACTAGATATTCTTCCATTGGCCTAGTGGAAGAATAGCCGAGAAATAACCAAGTCTAAGTTTGGAATGAACTAAGCTTAATTAAATCCTAGCCGAGAAACCCGTGAACTATGCAACAAAGTTTCTTTCCGAATAATGTAACTTAAGGAAAATGACTAAATTAAGATAAACACTTGACAAGATATAAAAGAAAAGATATTTATATTGATAAAGCATAAGTCATACATAAAGAGAAAAGATATAATAGAGCTCATACCAAGACTCTAAGACAATTCCGGAATCCCGAGCGATGCTCTCGACTAGACTCTAACTCCCGACTGACTAACCTACTCTACTAAGTAGCACTAGTAGTGGGAAATGGACTCCTTGATGTGTTTCTTGCTTGATTTTCTTTTTCTACCAAATTTCCCCTCTATTTATAGGTGGGATAAGTCCGGGGGGGGAGGGGGGGGTATTTGTAGGTGAAGGAGGGTCGGTTGGCCAAAGTCGACGCCCTGAACAGCGGCTCACGCCGGGCGGCATCCTAGGCCGCGCTGTCGTGGGATCGTGTAGGTTCCCGACCGACTCATTTTGATCGGCTTGGATTTGGTCTTGATGGCGGTTGTTCGGTCCGTTCACGCCGGATTCTTTATTTTGGGGTCAGTAGATGTGTCGAGCCTCGTGGGCTCGCAACACCGGGTAACCACCCTGGGCTGGGCAGCATGGGGGGCTGGGCGGCACAGGGGGTTGAGCGGCAGCAGGGCTCGGTGCCGACCCCCTCCGGGTCTCACACTTGACTTCTCCTGATTGAGCTTCTTTTTGGCCTTTTCTTCCTTAGTCACATTTCATCATCCTTCATTCGGGAGGAGAAAATGCCATCTTGGTGAAGTATTTTTGGAAAACCGGCCAGGTTGGAAGATCAGCCTGAAAACGGCTCCATTTAACCAGTCGGGTGGCTGATTTCAGCCGGTTATGACCCTATCAGCTTGATTCTGATTTCAGCCTGAAAGTGATCCTGTTTAACTAGTCGAGTGCCTGAAATTAGCCTGTTATGACCTGTCGGCTGGTTTCCGCCTGAAAACGACCCTGTCGGCCGATGAAAACGGCTGTTTCACAGTCATGATCAGCCGACGGGGTGGTTCTTCATGTTTTTGAACATTTTGGCTCTCTTTTGCCTGCAAACACATATTTCACCAAATCTTGTGGAACTTTATTAGTTTAAGCAAATATTTATTGAACTTTGGTGTTTACCTTGCATTTCCTGACCGGTTGGTGGCCGATTTTGGGTTTTATTGGCCGCCAACACCTCCCCAAGCTTAAACCTTTGCTCGTCCCGAGCAAACTAAACCTTAGAGATGATGGATCAGGAGTTGCTTCAATATTAGCGACCTGCAAGTATCAAGTGCACAAACACGTACTCCAACATAATATGGGTAAGTATAAGCCAGCACAATTGTTTCACTAAGTCAATCTCATTGTACAGTGGGGCTTATTGGCATTTTATTACCTTGTCACGGGCGATTGAAGTCTAGAACGGCTAGTTCAGACTTTGTCATGAAATCTCCTATTTGATCATGAGTCCAAAGTTTTTTATAATGCTACATAAGATTGAAAATCTTCCCTCTTGGTGCAGTCTCCCACTATGGCTCTCATCTCTCAAAAGGTGTATTTCCTTACCAATACTCATCCTACTTTCTAAGAGTTTGTCTCAAATATGTGGGGCTTGGTAGGATGTCACATTTAACATGCATATGTTGTTAGGCTAAGAGATGATCCTAGTGAAAGACGTTGCACTTTCTCATTCCAATCATTTAGAAATATTGTCCTGGGGAGAGGGAGGGAATGGACTCACGCGAAGAATTGGGCTAGCACAATTGCAAGGGTCTTGGGTACAAATTTACCCCAAAGACAAGAATTTTGTGCTAGATAGAAAAAGATGGTCCTTTTATTTTTGCTCAAAGGAATATTTTTGTATGAACCTTGAAACTTTTTGATATAGCACATCCATGAGAGCTGATAAAATTTTTCTTTTTCTTTCTTTCTTGGTTAATTTGCTTCTTTCTTCCAGCTCTCATGGTGTAAAGAGGCTAATTCAATACTTCAGATATTTTTGCAAACTTTTTCTAAGCAATTTGGGCGAACCATAATCTTTTAATAGGATCAAAGGCTCGCAAAAAGAAGGATTTTTGGTTGGCATGCTTGGTGAAATGGATGCATGCTTCCGATGTTGAAACCACATAGCCAAGCATGATTATTTTGAGAACTAAAAGATAACACGAAGGAAAATAATTGGCTTTGGAAGTGCAAGTCCCTCATAAGAATTAAATCCTAACCAAACTATTTGGCCATGGTAGGAATTTGTCTATCATAGGGAAGATGTGCACCAAGTAGGGGTTTTTGTTGCAGCATAGTTTTGAAAGAAATCATTGGGCTCTAATCATAAGGAGAACACAGACTGTCGATGCTCAAGACCAGCAGTAAATATATAGGGCTATGTCGAGACCAAGAACTACGATGGTTACACAAGACGCTGAATTATACAGGTTTGAGCCCTCTCAATGAGAGTAAAAACCCTACGTCTTGTGTTCTGTATTGTATTGATTGTTCCGAGATGTTCAGCCTAAATTAACTCTAGCTAACTCTCGACCCCCCTCATGGGGGGTACCCTGCCGCCTTATATATCCAGTCGGCAGGGGGTACAAGCAGAGTCCTATTCGTACTCTACAATGGTTCCATATGGCAAGTCTAATCTTTCTTATCTTGCACTCCAAGCCGAGTCAGTCGGCTTCCTTGTTGATGAAGTACCCGGTCGGCCATCGACTTTAGCCTTGTATGAGGATACCCATAAAGCAAGTATCCCACAGCAGCCCCCGAGTGCTTTCTGATTTTGAGCTTTAATTCTCCGAATGATCTAAAGATCATAAAATAGGAAGACCTCGTTATCGAAGTCTTTGATAGATATCATAACCTTTGACCAATCACCCGTTCAAGTCCAAATTAGGTAATTATAATCTTTTGACTTTAGTCAATATCATAATCTTTGAACTTGTACCATACGACCATCAAGTCCTTTGCCACATGATCATCAAATCACATAGATATGGCGAAATAATTCTCGGGTACTTCTCATCAAAGAAGCCCCCGAGTCTCATTTTTCTAGGTTTGTAACCCTAATGGGCTTAAGCCCTTAATTAACCTCTAAGTTAATATTAAGGTCGCACTACGGTACGGCCCACCTCGGCCCACGGGACCCTTAGGTCAAAAAGGCAAGAGTATAAAAGGCTACACCAAGTTGACCTTCAGTCCATGCCACATTTGCCCACGAACTCTTCATGTTCCTTGCGCCTTCTCTGCTCTCGTGACTCCTCTATTTTTCCGGCTAGGGTTTAGCTTTCTTGCTTCCGGTCGCCATAGATCTCGTCGCATTTAGCCCCCGAGCCTTGGCGAAGTTTTTCGAACTCCTTCACCGCGTTCAATCCTGTTCGCGATGGGCCGCAAGAAGACTTCCATTTTGATCCCAGCTTCGTCCGCCGCCGCCGACGCCACGTCGTCCTCGTCGAAGGTCGACATCCCGGAGCAACTTTGGGAATTCTCAAAGATCAGCCTTTCATAGGCTGACATGAACAAGATGGTGTTGGATGGCGTCCTTTCAGAGCAAGCTCGAATCGACTGGAAGGTACCCCACGAATCCTGCCCCATTCCCATTCATCAACAGATCATAGTATTTTGCTCATTCTTTGAGCATGGCTTTGGAGTTTCCTGCTGCAGTTTTTTGCGTGGGCTCCTTTTTTTGTTTGAGATTGAGCTTGTCAACCTCAATCCCAACTCCATTCTTCATATAGCCATCTTCGTACACTTGTGCGAAGCTTTTCTTGGCATTCTCCCCCATTTCGATCTCTTCTGCCATCTGTTTGTCCTTCGACCGTTGCCCATGACGGAAAACCAAGTGGCCATAGGCAGCGTTGGCGTCCATTTACGCAAGAAAGAGGTCTACATCAATGTCCCATTGAAGACCGGAAACAAGAATTGGAAGGACGAGTGGTTCTATTGTGATAACCCTTCCCCTATTCTTGCCGACTTCACTGGTGCAAAGGCTATTCCCCAAGCGCACTGGACAGAGAGGCTCGATCCGACCAATCCTCAAGTGGTCGCCCTCCTCAAGAAAATTGCCGATCTGAAAGCTGAAGGCGTCGATGGCATCACAGTGGCCAAAAGTTTTATCATCCGACGAGTTCAGCCCCTGAAGCTTCAATGTCACCCGGCATGGGACTATGTTAGTGAGGATGAAACCAGGGAGGTGCCGGATCCACCAAATGGCGAACTTTGCCGAAGACGCTTGGTGAAGATGTTTGAAGGGGAAATCCTTCAGGACCATTCTTTGGTCTCAAAGGCGTATAACAAGGGCACACTACGAGCCCAAGTAAGCCTCAGTCTTCCTTTAGCTAGCCCTTGTTATCCTATCTTGAGATCGTACTCATTGTTTTGATCTTTATGTAGGTGCTGGATACTTATGTATCTTATCCCCCGCTCCCTAAGACCGATACTGAGAGACCTGATTATGTTAAGAAGACACCGCTGACCGGTGCCGGGGGTTCAAGTTCTTCCGCAGGCGCTCGGCCAGTCAGTGTCACTCCTGTCGTTACTCTGGCCTCCCCTGACAAGCTCTAGAAGCGGACCATCGCGCGCCGTCGCAAATATGTGGGGGACCCAGACGACGATGAAGAAATAACTGTCGCAGATGTTGGTCAACCTGCTCCTACAACCTCTAGCCGACCTTCAGACCGACCGCAGCCTCTGAGTCAAACTCAGAGGTCAACAGAAGAGGTAGTTCAGACTGGCAAGGCTGACCAGCCCTCTCAAAAGAGGAAGGAGACTGATTTTCAGTCAACTTTTTCAAAGAAGAGGCTATGCCGGATCAAGCTCAAGAAGGCTCCCAGGTTTATTCTATAAACCCTATACTCCTTATCTTCTTAATGTTGATCTCAACATCTCCTAATTTATTTATTTATTCTTAGCAGTCGGACAGGTGATTCTCAGAGCGCTCAAGGATCTGAGGATACTCGGTCTGCACTCCCACTTCGTCCGACTGGTGTGTCCCATTCGGTTGGCAAATCTTCAAACACGCCGACCGAAGTGGATAAACTGCTTGAACGGACGGTTCCTGCCTCCACTCCCGAGCCTCTATCTCAGACCACTCCGACTAATATCTCTTTGCCTCTTGACAAAGGTAAAAGAACTCTTCCTGTAGATGTGTTTGGTCGGCGTGAGGTAGAGGATGCGGAGATTTTGCACCAACACCAGGAGTCCAGCAATGTAACTCAACATTATGCTTCTACCTTGCTTCGCTCTCATCTTTTAGCTCACTTATCTTCTGCATATCAGAAAGTGTATGCTCTTGTGGAGCGAAAGCAAGCTAGAGTGGAATATTTTGAAGCCAAAACTTTCGGTATGTCCTTGGTTGCCTAATCTTCTTGTCTTTATGTTTTAGACTAACTTCTTATTTGTCTTGCTACTCACCGGTCAGCAGCTCTCCAAGGCTCAAGAGGAAAACAAGAAGCTGTTGGCCGACCGACAAGAGATAAAAAGGTCTTAGACCAAGTTCGTGTAGATCTGGCTGGTAAGTTTTCCTTCCATCCATATTTAAGCAATCTGCTGACCTCTCTAACACTAAAAACTTTACTTTTAGCTCGCGATAAAAAAATCACCGATCTGGAGAAGTTGACTTCCAACCAACAGAGGTTTGTTGATGCCATGAAGGTTGAGAAGGAAAGCCTCTCCAAATTGGCTGAAGACCAGAAGACCGAGATCACTCGGCTGCAGGAGGAGCTGAAGGGGTTTGACGCGAAGATAGAGGAGGCTAAGGCTATCTCCAAATCTTTTCAAATGTAAACTTGCCAGTAAGCCTTCGACTTCTTCCTTCTGCTTGATTCTTCTGTTGATTATACTGACAAATAATTATTATTTGCAGCTCTATCTTATGCCGCTCGGAAAGCAATGAACTATGTTCATGCTAACCGAGTAGAGCAGACCGGTCACTCTCTGGACTACTTGTTGGAGCATGCTTTGGAAGCCATTGCTCATAACACTCGAAGAGTGGCGACCGAAGCCGAGAGTCAAGTGCTGGCGATTTGCCAATCCTGGTCTCCTGCTCTGCCATTGGACAAGATCAAAGAGGGATTTAACCCCGACCTGACCGACGACCAATGTCAGCTGCTCCTGGATTCCATGCTAGAGACTTCCCAGGCCTTGGTCGAAAATATAGAAATCAATCCGACCGTGCGGACTCCCCCAGCAACTCCAGAGGTCGAACTTTGGGCTGACTCTTCTTCTCCTTCAAAGGAGATATAATCCTGTAATAGTGTAAAATATTAGTAGTATTTTTGTAATGATACTTGTGTATAAACTAATCTTATGCTTTTATAGCTTTAGAAGTTTGACAAAGATATGATTGACATGTTTCTATCAAGAGAAACAAAGATTGCATCGGTCTGCCATAACATATTAGGTTGTAACCCGTAACCGCGTAACAAACAGAATCAACCAATCGACACATGACCTCTCACACTTTTGGCTCTGGGTTTAGTGTAGTGGTAGTCTGATGTGCAGCACAAAGTATTTAACCATGATGTATAAGCGTAAGACCAAAATAATAAAGACCAAAACTCAAGATCTCAAGATCTCATGATAATAAGTCGGTCAAAAAATAGGCCAAAACCCAAATATGGTTAGACCAAGATGGGACATTATTGCTAGCCCCCTGGATCGATTGTTTAATAGTATAAATTAAGGACTCGAGACAGATATAGAATAAAAATCATCAGAAAATCTTTCATTAAAAAAGACCGAAGTTTCATTCATAAATAATGCATAAATACACAAAATAATAGCTAAGTATAGAAACGACATAGCTGATTTATGTTCCAGGAGTTTGGAATATCATCGCCGTCTTCATACATCAGTCGGTGAGCCCCCGGGTGAGTGACTTCCTTCACTACGTACGGTCCTTCCCACTTCAGAGAGAGCTTATGCTGATTCTTTGTTGATTGCACTCGGTGAAGCACTAGGTCTCCAATTTGAAAGTGGCGACTACGGACGTTCTTATCATAATAACGACGCAAGCCTTGTTGGTAGAGTGCTGACGAAAATAGAGCGCGATCACGCAACTCCTCTACCACAATTAAAATCTCTCGGTTTTCCTCAGAAAGCTTTTCATCGTACGCTTGAACTCGTGCTGAGACAAGGCTGAGCTCAGTCGGCAGCATAGCTTCTGAGCCATAGACCAATGAAAAAGGTGACTATCCAGTAGCCCGACTGGTGTTTGTTCGAAGCCCCCAAAGGACTGAAGGCAACTCCTTGACCCACCGACCGGCATAAGGTTTGAGTCTGTCAAATATCCGCGGCTTTAATCCTTGAAGAATCATACCATTGGCCCGTTCGACCTGCCCATTGCTTTTCGGATCAGCCACTGATGCAAAGTGGATTTTTATTCCCATCTCATCGGCAAAGTCCCGGAACTCCATTGAAGTGAATTGAGTGCTATTATCAGTAATGATATCATGAGGAACTCCAAACTGAGTGAATATGTCTTTGACAAACTCGATCGCCTTCTTGGATGTAATCTTGCCGATCAGCTTTGCTTCGATCCACTTGGTGAATTTGTCGATAGCAACAAACAAGTGAGTAAACCCGCCTGGCACTTTCTTGAAAGGACCAACAATATCAAGCCCCCAAACAGCAAAAGGCCAAGTCAATGGTATCATGTGAAGTTGCTGTGAAGGCACACATGTTTGTTGAGCAAAGAATTGACAACCATCACACTTTCAAACATCTTGGTGTGCATCTTCGACCGCCGTGGGCCACTAAAACCCTTACCGGAAAGCTTTGCCGACCAAAGTCCTGGAAGCTGCATGATTGCCACATATTCCCGAATGAATCTCATCTACCAACTTCTGGCCTTCAGGAATTGAGATGCATCGCATCAAAATGTTGGAACCACCCCTTTTGTAAAGTTGGTCCCCCACCAACAAGTATCCTCAAGATCGGATCTCCAATCTTTGCTGCTCATCAGGATCCGAGGGCAGCGTTCCCTTATCCAAATACTGAATGAGTGGGTTGCGCCAGTCGGTCTTGGAGACGTCATCGTCAACGAGATCAGCAACAATACTCATCAACATGTCCAACCGGGGAGAAATTGTTAGGGAATCCAGAATATGTAGGAAAACACACGGCGGTACTGCCGACGGAGATGATCATATCTTGGCCAACTCATCAGCCGCCTGGTTATTATCTCGGAGAACATGTGTGAACTTCAATCCATCAAACTTGTCTTCGAGTTTTCGTACTTCTTGGCAATAAGCACTCATGTTGTCATCTACACAATTCCAATCCTTGGTGACCTGATTAATGACCAAGGCCGAGTCACCAAGTATGTCGATGCGCTTAATGCCGAGTGACACAGCAATGCGTAGACCATGTAGGAGAGCTTCATATTCTGCAGCATTATTAGACGCGTGAAACATGATTTGAAGGACATATCAAAGCCTTTCTCTAGTAGGCAAGATAAATACAACTCCCGCACCTGCCCCTTGTAATTGAAGGGAACCATCAAAGTACATTTTCTAGTACTAGATATCTTGGGCAGCAGGAGGATTTTGAACCTCTGTCCACTCGGCAATGAATTCAACTAACGCTTGTCCCTTTATAGCCGACCGAGGCGCGAACGTAATAGTATATTGACCAATTTCGACTGCCCACTTGGCTATTTTTTCTTCAGCTTCTTGGTTATGTAACACCGTCCTGAGTGCAAAAGATGTTTGAACTTCAATTGGATGAGCTTGGAAATAGTACTTCAACTTTCTCGAGGTGATCAATAATGCATATAACAACTTCAAGTTCTGCTGGTACCTTGTCTTAGAGGCACCAAGAACCTCACTCACAAAGTAGACTTGATGTTGTACTTTTTGCACGTGTCCCTCTTCTTCTCGATCGACTGTCAAAACAGTACTCACAACCTGGGTTGTGGCCGAGATGTAAAGCTGAAGTTTTTCCCCTAGCTCCGGAGGCACCAACACTAGAATATTGTTGAGATGAATCTTTAATTCGTCTAGTGCCGACTGCACTTCCTCAGTCCAAACAAAGTCGTCCTGCTTTTTAAGCAATCAGAAGAGTGGTAACCCCCAAACCCCCAATCGGGAAATAAAGCGACTCAAAGATGCCATGCATCCAGTTAGCTTCTGAACATCCCTTTGAGAATTAGGCGGCTTCATATCAAGGATTGCCTTGATTTTATCTGGGTTAGCCTCTATACCTCGTGTCGAAACGATGTAACCGAGTAACTTTCCCGATGGAACCCCAAAAACACACTTTTTAGGATTCAGCTTCATTGAATAATGTCTCAGATTGTCAAAGGTTTCTGCCAGGTCATAGAGAAGTTCTTCGACTTTCCGAGACTTGACAATGATGTCGTCAACATATGCTTCAGCATTTCAACCGATCTGAGTGGCAAGGCAGCGTTGAATACCTCGTTGGTAAGTCGCGCCAGCATTTTTTAGACCGAACGGCATAGTGATATAACAATAGGCGCCAAAGGGTGTTATAAAGAAAGTCTTGATCTGATCTTCGACTCTCAGTGGGATCTCGTGATAGCCTGAATAGGCATCCAGAAAGCTTAAAAGCTCATACCCGGCTGTCGAATCTAAAATCTGATCAATAAGAGGAAGAGCGAAGGGGTCTTTTGGGCAGACCTTGTTGAGATCGGTATAATCAACACACATCCTCCACTCTTTATTCTTTTTAGGTACAAGGACTGGATTTGCTAACCAGTCGGGATGATAAACCTCCTTTATAAACATAGCTTCTAATAATCTAACTATCTCCTTCTTCATAGTGTCCTTGCGGTCTTGTGCAAATCTTCTAAGCCTTTAGCGAACGGGGGTAGCCCCTAGAGGTACCCTTAACACATGCTCAATCTTTTCCCTAGGAACTCCCGGCATGTCGGATGGTTTCCATGCAAAGATATCCCTATTTTCCTGGAGGAAAAGAGTGAGCGCGAGTTCCTAGTTTTCATCAAGGTTGACCCCAGCATAAGTCACCTTATCGGGGTCCTTAGGATCGAGAAAAATCTCCTTGGTTTGGATGTTATCAGTCAGGATCTTGTCCTTGGTAGGTTTCTTTGTAGGAACCTCCATTCTAGTCTGCTCCTCTATACCGACCGCCTTCTGGATCTCCTTCTGGTCTGACAGCATCAATTGTTTGGTAGCCATCTCACAACTCTGTATATTGCAATCAAAAGAATTCCAAAGATCAGAGTGGAGGGAGATTATTCCGTTCGGGCCTAGCATCTTGAGGGTGAGATACAGATAGTGCGGCACTGCCATAAATCTGGCATCACCGGTCGACCGATGATAGCATGGTATGCTGACTCGAAGTCAGCCACCTGGAAAAGGATACGCTCCATCCTAAAATTATCACGGGTGCCAAAGGTGACTGGTAGAGTGATTTGTCCAATTAGGACTGAAGTCTTGCCAGGCACAATCCCATGGAAGGGTGAAGAACTCGGTTGGAGGTCATTGATTGACAGACCGAGCTCTTGAAGGGTCCTAGTGAAGATTAGGTCCAAATTGCTTCCTCCATCAATGAGTACTCTGTAGAACTTCACCTCCTTCATAGTCGCAGCAAGCACCAATGGGTAGCGACCTGGTTTTGGTAGATGTTCTGGATGGTCCGACCGATCAAAGGTGATTGGCATCTCAGGCCACCTCATGTACCGAGGCGTAGCTGGCTCCATCGAGTTAATCTCTCGAAGCTCTAACTTTTGCTTGTGCTTGGATGTATAGGCATCCGGGCCTTCGAAGATGAAGTTTACTTCTGTGCGGGGCTCCTGGAACTCTCCCGAATCATCCTTGTCATCATCATCCTTAGGCTTGTCTTTGTTGCTGTTGTTGCGCCTCGGAGGATCTTTGGCCACCTTGAGCACAGCTGTTGCAAAACCCTTTAGATAATAGCAAGCTTTGTGGTTTCCCTTGGGATGCCAAGGGCAAATGCCACTCAGCAACTCATCAGTAGACGGCAGGTTCGTCCAAGGATTCTTCTAGAACCGGTCTACTGTGTTGACAGCATTGTCGGGTTTTCTGTTCTTGTCCTTCTTGGAGGACTCAGGCTTGTCCGACCGCTTTTCCTTGCCCTTTCCTCGGATATCATCAAGCGCAGATTCCCCTGATGCATACTTATCAGCAATCTCGGAGCACTCTTGAGTAGTGAGCTTGAGATCATGGTTCCTCCGACCGATTTCCCGGACCAGATAGTCACTACGAATTCCACCCAGGAAGGCAGTAATGATTTGCTGATCGGGGACGTTGGGGATCTCAGTTTTCTTAGCGCAAAACCGCTTGATGTAGTCACGAAGAGGCTCGTCTCCTTTCTGCTTGATCCGAGTGAGGTCGAAGTGGTTGCCTGGTCGATTGCAAGTTGCTTGGAAACTTTCTATGAGTTTCCGGTTGAGGTCTCCCCAGGATGTGACTAACTCCTCAGGTAAAGATGTGAGCCATATCCGAACGGCAGGCTCTAAGCAGACCGGAAGGTAATTAGCCATTACGTAGGAATCACCTCCAGCCGACCAGATCGCCGTGCTATAGAGTTGTAACCGCTCTCGGGGATTGGTTTGTCCATCATATTTTTTGATGGGAACCGGCTTGAATCCTTTCGGCCATCGAGCAATGCGAAGCCGAGGTATGTAAGCCTTGATGCCATCGATCTCGTCATCAGTCGGTGTTGGTGACCGCCTTTGTCGGTCTGGGGACGTAGATGGGTTACGACGGTGGCGTGGGCCAACATCCTCGTCATGAAGACGTCATCGATTGCCATCATTATCGCGCTGATGCTGATCATCATATCGATATCGGTCGTCGCGGTTGTCTCTTGTTGGAGGATTCTGACGATCATCCCGTTGGTCATCCTGTCGGTCTTCTCGTCGGTCGTCCCACCGGTCTTCCCGTCGGGCGTCCATCCTTCGTTCACGCCGCTCTTCCTCATAGCGTCGGTTGTCCCGAGCGCGTTCCTCATGATGAGAGTTGATGGTGTCTCGTCCATCATGGAGGCTGAGAGAATTTCTCAGATCTTCATGTCTTCACCAACCCTGAGGAGATACATGGCTGGAACTTGCGATCGACTGAGACTTTGTAGCATCTTGTGCCGCTACGGCTTTGAGCATAGCCACCGCCTTCTGCATAGCAGGAGTTTGATAGTGAGCATCGACCATTAAGGTGTCAAGCAATGTCTTGGCCCCGGTGATGTTGTTCTATGGGGTGTGGTAGACCTTAACACCATCCACTTCAAAGTCAGGGCCAAGATCCAGTCGGCGTGCATTACGCGACCCGCGCGACCCTCTTGGTCGACGGCGGTGACCGACCAATAATTCATCCGCTGGCGGGTTATCATCCTCTTGGCCTCCTTCGACCGGCTGGTTTTGGAGACCACCGGCTAGATTCCCTTCTTCTTCGGCATCTGGATCCTCCTCTTGGTTTCCAGCGGTAGGATCTACTATCTCCACCATGTTGATTGTATGGGGATATGAGTAGGTCGATTCGACCGTGTCCTCATCAAAAGACCGGTCTGGTGTCGAGTCATATCCGAAGGAAGAGTCTTCCTGCTCGGATCTGAGTAGGATTAATGCAGGAATAATGTCAGACAGACTCGGTGATCACGCCATGGGGCTGGCTGCAGTCAAGTTTGATGTGTGGTCGATGAGACCTAGGGCTCCATTGTCACCGACCGTGAAGTCGAGCAATCCAAAGAAGATCTTGAAGTCTGGAGAGTATTGGATGATGGGAAGTTTGGCCATCGTAGTCGACGGAGAATCCCGGCAAGCCTTGTCCCCTACCTGGCGCGCCAACTGTCGATGCTCAAGACCGGCAGTAAATATATAGGGCTATGTCGAGACCAACAACTATGATGGTTACACAAGACGCCAAATTATACAGGTTCGGGCCCTCTCAATGAGAGTAAAAACCCTACGTCCTGTGTTCTATATTATATTGATTGTTCTGAGATGTTAAGCCTAAATTGCCTCTAGCTAACTCTCGACCCCCCCTCATGAGGGGTACCCTGCCGCCTTATATATTCGGTCGGCAGGGGGTACAAGCAGAGTCCTATTTGTACTCTACAATGGTTCCATCTGGCAAGTCTAATCTTTCTTATCTTGCACTCCAAGCCGAGTCGGTCGGCTTCCTTGTTGATGAAGTACCTGGTCGGCCACCGACTTTAGCCTTGTATGAGGATACCCGTAAAGCAAGTATCCCACACAAACTCATCCAAAACATGTCATATCATAAACTCCAACAACTAGACTTGGTGTTCATTAGCCATTTTGCACCAACTAAAACATAGAGATACTAGTGTTATCATTATGCCGGTCTACCATTACCCACAAAAATGAGGAGTAGAGGTTTTATACTAGAGAATCAAAGGGAGCTAATAGAGCAACTATTCATCATTTCCATAAGCAAGGTGGAGACCAAATTCGCAAATTTTATTTATAAAGGGAAATATTTTTGTTCTTTTTGGTTATGCAACTTTTTTATGGTTTTTCTTTGAAAACTGAAAATCTTGTTGGATTTCCATAAATTTTCTCAAAAATGAAAGCAACTCAACTAGAGAAAGAGGGAGAGACAGCATAGAACAAGTGGCACAACTTGGTTTGGGTACCTCCCCAAGCTTAGGTCTTTGCAAGACTTAAGCTTAGATGGCTTTTACTACGGCGGTTGATACTCGATGTTGAAGTGGCCGAACAGTTGGTCCATCATGGAGATGTTCGTCTGAAGTTGTTCTTACGTCTGTTGCTGCCATTCTTGTTCCCTCCTTATGGCTGCTTGTATTTCTTGAATTCGAATGTTGGTGTTATAAGCATTGGCAGCCAAGTATTGCATGTCTTCTTGCAACTCCAAAAAGTTGTACGATGTGAATCGAGCAGAGCAAGAAGTGCCTATGCCTCCATAAGGTTGGTGGTAACTCCCCATCCCGTAAGGCTCATAGTTGTCATGGGAGGAAGAGGTGTAGTTCGATGAACTTGCAAAACCGGGAAATTGTGGTTGTTCCCAACTGTATTGGGGACCTCCTAATTCACCCGTTTGAGGTGTGTTCATCGTTGTTTCGTGTTGTTACTCTTCTCGACGGAGTTGGGCTCTAGTTTTTATTCTTGGCCTATTCCCTGCAACACTATGTCGTGCACGCTGCACGGAAGCTTGCAATTTGTACAAAAAAGTTTCTTTTTCCAATGATAGTGAGCTGGGGGTTAGGTAATTCAATCTTTGTGTCATACCCTGGACAAAGCATGAAGTATTTATTATTTTCCTCTCTCAACAAGTGCGCTTGCAAGAAATGATCTTCTCCTAGCAAAGGGGCATTAGGGAGATGATCTATTCTAGCTCGTTCAACCGCACCAACCTTCCTAGCAATTCTAGTGACAAAAGGGGTGAAAGTGATGGGTCCTTGTTGTGTGAATGCTAAACTGAGCCAATGGTTGATGGGGAAAAATGTGGGGTTCATTTTAATCTTTTTGATCGGAGCATGAAGATAGGCTTTATCCAAACTATTCACCAAACGTATGTCACCCCGAGGGATTAAGTAGTGAGTGATAAAACGGTGAATTATACGGAGTGAGAGGTTGCGAATGCCACTAGTGCGTTCTTGCCCCGTATCGGGATTTCCTATCTTAGCCCAAAGTCCTTGTGGTATGAAACCTTTATGTCTATCAATATCTAAAGCGGCCTCCCGATCAAAACCAAGATAAGTGCTAATTTCTTTTAAAGGTCGTTCATTGGTTTCACCAAAAAGACGAAATTCATAGAGGGTGCCCAATTTGTTTGATTCATGAGTATGAACTTTCAGCATGCAAAGGAATTCGATAGTAAGCCATTTAGAACCGTACTCATTAAGGTTGTAGAAATCATACCATCCATCCGTGTTGAGTGCGTACTCAAAATCGGTGAGGATGCCGATTCGCTCGAGGAAGTTATCGTCGAACTTGTGCACGGTCATGAATTCCCGGTCCCGAATGGCGTTGAACTTGCTTTGCTCGTCGAAGTCATTGAACACCATGTTCTCTTCAGTCTCCATGAATTTCTTGAATTTTTCATCTTGCACACTTACCACTATTGGACCATGAGACGTGGACATTGTTTCCGAGGGGTAACTCGGAGCATGCCCATATGAAGCTCCTGAGTGTTCAGCTTCTGAGTGCTCACTTGGTGTGTGCCTCCCATAGCTTGAGCTGCTGTTGCTGAACTTGGTGTAGAGGCCTCTCTAGATGTTTGCCATTCCTGCAACAAGGTTACTTGGACATGATACCCGAAGGACAATATGATAATAATGGTTAGTGGTTAGTCATCTGGTTAGTAGTCCAAGTGTTAGTAGTCCAAAACGTGCAAGAGACAAAGCGAGATTTCCTCTAGTTGGTTTTATTGTAGCATACTTTTATTCATAAGTGGAGAGTGCTCTTACTAAACAAACTAGTGCAGTGAGAATGGAAGAGAGATGAATGTTTCGGCTAAAGGAAAGGTGTGGAGAAACAAGTGAGAGGGTACCCCAGTATTTATAGGCTCGAGGGAGAGTCATGGGGCAAAAATGCCAGGCCGGGCGGTAGCACATTCCGGCCGACATGGCTTATTCCTCCACTTGTTCCATTATTACTTTGGTGGTGATGGGAGATGGCTTGGTCCATGCACCATGTGATTTCCTTGCCCACTTTGTTCAGAATTGTGTTAACAATGTAGGGAGCAAGGATAGAGTCATGGGATGGACAAAATTGTATGTTTGCAATGAATATCATGCCACTCATGATGCCTAGGTAAGTAGGATCACAGGTGAGTGTGGGTGGTGACATGTGTGGCTCTCCTTTACTTGGTTTTACTCATGGTGGGGACGTTTGGTGAGTCATTTGCATAAAGGAAAAGCTGGCCACACCTCCACCACTCATGGCCATGATTTATGCAGCAAAAGAGCCAAGAATCCAAGAAAATGTTTGGTCGGGTGGCATGACATGCCGGGCGGCAGCAAAATAACCCAGCCGGGTGGTCATTTTTGATGAAAAATGACCTCCCAGGTGTTAAAACTAGATTGGGTTATTTTAGGTTAGGTGGCTCAAAATTACTTAGCTGGGTAATCATATCTCACCAAATATGACCTCCAGTGTGCTAAAACTTGATAGAATCTGGCTTCTTAAAAATTACCCAGCCGGGTGGTCGTATTTCATGAAATATGACCTCCTAGGAGCTGAAATCTGACTAGCCGGGTTAGAATCTAGGCAACTTAAATATTACCCAGCCAGGTGGTCGTATTTCATGAAATATGACCTCCCGGGTGCTGAAATTTGACTGGCTGGGTTAGAGCCTCAGATTATCACCCGGGTGGTCGTTTTTGACGAAATTTGACCTCCCGGCTAGCAAATTTGGCCGAGCCATCAGCAATTTTTTTTAGCCTAATGGTTAAGGAAAAATAAAACTAATTTGATGGAGTATGAAAAGGAAGCGGGATGTGTATCGATTTACCTCCTGACGAGGGTCCGTATTTTACATCTCGAACAAGACGTTCTCCGCATTCACTTCTTCGTGGTGCCCTTCATGGATGGAGAATTTTCCACGATCGGTGCAACTTCTTTCTTCTGCCATACTTGTTTGACCTTCCTTGGCTTGGCGGTGACCTTTTTCTTGATTTCCTGCGGCTCGTTATTCTTCTTGGGCAGCGGTGGTGTGCTTTTAACTTTTACCACAGGTGCACCCGTTTTTGGCAGGCTTGGGTACGCCTCAATTTTCTGCACCGTGTTAGAATTCCACCATAAAAGATGCGTACCTGATTGCATTGTTCTATTCAGGGCTTGAAGGAAAACTTTTCTTCATTCCCATTAATGTTAAGGTGGATTTCTCCAGCCCCAACATCAATGTCCGCCTTTGCGGTGCTGAGGAATGGCCTTCCTAGTATAAGAGGCGTCTTTACATCGGCCTCCATATCTAGCACCACAAAATCGATAGGAGCGAGGCAGTTCCTTATCTTTACGGGTACGTCCTCCGTGATACCCGCCGGGTAACGGACTGATTGGTCGGCAAGCTTCAAGCACATTGCTGTAGGGGATAATGAATTGACATTAAGTTTGTCATACACCACTTTGGCATGACGCTCGCTCTTGCCCCAGGATCACAGAGGGCATTGTTGAAGTGTTACATCCCAATAGAACACAGGATGGTTGGACATCCCAGATCTCGCTTCTTTTCTGGGAGGGAGTTTAAGATGGCAGCGCGGCATTCTTTCATTATTTTGCCAATCTCAGTGGACGGTATTGGGCGTTTGTTGTTGAGGATGTCCTTTAGGTACTTGGATTAGGTGGGAACATGAATAGCATCAAGTAGAGGTATGTTGACATATAATTTCTTTATTACCTGAAGGACCGAGAGGGCGACCAGAGCGGGGGTGAATGGGAGCCAATCAAAATTCTCCAAGAGAACTTGGCCTATATCCCAAAAACAACCCAAGCCAACCTCCGAACCGATCACCTAGACTACACACACCAACTCGTGGTGTATTATCCCTAGGAGTGATTAATCACAGCAAAGAGACATAGCGGAAAATAAAAGGGAACATGAAATGCTCAACAGTACAGAACTGAACACTCATCTAGTGTCGATCCCCGGCATCGGCAGTGCCGGTCACGCCTATCGGCAGTGCTGGTGCGCATCATCGTCAGTGCTGGTCCCACCTATTGGTAGTGCCGGTGCGGGATGCAGTCTCACTGGAACCTACAGACTAGACCAATCAGCAGTGCCGGTTCTGGTCATTAGCAGTGCCGGTCGACCCTCGACAGAACAGAAAAACTCTCGGGATCTTCCCAAATCTTCTCCAAAACTCAATCAAACGAACTCCAAATGATGTGATTTTTAGACTAGTGAATCCTCATCACATCACGACCCTAATACTAGGAGATCATCTCAATTGGCTCAAGGAATCATCACGAATTTTAGATCTTGTGCCAAGAACACCAAAACGGGGAAACTTGAGAAATCCTTCAAATAGAAGGTGCTAGAGCTATTGAATCGTTCAAGGATCCATAGAGGATTGTTCTAGCTCATCCTAGCAACAAGTTTCTCAAGAAATCTGGGCCAAAAATTCGTCCAAAAGTAAGATAAAAAATCACCACGAAAATAGGAAAAAGGGAATTTCAGGATTCAAGTGAAGAGGAAAATCTTGAGCACGAAAATTCTTCTCATATCATAGAAAGGTGCTTACAAGATCCATAGGTACAACGCTAGGAAGCCACCCTCTTTGTCCCACTATTTGGAGGAGCAAGAGATGTCTCTCACACACCCACTACTCTCCACTCACATGATGTCCTCTCCTAGCACTTTGAATAGAGTCCTAACACAAGGCTAATGGAAAGAGAGGCACCTCTCCCACTAGCCACACCTCTCCTTATATAGGCCTAGGGTCTATTGTCCACATGACCACTCTACCCTTGACCTACATAACACACCCACCTACCACCGGGGGGCATAACCATCCATCTTTCACCTCATCGCCCGAATGTCATAGGACGCTTCACGTCTTTGCTTCATCTTGAAGCAAGCTCCATGATGGTGCCACATGCACCACCAACCACCGCCACCGGTTTTGAGGCCCAAACCGGGAAACCGCCTTGCATGCTTCTCAAAGCATGACTTCTCGATGTCGACGCGTGTCACCTTGTCCCGCGATCCTGACCACCGGCAAGTCTGTCCCAGTCCCTGTCGATCAGGCCCCTTATCACTTGCACCGGCATCCCGTTCGCCTTGACTTGGTCAACATGCCGTCTTCATCACCACCACGGATTTGAGGCTCAATCGCGAAACCGTCCGTGCTTCTTGCCTCTCCACGTGTATGGTGTGGATCACCCTTGACTTCACTCGGCATCCCGATCGTTTGGCCCCAAGTCCCCTACTTGTGCCCGATCCTCTCGTTGTTGACCGCCAAGTCGACTCCAGTGACCTACACATCATGAGACAAGCAAACACATTTCCCGTCTCCTGCAATACCACGAATATCTCCACCAACTTTGGTTAGTCATAACCATGATATGCGAACCCATGCAATCCCTAGATTCCCGCATTACAACTCAAACACCAAATCCGCTCAAGTCAATTACTCATCACAAATATAGCAAACCATGGCACATATCCACATGGTTTCTCAATGTCCCCCTTGATGAGTACATTAACAACATTAAATGCACAAAGATTAGAGATTGAAATGCGAAGCCGAATAAGCACATCCAAATGGCCAATCCCAAAGAAAAGGTGAAGACATGCCATCTAGCAAGTAGGGATCACAAAACCAAGAGTTGGCAAAGAAAGCGACTTGAGACACAAAGAATGTGAAAAGCGCAAGAAAACGCTCAAGATCATGATATGCTCCCCCTCAAGTTGTGGTAGGTCTCATGTAGTGCAAAATTGATCATATGAGTTTCTTAGCATTATTGTGTATGACCCCAAAATTTTCTCACCCTTTGGCAATGAACTCATCAAAGAGGCAAAAGAACAAGCAAACATGCAATGCATGAAAATGCTAACCTAAGGAGCTTCAACAATTATGCAAACAAGCATTTAACTTTGCTAACCATAACCATAGGGCCATGAAGTGTAAAGGCAATAGCTCCCAATCATGCAAAGATCAAAAAGAGATAGGAAGGCATAAACACCATGAGCTATACAGGCTAAGCAGAAAGATTGACTAGCTTAGATAGAATCAAATTTTGCTTATCATGAGAAAATCTGCCACCACATGTGTAAGTACTCTCATCCAAGGCAAAACAAGCACCAAGTGAATCATAAGAATCTAGCCAGTTTCAATCTTAACAAAGGCAACAAGCACTCGCAGAAAATGAGCTCTACAAACACTCACATATGCAACAGAGACTCAGTTAATCAAGTGATTATTGTTTATCCTCATGTGTCCTCTTATCCATGCGGAGGGTCGCACGACTGGGTATGGCAAACACCCCAAGTCTTCAAGTCGCAATGTTTGGATTTAGCATTATTAAGTAATTCTTGATCAAAGCACTTAGCAGATTTTTCAGGATTATGCACAAGACAAAAGAGCATGCCCTTGCGGCAAAAGGAACACATGTTCCCATAATGTTACATCATGAGCTAAACATTTGCAAAGCCTTCCATTTCGCAAACACAAGGTGCCAAAGCCAAGACATCCTCTAGACTAGCCTCAACGCAAGTTTCAACAAGGATAAAAGCAATTATACACATGTTGAGCAAGTTTTAGCAAGATTAGATCATAAGGTTCACAAGAAGCTTAGTTTACCTTTAAGATTAGCAAGTTGCTCACATGAGTTTATAACAGGCCATCTAGAAAATCTAAGCATGAGAGATTACCATCATATCCACACAACTTAGCTCAAGCTCAATCATAGCAAGGAGAAATGCAAGAAAGCATAAGAATCAAAGCTCATCTACCAATGCATATAATACATATGAGATGCAAAGCGAAAATGGTAATATACATATATACAAGTGAACACCAACTCTCCCTCAAATGATGCCATAAGGATGACAAACACCGAGTTCCCCCGAAGAAAAGCATGTCTCGAAGCATCTAGGGGCTTGGTGAGGATATCAGCTAGTTGGTTTTTGGTATCAATGTTTATGAGCTCAACATCCCCCTTCTCAACATTGTCTCTCAGGAAGTGGAATCGCACATTGATGTGTTTGACCTTGCCATATTGGACTGGGTTTTTGGCTAGGCATATGGCCCTGGAGTTATCACACATGAGTGGAACACCCTTAAAAGTCAACCCATAGTCTCTCATGGTGGATACAATCCATAGGATTTGCGAGCAGCAGCTACATACTCAGCCTCTATGGTGGATTGGGCAACACTTGACTGCTTATGAGAAGACCAACAGATCAAAGAAGTACCCAAGAAATGGCAAGTACCAGAAGTGCTCTTCCTATCAATTCTACACCCAGCAAAGTCCGTATCTGAATACCTAATGAGATCAAGAGATGAAGATGCAGAGTACCAAAGACCAAACTCAAGGGTGTACTTGAGATACCTGAAGATGCGCTTGATAGCCTTGCGATGAGTCACCCTTGGGGAAGCATAAAAGCGAGCACAAAGACACACCGCAAAGTGTATGTCGGGTCTTGTCACTGTCAGGTATAAGAGGGAGCCAATCATGCTCCTGTACTCCCTTTAATCCACTGCTTCACAGTCTTCATCAGGGTCAAGAGCCGTTGTAGTGGACATTGGTGTAGACAACGGCTTCACATTGACCATGTCAAACTTCTTTAGGAGATCCTTCGTGTACTTGGCTTGATGTATGAAAGTGCCTTTCTTGCACTGCTTGATTTGAAGCCCAAGAAAGAAGGTGAGCTCTCCCATCATCGACATCTGAAATTCACTTTCCATAGCTTCCTGAAATCTAGACACAAGAGCATGAGAGGAACCACCAAAGATGATATCATCCACGTAAATCTGAACCTTTAGAAAGTCATTGCCATGCTTTAGAGTGAACAAAGTTTTATCAACACACCCCATGATATACCCACGCTCTAGTAAGAAGGTCTTAAGCCTAGCATACCATGCCCTAGGTGCTTGCTTTAGCCCGTATAAAACCTTCTGAAGCTTGTACACACGGTTTGGGTATTTGTGGTGCTCAAAGCCAGGGGGTTGCCTCACATACACTTCTTCCTCTATGAAACCATTTAGGAAGGCACTCTTGACATCCATTTGATAAAGTCTAATGCCCTTGGAGGCAGCAAATGAAAGCAAGATCCTAATGGCTGCTATGTGAGCAACAGGAGCAAAGGTCTCACCATAATCTAAGCCCTCCACTTGGCTAAAACCTTGAGGAACTATCCTAGCCTTGTTTCTCACAACCTCACCATCCTCCCCATATTGGTTTTTGAACACCCACTTGGTTCCTATGACATTGACATTTTTGGGAGGCTCAACAAGGGTCTAGACTTTGTTTCTCTCACAGTTTTCCAACTCCTCATGCATGGCATTAACCCAATGTTCATCAGATAGTGCATGTCCAACATCTCGGGGTTCAAAGGTTGCAACAAAGAGAGAATTGGTAAAGCAAGCAAGATGTGCAGACCTTAACCTTGTTGTCCTCTCATAGAGATTACCGATCATCTGTTGGGGTGGATGTTGACACTGAATGTGGTGAGGTGCCTCTCTCCCAGAGTGTACCTCCCCCTCAACCACAGCTGGAGCTTGCTCAACAGCCGCTGAAGTCGATGTAGAAGCTTCTGGACCCTCTGCTGGAGTAGTGGTAGCAGCAGGAACAAGCTCAGATGAGAGATGAAGTGAATCATCATCATCATCATCAAAGCCTTGTAGGTCCTCTTCTACAAAGATGCTCTCCTTCATCTTCTTGTCACCTGCAGACTCAATCACATTCCTTGCACAAGAGTTTGATTCATCAAAGGTTACATTGCATGATTCTACGATAGTGTTAGTCTCCAAATTCAAAACTCTATAGGAATGACCATGAAGAGAGTAACCAAGAAAGATTACATTGGAAGATGTTGACTCAAACTTATCAAGATTGCCACGCTTGAGAATAAAGCACTTGCAACCAAAGGCATGCAAATGAGAAACCGAGGGTTTTCTCCCAAAACACAGCTCATAAGAAGTCACAATAAGAATTGAGCACAGGAAAATCCGATTGGAAACATAGCAAGCAGTGCTAATGGCCTCAGCCCAGAACCGCCAAGGATTCCTATGCTCATCGAGCATCGTCCGGGCCATCTCTACTAAAGTTCTGTTCTTTCTTTCAACCACACCGTTCTGCTGGGGAACACGAGGTGCTGAAAACTGATGCTCAATACCATGCTAAAGACAGAAAGCATCAAAGGAGGAGTTCTTGAACTCGGTGCCATTATCACTATGAATTGCTCGTAATGCACCAGGGAGTTCCTTGAACAACCTCAAAGCTAAGCTCCGAAAGTGATGAAACACTTCATCCTTGCTCTCAAGAAAGTAAACCCAAGAGTAGCGAGAATAATTGTCAACAATCACAAGAACATACCACTTCCCACCTGCCGAACGAACCCGAGAAGGACCAACAGTGTCCATATAAAGCAACTCTCCAGGGCGTTCAGTCATCACCAAATTAATTGGTGGATGAGAAGCGGCAATCATTTTCCCATGACGACACGATGCACAAACCAAATCCTTGTCAAATTTGAGCTTAGGCAATCCTCGGATCAAACCTAGGCCACTCAAGCGACATAGCAAGTCAAAGCTCATGTGACCCAGTCTCCTATGCCATTTCCAGAGCTCAGAAGAAGATTGAGCAAACAAGCACTTGTGAGAACCAGGAGAACCAGCAAAATCAGCCTGAAAAACTCTACCAATACGAGAAATCCCACAAACCAAGGAACCACTCGAATCAAGAACACAAGAAGCATTCGACTTAAAGCGCACTTCCAAACCAACATCAAATAGTTGAGAGACAGAGAGGAGATTGTACTTGAGATACTCAACCAAACCAATATCCTTGAGAGTGAATTTTTCATTTACCTTTACCGCGCCTCTTGCCTTCACTCTCCCTCTCTTGTCATCTCCAAAGGTCACATACTCCCGCCGCTTCAGGGGAGTGAGGCTGGAGAACCACTTTGCATCTCCAGTCATGTTGCGCGAACACCCGGAGTCCATCAACCATTTGTTCTCCAAGCCTCCACCAGCTGCCTACAAATAACGAGAAGGAAAAGTCGATGGTTCAGTGCTGGGATTAGTCAAAAGAGATTTGGGAATCCAGCACTTAACCATACGACCGGTAGTAGTCATCACAGTTCTTTGCACATTGTCATTTGAACGCGTGGGGCGAGAACACGATGGGGAAAACATGGCCTGTCAAAGCGTCTCGACTCAAACCTTGGGTTGTGAGGATAGAAATCATCAATGTGAAAGCCAAATCCACTCGAATGACGCTCACCACGATGGGGAAAACGTGGGGTGCCAAAGCACTGCTGCGCAAAGCCTCTGTTTCATGAATCAAAGCCATATGAGGAATGACCCTGTCTATGATAGGCACGAGAAAAAGAGACAGGTTGAAAGTCAACAAAATCATCATAAAAACTATCCCTAGTCAACTCAGCTTGCTTCCTCTCAATCCTCTTATGCCTATAACAGAATTCATCCAAATGGCCCTTGCAACCACAAAACATACAAACGTAGACACCCATAGGATTAGGCTTGGTTTGCATTGCAGGTTTGGGTTTTGGCTTCTCTGTTTGCTTTGGGTTGAAGCAGGGTTTTGGATTCGGTGGATAGTATGTGTCAGTGGGTTTGATGGTGTTTTCCTCATCCTTGTAGCTGAAGCTAGGTACAAACTTACCCACATTCTCACTCTCCTTGTCACACCTCTCAAATCCCAAGCCCAAGTTATAGGTTGACCTAGAAGCACTCTCCTTCACTCTTGCCAAATCATTCTCCATCTTTTCCTCACTCACTAGGGTTCTCTGGATCCTAGAAACAAGATAGTCATTTTCCTAAACTAGGACTTTGTTTTCCTCCCTAGTGATTACTAGCTTGTCCTTAAGGGTGACACACACTTCACACGGATGTGGAAGAACTTTTGAGCGAGTCTCATGAAGCAACTCTGACTCAAGCTTTTTGACTTTGAGGGACTAAGCTTCCAACTCATTTGTGAGCTTGGGGCACTTCTGACATGCACCCAAAAGAGTTGGTCTAGCTTTGAACTCATCAAGCTCCTTGAGGGCACTCTCAAGCTGACTGGCAACTTGAGCATGCACAATCTCCCTCTGTGCAAGATCACTCATGACAACTCGACAATACTCACACTCTACAACCATGTCATCCTTAGCAAGCTTAGACCTAAGAGAAGAAATTTCAAAATTAGCACTCTCCAACATAGACTTAAGCTCTATGCTCTCACGAACAGCACTGCGAAGCTTATCATCTTGCAAAAGCAGAATATCGCGTAAATGATCAAGTTCAGAAGAGAGCTCATCAAGAGTGGGAGGTACCTCGCTTGTGTCGAAGTCGGATCCAGAGTCGGTGTTGTGGTTGTTCTTTGCCATGAAGCAAAGCCTGGTGAAGTCATCCTTCCTCTTGACTCGTGGCTTTTCAACCTCCTCCTCCGAGCTTGTAAGGCCTTCGCTTGATGTGAGGTCGACATCGCTCAAGGCAGCAACGCAGGCGTGTGCAATGGCTTTGGTGAACTTCTTGGAGTTCTTTCCCTTCTTGTAGAAGCGGTTCTTCTTCTACTTGAAGTCTTCAGTGTTGTTGTTGTGGTACCCGGCCTTCTTCTTCTTCTTAGGACAATCAGCGATGAAGTGTCCCGGGTCACCGCACTCGAAGCAGGTTCTTGAACCACCTCCTCTTCTCTCCTTCCGGTTGTTGTAGAACTTCCTGAACTTCCTTGTGAGCAAGGACAGCTCCTCATCAGGAATGCACTCCATCTGTTCATCAGAAGCTGCAACAAGAGAAGACAAAGCAAACTCCAAGGAAGACTTGTCAAGTGAGGGGTTAGTTCCATAAGAAGCATCACTATGACTAACCTTCTAAGAGCTAGAAAGCAAAGCCATGCTAGAAGCAGGAATAGCAAGATTAGGATGAGATTTCCTAGACAGTTCATGAGATTTCAGCTTGCTATACAGTTGCTCACAGTTTAAGGTGTTGAAGTCAGCAGTTTCTTCTAGAGCAGCAATTTTAACCCCCCAAACATTTTCATCAAGTGAATACAACAGTTGCTTAGCTCTATCAATGTCATTGTACACAAGGGTACCACAAGCCCGCAAGTTGCACACAATTGCCTCAAACCTACGAAAAGTGTCATCTAATGACTCGCCCGATTTTTGAGCAAAAGTTTGGTACTGTCTGTTGTAAGAATCCTTATGCATAGACTTGACATGGTTGGTACCCTCATGGTAAGTGCAGAGTTTAACCCAAATAGCATGAGCAGTGTCAAGGTGTGAAACCCTATCATGTTCACTCCTACCAAGTGTAGAGAGCAGAATATTGACAGCTTTGGAGTTGTTCTCATACCTGACTAACTCACCTGCAGAAGCAGCGTTCAGGTCTTGTGGTATAGCATACTCTTGATCAACAATCTCCTAAATTGCACGTCCTTGACTCAGCAGATACGCCTTGGTCCACGACTTCCAGTAGGGGAAGTCCTCTCCATCGAACATCCATAGCTTGACAGCACGCTTCTCCATGTCGCCTTCGGATCACAAAGCCGGTGAAGGTCCACTAGTGTTCAAACTGGCTCTGATACCAATTGAAGGACCGAGAGGGCGACAAGAGGGGGGGGTGAATGCGAGCCAATCAAAAGTCTCCAAGAGAACTTGGCCTATATCCCAAAAACAACCCAAGCCAACCTCCGAATCGATCACCTGGACTACACACACCAACACGTGGTGTATTATCCCTAGGAGTGATTAATCACAATAAAGAAACACAGCGGAAACAAAAGGAAAGATGAAATTCTCAACAGTCCAGAACTGAACACTCATCGGCAGTGTCGATCCCTGCCATCGGCAGTGTCGGTCGGCATCGGCAGGGCCGGTCATGCCTATCGATAGTGCTAGTGTGCGTCATCAGCAGTGCCAGTCCCACCTATCAGCAGTGTCGGTGCGGGATGCAGTCTCACTGGAACCTACAGACTAGACCAATCGGCTGTGCCGGTCGACCCTCGGCAGAACAGAAAAACTCTCAGGATCTTCTCAAATCTTCTCCAAAACTCAATCAAACGAACTCCAAATGATGTGATTTTTGGACCAGTGAATCCTCATCACATCACGACCCTAATCCTAGGAGATCATCTCAATTGGCTCCAGGAATCATCACGAATTTCAGATCATGTGCCAAGAACACCAAAAAGGGGAAACTTGAGAAATCCTTCAAATAGAAGGTGCTAGAGCTATTGAATCATTCAAGGATCCATAGAGGATTGTTCTAGCTCATCCTAGCAACAAGTTTCTCAAGAAATCCAGGCTAAAAATTCATTCAAAAGTGAGGTCGAAAATCACCACGAAAATAGCTTCGAAAATAGGAAAAAAAGGAATTTCGAGATTCAAGTGAAGAGGAAAATCTTGAGCACGAAAATACTTCTCATATCATAGAAAGGAGCTTACAAGATCCATAGGTACAAGGCTAGGAAGCCACCCTATTCCTCCCACTATTTGGAAGAGTGAGAGATGTCTCTCACACACCCACTACTCTCCACTCACACGAAGTCCTCTCCTAGCACTTTGAATAGAGTCCTAACACAAGGCTAATGGAAAGAGAGGCACCTCTTCCACTAGCCACACCTCTCCTAATATAGGCCTAGGGTCTATTGTTCACATGACCACTCTACCCTTGACCTACATAACACACCCACCTACCACCGGGGGCATAACCATCCATCTTTCACCTCATCGCCCGAATGCCATCGGACGCTTCACGTCTTTGCTTCATCTTGAAGCAAGCTCCATGATGGTGCCACGTGCACCACCAACCACCACCACCGGTTTTGAGGCCCAAACCGGAAAACCGCCTTGCACGCTTCTCAAAGCATGACTTCTCGATGTCGACGCGTGTCACCTTGTCTCGCGATCCTGACCACCGGCAATTCTCTCCTAGTCCCTATCGATCAGGCCCCCTTGTCACTTGCATCGGCATCCCGTTCGCCTTGACTTGGTCAACATGCCGTCTTCATCACCACCACGGTTTTGAGGCTCAACCGCGAAACCATCTGTGCTTCTTGCCTCTCCACGTGTACGGTGAGGATCACACTTGACTTCACCTAGCATCCCGATCATTTGACCCCAAGTCCCCTACTTGTGCCCGATCCTCTCGTCGTTGACCGCCAAGTCGACTCTAGTGACCTACACATCATGAGACAAGCAAACACATTTCCCATCTCCTGCAATACCACCAATATCTCCACCAACTTTGGTTAGTCATAACCATGATATGCAAACCCATTCAATCCCTAGATTCCCGCATTTCAACTCAAACACCAAATCTGCTCAAGTCAATTACTCATCACAAATATAGCAAACCATGGCACATATCCACAAGGTTTTGTAGGGAGGTATTGAAGGCTTCCATACGAGAATCTATGCTTTCAAGGACTTTATCAGTAACAATAAAATTCCTACTAATACTTTCATTAATATTGGATTGTCCTAAAACGAGATCATGGAAGGAAGGTTCATTACGAGTGAAGTTTCCATAGTTACACGTGTTTTTGTCGAAGGAGAGGTTTGGCTTGGACTCCCATCCGAAGTTGTTCATATGGGGTCTAAACCCGTTGTTGTTGTTGTTGTTGTTGAGGTAGTTTACTTCTTCCTGATGTGTCTCTGGACAGCGACTTCCCATATTTCCAACATTGCCACAGACTTCGCAAGTCATGCGAGAGTCTAAGGACTGGACAGTCTGAGGTGAATCCATTTTCTTCAAGAGTTGATCCATCTTGATTGCTAGCATGTCAATACCATCAACTTGGTGGACTCCCCACATCTTGGGCTACGGCTGGCTTTGCCTTTCAGCATAGCCACTATAGTTGGTGACCATCTTTTCTATGAGAGTTTGAGCTTCCTTGACCTTCAGGGAGAAGAAAGAGTCTCTAGCGGCAGCATCTAGGTGTTCACGAGCGGGGCTGTTGAGCCCGTGGTAGAAGCTTAGGATCAGCAGCCAATCTTGCATTCCATGATATGGGCATGCCAAAGTGTATTCTCGGAATCGTTCCCACACCTCAAGGATGCTTTTATCGGTTAGCTACTGAAAGCTTGAAATTTTGTTCCGTGGGGCGTTGGTTTTGCCTAGCGGGAAGAACCTGGCAAGGAAGGCATTGGAGCACTTGTCCCATGTGGTGAGCTCTTCCTGATTGCTGTAGAACCACTGCTTGGCCTTTCCCAAGAGTGACAATGGGAAAAGGCGAAGGCGGATAGATTCAGGGGTCACGTCCCTCATGGTGAAGGTGCTGCATACCGCCAAGAATTGCTGGAGGTGAGCATTTGCGTCTTTTGATGCTGATGAGGACATCACCATACTGGATACGCGCATATCATGGCCTTCCCCAAGTTACAAGTCGTCACCAACATGGTCGCCGCGTTCGTCTCGGATTCAGACGACACCCCTTCACGGTTTTGATGATATCTCCCACATCCGACGTCCAAACGAGGCGTTCTTTGATGTGTTGGAAAGGGGACGACGACGCCATCATTTTGTTTCTGGTCCTAGCTCCAGAAGGGTCGTGAGTCATAATATGTGACCATGACAAGGTGCTGCGCCACCTATTTTGGGCCAACTCCGCCATGTATCGTGTCGGGCCTTAAGCCCATGTTGTGGGTGCCCCCCTGGTCGCCCCCAACCCTAGGACGTCCCTGGTTCCTACATAAACTCAGTAGCCGCCATCTTTTAGTTTCGGGTTTTGTTTAGTTCAGTTTTCTAGAGAGAAACTTGATCGAATTATTGTAACTGTAGCGACAAGTCTTTTTACAGTAATACAGGGCCCCTGTTCTTGTTCTACACCACTATGGCGATTAGTCCTTTTGTGTTCAGAGCTTGAACCTTTTCTTGTGATTCGCTTCATCCATATTGGCAATTTCAGATTGCGTGTTTATCCTCTCTTGCTTGTGTTCTTGATTTCGCTTGTAGGAACAATCAAGTTGTGCTTGGTGTAACGGTTGCGGGGTTGGATCATGTCTGATTTAAGCCGGGTCGTCGACGTCGAGTTCCCCAAATTCGAGTTTATCCCCTTACCTCTCGGAAGATCGGGCCATATCCATATCAGATGCCTTGCCACAGAAAGGACTGGCCAGAACCATGTTGATTATGGCTGGCTTCAGCTCATAGCTTCCGTTCCCCATGTTCGGGTTTGGACCGGTGTGGATGTTGTCTGTAGATGGGGCGGAGTAGTCACGGATTGTCTTCTCAGCCATGGTTGGTTGAGCGGGCATTGAAGGAGCTTGCTGTGAGCTGGTGAGATTGGAGGTGCTTCGAGAGCAAGTCTAGGTCGAGGAGGGGTGAGTCGTTGACGCACTCTCCTCAACAAAGCCTCCGGATCGTTGTGGTAGTTGTCTGGTAGGTCGAAACCAGTCATAAAGCATCTTGTTTATACCACAAATAAACAGAACAAGGGTAAGCCCACAAAGGAAAGCGGTAACCTCTTGATAGAAATATCAGTGTTAAATTTTCGATATCTTAGCCTATTGCTTCCCTCGCAACGGCGCCAGAAATGCTTGTTGGTATTTCTTAACGTCGCATCAAGAATATGACTATTCTTGGTACGGTGCCAGAAATAATGGTTGGCGTTTGTTACGCTTTAAGAGTAAAATGAATTAATCTGCAAGCGCACGGAACACCATTGTAGCATTTCACTCAGGAGTATTCCAAGGTATCTTATTCATTTTCCACAGGGAAGCTAGGCGTAAGATTATCTTGACTTAACAAAGATATAACTACGAGAGTTTATACCAACTAACCAATAGCGAGGGTAAGGATGTTCAATAATAATATAGGATAGCAACACAGGAGAAATCCACAATAATATATTAAAAAAATAAAGAGATTGGTTAAGCTAGTCGGAAGGATAGCGAGTCTAAGTCTAGAATTCCTAAAAATATATCATTCCAAAGTATATCTAAATCAAGTATCAAAATTCCTAGTTACTCGGTTCGAGTGCTTACACCAATTTCTTGGTACAGCCTCAAGTCTTTCACCTGTTAGGTCACTTCGAGGCACGAGAACATTCACTAATATGGGCTGGTAACTAGCCTCTCTAATAGTGGATACGCTAACGCTAGACAACCCTGACTAAGACGGCCCGAACGTGGTGGATTACTAAATGGACGGACAGGGTTGTCACCACCTGCCTCCTACCACACAGCCCGTGGGGACGAATGCAAATCCAGCTAGTGTTAACTTAGGCACCACGCCTATGCCTTCACTAGATATTCTTCCGTTGGCCTAGTGGAAGAATAGCCGGGAAATAACCAAGTTTAAGTTTGGAATGAACTAAGCTTAATTAAATCCTAGCCGAGAAACCCGTGAACTATGCAACAAAGTTTCTTCCCGAATAATGTAACCTAAGGAAAATAACTAAATTAAGATAAATAATTGACAAGATATTGATGTGGACAAGGGTTCCCGATCTTCTGAAAGGTTCTCGATAAGTTGATTTGGTCAGAGGCGACACACAAATCGATCCAGCTTCAGAACAACACGTTCTAAACACCGCAATCGTAGCACGACGTCTCCTCTGGTTATCAACCGTCCTAAAATGATTGGCCTTGCCGAAAAGTCTAATCCCCGCCTGCGAATCAAGAACACAAGCAAGAACAAAGAAGAAGGCAACACAATTATAGATGTATTATGAATCTCACGAAGTTGGGGTCTCACAAACCATGATGACGGCGAAAACTGTTATAAACAGAACAATCTAAACAAAACCCAAACCCTAATGGTGCAGTGGTGGCTATATATGAAGACCCTGGAGTCGTGCAAGTCGCTCTGGACGCACCCCTAATTAGGCTCAACTAAATACAAAGCCCAAAGGCCAAAAACAGGCGATGCAGCACCGAAACAGATTCTGGACCCTATCTTATTTCAACGATTCCCGATGACTCCGGATGAATTTTGATATGAGACCAGCGGCATTGGAAAGGTCTTCTTCTTATATTTCCGTGCATACGTAGAACGTCCAAATCCGAGTCAGTATGCATTCTGGGCATCCGTTTTAGTGCAGACTGGTCCTGAGCCCCAAAACGGACTCTAGCGAATTGATTTGGTCGGAAGCGACACACAAATTGATCCGGCTTCAGAACAGCACGGTCTAAACCCCGCAATCGTAGCACGACGTCTTCTCTGGTTATCAACCATCCTAAAATGATTGACCTCGCTGAGAAGGCTAATCCCTGCCTATGAATCAAGAACACAAGCAAGAACAAAGAAGAAGGCAACACAATTGCAGATGTATTATAAAAACATCCTCATACTCCTGCAAAAGGTTAGTGACAGCAAGAGACACAGCACTAGAAGCATATCATCAAGCGAAAACAAAGCTTCTTTGCATATCAAAGCATAGCAAATATCATCATTATCAGAAATTTCAGCAAGCTCAAATTTTGTTGCAAGACATGAACGACCATGTAATTTAATTCCAGCACCCTTAGAACTTGAAGAATCATTAACATTACTAGGTGTAGAATTAGAATTAACAGGTTGTTGAATTTCAGGACCTTCATTTATCAAACTAGCAGCTCTTTCTAAATTAGCTTGTACAATTTCAGCAGGTGTCATTGGTAACAAAGTAATTTTAGTTCCTTTATGCATAAAAGTGTACTTATTACTTCTACCATGGTGTACAGCATCATTATCGAATTTCCAAGGTCTACCCAATAAAAGTGAACATGCTTGCATGGGTACGACATCACAATCAACAGAATCCACATAAGAACCAACGAAAAAAGGAACTCTGCAAGTTTGTATTACCTTAGCTTTGCCAGAGTTGTTTAACCACTGAATGTAGTATGGATGTGGATGTGGAGGTGTGGTCAAAGTAAGCTTGTTGACCACATCAGAACTCACCAAGTTATTGCAGCTCCCTCCATCAATGATGACACGTGCTCGGCGGTTCTTGATGACGAAGAAAATCTGGAACAAGTTGTGGCGCTGCATCATCTTGGGCTGATGAACTTGTGTGCTAAGGACATGTTGAACAATAATGTTCGTGTATCCCATGGTGTCTCCGCCTCCAAGGACGAGGTCACTGCTGGTGGCAATGACGTCCTCCTCCTCATCCTCCACATCGGAGGTGCTCATGTAACCGCCATCGTCTGTCGCCACATATGCCTGCCTACTTGGACAATCTTTCTGCACATGACCAAGTTCATGGTAGCGGTGGCACTGAATCCCTGTAGTGCGCCCTATCGAAGCAACAGAGGAGGCACTACTAGCTGGTACCTGTAAAGAATGTTTACTTGAGCACGTAGAAGGTGCAGAGGCTGATCTTGGGGCTGCAGAAACAACACTGGTTCCCTTGGTAGCTGCTGGTGGGGGCGGCCGGAAAGATGGCCTGGGCAGCCCCGAAGTCCCCATCGAGTGTGGGGGGTAGGAGTTCCTTGACTTGTTGTACTCCTCAAAAGCCTAGAAAAGTCCCTGTGATTCTTTCTCTGCAAGCATAGCATACTAGAAACACTGGGTGAGGGTATAATATTCTTTATAATCAAGGATGTACTGAATTTCTTTTCTTAAACCAGAATAAAAGCGACAAATCTGATCCTCTACTTTTTCAACTACAGCACAACGAATCAAACCCTTCTGAAGCTCACTAAAGTTCTCCTGAACTATTTTATCTTCTTGTTCTAAACGCTGCAGTTTATTATGAATCTCTCTATAAAAAGAAGGGGGAACAAAATGATCACGCATTGCTACCTTAAGTTCTTCCCAAGTAGTAGGCAAATCAGTTTCTGCTGCTAGACCACTCTACCAAACAATAGCAAAGTCCTTAAACTCACTAGTAGCTTGTCGAACTCTATGTTGTTTAGGAACAAGGTGCGCATTAAATTTTTGTTCTACAGTCATCTCCCAATCAAGATAAACATCACCATCATACTGACCCGAAAACAAAGGAATTGAAAACTTAATTTTAGCATACGGGTCATCTGGAGCATAGTTACCGTGTGGACGACGATTGTAGTTATGGAAACCACCCATACCTTGAGTATTATGTTGCAAACGACATCGTAATCGTGTGGTCCTTGTAGCTGACCTATCCAGGGTGCAATCAGCCTTATACACCGTGTCTTCATCATGGACATCTTCAACGTCGTTGTTGTTGTTATTGGTGTTCGTATTTTTGGTTTTAGGAGCGGTCTCCAACGTGACAACCTGATCGGTTAACTTAGAGACCCGCTTCTCTAACCGCTCGATGCTTTCTCCAATATGAAGCTTGCTAACCGCATCAGTAATGGCTCTGGTGATCGTCTCTGCCAAATCACTCTGAGCAGCCTGCAAAGCCTTCTAGAGCTGCTCTTGGCTCATGCACTCAGCAAATTGTGAGGGTGAAGCCATCTCTCCATTATCACTTCCTGCCATCACAAACACCAAAATAGGAAACAAACAGTGAGGTTATCCCTACAAAACAGCTAAGCAGTGGTGCCTCTCAACACAACAAAAGGAGACTCCTTACAAAGCTCTTACAAAGGTCTGAAAAGCAAAGCAAAGGATACCAGAGAGATGTGTTCCATGATTGCAAGGGTCAAAAAATAACCTGTGTCCTGTCCAGAAGAAATATGTAGAGCTAGGAAGGCCAAACATATATATGTGAGTGGTACACAAATCAAAAATTGATAGTAAAGCTGAATAAGTGCCCAAGTAACTTGTTCCTAGTTGCTGGTCTAAGTATGTCCTAGAACAGTAGTGATAGCAAAGTAGAAACAAGGAGACAAAGGCACAACAGGCGATAACAGGGGGCTACGTGCAAAATAGCCAAATCCAGAAATTTCAGGGGGCTAGATGTAGCACTAGTAGAAATCCCAAATTTCTTTTTTTTGATTTTATTTTTTTGATATTTTTCTCCAACTCACTAACAATGGAGGAGAATCTACAAAAAAATTCGGCTCAAACAGAGGTAGGATGTGGCCTACAGAAAATCTTGAAGTTGCAGAAAACGTGAGGTTTAAACTTAAATTAATTTTTTCTTTATCTTCCCGATTTTTTTTAAATTTTTTGATGAGGGCACACAGGGCATAGCCGAGTGTGGGTATGCTCAACTTTGAGTCAAGAATCTCCTGTAGAAATTTCAGCCAAAACGGACAACCGAGCAAAAAGTTATGTCCGTTTTACCGAAGGGGGGTCGGAGTCGGTTTTCCACAAACCCGAGTCGGGTTAGGGGTCGAGTTTGGACTCGGGTAAGATTTTTTTTGGCTGCGTGGATGCAGCGGAAAGTGGAATTTGTGGGGATTGGTCCGAGGTGTTTGAGGGTGGGATTAGGGTGGGTGTATCGATCAATCAACCCTAGCACACAAAGCCGATAGAACAGAGGATGGTGAAGGGGATGGCGGCTAGGGTTGCAAGGGAAACACTACTGATGACAAAAACACAAACTAAACCAGTGACTAAACAAAAACTAGGGCACAAACTCAACATTACGGACTCTGAAATTGAAATATGCAAAGGCTAAACACATGGTTATGGGCGGAGGGGAATTTTTTTTTTTTTGGCTTTTCTGTGGATGATAGGATGAACACAAAATAAAATTAACTAAGGGTACTGCGAACCTGACGGTGCACCTGAAGCTCTGATTACCACTTGATGTGGACAAGGATTACTGATCTTCCGAAAGGTTCTCGATACGTTGATTTGGTCGGAGGCGACACACAAATCGATCCGGCTTCAGAACAGCACGTTCTCAACCCCGCAATCGCAGCACGACGTCTCCTCTGGTTATCAACCATTCTAAAATGATTGACCTCGTTGAGAAGGCTAATCCCTACCTATGAATCAAGAACACAAGTAAGAACAAAGAAGAAGGCAACACAATTGCAGATGTATTATAAATCTCACGAAGTTGGGGTCTCACGAACCGTGATGACGGCGAAACTATTATAAATAGAATAATCTAAGCAAAACCCAAACCCTAATGGTGCAGTGGCGGCTGTATATGAAGACCCTAGGTCGTGCAAGACCCTCTGGACGCACCCCTAATTGGGCTCAACTAGATGCAAAGCCCAAAGGTCAAAAACAGGTGACGTACCACCGAAACAGATTCTGGACCCTCTCTTGTTTCGACGATTCCCGATGACTCCGGATCAATTTTGATATGAGACCGGTGGCATTGGAAAGGTCTTCTTCTTATCTTTCCGTGCATATGTAGAACATCCAAATCCGAGTCTGTATGCGTCCTGGGCATCCATTTTTGTGCAGACTGGTCCTGAGCCCCAAAACGGACTCGATGTCGGTTTTGGTTGGGCCTCCACCTTGGCTTCCACGTCCTTGCTGGTCCTCCACTTCTCCAAGTCCTTATCCCATCATCTCCTGGTCCTCTCCATGGTTCCTAATTACAATATAATCATTAGGTAGCAAACCATTCTCAAAAGTGACATATAATGAAGAACATAGGAACGAGCTCACCTCTAAATTTAGTCGTCGTGCACGAGCTCTAGTCATTGGACCTTGCAAGTCCAGAATTGGAGGAGTGTTGCATGTATCCTTAGGAGTGATGTCCTCATCAGATATTAAAGAAAAGATATTTATATTACATAAAGTATAAGTCTTACATAAAGAGAAAAGATACAAGAGAGCTCAAACCAAGACTCCAAGACAACATTGGAATCCAGAGCGATGCTCTCGACCAAACTCCAACTTCTGACTAACTAACCTACTCTACTAAGTAGCACAAGTAGTGGGAAATAGACTCCTTGATGTGTTTCTTGCTTGATTTTCTTTTTCTGCTGAATTCCTCCTCTATTTATAGGTGGCATAAGTCCAAGGGGTATTTGTAGGTGAAGGAAGGTCGGTTGGCCAAAGTCGACGTGCCGGGCGGCACGAGGGGCTGGGTGGCATGCACCGACGAGCGACATCCTAGTCTGGGCGGCTGTGGGATCGTGTCGGTTCCTGACCGACTCATTTTGATCAGCATGGATTTGGTCTTGATGGCGGTTGTTCGGTCGATTCGCGCCGGTTCTTTGTTTTGGGGTCGGTAGACATGTCAGGCCTCATGGGCTGGCAACCCCGGGTAACCACCCTAGGCCGAGCGACAAGCCAGGTCGGCCGACACTGGGGGGGGGGGGGGGGCAGCTGGCACAAGGGGCCGGGCGGCAGCCGGGCTCGGTGTCAACCCCCTCCTGGTCTCCCATCTCCCACTTGACTTCTCCCGGTTGAGCTTCTTTTTGGCCTTCTCTTCCTTAGTTACATTTGATCATCCTTTATCCGGGAGGAGAAAATGCCATCTTGGTGAAGTATTTTTTGAAAACTGATCGGGTTGCAAGATCAGCCTAAAAACAGCTCCGTTTAACCAGCCGGGTGGCCGATTTCAGCTGGTTATGACCCTGTTGGGTTGATTCTGATTTCAGCCTGAAAGTGACCCTGTTTAACGAGTCGGGTGCCTGATATTAGCCAATTATGACCTGTGGTCTGGTTTCTGCCTGAAAACGACCCTATAGTCTGGTGAAAACGGCTATTTCACAATCGTGATCGGCCGATGGGGTGTTTCTTCATGTTTTTGGATATTTTGGGTCTCTTTTTCCTGCAAACACATATTTCACCAAAACTCGTGGAACATTATTAGTTTAAGCAAAATATTTATTGAACCAGTTGGTGGCCGATTTCGAGTTTTATCAGCCGCCAATAGTGCCATGACCGGGTCGATACCCACTCGTTGTTGACCCCATCATCGCCAAGGTTTGCCTCAACAATGTGATAATGGATGGGGGTAGTTGCACCAACATCCTTTATGCCGACACCCTCGATCTCCTAAGGATCGACCGATCGCGCCTCTAACCTGCCGGCGCCCTTCCATGGGATCGTCCCTTGAGAAAAGCCATTCCCGACGGGCAGATCAGCTTGCCCATCACATTCGGGACTCCCTCCAACTTTAGGACCAAGACCCTCATCTTCGAGGTCGTCGACTTCCTGGGTGTATACTACACTCTCCTGGGGCGCCCATGCTACGCCAAGTTCATGGTCGTCCCCAACTACACCTATCTGAAGCTCAAGATGTTAGGGCGAAAGGGGGTCATCACCATGAGTGTGTCCCTCCAACACGCTTTCCAGTGAGAGATGGAGAACGACGATCTTGCCGCCGCAACTGTGGCCTCCACCTCAGATCTCGAAGGGGTTCGCACGCACCTCGAGCAAGGAACCCCCTACGTCAACCATAAGAACGCCTCATTCAAACCAGTGGAAGGAATTATCGGTCAACCCCGAGGGAAACAAGGGGAAGATGGAGAGAGTGGAGATGTCCCTCACTCCAAAATAGGAAAACGAGCTCATCAACTTTCTCCACGTGAACACCTATGTTTTTGCGTGGAGACCCTCGGACATACCCAGCATACCAAGGGGAGTCACCGAGCACTTCTGAAACATTAGGCCAGGCTCCAAGCCAGTGAAGCAACGCTTGCGCCGCTTCGATAAAGAGAAGCGCAGGGCAATCAGCGAGGAGATCGCAAAGCTGCAGGCCGCGGGGTTCATCAAGGAGGTATTTCACCCTGAATGGTTAGCTAATCATGTTCTTGTATGAAAAAACAATGGGAAATGGAGGATGCATGTTGACTACACGAACCTGAACAAGGCATGTCCAAAGCATCCTTTCCCTTTGCCACGCATAGACCAAATATTTGACTCGACAGCGGGGTGCGAGACCCTCTGCTTCCTGGATGCCTACTCCGAGAATCACCAAATTGTGATGAAAGAATCCAACTAGCTCGCGACGTCTTTCATCACACCGTTCGACTCTTATTGCTACATGACGATGCCTTTCGGGCTCAAGAACGCCAGTGCTACCTTTCAACATTGTATGCAACGGTGCTTCGACCATCTGATTGGCCACACGCTCGAGGCCTATGTGGATGATATCGTTGTCAAATCCAAAAGGGACAACACTCTCATGGCTGTCCTCGAGTGCGTCTTTGCCAAGTTGTGCGCAAATGGCGTCAAACTCAACCCTGAGAAATGCGTCTTCGGGGTCCCAAGGGGCATGCTTCTCGGGTTCATCATCTCCGAATGTGGCATCGAGGCCAACCCTGAGAAGATTTCTACGATCGAGCAAATTGGCCCGGTGCAGAACCTCAAAGAACGGCAATGCCTTATGGGATGTCTGGCAGCACTGAGCCACTTCATCTCGCACTTAGGCGAGAGAGTGCTCTTGTTATACAGGCATCTAAAGAAATCTAACTGTTTCGAGTGGGCCCCCAAGGCAGAATCAGCTCTCGACAAAGTCAAGTGCATCCTGAGTAATGCACCGGTGCTGGCACCCCCGCTCCCAGGAGAGGTGTTGCTACTATACATAGCGGCGATGACTCAGGTCGTGAGCTCAGCACTTGTAGTCGAGCGGGAAAGAGAAGGCCACGCCCGTCACTGTCTACTACGTCAGCGAAGTCACTGTCTGACTCGAAGACTCGAAACCTGCAGATCCTCAAGATCCTCTATGCGGTGATGGTCACAAGGCGCAAGCTCCGGCACTACTTCGACTCCCACCCGGTACACATTGTAAGTTACTTTCCACTTCGTGAGATTATATAAAATAGGGACTCAGCTAGCAACGTGTTGGTATTTCTTAAATTTTCCAAAATTCAAAACGACTCAACTAGAGAAAGAGGGAGACAAGATAGAACAAGCGATGCTCCTTGGTTTGGGTACCTCCCCAAGCTTAGGTCTTTGCAAGACTTAAGCTTAGATGGCTTTCACTACGGTGGTTGATACTTGATGTTGAAGTGGCTGAATAGTTGGTCCATCATGGAGATGTTTGTCTGAAGTTGTTCTGACATTTTTTGTTGCCATTCTTGTTCCCTCCTTATGGCTGCTTGTATTTCTTGAGTTCGTACGTTGGTTTCATAAGCATTGGCAGCCAAGTATTGCATGTCTTTTTGCAACTCCAAAAAGTTGTATGATGTGAATCGGGCAAAACGAGAAGTGCCTATGCCTCCATGAGGTTGCTGGTAACTCCCCATCCTGCAAGGCTCATACTTGTCATGGGAGGAAGAGGTGTAGTTTGATGAACTTGCAAAACTGGGAAATTGTGTCTGTTCCCACCTGTATTGGGGACCTCCTGATTCACTCGTTTGAGGTGTGTTCATCGTTGTTTTGTGTTGTTGCTCTTGTCGATGGAGTTGTGCTCTAGTTTTTGTTCTTGGCCTATCCTTTGCAACACTATGTTGTGCACGCTGCACGAAAGCTTGCAATTGGTACAAAAAGTTTGTTTTTCCAATGATAGTGAGCTGGGGGTTAGGCAATTCAATCTTTGTGTCGTACCCCGGATAAAGCATGAAGTAGCTATTATTTTCCTCTCTCAACAAGTGCGCTTGCAAGAAATGATCTTCTCCTAACAAAGGGGTGTTAGGGAGACGATCTATTCTAGCTCGTTGAAGCGCACCAACCTTCCTTGCAATTCCAGTGACAAAAGGGGTGAAAGTGATGGGTCCTTGTTGTCTGAATGCTAAAGTGAGCCAATGATTGATGAGGAAAAATGTGGGGTTTGTTTTAATCTTTTTTATTACAACATAAAGATAGGATTTATCCAAACTATTCACCGAACGTATGTCACCCCGAGGGGTTAAGTAGCGAGTGATAAAATGGTGAATTATACAGAGCGAGGGGTTGCGAATGCCACTAGTGCGTTCTTGCCCCGTAACGGGATTTCCTATCTTGGCCCAAAGTCCTTGTGGTGTGAAACCTTTAAGTCTATCAATGTCCAAAGTGGCCTTCCAGTCAAAACCAAGATAAGTGCTAATTTCTTTTAAAGGCCGTTCATAGGTTTCACCAAAAAGACAAAATTCATAGAGGGTGCCCAATTTGTTTGATTCATGAGTATGAGCTTTCAGTGTGCAAAGGAATTCGATAGTAAGCCATTTAGAACCGTACCCATTAAGGTTGTAGAAATCATACCATCCGGCCATGTTGAGTGCGTACTCAAAACCGGTGAGGACGTCGATTCGCTCGAGGAAGTTGTGGTGGAACTTGCGCATGGTCGTGATCTCCTGGTCTCAAATGGCGTTGAACTTGCTTTGCTCGTCGAAACCATTGAAAACCATGTTCTCTTCACTCTCCACAAATTTCTCGAATTCTTCATCTTGCACACCTACCACTGTTGGAGCATCGGATATGGACATTGTTTCTGAGTGGTAACTCGGAGCGTGCCCATATGAAGCTCCTGAGTGTTCAGCTTCTGAGTGCTCACTTGGTGTGCGCCTCCACGGCTTGAGCTGCTGCTACTGAATTTGGTGTAGAGGCCTCTCCAGATGTATGCCATTCTTGCAACAAGGTTACTTGGACACAATACCCAAAGGACAATATGAAAATAGTGGTTAGTGGTTAGTTGTCCGGTTAGTAGTCCAAGTGTTAGTAATCCAAAACGTGCAAGAGGCAAAGCGAGATTTCCTCTAGTTGGTTTTATTGTAGCACACTTTTATTCTTAAGTGGAGAGCGTGGTTACTTAGCAAAACTAGTGGAGAGAGAAAGGGAGAGAGATGAATGTTTATGCTGAAGGAATGGTGTGGAGGAACAAGTGAGAGAGTACCCCAGTATTTATAGGCTCAAGGGAGAGTCATGGGGCAAAAATGCCAGGCCAGGCGGCAGCACATGCCGGGCGGCAACCCATGCCGGCCGGCATGGCTTTTTCCTCCACTTTGCTCCATTATTGCTTTGGTGGTGATGGGAGATGGCTAGGTCCATGCGCCATTTGTTTTCCTTGCTCACTTTGTTCAGAATTGTGTTGATAGTGTAGGGAGAAAGGATAGAGTGATGGGATGGCCAAAGTTGTATGTTTGCAATGAATGTCATGCCACTCATGATGCCTAGGGAAGTAGGATGGCAGGTGAGTGTGGGTGGTGAAAGAGTGAGGTGACATGTATGGCTCTCCTTCACTTGGTTTTACTCATGGTGGGGGCTTTCGGTGAGTCATTTGCATAAAGGAAAAGCTGGCCACACCTCTACCACTCATGGCCATGATTTATGCAGCAAAAGAGCCAAGAATCCAAGAAAATGTTTGGCCAGGCGGCATACATGGTCGGGCGGCAAACATGGCTGGGCGGCAGCAATAACCCTGCCGGGTGGTCATTTTTTTATGAAATATGACCTCTCGGGAGTTAAAACTGGACTGGGTTATTTCAGGTTTAGGTGGCTCAAAATTACTTAGCCGGGTGATCATATCTCACCAAATATGACCTCTTCGGGTGCTAAGACTTGATAGAATCTGGCTTCTTAAAAATTACCCAGCTGGGGGGGGGGTCATTTTTCATGAAATATGACCTCCCGGGTGTTGAAATCCGACTAGTCGGGTTGGATGATCAGATTATCACCCAGAGGGTCGTTTTTGATGAATTTTGACCTCCCGGCCAGCAAATTTGGCCAAGCCATCACCAAATTTTTTTGAGCCTAATGGTTAAGGAAAAATAAAACTAATTTGATGGAGTATGAAGAGGAAGCGGGATAAATATCGGTTTACCTCCCGACAAGGGTCCGGATTTTACATCTCGAACAAGATGTTCTCCGCGTTCAATTTCTTGTGGTGCCCTTCGTGGATGGAGAATCTTCCATGATGAGTGCAACTTCTTTCTTTCGTCATACTTGTATAATCTTCTTTGGCTTGGCTGGGACCTTTTTCTTCATTTCCTGTGGCTCATTCTTCTTCTTGGGCAGCGGCGGTGTGCTTTTCACTTTTACCATAGGTGCACCCATTTTTGGTGGGGTTGGGTACACCTCAATTTTCTGCACCGTGTTAGGATTCTTACCATAAGAGATGCATACCTAATTGCATTGTTCTGTTCGAGGCTTGAAGGCAAACTTTTCTTCATTCCCATTAATGTTAAAGTGGATTTCTCCAGTCCCAACATCAATGTTAGAGTTTGTGGTACTGAGGAATGGCCTTCCTAGTATAAGAGGCGTCTTTACATCGGCCTCCATATCTAGCACCACAAAGTCGATAGGAACAAGACAGTTCATTATCTTTATGGGTACGTCCTCTACGATACCCAGCGGGTAGCGAACCGATTGGTCGGCAAGCTACAAGCACATTATTGTAGGGGCTAATGAATTGACATTAAGTTTGTCATACACCACCTTTGGCATGACACTCACGCTTGCCCCAAGATCACAGAGGGCGTTGTTGAAATGTTGCATCCCGATAGAACATGGGATGGTTGGACATCTCGGATCTCGCTTCTTTTCTGGGAGGGAGTTTAAGATGTCGGCCCTGCATTCTTCCATTAATTTGACAATCCAATTGGATGGTATTGGGCGTTTGTTGTTGAGGATGTCCTTTAGGTACTTGGAGTAGGTGGGAACCTGCATAGCATCAAGTAGAGGTATGTTGACATATAACTTCTTTATTACCTCCACAAACTTGGCGAATTGTTCGTCCACTGTCAGCTTCCTCTGGCGAGAGGGAAATGGCAGTACATGCGTATCATAGAACTCATGTGGTGCCTTCTTGAGAGGCGCCTTTGTCTGCTCAACTTCATTTTCCTCCTCCCCTTCTGACTCTTCATTGATTTCCCTGGTCTTCCCTACATTGTTAGGATTTGGCAGGTCCTATGTGGATTTCCCACCTCTAGTTGTGACAGCATTAACATTTTCCTTGGGGCTAGCTTCTGGCTGAGT
The DNA here is from genome assembly GCA_032690845.1 of Eleusine coracana subsp. coracana. Classification (NCBI taxonomy): domain Eukaryota; kingdom Viridiplantae; phylum Streptophyta; class Magnoliopsida; order Poales; family Poaceae; genus Eleusine; species Eleusine coracana. Next base: position 19,037,932 of record CM064418.1, on the reverse strand, counting down.
GGGGAGCTTGCCAGAGTCAGGCTTAACAATAGAGGCGGCCAGCTGCGCAATTTGTGTTTCTAACATTTTGCTATGACTAAGCTGGTTTTGCAGGGAGGTATTGAAGGCTTCCATACCAGAATCTAAGCATTCTAGGACTTTATCAGTAGCAATAAATTTCCTACTAATACTTTCATTAATTTTGGATTGTCCTAAAACAAGATCATGGAAGGAAGGTTCATTAGGAGTGAAGTTTCTAGAGTTACCCGTGTTTTTGTCAAAGGAGAAGTTTGGCTTGGACTCCCATCCGAAGTTGTTCGTACGGCGCCAAAACCCGTTGTTGTTGTTGTTGTTGTTGTTGAGGTAGTTTACTTCTTCCTCCCAAGTATCTGGACAGCGGCTTCCCATATGTCCGACATTACCACAAACTTCGCAAGAGTTGATCCATCTTCATTTCTAGCATGTCAATGCCATCAACTTGGTGGACTCCCCTCATCTTGGGCAGCGGCTGGCTTTGCCTCTCATCAGAGCCACTATAGTTGGCGACCATCTTTTCTATGAGAGTTTGAGCTTCCTTGACCTTCACGGAGAAGAAAGAGCCTCGAGCGGCTGCATCTAGGTGTTCATGAGCGGGGCGGTTGTGCTCATGGTAGAAGCTTTAGATCAGCAACCAATCTTGCATTCCATCATGTGGGCATGCCAAGGTGTATTCTTGGAAGTGTTCCCATGCCTCAGGGAAGGCGTTGGAGCACTTGTCCCATGTGGTGAGTTCTTCCTGATTGCTGTAGAACCACTGCTTGGCCTTTCCCAAGAGTGAGAATGGAAAAAGCCGAAGGCGGATGGATTCAGGGGTCATGTCCCTCATGATGAAGGTGCTGCACACCGCCAAGAACTGTTGGAGGTGAGCATTTGCGTCTTCCGTTGCCTTGCTAGAGAAAGGACAGGCCAGGACCATGTTGATTAAGGCCGGCTTTAGCTCATAACTTTTGTTCCCCATGTTCGGGGTCAGACCGGTGTGGATGTTGTTTGCAGATGGGGCAGAGTAGTCATGGATTGTCTTCTCAACCATGATTGGTTGAGCGGACATGGAAGGTTCTTGCTATTGAGCTGGTGAGATTGGAGGTGCTTCGAGAGCATGTCTAGGTCGAGGAGGGGTGAGTCGTTGACGCACCCTCTTCAACAAAGCCTCCAGATCATTGTGGTAGTTGTTTGGTAGGTCAAAACCAGTCATAAAGCATCCTGTTTACACCACATATACACAGAACAAGGGTAAGCCGACAAAGGAAAGCTTAGGTAAATTCTTGATAGAGATATCAGTGTTAAATTTCCAATACCTTAGCCTATTGCTTCCCTGGCAACAACGCCAAAAATGCTTGTTGGTATTTCTTACCGTCGCATCAAGAATATCACTATTCCGGTATGGTGCCAGAAATATTTGTTTGTTATGCTTTGAAGAATAATGTGAATTAATCTGCAAGCACACGAAACACCATTGTAGCATTTCACCCGGGAGTATTCCAAGGTATCGTATTTATTTTTCTCATGGAAGCTAGGCATAAGATTATATTGGCTTAACAAAGATATGACTAAAGAGTAAATTCCAACTAACCAAAGACGGGGGTAAGGATGTTCAATAATAAGAGTGGGGGTAGCAACACAGGAGAGATCCACACTAAGATAAATAATGAGATCGGTTAAGCTAGCCGGGGGGACAACGAGTCTAAGTCTAAGATTCCTAAAGAAATATACCTTCCTAATATATCTAAGTCAAGCATCAAATCCTAGATACTCAGATTGAGTGCTTACACTAGTTTCTTGGTACAGCCTCGAGTCCTTCACCTGCTAGTTCACTTTGGGGCACGAAAATGTTCCACTAATATGGGCCGGTAACTAGCCTCTGTACTAGTGGGTACGCTATCACTAGACAACCCTGACTAAGACGGCCCGAACATGGTGGATTACTAAAGGGACGGACAAGGCTGTCACCACCTGCCACCTACCACACAACCCGTGGGGAAGAATGCAAATCCAGCTAGCGTTAACTTAGGCACCGCGCCTATGCCTTCACTAGATATTCTTTCGTTGATCGAGCGAAAGAATAGCTGGGAAATAGCCAAGTCTAAGTCCCAGAAAGAACTAAACTTAATTAAATCCTAGCCGGAAAACTCGTGAACTATGCAACAATGTTTCTTCCCAATAATTGTAACTTAAGGAAATGACTTAGTTAAAATAAATACTTGAAAAGAAATAAAAGAAACAATATTTATATTGATAAATGATTAGTCTCAAATAAAGAGAAAAGATACAAGAGAGCTCATACCACAACTCCAAGACAATTCCGGAACCTCGAGCTACGCTCTCGACTAGACTCTAACTCCCGACTAACTAACCTATTCTACATTGTGGCACAAGAATTGGGAAATGGACTCCTTGATGTGTTTCTTGACTCATCATTCTTTTCTGCCAAATTTCCCCTCTATTTATAGGTGGCGATGGGCTGGCGGGTACTTGTAGGTGAAGAAGAGTCAGTGGGAGAAAGTCAGTCCGCCAGGTGGCGGGGCATGCCGGGCGACCACGTGTGCCGGGCGGCCGGGCATGCCGGGTGGCATTCTTCACCGGGCGGCAGGCAAGGCCGGGTGACCCTTGGATCATGTTGGTTCTCCAACTGACTCATTCTGGACGGCTGTGATGATGTTCTAAGGTCGGTTTCGAGTATCGGTTGGCCTTTTTCCTTTGGTTTTATGTTGGTAGGCGTGGTAGGCCTCACGGTAGCCTTAATGGGCCAAATGTCTCCGTAGGCAGTGTGGCAAGCATGCCGGGCTGCAAGGGCCACCAGCCGGCGAGGTAGGCCGGGCCGCGGCCTTGGCTGAGAGCCGACACCCTCCGGATCGCCCCATGACTTCTCCCGGTTAGGCCACATGTTGGCCCTCTTTCCTTAGCCATATTTCATCACTTTTGGTCCGGAAGGAGAAAATGGCATCATGGTGAAGTGTTTTGCAGGATCGGTCGGGTTGGATGATCAACCCGGAAAGCGGCCCCCAATTAACCAACCGAGTGGCTGATTTCAGGCGTTTATGACCCTTTTGGCTGGTTCAGCCTGGAAACGACCCTGTCGGCCCATGAAAACGGCTATTTCAATGTCGTGATCGGCCGACGGGGTGTTTCTTCATGTTTTTGCATATTTTTGCTCTCTTATGCCTACAAACACATATATCACCAAAACTCGTGGAACTTTATTAGTTGAAGTAAAAAAATTTATTAAACTTTGGTCTTTACCTTGCATTTCCCGACCGGTTGATGACCAATTTTGGGTTTTATCGGCCGCCAACACAAGGTCACCAAATGGGCACTCGAGCTGATGGGGCACAACGTCATGTACCAACCTCAAGTGGCCATCAAGTCCGAAGTCCTCGTTGACTTCATGGTGGAATGGACTGAAGCACAACATCCGCCCGCTCCAGTCAACCAGGAGTACTGGGTCCTGTACTTCGATGGGTCACTCATGCGAACAGGCGCAGGTGTCGGCCTCGTCTTCGTCTCTCCACTCGGGATACGTATAAAATACGCCATTCAACTACATTTTCCCATTTCAAATAACATCGCTGAGTATGAGGTGCTCGTAAACGGCCTCAAGATCGCTGTCGAGTTGGGTATTCGATGGCTAGAGATCCAGGGCGGCTCCCAGCTCGTGATCGACCAGGTCATGAAGGAATCTAGCTATTGAACCGACACCATGGAGCTCTACTGCCAAGAGGTTTGATGGCCTAGAGCTCAAGCACGTCCCGCAACGTCTCAAAGAGGCGGCAGATGCATTGGCCAAGATGGCATCTGGTTGAGAGAAGATTCCCACGGGAGTCTTCACAAATGACCAGTTCTAGCCCTCGATGTGGCCCAAGGAACCTTTTAAGGTTCATGACTATTGAGGTCACCCCAAGGTATGATTATTTTGGTGATGAATGACAAACATGAAATGTGACTAATGTCTACATGAGTCTTGTGCGTGTAGGAAACCTTATCTACCTTATGATGATCATTGATGGTTGCCTTGGTGGTTGATGATAATGACCACAAGTATGGAGGCTTGTGAGCTTGATGGAGTCCAAGGGTTGATAGAGATGGGTCAAAGCAAAGGACAAGCTATGGAGCAAGTGTTGGGAACACTTTTATAGTTGTTAGGGCTTTGAGTCCATAGGAAAAACCGGACTATCAAGGGGGTCTAGGTCATTTCTCTTAGGTCATGCCTAGTCGGTGATGTGCATGAATGCTCAGTGAAATCACACACACTAGATGACAGTGGAGAAACCAAAGAGCTATTCGAAGAAGCCGGCAAATGAAGTCAAGCAAGGACGGAGAGTTTCAGCTTCTGGACGAAGTGACTGGACAGTGGGGTCAGAGGTGACCGGACTGTACAGTCACTAAGTGGTTTTGTCTAGAGCCTACAGCGAGTAGCGAGGAAACTACCAAGTCTGGAAAGTTCAAGTGACCGTACGGTCCGGTCAGTAGAAGTGGGACTTGGGCAGAGAGGAAGCAACACGTGAAATATTTCTGGACTAGAGAGAGAACTGGACCGAACAGTCTGATCATCAAGAGGAAATCCAGAACAGAGGACAAGTTGGTCGTGAGGAAATCTGTTGGCGTAGAGTTGTAGAGACCAGAATTGTACGGTCTGTGAACCAGACTATACGATCAGTAGAGACAACTCTGGAACAGACAAGGAAGTGGTTGCAACGGCTCTGTTTGGTGTTTCAGCAATGAAGACCGGACTGTATGGTCTATAGACCGGACTGTACGGTCAGTATGGAGGCAGCTGCGGATAGAGAGCAATGGCTCTGGAGGAGCCATCCGGTGGAGACCGGACTGTCTAGTCTGGACAGTGACCGGACTATTTGGTCAGTATGTCCAGAGAGGCTGTTTCGTGGAGCAATGGCTAGTTTGAGGTTGGAAGCCTATATAAACTCATTGCTGGGGTCTTGGAGACTACCTTTGGCCACTGGGATTGATGGGAGCATCTATTGGGAGCCAAAGGGCCAAGAGAGGAGCACTAAGAGAGGATATTGGATATCTTGAGAGTGCTAGTGAGAGTAACTTGAGCATTGATGCACATCTAAGGTTAGGGTGTCCTTGTGGGTGTGATCTAGGTTGTTAACTCTTGGTCTATGGTGAAACCTAGACCGGTTAGGTGTCGGTGATCGAGCCTATCGTGACCGGTTGTGAAGGCTGTCACATGTTTGTACACAGTTTGAGCCCGCCGGTGAAAGGGGCATCAATAGTGAGCGCCAGTGTCGGCTTCGGAAGTCCAGCAAGTTCTCGAGGGAGGCAAGCTTGTGCCTTGGTGGCAGCGGTGACGCAACCGTGTCTTCACTCCGGGAGTGATTGCGAGCCCGTGTGCGAGAACTCCACATTGGTGGCGGGAGGGTCCGATACTCCTGCGGGAGTGGTCCAACGTGGAGTAGGGGAAGGCACCATCCTTCCGAGACCTCGGGAAAAAATCATGAGCCATCTCTTACTCTACTCCTTACTATGATGCTTTACTTTCCGCATTTACATATTGTGCTATTCATGCTTGTGTGCTTACCTTGCTCTAGTTGACTATCTTGTAGACTTGCATTAATAGGCTTCTTTACTTGCTAGTAGTGCTTAGACTTCATACTTGATCACTAGCATGTGTAGGAGTTGCTTTGTCTTGATTGATCACCCTCGTATGTATTGTGCTACTCATGCTTGTGTGCTTTCCATGTGCTTGATGATCTAGTAGCTTTGCTTGAGTAGGACTCCTTGCTAGCTAGTTGTTTGCTTCCGCATATCTCTGGTAACTAGCTTGTATAGGAGTTGTATTGCCTTGTGTGATCCACTAGTATGCTAAGGTGGTTGTTCCTTGTATAGGTTCATTATCTTGTTAGTGTGATCACCACTAGTATTGCATAGGAGTTGTATTGCCTTTGTCTGATCCACTAGTATTCTTAGCTTGTTGTACCTTCCATAGGATTATTATCTTGCTAGTGTGATCACCACTAGAATTGCATAGGAGTTGTATTACCTTTGTGTGATCCAGTGTTATTCCTTTCATAGGTTCATTATCTTGCTAGTGTGATCACCACTAGGATTGTTTAAGAATTGTTTTGAGTGGTCGGTTTTAGGAACTGGCGAATTTGGTACATAGTGCGAGTTCCCGATTCACCCCCCCCCCCTCTCGGTCACTCGGTCCTTTCAAACGCGTGGGGGCTAAGGAGGGCCCAAGCGACTCCGTTGACCTGAGCCCAAGTGCCGATGGACCACCTGCAGAAAGAGGGTCCCCCTCGACCCCCCAGCACACAGACATGATGGAGATCGACCGACCAGATGACCCTAGGGTCGAGCGAATTGACACCCACGTCGAGAGAGCAGAGCACCCGGATGATTGGAGAATCCCATACATCGATTTCCTAGCCTAGGGCACGCTTCCCATCAATAGCACCAAAGCCAAGCGACTCTATTGGCGTGCCAAGTCTTTCATCTTAATCAACGGGGAGCTTTACAAATGCAGTGTCACCACAGTTATGCAGCACGGTATCCCCATCAACGAAGGCATCTAGCTACTCGTCGACATTCACGGGGGGGGGGGGGGGGGGGGGTCTGCAGTCACCATGTCGCACCTCAAACCCTCGTGGGTAATGCGTTTCACCAAGGCTTCTACTGGCCAACTGCCATGGGCGACATGACTCGCATAGTCACAAGCTGCAAGGGTTGCCAATACTACGCTCACCAAATGCACTTTTCGTCACAGGCCCTCCAAATGATCCCCCTCACGTGGCCTTTCATGGTCTAGGGACTAGACCCGGTCGGCCTGCTCAAAAAAGTGCCCGGGGGATACACCCACCTGCTTTTCGCGGTCGACAGGTTCACGAAGTGGATCAAAGCATGCCCACTAATAAAAATCCGATCTGAGGAAGCGGTCGAATTCTTGCTCGGCATCATCCACCGATTTAGGGTCCCGAACTCCATAATCACGGACAATGGAACATAGTTCACGGGAAAGAAATTCCTAAAATTCTATGACGACTACCGCATATGCGTTGACTGGGCCGTCGTCACCCATCCCGAGATGAATGGCCAAGTCGAGCGGGCAAACGGCATGATACTCCAAGGTTTAAAGCCTAGGATCTTTGACCCAATCATTATCTTCAACCGCCTGAAGAAATTCAGCAGACGATGGGCGGCCGAACTTCACGCCATACTCTGGAGCCTTTGCATGACCCAGAGTCGCGCGATGGGATTCTCGTCCTTCTTCATAGTTTACCCGAAGCGATTCTACCCATGGATCTAGACTATGGCGTGCAGCGAGTACGTGCGTTCAATGAGCAAGGCAGTGAAGCAGCGCTCCAAGATGCGCTCAACCAGATAGACAAGGCACGAGACATAGCACTCCTCCACTCAGCCAAATACCAGCAAACCCTCCACCGCTACCACGATTGAAAAGTAAGAGACAGGGGTCTCCTCGAAGACAACCTTGTTTTATGCAGGGTTCAGGACAATAGGGGTCGGCACAAGCTCTCACTGCCCTAGGAAGGACCGTACGTCGTCTCTTGACTGATCCGGCCCGACACCTACAAGCTCAAGACCGTGGAGGGCGAAGAATTTAAGAACGCGTGGAAAATCTCACAGCAAGACAAGGCATGGCAAGATCATTTAGAAAGGGAAATTACTAGATGTTGCTTTGATTGAAGATAGAACAGAAGAATTACTTGCTAACAAGCAAATGGAAGTTACCGATGAGGCAGCTCTGAACAGTATGATTCATACTGCTATACACCACACATTGATTAACTAGTCTCCTGTATTGGTTAATACTTTGAGAACCTTGATCATTCATACTGTAGAACGATGCTTATATGAAGATTCAGCTCGGGGCCGTAATATTTTCGTGTACCTGGGAATATTTCTCGACCTACAATTGAGGCATCTACTGCACAACAACTTGGGGCAAGCACGACACTTCCTGCTGCAGGTGCAGAACCGTCATCTTCTAAAGTTTCTCCACCTCAGAAGAGCGTTGATAGTGGTACGGTAGGAAGGACTCCTCAGAGGATAATATTGCAGAGAACATCTCCATGTACGCAGCCACAACATTATAGACAGGAGACTATATAACCAAATATCACATATGGTACTGCGCCTAATGTTGAGCCAAGTATGTTCGGGATGCCATTGTCATCTGCTCTACTAGGGGAATTAGGAGGCCAACACACAGTTGTTAATTTTGGTTCATAGACAGTCCCTTAGATACCAGCATCTGGTCCTACATCGACTATTCCAAATATTAATGTATCGACCGATGATAGGGCAGTGAAGATTGATGAGGTGATGAGAGAACAATTTGGTTTGATGCCAAAGCAGCAAATGTGCATGTATCGACCTCCATATCATCCAAGCTATGATTTGATTCCTATGCCAAGTCGATATAGGGCACCAAGGTTTCCTAAATTTACTGGACAAGATAATACTACTACAGTTGAGCATATTAGCCGATTTTCAGTACAATGTGGAGAAGCTGCTAATACTGAAGCATTGAAAATCAGGTTATTTCCATTATCCATATCTGGATTGGCGTTTTCTTGGTTCGCATCGTTGCCCCTGAATTCAATCATTACTTGGGCCGATCTCGAACAAAAATTCCATAAATACTTCTTTGCTGAAACTAGGGAGTTGAGGTTGTCGGACTTGATTGCTGTAAGACAGAAGGCTAGAGAGTCTGTGCATGATTATGTGTAGAGATTCAGAGATGTACACAACAAGTGTTTCAGCTTGCAATTGACTGATACACAAATGGAAGAGATAGCATTCAATGGCTTGGTTGCACCTCTAAGGGCAAAGTTTCCCTCGGCCGAATTTGAAAGCTTGTTCTAGTTAGTGTAGAAGGTATCTATTCAAGAGAACTTGACTCGAGGGGGGGGGGCACATTCATGGAAAATTCAAGTTAATTACAATGATTATGAATCTGAGTCTGAGTGAAGAAACTGTTCAAGTCGATATGGCCGAATCTAGAAACAAGAATGTGTTGTTGTGTCCATGGGTGAAGCAGAACGAGCCTAAAGAAAAATATGATTTTGATATCACCAAGGCTGATAAGATATTTTATATGTTGTTACAGGAAAAGCATATTCAATTGTCATCCAATCATGTGATACCTCCTGCTAAAGAATTGAAGAAGATGAGGTACTGCAAGTGGCATAATTCACCCTCCCATAGTACTAATGATTGCAAGGTGTTTAGAAGACAAATTCAGATGGAAATTGAGTAGGGCAAGATCAAATTCACTAAAGGTACCATGAAGATCGATGCACATCCTTTCCCTGCAAATGTCAACATGGCTAGTGTCGACAATGTGGAAGCTTTTATAAAAAGATATCAGAAGAAGAGGGACGGGGAGGTGAAGGAGTTTAAATTTGATCTGCATTGGGGGTGTCCATTCTTTCAATACTGATGAGATCATAATATGAAGTTACCATCGATCGACAACTGTCCCGGATGCAGTAAGCATATATGTCAAATGTACAGGGAGGCCCCAAATATTCATCGACATCGGCATCGGCATGATGAGACTAGAGAGTTGATGGCGGGCTCACCTGATAGACATGAAAGGGTATCTACGTTTGATCGACTTGGGACTAAAATTAAAATCAGGGAAGCTAATTTTGATAAATAAGTCGATGTGGAAATACAGGAAGGTCAAGAACAAGCCAATCAGTGGTGTCCATCTGGAATTTTTTTTCTAGGAGTCAGAAGTACTAAGTACAGAGGATGCGTTGCAAGTAGATAAGGGCTGGTAAATATTACAATAATGAAGAGGATGATCAGCCACCAAAGAAAGTCTGAAGGCCGAAGGTGAAATCACAAGAACAGACGCCAAGTACTTCTGTGAATATAATGATGATATTGCCCCAAGAATTTATGGCTGCAGAGAAGGAATTGTTTGCTGATAAAGAAAGTGAACCACAACTTATATTTGATACTCAGCAAGCAGTATTTGATAAACCAGATGAATCTAGACATCAGCACTTAAAGGCTTTGTACTTAAAAGGTTTTGTTAATGGGATGCCGATGGGAAATATGATGGTCGATGGAGGTGCTGCAGTGAATATCATGCCAATCACTACTGTCAGGAAATTGGGAAAGATTGAAGAGGATTTGATTGATACAAATATGATTTTGAGGGATTATGGTGGTCGTACTGCAGCAGCCAAAGGAGTCTTGAATGTGGAGCTCACAAACGGAAGAAAAACTTTGCCAGTTACTTTTTTTGTGATTGATGGAAAGGCAACCTATAGCCTTCTATTGGGATGTGATTAGATACATGCTAATTGCTATGTTCCATCGACAATGCACCAGTCTTTGGTCCAATGGATTGGTGACCAAGTGGATGTAATTCCAGCTGATGAAACTGTCAATGTCGCATCGGCCGATTTAGTATCATGGCACGCGGATGATATGGAGTGTTTGTCTGGCAAGATCTGGGATGGGGATTACGTTATGATTACTCCATATGGTCTTGAGGTAGCGGACCAATCAAGTTCTAAGCTCTTTCTCTGATAGACGTCCTAGTGAAGATATTAGAAGATGGCGAGTATTTAAGAAGATATCATTTGAGTGCTTGTGTGGTTCATGATCTCGGGTGATTGGTCACAGTCGATATGCATATATTATTTTTAGCTGAAAAATTAAAAGGTCAAAGAAGGAAATTTTTCATAGATGATGAGTTATCATCAATTTCAGAAGGCCAATATTGAAAATATCGCCCTTAGTTCAAAAAATACAAAACAAGATAGTGTGTTTCATGTTCTTTGAAGATCAAGCTATTCACATTTATTCTTGGGGGCAATAGAAGTCAATCATGTCGATGGCGTGAATCCGAAGTTGATTGACTTCTGAGACGGTGATTGCGTCTTCTTCTATCGATCCAATAATACTAGAGGCTATGTTCCATAAGCTGATGTCTTGCTCATAAGCCGATGTGATGACAGTCTCTTGCGCTATAACTTTCTCGGGTACCCTAGCGAGAGTTGTCTCTACATCGGCCATGTCTTTGTTTTTGGCCTCCAGTGTAGCTTGGATTTCTTCATGCTCCTTCTTCAAGCCCTCCAGCTTTGTTTCAAGATCGGTCGATTTGGAAACTAGAGAGGTGTATTTGTTTTGCTCTTCGGCTGTCTTTTGGTCAGCTGCTTCCACGAGACTCCTTTGTTCCAAGCGTTGTTTGATGCGGGCTTTGGCTTCAACCACTCAGAATTGATGGAACTCATTGAAGGTTGTTGGATGGAGCACCGAAGTGAGGCTAGATGGTAGCATGTCTTTGATTTCCAAATACCGCTGCCTAATGGGGGTTGCGTCCAGCACAAGTTGCTCGATTGGAATTCCATCGCTGAAGGAGAACTTATGAGGTTCGTCGGCACTCGAGGATGAAGATAGTTTGGAGCGAGCGATGCGCCGGTGAAGCAAGAGAGAAGAAGATGATGAAAGGGTCTAAGCTCATGTGAAAATGAAGGAAGGAAGAAGAAGCATTTATATGGATGAGACGCAGGTTGGTTACGGTAAAGGCGTGCGATAAACGAGGAGATAAAATTTGGTACACGAAGCATTTCATACCCTAAACTAGGGGGGGCATGTGTTGACACCAGAATTTGACCGGTCCCAGTGTCAGTGGAATAAAGGTGGGGTCGGCCGGAGTCAACAAACCTAATGGCCAAAAAGAGGAAGAGTGGACCCCTGTGGGGTTATTTTTTATCTTTTCTATATATTTTATGTTCAAATTTAGTTAGAAATAAACCAAGTTGATTTGTTTAGGAGTCCTGACCAAGTGTGGTCAGAACCTCTTGCATGGGGTTATAAATATGTAATGGGATCTGTACGAGAAAAACAACACTTTCGTTTAGCACAATTCGGCGCATTGCCAACCTTTCCTACTCGATGAAATTCTCGTCTCGCGCGAGCTGCACCGGCTCCGATCTCGACGAGAGATTTGGATTAGTCAACCTCGGTAATTCTATCAATCTCAACTAGTACTTTCTCATTAATTTGATATTCTAGTTGTTATCGTTAGAATTGTTAGTCATCCTATAATTAGATCTTATTGATGCTTGTTTTATCAACTCTGATTGCAATGTTGTCTTGGTTGCAGCTGATCTATTGCAATTTTGGTAGGTTTTATAAGTATTAGTTAGATCTATTATTCGAGTAACTCTATCGGTTTTATCTATAAATAGATTAAATCTAACCCTATTTACCGTGTTTGAACACTGTGTCGATTAAGTTCGATCTATTTGAATCAGTAATGCTGCATCGATTTTGACCTCTTACTGGGTTGCTAGGGTTAGGTCAGATCTGTTTATAGATAGAGTCGATAGGGTTTTATCGTGATGTTTAGCCGATAGGTTATCACAGTTCAATCGACATTCTAGTGTTCAATTGGATTTTATTTATTATGATGTTAGTCGTTTGCACCCATATTACAATAAGATAGATCAGTAATTTTGAGACATATTTGCAATACCAGCTAATAGATTTATCGACTTAACACTATCGACAGAACGAGTATTTGCGCATTACCATAGGCTTCATCAACTCTGTTCCATTTACTTAGTACCGTCAACTGAGCATAGCTTCTCCGGAGTGTAACCTTCAACGTGCACCGTGCTCACAGCCTCGAACTCGGCATCGACCAAGTCGAAGTGAGTGGCGAACACGCTAAAGGCGGTGCGCACGTCGACACGCACCCTCCACCTAATCCAGGCGCAGTCAGCCTCCATCAGCCTCCCGAATTGCTCCGTAGGAGCAACACTGGAAGGAAGGTCCACCCGAAGCTCTCGCGCCGCCCGACCCATCACAGCACGGAGCACCTCCTTCTCCTCAACCTACTGGCAAAGGGAGCCCTCGGCCGGTGCCAGCTTCGACCCCAGATCTGTGCAACATCCAACAGGGTCAGTGAACCAAAAGGAACAACAATAAGGCAAGAAAAAGAAGAGTAAAAGAAAGAGCTTACCCTCCTCCCTCTAATGGGAGCTTTTGCAGCTGCTCCAGATAGCCAGGCACCACTTCGGCAGAGCTCTTGGCCTCTTTGTCTGCCTCCTCTCGATGTAGTTTCTCCTACTGCAACATGAGGTTGAGCCCGTCGACATCCATGGCAGCGGACAGAGCCCTTGCATCGGTGTCGTCCCGCTCCTTGTTGGCATCGGCAAGGTCGACCTCCATTGGGCTCAGCTGTTCGGCGACCTACTCCATGGAGGCCTCCATCTCAACCAGCCTCGTACCCAGGTCCACACCGCGCTGACGTTCCTCCTCCAATTTCTACCGAGCGGCGGCCAAGAGTCATAGGCTTGAGACAAACAAGGCCTCGCACTCGAACTTTAGCGCCCGACACGCAACGAGGACTTGAAGCCCGACAGGGTTGCACGAGCATTTCATCATCCCAAACTCCTCTTCGATGAGCACAAGCTCGGCCTCCATCAGAGGCACAACCAGAACCACGCAAGGCGCCCCCCAATGACCCCAACATGCCCGCGCCGGTTGTAGCACCAGCAACCCCCGCAGCCGCGACATCGCCCACGCCAGGTTTGGTGAGCCCGAACGCACCCCTTCGAGGGCATCACCGCTGACATCTTCACCCTCCGCCACCTACATGCACACGCCGGAGTCCGCCGCGGCCACAGCGGCATCACGTGCTCTCACTTCGGTGGTGGCGTCCCTCTTGAGCGTCTTCGCCATGGAGAACCGCGGCCAATGGGGCTTCAGGCCAACCGCCTGCTGCTTCTCAAGCGGCGCAACCTCGACCCCACCAGTTGTGGGTGGCATCTCAACCCGCGCCGGCTTGACCTCCTGCACCCGCACCATGGCCTCGACCACTGCCTCGATGGGGACCTCGCCGGCGAAAGTTGCGCCCCGGTAGGAGTCACGGTCGGCGTTGGTGAGCGTAGACCCTCCACCGAGGCCCACGCCACCTCTTTGACCAGATGAGGACCAGTGGAGGCCCCTGATTCGAAGAGTGGTGGCGAGACCAAAGATGACCCCACCCTAGGGTCGGACACATGAACAGCACGTAGCTGAGCCTGGCCGCCAGGCCGAAGACGCCGCTGAGGGTGTCGTCATCATCATCAGCGCCACCGCCGTCATCCCCACTTCCTTCAAAATCATGAATCCATTGATGGTCTCCCCGCTGTCAGACACATCATCATCATCATCCTCGTTCTCCTCCTCCGTCGAGGCAGTCGACAAGGTGTCCGGGTTCGCCCCCTGCAACTCTTTCTGCTCCCTCAGTGCCTGCCTATGGCGATACTTCTTCTCCTTCGCCTACCACACTAGGATGTCAGCGTCCTTCTTCTTCTGCGCCTCCCTCTTAGCCTCCCGTTGCCCCACGTACCTAAAACGGTTAGCGGGCCGCAAGGGCTGGTCCTCCGACAACCGGAGGCTAGGGGTCTGTATGAAGCGCGACCACTAGGACTGAGGACACACATACCAGAGTGAGATCGGTAGCCATGATGGCCGGAGAACCAAAAATGCGACGCAAAAAAAAAACAACAGAAAATAGTGACACTAACCATGTCAATTGCCTCAGGGCTTGGATGCATCACCGGCCCGTCCGGAATAGGCCAGGGCCGAGCAGAAGACCCCAGAGCCACCTTCACCCGCTTCATAACCTCATCATCGGGCAGCAACTCTTCCGCTATCATGTTTTCTGGCACGATGCGGTTGGTATCTTTGACCAGGAACATGAGGAGTCGACGGGCCGACAACGGCGTGAACCTCCGCTTGTGGAACCACCCAACGAACCTGACGCCATCAAGACTGCGTAGCCTGAGATGCGCGATCGTGTCCAGGGCCTCCCTAATCCACCACCCGTCTTCCCTCCCTTTCCCCCAGTGCCAGCTATCCCTGGGTGCAGGGATGTCCCGGCCCGTAAACTCGATGAGAGGATGGAGCTTGTTGCTCCACAAATAGAACCACCTCTTGTGCCACCCCCCCCCCCCCCCCACATGATTGGTTGAGGTGGGCATTTGGACGTTAGTTACCCGTATGTTCCCCCCGGAGATAGATGCCAACGCAACCGATGGTGTAGGGGAAGGACTCGTTCTCGATCTTCTAATGGATGCAGGAGGTGAGAAAGAAGTGGCACCATAAATCAAAGTTGGGCGCTATCCCCAAGGACCCCTCACACAACGCCATGAAGGCCGAGATGTGCAGGATCCCGTTGGGGTTCAGGTGTTGCAACTCCGCGTGATAGTGGAACAGCAGCACACGGAGGAAGTCATGCACCAACCTCCCAAGACCACGCTCGTGGAAGGGGACGAACGACACCTCATAGCCTCGGGGGGGGAGGGGGGGGCTTCAGCCGGATCTTGTTCCCCGGCACCACCCATTCCCTAGCACCAGTGAGAGGCACCAAGAGCCCAGTATGGACAAGCGCCTCCAGCTCCTTCCTCATCACGGTGGATTGGGAGAACACAGACATGGAAGACGAGAGGGCAACCGTGATGATACAATGGCGATTGTCGAGAGAGGTTGTAGGTTGAAAGGCGTGAAGGCTAAGATAAGAAGGAGATACAGCCTGGGCCAGATATAAATAGGCGACGCGCCCCAAAACTGCACTCTGATTTGACCATGGGACCCAGCCACGACTCACCCACGGTAAGGGGTTTAACTCCCCAACGCGTTACCCATGGCCTAAAATCTCGCCACATCCTCAACCTTCTTCTCCATCTCCCCATGATTCTTCGGCTTCTGTTCCACTCCACGGGGCCCTGGCGAGGCGGTCCCACTACTCCTATCATTTGGGCCGAGAAAGCGTGCTCACGGTTGCCGCGATACGGGAGGACAAGCGACGCGATGGCGCAACCGGGGCCACCGCAACGCACGCACGAGGTAAACACGCCGCCTTTGCCTCAGGCAGTGGGAAAATGGTTCAGAGCCAACCGAGAACCTCGCGCCCGCTTTTATTCCCTCTAACTTCAGCAAGTGGGGCCATTCCCCAGAGCCCTATATTTTTCACTCCCAAAAGATCATCTCCCAAAAGCCCCCGTGTCCGCAGATGGGCGGTGGGACAATCAGGATGGATCGCAACTAACCTTGTCTTGTAGTAGCGACTCGATTGAACCCTGTGATCGACCCCACGGGGTTCAATTGGCATCGACCCAGGTGTAGGCGAGACAAACCGTGACTCAACCGATCGACATGAGGTCTACAAGTGCAGGTGGGATGGGATAAGAAGCTGAAAACTGCTTAGACGGCTGCCCAGTGCGCAAGAGAAGAGCGAGGGGCATGAGTGATGGGCACACCTAGCGGCCAACACCCTGACCCCCAAAGGTCGAGGACAATGCGGAGTTGCGTTTGTGTCCCGTTGACCCGTCCATTGGTATCTCCCCGAAGAGAGGCATCTAGCCGCCACGACCCCTCTAATGGTCGGGGTAACCAGTCGAGTCAGTAAGATGGGTCTATGAAGCCAACCACCAACTGGTTCACCGGGACCCTATCGACAGGGAACTGGGGGCTTCGCTCGAACGAACCCGATTGCAGCTCAATGAGCACCGAGTTTCAGCCACGTAGGTAAAAACGCGGCTGGCTCTATCCACCGCCACATAAACGGGGCGCGGAAGAAGAATTCGACAAAGTCAAAATGGACACTCGGCTAGTCCGAACGCATCGAGCAGGGACTCGAGAACCGGCATCGCCAACTGAAATCTAGCAGCGTGATTGCATGATAAGTCTCTTTATTGATACGTGTCACCTGGGGTCGATCGTACAAAAATCTCTTTCTAGAAATCCCTTACAAGGCGAGTGCCTACCATTCACTAGATACAAGAAAGAGAAAAATAAAAAATTGACCCCATGGATCACGCTACAATAAGAGTCAGTACCCGCACCTTGGCTGGTGGACACGGGGCGAGACAACGGTCGTGCTTCATCATCGCAGGAAAGATGCCCTGTTTGAGAGCACAGAATCCCTCCAATCGATGAAGCAAGCAGATCATCTATGCCCTGGCGACACTAATGCTACTGATCATGGGGACTACGGTCCCCACCGGAGCAAGAGAGCCGGTGTGACACCTCTCCCTCCTCCCATCCTTGATGATGCCACCAAAGGTGCACAGAGGAGCTTCTAAAAACCCATCCAGACCTAGGCCCCTTTACTTCTCACTGGGCATCGGCGACCCGTGGAGGTAACGGAACTCGAATCTCCCGGCTTACCTTCTTTACTACGAGTGATGACTACAACCATGGCCTCTTCACGAGACGTCAGGTCACCCTTCTCCCTGCCGTGTCAACAACTGATGTCGAACGCTGGGCCACACAACTTCAGGCCGTCATCCTCGCCCTCACCCTCATCTCCGTCACCTGACAGGCAGTCACTTCGAGAAGCCATGCCAGCACCAAGGTGTACCACAAGGAGCTCACCAAGTGGAGCCGTGTCGAGGATATGGCCTAATCCAAGTGGGAAGAAGACTTTGAAGCGAGCGAAGATAATGGGGGCATTAGCCTACGACCATCTTAAATAGTTGTGCCACCTCTCGCCGCGGTCTCGGATTCTCTTTGGCGCACTACACGATGGCATGAGCCCCGGTGGAAAGATGCCTCTGCACCTCGCATGCCAGTAGAAGACAAAAACCTATCGTCTCAGTAGCGCCGTGTCTCACCTTTTTAGTAAAGAAAGACGCGTCCTGTCATGAGGGCGCTATGGACAAACCTCCCTTCTGCAACTCTGAGAAACGCCCACTCAGCCCGGGGTGTGAAACCCAAGGGACTCAGGCGTGACAGCATTCGCGTGACCGCCCCAAGAGAATAAAGCCAAAGCACGAGTCCATCCGGACTCGTCCCTTGGCTCGGGGGCTACACCCGATGGGTGCGCCCGCGCGCACCCCGTTCGAAGGACCAGCTGACCATCTCACATCGACTCAAGCCAAAGAGCGAGTCTCGCCAAGACTCGCTCTCTGGCTCAGGGGCTACACCCATCCGGTGAGCTCGCGCGCACCTCTTTGGGGCCTTGACTACAAAAAAAGCCAAATTCATATAGCCTGAGAATGTTGATGCAAAGATCCCCCAAATGATTCTCCGATTCGCTCGGGGGCTACTATCGGGAGCAAAACCAGGGGTGCCATGTGGCACCGCTTAGAGGCCAATCAATGCCCGAGATAGCGAACCTCCCGATGCCTCACCAGAACATCCTCCACGTGGGCCTCGCAGAAGGAATCCCTCGCACCAGCCAAGTTTCAGAAGCAAGAGTCGTGCCATCCCCTGACTCACTCCATCCTACAGCAAACGAAGACCGGACAGGATCCCCTCGACCCCGTCAGTGGGTCGGAGGACCACTACGGTTCGCTCGACCCCCTGAGGGGTCGAGGCGAGGCGGGTCCGAACATGGGCCAGATGTGGGATACTTGCCCAAATAGGATGACTCGATCAAATGACCCATCTTGATGCCTCCTGGATGAGGACAAAACGATAAACTGCTATCTCAATCATGACGACCGAAATAAAGGACGGGGCCACTAGATAAGCTCAACCCCTGTCAAACTTGCTCTGGGACGCTTGGCGAGTCACTGACCAAGCCGGAAATAGCGGGTAGAGAAACTGCCCCCTCATCATCACTAGTGCCCGCTGATGATGGCAGGCATGGCGAAGCGCACTGCGATGTAATCACTGATGACGACCCCAATAGCGATGATGCGGGATGATCCGATGGACAGGCCAATTGGATCTAGCCTGAGCAGCACGACGGTGACCATGTTGTACCCCCCCCCCCCATATATGGCGGGGCACGCCATCCACAGCAACACAAGAGGACTCAACATGACGACGTAAAATGGGGGCACGCCCATAAACAGTGCCCCTGATGCAGGACCAGGACGACCGTGTCCACAAGGACCAAAGGCCACACCGTCGACCAAGGCCTCTACCTTCTTTGGCATGGCTTCACTGACTCCACACGTGTAGCAATTTACCCTCTCCCTCTCTCTCTCTCTCTCTCCCTGTAATTGGGGCCGGCTCCCTTGAGGTATAAAAGGGAAGGCCTATCTCTTCTTTAAAAAACAAGACACAAAGACACCCACGCTTACGAGCATCAGAGACTTGGAGGTTCCTCCTCCTCTCTCGCCACCTTTGTACACTCCAATGCAAGTAACACGAGCAGAGCCGTGAACTGGACGTAGGGGCTCTCACCGAACTAGTATAATCCTTGTGTCCTCTTACATAGCCATCACCGAAACCAAAGCACGTACCCCTATAACAAATACTATTTGCCAGAGATCAAAACACCGACAAGAGGTCTCCAAGACCCTAGCAACGAAGTTATATAGGCTTCAAACCTCCAACTAGTCGTTGCTCCATGAAGTTGTCTTTCTGGACCCCAATGATCGGACAGTCTGGTCCCTGCCAAATTGGATCGTCTGGTCTCTCTAGAATGGCTCCTAGAGTCGTTGGCTGCACTGTCTAGACTGAAGACCTGTACTGACTAGACCGTTCCGTCAGACTTTCTCTCTCCATTTCAGAGAGCTCTCAGTTTGCGTCCTCTCTATCTCCGCGCGACTCCATATAGACTGGACCATCCGGTCTACTAATCGGACCGTTCGGTCACTATTGATCCTTGTGCAGACAAATTCCTTGCAAACTACTCTCTGTCCACTTAGTGACCGTACAATCCCGTCTCCATTCACCCCTCTGTCCGGTCACTTAGTCTAGAAGCTAAAACTTCTCGTCCTCGCTTGACTTCGTTTCCCAGCTTCTCCGAACAGCTTCTTGGCTTCTTCGCTGTCACCCAGTGCCTATGATTTCACTGAGCATTCACCCACATCACCAACTAGACATGACCTAAGAAAAATGACCTAGACCCCTTTGATAGTCCAGTTTTTCCTATGGACTCAAAGACCTAACTAGACAAGTGTTCCCAACGCTTGCTCCAAAGCTTGTCCTTAGCTTTGATCCATCTCCATCAATTCTTGGACTCCATCAAGCTCACAAGCCTTCATGCTTGTGATCATTGTCATCAATTTTCAAGGCAACCATCATCCATATGATTTGTAGTAAAGTTTAGAGATGATTCCTACATAGACAACACTCGTGTAGATATTAGCCCACAATTTCATAGTTGTCATCTATCAATGGTCATGAAGATTACAAATGCCTCAAATAAAATAATAAGCGAACCAATATTTGATGAGCTACATGGTTTGTTTTGACCTAATCAACTCCACTTGTGGGGGGGGGGTGTGGAGAGGGGAGGGGACGAGTCCAGCTCAAACCCTATAGCTATCTCCCACGTTGTTATCCCTTCTCCTTCGATCAACTGAATGCCGCTACCTTCCCTTCTTGTAAACTTTTTTATATATATTTTGACCTCTTCCTTAATTAATATTTTATAAATAACCCGTCAAACACTAAATTTTCAGATTGGTCACTAAATTTTCAGAACGCTGCTAAACTGTTTGGTGTGACCCAATGACACATCATAAAAATGATCTGATTTAGCAGTGTCGTCTAACATGACACTTTATCATGCCAGTCAGTTTGGCGTGACCCTATTTACATGTCATGTCAAATTGTTTGACATGACCAAAAGGGGCCAGATTCTAAAAATTTAGGCATTGATAGGTTATTATTAAAATATTACTTTAATAATGGTTAAAAAATTAAAAAAGTTCCTTCTTGTTCTCTTGGACGTCCTTGCTCCTGCACATCATCGGCAGCAGATCCTGCTTCATCCCTGCAGCAGCCACGCCAAGGAGAGGTTAAAACGATTCCATCTCGACCCCTATTTCATGACTTTGCTGAGTCTATCTTCTAAATTCTGTTTTTTCCTTTTGATTAGCTAAGTTTTTTGTCACAAATAAGAATAGGAAAGGAGGAGAGAGAGGAGAGAGACCATAACCTGTTTCAGGTAATGGAAGAACTCAATTGTTTTGTGTGTTTCTCCTGCTGAATTGCTGGTTAGGATTACCGCCTAGGCATTGCATTGAATGGTCTGTTTTTACAGTTTTAGAGTTTTGGTACAGTGTCTATTCGAGTGTAGTTTCGTAGGTCTTAAGGGCAGAATCAGGACATCCCAATATGACAAAAGTTGTAGAGTTTTTTAATACCATCCCAATGCGTACTCATACGCATTTTTTCGTTGCGTATTCTAGGGTTATGACCCTCTGAAGTGGACTGTCCATCCCTAGCGCAGTATTGTTCCTGCCAGTTCGGGCAATACCAGTTCGAGGACGTTTTCAGTGACTTTAGAGGTTGATTCTGGGTAGGACTTTAGAACGAAAGTCGTAGAGAACTTCACTACCCTTCCAACGAGTACTCATACGCAGTTTTCCATCGAGTAGAACTCGAGTTATTACAATCTGAATGTTACTGTCGAAATTGAGTCAGTTTTCTGACGGACAGACGTTCAATGATGATATTCAGTTTTGAGTGCTATTTTAAAATATCTTAGTGGCCGAATTTATGTATAGTTATGAATATAGTTATGAATTTCTTTGTTTTATCTTTACATAGACTCCTATCTTGCTAAATTTGATTCATCTATGTAAGAGTTATGAATTTTCAAAGTTGGTGTCGTGCTGTTAAGTTTCAGTTCAGTTCTGAAACTGACTGTATAGTTTTCCGTGACAAGATTCAGTTTTGGGAGCTGTTTTATAATTGTTTAGAGGATGAATTTGTCTAACAAACTCTGAAGGTTATTGTAGTGCTTTGTATGATCATTTCAGACAGTGTTTACTTATTTGTGTTGGCTGAGCAGTATGAAAGATACATGATTTTGAATTCACTCACTTGTTGTTATTGTCAGAAAATTAGTTTTCGGTTGTGAGCTCTTTTAAAATTAGTGAATGACAGAATTTGAATATCTTTTGAATACCAAAATTGTATCTTGTTAAATGTAGATACTTGCGAAGTGTTTTCTTGCTGTCATATCTATTATAATTTTAGTGCTATGAAAAAGACAAGAAGTACTACTATTGTTTATCAAAGTGAAGTCTTGTTGTTTTTATCGGTTAAGGCATAGAAACAATATGAATATTGATTGTAAATTATTTATAGATTGTTTGTACTGAACTGTTTATTTCAAAATAGGTGGTAGTGCTCCGGGTCATCCGTACTACTTTAATCTTCTTCGATTGAGGCAAGTGAATATAGTGGTAGTTATGCTACCGTTCTGACTTGTTATTTTTATCACATACACTATAATGTTCAGAACCATGTTTTACCACTAAGAATTGACTCTTGTCTTATTTATTCACTTAAATATAATTAGTTGATGCTTAATGTCTTTACATGACCTTTTATCGCTAGAGCATGATTTATATGGTTAATCCATATTCTTAAAAGATGTTGAACTTTATATTATTATTATTACAGCATGTCGTGTATTGCATCATTCAAATATATTGGAAGTTATATCATTGACCGATGGTCATGACTATACCGGTACAACATCATGAGATGCACCTTCGTACCTTGTTAGATATGTAGACAGGAAATATATGCATTTACATTCATATGCACTCATGAAGTATTTTGAAGTGACATATTGTTATTATTGAATCTCTATCATCTGTTTATGTTCTATTTAAAAGTTATTTACTTTATATCAATTTCACATCTTGATTATTCTATAAGTGAAATATAATGTTAAATCGTTACTTAATCCTAACTTATGGTTTAAATTCTTTATCAAAATAAATTTGTCTCCTGAGATTTTTATATCACTCTTGTTTTACTCTCTTTATGTGCTTGATGATTGGTAGGAGGGGAAGAGAGATTAGTTGCACGTCTTGCACTATATTAATCTTAATAATTAAAGTTTAATTATAGAGCTTTGTGTTTAATGCTTAAAGGAGTGTGGATGTTAAACTTATATTTCTGGAGTTACTTTTGGCTTTCGTTAGGATGTTCTATCAATGCTAGTATGACATTGTAATTCTTTGATCATTTCTATATATTTTACTTTCGTGTTACTTATAAATACAAAAAAGATATTGTCGAATTTATTATTTATCTGTTCGGCTATTTAGTTGTGGAATTTTAGTGACAACTAGATTGTTTATAGATTCCGGGGTATTACAAGCGTGCCTGGCCTCGAGGACGGCAGTTGGCAGGGCCGGGCTGTGGAATAAGAATATGCCGGAGATGTACTGGTTCACCTTGTCGAACACGGTGAGTGGGATGGCATCAGCCGTGACGGGCAGAGAGTCGCCATAAGCTGGCTTGACGAACTTGGATGACTTTATTTTGATGTTCATCATCGAAGACAATGGCGTGGGACCAGGTTACAGGAAAAGCTAATAATAGCTCTACAAACTTCACATAGCGAGGGGAACATCATTTGTAGTGCTGGTAATTAACGCTGCTGCGTTTGACTTTGATTTTTTTTTACCCCTACCTAGAATAAGATGGCGAAGCGCGCCAGGCCCCAAAAATTCAGGGGATCTCTCACATGAGGCACGGCGTGCGTGGACGTTCATCACGTGGCTGCTGCATATAACTAACTAGCAAAGCTGACGCGCTACGACGCGCTTACTTAATCAATCACCGTGTCACTTATTTATAGTTTATATTTAATCCATCACCGTGTCATATTTTCTACTCCTGTACTGTAAATTTCTATTGCCAATTCAAAACACCATATGAGAGAGAAATAAAAAAAATTAAAATCAAATGACATCAAGCCCAGAGGCGAGCGGCCATGTGCCCATCAGCTCATGCCTATATCCACCATATCGATGGCAGCAAAATTGATCTCTTGTGTCCAGTGACTGGACTACAGTCCGCTCTCATATTCCGTCTCTCGATTTGGTCACCAAAAGATTAGCAGTCAGCAGCCGCATGCCATCCTTGCATGCTCCGCCACCAACAATGCGTAGGTGAGCTCTAGAGAGGGACGGAGCAGTCAGATGACGAAGTGTTTCATGTTGTCTGCTTCAGCCATAGTTCGTTCTTCTGTCCAACAAGATCATTGTTCGTCGGTCTTCAATTTCCCATATCTTTAGATCTACATATTTGGAGAAGTGAAGCTGTAGCATGCTGGAAAAACGGTTGGCTGAGATAGTCTCATGTCTGGTCGAGGTCAACGGCATGAAAGATCGAGGTCAACGGACCATCGTTAATGAAGGGTCTGCGTTCCTAGCCGCAAAGCTCAGCCACCGGCGTGCCTGGCGCAAAGCTCAGTAAGGACGCAATGGAGTTGAAGGTGGATGTGTAGGTGACGGTCCGAATTTACGTGCTTCGGACTTGTTTTTTTATTTTTACTTTTTATTTGGGCATTGTTTGAATTTCAAAACTGTTTGAAATCGATATATGCTTCTTTGAATCTAGACATCAGTCTTGTTGGTAAAATTCTTGAATACGCTAATTTTTTCTTCATTATGTTTTTTTGTTTTGATTTTGTTGAGGGCTCGAGATGTCCATGCTTCTTGCTCTGCTTTTCTTTTATGACGAAACAAGCTGCCACCACTAACCATGTCATGTGGCTTTGCTCTTGCAGTTGCCGCCATCGTCATCTCCAGCAAGATGTGCGTTGTGGCCTGTGAAAATCAGGGCGAACCAACCAATGATCAGCCACGCAGCAGCCTCCTGCTGCGGAACTGAAATGTAATTCGGGAGTTTTAGGTGGCGAGAACAGGCCTACCTCCTTGCATGGTCTGGCCGACAAGTGGCGTGGAGGCCGTCACTGGAGGCTCATACATGGGCCGACTGTCTCACGAGAAGTGGAGAAACGGCCACGCCGCTCGAAAGCGGAAAGTGATCTGTACAACAAACGTGGCCTCTTCAGAACACATCCACGTCAGTCAAAATTATCAGGGAGCTTTAGACTATGTCACCAAGAGTGGTTCCCATGGTACATAAAATTCTTAAAAAAATAACTTATTACTTTTCTCAGTATACGTTGAGGAACCAAATTAATTAAGAATACCGGAACAAATAAAGCTTGAAAAGAATATAGTCCGCCTTAACTAGAACTAATAGAGAATTATATCCAACGCTTCCTACAAGAAATATGCTGACTAGTGATGAAAATGAAGCGCTGAAGAGGAAATTCATCGTAGGTTAGTGACATTGTAAAAAAAAACGTTACTGATACCTCACCAGGATTTGTACGGTAATTTATTTGGCAGATACGAAAATCATGAACTGTTTAGGGTTTTGAAGAAAAAAAAACTCTTTGCTCTCGCTTATCTTAAGTATTAGCGGCGGTTGAGATATTCCACCGTCACTAATTAATTTTCTTTTTTAAAAAAATCTAAAAACCTGATACGCATAGAAATTATAAAATCATAAAATATATACAGATATTTTAGCATAGTCACGAATATGTATACAGTATATGTCCAATGCTACATAGTCATGGACAAGTACACAATACTTATCAAATTATACATAGTCATAAATGCGTATGCAATTACAAAATGTCTCACATAAACTCTAATCTATAGTCATTATCTTGCTCCGGCTTCTTGAGATCATATGGTTGTTTCGAACCAACCCCCTCACAAAGCGCCTTATATTTTGTTGCTAATAAACCCTCTGAATGAAAACACTTTTCTATTGGACTAATTACCTCTTCGAGAGTGAACTCTTTCTTTAGGGATCATACTCTTTCTAATCTCTTCAAATCTTTTGCTCCTTACAATGCATTCTACTGGGCCTCGAAATGGGTGTTCGGCCGAATAAGGAGTTGGCCCAGTCGGGCAGCTTCCTATGGTGGTTCCCCACCAACTCTCCAAAGGTGGTTGCCCCCCTTAGGGCAGGAGTTACTGACCTCATAACCGCTTTTGGACCCTTGTAAATAGATGGGTGTGGCTTCACTCCTCAACAAACACTTACAAGCATCACACTCTTTGTATTTCGAGTTTCTCTCTAGTTTTAGTGGAGTTAGGCTTCGAATAGAGTCTTCTTCAGTTCTCAAGTCTTACTTGGAGTTGTGGTATGACTCTTGTATCTTTCTCTTATTGTAAGACTTTGCTCTATTTAATATATTTAGTCTTTTTATATAGTTGTGCTTGGGTCATGTATTTCTTGTTTGATTATATGATCCATTCATATATGTGGTTATTATGCTTGCATGCTAGTAGTGTAGTTATGCTATACAATCATGTTAGACATAGGCGCTTATTATAGTTATGCTAGCAATGGTTATAATGATGCATGACTATGATTAAATTAGATCATTTCCACGTGCTTAGTATTCACTTCAATGTGAGTACTCCTTTTCTAATCCATTGCTAGGTTATTAGGGGTATTGCACTAGAGACGTAAGCATCGTGCTTAGATCAATAGAATGCGTTATTTTTTGTAGCCCACGGATTGCTAGGGGTAGGCAGTAGGTGGTGACAGTCCTATTTGTCTTTTGAAATCCCCCACGTTCGGCTTTGCAATAGGCTCTTGGTCAAAATCGTACTATGGATGCAGGGAAAAACAGGATGCCCAGAGTGTGATGATCTGATTGTCTTACTTTCCTTATGTATCTATATAATAGGATATAATATAAATTATGTAACTATATAAAAGCAATAAAGGAACTTAGCTCTTTCTTTGTCCTTCTCCACTAGACTAGTCTTTATTCATCTAGAGTATGCTATTTGTGTGTCCACTATCCGTGATTATATTTATCCTTACCCCTGTGTGGACTTTACCTTATAATCCATTATGCAACACTAGAACATGGTGATTGTCTTGAGCCTTCCGTCTTCCTTTATGACAAAAAAAAATATGATACCCTAAACACTTCCAGGTGAAATGCTACAATGGTATTCTCTGTGTGCTTGTGGATTACCTGCATTCATTAAAAATACTAACAAGCATTTATGGTGTTGTTGCCGGGAACGCATTAGATCAAGAAAATAACTAATGTTCTATTGGAGCTAGGGTTCAAAGAACCTATTGTTTCTCCTCATGGGCTCAGTTACCTCATGTTTGGTCCATGTAGTCTTTTGGTCCAATTGTAAGCCTAAAGGCATTTGTGTACTTGTACCCCCCCCCCCACCAAGGGTAAAATGGTGATTTGTAACACATCAAGGGTTGAAGAGGGATTCCCCTCTTCTCCCTTTTCTATAAATACAAGACCCTAGAGGTCATGAGGGGGGCTGATTGATTCATGCCGGCTCCTTCTCTTCTTCGCTAGTTATATCCCTCCTCTAGCTTTGCCATCCTTTAGGTTGGCATAGCCCATTATATGTATGTTGGGTCTTGTAACCACAACATGTTCAATGGTTGCATATGTGATTATTTGGCAATTGCTTAAATAGGCTAATCTTGTTTGTTTTCTCCTTTTATGTGAAAACTGGGTAGTGTATGACCCATTTCCCCTTGCCTCATAACTATGTTGAAGATCCCAAACAACTTTTGATAAGGGTACGTGCACGTGTCTATAAGTGAACCCGTCATTCTCGCACCATCAAGCTTCAGGATCATGGCTCAAAAGAGTCTTTGTGATTTATCTGCTCCCTCGACGTCCAACATTCTTGTTGCACCCAACATCATGAGAGATGCGAACTTCGAGATCAGGATGGGTCTCATTACCATGGTGCTGGCCAGTCCATGTTGGAAGGCCAATGAGGACGCCATCGCTCATCTAAAATAGTTTCTGCATATCTGTAGCACCTTCAAGATGAAGGATGTCTATTTCTGTTCCCCCTTCTGGAAAGAGCAAAACAGTGGTTCTATGCAAACAAGGATGTTGCCGGTACCTGGGACAGGTGTTCAACTATGTTCCCCGCCAAGTTCTTCCCTTTGGGCAAAACCAATGCCTTTCACGAGAGAATTTCAAGCTTTCAGCAGGAGTCCAAGGAATCAATCTCCAAGGCTTGGGAAAGACTACAAGAGTACATTGCCGCCTATCCACATCACATGATGGATGAATAGCTTATCATCCAAAACTTCTACAATGGGCTGACCTTGTCAGCTCGTGACCACATTGATGTTGCTGGGGTGATCCTTCTTCTCATTGACTATTGAAAAGGCAAAAGAATTGATTGAGAAAATGGTCTCCAACCAAGGATGGAGGGAAGATCATATTCACTCACGTCAGCGGGGCATGCACATTGTTAAGGAGGTGGACATGCTAGCCACAAAAATGGACCTCCTCATGAAGAAGATGGACGAGAAGGCCAAGGGACATGAAGTTGGCACTGTCAGCGTTCTGGACGCTCGCATGACATGCGAGGTTTGTGGCAACACGAGTCACTCGGGCAATGATTGCCTGAGACTCTTGAGGACGTGTTTTACATGAACAACAACAACAAAAACAACAATGACGACGACGACTATCGTCCACAAGGAGGCAACAGGTGGAACCAACCGCACCCATATTATCAAGGAGGTAAGAATTTTAACTCTCCCAATGGTTTCAATTAGCCTTCCTTGAAAGATCTTGTCTTAGGCCAAGCTAAAATTAATGATAACTTCTCTAAAAAGCTTTCAGCTAATAACATGACTTTAGAGAGCATTAACGCTAAGCTAGAGGGTCTTGCTTCTTCCTTTAAAAATCAGCTTAACTTCAATAAAATGCTAGAAACCCAACTAGCTCAGCTATCTACCATTGTTCCTCCCTTAGAGTTGGGAAACATTCTAGGGCAACCCGAGTCTCCCATTGAAAATGTTGATGCAGTGACCATGAGAGGGTGTAAGACCACTTGAGACCCACCTTATCCTAACACTGCAGGAAAGGACAAGGAAGTTGAAAAGGAAGTACCCTCCAACAAAGATGAAGTTATACACGACGGGAAGACGGCTCCGCATGAGTTCTTTGACACAACCGTCATGTCATTTCACCATCGAAATAGGAAGCCAACTATGGATGAGCAATTCGTCCGCTTTGTTGAAATCATTCAAAATATTGAAATGGATGTGCCCTTGTTGAATGCGATGCAACTTCCAACCTATGCTCGCTACCTCAAGGACATTCAGAGCAACAAGTGTCTAATGCCGACCATAGAAGTTATGAAGTTAACAAAAGAGTGTAGCGTATCTATACTCAACTGACTTTCTGAAAAGAAGAAATATTTGCGATCACTTGCTCGATCAGGGTGCATAAACTCGACCAAGCCTTGTGCAACCTTGGTGCAAGCGTGAGCGTAATGCTCAAGACGGTCTTTGACAAGCTGAACTACACAGCACTATCTCCCATGCCGATGCAGCTTCAGCTGGCTGACTCTTTGGTCCGCTATCCGACAGGAATTGCAGAAGACGTTTGGATGAAAATCTGGGATTGCTTCATCTGTGTGGATTTTGTGGTGCTCGATATGGACATTGAATAGGAAACAACGCTTATTCTTGGGTATCCATTTCTAAGCAACTTGTCACTTGGTTTGACCTCGCCCTATATCTCTGATTGTGTCATCTTATTGCTATCACAAACTTTTCCATCATGTTGGAATCCATTTTCCATTGTCTTACAAACTTATCTAGAACTGTTAAAACTTCCAATCTCCATGATGCCATGTGCTTCAATTGCACCCACTACAATTATCAATCTGGATGCCACCTTCTATGAGGCATGGAGGACTCGTTGCTGCTATGAATCAAACGACCATTTGCATAGATCCACCACTCACGGTCACACACAACAGAAACTCAATTGTCCAACATCGCTAGGCTACCTCTGAAAGTTGTCAAACGAGAATTTGATAAGCTAGATGGATCGTGTCACTGGGAGGATCAAATTGAACAAAATATGAGGGTCATACATTGTTGAGTATGAGATTGATTCGAGGTTCTGCATACACCCACAAACCAATGGGCAAACTAAAAGGGTTAACAAATACTTGAAGACATATTATGAACTTATGTGTTAACCCATAACAAGAAATGGGATGAGTGCTTACCCTTGGTATAATTCATGTACAACAACAGTTATCAAGAGAGCCACCATTTGAAGCTCTTTGCGGATGCCGTTGTTGCACTCCCTTAAAGTGTCTGGGTCAGGAGAAAGAGTTGTATTTGGGCTAGAAATGGTACAACAAGGTGAGAAGCAAGTGTAGTAAATTCAGTCCAACCTACGGGCAGCAAAGTGAAAACAAAAAAAAAAGCTATGAAAATATAAGAAGTGTCATCCTCTCGAGTTTCAAGTCGGCGGTCTTGTATACCCTCATGTGTCACCCACCAAAGGTGAACACAATGTGGGATATAGGAAAAGCTTGCACCGCGTTATATTGGATCATTCCAAATCACCGAAAAATCTGGTTCCATTGCGTATTGGGTGGCCAACTACCGGCAACATGATCTGGAGTGCACAATATATTCCATGTATCTCAACTCAAGAAATGTCTTAAGCCACCAATGGACATCGTCTTTGAAGATATTGAATAGCTACAACCCAACCTAACCTATGTTGAGTACCCGATAAAAGTGATTGATGAAAACAAATGAATTACTCGCAAGAAGGCAATAAAGTTCTTCAAGGTTCAATGGAGCAACAATAATGAAGATGAGGCTACTTGGGAGTCAGAGGAGCTTTTTCACCTTCATTCATCTCGGGGTGAGATTTCGTTAAGGGAGGGGTGAGGGGGGGCTATGACACTTAGTGTCACTTACAATCAGTAAATGAGCCTAGAAATACAATGGAGAAGACAAGAGTAAAGAAAATATAAAAGATCAAATTTTGAATTAATTTCAAATATGAGTCAATAATTGCTTTAATTAGAAGTTCAAATTTCAAAATACAAGTAAACCAAACAAATTCTATATTCATGAACTACATCGAAAGTTAAAATTTTGGAGAAAATAGAAAATTTTATCTCACTGTTAAATGGGTCAAATAATCAAAAAAGGTGTAGAAACAATGTCATTTTCAAACTTAGAATTTCAAATTTGAAAAGGAACGTTGAATATTATCATGCCCATAAATCAGTTCCAATTGTTATGAATAGCATATAATTTTTCTTTGAATTAATCAGGTTAGGAAAGGCACTTTCTTGATTTAATAGTAGAACTTAGTTTGAAAGGAGCTCTAGAATTCCTCATAATCCTTTAAGTCACTGTGTCACTTAGCACTTTTCAAAAGTCAATAACTTTCAATCCCTTGCACTACCAGATCTACATCATTGCTTAACAATTACTACACCTAGTGATCTCCATGCATGCTAAGCCTCACTCAGGTTGCACTTTGTTTTATGTTCCAAATATTTATATCAATTTGCCTAATCAATTAAGTCTTTCTAAGAAAAACATTAGCTCGCAAAATTCTCCAATTCTCCTTATAACCAGGCCACTTTCTAAATTCCATAGCTTTCAATCCTTTTGACCCCCATATCTGCATCTAACCTTAGTGATTCACGAAATCGTGATCTAGAGGTTCGAAGAAGAGTATTGTATTGACCTGAATCAAGTCTTGCCTATTATTGCTGAGCAAAAGCAGTTTGATAAGAATAAGTCCGTATTTCATCTCATTCCCTTCCCCAAGGAAATTCGATGTTTGGTATTTTTGAAAAACAGGCTATATTGACGGAAGGGAGCTGCACCCCGCACTCCCTTCCTAGCGTAGCGTAGGGATAGATGTTCTTTCTGTAAGAAAGGTTATCTAGACCGTAGCATAGCGGAGTACTGTTTGAGCGAAGCAAGGTAGAAACATTCTTGCCCCTAAGGGGTAGCAAGTTACAATCCTTTTTGAGTTGTTTTGATACCCAAATACCCTTCGGAAAACACCTAAGTGTTATATTCTTTTGAGGTATTTGAACCTCACGGGCCCCATCCATCAGCGGCTCAGTGGCCATCGGCCTTGTTTGCAGCCTGCCCAGCTTAATCATTGTCGCACACCATTTGGAGGCCATCGACAGGGGACAACGCCACCTGGTCGGATTGATGCCCCCACCCTCGAGGCGTACATCCCCCCTATCTGCTGTTTTGCCCCCTCCTAGCACTCATTCGCCCCAAAAAAAACCCGAGCTTTCCCACCCTCGCCTCCGAGAGCAGAGATCCTGCATCGGAGCTGCCCCGCTATCTCCCCTACCCGTGAAACCTTGCATGCATCTTTCCCTCCTCCACTCTGCGCAACTGCTCCTCCTCTTCCCTAGCGTTGCACCCAAATCTCGGTCGTCATCCTCATCATCGTCTGTCGCATATCCCTCTGTGTTCACCCTCCATGCTGAGATCTTTGATTCCTCACACCTGTGTTCCCTTACCATTTTTGTGCACCTATTAGGCCAACTCTGAATCTCTATCATGCAGTCGTTCCTTAGGGGCGACGCCACCCATCGCCGTCATTGTAGCCACCCGCCACCGAGCGTCGAGCACGCACCAAAATGAGCTTCTCCCCCTAAGCCCATTCCTAGAGAATCCGCCCTGAAGCGGCAAGATTCATGTGGAGGGTGGCGAGCACGCCCACACTAGTCTCCACCGTTGTGGCCTCGCCACCACGCCAGCGCCTAAGCGCTCTGGCTGAGCACCATGGCTTTAGCTTGGTCTAGCCAGAGCCCAGCAGGGTCACGGTGAGCCACGCCTAGGCTAGATCTGGCCTACAAAGCCTCCATTTGCCTCTTTTTGGTCTATTGGGCCATGGAATGCGTCCCAAAGGCCAGGAGATCTCTCTGTTATTTAAAATGCATAAAAAATTAGTTGCCACTTATAAAAATCGGCATAAAACATTCACTTGGTAGAAAAATGAATGAAAAGATGCTCTAGATTCCTAAAGGTATAGTATTTTAGCAAAACGATAAATCACAGCAACAGCACATATTTATTAATAAATGTATTTACTAAGCAAAAAAGGAAAACAAATCATACCTCCTTACCAGGACATTATTAAGTATCCAACTTTTGCATGCATGTTTATTTCACTATTTTGATGCATCTCACCAAGTATCATATTTAAATTTCAAGTATTTTCTCAGCATTTAGCATTTTAGTGTTTTCACTATTTCAATTAATAAAAAATATTGGTGCATGTTCTTGCCCTGGACTTTGGTCAATAAATCGCATATAGTGATTTCTGCAACATTTTTTCCCCACTGGCATTTGTGTCACAGAACCATACTAAATCTTGGTAGATTCATTTTATCTCTAGTAATGGCACAATTGTGAATATTAGTGACTTGAGCTTATATGTTTTAATTGTAATCACACGTACACATCACCCTCTGTTATTTAGGTTTGATTTAAATTAAGTTGCTTTAATTTATTATGCTGTACAACCTCATTAAGTTGATTAAAAATGTAACGTCATTCACACCAGTCATCTGTAGAAAACTCGCTTTGCATCATATGGGAAATAATAAAGATAATATGCAAAAGTATATTAAATCACTCATCCTCAATATGCTAAGCAACTCCTCATATGTGTGATGTCATTGCATCCATTTGTTAAGGATGTTCCATTAATCTCCTTAGCACATTCTTGACTTGCATCATGTATCGTTTTACTAGGAAGAATCAAGCCGGGAACGAGGAGATTGGTCTTGTAGAGGTAGATGATGTATTGGCTATGATTTTGAGTATGCTAATATTGCTCGGACCTAAGACACGCTCGGGTGCACTCCTATGTTTTCAAATATTTTATTTTATATCACATGTATGTGTGTCGTATATTGTGCATTATGTGTAGGGTATGATGGAAGCCTTAGTTGCATCTAGATAAAATAACTCCAATGTGGTTTACTTGTATGGTCATGCGTTACATTTTGCTATGCTTAATATCGAGTCATTGGTAGTAAAATCTAGTGGTATGGAGACTACTCGATATAAAATGGTTTGGATTTATTACTTGTAACTCTCACATGATGATGATGGATTAATTTGAGATCGAAGGGAGAAGGGCATGTGTAGGTTGAGGTGGATAGGTTGGTCCTTCTCTGCCATAGCCCCGTTTGTGTTGATTAAGGACCATAGTTTGAACAATACCAAGTGCATGCTAGTGATATGGGCACAAGTAAAATGACGCAACCTAATTACCATAGTGGTTGGATGATAACTCGCCCTTCTTTTTGTGATGAAGATGGTTCTGGTTGGATTTGAGTATGTGTTGGAAGAGAGTGCATGGGCTACCCATGGATGGCTCCGACGTAGGCATCGCAAGGGATGACATGTACTCGGGAAAGGTGGGACCCAGCCCAGCCATGTGGTATCTCACGAAAGGTTGTTGTAATGGACTTTTTAGAGTGTGTGTGCGCCTTGTATTTGGCTTTCTCTAACAGCATGTAAATCGATTCGAGTCGTTGTTTCTCATGGTTATTGAGTATCACTTGTGAGATTGCTGTCATACCGTAGTAACAACATAAACGATGATGATGATTATACCTGCTATTGTATTTCAATTAATTGTATGTGTAACCATGTTTGCTAGAGTATAGTTGCGTTGAGTCCAACTTTGGTGAGAGCGATGGCTTCCATCGACGTCAAGTTCCATCCGGGAGATAAGATCCGCTTCGGCTCCATCAGCTTCATAGCCGATCAGAGTGGAAGCCTCGTCAAGCAAGAGTGGGTGACCCTTCCGGTGGTCGTCATGCCTTTAGATCTAGGTGTTAGAAAAGCTCTGGTGGCTGGTCGCAAGATTGCGACAGACGGCCGGCCCCCACTTGGCCTCGGCAACGTGGCGATGGTCCTTCAGAAGGAAATCCTCCTGGGCCCCCATTCAACATTGCCCATGAGGAACCGATGCTGTCCAAAAGTGCGTGGGTTGTCAATTTTTCACCCGTCAGATGCACGTATCGGCCACCGAACTTCAGAACATTCCCATAACATGGCCGTTCGCAGTATGGGGATTAGAAATTGTGGGTCCTTTCCAGAAGGCTCAAGGCGGTTTTACTCACCTGTTCATGGCAGTGGACAAATTTTCTAAGTGGATCGAGGCAAAACCAGTCGGCAAAATTTTGGCTAAAAAGGTTGTTGAATTCATGACTGAAATAGTCACTCGCTTTGGTGCTCCACACAAGATAATTATCGACAACGGTACTCAGTTCACGAAACAAGAATTTAAGGATTTCACGGCTCGGGTCGGCTTCAAGATTGGGTATGCTTCAGCAGCCCATCTGCAAAGCAACGACCAAGTTGAACGATCGAATGGCCTATTGCTTTCGGGGATCAAGCCTTGCATTTTTGACAGACTCAAAAAATACACTCGATGGTGGGTTCAAGAGTTGCCTTGGGTGCTGTGGGGTCTTAGGACCAATGTCAATCGAGCCATGGGTCTTTCCCCCTTTTCATTGGTCTATGGATCCGAAGCAATGTTACCAACCGAAGTATTGTTCGCTTCTCCACGTGTGATAGCGTACGATGAAAACACGTGTCCAACGACTGTCGATGTGATGACCTGTTGATGCTTGAAGAACAAAGGGATGCCATATTGATCCGGTCGGCAAAATATCAGCAAAGCTTTCGGCGCTATCATGACAAGAAAGTCCGATCTCGAGACCTTTCGGTCGGCGACTTGGTGTTAAAGCAAGTCCAAACTACAGTTGGTAAGCACAAATTGTCAGCTCCTTGGGAAGGTCCTTTTATTATAAAGGAGGTCACTCGGCCAGGTGCATATCGACTGATGCGCAAGGACGGGTCAGACCTCCCCAGCTCCTAGAATATATCTCAGCTATGTCATTTCTATGCTTAGTTTTCATAGTTTTCTGTTATTTGTACATCCTTGTATTTCTCATTACAATATATATGTACACTGTGGTCATGATGTTTCATAATACAATTTATGATTCCTGTGAAATGCTTCGTTAAAACATGACCCAAACTTTGATTCTTGGTATTACTGCAACTCGTACATGTCGACCAAGCGGGTTTCTTAGCCCCCAGGGTTCACATCGTCTGTTGGGGACCAAGGCAATTTTCCTGATTCGCATATGCTTGACCGAGTGGGTTCTTAGTCCCCATGGTTCATGTTGGTTATCGGGAAAATTGCTTAGAGTGCTGGCATGAGTTTTGTGTTGGTTGTGAGTGCTAGACACGAGTTCATACAATACATAAACAAAGCAGTACGACCAAAGAATTCATTACAATATTGGTGATGGATCTAGACCTCCGATCTACCGAATCAGATTTTACTACGTTCCTGGTAGCAAAATACAGTAGCAAAATAGACAATCCAATTCTTTACACCTTTGGTAAAGGATCCAGTTCTATCTAGTCAGTTAAGATAGTGGTAGTTTTTTGAGCCTCAGTTATCAATGTCTCACATTGATCATCGGTAAGGTCCTCGTGGAAGCCTTCAGCGACATCATCCAGGTCCAGGCTAGAAATGTGTGATTTGGCAATAGCCAGCACATGAGCACCGGCTAGCTCAGCTATATGACAGGCATGCTAGCTCACTCGGCTTGGTGCTTCTTATAGCCGGACCAGGAGGTCTCGACACTTAGGCGGCTTCTCTTCAGGAATAATGTACTGGGTCACTGCCTCTACATCACTCTACAAAGCTGCAAGAGACCAATGAAGATTTACGTCACCCTCAAAAAATTTCCTTTGTAACAACTCGTAAGCTCTTTGAGACCCTACAGAGGCAAAATAAATACATTCGTAGGGGAAAATATAGTTCCAGCAATGTAGGTAATATCAACAGTTTACCTTTGAGGCGTTTTTCTGTAGCAGCCTTTTCTGCCTCAAGAGTAGTTGCCTTTGCTTTGTAGTCTTCTTTCAGCTTCTCAACTTCTTTGAAAGACACCCTAAATTTATTCAGTTCATCTACTGCCTTTTTGAATATGTCCTCGACTTTAGATAGCTCAGTTTTCAATGTTGAATTTTTCTCTCGTTGAGCTTTTAGTTGTTCATCAGCCTCTGTTGAAGGTCACGAGTAAGGGGCCAGCCACAAGATAAAGGGAGAGACAGGGAAACCATACCTTGGGATTTCTTCTTCCAGTGATCCTTGGATTCCTCCATGGTCTTGAAGCCAGCTTTCAGTTTTTCGAAGTTATTCATAACTTCCTCAGATGGTTGCAATCGCTCCGACAATTCTTGATTTTGTTTCTTTAATTTGTCGACGCGTCAGAGGAAGACTCTAACGCCTTCAAGCGATCCTTCAGTTCGGCAATTAAAGTTGTCGAGTCAGCTTCCCTCTGATTTTAAGAGACAAGCTCCTGCGACAAATCTGCGATAGGGCATTTGGCAATTACAATATGTGGAATTCTTGACATACTCATGATTAAAGGGACTGCTGATGGCATACATGTTATCCTGCCTTGCAAGACGTCTATCCGGGAGGAGTATGATTTCAGCTCGAGGGTCAGATGATCGACTTCTAACCTCTCCCTAGCAAGCTGATCTTTGGTATCCAGGGCCTTCGCTAGTTTTCTGCTGGCAAATCGCAACACCTTGTTTTTGCCAGCCATGTGCGCTTTCAGTTTCTAAAAAAATGTACATGGATTAAGCTTGTCATATCTTATAATTTGAAGACGTATGCATCAGCACCATACCTGGAATGAGTGAAAAGCTTTCTGAGTCAGCTCTTCAAATATCTTCAACTCTTCTTGTTCATGAGCTTCATCAAAGCGGCGATGGCGTGTTTGCCAACGTGGTAAATCACTCGGGCGAACTCAGGCTCTTCCTCAACTCCTTCTCTCACCACTCGGTGGATGGGTATTGCGGCTTCATCTGGTTCAGGGCCGATTGGATAGTCATATGTCGGCTCCGGCATTTTCTCAAAAATTAATGAAGGCTCCCCCGTGTCCTTTGGCAGAAGCCTCAGGGTTTGAGTCCATTGCAGGGGAGTTCAAGTCCGGCATGGGCGAGTCTTTCGTCGCATCATGACCATCATCTGTTCCCGAAGGTGGGGGAGGAGCTTTCGAATCACTCAGTTTTACTCGGTCTTAGAGTTGCCTTCCATAGGATTGATGTTTTGTGGTGTCACGCTACCCGAGGATGCGGACCCCAAAGCTCTGAAAGGACGAACAAGGCATTAGCAAGCCATGCGATTACAAAAAATCAGGGTAAGTTCAGAAATCATACTTAGCCTGATGCTTAAATTTCAAGCCAAACACCTTCGGAGGTGGGCTAGTCGGTCAAGGGCTTTGTGTCTTCGAGGCATGAGCAGAAGATGTTTCTTTTTCTGCACTCAGTCGGGAGTGATCTTCAGCAACATTGGGCCTTGGATCATTTGTTGCTCCTGCCCGAGTGGCAGGATCCTCTTTTGAAGCCTTACGCTTTCTTTCTTATTCAAGTCTGGCAGTCCGTTCTGCCAGAGGTTCATCATCATCAGATTCTTTGATCTGCACCTTTCGACATTTTGGTGCAGACGGCTGTTTGGGTGACCTTTCTGGGGCTGATGGAGGCAACAAAGGGTTTGATGAATACACGTCAAGAGCCTGAAATTCACATACTACAATTACTGCCAGTCATAAAAATGTTAGAAATGGGATGTAGCCACAAGAAGCGATCACTTACATCATTCCTAGTGATTTTTGAATGATAACCCATCCTGGCGGAACCTAGGGTCCAGTCAAGCAAAGAGGAGAAGACACTCTCCAGTCGAAGTGTCAACTCCCGCTCTGTCAACTCTTCAGATACCTCCATAGTAGGGTCCTTTTTCAAGTTGAATTTCCAAGCAGGAATGTGGCATTTTTTAATCGGTTGCATGCGCTGATAAATGAAACTGGCAGCCACATGGACTCCGTTGTATCCCTTTTTCTTCAAATTTGCAATTTCCTCTAGTATCTTGTCGACCTGCGATTTCTTGTTTGGAGACGCCTTTGCCGACCACTCGGGTCGTGGCACTGGCGCTTCAGCTGCAAACTCCAACAATGATGGCGCATGGTTCCCACGGTAGAACCAGTCAGCGTGCCACCCTTTGTTTGTCGAGCGGAGAGGAACCTCGATATACTTTGACTTGTTCCTAAGCTGGAACCCAGCTCCTCCAATCACATTATTATTGTTCGATTTTAACACGAATAGCTCTTTGAAGGTATCAAAGTGTGGGCTGATCCCCAAAAAAGCCTCACATAGGTGGATGAATATGGAAATGTGGAGAATAGAATTGGGATTCAGATTCACCAGATTGATTCCATAGAAAAATAGCAATCCTCGGAAGAAATCACTACAGGGGATCCCAAACCCGCGATAAAAGAACGAGGCGAAGATGGTGATATGATCAACAGGGGGATGTGGAAATTTCTGACCTAGTGCTTCGATCCAATCTCTAGTCTGCTGATCCTGAAGGACTCCATCAATTACCAGCCTGTTGATCTTCTCCGCGTCCATGGCGGAGATCTGGAACTCTCTGATCCCCATCGGAATGTCAAAGCAAGCTTCGTCCTCTATTGAAGTAGGGGATGCCTGCTTCCGTGAGTCTTTTGCGCTTGGGCGAGATCTCTTTGGAGCCATGGAGCGGTGGATTTGTGGAAATAGAAAGATTGAATGCCGAACAGAGTGCGAGGGAAGATCTAGGGTTTGAAGCAAGAGACGGCGGAAGCAGAGCGAAATGGAGGTGAGGGGTCGTGAATGAGATAAGTGTGCTTATGTAGTGACTGATTAACCTAATTGACCCTGCACAGTAATGGGCCTACTTAGCCCGCTAGCTCACTTCTAAATGTCAGGGCGCGTCCTTTTAGGGTAACTGGGATGATGTCTATTATATCCCTTTACAATGACACTCAGATTGAAACAACGCCAATCTTGGGGGCTGTTATCTGGGAAATTGTGATATATCACTCAGATCACATCAGCACCAATCTTGGGGGCTGTTATTTGGGAAATTGTGATCAATCATTCGGACCACACCAGCGCCAATCTTGGGGGCTGTTATCTGGCAAATTGTGATCAATCATTCGGATCACATCAGCGCCAATTTTGGAGGCTGTTATCTGGGAAATTCTAGTCAATTACTTGGATCACAACAGCGCTAATCTTGGGGGCTGTTATTTCGAGATTTGTGATTAATCACTCGGATTGTCATCACCAATCTTGGGGGCTGTGGTTTTGAATTTCATGATAAATCACTCGGACTAAAGCATCATCAGACTTAGGAATCTGTTGTTTTTAAATTGGTGATGAATCACTCGGATAATGGTCATATAATATGTAGTAGAGTTGATTATCTTGACAAGTCACTCAATCTGTTCGGGAAAGTGTCAGATTCGAATAGCTAATGTTTTTAGCTCACAAGGCATTTCATTCAAAATTTCTTATGTGTTGGGGGCTATGATTGGTTATAGATGATTAATATTTCTGGTCTTTAAACTCACAAATCATTTCAGGAAAGGATTAAACATCTCTTGAGTTGGGAGCTGGACCACTGAGATATCGAAGAAAATTTTGTGTTTATCAAGTTGAAGTACTTTTCAATTCCAAGAGATGTTGAAGCAAATTGGAGCTATGATTGAAATTGGAAAGTCCTTGGGGGCTACTGTGGGATATATGTACCCGGGATACCTGGCCACTCGGTTATATGGCCGAGTGGGCCAGGGGCTCGGTTATGACGTGTTCAAGAGTATGGCTTAGAAGATATTTATTCAGATATTTATGTTGAGTAATTGGCAAGTTAGGTTAGCAGATAGGATGGAATCTTCTGTAACCGAGTAATAGACTACCATGTAAGCCGTTGCCCTTCCGGTATATAAGGAGGGCAGGGGGTCTTCGATGGAGGAGAGAGACGTATTGAAACCCTAATTCCAGTGCGCCGTCAAGCAATACAAGAACACCAAACAGGACGTAGGGTTTTTACCCGCAAGGAGGCCCGAACCTGTATAAACCCTGTGTCCTGTGTCCATCAATCTTTCACACTCATACGCATACCTAGATTAACTATCGAGAGTATCTCTCGACAAAAACCGTATTAACTTGGCTAATATCTAAAAAGTAAAGATCAATTATTAGTGATGTTTGTGCTAGTTATCTCAACAACCTTTGGTCAGCCTCCTGCATACTAGATATCGTTCTTAGCGTGTCATATTGACGGGTAAGACTTATTAAATATTAGTTACTCAGGACTTTGCTTTATATTCATTTATTGCAGGTGTTCTTCTTGGCAACGAGGCACATCCACAGGCTTGATGTGCTTTATAATAGAATTCTAACATGAGATGTATCTCTTCCGCTATTTATGCTATCAAGTTTACAACTTGTTTTCTGTTCTCAAATCTGAACCAAAATTATAAGAACTGAAATTAAACTTACACTCTATTTACTTTTGCTCATATATGTGTACTTTTGGATTCTTGCTTCGTCAAGATGTTATCCGATGATCGATCCTTTGACTATCCTTTCATTCTTGAGGCGAGGATGTGACATTCGTCTTCATAGTGGATTGTTGCTTGCTACCGGTTTTTTCATGCAACAAGTTTCCCACGTAAATCCATGTATCTTCTATTGATTCAATATTTTTTTGTCATACAAGTTGATTAATTCACCACCTTGCTTGCTATTGGTTCATATATCAAGTGGTTGCCGATATGAAAGATTTGGCATGAGAGGCATACATGTGTTCTTTGATATGTTCATGATTAGATGATGGGGCTGTTGTTGTGATGAGCTAATTGACTGCAAATATAGTGTTCTTGGATCATCGGACAACTTGTGGTTGTGTGGTTTGAAGCATATGTGTTGTTTTTGTTCATGCACACAAAATATCCGGTGAAACGCTCATGAAAGTTAGGTTGTTAATTTGATCGCTTTCATTGTCCCATTACACTCATATATGTGAAGCCGTCTCAGTGCGATCCAACTGGAAGTTAAACCACCCAAAGAGGTTTGCCTTGCCAAGGATCATGGCTCAAGCAAGCCGGGGGTGGCTCACCAAGCGGGAGTCGAACCTAACCATGGATGAGAGCAGCGAGCGCGCGAGCCAGCCACAATGTTGAGATCATCTTGTGTGGTGATGTTATCTTTGAGAAATGAGAAGGATGGGTGTCGTGCAGGCAGGTGGAGCATGCCATCCACACGTGCGAGGATGACTGCGAGTTGAGACAGTCGATCCCCTCCAGGTAAAACTGGATGGGCACCATCGAGGTCATGCTGACATCCATGTCGAAGCGGGACGAGATATCCTCAACCGTCGGGTTCATGGTTGATCGATTGATTTTGCTTTATCTCTAGGATTCCTTCAGAACCGACACACACTTGGTTTTGCTTTATTTTTAGGATTTTATTTGATTTTTAGGGTATTTCAAATGTTGCCTAAAGAAAATTAAATTAAATATATGGTTCCATTTGCTTGTTAAATGCATTTTTATTCAGAATTTTATAAGCGACTAACTCACTTTGTGCCTCAAAATTTTGGTGATTAAAATAGATATATGAAGCTCATAGGTGACCCGTTAATTGTTCCAGTAGAATCTTGGTAGGAAGCTTTGGCTCATTTTTGCTGTCATCAGATTTATCATCATTCTTCAACGACAGAACTTATTTTATGCAACACGAAAGACTCCTACATTTGAAGACATGGGTAGTGGCAGCATGCATTCTAGAAACAAACATAGACGGTTCACCTTGCTCAGTTGGTCGAGGAAAAAATCAACATAATTCAAGAATTTAATTATTTTCACCTTGATAATTAAGTATCTCATAATATAAAGATCTCGCTCCCTGTTGTAATTTGTAAAATGCATGTATTTCTAGTAACATTTATAGCAACAACTCTGCCGCTTTTGCCTTGCTTCGCCACTGTCCTTGTCTCCTTCCTCCAGGCGATGCCACTAAAAAGCTGAAAGTTTCTGCTGGCCCACGGCAACTCAGTTTGGCACTTCTCGTTGAACATGTCAGCGTGAGTAATCACCTGCCAAATGCGCGTCATCCTCCGCTAAATGTTCAAATACATTAATAATTAGGTACCGTTGTTCAGTTGGGCAGCGGCCTGAAGTTAATAGGAATGGACGTACATCAGTCAAATGAGAGATTGCTCCTCCAGCAGTTAATTAAAATGAGTTTTGGTTTTCATGCATGCCCCACTGTCCTTTGTCATTGTTCAAGTGTCCTTAACTAAATTGCCCGCTTTTGCCTT
Source organism: Eleusine coracana subsp. coracana (assembly GCA_032690845.1). NCBI lineage: Eukaryota > Viridiplantae > Streptophyta > Magnoliopsida > Poales > Poaceae > Eleusine > Eleusine coracana. Next base: position 18,995,109 of record CM064418.1, on the reverse strand, counting down.
GCTTCGCCACTGTCCTTGTCGATCTCCTTCCTCCAAGGCTATGCCAGTGAGGCAGAAAGTTGTTGCTGGCCCACGGCAACTCAGTTTGGCATTTCTCGTTGAACATGTCACCGTGAGTAAATCACCTGGGACATGCGCGTCATCCTTCGCTAAATGTTCGAATCCATTAAAAGTTAGGTACCGTTGTTCAGTTGGCCAGCGAGTTTCTCAGCGGCCTGAAGTTAATAGGTGTGGAGATACATCAGTCTAAGGAGAGATCGTTCCTCAAGCTGGTAATTAAAACGAGTTTTGGTTCTAATACTAGTAAAGTGATGCATACGAAAACAAAGCAACGACTTAATCTTTCTTGTCATGGACGGAGTCATTTTGGTCCGTCAATTTCAAAGTGCGTGGCATATAATTTTGGCGATGTCTTTTCAAAATGTAAGTCATGCATGCAAACATATCTCACCTATACATGCAGCCACTTGTCATTGTTCTAGTGCCCTTTATTAAATACGGATATATAACTCCTTGTATGTACTAAAGTTTCCTATGCCATCACTTTTTAAATTTGTGGTTCTATAATGTTTTATCAAATCTTATTTTCATCTTAACACATGTTTCACGCTATATGTCATGATTTTTTATATGAAAAAGATCATCATTGCCATTTATATGACAAAAGGATCATTGACGATAGGCGAAGTGACAATGGTAACCTGTATCGGAGAGGGCAATGCGACAAATGAAACGGTTGTGGGTACATATATATCTTTTCCTACATATATAACGCCTTATACTTGTCGTGTACTTCTTTGAAAAAGACTGTTCCAAATAGAATTGTATTTTTCTTGTTTACATGTTGTCGTGCCGTTTTCTAAACGGTATTTTGTAATTCCAAAATCCGACAATAATAGAATCGGACATCAGCAAAAGAGGCATGCCGGGTCACAATCATCATATACTAGGGTTGGGCAGAGGGGTTGATGTGGCAGGGAGTGCGTTGAGATGCGATTTGTCGGGGTTTGGGAGGCGTTTATAAATGGTGGTAGCGTGGATAGATATAATGAAGACATTAACAAAATATGGAAAACAATTAATAAGTAATGTTGAAAAGTGATCATATTATGGACATTTGTGCAAGCAATCATGCTCTTGAGTAAGGACCGTAATTCAGATATCATGAACTTGGTATAACATTGCTTAAGAAGTAGTGCTGAAATTTTATGAAAAAAGAATAAAGAAAAAGAATAAAATTCTGTTTTTGAAACTAAAAATCCATTCTTACACTGAAATGCAAGCAGCCTAAATAAAATAGAAGCCATAGCCACTGGATACCCTTTTTCATGAATAAGCCACTAGATATAATATAAAAAATTAATGTCCTATCACTCTTTCTTCAGTAGATTTAAGAGTTGGTTTGGTTCCTCTCGTAGAACCACAACAATCATTCAGGGATCGGAGAAAGACGTCTGCAGCTAAACGTTTAAACTTTCCATCCTAACAAGTAACAACAGCCATGAAATTTGTTGCTTTCTACTTAAACGTTTATTCACTGCACTTGCTCTCTGAGCAGACGAAATCGTTGACTGTACAGTCAGTAGTGCTGTCCTGTAACTGCCAATGCAATTACGTTGCAACCCATAGCTAGCTGGCTCTCCGTTCACCTCAGGTTCCCAACCACCACAGAGAAATTTTCTCTATATAAGCACCATTTCTGTACTGAGTTCGGCACAGTTCTCTAATAGAGAAATAGAGTACGAAAAAGGCTAGTAGTAGGGCACACCTCATTCGTGCCTTGGACTATGGAGACCGGCAACACCACTACCAATGCTGCAGGCACCACCGCTGTGGCCACGGTCCAGCAGCCTGCTAGATCCCTAGGCGAAGGTCACCATGGTTTGCCTCAAGTTCAGATCTATGTCGCTAATATTTCTTCCCAGGATCTTGAGACAGCAGTTGTGCAGGCCAACAACTCTCTACCACGAGAAGTTGTCAGGCCTGGTACTCCTGAGTCTGTTTGTTCCACTGGCAACAAGTCCAGAAATGTTAAGATAAAGCTTCTGTGGAAGAGGATCCAGGCTGCTTTCCGACGACGCTTTTCTGCTTCTCGCTGTCATCGCAACATCGAGCTGCCCGAGTCCAAGCTATCTGATGATGAAGTGGACTCCAAGCGCAGTAGGACCCCTAAAGGGTTTTATTATGCATAGATCTACATGCCCTTGTTTGCATGACTGCGCGTGGGAACTCTTGAGCAAGAAATAATTTCATCTTTGTTTACTTATCACTCCTTCGCATGTATTCTCCGTCACCTTCGAATCGTTCAGTGTGTTGTCTTGTATCTTTGTTTTTCAGTGTGTGTGGTCGTATCTGTATTCTGTAAAGGTTATTCAACCTATCATTTATCTATCTTTTGGAAAGAATTTCATGGACCTGTATGGTTTTTGGAATGTTTTTTTTTTTTGCTTTGCGCTTGGTTTTTGGAATGGTTTCTTGTGAAGAGTTGATGTGAAATTGGTTGATGGCCATCTTATGAATTTTTGTATAAAACAATTGTGAAAACAAAGAAGATACCTGGAATGAAACCAAGGAAATAATTACCAAAAGGATACCAATCGTGCAATGGCCACAACCAGTAAAATCAAAGCATGTTTTTTAATTTGCGAAGAACTTACAGTGGGTAAAAAAAGAACACTACTTTTAAACAGATCTCAATTTCTCTCTGATGCATCCCGGTCCCTCATATCAAAATTACACTAATGATGTCTGCCAATATAAAATTAGTTAAGAAACATTTTTATACATCATCAAGAGTTGAATAGTATAGATGCAAGGAACCTACAAGTTCCATTTTGTTTATTCTGACGTGTAATTTTATGGATTTTCTAAGTTAATAATTACTACCGTATAATTTTCTGGCACATGAATTACAAACAATGGCACTCAGATGAGGCCAGATATGACCTTTTTTTCGACTAGCTTTGTACATATGAAGTGCAAGAAATCGAAGAGTGTCCTCAGCGTAATAGAGTGGCTGTATTTCTTTCTGGGAAAAAAGGCATCGATTACTAGCAAGGAGACAATAATGAGGGACGTTTGATGATTCGAGAGCTGATGCCAAGCGACGCAAACGGATACAATTTTCACGCTTGATGTGGCACTCTTGTTTTACTCTTAGTTTGTGTGCTTCTCTACAATCTATTAATTGAGATATGGTCGTCCACTTCGTGTCCATAAAATTAGAGATTGAATCCAAATCGGTTTCGTACATTCTATATCAATTATCGAATTTCGAAAATCATAACTCCCACGTCCGGAGCTCAAATGAGGCAAACTCGGACTCTATCTCATAGCTCTCAAAAAGTTCTACAACTTTGGTATTCAATAGAAGTCTATATCCCACAGTTTTGATTTACAAATATGCGATGCAAAAATATTTGTTCTGATTCGGACTCCTCTACGCAGGTCTCTGTGCGGGACTCATATCTCCTAGCTCCGTAGTCTAAATAATATGATCCATATATGTTTCGAAAAGGTCTCAACGAGATCTATAACTTTTATGTTTTAATGTTTTTTATTAGAGCAAGTATTCAATTTCAAAATCGCGTTGCAATGTAGTGCTATTTCTAGACTTCGTAAATTGATTTTTCCTTCGAGATAAAGCTTGTAGAATATGGTAAAAAATAGTAATAAAATTATTATTTTCGATATATAAAATAATATACTAAGAAACACCAACGGTAATATAAATATAACCTTTCATGTAAAAAATGTCAGTAATATTATATATATCTAATAATTATATTATGTAAATAATTTATATTTAAATTATAAAGAATGTATTGTTTTTTAAAGTCCGTAACAACACACGGACACTTTGCTAATATTATTATATTTCTTGCTCCAGCTATAAGATCCGTCTTAGAAATCCTATATAGGTAGAGATCTGCTGAATCACTCACATAAAATAATTTGAATAAGGGTGGAATAAAATGCCCAAACAATGATAGAAAGGAATAGAATCGGGAGACCAGATGGCTGACTAAAGAATCGACAGATGAGAGTCTGACATGCCCCTATCCAAAGTAAATCAGAGAAAATATGACCATATCTTCAGGAAACCTCATTAAACTGCGTGTTCATGAATATATGTACATAAAACTTATTCCACTAAGCAGTTCTAAATTTAGAACGTGATCTGATCTGCATATAGTAGAAGCTCCCAATCAGGGTTCAACTTTTTTTTCACTAAAAGAGGTCACTCATCAGCTCCCCTAAACAAATATGAGTTAAGAATCATGCCATAGAGAGTGAGCCATCCTGTATTGGGGTAGCGGCCTCAAAAAGCATGGGTTAAGGACCGACCGATTCGTCTAGGCACTAGCTGCTTCATCGTGCAGGGAGGCCGGCTTTCGTGATTATCGCCCTGATCTCAAGGTGCTTATGCTTCTTAGAAAATACCTCGGAGGAGACTGTCCCCTAGGAGTCACCTTTTTAAAAATCTAAAAGTATTTCAAAATGAGTATAAGATTCCGTCCATCTACCACAGTCCTACAATAATTCACTACTAGAAAAATGGTCATCGGTAGCAGTTTAAAACTCCTCATCAGCAGCAGTTCTAGCTGCTGATTAGGCGTTGCTGATAATGAAATTATCAGCAGCCGTTCCAGAACCGCTGCTGATAAGAACACTAAACGCCGCTGATAAGTGCTTATCAGCAGCGGACACTGAACCGTTGCTGATACTCTGCTCATCAGCAGCAGTTCAGCTTTCTAAACTGCTACTGATACTCTGCTCATCAGCAGTGGTTCATTGTTTTCAACCGCTGCTGATAATATTTTTCAAGAAAAAAAATAATGCGCATGTTAACAGAATCTCTAATCTCATAAGGCAAGTCCACATCTGTATTAATGCTATGTAAATTCACAAATAGGCATGCTACATAATCATACAAGTCCAACGTAAGTATCACATCAGCATACAAGTCCACAATACTACTCAACATAAATCTTACATCAACACAAAAGTCTTATAACTCACTTATTAATCGAGGAATCTGAATTACGTTTCTTTCTTGAACGAGAGATAGGGATAGAGCTCGATGGTGGTGTTAGTGAAGGGCAGACTTATGATATGTCCCATTTGAAAACATGGTACCTACCATATTCTGGAATAACATGCTCATTTATAAAACCAAGAAGTTGTTTCTGAAGTGCTAGAATCTTTTGTGGAGTGAGCGGCCTTGTCCCCATTGTCTACAAGAAAGAAATAAAAGAAATTAAGTTAGCATCATGTATGTGTGAACTACAATGCAATATAAATAAAGAATCCATCTAAATTTTATCAACATATGCAATAGCTTATCTGAAATGTTTTGTGCTCATTGGTGAAGTGAAGCATTGAATCACATACACAAAAGCCACACAAATTAGTTCTCTTTTCTTGCTTAGCACAAGCATATGTTGTGAAATTGAATTGTTTTGTATATGGAAGTACATGAACATCATGCTCTAGAAGACGTTTGAACACCCTACACATGTTTACACTTGTTTAGTTGCAAATAATAACTAGAACATATGATATATAAATATGACAAAGTAGTTTATCATTGTAGCATGTCTTCAAGTTTTTTCCAGTCTTCTCTTGGCTTGGCTTGTCTAATGAGTCCATCATATAGACTTCACTACTATCTAACTTAATGACAAACAGGACCCAATAAAACCTACATAAACCCAATGATAAGAAAAAGGTGTTCGAACATGGTAGAGTACTTTTATAGTTACATATATACCTGAAGTTGTAAGGTAGAAATATGTACTTCTTCCTTTAGAAAGTAATAATAAAGTTGACTATGTAGTCCTCTGTGTGTTGAGGTTTTGAGTTCACTAGTGAAGCGTTTACATACATCGGGTCAAGGTAAGCCTTATCAAAAATATTTTTGCCCTCACATATTTTTATCTGCATTATACAAAGACATATGAAACAAGTTTAGTCATTCAATATGATAACACAATGATATATTATGAACCATATAAACATGAGACTTACAGTGACCACAAACATATGAGTTGTGCTCCAAGTATCAGCTTTCAATAGTTGATGCATTTCATCCCAACAAATCCACACCTCACCATCACCATGGATGAAATCATTATGCTTGTATTGAAATGTAAACATTTGTCTACCAGCCTTGGATTGTTCCATATACAAATTGTGAAATCTTTGTGTTTGTGTAGATTCAAGGAACATAAATTCATCGATCATTGGTTCACCAACCTCAAATCTCTTGGATGTTGACTTTGCAGTAGCAATATTTGACTCATCAAGGAGTTGTTCCTTTGTTATTCCGGCACTCTCATGAAACTCCTTTTCTACAGCGGCCTCCTCCAAAATCGCATCTGACTTGAAGCTGCATGATTGTTTAGACATGATTCGCTTATAGTCTGATGGTAGATTACGTTGTTTCAAACATAGTAGCATCTTACGTTCTAACTCATAAGTGGTGGCAGACTTCACCTGAGGCGGTTGTTTCTTTGCAAAAAAATTTCTCGCATCAGCACTCAATGATTTTTCAAGTTCCTCATCGGTCTTCTCATAAGCTAAAGGAGATTGTGGTTTCTTACTTCATGATGAAGCCAGCTTCCTCTTGGGGGTCGCTTGTAGCTGTGTTGGATAATGCTTCTTAGGTGGTGCTTGCGGATATGATGTCGGCCTCTTTGACAATGCATCATGCTATGATGATGTTGACTTATTAGGTGGCATCGTTGAAGGCATTGTTCCTCTTGATTGTGGCAACTGACTTGGTGGCAACTCAGCTATTTCTGGCAAAGGTGAAGTCACTTGAGCCTATTGTGGCGACGGATCATGCATATATGTCCTAAGAGTTCCCGATGACTTCGACTCCGAGCTGCATTTCGAGTCCGAGTCACCAAACCCAATGTTGCGCCTATGCCATAGGACATAACGACCAATACTTTCCTCGAGCTTGAATTCACCTTTGTCTCTAGGGTAATCCAACTTGCTTTTACGGTGGTCATGTTTTACACTGTCCAGATGCACCATGGCATATCCTTTTGGTATTGGATGATCACGGAAGAGAGTCCCTTCAACCAATGGCTCGGCCAACCCATAAGCCACCGTTCTTGCACGACCTAACACAGGCGTGACAAGCATGCATTGAGTGTTCTCTTTAATTTCATCAATGGGATAGCGGTTTTCATCATTTTCAGGAAGTGTTGTCGACGCGCAACTGCTACGACACCCAGTAGAGGTCGCACCCAATGCATTTTCCTGGTTGACTTCAAGAAGTTGTTGGTCTTTCTCACGCAAAGCTACAGCTAATTGTGTAGCTACTGTCTTACTTACAATGGCCTCTATGTCAATAGATATTTCTTTTTTTTCTCTTTTCTCCATAACTCTCAGAGTTTGACTGCAAATGCATGTTTCCAAGGTATGTTGCCATAGCCACGCGTGCAGCCTGGATGCTCCTTAGATTTTAGTGCATAGCTTAGCTCGTCGTTATCCCTGGATGGTTGAAATGTACCACTGGAAGACTCATCGTGGACCTTATCAATGCTCTCCACCAATCCCTTCACTTCGTCACTTTTGAAAGATAAGTTTCCCTCTTCTGTTAAATAAACCCCATGACCATACAAGTATCTCTTACTTCGTTAGGCTTTTACATTTATAACTTCAATAGTTTCACTCTATTGACAAAATTTAATTTTGAAATCAAGGATTTGTAATCTTGACTCGACCTTTCAACTGAAATCCCAGTATACCATTTATGAATCTATTGTATTACAAACAATATAGGATGAGTTGTAGAGAAAGGGATAGGAGTGGTAAGACCTTTCATGTACATTTTATTACTCTGTAATATTTATAATTCCCAATGTATTTTTGTCATATCTATGACTGTTTCCCGCTTAGTGACGTTGATCGCAACACTGAGCAGGCAGGGACGCATGTAACTGTTAGTTCCATTATTACTTTTGATTCAAGGGATTTGGTTTTATATGGTTCAACTTGCTGGAAGGACATAATTATTAGATAAACATGTGTGTACGGCACAAGATAAGATTGAGTTCAGTTGTAGATAAGATGTTTCATTGTAGAGTTGACTGTATTGTTCTTTAGATCCTAACTTAACTCAATCATATCTTGAGCAAACTTGTACTCCACCTGAGAGGATTTTCTCATGATATATAACACGAAACCGCCGACCTGAGAGACTCACGGCGTTAACCCTAATCCGCATTGCGCCTCTGAGTTTCTACATGGTAACCAGAGCCAAAAATACATACCAGGTCAAATCCACCACTCACCATGTCCGGTTCTTCTTCCATTGCTGTCAGAGCAGTTTTACTATGCATATTACCTCCGGTAATTACTGATGGTAATATATATAGTAAAACTTTTCTTATTACCAATCCTATGCTTGGCATTGCCATCTCTGAGAAGTTGTCAAAGACCAACCATACTGTGTGGAAGGCACAGATCCTTGCCACCATCCGAGGACCTCATCTCATGGGGCACCGCCGGCCTGAGAGGCTCATGGTGTTAACCCTATTCCGCATTGTGCCTCTGAGTTTCTACAGTAATTGCTGACTGCGTACACCCAGTAGTGTTGACTGATGTGACTGTGGAATTACCATGGGAGAACCAGCTGTGGATTGATCAGGATCGTGCCAGGTAAATTCCTTTATAAGGAGCACATATCTCCACTGAATGAGCACAGCCGAGAGAGAGAGAGAGAGAGAGAGAGAGAGGAGAGAGAGAGAGAGAGAGAGAGAGAGAGAGAGAGAGAGAGAGAGAGTACCATGACTGAAGGTGCCAAGATTGGCAAAGCATATTGGCAGGTCAGTAACTCAGCTGCCAGTCTGAAGGAGACGCCACCTATGCTACCATTTTGCCCAGGGGCAAGGTCGCTGGTCTTGGCGATGATGCTCGACAAGCGGCCCAGTAGTGAAATCCATGCGCCGGCAACTTCTTCAAAAAGTGTAATGAAAATAGAGGGGCAGGCAAATGCCTTCCATCCAGAACACACCGTTAGGAAGGATTCACCCTGTTGAGTCTGTGGGCTCCAATAGCGATCTGCTCACGAAGAAAAGGACGCGGTTGTGGTGGAAGGTGGGGATCAGATTCTCACGCATGGCATATCGCCGCCCTCGATTCAAGTCCCTGCCTTCAGATGATGTGGATACCGTGGAGAGCTCCAATGGCCGTTAGATACTACATCTACATGTTCTTAATATGATTGTAGCAAACCGATGTAAAGATAGTTTGCCATGTTCGTTTATTAGTGGGCTTTAACTTTCATCTAATTTAATGTCATGTTAATTGTTATTACTTTCATCTCGTCCATTGTAAGATTTGAAACTTTAAGACAGAGTCTACCTATTGTTTTAGTTTCATTCTGGAATGTACCTCATCTTGCATTGTCTGAGCTTTTGTGTCGATATTTGTGTTGTAGCATGCGTACAACAAAACATGTAAAACACAAAAAGATTATTAAAAAAACATTACTACTCCCATTATACCCATATGCAGCTATTAAAGATGTTTTTATAGTACAAAACGAATTATTATGTATATATCAGACACATCCCAAATTCATGTTATGTGTATATTAATCCTAACTCATCAATATATAGACCTTTTTAGTCTATCTTTTAGATATCAGAGACGCTATTCATCCGGCTGACTTGTCCAACTGAGAACTGGTGTTAATCTATGGCTTCCAATCAGATGCAAATACGAGTCCGGATAGCTCCTGGTTCGCGTGTTATGGTGCCGGTTGGATATGAGTTGTAGAGGCGGGTAGGACACGTAGCAGCACTCTTCTTTACAATCTATTAATTTAGGTGAACACGTTCACGCCATCAAAAAAATCTACCGTACGCCCACAAAGTTAGAGATTGAATCCAAATCGATTATACAAGACCAAGATTATGACCCAATGATTAAAGATTTCTACAAGCTTTATCCGATAGGAAAAATTAATTCACGCAAAATAGAACTGCATTACGACGTAATTTTAGACTTAAAAATATGCTTTAATGAGAAATGTTAAAACACAAAAATTGTAGATCTCGTCGAGGCCTTTTTGAAACATATATGGATCATATTATTTGGACTTTGGAGGTAGGAGATATGGCCCCACATGATCTTGTAGCCCTCAAAAAGTTCTATAATTTTGATATTCAATTTTGATTTTAGACTTGAAAATATTGTCTAATGAGAAAAGTTAAAACACAAAAATTGTAGATCTCGTCGAGGCCTTTTTGGAACATATGTGAATCATATTATTTGGACTTCAGAGGTACGAGATCTGGGCCCCGCATGATCTCATAGCTCTCGAGATCCGCCGTCTTGGTTTCCAAATTTATGATGCAAAAATATTTGTTCTAATTCGGACTCCTCTGCACAAGTCTCTATGCAGGGCCCATATCTCCTACCTCTGAAGTTCAAATAATATGATCCACATATGTTCCAAAAATGCCTCGACGAGATCTATAACTTTTATGTTTTAACTTTTCTTATTAGAGCATGGTTTCAAGTCCAAAATCACGTCGCAATGGAGTGTTGTTTCTATTCTGCGTGAATTGGTTTTTCCTATCGGATAAAACTTCTATAAATCTTTAGGCATTGGGTCATAACCTTGGTCTTACATGTTAGGCTTTATAGAGATCTAGTGGTGTCTTAGAGGTATCATGAGCTTGTGAGAATCCTTCTTTACACAGCGAATTGGGCTTTATATCGGTACATCTCATATTTGAGGTTTTTTTTAATGTCATTTCACTTAATTTTGCAACATAGCTCTCAAAAAAAACTACATGTAAAAATCATTAACATTAGAGGTAAAAAAATATTTATAATAAGAATATGGTGAAAAATAATAGAAAAAATGTTACTTATTGTTGAGAGATATTCTCGATAGTAGATTCAGGTATGTGTATGAGTATGGAAGATCAATGGACATAGGAACCAGGGTTTACATAGGTTCGAGCCTCCCGTAAGATAACAATTCTACGTCTTGTTTGGTGTTTCTGTATTGCTAAAGTTAGCACTGGAGTTAGGGTTCCAATACGAGTTCTCTGCCTTGTCGAAGGCCCCCTGCCCTCCTTATATATCCGAAGGGTAAGGGTTTACATGGTAATCTATTATTCGGTTACAACAGATCCTATTTATCTATTATATCTGCTAACCTAGCTTGCTGCTTACTCAAAACAAATATCTAAATAAATATCTTCTAGGCCGTATTCCCCAATACTTCATAATCGAGCCCCGGCCCACTCGGCCATATAGCCAAGTGGTTAGGTATCCCGGGTACGTATGTTCCACGTTTATAACATATAAAATGGAACACTAAGAAACACCAACACTAATATAAATATATTTTTTTATGTAAAAAATATCAATAATTATATTGTATAAATAATTTATGTTTAAATCATAAAGAGTGTTTTTTTAACCCGTAGCAACGCACGGATACTTTGCTAGTTAGATATATATATACACCTTGAGCCAACATTTGTGATGCCTGCCTATGTCGGGTCTCTCTTAATGATGAGGACATCATCATGCTGGATACGCGCATATCATGGCCTTCTCCAAGTTACAAGTCTTCACCAACTCCGTCGCCGTGTTCGTCTCAGATTCAGCCGACACCCCTACACGGTTTTGATGATATCTCCCACATCCGACGTCCAAACGAGGCGTTCTTTGATGCGTTAGAAAGGGGACGACGATGCCATCGTTTTGTTTCTGGTCCTAGCTCTAGAAGGGTCGTGAATCATAATATATGACCATGACAAGGTGTTGCGCCACCTATTTTAGGCCAACTTAGCCATGTATCGTGTTGGGCCTTAAGCCCATGTTGTGGGCGCCCCCCTGGTCGCCCCTAACCCTAGGACGTCTCTGGTTCCTACATAAACTCAGTAGCCGCCATCTTTTAGTTTCGGGTTTTGTTTAGTTCAGTTTTCCAGAGAGAAACTTGATCGAATTACTATAACTGTGGCGACAAGTCCTTTTACAGTAATCCAGGACCCATGTTCTTGTTCTACACCACTGTGGTGATTAGTCCTTTTGTGTTCAGAGCTTGAACCTTTTCTTGTGATTCGCTTCATCCATATTTGCAATTTCAGATTACGTGTTTATCCTCTCTTGCTTATGTTCTCGATTTCGCTTACAGGAACAATCAAGTTGTGCTTGGTGTAATGGTTGCGGGGTTGGATTATGTCTCATTCAAGTCGGATCATCGATGCCGAGTTTCCTAAATTCGAGTTTATCCCCTTACCTCTCGGAAGATCGGGCCATATCTACATCAAGTGGTATCAGATTCCTAGGTTCCCCGTGAGGTATTATCGTATTCTTCCCTTTAGATTCGTTTGTGTTCATCACCTTTTGTCCATGAAAAAGCCTACAAAAAAATATTTCCCCACCATCCCAGATATTTTTTAGCCTTTGCATAATTTCATTTCAGAGTCCGTAGTGTTGAGTTTGTGTCCTAGTCGAGTTTAGTTGCTGGTTTGAATTTGTGTTTTAATTCGGTTTGTGTTTTGGTCTCCGTTGCACACCACCATCACCATCGTGTTTTCTATTAGATTCACCATTGTGTCACCCACCCACCGTACCCACAATCTGTTGCTAACAAAAAAAACCTATCCGATTCTGTTCCCCCCCCCCCCCCTCACCCCTCAAACCCTATCTTGACATAACTTCGGTAAAACAGGCATAACTTTTCGCTCATTGCTCCGATTGAGCTAAAATTTTTATAGAAGATTCTTAACTCAAAGTTGAGGTGACCCACACTGGGCCTTGCCCTGTGTGCCCTCGTCAAAAAATTCAAAAAAAATGGGAAAAAATAGAAAAAAAATTGTAAAGTCAAAAATAGCGCTTTCGGTGAAATTTTGTGATTTTGCCTACCTTTTGTTTTCCCTCTATTCGAGTTGAAACTTCTTGTGGTTCCTTCCTTTGTGTTCCTCTATTACAGAAAAATAGTGAAAAAATCATACAAAAAAATCAAGATTTTGATTTGCACCCCCCCCCCCCCCCCCCCCCCCCCCGCCCTGAAAATTCTAAGTCTCTGAAGTCTGTTTTGATCCTTGCTGCCTTTGTTATTGTTCTTGCTGTCATAACTATTTTTGAACACGATTCTTTTGCCAGCAATTAGGACACTGCTTTGGACATTTATTCAGTGCTACTATCTGTTATTGAATTATGTTCCATTGACATACATATTAGCCTTCCAAGCTATACATATTGCAGCACAGGTTTCTTCCTTGCAACTGTTACACCCAAGCTCAACTACAGATTATGTCGACCTGTTTGGCTTTGGTAAGAACACTTGCAAGATTGTGATACATTGTTTTTGATATTATTTTCCACTTTCTACACCCTCTGCTGCCTGCTAGTTGACAGGTCTAATCTTTTTGTTTAGTCTTGTCTTTTGCTTTTAACCATGTCAGAGAAAGGGAAAGGGACACCTGGAGAGTTGGAGTCCCCTACAGACTTCAATGATTGTGTGTCCAAGGCCGAGCTCACGAAGCTTCTTGCGGACCAGCGTACATTCATGAAAACGAAGTTTGCCGAGTTGATGAGTCACATCAACACTGTTGCCCACCGCATTCAGGATGTTGAACGACGACCTCCACCTCAACGAGCTGCTGATGATGATGATTTTGACCGTGATGCAGATCGTCTTCGCCTAATCGACACGGTATGGGAGGTAATAACAATCGTGGTAATACTGATACTTTTGTTAAGCCCAAATTTAACATACCACCTTTTGCTGGTAGTGCTGATCCTGAAGCATACTTAGATTGGGAACTTGCTGTTGAACAGAAATTTAATTCTCATTTAGTTCCTGCTGAGCATAGAGTTAGACTTGCTACTAGTGAGTTTACAGGTTTTGCTCTCTTTTGATGGAATGATCTTTGCAATACTAATGCTGCTATACCTGCCACTTGGCCTGTTTTGAAACAACGCATGAAATCTCGTTTTGTCCCTCCTTATTACCAACGTGATTTACGTTTAAAATTACAATCTTTAATACAAGGTAATAAAACAGTAGAGGAATATTATCAGGAATTGCTTATTGGTTTAGCACATTGTGATATACATGAAGATGATGTTGAAACTAGTGCTATATTTTTTGGTGGTTTGAACCGTGATATCCAGAATATTGTTGACTATAAAGAGTGGAATAGGTTCAGCCAATTGTATTATATTGCTCTTATGGCTGAACGAGAAGTACAGGGATGCCTTCCACAACAATCTTGCAGGTCCAACACTGAGCAATCTCTCCAGCAACACACTGGAGTAGAGAACTTCAAGAGTCATGTTGCTAAGCCACCAGCAACAACTCTTCCACTTGCACCTACTTCTGCAGCGCAATCGTCTAGTGTGCAGCACCAACACCAGAAGAAGGTTACTACTTCCGGTACTAGGAGTGGCTCCTCCACCACCATTATTTGCCACCGCTGCAAGGGCATGGGACATGTCATGAAGGATTGCCCTAGTCATCGTGCTTTCATCGCTACTGCTAATAGGTATGAAAGTTGTAGTGATGTTGAAGATGAATTTGCTCGTATGTCTAACCTTGTTGCAGATTCAACGGAGGAGCAGGAGACTACCGCCATTGATTCCATTGCTGCCACCGCGGGTTTTCCTAGTCTTATTGTATAGCGTGTGTTGACCACTCAGGTGGGATAAGAGGAAGAACAACAACGCAACAATTTATTTTACATGTACCTCATTGTTGCGGACCGCCGTGTTCTCACCATCATTGATACTGGGAGCTGTAACAACTTGGTAAGTTCTGATTTGGTAAGCAAACTTGGCTTGACCACGCATACACTACATCAGCCCTACCACATCAAATGGTTCAATAATAGTGGTACGACACAAGTAACTCGATCAGCACGCATACACTTTTCAGTAGTTTCTTATCAAGGCTCTGCTGATTTTTATATTGTACTTATGCAAGCATGTTCGCTTTTATTAGGCCATCCATGGGAATATGATACGGATGCTGTCCACCATGGTAGAACTAATACATATACATTCGTGCATAAGGATAGGAATATTACTTTGCGTCCGTTATTGCCTGCTGATATTAGAAATCATTTTAAACTGCTTGCTGAAAATACTGAGAATAAACATGATAACAAACAACTTTCTGATGTTAAACATAAGGCTATTCAATTAAAGGGAGGTACTTTTCTTGTTATGACATCTACTATTACTGAACTTTGTGATAATCATGATGCACCTTGCTATACTATGCTTTGTCGTGATATATCTTCTATCGATGATCATGTATCTTGTACTTTACATTCTGCTAGTACTAACCTTTTGCAGAACATTGATGATGAGATAGAGTCGAGGGCAACTCCAATTCAAGAAGGGGAGGATGATGAGGACATCACTATGCTGGATATGCGTATATCATGGCCTTCTCCAAGTTACAAGTCGTCACCAACTCGGTCGCCGCGTTCGTCTCGGATTCAGCCAACACTCCTTCACGATTTTGATGATATCTCCCATATCCGACGTTCAAACGAGGCGTTCTTTGATACGTTGGAAAGGGGACGACGATGCCGTCGTTTTGTTTCTGGTCCTAGCTCCAGAAGGGTCATGAGTCATAATATGTGACCATGGTAAGGTGCTGCGCCACCTATTTTGGGCCAACTTGGCCATGTATCATGTCGGGCCTTAAGCCCATATTGTGGGTGCCCCCCCTGATCGCCCCCAACCCTAGGACGTCCCTGGTTTCTACATAAAGTTCAGTTTTCCAGAGAGAAACTTGATCGAATTATTATAACTGTGGCGACAAGTCCTTTTACAGTAATCCAGGGCCCCTGTTCTTGTTCTACACCACTGTGGCGATTAGTCCTTTTGTGTTCAGAGTTTGAACCTTTTCTTGTGATTCACTTCATTCATATTTGCAATTTCAGATTGCGTGTTTATCCTCTCTTGCTTGTGTTCTCTATTTCGCTTACAGGAACAATCAAGTTGTGCTCGGTGTAACGGTGCGGGGTTGGATCGTGTCTGATTTAAGCCGGGTCGTCGACGCCGAGTTCCCCAAATTCAAGTTTATCCCCTTACCTCTCGAAAGATCGGGCCATATCTACATCACTTAATATATCGTTTTTCTCTACCAGATATTAGAGAAATGTTTAAGCATACTAAAATAGAATATGCACGATTTCCCTGGTATTTTTTCAGTTAGAAAAAAAAAGAGGATGCAATAATTTCAAAGAACTCCAGCAGAATCCACTGCGGGAAAACCTTTATTTGTCAAGTGCCCACAGCTTCGTCGAGTGTAATTTTTCCACAAAGACACTCGGCAAAAAGCAAACACCCGGCATATCCCCTATTTGCCGATCGTCTTTGATAGTGCACTCGACAACGAGTGAATACTTTGCTGGTTGTTTTTGACAGGATACTCGGCAAAGTTTTTTTTTTGTGCCATCACCGTTAGTCCGACCTTTTTTTTTGTAGTGTACCACTGGCACTCGGTACAGCCTTTGTCGAGTGTACGACAAAAGACACTCAACAAAGAGCACTTTGCCAACACTTTGGTCGTCGTATCCTCTTTGCCACGTGTTACACTTGGCAAAGGCTTTGCTGAGTGTTTTATGGCCTTTGTCGAGTTATTGTAGCACTCAGCAAATCATAGATTTGCTGTAGTGATTAGACATGCAACAAGCTAGGAGTCAAGAAACTTGTAGAATGAATTAAGCAACAAGGCAACATGTTAGTGGCGTAGTGCAGAATATTTGCATCAAGATGATGCAGAATCTCGCATAAAATGAAATGGTCAGAATTACCAATGCAATATATGTAAAATTGTCCTTATGCTTCTAAGAAAGTATGGAAAATACTATTATATATACAAGCCATCTTAACAAATCAACGATTCACTACAGAAAAATCACTATATGCTGACCCGCGGCACAGATTCTAACCAGATTCAGAAACATATTTCAAATCTCAAATTTATTACAACATTTAATAAAATTTGAAACTAACTTACTAAAATGCTTCAAAATGGCAATATCTAAGACTTCATAGAAAAAACCTATTATTTTATGCATTTTTTCTCTCAAATTTAATTTCTATCACTACAATCTTATTTACAAAAATAAAAAATATCTAATGAATTAAAAAAATAACCAAACTTTGACATTACACATGTCATGTGATTTATGACCTGCATAAAAAGGGTTGATTTCAAAATCAAATTGGACCGTCAAATTGTTTCCAAATCATATAAACCCTTCTCATCAACTATGGAACTTCTCCGGAGATTGTTAGCTTAGTAAGCCACGTACATGAAACTTCGCTAACTTTTTACCGCAACATCTATGCATGAAATAATGATGTCATGAGCAATATCATGATTTTTAAACTTTATTTGCATTTTCTATAATTTAAACACCGTTGGACAACACGTTCGTCGTAATATTTCATGTACAAGATTACCAACATTCACTCATATTGCATGTATGCGGCCTCAAATCAGTGTTCCGAACATGACTATAAAGTTTGTTCCCACTATATTTTAATATTTCAAACACTTGCAGTTCAAATTTGAATTATCATGAGAAAACACAAAAATTGAAATAAATGCACCAAACTTTCCTAGAAATGCACAAATTTGTAACATGAGCTACCACATACAATCTCTATAGTACATAAAAAAGTTAGGTGAGAAAAGGAGTTTAAAAAAACTATTTTGCCGTGTGCTTTTGTATAACACACGGCACTAGAGTTTAACATATGGCAAAAAGAACTGTGTTGTGTGCTCCGATATAATACACGGTACAAATAACTCTATGTCGTGTGCTGGTAACGGACACACGAGACAGAGGTGACGCCGTCTAATGTTTGAAACGGCGAGCCTCTGTGCCGTGTGCCCCATGCCTGACACACGACACTAGGTGATTTGTGTCGTGTGTTAGGTCAATGCACACGGCACAATGTCATTTATGCCATGTGTTACGTCAGTGCTCACGGCATAGACTTGTGTGCCGTGAGCTTTCCTTGTGCCATGTGTAGGTAGCGCTGGCACACACGACAGAAACGACTCTGTGTCGTGTGCCCGATGTTTAGCACACGGTACATTACGGTATTGATTCCTGGCTTCTGTCTACTTGCTTGTAATTTACCCAGCTGCAATTGGGATCAATTGATGATGACACTAATAATAATGAAATAGATAATATTGCTCAAACATACATATATAGATAGTTATTAATTGTTTTTAAGTTTTAAAATAAACTCCATGTGTATGTCAAAAAATAAATAGTAAATTTCATAAACTATGAATACTTTACTCATGAATGAAAGTTTATTAAAAGTGTTTATATGAGTTTATGTGAGTGTATCGATTCATACCCCCCCCCCCCCCCCCCAAATTGTAAGAAACCTCTTTGGAAGGATAATTTCTGGAACTTTTAATAATGCATAAGTTTCCAGTGATGAATTATGGACTGAACCAATCGATATGAGTTGATGAAACACAAAACATAGTATATGGTTAGCCTCATAGGGGTTATGTGGCACGAGCCAAAAGACCTCGGGCTTGTGATACAAGGACCATAAAACGTGAAGGTTTATGAAATTTACTCCAAAGTTAACATCCCCACAATTCATGTTTAAAGGTTAGCCCGGCACTACGGTCTGCACACGGCAATGTTTTTGCCGTCGGTCACCCCCGGAAAAGCCCACACGGCAAAAATAGTGTCGGTAAAGAGGGCTTTGCCGTGTGTTCATGCCATCCTTCGGGCACACGACAAAGCCTTTGCCGAGAATCCAATTCAACACTCGACAAGCATTTTGGGAAATATTTTTTAAAAAATTACCCGCTAGTGCAGCCGCCACCACACCACCGCCATAACGACGCCGGGGCTGTCATCGCGCCTGCCAGACTGTCCTCCGCCGCGCCGGTCAGGCCGCTCGACGCAAGGCCGCCTCCTCTATTCTGCCTACCCTAGTCGAGGTCACCATCGGCCGTCGCGCCCGCCAGGCCGCCCGCCGTGAAGCTGGGTCCTCCCTCGCGCCGACCAGGCCGTGCGCTCCACCGTCGAGCCCACCATGGCCGGGGACACCACTGTGCCTCCCGTCGGGGTTGGGGCCAAGGCCTCCTCTGTATTGCCTGCCCTGTCCGAGGCCGCCGCCACACCTCCTACCGTGTCAGGGCCACCGCTCCTCCGTCAGGCCCGCCTTGGCCGAGGCCGCCGCTGTGCCTCCCGTCGGGGTCAGGGCCGTCGCGTCCTCCACGGCGCCTGCCCTGGATGGGGCTGCCGCCATGCCTCCTGCCGGGGTCGGGGCCACCGCTCCTCCGCTAGGCCTGCCACTGTGCGTCCCATCAGGGCTGCCACGCCTCTGCGTTATTCTAATCTGAGATACTAGCAAAGTATCCGTGCGTTGCTACAAACTTAAAAAATAAAACACTCTTTATAATTTAAATATAAATTATTTACACGATATAATTATTACATATATACAATATTATTGACATTTTTACATGAAAGATTATATTTGTATTACCGTTGGTGCTTCTTAGTATACTATTTTATATGTTAAAAATAATAATTTTATCATCATTTTTTACCATATTCTAGAAGCTTTATCCGGAAGGAAAAATCAATTCACGGAGTCTAGAAATAGCACTACATTGCAACGCAATTTTAAAATTGAAGACTTGCTCTAATGGAAAAAGTTAAAACATAAAAGTTTTATATCTCGTCGAGGCCTTTTCAAAATATATATAGATCATATTATTTGGACTATGGAGCTAGGAGATATGTGCCCCGCACAGAGACCTACGAAGAGGAGTCCGAATCAGAATAAATATTTTTGTATTACATATTTGAAAACCAAAATGGCAGGATCTGAACTTACATTGAATATCAAAGTTGTAGAACTTTTTGAGAGCTACGTGATAAAGTCCAAATTTGTCTCATTTGAGCTTCGGACGTGGCAGTTATGATTTTTGAAATTCGGTACTTGATATAGAAGATACGAAACCGATTTGGATCCAATCTCTAATTTTGTGGACACGAAGTGGACGACCGCACCTTAATTAATAGATTGTAGAGAAGGGAGAGAGATGAGAGAGAGAGAGAGAGAGAAAAGAAAGAGAGGCTGGTGATGAGGGCAGGATTCGGATGAAAGAATTTGGACCATTGGGAGGCGAGGATTTGGAAGTAGTGGATGGACCGCCATTTTGATTCAAAATCTGAAGGGTTTTTATTCAACGCTTCGATTTGCGGAGATTCTCCTATTATGAGCAACATACATGACAACTTGTGTGAAACATTTTCTATTTTTTTACCACAGCCTCTATGTATGATATAATAATGCTAGGACAATTCTTGTAATTTTCATACTCTATTTGTTTTTATAAAATTTAATTTCAATTAAATCACACGGTGGTGGTCCTATCTCATGTACAATATGCGCGAATTTTCTTGTTATTTTATGGATACGGACTCAAATGAGAATCATTAGCATGAATATCACGTTTGCATCCACTATATTGCATTATTTGAACCACTTACAGTTCAAATTCAAATTTTTACAAAAAAATACAAACAATACAATAAATCAAATAAATATAGAAAACACAACTCAAAATTCATGAAATATGAGTATCAAGTACCATATACAGTATGTGAACTACCAAAACAAATGGTCGGCAGAAGAAGAAGAAAAAAAAATTGTCGTGTGCTCGTCGTCTATCACATGGCAAAGTTCGTGTTTGTCGTGTACCCGCGCCCTGGCACATGAGGAAGATCTTGTTTGCCTTATGCCAAAGATGTGCCGTGTGTCTTCTTAGTGGCACACGGCACACATGTTCTTTGTCGTGTGTCTAAGACAAGACACATGGCAAAGATACGTTTTTCCCATAGTGTGAAGTTTTATATAGTTAGTTTCTGGGTCTACAACTATAAACAACAGATTGGGAGGTCAGGATGTTCTGGATCATCTACACCCCACTCATGTGTTGTATATATCCGAACTTCAAATATAAAGCTTCAGAAAAATCTATTCCTTATCAACCATCCTAAGGATGAAATTAAAATCGGCGAACCATGATTGATACGTGAGCATACACTCAGCATAAGCTGAATTTTACATCAACATAAAATCGTGGGATTAGCTGAGCTCAAATCGAGGCAGATTCATCATTACATGCATGTAATTTCATGCATTTTTTTAATTTATTTACAAATTTCATTTTTTTTTTCCGTGAGGAGAAGCTGCACAAAAGGAACGCGCGTGCTTCACAAAGATATGTTCCTTGACATAAGACACGCTAATAAATCAAAGTTTTGAATTATCCACTGCCTTTTATTCACCATACCTTTATCTACCATTCATAGCAGTAGAAAGTCTGATTCAGTCTAAGAATCTCCTCATATAATTTCTTCTTTCAACACAAGTCATCTGTTTTTTCATGCAAGTTCAAATACAAGGCAAATCGGTACAGCATAAAGGCTTTGTGTACTACTTCAATGCATAGCAAAACAAGCCTCTTTTTTGTGTACTACTACTTAAATGCATAGCAAAACAAGCCTCTTTTCTTAGGTGTCAGATTCGCTGCATTTATATAATTTTATATATATCAAGTCTGTTAATCTAGGAATTCATTAATAGCCTCCAGCACAATATTTCCACTATATAAATCCATGCCTAGACCCAAGAACATCACAACAAAGGTTGGGGGAAAAAATCATTTCAGCCAGCAAGGAAAAAGTGAGAGAGACACGTGTGTCAGGCTCAGCTGTGAGCGATGGCAATCAGGGTTAGGATCTCCGGGGCTCGCCCTCGTCAGCCGGCTAGGGCTTCTTCTCTGGTAGCACGTGGCTGGGTCTCGCCCATGCCAGGTGATGTCGTTGAGGTGCGCCTCCATGAAGGTACGTGGGTCGTTGGCACCGTCTCCCTTTACGGGAACTATCCCCGCGGAACCTCGCTCCTCGTTTCCATTGCCGGCAGGGAGCCGACCTACTTCGCTAGATGCCACATCCGAGTTCTCCATACTCCTTATGAAGTGTTGTCCGTGGTTTCTTCCACTAGTAGCGCAAAACGTCGTCGTCGCCAAGTTCGCAGAGCGCATAGGAGGAGGGAAAACATTGAGTTCGCAGACAATGATGTTGAGTCTGCAGAGAGCAGCAACGAGTGTTATATTTAAGCAGCGTATGCTATTCGTTGATACAGATGCTGATGAAGAACTGCAACGGCGTAATGTCGTTCTATTCAACTTGTTATAGATGTTCTGGTTGTCATCATCAAACATGAAACTATCCATATGTATTAGATTTCTTGTCAGATTTCTTTTTCGATGTATTAAGATGACAATGGAATAAACCGCCTTATGAGATTCAGATGTCTCCTTTTCTATGATTCGATGCATGCTTCATTTAATTGAGTAGGCAATATGGTAAATGGTAATCCATGTTGCAAGATATCTAGCTAGGTAAAAAAGAGATTCGTATTCTGATTGTTATTGACGATTCATCTTTATTCTATGGGACCTTTGTGGGGCCGTGAGGGAACAGTAGACTTTTCATCGCGTGCTCATTTGTATTCAAAGGTGTTGTTTGTTTATTTAAATTTGAATCCAATGCAGTTCTGTAGAGGAAATATATACTGAAGTTTCTTTGTTATCTAGTTTTGAAATATTGCGTGTAGTAGACTAGTTGTTTTCCCATTTGGATGGCTTAGGGTGTGTTCGTTTTCCATCCTCTGATTTTTAGACCTGTCATATCGAATATTGTGATACTAATTAGGAGTATTAAATATAAATTATTAACAAAACACAGTTCATAACCCTCCCTCTAAATGACGAGACAAATCTATTAAAACTAATTAGGTCATAATTAGATAATATAATGCTACAGTAAATATCTCTTAATGATGATTTAATTAAGCTTAATGAATTTATCACGCTGATACGCATTCAACTCTATAATTAGTTTTATATTTAATATATATTTAATAATCATATATAGCATTTTAATGATTGATATGACCTTACTAAAATTTAGACCCAAAAAAACGAACACACCCTTAGTCATGAAATTTTCCCTCACCTTTTTCTGAATGTTCATTGTGGTCTGCCAGAGACTGAGATTTCAGAGGGGGGATATGCATAGGACCATGCAAGCTTCTTGTCGATGTGATACTGACCGATCATTTATTAGCAAATCATCAACGATATGTAATGTCTCTTATAAAAAAGAAACGATATGTAGTGTGATGGTGCACATATACTGACGTTGTCTCCGAGAGTGAGCCAATGTCCTGAGCTCAGATTCCTTTTTAGCGCCATATATATGTATATACAAAACACAAAAAGGCATAATATCCACTCCAGTGCAAATCTCATAGAACACTCAAGATATACCCTCTTGGAACAGACATACACCTTCAAAATAAAGAAAGTCATGAACAATACTGGCATATCTACACTTGCTTGTATTAGAGCAACTCCAACCCTTTCCCTTTAATCTCATTACCTAAAGAAGTTAAAAGGAATTCTTTCAACCCATTTTTTAAATTATAGATGATGGTATTGTAACAGTTTACCTATTTCATTTAGGTGAGGAATGGTGATCCCCTCATGAAGGGGGATGGTGGACTGAATTTAGGTGATCACTTGTCCAAAGGGATGAGAAAAAAAAACTAGATAAAGAAATTTTTTCCATCCTTATTCCCTATATAATAGATTTTTGTGTTTAGGTGATCAAAAGGTTGGAGTTGCTCTTACCTCCATATTTTTATTGTTGTCGGCAGCCAGTACACTACCCAAAGACATCAATAAAATACGGAGGATACGGAGGGAGATGAAAGATCCTTGTCGATCAAGATATGTTGTCTTTCGGCTTTTATTTTTACAACATGCAAACTCTGATGAGGTATTTTGAGGTTTCAGCTGTTACATCATTCAAGCATAACCATTTGTTACAAATTATTTCTGAATAATTACGTGACCCCATAAACTAGATACCTGTTCCACAGGTCTATAATATTCTGGTGAATTAATCACTAAAGTTAGTTGGAGCTTCAAATTTTATAAAACAAATCCTTCCATATTCTGCTTAACAAGGGCAAGATCTTTAAATCTATACATTTTTGCATATTTTCAAATCAATTCGTTTGGATTACTTTTTTTACAAAACTGCATTTAGATCACTATCAGAAAACATGTTGGTTTTAAATACTATCATATGGACCTAATACTGGGATCATATGGTTTTCCTAAGAGAGTATTCACAAAATTGTCTTTCCATAGCAAACTCAAAGGTCATATTACAGAAAAGAATGTTTGCTAGAAAATGTTAAACTAACAAATTATGTGTCCAAGAAAGAAAAAAAATGATAATGTCTATTTCTCAAGCTTAATTGTAGTAGCTGAATGCAATACTAGAGAATTCTCTTCTCCCAAAAATATCTACATTCAATGGTTAACATTGATTTAACAACCGTCTTTTAACAGAATGTATTGGCCTCTGATTTTTACACGGTTAAGTGTGTGGTGCATCCAAACCGTACACCATATGTGATCAAGTATTACATCATATCAACGTGGAACCAACTGAGAAGATAATGAATTTTTTTAAAAAAATGAACAGATAATGTATTGGCCTCTGATTTTCATACGGCTTCATGCATGTCTACAGTAGTCATCATAATACTGAGCCTAACCTGATTTCGAATGTGCAACAATAAACAACAATATAACATTTCTGTAAATCCTCCCGTTTGTGACAAGTCGGCAAAATCTATCAGCAAAATGACAAACCTCCAAGATGCAAAAACTGGACAGGTATCCAAAACCTTTATTCACTCCACCGACAAAATCTTTCATAACAGCTGCTTTTTGGCCATAACCTGAAAACAACAGACAACTATCACGTCCACCATTAGTCATTTTATTTAGTTTTCATCATATCAAATTCTGGATACTGGAACAAAACACAGTGCAAAAATATTTCCCACAACCTACCCACTAGTCTTACTCATGTCATTACCATCAGCACAAATTAAACATGAGCACAACAGAACAAGGAAAAAAGAAAAAATAAGAGGCATGTGGTAAACATTTCAAAACACATTGAACAATGTCACAGTAGTATTCATCGTTATTGGTATTTTGGGTCATTGGTGTCATTTTCGTACAAATTGCGAAAAACAATATCTTAATAAGCTTTTCCTTCAGGAATAACAAAGCTAAATTAAGTACGCACAAATTTCACATTGTGGCTCACTTCAATTGAGAAGGCAGCACATTAGTTTACACGTGTTGTATATGGAATGCTATTTTGTCTTCGTGGTAAACAATGAAATATAGTTAAATTAAATCCTCTTTTCTAAATTTACACATCGTTAAGTAACACGTGTTACATTGTTATAAAACATAATGCTTACAACAGTGAAATTGACTGGTAAGAGATAAGTGAACCTGCTAGGTGTATTTTGCTGCTATCTCGCGCATTAGGCTTTCAGGAGCTGCAGAGAACAAGGTTGTCAGAAAGAGTATCTTATAATACTGAACAACCAAGTATGTATACTAAATCATAAGCCATGCAAAGAATTAAAGACACCTTCTATGCCACCCGTGAAATGCTCGAACTGATCCATTGCTTGTCTTATAAACATTTCCACGCCACTAACAACTTTAACTCCATTTTCTTCTGCTTCTCGCAGAAGCCGGGTAACTTTTGGCGCATATACAGCATCAAATACCATATCATAGAAACTCAATGCTTTCTGCAAATATAGAAGGAAAATTGATCAACATTCAGAAAACGCACATATTTTAACAATACCAAGATGTAGCCTGCATCCTTTTTGTTCGTACATTCTATACTTTTCTTAGTAGACTAACGCGTACACATTTTAACAATACCATATATAGCTAACTCGTAGGCTCCATGTACAAGAAAGGAGTGTTTTCGCAGTTAGCTAGCATCTTGGTATTGTTAAAATGTGAGAAGCACTATTTGACCTGCACTGAGACAATCCCACCAATAGTGACACAAGGTTAAGACCTTTGAGATACTGTTTAAAATCAATTACAAGATATCATGCACTGTTATTCTCAAACTTGCTGTCCCAACCGGCTCAAGAGAGCTGATATTCCGGAATGGGAAACTATTACTATTCTATTCCTACTAAAAGAAAGATATGGAAAACGAAAATGTGAGATTTATAAGGGCAATCATTTCATGGTAAGAGAAAGGGAAGGGGAATGGAAGTGCAAAGGATCTATCAGCCGGCTTCATGGTCAGATCCGGTCACCTCTGAACAGTGTGTCACACACATGTAATTTATTTTTTTCTACTAGGATTCACGGTTGTGTGGGTCAGAATTTTCTGGCATTGTATAAGTTCTTAATGAAACAACACAAAGACCCCCCCCCCCCCCCCCCCCCCCCCCGAAATTGTTTGAGGGAAGAAAAAAAGAAAGGGAACGAATATAGGACCTTTGGAATAGGAGTGCCATCCACATTTGGGTACATCCCCAATGATGTTGCATTAGCAAGAATCATCCCTTCTTCAGGTTTGAAAGTTTCTAGGTCAGATAGTCTCAACGGCTGACCACCAACAGCATTGGCAAGATTTACCGCCTTTTCTGGTGAAAACAAGACAAAAGTCTCATTAATTAATAAAATTAAATGGAGTTGTTAATTCATCACTCATGCCAAATATCACGAAAATCAAGCATAAATTGACCACAAAAGGAAAAAAAAATTATAGCATCAATTAAAACAGCAGCAGTGTTAGTCTCAAATGCAGAATGCATTGAAACAAAAAAAAAACTTCACTAAAAGTGATTTTTGAAAAACGAACTCACCTAAGGAAAGCAATTATGCATTTTTGTAGCAGAATGTATGCATAGTCATATACAAGGAAACAAGCCTGAAATTTTGTAATTTACTACTGGATGATCGAGGAAAAAGTTTACTGAAGAAAAAAAAACTACCTATAATGCGGGTCGCATAATATCATGAGCCTATGTGACCCAACTGAAGGTGAACGATCTATATATGCGATTGCAATGCAACCTACTGGTTATGAAAACAATAGTAATAATCATCCTAAATCTTACAGAGAACCTCACGCAAAATTTACAGTTGAACATGAACATTGACTTGACAAGAAACAGTTGATTAGAAAAACAACACAATTTAATATGCTACTAGCACTAGCACCAAACAAATTAAAAGAAGAATAGAAGGAAACCAAATATTCCATAGCACATTTGATGAAACAAGATGACATAAGACAAACAACTAAGTCCCAACATTGACCTTCATTTATTATCGCTTGGGTTAACAACCTCAACTATAAGTCTATAACAATTAACAATGCCAATAGTAAAATGGAGAGCTGTATCTTCCCATTTCAAATGTATTACCAGAGATTCTAGGGCACATTGAGTTTGATGGCTCACCAATAAAAATTGTGTCCACCATGATTCTGATATGAGGAAGGATCTACCAAAAGAAAATTCTGTGCTAGCTGAATAAGATTAAATCCATGTGGTGCAGAAGAGATCTTACCATAGGTACGATTTGCCACAACTACCCTTGCACCTTTCTCCTTTGCCCCATAAGCAATTGCTTTACCAGCACCACCAGCACCTATGACAACAATAAGCCTGCCAGCCAATGGAGAGATGACAGAATCCTTCGGCCCTAGCCCTATGAAATGAAATATAAAATGTAAGATATTTTCCGTGGCACGCAAAATAGCTGTGGAAAGGGAACAAATAAGACTGTATAAACCTCTTATGCCATCCTCAATAGCAGAAATTGCTCCAATGTAGTCAGTATTGTAGCCTACTAACTTGCCATCTGGTCTCCTAATTATAGTGTTTATCGCTCCTATCGACTGCAAATTAAGGTAAAAGAATAGCATATCAAACAGAGAGTGATGTGTAACTAATAATATAGACAATGATGCATCCAGTTACCTTAGCAACTGGATCGTGTTCATCACAACACTGCACCGCATCCACTTTGAAAGGAAGAGAGCAACTGCATTGCATCCAATCATATAGGGTGATTTCACTATAGAAAGTATGTCCTTGTAAACATATATGAACATAAAAGGTATTCATGAAGTCACTTGTGGCTAGATCACTGAAACACCATTCATGTGGACCAATCATGCTCCAATTCAACCCCTGAAGTTTGGTTCACTCCCTAAGTTGCCCAATAATACTACTGTTCATATAGTACATCTGAACAAGTTTCAATTTTAAATAGAAGAAAGAAAGAGAACTGAGATTTGGTTATTCACTGTTCTGATCTATAAGTAACTTTAGGCTATGGATACTTCACAAATGACTTGCTGATCTATGAGTTGTTGCAGAAATGGTCATGTTGTTCTCAAATCCACATAAATCCAGCCCACCGAAATAATTTCCATTGCATGTGATCTAAAAATCACAAAAAGAATGTAATAATATAGAAATTTCTTTTTTGCAGAATTAGGCTTAATACCTAAATCCTGAAAAGTCTGGGGATGAATATGTCTCAAGAAAACTAGCAAGATTATCTGCCAGAAGTGGAAGATAAACAGCATTGTATCCGACAGATTGAAGACATTTATTGTGCAAAATTGGACTCTTGCTCTGCTGTACTGGGTTGGCTATAAGACCGAGAACCTTGGTGTCAGGCCCTATATGCCTAATATTGTAAATCTCCAGTAGCTCTTCCACTGCAGGCTGTCCCGGTGCTGATATCTTCGTAGCATTCAGTATCCCGAATGTAAGATATCCATCGAACTTGGGGGCTAAGATCCTTGACATTAAACCTCTTTCACCCATCACCAGACCAATCATAGGCACCTGTCATTTCTATTTGTCAGTCAAATGATTGTTGATCCAAAATGGCATAGCATAAAACATCTCCAACAATGTATAGAGGTACATTCAGACAGAACTTTAAAAAGGCGTAACACCTTCAAACTCTCAATATCTATTTTTTCTGAAGTAACACATAAATCAATAACCTAGCAAACAATGTTAAGTTTGACTACATGATCGTAACCAATAGGTTAAAAAAAAAACACAATGTACAGTGAGAAAGATGTTGCCATTGAAGACATTTCTGATACCAAGTTACACTTAATAATTGCAAAAAGTTAGTCACAACAGGAGGCTTACACCTCAATTTCGAACTCAATGCATACAATACAAATAATTAAAGTCAACCTACCATACTCATCTTTCAGAATATAATAAGACCTGCCCGATTAGAGGGCTTTGCCAAGTTCAATACACGAAGAAAAGCATTAGCATTTCAACTTAATCTGAGTCATACATCAAGAAAACACACCAAAATAGAGGTTCACAATGTATATTTAGTTTCTAATTGCACCAACATATCCATTTATTAAGAACTTCAGATCCAAGTTGGGTAGCACATATAGAAGTTGAACAAAAGCAGAATGGAGTTCCAAGATACACTCTATATCAACATCTATGAACAAAGCCCAATGATGGTATCCACATTGCACCCTTCCATATTAGGAATTTACATACATAACAACATTAGTTAATAGGAGGAAAACTAAAATGCTCGTGTCTGGAAAACACTTACTTGGCAGTGGACCATCACTTGAAACATCCGTGACACATCAATAATGTCCTTGGCAGTTGTTGCAATTTTCACTATGTCGGCTCCAACTGCTTGTATTCTAGCCACAAGATTTGCAAGCTCTTCACGGGATGGAGTATATTCATAATTATGTGAAGAAATAATAAGTTTACACTTCTCTGGTTTATTGCCAGAAATGAAGTTAATAAATTTGTCAGCAACCTGCAAAAATTAAGTTTATTACAAGAGAGAATTTACATGATAATATACCGATATAGAGCATTAAAAAAGTTCAGCCACTACCGAATGTAGAATTCAAGAGTAAAACACTTGGGCAATTACTCCTTTTTGTTAACCAAAGTAAATGCACCATTCATTACATTCCAATTTTATAATCCATAAACCATTCATTATGCTCCAATTTTCTTAATAAAAATAGTTAATTATGGATGTATAATTAAGTATAGATAGACTATAAAGGCAAATAGCTGTCTAGAAAACTTCATGGATAGCGTACCATAAATGTTTTGAAAAAACAAACTCGTAAATAAACAACCATTGACAGAATAAAAAAATCAAACTGCAAACAAAACCCATATATCATCATCACATGAACAAAATTTATAAAAGCTTATAGACTTCTATCTCAAAAGGTTGAAATCACATTCTCGGCATTTCATGCAATTCCTTAGTCCTATCCTCGTGATAGTGAAACCAGTATTTGTGGCAGAACCAAAACAGAGTTCCCCCAAATCAAGGTGTATTTGGAATATGCACCAAACAATTTTTTTCCTTGAAAATGAAGGAGAACTGTGCATCATTTTATTAACTAGAAGAAAAGGTTTGTGGCTTGGTAAGTCCTCCCCTCAAAATTGAACACATCATACCCACATACCATTACACACATGCACACAGCTGAAAGAAACAGAAGGCACACTACTTAATAGAAATAAATGACCATCTAGCCCTATCAAGCTAAGCTCCAGGGGTGATTGACCTAAACATCAGCTCACGAAGTGGAGCATCCCCAGCTATACACCATAAAGCACAATCGTTACCTACAGTAGTACAGTCTGCAATAGGCCCGGATCTTTTAACTTCGCCTTTTCTTTTTTTTCCATCAATACTACTCTTTTACACTACTTGTTTTCCCTCATTGAGACCAGCAACATCAAATTCACTGACCAAACACCCACCCTGTACCACCGCCCATCACAACAGCTGAAACCTACAGTTGCCCACCAACTGCTGATAGCTGACACTTGTTGTGGATAGCATCCCCAGCCACTCTTCATGACATGCCACCATGCGGCCCATTCAATCACTTGTTATGCTAATTGCTAGCTGTCTCCAGCACTATAATATCCTTGTCTGGATCTATAGTTAATGGTTTGATGAAATCTTAATTATTAAACCTACTTGAATGATACTAACTTCTTAATTATGATAATAATACAGGATGTGCCAGTCAAAATGATGAAAATAGCCACAGGTTGTAATGTCTGCCTACTTAGCGTCGATTCAACTTTCATGATCCGTTTCATCGTCACAACCAAAAATAGCAAAATAAATTTATTTGTTAAAACAAACAAACAAACCTTCAATTCAATATCAACATAGTCTACACCTAGTTCCATCGCTAAACGTAGTGTTTCGAATCGTGTGGTATCATCACCTTCATATTGGCCTCCTTCCCAGTTAGGTCTGCAAACAAACAGATGGCCACGTCATTATACAAGGTATAGTGGTGTATATCGGTCCATAGAAAATATATAAAATAAAACCAACTACAAAAACAAGCTGAAAGGTTTTGAAGAATTTAAGAAATATGTACTCTCTTTGACACAAAATGCACCAAATACCTTTGAGCGCTCAAA
The DNA here is from genome assembly GCA_032690845.1 of Eleusine coracana subsp. coracana. Lineage (NCBI taxonomy): Eukaryota > Viridiplantae > Streptophyta > Magnoliopsida > Poales > Poaceae > Eleusine > Eleusine coracana. The sequence goes on along the minus strand of CM064418.1, from coordinate 18,963,621 downwards.
TTCAAATAAATAGAAGAAATGAATCAAGCATAAAGTCAAAGAACATTTCCTGTTTAGACAATTCTATATGCATATTTGGATGACTGGATAACCAGTTAATTTATGTAGCCTAAAATTAAAGAACGCCATGGATTTTAATTAACCAAACATTTCCCCAAGTACAATCTTGTCATCAAATGGTATAAATGTAATGAACCTCAGATATGTGGGTATCATTGTAGCAACTGAGAAAGAGGGGCACAGCACAGTTTCAAGAAGAGGAACTTTTAGAAAACAACACGGATTCTGTGCCCATATTGGTGTGCGCCCTCGACATCATAACCATTGGTGTGGCAGTGGATGGTATTTGTGCCTGACGGCCATGGTGACGGCGTCATACAGGCAGAGCAGAGAGATGTGATTCATAAATGGTTAAAAAACACAGGCACTGGCATGTTCTGATGGGCATGGGTCCGCCCACATGGGGGATGAGAGCTTTCTATTCTTATACCGGATGACAGCTCCTCACGCCGTGACGAAGGGCACCGAACAATTATCGTTTAGAAAAAGGGGACTATAGACAGGGGATACTTCTTTTATAACTGTTCCATTTAATAATGACCAAAATTGACCTCTTCAAGACAGTTATCTTATAGATAACAAAATCACTAACTAATAAATAAGATTCTCCTATGAAACTAAGTATTCAGGAAAAAAATATTTATTCTAATGGTAATAGGGCTTCTGGGAAGCTGTTGCAGCACTGCAGATATGATCAGGTGCATAACAAAACGTATTCGTGCATGGGTTTACTTTAACATATTTCCAGTTTTCAATCGACGGCTTGTTATTTGATTTTTCTTTGTAGGATTATCTGTATAATAATTATAAACTGTTGGATCTAGATTCGATGGCTCAAACGGTGATTGAAAGTTGCCTAATCTTTCAGTCAGCTGAAAATTAGCAAGTCCCTTACTTTAAACTTTCTAACATATTTGTCCTGAGGCTCAAGCAGTGGTGGTTGTCATTGCGGGAGAATTCAGAAGGCTTTGTTCTGACAAACACCACTGATCTGTCATACGTAATGCTCAGCAAGGCTTCTTTCACACGACATTTTGTGACCTCCACATGAAGAAGCCATTATCAGAACAACAAGGGCTCCACATTTTTGCGACCCATTAGATGAGCTAACTCATTGTGAGGGGTGTTTACTATGCCGATGGCATTACACAGTATTGTTCATGTCCCACAATGTTTACTGATACAAAGGCTTCGTCTTGCCCAACAAAAATGCAAACCTTTATTGAATAATTAATTACTTATCCAGGTCAATTAGGTACCATATCATAGATAGATACTAGTAGTCTAGTAAGAATGATTCCTTGAATAAGTATAGACTAAGAAACAACTTCGCACGTGATTAAAAGGCCATAAATGATATCCACATTAAACTTTCAACTTACAGGAACACCAATGAAACAAATTAAAGGGAATTAACTCCTCAATGATTAAAAAATTCAGAAGTAACCTATGTGACCGCTCTTAATATGAAATAATAAATAACACTAAAATAACTGCAGAACAAACATGTGGATTCTAGAACTACAATAATTTAAAAACAAAAGAAAAATAATTTATGTAGTAGAATAATGGTGATAGTAGAATATTTTCAGTGACAACGACTGCCCATTTATGAACATTTTTTGTGACTTGTACTGCTTATTTAGTATTTAAAGGTCGTTATAGAATGCCTTCAAACTAGAATAAAACAAGCAAAGAATAAGTTCAAGTATCCTGCAAAAGACAATCATGTTGCATTAGCAAATTGACTGCAATAATATTCCTATCCAAAGGACTAACACTGTAGGAGAGCTGTTTTGGGCGTGTTTCCCTGATACCTCTGGAAATTACTGAGCACTGGGTGACGGCTAGTGGTTTTCTTAGGGGAAAAAAACGATCCAGATTTCGTATCTTCTGTAAAAGTGTGTCCGAGACCATACATTGGGGTATGTGATTTGACCACGACATTTATTTAGCTTTCCAAAACATGGTCCTGTAGCATAATTTTATGTACCTATTTAAACAATACATTTTCCTTTAATATGGTGGACAGTGAACAGCTATTTCAAATATTATAATGGCAAACATTGTAACTTTGGTTCAACATGCAGAACACTGGCCAATGCACATCCCAAATTTGAGGGTTGGGACTGTTCTATAATTTAACAGATGTTAGAATGTAAGTTGTGAGCTCGGAACTCTGGTCGATTTCTAGCATTTCAACTGCTGTTATTTTTCATTATGCCAAATTGTGCTGTTTTATTAAAATCTTAACTACTAGGCTGCTAAGCCATTGTTATAGCTCATATTCATTATATTATTTCAAAAAAAAAAGGTAAAATATAACCACGTATCAGTTTTTTTGGGAGCGTGGAAACGTATCCATATCACTGATATATCTGTATCCATGCAAAATAGCCAGACACCAAACTCTTTGAAATTGTCCAATCCAGGATAGCAATAGGTGACAAATTTCAGGCTTCCGTCTATCTGTAAAGACAGCAACTCAGTAAGGCCCAAAGGGCACAATAACGGCTCAAACACAGTCAGCTACGACTACGAGTCTACATGGATATGTATACCAGAAAGTATTAAGGACTAGAGGGGCTTTTATGCAAATATGCACTTACCAAGGTCACTTGTTGTCCTTATCCCACGATTCCATTTGACTTACATCGTTGCAAGCGAGTTCAAAAAAATAAACATCGTTGCAGGCAAAGGTAATCTCCTAGGCCATGACGACTGACAAAACCAAATGCCAACTTGATGCTAACACAGGACGACACGAACGAAGCAACCCGAAACGCAGCGCGTGAGACACGGCAAACGGGAAGAGCACGAGCGCCCGGATGCCCCGAATGCGCTGCGTAATCTACGGAACGAGCAGGAACAGAGCTCGCAAGGCACGGCGAGAGAGAGAGAGAGAGAGAGAGAGAGATAAGGACGGGGGAAACCGAACCGGTAGGTGACAAGAGCTGGGAGCGGGCACCCGCGGAGCAGGCGCGGGAGGTCCTCGCGCGGGCGGAACCCCTGGATGAAGTCGATGCGGATCTCGACGAGGTCGCAGCCTACGGACTTGGCTACGGCGGCGTCGGACACCATCTCCTCCACCGTCCGGGCCACCAGCGGCACGCACACCAGCGTCATCTCCTACTCCCTCGTCGGAGCCCCTGCTCGGATGCGGGCAATCGGAAATGGCCGCGGCGGGGATGGCCGAATTGGGGTTGGTGGCGGGCACAAGTGGGAGTGAGGGCGGCAGGGGTTGGTGGGGTAAGACTAGTACATAGGAAGCTGGCGTGGTTTGGAAGGGCGATTGGTTGCGTGCGGTGTTAAAGTTGAACTTTCTCGTCACTCGTCACGGGGCCATCGTCGGCCTTGTGTACACTTCTTCAGAGACACGGGTATAACAATTTACATATGGGTCAATTACGAAACAACCATCGTTTTGCACTCTAAGTACAAAACAACCATCGTTTTGCAATCCGATGGCCTTTTTGTTTTTCAGATTTTACAAATTTACTACTCCTTCCTTCCGAATTTTAATTATTGACATCATTGACTTTTATAGTTATCTTTAACTATAAGTCTAATTTAAAATATTTATTCAAATATAAAATATTATGAAATAGGTTAAAATTTTCTTTAATGATAAAACAAATTATAACAACATATTTGATAATTTTTCAAATTTTTTGAATAAAACGAATGATCAAACCTAGCTAAAAAGTCAACTACGTCAACAATTTAAATTCGGAGAGAGTATTAGTTTTTAAATCTGAACAACTTATATACCACAAGTTGGGTTAAATACTTTATCGGTGTTAACTTACTTGGACCTTTGCAATTTGACCATAGTTTTGATGTTTAAATAGTGATTCTACCACAATTTTGACATGGGACGTTGGAATCATTTTAAATTTCAAAATTTGTACAGATTTTGATGAAAAAAATATCTGTGATAAAATTTCAAAAAAAAAAACAAATTCTAGATAGAAAATAAATTTTAAATTTAGATAAATTTGACCATAATTTAGATAGTAATTTGTTATTTTTCAAAAATGACACATGTCCAATAGCATATATCCAAAAAAAGATAAATAGAGTCACAACCTTAAATATCCCATACAGATTATATAAGTTCAACAAAATAAGTAATTCATGTTCAACAAAATAAGTAATTCATCTCCAACAAAATAAGTAAGTCATGCCCTGAATTGAATACATTCATAATTTCAATCACATCATATCAAGAAACTAAACCTCTCTCCAATGCAATACCTCAGTTCAGATGCAGTTGTTGGTCCCTTTACATCCAAAGAAACAAACCTCCCTCCATGTCAACTACTCCTCGTGTCCAGTGGCGAAGCTAGCTGTCCAGCAACCCGAGTGTCACAGTCTGAGTGGTGCCAAGAATTGTACTTGGGTGGTGCCATTTAGGTGAAATATTAGTGCTAAATCATTGAATTTAGCTATTGGTGTCATGGCATTCGGGAGGCTCTATGTAGCTTCGCCCCTGCTTGCATTGGGTCCTTCCCTCAGCCCGTGCAGTCGTGAGGCTCGCCCTCCTCATGCCACATTGGCGCCCGTCCTCCTTGTGTTGCGGTCTGCCCTCCTCGCGCACGATCTGTGCACTGCAATTGGGTCCGCCCGCATGCGCGCACTGCGCCTACACCCGCCTCTGCCTCTGCCACCACATGCACGCGACCGCACTCAGCCGTCGTCACCCTCACGTGCCTGTGCTCGCGACCCTTGTCCGTGCTCCGCCAGCCATCATCGCCACTTGCTATTCGGGTTAGGTCACACGCACAGGACAAACGACGGACTGAACGAGAGAGCTGAGGGCAATTTGATTATGTCGAAGTTTGAGATCGGCAGTAAAATATATAGGGCTAGATCGAGACTAAAAACTATGATGTTAACATAAGACGTCGAGTTTTACAGGTTCGGGCCCCCTTGATGAGAGTAAAAACCCTATGTCCTGTGTTCTATGTGTTGTATTGATATTGTGGAAAAAAACTCTCCCCTAATGAGGGATATCCTGCCGTCTTATATATCTGGTCGGCTAGGGGGTACATGAAGAGTCCTAATCATAATTCACAAGGATTTACATAGAAAATCTATCTCTACATGTCGTGTGTTTCAAGTCGAGTCGGTCGGTTTCCTTATTAATGAAGTATCCGGTCGGCTACCGACTTAGTCTTGTATGAGGATACCTGTAAGGCAAGTATCCCACAGCAGCCCCTGAGTGCTTCCTGATTTTGAGCTTCAACTCTTAAAATGATCTTCAATGTAGATCATAAATTAGAAACACCTTTTTATCGAAATTCCTAACAGATCTGGTGCACCGGTTAGATGCACCTGATCAGGTGTAGCCCCCGACTCTTGTGTAATTTGGAGACTAACAAATAATGTAAGAGTCTAATTATATTAGTTCTTATTATTTTGTATGTATTTTACTCAAACCATCAAGCCTGAGTTTAACAAACCTCTGGTCATCAAACCAGTAAGTCAACTTGCAAAGCTTCAGCCTTGCCGACCGATTATCAAATAGGCCGAGTGACATACACCATGTCCGAGTGACTAGTCGGTCTGAATTTTATGATATCAATCATATTCAATTCATGTGAACCAATATGACATCAATCATATAATGGTACTAAGCTAAATAACATCAATCATAATATAGCATTTCCCTAATAATTAGTCACTCTAATTATCCATAAGTCTAATTTTAATAATTTGGTTATTGACTTCAATCAATACCATAACCTTTGAACTTATATCCATATGACCATCAAGTCCTTTGCTACATGATCATCAAATCATATAGATATGATTAAATATTTTTCAAATACTTCTCATCAAAAAAGCCTTCGAGCTTTATTTCTCAAGGTCTTAGACCCTAATCATATTTTAAGGTCCTTAATTAATCTTTGCTTAAGCAAAAAAATCATCATTACTATACGACCCACCCCGGCCCATGGGACCTTTAGGTCAAAAAACGGGAGTATAAAAAGCAGCATCGAGTTGACTCTCAGTCCACGCCGTATTTGCACGCGAACTCTTCGTCTTCCTCGCGCCTCCTCTGTTCTCAGTGACTCCTCAACTTTCCAGCTAGGGTTAGCGCCTTTGCTTCCGGCCACCGCAGATCTCGACGCGCTTAGCCCCCAAGCCTCCATTAGGGTTCAGCATTTGATCTGCCACGCCCAAAACAATCATCGTCATGGGTTGCAAGAAGGTTTCCACCTTGATCCCTGCCACTTCCACTGCCGCCGTCACGTCCTCCTTATCAGAGATCGACATTCCGGAGCAGCTTCGGGAGTTCTCGAAGAGCAACCTCTCCCATGCCGATATGAACCAGATGGTGGTCGACGGCATCCTTCTAGAGCAAGTACGGATCGACTGGAAGGTACCCCATGAATCTTGCCCCATCCCTATTCATAAATAGATAGTTGTGTTTCGCTCGTTCTTCGAGCATGGCTTTGGAGTCCCCTGCTGCAGCTTCTTGCGCGGGCTCCTTTTCTTTTATGGGATTGAGCTTATCAACCTCAATCCCAATTCCATTCTTCACATTACCATCTTCGTGCACATGTGTGAAGCATTTCTAGGCATCCTTCCCCTCTTCAATTTATTCCGCCATCTGTTTGTCCTCCGTTCGCTGCCAACCAAGGACAATCAAGTAGCTATAGGCGGCGTTGGCTTCCAGTTGCGTAAGAAGGGGGCCTACATTAATGTGCCATTGAAGACTGGGAACAAGAACTGGAAGGATGAGTGGTTCTACTGTGACAACCCTCCCCCTGTTCTTGCCGATTTCACCGGTGCCAAGGCGATTCCTCTGGCGCTATGGACGGAGAAGCCCGATCCGACCGACCCTCAGGTGGTCACTCTGCTGAAGAAGATAGCCGACTTGAAGGCTGAAGGCATTGACGGAATTACCATCGCCAAAAGCTTCATAGTACGTAGAGTGCAGCTCCTGAAGCTGCAGAGTCACCCAACGTGGAACTATGTCAATAATGACGAAACCAGGGAGGTGTCTGACCTGCCGAATGGTGAACTCTGTAAGAAATGCCTGTCAAAAATGTTTGAAGGGGATATCCTTCAGGATGACTCGCTGATCAGGAAGGCGTATAACAAGGGCACTATGCGGGCCCGAGTAAGCCTCAGTCTGCTTTGAGCAATCCTTTATGTTCTTGTCTTGATGTCCTGCTTGATATTTTGATTCTTGTGCAGGTTTTGGATACTTATATTTCTCATCCTCTGCTCCCTCCGACCGATTTCGAGGGACCAGATTATGTCGAAAAGACACAGCAGACCGGCACTGGAGGCTCGAGCTCTTCTACAGGCGCCCGTACTGACCTGGTCACCACCCTGCCTCCCCCCAGTCGGCGAGTAAAGCAGACCGTTGAGCGTCGACGGCAATATATAGGGGATCAGGATGATGATGAAGAGTTGCCATCTGCTGACGCTGGTCATCTCACCCCCACTCCCTCTGACCGACCTTCAAGCAAGTCGGAGCCCTCGAGCCAAACTCAGAGTAATGCTGGGAAGGTGGATCAGACCGACAAGGCATGAAAATCTACCCAGAAGAGGAAGGAGACTAATTCTCAGTCTACTTCTTCAAAGAAGAGGTTGTGTCGAATCAAGCTCAAGAAGGCTCCTAGGTTAATTCTTTAACCTTATGCTCCTTGTCTCTTATTGCCATCTGTAACATATTTTAATCTCTTCCATCTTTGTTTTGACAGTAGTCGGACGAGTGATTCTCAGAGTGCTCAAGAGTCCGAAGACACTCGGTCTAGACCTCCTCCTCGTCCGACTGATCTGCCTAAGTCGGTCGACAAGTCATCAAACACGCCGACCGAGGTGGATAAGCCAACTCACAAGGCAATTCCTGCCCCCATTCCGGCACCTGTACCCCAACCTGCTCCTGCCATCGTCCCTTCACCTCTTGACAAAGGTAAGGCGACATTATCTGCAGATTTACTCGGTCGGCCCGAAGTGGAGGACGTGGAAATCATGCATCAACATCGAGAAGCTAGCACGGTACTTCAATACTCTACTTTTGCTTTGTCTTAACCTTGTCTTTAAGCTTAACCCCTTTTTGTATACAGAAAATGTATGCTCTCGTAGAGAGGAAACAGGCTAGGGTGGAATACCTTGAAGCCGAAACTTTTGGTATGTCCTAACTCTTTGGTCTTCAAGTCTTTAAGTAAGACTAACACTTTACTGGTGTTTTGCTAGTTACCGGTCAGCAGCTTGCAAAGCATAGAAGGAGATTAAAAAGCTGCATACCAACCAAAGAGAGATGACCAAGGCCTTAACCCAAGGTCGTGTAGATTTAGCTGGTAAAATCACTCACCACCTTGTTTAAATAACCAACCAATCACTCTAGCGCTAAAGATTCAAATGTTTGTCTTTAGCTCGTGACCAGAAGGTTGTCGAGCTGGAGAAATTGACTTCCAATCAACAAAGATTTGTCAACGCCTTAAATACCGAGAAGGAAAACCTCTCGAAGTCGGTCGAGGACCAGAAGGCCGAGATCACTCGGCTGCAGAAGGAGTTGAAGGAAGCTGACGCCAAGATAGAGGAAGCTAAGAGCACCTCCAAATCCTTCAAATGCAAACTTGCCAGTAAGCCCTTCATTATTTCTCACATCTGCTTGATTCCTCTTTCGATCGTACTGACCAAAAATTACCATTCGCAGCTCTATCTTACGCCGTTCGAAAGGCAATGGACTATGTTCATGCCGATCGAGTGGAGCAGTGTGGCCATTCCTTGGAGTATTTGCTGGAGCATGCATCAGAAGATATTGCTCATAACACTCGACGAGTGGCGACCGAAGCCGGGAGTCAGGTTCTGGCTAATTGCCAATCTTGGTCTCCCGCTCTGTCATTGGACAAGATCAAGGAGGGCTTCAACCCAGACTTGACTGATGACCAATGCCAGTTGCTCTTGGATTCCATGCTGGAGACTTCCCGAGCTTTGGTCGAGAACATAGAGATCAATCCAACCGTGCCTACTCCTCCAGCATCTCCTGAGGTTGAGCTATGAGCTGAATCTTCCTCTCCTTCAAAGGAGTTGTAAATCCTATAATATTAGAGATCATTAGCGATATCTATGTAATCAAACAATGTTACCTGTATGTAATCTAGTTTCATGCTTATCAACTTTAAAAGATTGATAAAAATGTCATAAGTATGTTTCTGTCATTGAGAAACTCAAATTGTAGCGTTCTGGCTTAACATTTTAGGTTGTGACTCGTAACCGCGTAAAAAGCATAGTTGATCAATCGACACATGATATCTCGCACTTTGGCTCTGGGTTTAGTGTAGTGGTAGTCTGATGTGCAGTGTAAAGTATATAACCATAATGTATAGACGTTAGACCAAGAAAATGAAGACTGTATTCAAAGAGAAGAAATCGGTCAGAGAATAGTCCAAAACCAAAATACGGTTAGACTGAGGTGGGACATTATTACTAGCCCCCTGGCTCGATTGTTTAATAAAGTAATTTAAGGAATCGAGACAATATAGAATGAAAATCATCAAAAAATCTTTCATCAAAAAGACCGAAGTTTTATTCATGAATAATGTATAAGTATACAAAAGAATAATTGAGTACAGAAATGACGTAGCTGATTTATGTTCCAGGAATTTGGTATATCATCGCCGTCTTCATATATCAGTTGGTAAGCCCCCGGGCGAGTGACTTCCTTCACAACATATGGTCCTTCCCACTTTGGAGAAAGCTTATGCTGGTTCTTCGTTGACTGCACTTGGCGAAGCACTAAATCTCCAACTTGGAAGTGGCAATTACGTATGTTTTTATCATAATATCGACGCAAGCCTTGTTGGTAAAGTGCCGACCGAAACAGAGCGCGATCACACAACTCCTCTGCTGTAATCAAATCAATCTCCCAGTTCTCCTCAGAAAGCTATTCATCATATGCCTGAACCCGTGCTGAAACAAGGCTGACCTCGGTCGGCAGCATAGCCTCTGAGCCGTAGACCAATAAGAAAGTTGACTGACCAGTTGCCCGACTGGTGTTTGTACAAAGCCCCCAAAGAACTGAAGGCAATTCTTTGACCCACCGACCGGCATAAGGCTTAAGCCTGTCGAAAATCCGTGGTTTCAATCCTTGAAGAATCATACCATTGTCCCGTTTGACCTGCCCATTGCTTTGAGGATGAGCCACTAATGCAAAGTGGATTTTTATTCCCATCTTATCGACAAAGTCACGGAATTCCACTAATGTGAATTGAGTGCCATTATCGGTGATGATATCATGAGGAACCCCAAAACGAGTGAAGACATCCTTGACAAACTCGATAGCCTTCTTCGATGTAATCTTGCCGACCGGCTTTGCTTCAATCCACTTGGTGAATTTATCAATAGCAACAAACAGATAAGTAAACCCGCCTGGCGCCTTCTTGAAAGGACCGACAATATCGAGCCCCCAAACAGCAAAGGGCCAAGTCAAATGTATCATTTGAAGTTGCTGTGAAGGCACATGCGTTTGTTGAGCGAAGAATTGACAACCTTCACACGTCCGAACGATTCGGTGTCCATCTTCAACCGCCGTGGGCCAATAAAACCCTTGCCGAAAAGCTTTGCCAACCAAAGTCTTGGAAGCTGCATGATTGCCGCATATCTCGGAATGAATTTCTTCCACCAACTTCTGGCCCTCTGATATCGAGATGCATCTCATCAAGATATTTGATTCTCCTCTTTTATAGAGTTGGTCTCCCACCAACAAATACCCTCGGCATCGGGTCTCCAACCTCCGTTGCTCATTAGGATCCGAAGGCAGCGTTCTCCTGTCCAAATATTGGATGAGCGGGTCGCGCCAATCGGTCTCCATGTTGTCATCACCAACGAGATCAGTAACAACACTCATTAATACATCCGACCAAGGAGAAATCATGGGAGAATCTAAAGTGTGTAAGAAAACACCTAGCGAGACCACAGACCGGGATGATCCTATTTTGGCCAATTCATCAGCCGCTTCGTTATTGTCTCGATGAACATGCGTGAACTTCAATCCATTGAATTTTTCTTCGAGCTTCCTTACTTCTTGACAGTAAGCACTCATATTGTCATCCACACAGTTCCAATCCTTAGTGACCTGATTAATAACCAAAGCCGAGTCACCAAAGACATCGAGGCGCTTGATGCCGAGTGACGCAGCAATGCGCAGACCGTGTAGAAGGGCTTCATACTCTGCAGCGTTGTTGGACGCACGAAACATGTGGGTGAGATAAACATGACTCCCACACTAGCTCCTTGTAATTGAAGAGACCCATCAAAGTACATTTTCTAATACTCGATGTCTTGTGCAGTAGGTGGGTTTTGAATCTCTGTCCACTCAGCAACGAAATCAGCTAGTGCTTGTCCCTTTATAGCCGACCGAGGTGGGAACGTGATGGTATATTAACCAAGTTCGACTGCCCACTTGGCGATTTTCCCTTCGGCTTCTCGGTTGTGCAGCACTGTGCCGAGTGCGAAGGAGGTCTGGACTTCGATCAGATGAGCTTGAAAATAATGCTTCCACTTCCTGGAGGTGACCAATAATGCATACACCAACTTCAAGATCTGTTTGTATTTTACTTTAGAGGCGCCAAGGACCTCACTCACGAAATAGACCGGGTGTTGCACTTTTTGTATATGTCCCTCTTCTTCTCAGTCGACCGTTAAAATAGTACTCACAACCTGAGTTGTGGCCGATATGTAAAGCTGAAGTTTTTCTCCTGGCTCCGGAGGCACCAATACTGGAATGCTGCTGAGATAAACCTTCAACTCGTCCAATGCCGACTGCGCCTCTTCAGTCCAAATGAAGTCTTCCTACTTTTTAAGCAGTCTGAAAAGTGGTACCCCTCTAACCCGTAGTCGGGAAATAAAGCGACTCAAGGATGCCATGCATCCGGTCAGCTTCTGTACATCCCTTTGAGAATTAGGTGGCACCATACCAAGGATCGCCTTGATTTTATCCGGGTTGGTCTCTATACCCCGTTTCGAAACGATGTAACCGAGTAGCTTTCCCGAAGGAACCCCAAAAACACACTTCTTAGGATTCAGCTTTATTGAATACTGCCTCAGATTGTCAAAGGTTTCTGCCAGGTCAGAAATAAGCCCTTTGACGTTCCGGGTCTTGACGACGATATCATCGACATATGCTTCTGCGTTCCGACCGATCTGAGTAGCAAGGCAGCGTTGAATACCTTGTTGGTAAGTCACGCCAGCGTTCTTCAGACCGAAAGGCATTATGATATAGCAATAGGCGCCGAAGGGTGTTATAAAGGAAGTTTTAATCTGATCTTCGACCTTCAGTGGGATCTGGTGATAGCCTGAATAGGCATCCAGAAAGCTGAAGAGCTCACACCCGGCTGTAGAGTCTACAATCTGATCAATACAAGGAAGAGCGAAGGGGTCTTTAGGATAGACCTTGTTGAGATCAGTATAATCAACACACATCCTCCATTATTTATTCTTCTTGGGTACAAGGACTAGATTTGCTAACTAGTCAGGATGATACACCTCCTTTATAAACTTGGCCTCTAATAGTCTAACTATCTCCTTCTTCATGGTGTCCTTGCAATCTTGTACAAATCTTCTAAGCCTTTGCTGAACGGGGGTAGCCCCGGGGGTACCCTTAACTTGTGCTCAATCTTTTCCCTAGGAACTCCTGGCATGTCAAATGGTTTCCATGCAAAGATGTCCCTATTTTCCTGGAGGAAAAGAGTGAGCGTGAGTTCCTATTTCTCATTGAGGTTGGCCCTAGCATAAGTTACCTTATCGGGGTCCTCAGGATCGAGCAGGATTTCCTTGGTTTGGATGTCATCGGTCTGAATCTTGTCTTTGGTAGGCTTCTTTGTCGAAATCGCCACTCTAGTCTGCTCCTCCATGCCGACTGCCTGCTGGATCTCCTTCTGGTCAGACATCATCAACTGTTTATTGGCCATCTCACAACTCTGTACATCACAATTGAAAGAATTCCAAAGATCAGAGTGGAGGGAGATTATTCCGTTCGGGCCTGGCATCTTGAGGGTGAGATATGAATAATGCGGGGTAGCCATGAATTTAGCCATAGCCGGTCGACCGATGATAGCATGATTTGCTGAGTCAAAGTCCGCCACCTGGAAGAGAATGCGCTTGGTCTTGAAATTCTCACGGGTCCCGAAGGTGACCAGCAAACTGATCTGTCCAATAGGAACTGAAGTCTTGCCAGGTACAATCCCGTGGAAAGGTGAAGAACTCGGCTGAAGATCATTGATTGACAGACCGAGCTCTTTGAGAGTCTTGGTGAAAATTAAGTCCAAACTGCTTCCTCCATTAATGAGTACTTTGTTGAACTTTACCTCCTTCATTGTAGCAGCAAGCACCAGCGGGTATCGACCTGGCTTCGGGATGTGCTTGGGATGATCCGACTGATCAAAGGTGATTGGCATCTCAGACCACCTCATGAATTGAAGCGCAGCCGGTTCCATCGAGTTGATCTCCCAAAGTTTCAGCTTCTGCTTGCGCTTGGACATGTAGACATCCGGGCCACCAAAGATGAAGTTGACTTCCTTGTGGGGCTCCTGGAACTCTCCTGAGTCGTCCTTGTCACCATCATCATTGGTCTTGTCTTTGTTATTGCACCTTGGGGGATCTTTAGCCACCTTGAGCACAGCCGTTGCAAAACCCTTCAGTCGATAGCAATCCTTTGCTTTGTGGTTTCCCTTTGCGTGCCAAAGGCATGGGCCACTCAGTAGCTCGTCCGTGGACGGTTGGCTTGTTCAAGGGTTCTTCTGAAGTCGGTCCATCGTGTGAACCACATTATCAGGCTTCCTCTTCTTGTCCTTCTTGGAGGACTCGGGCTTGTCCGACCACTTCTCTTTGCCTTTTCCCCGGATGTCATCCAACGCCTACTCACCAGATGCAAACTTGTCAGCGATCTCAAAGCACTCTTGAGCGGTCAGCTTGAGGTCATGATTCCTCCGATCGATCTCACGAACCAAATCGTCAGATCCCTCCTTGGAAGGCGGCAATGATTTGTTGGTCCGGGACATTGGGGATCTCAGTCTTCTAGCGCAAAATCACTTGATATAGTCACGAAGAGGTTTGTCGATCTTCTGCTTGATCCGAGTGAGGTCGAAGTGGTTGCTCGGTCGATTGCAGGTAGCTTGGAAACTTTCTATGAGCTTCCTGTTGAGGTCTGCCCAAGATGTGATTAACTCCTCTGGAAGAGACGTGAACCATATCCGAACAGCTGGATCCAGGCAGACCGGGAGGTAATTAGCCATTACATAGGAATCACCTCCAGCCGACTGAATCGTCGTGCTGTAAAGCTACAACCACTCTCGGGGATTGGTGTGACCATCGTATTTTTCGATGGGGACCGACTTGAATCTTTTTGGCCATCGAGCTATGCGAAGCCTAGGGATGTAAGCTTTGATGCCATTGATCTCATCGTCGGTCGGCGTCATCGACCGCCTATGCCGGTCTGGGGACGGAGTTGCACGACGGTCGTGTCGCGGACCAACATCGTCATCATGACAACGACGCCGATGGTCATTATCATTGTTATCACGCTGATCCCCATCATCACGTCGACGTCGGTCATCGCGGTTGTGCCTTGGAGGAGGATCTTGACGGTCCTCTCGTCGGTTGTGCCGTCGATCGTCCCGTCGGTCGTCCGTTCTCCAATCACGGCGCTCTTCCTTATAGCGTCGGTTGTCCCGAGCGTGTTCTTCATAGTGAGAGTTGATGGTATCTCGTCCATCACGGAGGCTGAGAGAATTTCTCAGATCTTCACGCCTATGCCGACCTTGAGAAGATACATGACTAGAGCTTGTGACCAACTGAGATTTTGCACCCTCTTGAGCTGCAGCGGCCTTAAGCATAGCCACCGCCTTCTGCATCGCAAGGGTCTGATAATTCGCGTCGACCATTAGAGTGTCGAGCAAAGTTTTGGCCCCTGTGATGTTGTTCTGAGGAGTGTGGTAGACCTTGACGCCATCCACTTCAAGTTCTGGACCGAGATCCAGTCGGTGTGCATTGCGTGAACCGCGCGACCCTCTTGGTCGACGGCGGTGTCCGACCGATAAGTCATCAGCTGGAGGGTCCTCCTCCTATTGACCTCCTTCGGCTAGCTGATTCGGGTGGCCATCGACGGGGTTACCTTCTCGTTCACCATCTTGGTCACCATCTTGGTCACCATGTTGACAATATAGGGATATGGGTAAGCGGATCTGACCGAGTACTCATCAAAAGACCGATCCGATTTTGAATCGTTCCGGAAGGAAGGATCTTCTTCCTCAGATCCGAGTGGAACTAATGTGGGGATCATGCCAGACAAACTCGATGATCGCACCATGGAAATGGCTGCGGCCGAGTCAGATCTGTGGTTCTCCAGACCTAGGGCTCCATTGTCGCCGACTATGAAGTCGAGTGATCCAAAGGAGATCTTGAAGTCCGGTGAATACTGGATGATGGGAATTTCGGCCATCGTAGTCGACGGAGAATCCCGGTGAGCCTTGTCCCCTACCTGGCGCGCCAACTTTCGAAGCTTGAGATCGACAGTAAAATGTATAGGGCTACATCGAGACTAAGAACTACGATGGTAACACAAGATGCCGAGTTATACAGGTTTGGGCCCTCTCGATGAGAGTAAAAACCCTACGTCCTGTGTTCTGTGTGTTGTATTGATGTTGTGGAAAAAACTCTCCCCCGATGAGGGATACCCTGCCGCCTTATATATCCGGTTGGCTAGGGGGTACATGAAGAGTCCTAATCATAATCCACAAGGATTTACATAGAAAGTCTATCTCTACATGTCGTGTGCTCCAAGTTGAGTCGGTCGGTTTCCATGTTAATGAAGTACCCGGTTGGCTACCGACTTAGTCTTGTATGAGGATACCCGTAAGGCAAGTATCCCACAGGTTAGTTCATTCCTAGATTTGGTTTTTCTTCTTTTTTTTAAATCATTTATTCTGACCCTAACAAACATTAGTTGAAAGTTGTGGCTAACCATTCTTCACGTGGAAAAAGTTATGGTAAAAATACAAATTTTCAAATTCTGGATCCAGATCACCATTAGCCTTCAAGATTATGGCCAAAACGCAATTGTCCCTTTACATATTTGGTCCACTCTAACATAGAAACATTATGGAGTATATCAGTAAAACCTATTTAACAAATCATTTTTTATAATATTAAAAATCTTAAATGTTGAGCTCTATGTTTAAGTAATTAAACATGAATCATTTTGTTGACGCAAAAATCGTCATGTGTAATATGTGAGATTTGCTTAACTCTAGTGCAGGCTCAATATAGAGGGTGTGTCAGTCGATTTTCTCTATAAATCAACAAGAAACAAATGGTCAAATTCCACAGGTCATAGGCCCAGGATAGACTGATGAAGAAAGCCGATAGTCACTGTTTGTGAAAACCAGATGATGACTACAAACAACAAATAATATTGGAAATAAACTAATCGGCTGATTTATATCAGTTTATCGATAAAATCAATAAATAGGTATTAAATACTTATAAATACTACCGATAAGAATTAAGTCGATAGAGTAAAGTCAATAGATCTACGATGAACATGCTAGACTTGCTCTGTCAATGCCAAAGAGTCGATAGGAGTACAGTAATCGTACAAAGACTCTTCCTGTCGATATTGCTAAACCAATAGATCTGATAGGTTGTATAGAATATGCTTTAAAATCACTTTTAAAATCACAGATCTAACCTTATCAAATAAAAGGGGCAATCGACTTTTCTGAATGGAATGAAACAAATAATACTCTGAGAAGTCGATTGAACCGTGTCGGCTAACATCCCAACAAAACCCTATCGACTTTACCTACAATCGGTTCGTACCAAGTTCTATTGACTCAGCAAGAGATCAAAATCGATGCAGCCTTGCTGGCTCGAGCAGATTGAACTTAATCAATACAGTGCCCAAACAAAGCAAATATAACTAAACACATTGCAATTATAGGTAAAATCGATAGATTGAGTTGAATAATGGATCTATATTAAGCTTATAAAACTTAATAATCACAATAGATCGGACCTAACCGAGACAGTATTGTAACTTGAAGTCGATAATATAAACATAATTATGATCTAATTACTAGATAATAGCAATTCCAAAGATAACAACTAGAATATCAAATGAATAAGAAAGTACTAGTTGAAGTCAATAGAATTTTCGAGAGTGACTAATCCAGGTCTCTCACCGAGATCGGAGCTGATGCAGCCCACATGAGACGAGGACGTTTGAGAAAAGATTTGGCGATGCACCGAATTGTATTGAACGAAAGTGTTATTTTTCTCATACAGACCCTATTATATTTATAGCCTCGTGCAAGGGGTTCTGACCTGATTTGGCTAGGACTCTTCAGCTTCCAAACAAACCAACTAAACTTATTCCTAAATGAAATCTAAACTAAAATAGAAAGAGATTACATAAGTCTATCAGGCCCACTTTATTATTTTTGGCCGTTGAGCATTGTTGTCCTTGGCCGATTTCAACGTCTTGCCTCTGACCGATGGGACCGATCCAAATTCCGGTGCCAACACATGTCCCCCCCCCCTGAGTCTGGGGGTACGAAATCTTGATGCACCAGATTTTATCTCCTCGTTTACCACGTGCCTTTACCGCAACCTACCGATGTCCTTCCTTTATAAATGCATCTTCTTCCTTCCTTCATTTTCACCCAAGCTCAAACCTCTTTATCTTCTTCTCTCTCCTGCTACGCTGACGTGCTTTCTTCTCTGGACAACTTCTAGCCTCAAGCATCGACGAACACCGACGAGTCCAACTTTGGCAATGGCGACCCCGGAGAACATACCTGAGGTATTCCATTTTCCGATTTCTTCCGCTTTTAGGTCTTAACCTCAGATCTGATCTGCCATGTTCTTCATCACTGTAGCATTTTCACCTTTGTATTGTAGTGCCTTCATCTTCATATATACTAGCAATAAACTTAACTTCCTTTAAATCATGACCATCTAGTTCCCTTTTTAATAATAGCCTTATCTTCCACTTGCATTAGGAACTCAAGGATTAGCCCTCCGTTGTTGATGAAAACCATTTTTACCTGGGCCCCTGCAATGATCTCGATCCAAATGGACCTCATCAACTGTGAAACCAATCGGATCCCATTCAAATCTACTCTAACCTCCCCCGAACCATGGAAAACTGTCTTTAGATCATGGCCATCGGCAATCCCGGGTTGGAGAAATTGGTTTTGTAGGGTTACTGTTTCATGCACTGCCACCCTTCTAGATGCTCAAATTGATGAAGTGCTACCACTATCCCTGGTTGATATGGCCAAGAATGAGTCATTACTAGCTGCAACTTCTTATTTCTGGTCTGATGCTCTGAATGCCTTTTTATTCAACCAAGGACCCATGCACCCTCTCTTATGGATGTGCTGATGCTAACTGGTTTGAATGTTGACCAGTCATAAGGAACGAAAACTCGACCCCAAAGGATCAAACAGCTGGCCGAAATACATTGCTACTTATCAGAAAAAGGGATCGGTCACCAACCAAGAACTGTAAGCATTTTTGAACCTTTGGCTCGAACACTTTATCTTATATGGTTCCTCTTGCATGACCACCACAAACTTTCAAGGCATAGCCGAAATCCTGGCTGATGGCAAAAAAATTCCCCTAGCCAGATTCAACCTGGGCTCTGTATATCAACTTCTGCACAGGACTGCTGTGAGCCTTCAACTGAATCAGACCATCCCAGCAGGGGGCCCATGGTGGTTTATACAACTTTGGCTTACTGTCTACTATTTCCAAGCCATGGAGTTGCCTCCTGTAAGGATCATGACCATTGAGGTCACCCTGAGGTCTGAATGTTTTGGTGATGAATTACAAACATGAAATATGACTAATGTCTACACGAGGGTTGTTTGTGTAGGAAACCTTTTCTACTCTATGATGATTTTTTGTGGCAGCCTTGGTGATTGATGACAATGACCATAAGTATGGAGGCTTGATGAGCTTGATGGAGTCTAAGGGTTGATGGAGATGGATCAAAGCTAAGGACAAGCTATGGAGCAAGTGTTGGGATCACTTGTCTAGTTGTAGGGCTTTGAGTCCATAAGAAAAATCGGACTATCAAGGGGGTCTAGGACATTTCTCTTAGGTCATGTCTAGTCGGTGATGTGCATGAATGCTCAGTGAAATCACAGGCACTAAGTGATAGTGGAGAAGCCAAGGAGTTGTTCGGAGAAGCCAGGAAACAAAGACAGGTGATGACGAGAAGTTTCAGCTTCTAGACATAGTGACTTAGGGGTCAGTAGAGACTAAACTGTACGGTCACTAGGAGAACAGGAAATCCGATGAGAAGACTCAATGAGGAAACTACCAGAGTTGAAGTCTATAGAGACCGGATGGTCCGGTCTGTACAAAGTCACTCTGAGCATCGAGGAAGTGAGCTTTGGAAATGTTTCTGGACTGGGAGAGAAAGTCTGACTGGATGGTCCGATCAAAATAAGGAGATCATCTTGATAGAGCAACCAACGGCTCTGGGAGTCATTTTAGAGAGACCAGACGGTTTGGTCTAGCAATGACCAGATAGTCCGGTCAATGGTGTCTAGAGAGATGATTTCATGGAGCAATAGCTAGTTGGAGGTTGGAAGCCTATATAACTTCGTTACTGGGGTCTTGGAGACCCCTCTTGGCCAGTGGAATTACTTGGATCATTTGGTGAGTGCTAAAAGGAAAGGGTTAATTAGATTCATACCATTACAATTTTATCGTTTATGAGATATACCATTGATATTTGTCATATTGAAATGGTACCATTATAATTCTTCCAAAATTGGAACCATGCCATGCTATACGTCTTGGACCTGTTTTTGTATTGTACCTTAGTGCTAAAGTTTTGTATGGACCAAAATGCCCCATCTTCTGAACATTTTCACCCGTGAATTGGCCCTCTCTTCCCTAGCTGATGCCAGCGAATGCGCCATTGCATCGATGGCCGTATGTACAGAACAGAGATGGAGTACCTCCGTGTCTTCCTTTGATACAGATTATGAATCTGAGCTCTCCTTGGTCTGTCAGAGTCACAAATAGTGGAAATCAGCAGTTCGAATCGAGATGTTTTACTGTCATCCCCGTCGTCTCCAGTGAGCGTCTCGCTAAGCCGACTCCAATTTCTATCTCCATGTCAACTCCAATTTCTATCTCCATGTCATTGTGCAGTATGTAGTTCGAATGCCATGCCTAGTTTACTGATTTACTTACTGTAGCAACACACCCACATATTGTAGATCTGCGCAGCCTTTAAACCTCGTCGTTGACATGAATTGAACCAAAACTATGGTCTGCTTTTGTTTGGATTAGTACCAGACTACCAGTGTGTTGTGTAACCTCGGATGTTTAAGCCTGCAGCTTGGTTTGCACCCACATGAGCTTTTTCTTTGTTGGAATCATAGGAGGAAGACTTGGACTTCTTCCTGGAGCGTTGGACTCGCTTAGAAGCCAGCGTAGTAGTGCTGCGCCATTCAATCTTGCTGTTGTTTGCATTTCTGAAGGACTAGCTGTTGATACAACTAGCATAAGGAGAAGGCTAGTCCACTCCAACCGATTTGATCCCTTCACGGCGGAAGCTTCCGCCTCTTCTACTGTTTTCGTCAAGCACCACCGTAGAAGCCTACTCTGGCAAGCTTTGCCCTTGCTTCGTAGAGCCGCGCTGGCCTAGGACCAGCTTGTACGAATCACTCGAGGAGCCGGGGCACTTCAGTTCATACGTAATTCAGTACATAGATACAATACAAAAATAGTTTCAAAGTGTACAACATGGCATGATTCCAATTTCAGAAAAATTGCAATGGTATCATTCCAATATGATGAATACCAATGGTATATTTCAGAAACAAAGAAGTTATAATGACATAAATCCAATTAACCCAAAAGGAAAAGAGGAGAGCACTAGGAGAAGATATTGCATATCTTGACAGTGCTAGTGAGAGTAACTTGAGCATTGATGCACATCTAAGGCTAGGGTGTCCTTGAGGGTATGATCTAGGTTGTTACTCTTGTTCTATGGTGAGACCTAGACCGGTTAGGTGTTGGTGATCGAGCCTATCATGATCGGTTGTGAAGGCCGTCACATGTTTGTACACGATTTGAGCCCGCCGGTGAAATGGGCATCGCTAGTGAGTGCCTGTGTCGGCTCGGGGAGTCCGACAAGTTCTCAAGAGAGGCAAGCTTGTGCCTTGGTGGCAGCGGTGACACGCACCGTGTCTTCACTCCGGGAGTGATTGCGGCCTCGTGGGCGAGAACTCCATATTGGTGGCAGGAGGGACCGAAACTCTGGCGAAAGTGGTCGAACAAAGAGTAGGGGAAGGCGCCATTCTTTTGAGACCTCGGAAAAAAAATCATGAGCCATCTCTTACTCTACTCCTTACTTATGCTTTACTTTCCACATTTACATACCATGCTATTCATGCTTGTGTGATTGCCTTCCTCTAGTTGACTACCTAGTAGACTTGCATGAATAGGCTTCTTTACTTGCCAGTAGTGATTAGCTTCCATACTTGAACACTAGCATGTATAGGAGTTGCTTTGGCTTGATTACTCGCCCTTGTATTTATTGTGCTACTCATGCTTGCATGCTCTAGTTCCTTATCTTGTAGCATTACATGAGTAGGGTCCTTTGCTAGCTTGTTGTTTGCTTCCGAGTGTCTTGTAGCATAGGAGTTGTATTGCCTTGTGTGTTCCACTAGTATGCTTAGGTTGTTGTTCCTTTTTATAGGTTCATTATCTTGCTAGTGTGTTCCCCACCAGAATTGTGAAGTAGTTGTTTTGAGTGGTCGGTTTTAGGAATTGGCAAATTTGGTACATAGTGCGAGTTCCCGATTCACCCCCCCATCTCAGTCACTCGGTCCTTTCACCTCCTTTCTCAGAGAATACCTTCCCATCGACAAATGTAGTAGAGAGTGAAGAAATTCTAGAACACCGCTGCACATCTTTACGTGAAGCTGCCATAGTAGTCCCTTAATTCAGGATGACCATAGAGGACTTCAATGTTTACTTCACTCTTGTCTATAATGGTATCCAACCAAACAAGCAAATTTGGTTTCCTTATGATGAGTTGGAATTTGAAAACACCTCAAGGTTTCATCCTGACATTCCCTTGCAAGACAGGGAATCGACACTCATCTTAGAGGCTTGCATCAGGCCTGGCATCTTGCCCATTGACTTTCATGGTGGACAACATAGAACTCGTTTGTACGAGTTTTATAACCAACAATGATCTCTTGTCAGCTTGGTTTCGGACTGCTTCCTGCCGGCTATTTCTTCATCGACTAACTCTAGGGTAGACAAGAACTTAAAAGCCATCTGAAATACTAGAAGATTTATGATATGGTGTAAAAAATCCCAATGGGCAATCCAGTCGGGATTCAATTGCTTCCTTCTATGTCTGCTTTGTCTAGGACCTGGTGGAGAGAATGGAGAAAACATCTCTTCTACAATCAGATGACTGACCACCTCATTGGTGTTGTGGACACGATAAGTCTCTTCAACCCAGTGTCAACTCATATCATATTCTCGTCGACTTTACTCAATTAACCATCTCAAAATGTAGGATCCAACCATAACTCCAACTATGAGCAACAGCGGGAAGCCGATCCAATACTATCGAATGGCTAAAAACCCGAACATTGGTTGCAATGCCTCGACTCCTGCTCAGCTCCTTAGCAGCCAAGGCCTGACAAAACCCACCCTCAATACCATGAGGAAGCAGCCAGCAAAGAGAAAAGGGGGTCCCACAGTTTAGTCAACCCAAGAAGTTGAGCAATAAAAACGGGCCCGGATAGCAACCTCATCATCGACTCTAACTACCTCTGTGCCGCCAGTCCAGGTAACAACCTGTCCTCCTTCAATTCATCTGAGAATAATTTGCAATACTTAAATCTTCTTCTGAATGTCAGACCGCCCCATCGACTTCAATATGCCAGAAGTCGCCCAAGAAGTCATCACCGAGGTTGCTCATGCTGCACAGGTAACACACCTGTTCTCATATTACTCTCACTTTTCACCTTTTGACTTCTTATAATGTCCTTTCAGGGACTAGTATTGACCTCCTCTACTCCATCAACAATGGCTCCATCGGCTCTGGGTACTGCACCATCAACAAGAGAACCGGCTAACCCACCCAAGCCGATAGAACAACCTTCGTCCTCAGTAGCTACGGTAAAAACACTTCTTTCTTTTCAAAACTATTTCTCTCACAACGTGTTGTTTACCTTTGATGTTCTTTTCCAGAAGATCTTGAATGATAGCAACGCCACTATATCGGATCAACCTTCAGAACGCACTGCTCGTATCGACTCCCCTCCCATCGACACTGCTAGCTCGGGAGAAGTTGATGAGCCACTGCATGCTCCTTCACCAATTCTGGATTTGATTCCTTTGGTCGATCCTTAGGTATTATTTCTTAATTCACATCTCAACTACTTTCCCTTTTTCAACTCTTAACCCTCTGTGTTCTCAGGAGTTTTGGTCATCGGCCATCAGCGCATATGTCTTCGAATCTTCGAATATCCCGATGCCTTCATCCACTCCTGAACACAATGTCCCGGCGCCCTTATCCACTCCAGAAATAGCAGTAGGAATCAATCCTTCTTGTCTTAATGATATGTTTGCCTGCCATTTCTTTAACAACTTCCTCTTTTATGCCCAGATCTCCAAGTGTACATTGTCTTTGTATTTCCCACCAGATATTAGAGCTGTCCTCCAAGACATTCGCCAACACCTAGACATGATTCCCATCGGGAGGCTGGTTCAGGATGCGAGTCAAATTAGAACTTGATACCTTGAGGTGAAAGACAATCTGCCCTCTGGTCCTGTTTCGGTATTCCAGCCGGTGGCATATATTGAATTCCATCAACTCCAAGTACTAGAAGCCCAGGCCCATATTGAACGTCGATCAGTGCTAAAAATTCAGGTAGAGATAGCTAACAAGAGAGCCAAAGATCAGCTAATCTTGAGGGAAATATGTTATCTTGTAAATCGGCAAACAATATTTAGTTATGTAATATTTTTTGAACTAAGGGCGATATCCTTGATATTGGCCATTTGATGTCGATGATGGTTCAACAGTTGTAAATATTCTCTTTTATGTCTCTTCATTTTTTTCTACTAAGGATGATAATTCTCTTATCGGTCGTAATTAAGCACCAAAAATCATGAGCCCACCCAAACGCTTGGATGATATTTTTTTTCAAATATTTACAATTGATTGCTCTTCCAAATTCTTCTACATCTAACTCTTGCAAAAAATATGCATTGCCTGGTGCACTTTAGCTCACTTTAAATGGCCCCTCCCAAGTCGGTGACCACTTTCCAAATTGACTATCTTTGGAGCCGATAGGCATAATTAACTTCTAGACAAGATCTCCTTCTAAAAACCTTTTAGGCACCACCTTTTTATTGTAAAATATGGACACACGAGCTCTAAGGCCCTCATCCGATGCTGCACAACATCTTCTATTTCATCGACATAAGCTACTTGTAATCATTGGCTGATAATTGATCTTGTGATTTGTTTCCCAAGGAAAAACTGCTTCATGTCCATAAACCAGCTGATAAGGCGGCACCTTTATCGAACCATGACAAGTCGTTTTGTATGCCCATAATGACTCAGCCAATGTTGTATGACACTTCTTTGGTTGTTCACCTATCTTTCTCTTAATCAAGTTGATCAAACTTTTGTTGGATGCTTCTGCTTGACCATTGGCTTGAGCATTATATGGTGATGAATTCGACAACTTAATCCCCATACTATCGACAAAGTTTTGAAACTCTTCTGAAGTAAAAACAGATCCTTGATCGATAGTAATAGTCTGTGGCACACCAAACCTGTATATAATATGTTCCTTCACAAAGTTGATCACATTGCTGGCTATCACATTCTTCATCGGCACTGCTTCAACCCACTTTGTGAAATAATCTTTAGCCGCCAGAATATGCTTATGACCCTTGCTCAATGTTGGATAAATCTGGTCAATCATATCCATACCCCATTCTCTAAACGACCATGGCTTAATGATTGGATTCATAGCTGATGCTGGTGCTCTTTGTATTGCTCCAAACTTCTGACAAATCTTGACACTCTTTGTAATATTTGAAGCAATCTTCCAGCATAGTAGGCCAATAATACCTAGTCCTTTTCAACAACCATCTCATTTTATGGGTTGATTGATGTGTACCACAGATACCTTCATGGACTTCGCACATAACAACTTTTGCCTCTTCTTGATTTAAACACCTTAGTAGTACACTATCAATCATCCGATAATAAAGCTTTTCTTCCAATAAAACATACCTCAATGCCATGTATTGAATCTTTCGAGGAGTACATTAAGTTGGATCCTTGAGATATTGGATGATCTTGAATCTCTATTCTTCTTTATCGACATCGGCTACATAAACAATAACCCCACTGGTGTTCAATTGATAACCCGATACCTTCTGTGTCAAATCAATTGCTTCCATATTTTGTTCCCTTGGGACATGCTTGAATCTAGCTGCCTTGAAGTGTTGCAGCAAATCCTGACACTCAGCATAAAACAACCTTAATATATCATATTTGCATTCAAATTCTCCTGCTAATTGCCCGAGTATTAATAAGGAATCCCCAATGACTTCAACACAATCGGCTCCAGCCTACGTAAAAATTTGCAACCCCTTGAGAACAGCTCTGTATTCAACTTGATTATTAGTCGATGCATGTACAACTAATGCAAATTCAAATTTTGCCCCCCGAGGTGACATAATCATGAGCCTGATGCCACACCCATTCTTGCACATAGAACCATAAAAAAACAATAACAATGGCACTGGCTCCACCATCGAGATCTTTGAACCACAATGCTCGACAGCTAGATCAGCTAGAACTTGACCCTTAACAGCTTTAGCAGATTCGTAAGTTAAGTCATATTTGGCCAATGGTAGCATCCACTTTCTGATCCTGCCTTTCAAAATTGGAGCCGATAACATATACTTGATGGCATCGGCTTTGCATACCACAACTCACTTGGTCAATAGCAGATAATGCCTTAACTTCACACATGAGAAATATAGACATAAACATAATTTTTCAATCTCTAAGTACTTGGTTTCGGCATCAATCAATCTTCAGCTTAAGTAAAACACATCCTCTCTTTGCCATCTTGTTCTTGAATCAAAGTCCATCCGATCGACTTCTTATCAGTCGCGGGATAAAGCTTAAAGGGCAACCCGTCTTTAGGTGGTACCAAAATTGGAGGCAAGATCAAATATTTCTTGATATCATCTAGGGCCTTTTGATGCTCATGTTCCCACACAAATTTCTGATTAGCCTTCATCTTCAACAAAGGAGTAAACACATCAAGTTTCCGTGACAAATTTGAGGTGAACCTCCATATAAAATTAACCTTGCTAATCAAGGACTGCAACTCGGTCTTGTTAATAGGAGGCTCAATGTCATTTACAACTTTGATACTCTTCAGATCACATTTCCTCTTCCATGCACAATAAAACCTAGAAATTGGCCAGTCGATACACCAAAAGCACACTTCTTTGGATTCATTTTTAAACCATATTTTCTTGTTCTCTCAAGTACTTCTCGTAAATTGGCAATATGATCTTCTATTTGTCTAGACTTAACTACCACATCATCAATATAAATTTCTACTAACCTACCAATCAAATCATGGAAAATGTAATTCATGGCTCTCTGGTATGTAGCTCCAGCATTCTTCAGCCCAAATGTCAGAACGACTCATTCATATAATCCAATAGCCCCTAGACACCTGAAAGTAGTGTTCGGTATATCATCTTCTGCCATAAAAAAATGATTATACCCAGCATTACCATCCATTAAATTAATAGAGGATATAGGTTCTAGGTTCCCTTTCCATCAATAACAAAAAATGTAACCGACAAAGTCTTGCTGCCGGTTGTGAGATCTACATTCAAGACTCCTTTGGCTGCTGCAGTACGACCACCATAATCCCGTAAAATCATATTAGTATCAATTAAGTCACCATCAGTCTTACCCAACTTTCTGGCAA
This sequence comes from Eleusine coracana subsp. coracana, assembly GCA_032690845.1. Classification (NCBI taxonomy): domain Eukaryota; kingdom Viridiplantae; phylum Streptophyta; class Magnoliopsida; order Poales; family Poaceae; genus Eleusine; species Eleusine coracana. Next base: position 18,936,508 of record CM064418.1, on the reverse strand, counting down.
TAGTGATCGTCATGATATTGACTACAGCTCCTCCATCAACCATGATTTTCCCCATCGACACCCTATTGACAAATCGTTTCAAATACAAAGCCTTCAAGTGTTGATGCTTAGTTTCATCTAGTTTATCAAACACTGCCTGCTGGAGTCAAACACTAACTGAGGTACTTCATCTTCATCAACAAACAGTTCTTCTTCTGAGGCCATAAACTCTTGCGGAAGCATCATCACCATGCCCACTGTAGCACCAGGCACCTGTACTTGTGATTTTACCTTTTGCCTCTAAACTTTTTAGGCGGCTGGTCATCATCTTCACCATAATAATATTTGCTAGCCCTTATATGTCGGCATTGCATCCTCTGAACTCTTCATTTCTAGCTCCTAGAAAATATACTAGATGGACACCATTGATCATTTTGTTCTTGTTCGTCCTGCAACTCTTCATCCACTTCTTTTTATCAAACTTAACATATTCCTCAGTCTTTTTTCCCCCAAGTCGATCAAAAGCTGACACTCTGACTTGCTGTTGGCACTCCCCAAGTGCCCCTTTTATATGTGAATATTACCCCAACTAGAGCATAATTGATACTAATTTAGGCCATTTACCTATGATATTGTCTATATATTTATATATGCGTTGTTTTGGAGCTTTATTGCAGAAACAGGTAAAATTGGTGATTAAAGTGATGTTGGAGAGGACAGGAATCCAGAACCGACGAAAAGCACTGAAGAGGCCTAGTGTGCCGATCGGCGCAGTCCAAGAGCCGGTCGACGCAAGGGTGTTTTGGCCACAGAAGTGATCGAGGCCTATTCCACATGTTTATGGAAGTTTATCTACGCAAGAGACTTGAAGATATTTGCCTAGAAGATTTATGGAACTTCAAGATCTCAACGCGCGGTACAAGAGTTTATCTCGAAGGAAAAGGCCCATATGGCAGCTGTGGAAGACAGAGGAACTGACTTGGAAGAGAAACCAGAGAAGACATGGCTTGCGCTGATCGGCGCAATCCTGCGCCGATCGGCGCAACCACCTTATTTGCTAGAAACCGAGTCCTTTACGAGTAGAACCCTTATATATACTTGTAAGCCCTGGCCGCAAAGGACAGGGAGGCGTCGGAGGGACAACAGATCCGTGAGTTAGAGCCACCGGGGTTCGCCCCGTTGGAATAGATCTCTAGTTGAGTTTTAAGAACCATTGGTGTAAGAGTTGATTCATCAAGGTAGGCCATCTCGGCGGTGATGAATCTTACTCTATGTATCTCAAGGATGATCGAATATGTTGATGATGGTTTTGGTGATTTGTCTATCTTGATTCTGTAATCGTGCATGTGCTTATTCCAATTGCTTAGTTCTAGGCTAAGTAGGTTGATATTATCTTGATCGTGGTGATCAGGATAATATTCGAACATTGTATTGATTCTGGTTGCTTGATGATGCTAGTAGTGTGGTTTAGCGGTAACAACACTAAACCTGCGCAGCACTACTGGATAGTCAAGTAGGGTAAGATACTCACGTGATTAAGGGTTTCCTCTCGGCAGCGATAAATCGGGAGCCGCTCAGAAAGGTGGGTGGTCTTATCCATTATAGGTTTTCATTGATCCATGTAATTACCATTATGATGCTATTTGGTTGGACTTTCTAGTTACGATCTCACTAGTAGATATCTGGCTACTCACTTAACAACTTAGGCTTACAAGGTATCTGACGCACTTTGGCTTAGATTCGTTCGTGTAGCGATCGGCTCAACTCCAGCGCCGATCGGCGCAATCACAGATTCGGTAGTGTGTCGATCGGCTCAACCCTGCGCTGATCAGCGCAATGACAGATTTGCTATCTGGCGCATCTTTGCACTGGCCAATCTTCCCTAATGCAACTCAAACTCGATAGTAGCCTTGACTAGATCTTTTACTGTTAACTTTGTTTAATAATGCCTAAGGTCCCAGTGGTCATGATAAACCTTAAAATACTCAATTCAAGGGAAAATTGCTATAATCGTACACCATCCTCTTGAGGTATATAAGTGGGTGCGTAGTTATGACCAACACACAACACTATTGGATAGTTGACTAGTGTAAGATACTCGCACGATTAAGGGTTTCCTCTCAGCAGCGATAAATCGGGAGCCGCTCGAAAAGGTGGGTGGTCTTATCCATTATAGGTTTTCATTGATCCATGTAATTACCATTATGATGCTATTTGATTAGGCTTTCTGGTTACGATCTCACTAGTAGATATCTGGCTACTCACTTAACAACTTAGGCTTACAAGGTATCTGGCACACTTTGGCTTAGATTCGTTCGTGTACCGATCGGCTCAACCCTGCGCTGATCGGTGCAATGACAGATTTGCTATCTGGCACATCTTTGCGCTGGCCAGTCTTCCCTCATGCAACTCGAACTCGACAGTAGCCTTGACTAGATCTTTTACTGTTAACTTTGTTTAATAATCCCTAAGATCCTAGTGGATACGATAAACCTTGGAATACTCAATTCAAGGGAAAATTGCTACAATCATACACCGTCCTCTTGCGGTATATTAAGTGGGTGCGTAGTTACGACCAACAAGCTCTTTTTTTGGTTCCGTTGCTGGGGACCATAGCAGGTTTTTAAACATTGTTTGATGTATTAGTGTTTAATCATTGTGATTGACTTGTCTCTTTAGTACATATATTCTGTTAAGTGAAACTAACAGGTATGGATAGTCCTAAGTCAAACAAACCCTCTAATTACACCGATGATCTAGAAAGGCTCTTTCACGAGAAGAGAACAACGGAGAAGAAAAGCAAGTCACTTGAAGATTTAGCTGGAGAAGCAGTCCGTGCCAACCCTCAAGTATTATTCACAATTGCAGATTCAAAAGGAGAGGAGATGGCAGAGTTACCCTTGGTTAATCGCTTCAAGCCTCAATTGACTAATGTTGTCAAGAGGCACACTCTTTCCAAGAAGCTCAAGATCAGAATCCAGATCAACTGGAGAGATATGTTGGATTAGTGGCGCAACAACCGTTCACAGGTTTAGAGGATCCCAATCACCATTTGCAGCACTTCCTTGAAGTTTGCAGTACATTCAAGATAATAGGATTGACTGGAGATCAAGCATGTGTGCGGCTGTTCCCCTTCTCTCTAGTTGGACGCCCCAAGCAATGGTACAATGGATTGAAAACATAGTAAAATTTGCATGGGACACTTTAGTAGCTGCATTCTTAGCCAAATACTTCCCTCATGGTAAGACTCAAGCTTTGAAGAATAAGATTCTTGGATTTACGTAGAATGTTGATGAGAGCATTGGAGAAGCATGGGAAAGATACAGTGAATATACTGATGCATGCCCTCATCATTGTCTAACGGTTGGAGAAGTTGTTGAGAGATTCTACATGGCATTGAATATTCAATCTCGTCAACATTTAGATGCTTCAGCTACGGGTTCATTCATGTCGAAGACTCCCACCCAAGCTAGGGAATTGATCAAGTTGCTAGTTGAAAATCAATCATGAGATAGTGAGAGAAGTTCAAGGAATTTACAACCTTCAAAAGGAGTGGCAAAGAGTGTGCTTGAGAGAACTCATGAAGACTTGGTTATGGATCACCTCGATGCTATTCAAAGAATGTTGGACAATAATCAACATACCGCTAAGGAAGAGCCGCTCAGGCTAGCCGAATCATGCTCCACTTGTAGTGAGTGTGGAGAATTTGGACATGTGCAGAAAGATTGCCCTGAAGAGATGAGGATGCTAGAATATAAGAAGAATAGTGGATGGAAGCCCCAATTTCAGCAGCAAAGGAGTTCTTTCTCTCTTAGTTCATCCATACAAAATTCGATCCCACTTCGTCTCCAATGTCATGAGTTCTTCCAAGCTCAAGATAAGATCAATAAGGACAACAAAGCTAAATTCAAGGAGATTGATCGTATCCTTGGGGGAATTAATGACAAGGTGATAGAGATTGGGAGCTCCAATGAGCAGATTTTGAAGCATACCAAGATTATGGAGCAGCAGATGGGACAGTTATTGCAAGCCATTCATGGTAACAAGGGGGCTATTCCTGGCAATATGATGTCTACAGAACAGTTGAAGGCAATAGCTACGCGGTCAGGAAAGCAAATAGAAGATCCAGAGCACTCTGCGGGAGCAAGGAAGACCCGCACCAATCGGCTCACACCTAGCACCGATCGGCATGACGGTACTATAGGCACCGATCGGCTCAATGAGAGCGCCGATCGACACGAGGAGGATATTGACCTCTCTGGTCTAAAAAAGGGCATGGAAACAAAGGAGCATGGACCTTCCACATTCCTGGATAACTGCTAACCAAGACAGAAAGAGCGCGGAAACACGACAAGCAATTTGCAAGGTTCGTCGATATTATGAAGAAGCTTTACATCAATGTCCCTTTTGTTGTTGCTATTCAAGTACCTATCTACACCAAGTACATCAAGGACATGATGCAAAACAAGAAATCCCTGGTTTCTTAGGAGGTTGTGAAGGCTACTAAGGAACTTACAGCGGCAATCAATGATGTTGCACTTGAGAAGAAACACGACCCTGGATCACCAAGCATCAAATGCATGATTGGAACAAGGATATTTGATAGGTGTTTGTGCGATCTTGGAGCGAGTGTAAATGTTATGCCCCGTCATATATTCACAAGTCTCAATTTGCCTGAATTGGAGCCTACGGGTATGTGTTTGGAGTTAGCTGATCAATCGGTACGCTTCCCTGATGGAGTTGCTGAGGATGTTCCTGTTCAAATTGGAGATCACATCGTCCCCATTGATTTTATTGTGCTTGATATGGATAAGAGGACGAGGACCCGTTGATCTTAGGCAGACCCTTCTTAAGGATGGCAAAGGCAAGTATTGATGTTGGAAGTGGTGAGATAAGCTTTGATATAAGTGGGACTCCCTACTCTTTCAAATTCCTCCCAAAAGGAGAAGAGTGCCGTGTTGTTGATGAAGTGAGATACAAGACACCGTGGAAACGTGGCATTGAGAGTAATTGGAGGGAATGTATGGATAGGTCAACCAAGGTATATGAGCCATAGAGATAAGAAAACCTTGTAGTGTCACGGCCTCACGTCCTGCACCGTGACACTAAGGATTGATTGTTTGCGGAGAGGTCAAGCTCTTTGACCTCTAAATAACTAGAGCGCTCTTGGGAGGCAACCTAATGATCGGGGGATTTAGAAGTTATTTAGTGCTTATGGGAGGGCAACCTATTTTATTTAGTTAATGCTGGCCGGGAGGGCAACCTGGTATTTTTAATTTGCCTGCTTGTAATAAAAACATTCTCCCGAATAAAAGAATTAGAAAAACTGTGTGCTTAATTTTTGTGTGCTCTTGTGTTGTCTATTTATTGGTGCAAAATTATGTATTTACATACTGTAGACTAACAACACAGGAGTATGAAAAGAAAAAGACCAAAAATAGGAAGGAATAGAGCTCACACCGATCGGCGCACTAAGGAGCCGATCGGTGCACTATTGCCCAGGTCAGGACAGAAGGCTGACGACACCCAGAAAAGGGTGCTAAAAGGCAACCAACACAGTAGTTTTTAGAGACAGAGCTATTTTCAAGGTTATCAAAAATCTTTTTGAATAAATTTTTGTGTGCAAAATGGTTGTTAAATACGTAGGAAAGAAGGGCAGCATCTAGCGAAGAAGCGAGGGGCCAGGAGTAGAAAACGATGTTGCGCCGATCGGCGTGCACTAGCACCGATCGGTACGACTACCAGATGGGGCCCTCTACGTGTGTCAATGCTGCAGGAACATTGGGAAAGTGGAAATTAGGCGAAGAAGATAAACACGAGGCATTAGGATCAGCGGAGAACCCCAGGATGAAGTGCAGGGGACTTGCGCTGTTCGGCACAATGCTGAGCCGACAGGCGCGGGTACCCGTAAGGTTCCCAAACGAACAACAAAAGTGGCAGGCATTGATTTCAAGGAACAAGTATGATTTCTATGCAGGTGTTTAGTGCAGAGGAGACATGAAATTGACCAAAAGCTGAAAAAAAAGACGATGCATCGATCAGCACGGGCCCACGCCGATCGGCGCAGTCAATCAAGACGTCGGGATTCCGTGCCGTTCCCCTGCTAACCAACATAATGTACCAGGAAATGACATAAAGAAGGGGAATCAAGGGCCACAATTTCAGAGGATTCAAAATTTGAATAGTGCCGATCATGCCGATTGGCGTAACCCTGCACCGATTGGCGCGCTCTCAAATTTTGAAAATTCAAGGCTGGTCCTTCTCCTGGAAGTTTCCCACGGTATAAAAGGGAGGCCAGGTGCCCCAGTTAGGCACACCATCCCGGTAATCTATCCACCTTCCCCACTACCCACGATCTCGCACACATTCCGTATTCCTTGCAGATGGATCGTCTCCGTTCCTCTGTCAGCAAGTTGGGCAAGAGGCTACACCGGGGAAGCAGTTCCGGCTATAGCGGCGATTCAAGCGGTGACTCCTCGGCAAGGGGAGGCTCCGGTGCTCGCGACGACATGTCGGTGGGAGGTACATCCACCGGCTCAGCGGCGACAACCTACGAGATCCGCGCCCATCACTCCATCTCCGACGCGCCTCTTCCAACGGGGCGTGCTACAAGGAGCCAAACGGCGGCAAGCCGTGGGGTTCCCAGATCATCACCACCACCGACTGTCACACCGCGCACGGTGGAGGAGGGCTTCACCCTCCTGAGAGTGGAGGAAGAAAAACACTACCTCGTGGTGAGGGGAAGGTTCGTCCTCAACTTCGACTTGGACGAGACCTTCCTCACCTCGATCGGCATGTGGGAGGACATAAGAAGGATGCTTAGCAACCTCGGCTGGGTGGACTTCTACCAACTTCCCATGGACTACAACCTTGACATCGTTACTGAGGTTGCTTCTATGATGAGGCTCGGCACCGACGAAGTCGGCAACGAGGCTGCCAACTTCCGCGTTCGTGACATCAGCCACACGGTGACCATGGAGAGGACAGCCTTGGTTTGGCTTCGACACCGACATCGACGACATCTTGGGATGTGAGGAGTTAGACTCCTTTTGGAGGTGGCTCTTGTACGTGGAGGATCAAGTTTTCACGCACACATGACAATTATTATGATAAAAGAATAATATCTTTATTAAAACAATAATATTATTACAACAGTGACCCATAGGTCAAAAAGAAAAGATTACATTGCAGTGGAATAAACTAAGCGTTGGCGTCCTTCAGCTCGCACAGGAAGTCGACCGGAAGACCGCATGCCTAGTCTCCTCCATCGTCTTCATAGTGTACCATCCTTCTCCTATAGCTGAGCAGCAATGTGGTATATAGCAAGGGTGAGTACGTGTGTACTCAGCAAGTGGGGGAAAAGATGACATGGGGCTAAAGACAAGGAAGGCTTTAAAGAGGTTTGTTGCATGAGCTTTTAATTTCCTATGCATCCTAATTACTAAGTGGGGTCATCCCAACCATTAACCCATAGGGTAGTATCCAAACCAAGTCCAATCCCATCCACCAACCAACCATTCCCAACCATTCCAAACCACAACCGATAACCAACTAATCTTGTGAGGATTCCAGGGCGCTCTTGACCATGAGCACGACTATCATGATAGTTTGATACTCTGTAGAGTTTGTACCACTTTACCCACGAGTTGTGATTTCGTCCCCTGTTGCCAGGTGGACTAGAGTCTCTATGTTGCCATGCCGGCCAAGCACTAGCACACTTCCTTAGGTGTGCGGCCAGGAGATCACTACGAGGCTTTTACAATGGGTCTCCCAATACATGCTAGCCACTAAGGCTCCACTCCCGTCCATAAGTGATAGCCCTTCAACAAGCAGCTCATCACCCCAGGAGCCCCCTCTTGAGCCATTCGGATACAAGGACAGTCCTCTCTTGACTTCCATTCCCCGCTCCACCAAAATGCTGCACCGACACTGGGAGAACTCCTAATTGATCATCCAAGCTATTCCATAGCAGCCTAGTGATGGCACTGTTGTCCTAGTTATCGCTCCAAGAACCGGTTCCTAGGATCTACAACAAGCCTACCACCACCAACCATGTGCCCACGACAACATATCCGTTCTATCCGGCTTGCATAGATCCCTAAGTCATGTTGCTAACATAAATTACCATTCCACCCATGAAGTCACATAGTTCATTAATCAAGGTTAATATTAACCCAAATATCCCACAAGCAACCTAAGCATTATCTACCCACAACCAACCAACTAGTTCAAGGCGACAAGGAAACAGATAAAGCAATACTAGGGAAACCCTAACAATAGGTACCCATTCAATTGACACAAGCATGCATTTCTACAATAAATGTTATAATAGGTACAAGATGCGTCAAGGACACTTGCCTGAAAATAGATGTTACTGCTCAGGTCTTCAATTCACGCTCTTGCGATTCTAGGATCAACACGTTCTCTAATTAATGTCACGCAGACACGACATGCACATAATCATATAAACAAACTAAGAAACAATACACTAAACAATAATAAAGTACTTTAAAAGTAATCTCAAAAGATAGTACGCATTTCTAAGACCGCGTGAGCGCAACAATCATCTAAATCAGAGTTACGAGTAAAAAGTTATGAAGGTTTAAAGGTCTAGGGTAAAAATACTAAAACTAGCAAATTACTGTAAGACATTATAATATTAATTACTCCGATCACGTTGGCACAAGAATTACTTAAATCCGGGTTACGGTTGAAATGCTATGAATGTTTGAAGTTTTAGGACTAAAATAGTAAAAACAAATAGGTTTAAGGACCTAAAAGTAATTTTAGAAAATTATAGGATGTAAATTGTAAAACAACAGGATGAAAATATAGTTTATGAAAAGTTTAGGGACTAAAATGTAATTTATAATAAGCTCAAGGACTAAAGTGTAAAAAGACTGGATTAAAATAAGTGCAGGGGTGTTTTCTACAAAAATATAGGGTTAAAATATTAATTAGGATAAATACAGGGGCTTTTCTATAAAAATACAGTGCTTAAAATAATTGTAAACAAGTTGAGGGCCTAAATATAATTAAATTAAAGGCCAGGGGTGTTTCTATAAAATTCTAGGGCTAAAATAATATTTATAAAAATATTAGGGCTAAAATATAAATTAATAATGGTTCTGTAGAAAAATTATGGTTAAAATCTAATTAAGGCAAAGCATAGGGGCTTAGGTGAAAAAGTGGCATTTTCCTGGAATTTCATGAATTAATTTAAATGTTAAAAGGCGTGGAGCGAGTGTACAGAAGTCGTTGACCGGGGTTTGACCCGGGTCCATGGTGGACCATGAACTTACCCCTTCGGGGTTTCTAATCTGGGCGCTTGATCGGGGATCCGACGACTAGGAAGAGGCGATGGCGGGCAGGGCGACGGCCGACGACGAGCTACCGGCGGCTGCAGGACTCACCGGAGTTCGCCGGAGGCGGTGCTCTGGGCATTGGTTTCTCATCACGATAGAACAGAGAGAGAGAGAGAGAGAGAGAGGGGAAGATGGGGGTTCTCACCGCAGTGTCGCGCGGGGTCGGGGATGGTCGGAGACGGGTCCCCGACGGAGGTCAGCGGCGGCGGCACAGCGGCACGGACTCGCCGGAGCTCGCTGGGGACGGAGCACCAGTGGCCGAAGCTCGGTCAGGAGATGCTAAACGGGGGAGGGAGAGCTATGGGCGTCACCTACTACTTCGCGCAGGGAGATTGAAGGCTGAGGAGGTGTTCGTGGTGACGTGGTGGCGGCGACGACATTCGGCAGCTCCAGGGAGGCGGCTCGGGGCTTCATTCTTGGCACGAGGAGGTCCAACGGGCACGGCTTCGAGTCGCCGACCTCGGCGGTGGATCGCTGGGGCTCGTGACGGCATCCTCATTCGCCGGCGTGGATCTCACCGAGCTCCTATGGCCGGGTGATGGCGCGGGCGGAGCGCAACGGCGGGAGGTGGCGGCGCGGGCGGTCAACGTCAGCTTCCGGTGGCGGCACGGCAATGGCCGGAGGTGGACGATGACGGGCAGGGCGGCGCTTCTGTCCGGGATCAAGGACAAAAATCTTAGGAAATATTAGCAGTGGCAGAGGGGTGCTCGCTCTGGATTTTATAAGGGGCCACGGGTCATCGGAACAAACACGAGGCTGGTAGGCAGGTCGGCAGCTGCATTGAACAGAACAACATGTTCCTTGGCTGGCCCGTTCCCGTTGATTGGCTATACTAATTGATCTACAACTTGAACTTATACATTGCGAGCGTTGTGGAACACAATATTTGAAAACTAGTTTAGACGTTTCCTCATCTCACTTGGAGATCGCAGGGTCTAAGCCGAGCAACATCATGAAGAGGCAGTTGACGGGCCAGACGCGTTCCTGGAGGCATTGAGGCAGATCTCGGCAAGGGATCCTGTGAGCACAAACAGGACTACCTGGAACACGACATTGATAAACCAGTTTTGATGTTTGCTCAACTCATCTGGAGATCGTAGAGCAGAAATCAGACAAGGTCGCATCGAGACAGTTCACGGGCCGAATGCGTTCCTGGAGTCATGGTGGCAGATCTCAGTGAGGGCTTATGCGATTGCGAAGTTAACATCCTGGAACACGATATGAATCAAGATTTGCAGCTTGGAACGCTCGAGATTGATCATAGTGGGGTTCGAAATTACCATGTCGCGTGCAGTCGAGGAACAGACAGGGAGCAGCATCCATGGCGAAGGATAAAGTGGTTGCTTCGGGAATCCAATGGACATGAGCTTTGGATATGTTGGACAGGATAACCTGGAACATGATCTGGTGAAGTTTTATGTTGATCGGTGCAGCGGATCGCCGGGAAGCCGATGCCAACACGGCAGTGCATGGCTGGACACGATGGGAACTGGGGGAGATGGCAGGAAACTTGGACTCCAAAGGTCTAAACTAAGAGAGGGGGAGGCTTGGAGTGTCGGTACACAACACAAGGGTGCCCCAGGGATGCTCTTATAGGGGAGACAGAGGGGGAGGCGAGAGAGCTGAAGCTCTATGGCCATCAATGGCCGCCATGGCCATTGATGCGTGCTAGCGCACTAGGGTGCGGAGTAAAAGCCACTAACGCCTGGAAGTGGGGGAGGGGAAAGTGGCACATCCGTTTGTATGGTTTATGGCACCGGTTGCTTGCATGGGGAGGGAGATCGATGGTGGGCAGCGGCGTCCGTTACTGGCGGCAGCGTTCTTCAGGAGGAAGAAGGTGGAGGCGCCATGGAGTCGGCTGGCTGGGCCCTCGCGTGCAAGTGGGCTGCGTTGAGGGCAGAAAGAAACTAGGGCACAAGGGAGTGGGTTTGGCCCAAGAGGCCACATCAGCTTGTTTTTTTCTTTTTTTTTCAAATTCCGCTCTCCTATTATTTCTGTTGCTAATTTCTAACACTAAAACGATATCCACTCGAATTTTGAATAGATTTTTCACACAATAAAACCCTAATGCAAACTATATGGCATGAATGCAACAATACAAATATACCCTAAATTAATTTAATGGGTTTTAGAAAATATGTCTTTTGCCTAAAAAAAATGATAACTAAATAACTAAAGTTAAAATTTAATCTATTATAAAAATGTTGAAATTTAGTGAAATTGGGTCACAAACCAAAATTTAAAATTTTGGGGTGTGACACCGATGGACAGGGACTGGGAGAGACTTATGAAGGACCGAGAAGGCGACCAGAGGGGGGTGAATAGGAGCCAAATAAAATTCTCCAAGAGAACTTGGCCTATATCCCAAATACAACCCAAGCCAACCTCTAAATCGATCACCAAGACTACACACACCAACTTGTGGTGTACTAGCCCTAGGAGTGATCAACCACACCAAAGAAACACAGCGGAAACAAAAAGGAAGACGCAATGCTCAACAGCCCAGAACTGAGCACTCATCGGCAGTGCTGATCCCTGCCATCGGCAGTGCCGGTCACGCCTATCGGCAGTGCCAGTGCGTGTCATCGGCAGTGCCGGTCCCACCTATCGGTAGTGCCGGTGCGGGATGCTGTCGCACTGGAGCCTACAAACCAGACCGATCGGCAGTGCTAGTCCTGGTCATCGGCAGTGCCGGTCGACCCCCGATAGAACAGAAAATCTCTCGGGATCTTGTCAAAACTTCTCCAAAAACTAATCAAACGAACTCCAAACGATGCGATTTTTGGACCAGTGAATCCTTATCACATCAGGACCCTAATCCTAGGAGATCAACACAATTCGCTCAAGGAATCATCACGAATTTCAGATCTTGTGCCAAGAACACCAAAAAGGGGAAACTTGAGAAATCCTTCAAATCGAAGGTGCTAGAGCCAAAGCTTCCATCAAGGATCCATAGAGTATTATCCTAGCTCATCCTAGAAACATGTTTCTCAAGAAATCTGGGCCAAAAATCCATCCAAAAATGAGATAAAAAATTACCACGAAAATGCTTCCGATAATAGGAAAAAGGGAATTTTGGGATTCAAGTAAAGAGGGAAATCTTGAGCACGAAAATACTTCTCATATCATAGAAAGGTGCTTACAAGATTCATAGGTACAAGGCTAGGAAGCCACCCTCTTCCTCCCACTATTTGGAAGAGCAAGAGATGTCTCTCACACACCCACTACTCTCCTCTCAAACATGAAGTCCTCTCCTAGCACTTTGAATAGAGTCCTAACACAAGGCTAATGGAAGAGAGGCTCCTCTCCCACTAGCCACACCTCTCCTTATATAGGCCTAGGGTCCACATGACCACTCAACCCTTGACCTACATAACACACCCACCTACCATCGGGTCCATAACCGTCCATCTTTTTTCCTCATCGCCCGAATGCCATCGGACGCTTCACGTCTTTGCTTCATCTCAAAGCAAACTCCGTGATGGTGCCAAATGCACCACCAACCACCGCCACCGGTTTTGAGGCCCAAACTGGGAAACCGCCTTGCATGCTTCTCCAAGCGCGACTTCTCGATGTTGACGTGTGTCACCTTGTCCCACGATCCTAACCACCGGCAAGTCTCTCCTAGTCCCTGTCCATCGGGTCCCCTTGTCACTTGCACCGGCATCCTGTTCGCCTTGACTTGGTCAACACGCCGTCTTCATCACCACCACAGTTTTGAGGCTCAACCGTGAAACCATCCGTGCTTCTTGCTTCTCCACGTGTACGGTGTGGATCACCCTTGACTTCACCCGGCATCCCGATCGTCTGGCCCCAAGTCCCCTACTTGTGCCCGATCCTCTCGCCGTTGACTGCCAAGTCGACTCCAGTGACCTACACATCATGAGACAAGCAAACACATTTCCCATCTCCTGCAATACCACAAATATCTCCATCAACTCTGGTTAGTCGTAACCATGATATGCAAACCCATGCAATCTCTGGATTCCCGCATTTCAACTCAAACACCAAATCCGCTCAAGTCAATTACTCATCACAAATATAGCAAACCATGGCACATATCCACATGGTTTCTCAATCTCCCCCTTGATGAGTACATTGACAACACCAAATGCACAAAGATTAGAGATTGAAATGCGAAGCCGAATAAGCACATCCAAATGGCCAAACCCAAAGAAAAGGTGAAAACAAGCCATCTAGCAAGTAGGGATCACAAAACTAAGAGTTGGCAAAGAAAGTGACTTGAGACGCAAAGAATGTGAAAGGCGCAAGAAACCGCTCAAGATCATGATATGCTACCCTTCAAGTTGTGGTAGGTCTCATGTAGTGCAAAATGGATCATATGAGTTTCTTTGCATTATTTGTGCATGACCCCAAAATTTTCTCCCCCTTTAGCAATGAACTCATCAAAGAGGCAAAAGAACAAGCAAACATGCAATGCATGAAAATGCAAACCTAAGGAGCTTCAACAATTATGCAAACAAGCATTTAACTTTGCTAACCATAACCATAGTGCCATGAAGTATAAAGGCAATAGCTCCTAATCATGCAAAGATCAAAAATAGATAGCAAGACATAAACACCATGAGCTATACAGGCTAAGCAGAAAGATTGACTAGCTTGGATAGAATCAAATTTTGCTCATCATGAGAAAATCTGCCCCCACAAGTGTAAGTACTCTCATCCAAGGCAAAACAAGCACCAAGTGAATCATAAGAATCTAGTAAGTTTCAATCTCAACAAGGGCAACAAGCATTCGCAGAAAATGAGGTCTACAAACGCTCACATATAAAATAGAGACTCAGTTGATCAAGTGATTATAGTTTATCCTCATGTGTCCTCTTATCCATGCGGAGGGTCGCACTGCTGGGTACGGCAAACACCCCGAGGCTTCAAGTCACAATGTTTGGATTTAGCATTATTGAGTAGTTCTTGATCAAAGCACTTAGCAGATTTTTCAAGATTATGCACAAGACAAAAGAGCATGCCTTTGCGGCAAAAGGAACACACATTCCCACAATGTTTCATCATGAGAAAAACATTTGCAAAGCCTTCCATTTTGCAAACACAAGGTGCCAAAGCCAAGACATCCTCTAGACTAGCCTCAGTGCAAGTTTCAACAAGGATAAAAGCAATTATACACATGGTGAGCAAGTTTTAGCAAGATTAGATCATAAGGTTCACAAGAAGCTCAGTTTACCTTTAAGATTAGCAAGTTGCTCACATGAGTTTACAACAGGCCATCTAGAAAATCTAAGCATAAGAGATTACCATCACATCCACAAAACTTAGCTCAAGCTCAATCATAGCAAAGGGAAATGCAAGAAAGCATAAGAATCAAAGCTCATCTATCAATGCATATATTACATATGAGATGCAAAGCAAAAGTGGTAAGATACATATATACAAGTGAAAACCAACTCCCCCTCAAATGATGCCATAGGGATGACAAACACCAAGTTCCCCCCAAAGAAAAGCAAGTCTCGAAGCATCTAGGGGCTTGGTCAGGATATCAGCTAGTTGGTTTTTGGTCAATGTATTGGAGCTCAACATCCCCCTTCTCAACATTGTCTCTTAGGAAGTGGAATTGCACATTGATGTGCTTGACATTACCATGTTGGACTGGGTTTTTGGTTAAGCATATGGCACTGGAGTTATCACACATGAGTGGAACACCCTTAAAAGTTAACCCATAGTCTCTCACGGTAGATACAACCCATAGGATTTGTGAGCAGCAGCTAGCAGCAGCTACATACTCAGCCTCTGTGGTGGATTGGGCAACACTCGACTGCTTACGAGAAGACCAACAGATCAAAGAAGTACCCAAGAAATGGCAAGTACCAGAAGTGCTCTTCCTATCAATTCTACACCCAGCAAAGTCCGCATCTGAATACCAAATGAGATCAAGAGATGAAGATGCAGAGTACCAAAGTTCGAACTCAAGAGTGTATTTGAGATACCTGAAGATGCGCTTGACAGCCTTACGATGAGTCACCCTTGGGGAAGCTTGAAAGCGAGTACAAAGACACACCGCAAAGTGTATGTCAGGTCTTGTCGCTGTCAGGTACAAGAGGGAGCCAATCATGCTCCTGTACTCCCTTTGATCCACCGCTTCACAGTCTTCATCAGGGTCAAGAGCCATTGTAGTGGACATTGGTGTAGACAACGGCTTCACATTGACCATGTCGAACTTCTTCAGGAGATCCTTCATGTACTTGGCTTGATGTATGAAAGTGCCTTGCTTGCACTCCTTGATTTGAAGCCCAAGAAAGAAGGTGAGCTCTCCCATCATCGACATCTGAAATTCACTTTCCATATCTTCCTGAAACCTAGACATAAGAGCATAAGAGGAACCACCAAAGATGATATCATCCACGTAAATCTGAACCATTAGAAAGTCATTGCCATGCTTGAGAGTGAACAAGGTTTTATCAACACACCCCATGACATACCCACGCTCTAGCAAGAAGGTTTTAAGCCTAGCATACCATGCCCTAGATGCTTGCTTTAGCCCGTACAAAGCCTTCTGAAGCTTGTACACACGGTTTGGGTATTTGTGGTGCTCAAAGCCAGGAGGTTGCCTCACATACACTTCTTCCTCTATGAAACCATTTAGGAAAGCACTCTTGACATCCATTTGATAGAGTCTAATGCCCTTGGAGGCAGCAAATGCAAGCAAGATCCTAATGGCTTCTATGCGAGCAACAGGAGCAAAGGTTTCACCATAATCTAAGCCCTCCACTTGACTAAAACCTTGAGCAACTAGCCTAGCCTTGTTTCTCACAACTTCACCATCCTCCCCATGTTTGTTTTTGAACACCCACTTGGTTCCTATGATATTGACATTTTTGGGAGGATCTACAAGGGTCCAGACTTTGTTTCTCTCAAAGTTTTCCAACTCCTCATGCATGGCATTAACCCAATGTTTATCAGATAGTGCGTGTCCAACATCCCGGGGTTCAAAGGTTGCAACAAAGAGAGTATTGGTAAAGCAAGCAAGAAGCATTCAACTTAAAGCGCACTTCCAATCCAACATCAAGAAGGTGAGAGATAGAGAGAAGATTGTACTTGAGAATCTCAACCAAACCAACATCATTGAGAGTGAAGTTCTCATTTACCTTTACCACGCCCCTTCCCTTCACTCTTCCTCTCTTGTCATCTCCAAAGGTCACATACTCCCGACGCTTCAAGGGAGTGAGGCTGGAGAACCACTTTGCATTTCTGGTCATGTGGCACGAACACCCGAAATCCATCAACCACTTGTTTGCCAAGCCTCCACCTGCTGCCTACAACGAACGAGAAGTGAAAGTCGATGGCTCAGTGCTGGGGTTAGTCAAAAAGCATTTGGGAATCCAACACTTAACCATACGATCGGTAGTAGTCATCACAATTCTTTGCACTTTATCATTCGAACGCATGGGACGAGAACCACGATGGGCAAAACATGGCCTGTCAAAGCGTCTCGACACAAACCTTGAGTTGTGAGGATACAAATCATCTATGTGAAAGCCAAATCCACGCGAGTGACGCTCACCACAATGGGGAAAACATGGGGCGCCAAAGCGCTGCTGCGCAAAGCCTCTGTTTCGTGAATCAAAGCCATATGAGGAATGACCCTGTCCACGATAGGCACGAGAAAAAGAGCAAGGCTGAAAGTCAACAAAATCATCATAAAAAGCATCCTTAGTCAACTCAGCTTGCTTCCTCTCAATCCTCTTACGCCTATAACAGAATTCATCCAAGTGGTCCTTGCGACCACAAAACATGCAAATGTAGACACCCTTAGGATTAGGCTTGGTTTGCATTGCAGGTTCGGGTTTTGGCTTCTCTATTTGCGTTGGGTTGAAGGAGGGTTTTGGATTGGATGGATAGTATGTGTCAGTGAGTTTGATGGTGTTTTCCTCATCCTTGTAGCTGGATCTAGGTACAAACTTCCCCACATTCTCACTCTCCTTGTCACACCTCTAAAATCCCAAACCCAAGTTATAGGTTGATCTAGAAGCACTCTCCTTCACTCTTGCCAAATCACTCTCAATCTTCTTTTCACTCACTAGGGTTCTCTGGAGCCTAGACACAAGATAGTCATTTTCCTAAACTAGGGCTTTGTTTTCCTCCCTAGTGATTACAAGCTTATCCTTAAGAGAGACACACACCTCACAGGGTGGTGGAAGGACCTTAGAGCGAGTCTCATGAAGCAACTTGGACTCAAGCTCTTTGACTCTGAGGGATTGAGCTTCCAACTCATTAGTGAGCTTGGGGCACTTCTAACATGCACCTAAAAGAGTTGGTCTAGCTTTGAACTCATCAAGCTCCTTGAGGGCACTCTCAAGCTGACTGGCAACTTGAGCATGCACACTCTGATGAGGACATCACCATGCTGGATACGCGCATATCATGGCCTTACCCAAGTTACAAGTCGTTACCAATTCGGTCGCTGCGTTCGTCTCGGATTCAGCCGACACCCCTTCACGGTTTTGATGATATCTCCCACATCCGACGTCCAAACGAGGCGTTCTTTGATGCAATGGAAAGAGGACAACGACGCTGTCGTTTTGGTTCTGGTCTTAGCTCCAGAAGGGTCGTGAGTTATAATATGTGACCATGACAAGGTGCTGTGCCACCTATTTTGGACCAACTTGGCCATGTATCGTGTTGGGCCTTAAGCCCATGTTGTGGGCGCCCCCCCTGGTCGCCCCCAACCCTAGGACATCTTTGTTTCCTACATAAACTCAGTAGCCGCCATCTTTTAGTTTTGGGTTTTGTTTAGTTCAGTTTTCCAGAGAGAAACTTGATCGAATTATTGTAACTGTGGCGATAAGTCCTTTTACAGTAATCCAGGGCCCCTGTTCTTATTCTACACCACTGTGGTGATTAGTCCTTTTGTGTTTAGAGCTTGAACCTTTTCTTGTGATTCGCTTCATCCATATTTGCAATTTCAGATTGCGTGTTTATCCTCTCTTGCTTGTGTTCTCGATTTCGCTTGCAGGAACAATCAAGTTGTACTTGGTGTAACGGTTGCGGGGTTGGATCTTGTCTGATTCAAGCCGGATCGTCGACGCCGAGTTCCCCAAATTCGAGTTTATCCTCTTACCTCTCAGAAGATCGGGCCATATTTACATCACACTCTCCCTCTGTGCAAGATCACTCATCACAACTTGACAAGACTCACACTCAACAACAATGTCCTCACGAGCAAGCTTGGACCTAAGCGAAGCAAATTCAAAATCAGCACTCTTCAACTTAGACTTAAGCTCTCTACTCTCACGAACAGCACT
Source organism: Eleusine coracana subsp. coracana (assembly GCA_032690845.1). Classification (NCBI taxonomy): domain Eukaryota; kingdom Viridiplantae; phylum Streptophyta; class Magnoliopsida; order Poales; family Poaceae; genus Eleusine; species Eleusine coracana. The sequence continues at coordinate 18,917,889 of CM064418.1, read as the reverse complement.
GCGAAGCTTATCATCTTGCATGAGCAGAACATCGCGCAAATGATCAAGTTCAGAAGAGAGCTCATCGAGAGTGGGAGGTACCTCGCTTGTGTCGGAGTCGGATCCAGAGTCGGTGTCATGGTCGTTCTTTGCCATGAAGCAAAGCCCGGTGAAGTCATCCTTCCTCTTGTCTCGTGGCTTTTCAACCTCCTCCTCCGAGCTTGTAAGGCCTTCGCTTGATGTGAGGTCGACATCGCTCAAGGCGGTAACGCAGGTGCGTGCAATGGCCTGGGCGAACTTCTTGGAGTTCTTGCCCTTCTTGTAGAAGCGGTTCTTCTTCTGCTTGAAGTCTTCAGTGTTGTTGTCCCGGGTCACTGCACTCGAAGCAGGTTCTTGAACCACCTCCTCTTCTCTCCTTCCGGTTGTTGTAGAACTTTCTGAACTTCCTTGTGAGCAAGGACAGCTCCTCGTCAGGAATGCACTCCATCTGTTCATCGGAAGCTGCAACAAGAGAAGACAAAGCAAACTCCAAGGAAGACTTGTCAAGTGAGGGGTTAGTTCCATAAGAAGCACAACTGTGATCACTCTTCTGAGAACTAGAAAGCAAAGCCATGCTAGAAGTAGGAATAGCAAGATTAGGACGAGATTTCCTAGACAGTTCATGAGATTTTAGCTTGCTATACAGTTGCTCATAGTTCAGGGTATTGAATTCAGCAGTTTCTTCTAGAGCAGCAATTTTAACCCCCCAAACATTTTCATCAAGTGAGTACAGCAGTTGCTTAGCTCTATCATTGTCATTGTACACAAGGGTACCACAAGGCCGCAAGTTGCACACAATTGCCTCAAACCTATGAAAAGTGTCATCTAGTGACTCGTCCAGTTTCTGTGCAAAGGTTTGGTATTGTCTATTGTAAGAATCCTTACGCATAGAATTGACCTGGTTGGTACCCTCATGGTAAGTGTAGAGCTTATCCCAAATAGCATGAGCAGTGTCAAGGTGTGCAACCCTATCATGTTCGCTCCTACCAAGTGCAGAAAGCAGAATATTGACAGCTTTGGAGTTGTTCTCATACCTGACTAACTCACCTGCAGAAGCAGTGTTCAGGTCTTGTGGTATAGCATACTCCTGATCAACAATCTCCCAAATTGCACGTTCTTGACTTTGTAGATACGCCTTGGTCCATGACTTCCAGTAGGGGAAGTCCTCTCCGTCGAACATCCACAGCTTGACAGCACGCTTCTCCATGTCACCTTCGGATCACAAAGCCGGTGAAAGTCAACTTGATCAAACTGGCTCTGATACCAATTGAAGGACCGAGAAGGTGACCAGAGGGGGGGGGGGGAGGGGGGGTGAATGGGAGCCAAATAAAATTCTGTAAGAGAACTTGGCCTATATCCCAAATACAACCCAAGCCAACCTCTAAATCAATCACCAAGACTACACACAACAACTTGTGATGTACTAGCCCTAGGAGTGATCAACCACACCAAAGAAACACAGCGGAAACAAAAAGGAAGACGCAATGCTCAACAGCCCAGAACTGAGCACTCATCGGCAGTGCCGATGCATGTCATCGGCAGTGCTGGTCCCACCTATCGACAGTGCTGGTGCGGGATGCAGTCGCACTAGAGCCTACAAACCAGACCGATCGGCAGTGCCGATCCTGGTCATCGGTAGTGCCGGTCGACCCCCGACAGAACAGAAAATCTCTCGGGATCTTGTCAAAACTTCTCCAAAAACTAATCAAACGAACTCCAAACAATCCATTTTTTGGACCAGTGAATCCTCATCACATCACGACCCTAATCCTAGGAGATCAACTCAATTGGCTCAAGGAATCATCATGAATTTCAGATCTTGTGCCAAGAACACCAAAAAGGGGAAACTTGAGAAATCCTTCAAATCGAAGGTGCTAGAGCTAATGATTCCATCAAGGATCCATAGAGGATTATCCTAGCTCATCCTAGCAACAAGTTTCTCAAGAAATCCGGGCCAAAAATCCATCCAAAAGTGAGATAAAAAATTACCACGAAAATGCTTCTGAAAATAGGAAAAAGGGAATTTCAGGATTCAAGTAAAGAGGGAAATCTTGAGCACGAAAATACTTCTCATATCATAGAAAGGTGCTTACAAGATTCAAAGGTACAAGGCTAGGAAGCCACCCTCTTCCTCCCACTATTTGGAAGAGCAAGAGATGTCTCTCACACACCCACTACTCTCCTCTCACACATGAAGTCGTCTCCTTGCACTTTGAATAGAGTCCTAACATAAGGCTAATGGAAGAGAGGCTCCTCTCCCACTAGCCACACCTCTCCTTATGTGGGCCTATGGTCTATTGTCCACATGACCACTCAACCCTTGACCTACATAACACACCCACCTACCACCGGGGGAATAACCATCCATCTTTTTCCTCATCGCCCGAATGCCATCGGACGCTTCACATCTTTGCTTCATCTCGAAGAAAGCTCCGTGATGGTGCCACGTGCACCACCAACCACCGCCACCGGTTTTGAGGCCCAAACCAGGAAACCGCCTTGCACACTTCTCAAAGCACGACTTCTCGATGTCGACGCGTGTCACCTTGTCCCGCGATCCTGACCACCGGCAAGTCTCTCCCAGTCCCTGTCAGGGTGGTCAGGATCCTGACGACTGGGAGAGACTTGCCGGTGGTCAGGATCGCAGGACAAGGTGACACGCGTCAACATTAAGAAATCACGCTTTGAGAAGCGTGCAAGGCGGTTTCCCGATTTGGGCCTCAAAACCGGTGGCGGTGGTTGGTGGTGCACGTGGCACCATCATGGAGCTTGCTTTGAGATGAAGCAAAGACGTGAAGCGTCTGATGGTATTCGGGCGATGAGGAAAAAGATGGACGGTTATACCCCCGGTGGTAGGTGGGTGTGTTATGTACGTCAAGGGTTGAGTGTTCATGTGGACAATAGACCCTAGGCCTATATAAGGAGAGGTGTGGCTAGTGGGAGAGGAGCCTCTCTTTCATTAGCCTTGTGTTAGGACTCTATTGAAAGTGCTAGGACAGGACTTCATGTTTTAGAGAAGAGGAAAGGGTGTGTGAGAGACATCTCTTGCTCTTCCAAATAGTGGGAGGAAGAGGGTGGCTTCCTAGCCTTGTACGTATGGATCTTGTAAGAACCTTTCTATGATATGAGAAGTATTTTCGTGCTCAAGATTTCCCTCTTCACTTGAATCCTGAAATTCTCTTTTTCTTATTTTTGGAGCTATTTTCGTGGTGATTTTCAATCTCACTTTTGGATGATTTTTTGGTTCGGATTTGTTGAGAAACTTGTTGCTACGATGAGCTAGAACAATCCTCTATGGATCCTTGACCGAATCAATAGCTCTAGCACCTTCGATTTGAAGGATTTCTCAAGTTTCCTCTTTTTGGTGTTCTTGGCACAAGATCTGAAATTCATGATGATTCCTTGTGTGTTTGGAGTGGATCTCTTTAGAGGAGGGTCATGATGTATTAAGGATCATCTGGTCCAAATTTCATGATTTTTTGAGTTTGTTTGATAGGGTTTTGGTAATTTTCTTTCCTGAGCGGAGCTGCTGTTTTGACCATGACGGAACTTCCATGATCACGACGGAACTTCCGTGAAGAACCATGGAACTTCCGTGAGTGACAGTGTTCCCATTGCCTGGAACTTCCGTAATTGACGGAACTTCTGTCGGGCACCATGGAACTTCCATCGGGTACCACGGAACTTCCATCAGGCTCTGTTTTGTGACCTTTCGGACCTTCCTTGTTTTAGTTTTTGTTTCTTTTGTGCTTTCGCTATGTGTCCTTTTGGTTTGAGTCATTCCTAGGATTAACACATTACAAGTTAGTGTGTGTAATCTTGGTGACTCGGTTAGAGGTTGGTTCGGGTTGTAGTTAGGACATAGGCCAAGTTCTTGAAATGAATTTGAATTGGCTCCCATTCACCCCCCTCTGGTTGCCTTCTCGGTCCTTCAATTGGTATCAGAGCCGGTTTGATCACTAGTTGACCTTCACCGGCTTTGTGATCCAAAAGCGACATGGAGAAGCGTGCTGTCAAGCTGTGGATGTTCGATGGAGAGGACTTCCCCTTCTGGAAGTCACGGACCAAGGCGTATCTGCTGAGTCAAGGACGTGCGATTTGGGAGATTGTTGATCAGGAGTATGCTATACCATAAGACCTGAACACTGTTTCTGCAGGTGAGTTAGTCAGGTATGAGAACAACTCCAAAACTATCAATATTCTGCTCTCTGCACTTGGTAGGAGTGAACATGATAGGGTTGCACACCTTGACACTGCTCATGCTATTTGGGTTAAGCTCTGCACTTACCATGAGGGTACCAACCAGGTCAAGTCTATTCGTAAGGATTCTTACAATAGACAGTACCAAACCTTTGCTCAAAAACCGAGCGAGTCACTAGATGACACTTCTCATAGGTTTGAGGCAATTGTGTGCAACTTGCGGGCTTGTGGTACCCTTGTGTACAATGACAATGATAGAGCTAAGCAACAGCTGTACTCACTTGATGAAAATGTTTGTGGGGTTAAAATTGCTGCTCAAGAAGAAACTGCTGACTTCAACACCTTAAACTGTGAGCAACTGTATAGCAAGGTGAAATCTCATGAACTATCTAGGAAATCTTGTCCTAATCTTGCTATTTCTGCTTCTAGGATGGCTTTGCTTTCTAGCTCTCAGAAGATTAGTCACAGTGATGCTTCTTATGGAACTAACCCATCACTTCACAAGTCTTCCTTGGAGTTTCCTTTGTCTTCTCTTGTTGTAGCTTCCGATGAACAGATGGAGTGCATTCCTGACGAAGAGTTGTCCTTGCTCACAAGGAAGTTATACAACAACTGCAAGGAGAGAAGAGGAGGTGGTTCAAGAACCTGCTTCGAGTGTGGTGACCCGGGACACTTCATCGCTGATTGTTCCAAGAAGAAGAAGAAGGCCGCGTACCGCGACAACAATAATGAAGACTTCAAGTAGAAGTAGAACTGCTTCTATAAGAAGGGCAAGAACTCGAAGAAGTTTGCCAAGGCCATTGCACGTGCCTGCGTTGCCGCCTTGAGCGATGTTGACCTCACATCAAGCGAAGGCTTTACAAGCTCCGAAGAGGAGGTTGAGAAGCCACGAGTCAAGTGGAAGGATGACTTCACTGGGCTTTGCTTCATGGCAAAGAACGACCACGACACCGACTCTAGATCCGACTCCGACACAAGTGAGGTACCTCCCACTCTTGATGAGCTCTCCTCTGAACTTGATCATTTGCGTGATGTTCTGCTCATGCAAGATGATAAGCTTCGTAGTGCTATGAATGAGAGTAGAGAGCTTAAGTCTTAGTTAGAGTGCTGATTTTGAGATTGCTTCGCTTAGGTCTAAGCTTGCTTGTGTTGATACTGCTGCTGAGTGTGAGTCTTGTCAAGTTGTGATGAGTGATCTTGCACAGAGGGAGAGTGTGCATGCTCAAGTTGCCAGTCAGCTTGAGAGTGCCCTCAAGGAGCTTGATGAGTTCAAAGCTAGACCAACTCTTTTGGGTGCATGTCAGAAGTGCTCCAAGATCACAAGTGAGTTGGAAGCTCAAACCCTCAAAGTGATAAAGCTTGGGTCCAAGCTGCTCATTGAGACTCGCTCTAAGGTCCTTCCACCACCCTATGAGGTGTGTCTCTCTCTTAAGGTCAAGCTTGTAATCACTAGGGGGGGAAACAAAGTCCTAGTTTAGGAAAATGACTATCTTGTTTCTAGGCTCTAGAGAACCCTAGTGAGTGAGGAAAAGATTGAGAGTGATTTGGCAAGAGTGAAGGAGAGTGCTTCTAGGTCAACCTATAACTTGGGCTTGGGATTTGAGAGGTGTGACAAGGAGAGTGAGAATGTGGGTAAGTTTTTACCTAGCTCCAGCTACAAGGATGAGGAAAACACCATCAAACCCACTGACACATAGTATCCATCCAATCCAAAACCCTCCTTCAACCCAAAGCAAACAGAGAAGCCAAAACCCAAGCCTGCCATGCAAACCAAGCCTAATCCTAAGGGTGTCTACATTTGCATGTTTTGTGGTCGCAAGGGCCACTTGGATGAATTCTATTATAGGCGTAAAAGGATTGAGAGGAAGCAAGTTGAGTTGACTAGGGATACTTTTTATGATGATTTTGATGGTTTTTAGCCTCGCTCTTTTTCTCGTGCCTATCGTGGACAGGGTCATTCCTCATATGGCTTTGATTCATGAAACAGAGGCTTTGCACAGCAGCGCTTTGGTGCCCAACGTTTTCCCCATCATGGTGAGTGTTATTTGCGTGGATTTGGCTTTCACATTGATGATTTCTATCCTCACAACCCAAGGTTTGAGTTGAAACGCTTTGACAGGCCACGTTTTCCCCATCGTGGTTCTCGTCCTATGCGTTCAAATGATAATGTGCAAAGAACTGTGATGACTACTACCGGTCGTATGGTTAGGTGCTGGATTCCCAAATCTCTTTTGACTAACCCTAGCACTGAGGCATCGACTTTTCCTTCTCGTTCTTTGTAGGCAGCAGGTGGAGGCTTGGAGATGGTTGATGGACTCCGGGTGTTCACGCCACATGATCGGAGATGCAAAGTGGTTCTCTAGCCTCACTCCCTTGAAGCAGTGGGAGTATGTGACCTTTGGAGATGACAAGAGAGGGAGAGTGAAGGAAAGAGGCACAGTAAAGGTAAATGAAAAATTTACTCTCAAGGATGTTGGTTTGGTTGAGTATCTCAAGTACAATCTCCTCTCTGTCTCTCAGCTTCTTGATGTTGGTTTGGAAGTGTGCTTTAAGTCGAATGCTTCTTATGTTCTTGATTCGAGTGGTTTCTTAGTTTGTGGGATTTCTCGCATTGGTAGAGTTTTTCAGGCTGATTTTGGTGGTTCTCCTGGTTCTCACAAGTGCTTATTTGCTCAATCTTCTTCTGAGCTCTAGAAATGGCATAGGAGACTGGGTCACATGAGCTTTGACTTGTTATGTCGCGGCCTAGGTTTGATCCGAGGATTGCCTAAGCTCAAATTTGATAAGGATTTGGTTTGTGCTCCTTATCGTCATGGGAAAATGATTGCCGCTTCTCATCCACCAATCAATTTGGTGATGACTGAACGCCCTGGGGAGTTGCTTCACATGGACACTGTTGGTCCTTCTCGGGTTCGTTCGACGGGTGGGAAGTGGTATGTTCTTGTGATTGTTGACAACTATTCTCGCTACTCTTGGGTTAACTTTCTTGAGAGTAAGGATGAAGTGTTTCATCACTTTTAGAGCTTAGCTTTGAGGTTGTTCAATGAACTCTCTGGTGCATTATGAGCAATCCGCAATGATAATGGCACTGAGTTCAAGAACTCCTCCTTTGATGCTTTCTGTCTTGAGCATGGCATTAAGCATCAGTTTTTAGCACCTCATGTTCCCCAGCATAATGGAGTGGTTGAAAGAAAGAACAGAACCCTGATAGAGATGGCCTGGACGATGCTCGATGAGCATAGGACTCCGAGGCGGTTCTAGGCTGAGGCCATTAGCACTGCTTGCTATGTTTCCAATCGGATTTTCTTGCACTCAATTCTTAATGTGACTTCTTATGAGCTGTGTTTTAGGAGAAAGCCCTCGGTTTCTCATTTGCGTGCCTTTGGTTGCAAGTGCTTTATTCTCAAGCATGGCAATCTTGATAAGTTTGAGTCGAGGTCTTCCGATGGCATTTTTGTTGGTTACTCCCTTCATGGTCATTCCTAGAGAGTTTTGAATTTGGAGACTAACACCATCGTAGAATCCTACAATGTAACCTTTGATGAATCATACCCTTGTGCAAGGAATGTGATTGAGTCTGCAGGTGAGAAGGAGTTGAAGGAGAGCATCTTTGTAGAAGAGGACCTATAGGGCTTTGATGATGATGACGATGATTCACTTCATCTTTCATCTGAGCTTGTTCCTGCTGCTACCACTACTCTAGCAGAGGGTGCAGAAGCTTCTACATCGACTTCAGCAGCTGTCGAGCGAGCTCCAGCTGTGGTTGAGGGGGAGGTACACTCTAAGAGAGAGGCTCCTCACCACATTCAGCGTCGACACCTACCTCAACAGATGATCAGTAATCTCTATGAGAGGACAACAAGGTCAAGGTCTGCATATCTTGCTTGCTTTACCAATTCTCTCTTTGTTGCAACCTTTGAACCCCGGGATGTTGGACACGCACTATCTGATGAACATTGGGTTAATGCCATGCATGAGGAGTTGGAAAACTTTGAGAGAAACAAAGTCTGGACCCTTGTAGAGCCTCCCAAAAATGTCAATGTCATAGGAACCAAGTGGGTGTTCAAAAACAAACATGGGGAGGATGGTGAGGTTGTGAGAGACAAGGCTAGGCTAGTTTCTCAAGGTTTTAGCCGAGTGGAGAGCTTAGATTATGGTGAAACCTTTGCTCCTGTTGCTCACATGGAAGCCATTAGGATCTTGCTTGCATTTACTGCCTCCAAGGGCATTAGACTTTATCAAATGGATGTCAAGAGTGCTTTCCTAAATGGCTTCATAGAGGAAGAAGTGTATGTGAGGCAACCCCCTGGCTTTGAGCACCACAAATACCCAAACCGTGTGTACAAGCTTCAGAAGGCTTTGTACGGGCTAAAGCAAGCACCTAGGGCATGGTATGCTAGGCTTAAGACCTTCTTACAAGAGCGTGGGTATGTCATGGGGTGTGTTGATAAAACCTTGTTCACTCTAAAGCATGGCAATGACTTTCTAATGGTTCAGATTTACGTGGATGATATCGTCTTTGGTGGTTCCTCTCATGTTCTTGTGTCCAGATTTTAGGAAGCTATGGAAAGTGAATTTCAGATGTCGATGATGGGAGAGCTCACCTTCTTTCTTGGGATTTAAATCAAGTAATGCAAGCAAGGCACTTTCATACATCAAGCCAAGTACACGAAGGATCTCTTGAAGAAGTTCGACATGGTCATTGTGAAGCCGTTGTCTACACCAATGTCCACTACAACGGATCTTGACCCTGATAAAGACTGTGAAGCGGTGGATCAAAGGGAGTACAGGAGCATGATTGGCTCCCTCTTGTACCTGACAGCAACAAGACCTGACATACAGTTTGCGGTGTGTCTTTGTGCTCGCTTTCAAGCTTCCCCAAGGGTGACTCATCGTAAGGCTGTCAAGCGCATCTTTAGGTATCTCAAATACACCATTGAGTTTGGTCTTTGGTACTCTGCATTTTCATCTCTTGATCTCATTGGGTATTCGGATGCAGACTTTGCTGGGTGTAGAATTGATAGGAAGAGCACTTCTGGTACTTGCCATTTCTTGGGTACTTCTTTGATCTGTTGGTCTTCTTGTAAGCAGTCGAGTGTTGCATAATCCACCATAGAGGCTGAGTATGTAGCTGCTGCTCACAAATCCTATGGATTGTGTCTACCAAGAGAGACTATGGGTTGACTTTTAAGGGTGTTCCACTCATGTGTGATAACTCCAGTGCCATATGCTTAGCCAAAAACCCAGTCCAACTTGGTAAGGTCAAACACATCAATGTGCAATTCCACTTCCTGAGAGACAATGTTGAGAAGGGGGATGTTGAGCTCATATACATTGATACCAAGAACCAACTAGCTGATATCCTCACCAAGCCCTTAGATGCTTCGAGACATGCTTTTCTTTTGGGGGAACTTGGTGTTTGTCATCCGTATGGCATCATTTAAGGGGGAGTTGGTGTTCACTTGTATATATGTATCTTACCATTTTCGCTTTGCATCTCATATGTAATATATGCATTGGTAGATGAGCTCTGAGTCTTATGCTTTCTTGCATCTCTCTTTGCTATGATTGAGCTTGAGCTAAGTTGTGTGGATGTGATGGTAATCTCTCATGCTTAGATTTTCTAGATGGCCTGTTATAGACTCATGTGAACAACTTGCTAATCTTAAAGGTAAACTGAGCTTCTTGTGAACCTTATGATCTAATCTTGTCAAAACTTGCTCACCATGTGTATAATTGCTCTTATCTTTGTTGAAACTTGCATTGAGGCTGGTCTAGAGGATGTCTTGGCTTTGGCACCTTGTGTTTGCGAAATAGAAGGCTTTGCAAATGTTTAGCTCATGATGTAACATTGTGGGAACATGTGTTCCTTTTGCCGCAAAGGCATGCTCTTTTGTCTTGTGCATAATCTTGAAAAATCTGCTAAGTGCTTTGATCAAGAATTACTCATAATGCTAAATCCAAACATTGTGACTTGAAGCCTCGGGGTGTTTGCCGTACCCAGTCGTGCGACCCTCCGCATGGATAAGAGGACACATGAGGATAAAGAATAATCACTTGATCAACTGAGTCTTTGTTGTATATGTGAGCGTTTGTAGAGCTTATTTTCTGCGAATGCTTGTTGTCCTAGTTGAGATTGAGACTGGCTAGTATCCTTTTGATTCACTTGGTACTTATTTTGCCTTGGATGGGAGTACTTACACATGTGGTAGCAGTTTTGCTCACGATAAGCAACTTTGATTCTATCTAAGCTAGTCAATCTTTCTTCTTAGCTTGTATAGCTCATGGTGTTTATGCCTTGCTATCTATTTTTGATCTTTGTATGATTGAGAGCTATTGCTTTTACACTTCATGGCACTATGGTTATGGTTAGCAAAGTTAAATGCTTGTTTGCATAATTGTTGAAGCTCCTTAGGTTTGCATTTTCATGCATTGCATATTTGTTTGTTCTTTTGCCTCTTTGATGAGTTCATTGCCAAAGGGGGAGAAAATTTTGGGGTCATGCACAAATAATGCTAAGAAACTTATATGATCCATATTGCACTACATGAGACCTACCACAACTTGAGGGGGAGCATTTCATGATCTTGAGCATTTTCTTGCGCTTTTCACATTCTTTGTGCCTTCCTTGCCAATTCTTAGTTGTGTAATCCCTACTTTACTAGATGGCTTGTTTTCACCTTTTCTTTGGGTTTGGCCATTTGGATGTGCTTATTCGGCTTCGCATTTCAATCTCTAATCTTTGTGCATTTGGTGTTGTCAATGTACTCACCAAGGGGGAGATTGAGAAACCATGTGGATATGTACCATGGTTTGCTATATTTGTGATGAGTAATTGACTTGAGCAGATTTGGTGTTTGAGTTGAAATACGGGAATCCAGGGATTGCATGGGTTTTCATATCATGGTTATGACTAACCGGAGTTGGTGGCGATCTTGGTGATATTGCAGGAGATGGGAAATGTGTTTGCTTGTCTCATGATGGATCACTGGAGTCGACTTTTTGGTCAACGACGAGAGGATCGAGCACAAGTAGGGGACTTGGGGCCAGACGATTAGGATACCCGGTGAAGTCAAGGGTGATCCACACCGTACACGTGGAGAGGCAAGAAGCATGGACGGTTTCATGGTTGAGCCTCAAAACCGTGGTGGTGATGAAGACGGCATGTTGACCAAGTCAAGGCGAATGGGATGATGGTGCAAGTGACAAGGGGGCTTGAAGGACAGGGACTGGGAGAGACTTGCCGGTGGTCAGGATCACGGGACAAGGTGACACGCGTCAATATCGAGAAGTCATGCTTTGACAAGCGCGCAAGGCGGTTTCTCGGTTTGAGCCTCAAAATCGGTGGTGGTGGTTGGTGGTGCACGTGGCACCATCACAGAGCTTGCTTTGAGATGAAGCAAATATGTGAAGTATCCGATGGCATTCGGGCGATAAGGAAAAAGATGGGCGGTTATGCCCCTGGTGGTAGGTGGGTGTGTTATGTAGGTCAAGGGTAGAGTGGTCATGTGGACAATGGACCCTAGGCCTATATAAGGAGAGGTGTGGCTAGTGGGAGAGGTGCCTCTCTTCCTATTAGCCTTGTGTTAGGACTCTATTCAATGTGCTAGGAGAGGACTTCATGTTTTAGAGGAGAGGAAAGGGTGTGTGAGAGACATCTCTTGCTCTTCCAAATAGTGGGAGGAATAGGGTGGCTTCCTAGCCATGTACGTATGGATCTTGTAAGCACCTTTCTATGATATGAGAAGTATTTTTGTGCTCAAGATTTCCCTCTTCACTTGAATCCCGAAATTCCTTTTTTCTTATTTTTGGAGCTATTTTCATGGTGATTTTTTATCTCACTTTTGAATGAGTTTTTGGTTCGGATTTCTTGAGAAACTTGTTGCTAGGATGAGCTAGAACAATCCTCTATGGATCCTTGACCGAATCAATAGCTCTAGCACCTTCGATTTGAAGGATTTCTCAAGTTTCCGCTTTTTGGTGTTCTTGGCACAAGATCTAAAATTCATGATGATTCCTTGTGTGTTTGGAGTGGATCTCTTTAGAGGAGGGTCGTGATGTATTGAGGATCATCTGGTCCAAATTTCGTGATTTTTTGAGGCTCTTTTTTATCGTTTTTTGCAGGTTCTCTTGTAGGTTCTTTCTTGCAGGTTCTTTTTTATCGTTTTTTTTCATGGCCTTTCGAGTGGTAGATGTTTTTTCTAAAGCCCTTTTATTCGCTTCTTCTTGAAGTCCAGCTGTCCTTTCAGCTAGAGATTCTTCTTTGTCAGAATCCTCAATGTGTGCTTTGCGACACTTGGGGGCTGATGGCTGACAGGGTGATTTTACTCAAGGACTCAGAGGCAATGGTGGATTGGACAAATAAACATCAAGGTTCCAGAATATGTACGATATATTAATCTCTGCTCAAGATAAAGGATATAGTATCAACTGTCGAAGAGGTGGTCAGTTTTGGCATGATGTCTGCATTTCACGTTCCCTGGAGTCCAGTTAAGGAGCAATGAAAATATATTCTCTAATCACAGAGATAATTCCCTTTCTGATAATTCTTCTGGCACCTCCATTGTGGGATCTGAACCCATTTGAAATTTCCACCCAGGAATGTGCCGTTTTTTGATGGGTTGCACGCGACGGTATATGAAGCTTGTAGCAACATGTACGCCAGTATATCCTTTGGACTTCAGGAATGCAATTTCTTTGAGTATGGCATCCACCTAAGATTGCTTGTTTGGAGCTGCTTTCTCTGACTACTCGAGTCGCGGTGTGGAGGCTTCAGCTGTCATTTCAGACAGAGGTGGGGCATGGTTCCCATGATAGAACCAGTCTGCGTGCCAACCTTTGTTTGTGGAGGAGAGGGGTACTTCGATGTACTTGGACTTATTCCTTAACTGGAAGCCAGCCCCTCCTATCACATTGTTGTTGTTCGATTTCAAGACAAACAAGTCCTTGAAAGTATCAAAATGGGGATGAATCCCCAAGAATACCTCCCAAAGATGGATAAAGATGGCAATATGTAGGATTGAGTTGGGGTTCAGGTTAATGAGGTTGATGCCATAAAAGAAAAGCAGACCACGGAAGAAGTCGCAACAGGGAATCCCAAATCCACAGTAGAAAAAAGAGGAAAAAACAGTGATTTGATCGACCGGAGGTTGGGGAAATCTCTGACCTATAGCTTCGATCCATCCGCCGGTTTGTTGATCTTGAAGCACTCCGTCAATTACCATCCTGTTGATCTTCTCCGCATCCATGGCCGATGTCGGGAATTCTTTGATGGCGGCGGGGATGTTGAACACTGCTTCTTCATCGCCTTTCTCGGGAGATGATTGCTTCTCGGATTGGGCTCTGGTGCTTTGGTGGGTTCGCTTTGGTGCCATTAATATTAAGGCAAGCGAGCAGTTGCGCAAAGATGTTGGGGGGAAATGGAGCTTCGAGATCTAGGGTTCCAGTGTGTATGACAGTGGCGGCTGCAAAATGAAGACGAAGGAATGTGACTGTTTTGGCGGCGGCTACGAAATGAACACGAAGAGATGCGATGGTCTCGGCGGCACCTTTATAAGGGAAGGATAACCTAACGGGTTGTGGGTTCTCAATAACCCGATAGTCCAGTCTCGTGAATTGGTAGGTGCATTTATTGTGCTATTGAGAATCATTTCAGCGTTAACCTTGGACGTTGTGGGTCTCGATGTTTGTGATAAATCACTCGGATTGTTACAGTTTCAACCTTGGAGGATGTACCTTTCAAGATTTCATGATAAATCACTCGGATGGAGGTAGCATCAATATTGGGATTGTAGTTTGTAAATTCATGATGCATTACTCGGCTTATGATGGCAATTTATCTGAAGACTGTATAATCGAGCTTTGAAGATTATTATGAGAAGTGGAAGAATCGGATATTATTATGTTTCAGCTAATAAGATATTTTCTTTAAAATGACCTTTTGAGCTGGGGGCTATGATTGAATCTGGATATCAGATATTTATTTCTAAAGAACTCACAAGTTGCTTCGGTAAAGACTCAACACCTTCTGAGTTGGGGGCTGTACTCATAGAGTATGCCTTTTTTCAGGTGTCCCTGAAGAAAAGTTATCAGCTACAACAAAAGAAGCACTTTCCAATTTCAAAAAGATATCGAGATGAATCCAGGCGATGCTTTCAAGATGGAAAGTTCTTGGGGGCTACTGTGGAACATATGTATCGGGGATATCTAACCACTCGGCTATATGGCCGCCGGGGGCTCGGTCATGATGTATTTGGCCCAGGAAATATTTACTTAGATATTTGTTTGAGTAAGCAACAAGCTAGGTTAGCACATATGTTGATGGATAGGATCTGTTGTAACCGACTAAAAGATTACCATGTAAACCTCTGCCCTTCGGATATATAAGGAGGGTAGAGGGCCTTCGGCAAGGCAGAGACTCGTATTGGAACCCTAATTCCAGTGCGAACCCTACCAATACTGAAACACTAAACAGGGCGTAGGGTTGTTATCCTCCGGGAGGCCTGAACCTGTATAAACCCTGTGTCCTATGTTCATCGATCTTTCATACTCATATGCATACCTAGATCTACTATCAAGAATATCTCTCGACAGTTCTCTCGACACAAGGATTGTATGTGGATCTTGGAGGGCTATATAACTCAATTAAACCATAAGATTAACCATGTCAACAATGTGCTCAATCATGCCCACTAAGAAAGAATTTTCTTGGAAAAGAACTTTAATGGAGAAGAGGAATATAGAATATCTAAAGAAAAGAAAGAAAAATGTTTCAATGAGAATAATGGCAATGAATTAGAAATAATCAAAAAGCTGATTTCTTTGATGACCTTACTGCTTCTCTGGGAATACATTTTCTCTTAATCTCCCTTTTGTGTAGCTTACAATCCAATTAGTTCAATTGTGTAGCTTGCTCTCATTCATTTGGCTATGTAGACATATTTAGACCTTGCTTTTGCTTTAGCTTATGATGAGTCAAAAGAAATTTTCACATATATAAAGCTCAAAACTTAAGTGGTAACAAACTAGTTCAAGTAATCAACCAATCGATCATCAAAAAGACAAGATAAATAGTATGGGGCACTTTCAATTTGACAATCAACACTAACTTTATTAAAGACAATGCAATAATTCAAACTACATAAAATACCTTGAAGCAACTCTCAACATAACTCATGACTCTCTTAAGCACGCACACATAAACACTCATAAGAAAAACAAACACTCATAAAAATAAACGAGAAACTAAACCCAAAAACACTTAAAAACTATGACTAATGGCAAAGCCCTTCCCCCACACTCAAAATTTGCAATGTCCTCATTTGCAAGAGAAAAAACTCAACACACTAATCATGCAGACCATGCCTGTTCAAGATTCAGAATTTTCGTCTTATATTCCTTGTGAGAAAAGTGTAGTCCGCTTCGTTCATCTCAATTTTATCCTAGATTCTGTGATCCACATCCCTTTGGTGTCTATAAGCATGTTCTCTGTCTAGATACAGGCGCTCAATGTTTCTTCGGCAAATAGGACAGCAGGCAGGCGTTGCAGGTTATGATTTTCAACGCTATAAGGGGAGGCACTGTTCAAACTCCTCTGAGCCGATCGGCACAAAGGCTGAACCGATTGGCGCAGTGGTGTTCTTCCACCATTGCGACTTGCTCCACCTTCCACTGCATTACCATTAACTCTCATTGAAGTTCCTGCTGCCCTGTCATTACTGCATTCTGCAAGTGTTCCCCAATTTTCAAACTTAGGACTACCAAAGCTTCTTCGCATATCAAAATGATCACTAAAATCTCCAGACATACTAGGATCACCACACTCCAAAGTTTCCAAATAGTATGACAGATCAAAGTCGCTATCCTATTCAGAATACTTTTGAATTCGCTGACCTGATAGTCTAGTGGATCTGCGAACCTCTGGTGTAGTCTTACACTTCTTTGCAGCAGGCTCTTCGTCTTCACTTGGTAGAGCCGTCAAATCACTAAATTCAGCCATCTTCAGGTTGCGCCGATCGGCGCAGCTGGCATCTTCCTTCATATACTCAGCTAAGTGCTCTAGATTACGCTCAAGGATCGCCTTATCCTGCTGCCTTCATAAAATCTCATCGTTAATCTCCTTAGGCGTCCTTCCTCCAGGAACTGCGCGATAGCCATCATCATATATTAAATCTCTAGGTATGAAAGTTGGATCTTCCACCAATTGGAGGTCAACCTTGTGTTGCAGATCTTTAGCACAAAAGAAACACTTGCAACCCTCAATACTTCTGTCCTTATGAATCTTATTTTCTTGAAAACATTCCCAATCGTTAAGAACCCTGGGAGAGGATTCATCCCTTTTAGCTTGAAGATCCTTTTCCGCATCTAGCTCGTACATGGCTTCTTCAGCTTCCTCGTGCAGCTTGAGTTCATACTTGGCGGCAATGTCATGTTCACTATAAAGTCGGCTCCTATGGATTGTGAGAAAGCTCTCCTCATCTAGCTCTTCCTTCTCTTGCTTAGTCAATGATTTTTCAAAAGATAGGAAATCCTTATACGACAAGGGCTTAGCAAGATCAAAAAGACTTTCCATGGTATACCTTTGGCTTCACCTTTAATAGGCGCTATAGATTTTCCTTTGTGCACCAATACTCTCTTCATCATTTGCCGAAGTTCATTGTCCATCTTCACCTTGTCGGCGTTCCACGCATCAGCTTTGCTTTTTTTCATGAATTTCTTCTGCAGGTTCAACCAGACAAGAGGATCATCTGGCGTTGGCATCAGCACGTCGTCGACTTCTTCCTAGGACCAATTTGCAGAGGGCTACGAAATTCCACCGGCGAGCCGATTGGCACTAGGGTCGTGCCGATCGGCGCAAGCGTTGCACCGATCGGCGCCGCCTTGGTTGCTGCCCGATGCACCGCCTACCATTGCTTCTGCTCTTAGGGTTTTGTTCTAGTGACGATGTAATGCGAGTTGATCCGTGGGGTTGCTGTCCTCACATATTTATATCCCTTGATTTTAAACTGGACTAGGATGCTATTTCTTTTCATGGAATTTAATGAGTCTTAAAATGGCAAGGTCCAAAACCGACTCTGAAACCCAAAAGACTCCACCGCGCCGATCAGCTCAGGGCTGCGCCGATCGGTGCAGCAACGTGCCGATCAGCGTGGTACACTAAATTACCAAATCAGAAACAGAAAAATCATAGAAATCAAAATACATACAGAGCTTTTGTTTTACGTTGTTAAACTCAACCACATGGGGCACTAAGCAGTGAAATACACATCAAAAGATTTCAATTCAAATGTGTCGGGTTCTAGACATACCTTTAGACGTTGTCCATTCACTGTGTACATGTTTCTCTTGCCATATGTTGACAACCAAAATTGACATTCTGGAAAAACCGGTGGCACCGGTTTGCCAAACCGTAGGGATCGGTTTTGGCAGGCTGACTATGGTCAAAATTGTCTAAACTAAGTTTGACATTGATTATTTCACAAGTTTGGTGTTTAGACATGTTTTGCAGGTTATGGGAATATTGTATTGACATTTTGGCTAATTTTCACCCAAGAAGTAAAGAAGTGTTTAAAAAGTAAATATGATAAAGCCAAAATGCATATTTGATGTTTCCATGATGAAGCCCTCGTTGAGACGATCGAAATGGATATATGGAACGCTTAATTTGGACTCCATATGAATAAGTTATGGCTTTTGAAAAGTACTCCTAGGCTGTAAAACCGGACATACCGGTTTTGCAAATCGGAGGGACCAATTTTGACAGTTTTGCTAGTAAAACCGGAGGTTCCGGTTTGGGAAACCGGTGGGACCGGTTTTGACTGTCCGAGACCAGAGTTCTAGATCCGTTTTAGGTCGGTTTCTTTGAGGTTTTCCTTGTGGATTACACCTCCCACGGGGGTAGACTTCCCCACCCTTTATATACAAAGGGCCATGGCCGATTGAGGGATCATCCAATCGAATCTATCAATTTACTTACATGTCTCTCCTTTTACCCTACTTTTCCAACCTCTCCTTGTTGTTCATCTACTGATCTCCACGACCATAGATGGCGTCCTAAGGCTCGCTGGTCGACCTAGGGCACACCGGCAACGCTCACGTCCTGATGGGGTCCCTCCCGGGTGAGATCTTCGATGGCCTTTGCTAGTTTGCTTGTAAACTAGTCGTTCTTTATCACGTAAGGCGTTGCTTACCTCTTTGTTGGTTTGCTCGTAAACCTAGCCGTCCTTCACCACGTAATGGTGATAGTTACCCTCTTTTCTGTCAAACCCGTGAAAGCTGGTGGCTCCGGTTTCCAAAACCGGTGGGACCGGTTTTGGCAGACTCACCTGCGCGTTACTGCACATTTGCGTGCTCGTGTTTAATGGCGTGTTTTCACGTCAACACACTTTTTGGTGACTCGGCTGGGAAAGTTTTGGTGATCCGAGTCAGAATTTCGTGTTCTGCAAGGAAATTGTAAGAGTTTCAGCTCCTAACGGGATTAGACCTTCCCACCCTATATAAACAAAGGGCCACGACCGATTAAGGCAACCCCCAATTGTCAAAAACTCGTAATTTACTTTTATCTTCAAACCCTACTTTTCCAAA
Organism: Eleusine coracana subsp. coracana; assembly: GCA_032690845.1. Lineage (NCBI taxonomy): Eukaryota > Viridiplantae > Streptophyta > Magnoliopsida > Poales > Poaceae > Eleusine > Eleusine coracana. The sequence continues at coordinate 18,899,088 of CM064418.1, read as the reverse complement.
CCCTAATTTCCGTTCTTCTTCATCTCTACGGTGTTTGAAGGCGTCCTAGCTGGCCTGCCGATGTTAGGACAACCCAAGAGTGCGCTTGCCCCGATAGGGTCCCTCCCGGGTGAGCGTTTGTTGGTTTTTGTGGCGAGCCCATGAAAACTGGTGGGACCGGTTTTGGCAGATTCACCCGCGCGTTGCTGCACGTTTGCATGCTCGTGTTTAACGGCGTGTTTTCACGTCAACACACTTTTGGTGACTCCGCTGGGGAAAGAAGATTCTAGTTATTCAAAACCAAATTGATCTCCCTTAGTAATGTCTTCTTCGGCTGAAATTTCCAAAGATCATATCATCACGACATCAATGGAGGAGTTGACAGAGGACCATCGCAAGCTATTTCAGGAGCAGATGCAAGAGAAGGTGAAGGCGTTTGAAGCTGAGCAACGTCAAATATTCCTTTCATGCTTCAAGAAAGATCGGCATGGCAAAATCACTCAAATCAAGCAACCCGATCTATCTTCACAAGAGGTAACATCTAGTAGCAAATTTCTTACTATTACTCCTGAAGCTGTTTCTAAGATGTTTGATGATCTTATTAAGAATGTTAATAATAGTATAGAGAAAAAGGTTAATGAGGGATTTCAAAAAATAAAAAGAAACATTCCTGGAGTTTCTACTAGTGCTGGTCCCAATGCTCAAGATTCATCGGCTTTATATAATGCATCATTAGAAAATCGTCCATATGGCATGCCGTTGAATTTTTATAATGGTCAGACACCTATGACTCAAGCTAGTTCAATTAATAAAGATGTTTCAGGGAATGCTATTGTCTTAAATACTCCTACAGTTGAGCCTTTATCCACTGTGCCTCCTAGTTCGGCTCCTAACAACCGAACCAATGAAGTTGCTAATTTTACTACTCCTTATAAAACAGTAGCCTATAGTTCTTCTCCATCACAACCACCTGTAGGTAATGGCACTCCTCATGGTCCTATTCCTGAAGCACACTTTGATAGAGCACCTTTACCACAAACTACATCTCAAAGAACTTCCGTAACTGATTTTGAATCACACATGGCTGCCATGAGGGATGATTTCAATAAACAAATTAGGGAGACTTTTGGTATAAGCTTGCAAAATAAAACTCGTGTCTACCAAAAGCCTTATCATTCACATTTTGATATGTATACTTATCCTAATGGTTGGCGTGTTCCTGATTTTATAAAGTTCAATGGAGATGATGGTAAAACTACTAGGGAGCATGTTAGTCAATATTTAGCCCAATTAGGAGAAGTTGCTGCTTATGATGCTTTGAAAGTGCGTTTATTTGCATTATCTTTAACTGGAACTGCATTTTCATGGTTTTCATCTTTACCTCCTAATTCTATTTTCACTGGGGAACAATTGGAAATTAAGTTTCATGCTCATTTTTATAGTGGAGATAGTGAGTTAAAATTGTCTGATTTAACATCGGTTAAGCAAGGTCGTGATGAATCTGTTATTGATTACTTTAGAAGATTTAGAGATGTAAAGAACCAATGTTTTAATATAACACTTTCTGAAAGAGATTTGGCTGATTTAGCTTTTAGCGGATTGCATACTTATCTTAGAGAAAAGTTAGAAGGTCATGATTTTCTTACTCTAACTCAGTTACAACAAAAGGCTTCGGTTCAACAAAACCGAGGTAAAGAGTCCAAAGAGAGTCATAGGTCTACTCGTCATAATGTGCATTTGTTAGATTGTGATTCTGATGGTTCTAGCGATGAGAGTAATGATGTGTATGCTGCTGAATTTGCATGGCCATCTAAAGCCAAATCTTATTGTTGTGATTCCCTCAAGCCAATTCACAAAAATCGGCAAGGAGAAATAAAATTTACTTTTGATATAGCTAAATGCGATAGAATATTTGATGAGCTACATAAAGCTGGTTGCATTAGGATTCTCATTCCATACCGCCACTTGATGAGTTAAGGTGGCGAGCTTATTGTAAATGGCATAATTCTTTCTCTCATGCTACTAAGGATTACAATGTTTTTCATCGACAGGTCCAATCGGCCATTAATGAGGGACGATTGAGTCTTAGAGAGATGCAAGTGGATAAGAATCCTTTTCCTGTCAACACCATTGATTTGCAGAATGCTATGGTGCTAATTCGGCCAGAGCAAGTTGAATCAACTAAAGGCAAGAATGTGATCACTGGTGATAAGAGGCCTATAACTAGTGATGATAAAATTTTATCAAGGGAAGTGGTGCTTGAAAAGGATTTTGATGGTAAAGAGTCTCTGAAAATAACTGTAAAGGCCTCTAGACACTAGGGGCAAGCAAGCAAAATTCATATTCCAGTTCATACTGCTACCCAGGAAAAACCGGTTGGACCAATTTGCCAAACCGGAGGCACCGGTTTTGGCAGTCAGAAGCCAAAAATGCTAAAACCCAAGAATCCCGAGGTGAATCAATGGAAAGTTAACAGGGCCAGGATGCAAGACAAAAGAGTCAAGTTCAAGCCTACTTTTGATAATCTCTTGAACAAGTATGTGAATCAGAAGGCCAATTTTATGAATCAGCCAAATAATAAGCATCCAAGGTCACCACCAAGGCAGAAGAGACAAGATTCACCTCAGAGGGAAGCTATTCGACAGAAAAGTGAGCTATATTATGTACACCCAAATAGTGGGCCTTATGCTCCAATGCCATAGGGTCCGCCAGTCAACTATTCTCCATATCCGACTTGGGACTATTATGGGATGTGGATGCAATATCCTCCAATGCAATTTCCACCTTTTCATCCGGGATGGGCTGCTCCAAGAGAATCAGCATTTGATAGGTTATCGCGTCCTGTATACGATCGGTTGAGTTTTTCACAATCAGATTCAAGGCAAAAGGATTCTGGTTTTGCTAATCAGGAAAGCCGGTTACACCGGTTCGGTAAACCGGATGCACCGGTTTTACCAGAAAAGGCTCCTGTAAAGCAAGTTTATAGCATCAAGGGCAAGGAGAAGGGTGATCAATCTTCACACATGGATGTAGATGTAGAGAGGACAACCAACAGAGATGTGATTAAGATTGGTAGCTCTGAGGTAGTTATTAGAGATAGCTTCAAAAGACCGATTATTATAGGTGATTCGATCAATTCTCAAGATGCTAGTAGTTTTATTCAGATGGCTCCTCGTGCTAATGATCATGAAGCTAGTAGTAGTGGTATTTCATCTAAGTATTTACAGCCGAGGTGGTGTCCCTCTGGCTTGTCTCACACTCAAAAGAGGAAGTTGCAATGCTTGCGTAGTCAAGAGAAAAGGGAACAAGAACTTGAGAGGCAAAGGGATGAATCTTTTAACAAGGCAAGGCCCATGACTTATCAGAAAAAAGAATGGAAACTTAAAGCTACAACTGAAGATTTGGAAAAACCGAATGTTCTATTTTCTGATCAGGAAGGTCCAGTTTGAGTTTCAAAACCGGAGGGACCGGTGACACCGGTTTCAGCAGATTCAGCAACAGAGGCAGTTCCTTCCTGTTTGTTGTCTTCTTCTATAATCCCTCCACCAAAGCCATGGGAAGATGATGATGAAGAGCTAGTTGATTATGAGCCATCACCAACACATAAGAGTATGGATATCAATGTTATTTATTTATCTTCTGCGGATTATACTTTAATTGGTGGAGATGAGGAAGTGGCTCAAATGGACTTTGGACCTCAGCGAGCAATATTTGAGAAGCCTAAGGAATCAGATAACCATCTGAAACCATTGTTTATGAGAGGACATATCAATGGTTCACCGATTTCCCGGATGCTTGTAGATGGCGGAGCTATTGTTAATTTAATGCCTTACTCCATGTTTAAGAAACTTTGCAGGTCAGATGATGAGCTTATCAAGACCAACATGACCATCAATGGTGTAGGAGGAGATGAGCCAATTGTTGCAAAAGGAGTGGCTTCTATGGAGCTTACTGTTGGGAGTAAGACCTTGCCTACTGCTTTCTTTGTTGCTGAAGTGAGAGGTAATTATAGTGTCATATTGGGGCGAGATTGGATTCATGCAAATAAATGTGTGCCTTCTACCTTACACCAGTTTTTAATTCAGTGGGTTGGTGATGATATTGAGGTTGTGCATGCAAATGCATCGGCTTGTGTTGCTATAGCCGATTCTCCTATTTACACTCATGACAATGTTAGGTGTTTAACAGGTTTAGATTTGTAAAAATATGATTTTCTTAGTGTGTCCAAAGATGGTTTTGTACCTGTCAATGTAAAGCCGATTGAAAATTGGCTATACCATGTCTTGTAAATTTAATGATGTCAAATTTAGAGTGGTTACAGCAGCGGGTTGAACAATATCAATCAAATAAGAACGATATGTGGGAAGCTATTGAAGAGTTAGATGAATTAGATAAGCTAGGACAAGGGTTTACTTCGGCTGATCCTTTAGAGGAAGTAGATATTGGAGATGGTTCTATTCCGAGGCCGACTTTTGTAAACAAAAATTTGAAAGCCGATTATAAGGCTAAGTTAATCGGGCTGTTGAAAGAGTTTGTGGACTGTTTTGCATGGGAGTATCATAAAATGCCTGGTTTAAGCCGTGAGCTTGTTGAGCATCGGCTTCCTATTAAGCCTGGTTTTGGGCCATATAAGCAATCACCAAGGCGAGATAATCCTGAAATATATGACCGAGTTAAAGAGGAGGTTAATCGGTTGCTTGATGCTAATTTTATTAGACCTTGCAGGTATGCTGAATGGATTTCTAGCATTGTACCGGTTGAGAAAAAGAATTCTGGTAAGATAAGAGTTTGCATTGATTTTAGAAATTTGAATAGAGCTACTCCTAAAGATGAATATCCTATGCCTATAGCCGATATGTTGATTAATGATGCTTCTAGACATAGAGTTATTAGTTTCCTTGATGGTAATGCTGGTTATAATCAAATATTCATGGTCGAAGAAGACATGTTTAAAACGGCCTTTAGATGTCCAGGATTTGTAGGCTTGTTTGAATGGGTTGTTATGACTTTTGATTTAAAGAATGTCGATGCTACTTATCAAAGGGCTATGAATTTAATTTTTCATGATTTACTTGGCATTGTCTTAGAAGTTTATATTGATGATATAGTGGTTAAATCGGCTGGTTTAGATCCTCATTTGGCTGATTTGCGCCTTGCTTTTGAGAGAATGCGTCGATATGATCTTAAGATGAATCCACTTAAGTGTGCTTTTGGTGTATCGACTGGTAAATTCTTCGGCTTTATTATTCATGAGGATGGCATAGAGATAGATCCTAAGAAAGTAGAAGCTATTAGAAAAATTCAGGCACCTACTTGCAAGAAAGATTTACAAAAATTCCTAGGTAAAGTGAATTATTTAAGAAGGTTTATATGTAATTTGTCTAGAAAAATCAATGCTTTTACTCCTATTCTTCGGTTGAAAGATGAAACCGAATTTACTTGGGGGGCAAAACAGCAGGAGGCTTTTGAGAAGATTAAGCAATTTTTATCTACACCGCCGGTGCTAAAAGCACCTAAGAGTGGTGTTCCTTTTAGGCTTTATGTTCCAGCGGAAGATGATGTGATTGGTGCTGTTTTGACACAAGAAACCGAAAAAAGGAGTATGTCATTGTTTATGTGAGCTGACGATTATTGGACGCTGAGACGAGGTACACTTTTATTGAATAATTGTGCTTCTCATCATATTATGCTTGTATTAAGTTGAGGCATTACTTATTATCTAGTACTTGCATAGTAGCTTGTCAAACCGATGTTATTAAGCATATGCTGTATCGGCCAATATTAAGTGGTAGGCTTGGTAAATGGGCATATGCTTTAATTGAATATGACTTGGCTTATGAATCTTTAAAATCCATGAAAGGCCAAGCCATTGTTGATTTTATTGTTGAGCATCGGATTGATATTAAGCATGATCTAGGTGTTGGTTATGTTTTTGTTACACCATGGAAATTGTATTTTGATGGATCGGTTTGTAAGAGGGGTCAAGGGATTGGTGTTCTTCTTATTTCCCCTAATGGTGCTTATTTTGAAGCTTCTAGACGAGTAGAGTATTTTTGCACTAATAATCAAGCCGAATATGAAGCTCTCTTGTTCGGTTTAGAAATTGTGCAATCCATGGATGTGAAGCATGTTAGTGTTTGTGGTGATTCATTATTAGTTGTCCAGCAAGTTTCTGGAATTTTTCAATGTCTTCATGGATCACTACGAGTTTATCTTGATAAATGCTTAGAGTTTATATCTTATTTTGATGAATTTGCTATTAATCATGTATCTAGGATTGAAAATGGTAGGGCTAATGATTTGGCACAGCAGCATCTGGTTATAATGTTAGTAAAGGAAAATTTTCGATTAATGAGAAACCGATGTGTGAAATTGCCAATGTTGAAACCCTGGAAAAACCGGAGGGACCGGTTTTGACAGAAAGTGTAATGATTTGGTTGTTCTTGGAACAAAGCTTGGGGAAGCCGAACTGATTGATTGGAGAGTTCCTATTGTCAATTATTTACAGGGTACAAGCAAGAAAGTTGATAGAAAGATTCGGCATTTGGCATTCAAGTATATTTTGGTTGATGGTGAATTATATCGCCAAACCGCTGAAGATTTGTTGCTAAAATGTTTGGATTCAAAACAAGTTAAGGTAGCTATGGGAGAGGTTCATGAGGGTATTTGTGGTACTCATCAATCGGCACCTAAGATGAAGTGGTTGTTGAGAAGGGCTGGTTTTTATTGGCCTAGTATGACTGCTGATTGTTTTCGTTATTATAAAGGATACGAAGAGTGTCAAAAGTTTGGGAACCTTCAATTAGTACCTGCTTCTATGATGCATCCTATTATTAAACCATGGCCATTTCGAGGATGGGGACTGGATTTCATTGGTCAAATACATCCTCCTTCATCAAAAGGGCATCGCTTCGTGCTGGTGACTACAAATTATTTTACTAAGTGGACTGAAGCTGTCCCTCTCAAGAATATCACACATAAGGAGGTAATTGATTTTATTACTGAGCATATTATTCATAGATTTGGCATACCACAAACTTTGACTACTGATCAAGGTACTTCATTTATTTCAAGTCAAGTTAGGGAGTTTGCTGAATCCTATAAAATCAAATTGCGTAATTCTTCACCTTACTATGCTTAGGCCAATGGTCAAGCTGAGTCAAGTAATAAAAGTTTGATTAAGCTCATCAAAAAGAAAATAGATGATAATCCTAGGAGATGGCATGAGGTTTTGTTTGAAGCTTTATGGGCTCATCGTATATCTAAACATGGTGCTACTAAGGTTACTCCTTTTGAGCTTGTATATGGTCAAGAGGCCGTTTTACCTGTAGAGATAAATCTGGACGCTTATAGATTAGCCAAGCAAAATGATCTCTCTCCTACAGATTATCATAATTTAATGATGGACAATGTTGATGAGGTCACTGATAATCGATTAAAGGCTCTAAAGGAGATTGAGAAGGACAAAATCAGGGTTGCAAAGGCTTACAACAAGAAAGTAAAATCAAAGTCATTCCAAGTGGGAGAGTTGGTATGGAAGACTATCTTGCCCATTGGATCAAAGAGTAATAGGTTTGGGAAGTGGTCTCCAAGTTGGGAAGGCCCGTATAGGGTTGTGAAAGTCATTACTGCAAATTCCTACATGATGGAGACATTACAAGGTGAGCCCTTGCCTAGAGCTTTGAATGGTCGGTACTTGAAGAAATATTATCCAAGTGTATGGCAAGATGCTTGACTTCATATGGCCGATAATGTGAATATCACCCTTAGAAATGATATGGCCGGTGAATTGATTGAAATCATCGTCCTCAGGTAATTTTGGTCTAAGAGAATATTTTTTTAGCACGCTAGCCTTGCTAAAAAATAGGGGGCATGTGTCACCAACAAGTGTGTTGACGTGAAAACACACCGTTAAACACGAGCACGCAAATGTGCAGCAACGCTCAGGTGAGCCTGCCAAAACCGGTCCCACCAGTTTTGGAAACCATAGCCACCAGTTTTCACGGGTTGACAGAAAAGAGGGTAACTATCACCGTTACGTGGTGAAGGACGACTAGGTTTACGAGCAAACCAGCAAATAGATAAACGACGCCTTACATGACGAAGAACGACTAGTTTACAAGCAAACTAGCAAATATCATCGAAGATCTCGCCCGTGAGGGACCCCGTCAGGACATGAGCGTCGCCGGGGTGCCCTAGGTCAACCAGCGAGCCTTAGGATGCCATCTATGGTCGTAGAGATCAGTAGATGAACAACAAGGAGAGGTTGGAAAAGGAGGGTAAAAGGAGAGACATGTAAGTAAATTGATAGATTCGATTGGGGTTGTTCTCTCAATCGGCTATGGCCCTTGGTATATAAAGGGTGGGGAAGTCAACCCCCATGGGAGGTGTAATCCACAAGGAAAACCTCAAAGAAACTAACCTAAAACGGATCTAGAACTCTGGTCTCGAACAGTCGAAACCGGTCCCACCATTTTCTAAACCGGAACCTCCGGTTTTTCCAGCAAAACTGTCAAAACCGGTCCCTCCGGTTTACAAAACCATACCAGTTTTACGGCCTAGGAGTACTTTTCATAAGGCATAACTTCTTCATCCGGTGTCCAAATTAAGCGTTCCATATATCCATTTTGATCGTCTCGACGAGGGCTTCATCATGGAAACATCACATATGCATTTGGCTTTATCATATTGAATTTTTAAACACTTCTTTACTTCTTGGGCGAAAATTAGCCAAAATGTCAATACAATATTCCCATAACCTGCAAAACATGTGTAAACACCAAACTTGTGAAATAATCAATGTTAGACTCAGTTTAGACAATTTTGACCATAGTCAGCCTACCAAAACCGGTCCCTACGGTTTGGCAAACCGGTGCCACCGGTTTTTCCAGAATGTCAATTTTGGTTGTCAACACATGCCCCCCTGTTTTCTGGTAAAGCTTGCGTACCAGAAAATAATCTTTTGAACCAAAATTGCCTAAAGAGTATGATCCACATACATGATGACCTCACGTAGATCTTACTCAATAGCTCCTGCTCCCCGAGTATTGAAGTCATTGTTTCTCAGCGATGATCAATACAACTTATCAGCCATACATGTAGCTCCATGATCCACTCCTATAATCATATTATCATGCTGATATGAATTTAAATTCTTTAAGAACAAATGACCATAGTTCGGCAATATGACTTACAACCTATAACATTATGCAAAATATAAAGTGTCGAACTTTGACCAACTTTTTAGCTACATCTACGTATGTAACTAATAATAGGACTCTACTAATTTTTTAATTCGGCTTACCAACGTTTTAAACAATATCAGCCGAATTAACATCCTTTGAGTGAAAACCGGAACATCCGATTTTGAGAAACCGGAACATCCAGTTTTCTTGGGTTTTAATATTGGTAGTTTTAAACAATGGTCTCTTGATTGTTGAGAACATTTCTTTATTGAACAACAAAACCAGATGCTTGTTATGCCAAATAACTAAATCTATCATTTTCATGCCAAGATACATAATGGATATTTATCAAAACAACATATAGTATCTATGCATTTAACAATAGAGTCAATAAGTGATCCATCCATAACAAAAATGCATGACCGAAATCAAATCCATGAAGTAATGTAAAAGCAATACAAGTGAATATTTCGGTCATTATGCAACTAATCAAAACACATGATAATTTGGATACCCTTCATAATATGAATACTTTTGGAACATCCAAGGATAAAAATAAGAAAACGAAGGGTATGCAAACATACTTGAGGATGGATTTAGTGACATATGCAATGGTGGCAGAGGTAATGAATGTGGATGATGAAAGGACCAATAATTTTCATGACTGGGCGCATACCTTACTTTGGTTTTTACTTTCTCGTGGTTCGGCTCTTTTGCACCCTTTGCTTGAGCATCATCCTTGCTATGAATTTGTACACTCCCTTTGGGAACCCATGCCATGGTCTTCTCCTTCAACTTCTCAGCAGTGAGCTTTTGCAATTTTCTTATTTGCCAATTTGATAAACCGAGTGAACCACTCGGTTTTACTTCTTTCTTAGATATTGGCAATTCTACCGTGATTTCTGGCACCTCCAACTTCTTCTCTTCAGATTTGACATCTAGTGAATCAACAAATTGCTGCTCCACCTCTTTGACAATATTAGCCGAAGTATTCATTGGCGTTTCATTATTTGAGGACAGATCTGAACTTTTATCTTTACGGCCATCCCTCTTGACACGATAAACTTGCTTAACCACATTTTGCTTTTCTTGGACTCTAGACTGACTATTTTGATGAAAATGGTATTTTGCATGTGATCGTCCTTCATGCATTAGCCTCTTTGAACCTGCATTCTGAAAATAACGAGGTCTAGAATATGTTGGAGGTTGTACCCATGCATCATGCCATCCTCCTAATGAATAAGGATGAAAAACTACAGGAGGTGGTCCATATGACATTGGTGCATCAATCGGCATAAACAGAGAATATGGCATTGCTAAATGGAACTGTTTCTTCTGCCGATTCCAATCTTTAGATTTGTACTTTGAAGGTAATCTTGATCCTTTGATGTTGTTTGGCAAATAAGCACTTTTTGCATCTCTTATTTTCACATATTTAGCCAGAAGCTCCTTAAAAGTGACCTTCGGCTTTTCATGCTTGACTTGGCCTTTACCTCCTTTAGTCCTATGGTTGTTGGTCTCAATATTCCCAGATTTGAATATCTTATGTTTCTGAACTCTGCCAAAACCATTAGGTCCGGTTTGGAAAACCGGTGGGTCCGATTTTTCCAGACTCACTTTTGATGGCCGATTCAAAGTCAATCGGTCATGTACAAGACATGGAACCTTTTGTTGCCCCCCCAGTATTTGATGTATCTTCTAAGATCTTTATAGAATTACTATTACTAGGAGAATCAACTTTTATCTCATGGGTGGTAATCTTTTCTTCACTTGAGGGCTTCAGGTTATCTTCTCCAACAATGAACTCTTCAGTTTTAGATGAATCGGTTTGTGACAACTGATTTAGAAGCTTTTTGTCATCAAGACCAATTGGGGTTAACTGGTCATTCTCATTTACTTCTTCAAATTTCAATCATCCTTTGTCAATGGCCGATTGAACTATTGGTCGAAACATATTGCACTTGTTAGTATTATGATCAAAAGAATTATGCCACTTGCAATATATTTGCTTTTCTAAATCCTGAATAGATGACATGACTTTGTGATCTAATAGCCTAATAAGATTGTTCTCTAACAAACTATCAAATAAATCATCACACAAAGTCAAGTCAAAAGTGTACTTAATTTTCTTTAGCCGATTCTTTTGTGGAGACGACTTTAAAGAAAAGCAAACGAATGGTTTAGATTTCTCATCAACCCATTCGGCTATACATTTGCTTGTGTTGTCTTTTCTAGATGTTGTAGAATTGACCAATATATTAGCATCAGTTTCTACAATGTCACCCAACACCTTGGTATCCAAAACTGGAGTTTCAGATTTTCCTAGACAAAACCGGAACCTCCGGTTTCCAAAACCGGACCAACCGGTTTTTACAATTTTCACAAAGTTGGGTTTAAAACTCCTGAATTGAAAATGATCACAAGCAAACAATGTAGAGCTATATTTTGACAATAATGATGAGGGAATTTTGAATGTCAAAACATTACTACCATCAGATTTTTTAATTTTTACAATACAGTGACCGATATTTTTTGAAACACTACTATTGTTATTAGTCATGTTACCATCCTCAACCGATCTCATAAGACTACTCATGATAGTATTATCAATAGGCATATTAATAGTAAAAGCATGATCAGATTGGGAAAAAGGTAAAATACTAATAGAGCATACCTTCTTCAGTATTTTGGAGATGTATGACATCTTAATTGTAGAAATTGGAATTTCTGGTTTGAATCCAGAATATCCAGGTTTTCCTAAATCCTTGCACTCCAATGTCTTCTCCTCTTCTTGAATTCGCTCTTGGTCCTGCTGAAACATTTCACTAACCGAACCATGTTCGGGTATAGGTTGTTGCTTATCATCAATAGCATATTCACTAGATAAAAACACAACCTCTTTAGGGAAATCAAACATAGCTGTCTTTTTACACTTAACATGTTTATGTGTGGCTAAGTTTGTTTCCTCTACCTCATCTACCTCATTAGTAAGTGGTAATTCTGAGCTAATCGGCTTTTGAAAGAACAATTCTACAAACTGATTGACCCAATCTTTACTAATAAAATCATTAGATTTTTCTTCAGTTTGGTACAACCTACTTGCTGATGTATAATTGTTGCCAAAATGATCTTACGTAGTATGCAAAGTACATGATGTGGTAGAGTGTACGCCTACTGAAATTTCATTTATCCTGCTATGTGTCTCACCAACATATGGAGCCGAATTAGTGGGCAAACTGTATGCTATATTAGTATGTGGAGGTGTATGCATGCTTGCTGAATTTTCATTAATTCGATTATAATTATCACTAACTTGAGAAACCGAATTATGAGAATTAAGAACAGCATATGATGCTTCATAACTATTTGCCGAACTCACCATGTTAGTTTGACCTTGATTATAATTAATCAGCATATGAACATGATTTGGTGCCGATACATGAGGATATGTGGGTATATGTTGCATGTTACTAGTTGCATTATAATTCAAATCATGCATATTATTTGACACAGGATTCTACAAATATCTATCAGATCCATAATTTGTATATCTAAAGCCACTATCCGAATAATTACTAACCATTGCAGCATGCTCATAAGTAGGTCCAGCAACATCAACATGAGAATTCATGGTACTTGTAAAATAATTATTAGCAATAGGCAATGTATTTGCAGTTTATACCTTAGGATCATTATAGTAATACTGTTGTGAAGTGTATGGATAGCCCGCCATATGATTGCTTCTATTCTGAAACTGTAGCACCAAAGCAACCTTGATTTCTTCTTTTCTTTGAAACTTTCAGCAATCAACAACGAAGCTCTTGATTCCTTACTAGCAATAACTATCCAATAAGAAGGAAAAAGTAGAAACAATGGAATCGGCTTGTAGGGCCAGATTCAATAGTGATGGCAAATCCTAAGAATAAACCAATTAGAGAATTAACTAGGGTAGAAAAATTTGGTTATTAAATAACATGAATATTCTTTCCCCAGTGGAGTCGCCAAAAAGTGTGTTGACGCGAAAACACGCCGTTAAACACGAGCACGCAAATGTGCAATAACGCGCACGTGAGTCTGCCAAAACTGGTCCCACCGGTTTTGGAAACCGGAGCCACCCATTTTCACAGGTTTGACAGAAAAGATGGTAACTATCACCGTTACGTGGTGAAGGACGGCTAGGTTTACAAGCAAACCAACAAAGAGGTAAGCAACGCCTTACGTGATGAAGAACGACTAGTTTACAAGCAAACTAGCAAAGGCCGTCGAAGATCTCACCCTGGAGGGACCCCGTCAGGACGTGAGCGTCGCTGTTGTGCCCTAGGTCGACCAGCGAGCCTTAGGATGCCATCTATGGTCGTGGAGATCAGTAGATGAACAGCAAGGAGAGGTTGGAAAAGTAGGGTAAAAGGAGAGACATGTAAGTAAATTGATAGATTCGATTGGATGATCCCTCAATCGGCCATGGCCCTTTGTATATAAAGGGTGTGGAAGTTTACCCCTGTGGGAGGTGTAATCCACAAGGAAAACCTCAAAGAAACTGACCTAAAATGGATCTAGAACTCTGGTCTTGGACAGTCAAAACCGGTCCAACCAGTTTCCCAAACCGGAACCTCCGATTTTACTAGCAAAACTGTGAAAATCAGTCCCTCCGATTTACAAAACCGGTATGTTCGGTTTTATAGCGTGGGAGTACTTTTCAAAAGTCATAACTTATTCATCCGAACTCCAAATTAAGCATTCCATATATCCATTTTGATCGTCTCAACGAGGGCTTAAAAAGTGTGTTGACGCGAAATCACGCCGTTAAACACGAGCACGCAAATGTGCAGTAACGCGCACGTGAGTTTGCCAAAACCGGTCCAACCGGTTTTGGAAACCGGAGTCACCGGTTTTCACGGGTTTGATAGAAAATAGGGTAACTATCACCGATACGTGGTGAAGGACGGCTAGGTTTACGAACAAACCAACAAAGAGGTAAGCAACGCCTTACGTGATGAAGAACGACTAGTTAATAAGCAAACTAGCAAAGGCCGTCAAAGATCTCGCCCAGGAGGGACCCTGTCAGGACGTGAGCATCGTCGGTGTGCCCTAGGTCGACCAGCGAGCCTTAGGACGCCATCTATGGTCGTGGAGATCAGTAGATGAACAGCAAGGAGAGGTTGGAAAAGTAGGGTAAAAGGAGAGACATGTAAGTAAATTGATAGATTCGATTGGATGATCCCTCAATCGGCCATGGCCCTTTGTATATAAAGGGTGGGGAAGTCTACCCTCGTGGGAGGTGTAATCCACAAGGAAAACCTCAAAGAAACTGACCTAAAACGGATCTAGAACTCTGGTCTCGGACAGTCAAAACCGGTCACACCGATTTCCCAAACCGGAACCTCCGGTTTTACTAGCAAAACTGTCAAAATCGGTCCCACTAATTTACAAAGTATGTCCGGTTTTACAGCTTGGGAGTACTTTTCAAAAGCCATAACTTATTCATCCGGTGTCCAAATTAAGTGTTCCATATATCCATTTCAATCGTCTCAACGAGGGCTTCATCATGGAAACATCAAATATGCATTTTGGCTTTATCATATTGACTTTTCAAACACTTCTTTACTTCTTGGGTGAAAATTAGCCAAAATGTCAATACAATATTCCCATAACCTGCAAAACATGTCTAAACACCAAACTTGTGAAATAATCAATGTCAGACTCAGTTTAGACAATTTTGACCATACTCAGCCTGCCAAAACCAGTCCCTATGGTTTGGCAAACCGGTGCCGCCGGTTTTTCTAGAATGTCAATTTTGGCTGTCAACACATGCCCCCCTGTTTTCTGGTAAAGCTTGCGTACCAGAAAATAATCTTTTGAACCAAAATTGCCTAAAGAGTATGATCCACATACATGTTGACCTCACGTGGATCTTACTCAATAGCTCTTGCTCCCCGAGCATTGAAGTAATTGTTTCTCAACGATGATCAATTCAACTTATCGGCCATACATGTAGCTCCATGATCCACTCCTATAATCATATTATCATGCTGATATGAATTTAAATTCTTTAAGAACAAATGACCATAGTTCGGCAATATGACTTAGAACCTACAACATTATGCAAAATATAAAGTGCCGAACTTTGACCAACTTTTTAGCTACATCTACATATGTAACTAATAATAGGACTCTACTAATTTTTTTAATTTGGCTTACCAACGTTTTAAACAATATCAGCCGAATTAATATCCTTTGAGTGAAAACCAGAACATCCGATTTTGAGAAACCGGAACATCCGGTTTTCTTGGGTTTTAATATTGGCAGTTTTAAACAACGGTCTCTTGATAACTGAGAACATTTCTTTATTGAACAACAAAACGAGATGCTTGTTATGCCAAATAACTAAATCTATCATTTTCATGCCAAGATACATAATGGATATTTATCAAAACAATATATAGTATCTATGCATTTAACAATAGAGTCAATAAGTGATCCATCCATAATAAAAATGCATGACCGAAATCAAATCCATGAAGTAATGTAAAAGCAATACAAGTGAATATTTCGGTCTTTATGCAACTAATCAAAACACATGATAATTTGGGTACCCTTCATAATATGAATACTTTTGGAACATTCAAGGATAAAAATAAGGAAACGAAGGGTATGCAAACATACTTGAGGATGGATTCAGTGACATATGCATTGGTGGTAGAGGTAATGAATGTGGATGATGAAAGGACCAATACTTTTCATGACTGGGCGCATACCTTACTCTGGTTTTTACTTTCTCTTGCTTCGGCTCTTTTGCACCCTTTGCTTGAGCATCATCCTTGCTATGAATTTGTACATTCCCTTTGGGAACCCATGCCATGTTCTTCTCCTTCAACTTCTCAGCAGTGAGCTTTTGCAATTTTCTTATTTTCCAATTTGATAAACCGAATGAACCACTCGGTTTTACTTCTTTCTTAGATATTGACAATTCTACCTTGATTTCTAGCACCTCCAACTTCTTCTCTTCAAATTTGACATCTAGTGAATCAACAAATTGCTGCTCCACCTCTTTGACAATATTAGCCGAAGTATTTATCAGCTTTTCATTATTTGAGGACAGATCTGAAGTTTTATCTTTACAGCCATCCCTCTTGAATCGATAAACTTGCTTAGCCACACTTTGCTTTTCTTCGACCCTAGACCGACTTTTTTGATGAAAACGGTATTTTGCATGTGATCGTCGTTCATGCATTGGCCTCTTTGAACCTGCATTCTAAAAATAACGAGGGCTAGAATATGTTGCAGGTTGTACCCATGCATCATGCCATCCTCCTAATGAGTAAGGATGAAAAACTACAGGAGGTGGTCCATATGACATTGGTGCATCAATCGGCATAAACGGAGAATATGGCATTGCTGAATGGAACTGTTTCTTCTGCTGATTCCAATCTTCAGATTTGTACTTTGAAGGTGATCTTGATCCTTTGATGATGTGGACAAGGGTTCCCGATCTTCCGAAAGGTTCTGGATACGTTGATTTGGTCGAAGGCGACACAAAAATCGATCCGGCTTTAGAACAGCACGTTCTAAACCCCGCAATCGCAGCACGACGTCTCCTCTGGTTATCAACCGTCCTAAAACGATTGACCTTGCCGAGAAGGCTAATCCCTGCCTGCGAATCAAGAACACAAGCAAGAACAAAGAAGAAGGCAACACAATTGCAGATGTATTATGAATCTCACGAAGTTGGGGCCTCACAAACCGTGATGACGGTGAAACTGTTATGAACAAAATAATCTAAGCAAAACCCAAACCCTAATGGTGTGGTGGAGGCTGTATCTGAAGACCCTAGGGTAGTGCAAGACCCTCTGGATGCACCTCTAATTGGGCTCAACTAGATACAAAGCCCAAAGGCCAAAAACAGGCGACACAACACCAAAACAGATTCTGGACCCTCTCTTGTTTTGACGATTCCTGATGACTCCGGATGAATTTTGATATGAGACCGGCGGCATTGGAAAGTTCTTCTTCTTATCTTTCAGTGCATATGTAGAACGTCCAAATCCGAGTCTGTATGCGTCCTGGGCATCCATTTTAGTGCAGACTGGTCTTGAACCCCGAAACGGACTCGAAGTCGATTTTGGTTGGGCCTCCACCTTGGCTTCTACATCCTTGCTGGTCCTCCACGTCTCCAAGTCCTTCTCCCATCATCTCCTGGTCCTCTCCATGGTTCCTAATTACAATATAATCATTAGGTAGCAAACCATTCTCAAAAGTGACATATAATGAAGAACGTAGGAACGAGCTCACCTCTAAATTTAGTCGTCGTGCACGAGCTCTAGTCATTGGACCTTGCAAGTACGGAATTGGAGGAGTGTTGCATGTATCCTTAGGAGTTATGTCCTCATCATCCTCCCCCTCTTGAAGTGGAGTCGTCCTTGACTCAAGCTCATTCTCTTCTCCCAAGTATGGTTTCAAATCTGAAATGTTAAAAGTAGGACTAACCCCGAACTCGGGAGGCAACTCAAGTTTGTATGCATTATCATTAATCTTCTCAATTATTTTGAAAGGACCATCAGCTCTAGGCATTAATTTAGACTTTCTCAAATCTGGAAATCTATCTTTTCTCAAGTGTAACCATACTAAATCTCCTACATCAAGTTTTACTTCTTTTCTACCTTTACTACCAGCAATTTTATACTTGTCATTCATCTTTTCAATGCTAAGTCTAGTGGTCTCATGCATTTTCAAAATAAATTCAGCACGTTCCTTAGCATCAACATGAACTCTCTCATGAATAGGTAGAGGAAGTATATCAAGTAGAGTACGGGGATCAAAACCATACACTACCTTGAAAGGACTTACCTTGGTAGTAGAATGTGTTGCCCAATTATATGCAAACTCAACATGAGGCAAACATTCTTCCCATTGCTTCAAATTTTTCTTCAAAATAGCTCTCAACATAGTACCCAAAGTGCGGTTCACCACCTCAGTTTATCCATCAGTTTGTGGGTGACAAGTTGTAGAAAACAACAACTTTGTACCCAACTTATTCCAAAGCGTGCGCCAAAAGTGACTCAAGAATTTTGCATCACAATCTGAAACAATAGTAGAAGGCATACCATGCAAACGTACAATTTCTTTGAAAAAGAGATCAGCAATATAACTAGCATCATCAGTCTTATGACATGGTATAAAGTGTGCCATCTTAGAAAATCTATCCACAACAACAAAGTACTATCACTCCCCCTCTTAGTCCTAGGCAGTCCTAAAACAAAGTCCATAGAAATATCCGCCCAAGGAATAGAAGGAACAGGAAGTGGCATATATAAACCATGTGGATTCAAGTGAGACTTAGCTTTTTGACATGTAGTGCAGTGAGCAACAAAGCGCTCAACATCTTTCCTCATCCTTGGCCAAAAGAAGTGTGTGGCCAAAATATCCTCCATATTCTTGGCACCAAAATGACCCATCACTCCACCTCCATGCGCCTCCTGTAACAACAAAAGACGAACGGAACCAACTGGAATGCATAGGCGGTTAGCTCTAAGCAAGAATCCATCATTCAACACAAATTTATTCCATGCACAATCTTCTTTACAATGCAGCAATACATCCTTAAAATCAACATCAGCAGCATAGTGTTCTTTAATTGCCTCAAGTCAAAAATTCTACAATCAAGTTGAGACAATAAAGTATAGCGCCTAGATAAAGCATCAGCGATCACATTATCCTTCCCTTTCTTATGTTTAATAATATAAGGAAAAGACTCAATAAACTCAATCCATTTAGCATGTCTACGGTTCAAATTACATTGAGAACGAATATACTTAAGTGATTCATGATCAGAATGAATAACAAATTCTTTGGGCAATAAATAATGACGCCACGTCTCTAAACAACGTACAAGTGCATACAATTCCTTATCATACGTGGAGTAATTCAAAACAGGCCCAGTAATTTTCTCACTAAAGTATGCAACAGGTTTACTATCTTGCATCAACACACCACCAATGCCTATACCACTACCATCACATTCAAGCTCAAAAATCTTATCAAAATTAGGTAATTGCAGCAATGGTGCATGTGTAAGTTTATCCTTCAAAGCATCAAAAGACTCATGATGTACCTTACCCCAATGGAAATCAATGCCCTTCTTTGTCAACTCATGCAAAGGTGCAGCAATGGTGCTGAAATTTTTGACAAAGCGGCAGTAGAAACCTGCAAGACCAAGAAAACTCCTCACCTGTGTGATAGTTTTTGGTACAGGCCAGCTCTTTATGGATTCAATCTTCGCCTCATCCACCTCAATTCCCCATGGAGTCACAACATAGGCAAGAAAAGAGACTCGATCCGTGCAAAAGATGCACTTCTCAAGGTTACCAAATAAACGTGCATCTCGTAAAGCATCAAAAACAGCACGCAAATGATTCATATGTTCATCTATAGATTTGCTATAAATCAAGATATCATCAAAGTAAACTACCACAAATTTGCCAATAAAAGCTCTTAAAACTTCATTCATCAAGCACATAAAAGTACTAGGTGTATTAGTTAAACCAAAAGGCATTACTAACCACTCATATAATCCAAATTTGGTTTTGAAAGCTGTTCTCCATTCGTCTACAAGTTTCATTCTAATTTAATGGTAGCCACTACGCAAATCAATTTTAGTGAAAATTATAGCACCACATAACTCATCAAGCATGTCGTCTAGCCTAGGAATAGGATGACGATACCTAATAGTAATATTATTAATGGCTCTACAATCTACACACATACGCCAAGTACCATCTTTCTTAGGAACCAAAAGTACAGGAATAGCACAAGGACTAAGTGATTGACGAACATACCCATGATCCAAAAGGTCTTGAACTTATCGTTGTATCTCCTTAGTCTCCTCAGGGTTGGTCCTATAAGCAGCACGGTTTGGCAAAGTAGCACCCGGAATCAAATCAATTTGATGCTCAATCCCTCTCAAAGGTGGCAATCCCGGGGGTATCTCAGCTGGGAAAACATCCTCATACTCCTGCAAAAGGTTAGTGATAGCAGGAGACACAACACTAGAAGTAACATCATCAAGCGAAAACAAAGCTTCTTTGCATATCAAAGCATAGCAAATATCATCATTATCAGAAATTTTAGCAAGCTCAGATTTTATTGCAAGACATGAACGACCTTGTAATTTAATTCCAGCACCCTTAGAACTTGAAGAATCATTAACATTACTAGGTGTAGAATTAGAATTAACAGGATGTTGAATTTCAGGACCTTTATTTTTTCAAACTAGCAGCTCTTTCTAAATCAGCTTGTACAATTTCAGCAGGGGTCATTGGTAACAAAGTAATTTTAGTTCCTTTATGCATAAAAGTGTACTTATTACTTCTACCATGGTGTACAGCATCATTATCAAATTCCAAGGTCTACCCAATAAAAGTGAACATGCTTGCATGGGTACAACATCACAATCAATAGAATCCACATAAGAACCAATGGAAAAAGAAACTCTGCAAGTTTGTATTACCTTAGCTTTGCCAGAGTCGTTTAACCACTGAATGTAGTACGGATGTGGATGTGGACGTGTGGTCAAAGCAAGCTTGTTGACCACATCAGAACTCACCAAGTTATTGCAGCTCCCTCCATCAATGATGACACGTGCTCAGCGGTTCTTGATGACGAAGAAAATCTGGAACAAGTTGTGGAGCTGCATCGTCTCGGGCTGATGAACTTGTGTGCTAAGGACACGTTGAACAATAATGTTCATGTATCCCATGGTGTCTCCGCCCCCAAGGACGAGGTCACTGCTGGTGGCAGCGACGTCCTCCTCCTCATCCTCCACATCGGAGGTGCTTATGTAACCGCCATCGTCTGTCGCCACATAGGCCCGCCTACTTGGACAATCTTTCTGCACATGACCAAGTCCATGACAGCGGTGGCACTGAATCCCTGTAGTGCGCCCTGTCGAAGCAACAGAGGAGGCACTACTAGCTGGTACCTACACAGAAAGTTTACTTGAGCGCATAGAAGGTGCAGGGGCTGATCTTGGGGCTGCAGAAACAACACTGGTTCCCTTGGTAGCTGCTGGTGGGGGCGGCCGGAAAGATGGCCTGGGCAGCCCCGAAGTCCCCGTCGAGCGTGGGGGGTAGGAGTTCCTTGACTTGCTGTACTCCTCAAAAGCCTGGAAAAGTCCCTGTGATTCTTTCTCTGCAAGCATAGCATACTGGAAACACTGGGAGAGGGTATAATATTCTTTATAATCAAGAATGTCCTGAATTTCTTTTCTTAAACCAGAATAAAAGCGACAAATCTGATCCTCTACTTTTTCAACTACAGCACAACGAATCAAACCCTTCTGAAGCTCACTAAAGTACTCCTGCACAATTTTATCTCCTTGTTCTAAACGCTGCAATTTATTACGAATCTCTCTATAAAAAGAAGGGGGAACAAAACGATCACGCATTGCTACCTTAAGTTCTTCCCAAGTAGTAGGCAAATCAGTTTCAGCAGCTAGACCACTCCACCAAACAATAGCAAAGTCCTTAAACTCACTAGTAGCTTGTCTAACTCTATGTTGTTCAGGAACAAGGTGGGCATTAAATTTTTGTTCTACAGTCATCTCCCAATCAAGATAAACATCACCATCATACTGACCCAAAAACGAAGGAATTGAAAACTTAATTTTAGCATACGGGTCATCTGGAGCATAGTTACCGTGTGGACGACGATTGTAGTTGTGGAAACCACCCATAACTTGAGTATTATGTTGCAAACGACATCGTAATCGTGCGGTCCTTGTAGATGACCTATCCACGGTGCCATCAGCCTTATACACCGTGTCTTCATCATGGACATCTTCAACGTCGTTGTTGTTATTATTGGTGTTCGTATTGTTGGTTTTAGGAGCGGTCTCCAATGCGACAACCTGATCGGTTAACTTAGAGACCCGCTTTTCTAACCGCTCGATGCTTTCTCCAATGTGAAGCTTGCTAACCACATCAGTAACGACTCTGGTGATCGTCTCTGCCAAATCACTCTGAGCAGCCTGCAAAGCCTTCTGGAGCTACTCTTGGCTCACGCACTCAGCAAATTGTGAGGGTGAAGCCATCTCTCCGTCGTCACTTCCTGGCATCACAAACACCAAAACAAGAAACAAACAGATCCACTCAGCAAATTGCAACTACGCCAATCGGCACGCGCGTCAGATCCATGGAAGTGGGTCTGATGGGCCCTATCTCTTCAAATTTATGCTCTGGAGTACTCATTGCCCTACTCTCAGACATACAGATCTGTTCTGCCGGCGACTCTTCCTTCTACATAACTTCTGGGCATTGTTGATTTGGTTCTCGATATTCTTCCCAGTGCTTATGCAAAGCTTCATTCTCAGCAATTTTGCCTATCAATTCGATCCCCACCTTGGCTGTCAACCTCAGAAAACTTCCTCCGGCCGATCCCTCCAAATGCATCCTTGATGCCTTGTTTATGGCCATGTAGAAGGTTTGAGCGCACATATTCTCATCAATGCCGAGGTCAGGTCCTTGTTTCAACAATGTTTTAAAACGTGTCCAGGCTTCCGCGAGAGATTCTTCATCTTTTTGTAAGAAGTTCACCACTTCTCTTCTCAATTTTTGCACCTTTGGCAAAGGAAAATAGTGGAGACAAAAACTTCCAACTAATTCACTCCACTTACCTTTCCATCTCGAGATACTGCCTTGTGCCACTCTTTGGCTTTTCCTCCCAAAGAGAATGGGAAAAGCAGCCATCTGTAAAGATCCTGAGGCACTCCTTCATGATGGAATGTTTGGCAAAGTGCGTCCAAATCTTGTAGGTGAGTATATGGATTCTCCTCCTTCGCTCCAAAGAATTTGTTTGCTTCAGCCATGCTAATGATAATGGGGTTCAACACATATGAGGAGGCCATGGCCTTCTCGTCTGAGGATTGAGGCACCAGCACGTCTGGAGATGACAAAGAAAGCTCCCTGAGCATCAGAGAAGGTTCCGTCGTACTCATCCTAAAAATTCACACAAAACACAAAACAAAAACAACTAGAAAAGAAAAGGATTAGACGTTAGTAAAATATTAGTAGTAAAAGAACTGGCTTGTTCCCCGGCAACGGCGCCAGAAAATGATGCTTGTTGGTCGTAGTTACGCACCCACTTATATACCGCAAGAGGACGGTGTACAGTTGTAGCTCTTTTTCCCTCAGAGTATTCCAAGGTTATCGAATCCATAGGGAACGAGCGGAACTATTACTATTAAAGGCTTACTAACAGATTGCAATGGTTGAGTTGGTGTGAATGTTGACGGTGAGAGAGTGGTGGATGAATGTTATTAGAGATGTAACAGGATAATGAAGGATTCTCTCCTTAGGATTGGTTCACTAGCATGCAACCTTATCCTCATTAACTCGGATGATGATTCCAATATTCTACAAGACATGGTGGTTTCGTTCGCCCCGGTTGTCGCTACAGAGGTTATTAGCTCCCCACTGGTTTCATGCACTATGTAATGGGCAGATGTATACCGGCCGATACACTAATGAAATAGATGCATAATTGAGTCCACTACATAAATTGAATTCATCAAGAGAATATCAATAAGTATGAGAGTTACATGACCAGATCCCCGCACCAGAGAAGAGAATATGAGACTACTCGATCATCCTCCTGCTAAGCATAGCAGAAGGGCGAGAAATAGTGCTAGAACACGCACGTGCCGATCGGCGCAACGGTCATGCCAATCGGTGCGGCCTCGCTTCTGGTGGCTATTGTTGGTGTCAACCAACCGTCACCGCCAATATCCAGAAACCCTAGATCTAACAACTGGATATCGTGATTGTTGTCTCTCTCCTTCCCTTTGGCTCTTGATAGATGTCTTCCTTTTATATCCGGCGAGATTAGGTCAACTTCCACCGACTTTGATTTGTATTGGGCTGGGCCTCTATCCTTGGACCGAATTATGCTTTTCATTGCCTTTTACCCTCCTGCGCCGATCGACGCAGCTCTGTACCTGGCCCATCCTTGTTGCTCTTTGATTCCTTATCCATAACTGCCCTGTTTTATATCTGTTTCCTGCAATTACATCCAAAATAGAACAACTACAAATATATGCAAATATGGGGTGAATTGTAAGTCAATACCACCAAATTAAGACGTAAAACATCCCTTTTTGGTAGATAAAATGGGTAGCTAGAAACCACCAACACATATCTATCTATCCTTTTCATTAATGTATCGGCCAATACACTTTTTCCCATTACATAGTGCAAGAAACCAGTTAGGAGCTAATAGCCTCTGTAGTGACAGCCGGGGTGAACGAAACCACCATGTCTTGTAGAATATTAGAGTCATCACTCGAGTTGATAAGAATAAGGTTGCATGCTAGTGAACCAATCCTAAGGAAAGAATCCTTCATTATCCTGTTACTTCTTCAATAACATTCACCCTCCACTCTCTCACCGTCATCATTCACACCAACCATCCCATTACAATTTGTTAGTAACCCTTTAATCATAATTGTTCCGCTTGTTCCTTGTGGATTCGATAACATTGGAATACTCGGAGGGAAAAAGAGCTACAACTATACACCATCCTCTTGCGGTATATAAGTGGGTGCGTAATTATGACTAACAAGCCCTTTTTCTGGCGCCGTTGCCGGGGAACAAGACAGTTCTTTTACTAATAATATTCTACTAACGTCTAATCCTCTCTTTTCTTGTTGTTTTTGTTTTTGTGTTTTGTGTGAATTTTCAGGATGAGTACGACAGGACCTTCTCCGACGCTCAGGGAGCTTTCTCTACCATCTCCAGACATGCTGGTGCCTCAATTCTCAGATGAGAAGGCCACGACCTCCTCGTATGTGTTGAACCCCATTATCATTAGCATGACTGAAGCAAACAAGTTGTTTGGAGCGAAAGAGGAGAATCCGTGTACTCACTTACAAGATTTGGAGGCACTTTGTCAAATATTCCGTCATAAAGGAGTGCCTCAGGATCTTTACAGGTGGCTGCTTTTCCCATTCTCTTTGGGAGGAAAAGCCAAAGAGTCGCACAAGTAAGCAT
This sequence comes from Eleusine coracana subsp. coracana, assembly GCA_032690845.1. Classification (NCBI taxonomy): domain Eukaryota; kingdom Viridiplantae; phylum Streptophyta; class Magnoliopsida; order Poales; family Poaceae; genus Eleusine; species Eleusine coracana. The sequence goes on along the minus strand of CM064418.1, from coordinate 18,873,887 downwards.
CTCGAGAAGCAAAAGGTAAGTGGAGTGAGTTAGTTGGAAATTTTTGCCTCCACTATTTTCCTTTCCCCTCCCTCGCGGCCCAGCCAACCCCGGCCTAGCTCTGCCACCATGCACAGCACTAGTCCCACAACCCAGCGAGTACCCCGGCCCAGCGCGCATCCCACCTCAGCCCAGTGCACGCCAGCAGCCCATCTCCCGCCCTAGCCGCTGACAGCCCGGCCCCACTTGTCATCACCCTCCTCCCGCCTCTCCCTCTCCCCCTGATCCACTCCGCTGGAAACCGTCGTCCGCCCGCCTCCCCGCCTCCTCGGCTCCTATAACTATCGCACCCGAGCACCTGCACGACCCCCTCTGCTTCCCCTTCCCCACTCTCGGCCCTTACCATGCACTCAGGCGCACTCATGTGCGATAACGGCCGCCGTGGGCCATTAAGGACCGATGAGCTCACCCTGCTCATTTCCCCCTTCTTCCCCCATATAAATCAACCCCCTCGGCATCGCCCTGCCCCGTCGCTTCCTCCCCTTGCTCCCCCTCCGTTCTCCGACCCCCGGAGCCTTCGTCGCCGAGCTCCGAAATCCTCCAACGCCACCTCGATGTCGCCAGCCACCTAGGAGCCTTCCCCCGCCTGCGCGTCATCTCGGTGAGGACCCCCGACTCCCCCTCTCTCTTTTCTGTGCCTCGGCATCTTGCCCAGGCTACCGGAGGGCCGCCCGCGGCAAACTCTGGTGAGGCTCACCATGCTCCTCCGCCTATACTTAATAAAAATTATGTTTAGCTCCTAAAATTTTGCAGAAACAACCTTATACTTTGTAGTAATTATTTTTCAGTCCTAATAATTTATACTTCAGTCCCTATTGTTTTATAAAATTACAAATAGGTCCCTAAATCTTGCTATTTTTACCTTTTAGCCCCTAGAACTTCAAACTAGCATAAATTTTTAACCATAACTCCGTTTGTTAGTGTTTTGATTACCTGTTGACTTTTGCTAAGCCATATTAATAAATCATTCCCGGCACGGGGCCAGAAACGGTTCACTAATATGTCCCAGAGTCAAGTAGGTAAAATCCGCAAGCGCACGGAGAATACCGCTGTAGCATTTCACCCGGAAGTATTCAGGGTATCGTATTTGTTTATCCCAAAGGAAGGTTATGATCAAGAAGCGTTACTAACATATAAGATCATGTTAACAATTAGCAAGGATATCTAACCAAGACAGGCGGGTACATGATAATAACCGGGTAGTGTGACACACACAGAAGATTCCTACTAAATAAATAAAGTCTAGTGGAGGAAAGACTAGGCTAAGCTACTCCTACTATACATTCCTATACAGTTGCATAGCCTAAGTAGAATACATACAGACCCACACTCAGGTTCAGCAGTCAATAATATAGCACTTCAGGCACGGACTTACCCCTGCATCCACAGGCGACTTCCGCCAAGAGCCTACGCACTAGCCTAGCGGGGAGGATTTCAAAGGACGGACAGGGCTGTCACCACCTGCCGCCTACCTCAACGAACCAGTAGACTAACGAATAATTGATGCAAATTAGTCACCCAAGTACAAGTGGAACTATATTATTGTGCTAAAGCATGCGTGTATGAAATGCCAAATTCTCCTTTATTTGAGTATAGTTGACGGTTAAAAATGGTACTTAACAGTCGTCAACAAACTCCCCCAAGCTTACCCTTTGCTCGTCCCGAAGCAAAGATAAACTTAAGTTGTTGATCAGGAGTTGCTACAATGTCCTACTCCTCAATAATACTATGCGCATAACAAAGTACTCTTCCTAGAATTAAATATGTTGGCACATAACTTACCCATTTACCTCGATCCATGGGGCTTTTACACCTCATTGTCTTGGGCGGTTGAGAGATAGAACAATTGCAGGGCACCAATCACTTGCTCTAGATTCCGCTATGTTATTCCGGAGGTTTTCAAAAGATTTTGAAAATAAAAACCAAGTTCCTCAAATGATTCTCTCGGATCACTCAATATGTGTATGATTCCTCACCAAGGCAAAGTGTTGCCTATAATCACCTATTTCTAAATAAGGCTTTATGTGGAGCTCAAGGTAGGGATATATGAGGCACTCATGTTCACATAATATTGCTATGTCAAAAGACCGGATCCAAGAAAAACATCAATTCAAACAATCTTGATCAAGATGTGCAAGTGTGTGGGAGAACGGAGGAATGGTGGATGGGAAGAAATAACTCCTTTTTGAATTTTCCTTCTCTCTTTTGGAGTTTCTAGGCTATGGCTATCTTTTGCTTGCTCTTTTTTTTTTGAGCATTTTTTTTTCTTTTCTTTTTGCATAGCCATAGTCCTAGTTTGCAATGAATACTTTGAGAGAGGAATTTTGTAATGGATATATGGAGTGTTTCTTTGGATGGATGGATGGATAGTGACTTTCTTCCGGTGTAGAAGAATAGCTCACGGTGGATATGGTGGATATGGTGGATGCTATCTTCTTGATTTAGAAGGATAGCTCATGGCGGTGGATGTGTGTATATGATCTTGATCAAGAAAGCATGAAAAGAGTTCTACTAGGGTCACATCAATTTTGACTAAGCTCAATGTGAAACAAGCAGCATATGTGTAAAGGTTTTCAAATGTAAACACTACATATGGCTATGGTGGGAATTTCATCATTGAGGAACTTGTCAATTTGTCATTTTGAAAAATAAAACTCCGAAATTCAAGCTTTACGTTGAGCAAGATCATAGCAGCCCTATCTATCATATCATACCTCTCAACAACTTAGAACTAGAGAATGCATATGCTACCCACAAGATTCAAGTTCAAGGCAAGATTTACCAACAAACCTAACTCTTGAGAGAGTACTAAGTTGTAAACTAGCATTAGAGAGGAATAAAGGACAGAGCAACTATTCATCATCTCAACATAGGAAAATTATACACATTCATACCGCGCATGAAAAAGGGAAATATTTTTGTTCTTTTTATGTTTTGCAAATTTTTATGGATTTTCAGATTTAGCAAATGCAAGAAATAAAGGGAAGGGGAAAGATACAAGTTACCGTGAGAAGGGGGGTCCTCCCCCAAGCTTGTTCTTGCTCATATCTGCTGGTTCGGGTCGTAGCCTTGGGAGCGGAAGAAGGCATCCCAATTGTTCTGATTCTGAGCCATCATCGCGTTCAGCTGGCGGAATTGGTTGTCGCTGAAATTCTGCCATTGCTGGGTGTCGGTGACATGTTGCGTGAGAGTTTGTTGCATGCTCTCGGTGCGCAAATCAATGTCGTTCACCCTCCTTGTCAACTCAGCCATCCCATAGTTGAGTTCACGGAACCCACGGGATGAGAATGACCGAGTGGCAAAGGATGGCGGTCCGCTTGAACTTGATGACGTCTGCATGGGGTAATCGTACTGAGATTCCCATGCTCCGGCCTGCCATGTTGATGCACCCGCCTCGTCCTGTGGCGGGGGCTGCTCCCATACCGGATCTCCGGTCGGAGTGTGAAACTCCGGTGTAGGCTCCATATGCCTACGGGAACGTGTCGGTCGCCCTGAAACACTATGCCTGCGAACTTCTCCCACTGGCTCAAGTGGGAGGGTTAGTGCCCGATAGTGATACAAACGAAGACCCGGGTTAGGTAACGGGAATTCATTTGTATACCCGGGAAAGTGATAGATCAAGGTATTATTTGAACCATGTTTCAAAGTATGTCCTTGCACAAAATAGTCCTCGCCTAGAAATTCTCTATCTACCGTCAAATATTCAACATGAACATTCTCAAGCAGACCACACTTCTGCGCAATGCGAGTAACTAAAGAGGTGCACTCAATTGGTCCTGTCAACTTTATATTGTCTAACCATTGATCAATCATGCATTCCGCGGGTGACACCCTAATTTTCTTAACCATGGCATAAAGTATTTTCAATTCATCTTGCCGGACAACCCTAATGTCACCTCGAGGAAACAAGGTCATAGCCAACCACACATGCATAAATCTAAGTGTAGGATTATGGATGGCACTTGTTCTAGGCTTGGGACCCCACTCGTTTCCGGAAATCTTTTTCCAAAAACTTTCTTTATGGAACCCCTTTAGCGCTTTATCTAAGTCTAGCCTACATTTAGGATTTAGACCTAGCATAGCATGAAGATCACCCCATGTGACCAAGCGCTCTTGCCCAAACAAGCGAAAAGAAATGCCTTCATCATACTTTCTAAGGGTGCATAAAAACTGCATAGTAAGCAAACGAGAACCCGGCTCATCTACTTCTACGAAATTTAGCCAACCCATAGTACGAAAAATAGAGGCAAATTCTTCTCTCATACCTATTTTCTCGAGGAAGTCCGGATCGAAGCGTCGGGTGTGGGCGAATGGCCGTTCTCTCATGAGCGCGATGGCTTGGCCCTCGCGGTCATCCTTGATGTCGAGATGCTCCTCGGTGATGAGCAAGGCCGGCCTTTCCTCCGGAATTTCAGCTTCGGGGTCACCATGCCCCGGACTTGGTGTGAGCTCGACGGAGGATGCTTGACTCGTGCTTGCACGAGTGCTTTTTCTCCGCTTGATTCCGGCGACTTGCTTCATTCGTTTGAACATGGCTGCACACAAGAACAAACACAAGACAAGAACAAAAACAAGATCGAACAAGTGTTCGGGTGAGCGTTAGTGAAAACGACAAACCCGAGCTTCTCCGAAATTGGTTTTCTTCTCACAACAACTTGCAAATGTACTAAAATAGAGGGGAAATATTTTTTTTGGGTTTTTGGGGCTGTAGTAAAGTTGAAGAACACGAAATTTTGGGAGAGCAACAAGTGAGCAAAGGAGGGGAGTCAAAGATGAGCTTGGAATGGTGAAGCTCCTCCTCCTTGGCGGTTTTTATAGCAAGATGGCCGTTAGAAAGGGACAGAGCAACGGCCATATAGCCGTTTGGAGAAAGGAGCACAGGAAAAGGTGGGGCCAGGGGGTCGGCCAACCTCACCAGGTCGGCCGACCTGGCAGGTGGGCCTCCTGGCAGCCCCCTTTTTCCTATGTGTTCCCCAACGGCTAGGGGATTTGTCCCCTGCTGCCTTTTTGCTCAAAAAGCTCGACAAAAAATCTTTTCAAAATAGAAAGCCCAAAAACCTATTTTCTAAATTTTCAGAAATGCAAATGAGTTTTGAAAAATTTCAAGGTGGCTGGAAAAATTCAAAAAATGCAGAAATGCAGTGGTCGGAAAAAATCAAAATGTGGTGGAAAGCAAATATGCAATTAAAAGAGCAAATATGGATAACTACCGGTTTAACCTCCCGGCGAGGACTCACCTTTTAAAGTCCGACGAGCGGGACTTTTCTCCGGCGTTCAGCTCGATGAAGCGTTGTCCGGTCCCGGAGATGAAGACACGGATGATGCTTCTTGTTTCACTCGCCACACCTTCTTGGTCTTTGTTGCGGCCGGTGGCTTCTCGGGCTTCGGAGGCTGCGGTTTTGCAGGCTTCACAGCCTGTTTCTTTGCAGACCTCAGAGGTTGCTACCTTGTGGACTTCGGAGGCTGTTGCTTAATATGTGACCTTTGCCCCCTTGCCTTCATCAGTTGTTGCTGTGCAACCTTTTCCTTCTCAAGGAAGTTCTTCATGAATGTGATGAGGCTGTCCTTCTTTGGCGGAGTGACCTCCACTTCCTTGATGTTGCTTGGGTTCGGCCCGTACTTGATACGGATCATGTTGCACTGTTCTTTCCGTGGCCGAAAGTCAAACTTCTCCTCCTTGCCATTGATGTGGAAGCGGATTTCTCCGGCTCCTACATCGATGCGAGCATCCGCAGTGCTGAGAAATGGGCGTCCCAGGATGAGCGGTGTGCTCTTCCCGACGTCCATGTCAAGCACTACGAAGTCGACGGGGATGAAGCAATCCTGGATTTTCACCGGAATATCTTCGGCGATCCCTGCCGGATAGCGGACCGTTGAATCGGCCAGCTGCAGCTGCATCGGCGTGGGTGATAGTGTGGTGTAGTTGAGCTTGTCGAAGACATCCTTCGGCATGACGCTCACACTTGCCCCAAGATCACATAAGGCATGGTCGAAGTTCTGTGTCCTGATCGAGCAGGTGATCGTGGGACACCCTGGATCTTTCTTCTTCTCAGGAAGCCGGTTGAGTATAGCAGCACTACACTCTTCCGTCAGCTTGACAATTTCTGTGGTCGGTAGTGGGCGCTTGTTGCTGATAAGATCCTTGAGGTAGCGAGCGTACGTGGGTACTTGTATCGCATCCAGCAAGGGCACGTTGATGTGCAGCTTCTGGATCACCTCAACGAAGCGTGTGAACTGCTCGTCCACGGTGGGCTTCCTTCTTCTTTCAGGAAACGGCATGAGGTTCGTGTCATAGAACTCATGTGGGGTCGTTTTCCTGGGCGGCAGTTCTTCTTCTTCTGCCGGCTTCTCAGCTGATGTGTCCTTTCCTGCATGGTTAGGGTATGGCGGATCCCGAGTGGACTTACCTCCTCTCGTGGTAACCGCATTAACATTTTCTAAGGGGGTCTCGGGTTGCCCCGGGATTTTCCCCGACTCAGCAGTAGGAACAGCAGCAGCTAACTGAGCTAATTGGGTTTCTATCATTTTATTAAAGCTCAGCTGATTCTTGAGAGCAGAGGAAACACCCTCTATCTTAGTGTGGATGCTCTCAAGAGTCCTATCAGTGGTGGCAAGCTTTTTACTGATGTTATCATTAACCTTAGCTTGACCAAGCACAAGATCTTTCAAGGAGGGCTGATTATAACCGGAATTAAAACCAGAGAAGTTGCCAGAGTTACCTCCTTGGTAGTTGGGACGTGGTGGACCCCAACTTTGACCTCCTTGTGGACGGTAGCCGTTGTTGTTGTTGTTGCCCATGAACATTGCGTCCTCACGGGTCTCAGGGCAGTCATTGCCCGAGTGTCCCGTGTTGCCACAGACCTCGCAAGTCATATGAGCGTCTAGGGCTTTCACTTCTCCATTGGCTTGGTCGTCCATCTTCTTCATGAGAAGGTCAATCTTGGCGGCGAGCATGTCAACCTCCTTGACGGAGTGCATGCCTCGCTGGCGAGGTTGGAGGCGCTCTTCATTCCAACCTTGGTTGGACACCATCTTCTCGATCAAATCTTTTGCCTTGCTCACAGTGAGCGAGAAGAAGGCTCCACCAGCAGCAGCGTCGAGGTGGTCGCGGGCCGACGGAGTAAGCCCGTTGTAGAAGTTCTGGATGATCAGCCAATCATCCATCCCGTGGTGGGGACATGCCAGGATGTACTCCTGGATCCTCTCCCATGCCTCAGGAATCGACTCCTTCGACTCCTGCTGGAAGCTTGAGATCTTTCCGCGGAGGGCATTGGTCTTGCCCAGCGGGAAGAACTTTGCAAGGAACGCAGCTGAACACTTCTCCCAAGTGTTCACAGCTTCAGGGTTTGCGTAGAACCACTGTCTCGCTCTCCCAAGGAGAGAGAACGGGAACAGTCGAAGGCGAACAGCGTCGGGGGTGACGTCCTTCATTTTGAACGTGTTGCAAATCTCCAGGAATTGTTGGAGATGAGCACTAGCGTCCTCATTGGCTTTCCCACAGAATGGGCTAGCCTGCACCATGGTGATGAGACCGGTCTTGATCTCGAAGTTCGCATCTCCCACATTGCCAGCTGGTCCTGTAGGGATGTTGGCAGCGGAGGGAGCGGAGAACTCGCGGAGGGTCTTGTCGGCCATTTGCTCAGAGCTTGATGGTGCGGGAATGACAGGTTCGATTGCCCGAGTCTCCTTACGAGGAGGGGTGAGCCTAGCTCGTGTCCTTCTCAGGAGTGACTTAGGATCTTCAGTGAAGTTTGTCGGCAAGTCGAAACCAGTCATACACTACCCTGTTTTCATACAAAATGCAGAAAACAAAGCAAGGTTAACCTGCTTAGGAGATAGCCTTAATAATTGCAACACTACTATATACATTAGTAATTTTTCTTGAATCATACGCCCTCCCCGGCAACGGCGCCAGAAATGCTTGTTGACTTTTGCTAAGCCATATTAATAAATCATTCCCGGCACGGGGCCAGAAACGGTTCACTAATATGTCCCAGAGTCAAGTAGGTAAAATCCGCAAGCACACGGAGAATACCGCTGTAGCATTTCACCCGGAAGTATTCAGGGTATCGTATTTGTTTATCCCAAAGGAAGGTTATGATCAAGAAGCGTTACTAACATATAAGATCATGTTAACAATTAGCAAGGATATCTAACCAAGACAGGCGGGTACATGATAATAACCGGGTAGTGTGACACACACAGAAGATTCCTACTAAATAAATAAAGTCTAGTGGAGGAAAGACTAGGCTAAGCTACTCCTACTATACATTCCTATACAGTTGCATAGCCTAAGTAGAATACATACAGACCCACACTCAGGTTCAGCAGTCAATAATATAGCACTTCAGGCACGGACTTACCCCTGCATCCACAGGCGACTTCCGCCAAGAGCCTACGCACTAGCCTAGCGGGGAGGATTTCAAAGGACGGACAGGGCTGTCACCACCTGCCGCCTACCTCAACGAACCAGTAGACTAACGAATAATTGATGCAAATTAGTCACCCAAGTACCATACTTGCATGACCAAAGAGCACTCTGCCCCTCCGCGATTACTATTAACGAGGCAGAGCTACCGTACGAATACGATCACCAAACCCATGCTATACTTTATCAGCTAAAACTAAGCATAGAGACTATAACATATAAACTAGACTATAGTGACGGTATATAACTAGCATGACAATAGTAGTATAATAAATATAAACTACTATCACACAAGTAGACTATACTATCACATATATGGATCACAATATCAAACAAGAAACTCATGACCCAAGCACAACTATATAGAAAAGATATATATATTGATAAGAGCAAAGTCTTACAAAAGGGAAAAGATACAAGAGCCATACCAATTCCAAGTGAAGACTTGGGACTAGACAGCTCTAGACTCAGCCTAACTCCACTAAAACTCCAAGAACTACTACTAGCAAGAGAGAAATGCTTCTTGTGGTGTGTGTTGAGTGTGAAGGCACACCCTCCTATTTATAGCCTCAATAGGTCGGCAAGGGAGAGTAACCGCCACGGAAGGCATCTCAAACCGTCATCAGGAGTCGCGGAGGAGCCAACACGTGGAAGCCCAGGCGGAGAGGGCGCCCGGTCGGGTCGGCCGACCTGACCAGGTCGGCCGACCTGGGGGTGGCCCCTCCTGGCCTGTGCTTTCTCCAGGTGGCTGTCCTATGGGCCCTGACGTCGGGTTGCGCGGTATTACAGGGAGTTACGTCGGTTAAGTGCTGAAAATGGGCCCTTCAATCCGTGTGACGTCCATGTGGCACTCTCTGATTGGTCGAAAGTGTGTTTTCTTGCCTTTTGAGGTGTTTCCTTCACATTTCCTCCTGCATGCACAAAGTTCTCCAAGTACAAGTGGAACTATATTATTGTGCTAAAGCATGCGTGTATGAAATGCCAAATTCTCCATTATTTGAGTATAGTTGACGGTTAAAAATGGTACTTAACAGCCGTCAACATTACCGGCTAGTAGAATTTGTTCCGGGGGCGCGTGCTTTGGATTCGGTATTGGCTTAGCAAGAGGACACAGGGGATTATAATGGTTCGGGGTGAACCCCTACGTCCAGTTCTCGGGCCTGCTCGTGTTACTTGCTCCGGGGCTCAGTACAATGGTGGTGAGATAGGAGGGGGTACTCCAAGTCTCGGGTGCGAGCGTGTGTGTTGTGCTGAGTTGCATCTATCTTGTTCTGAAGAAGAAGAAAGGCTACCCTTTAAATTTTGAGGGGGCGGGCCCATTTACAGAGAGAGAGAGAGGGAGAGAGAAAGAGATCTACGCGTGCGTAGTTATTGAAGTCATGTTGGAGAAGGCGAAGCTCCCGATCGATGGTCATGGTCTTCAAGTCTTCACCATCCCATCACACAATCTCGGTGACCAGGGGTGACACTGCACTACGGGCTTGCCCTCGCCTTCTGTCGTCGGGTCGCGTCCTCTCGGCCACTATTGATGGTGTGCTTCATGGGACGTGGCATGGTGCATCATGGATGCTGTCATGTTACACGGCCGGGTGATCATCATTCCTATCCAACGGTCGTCCTATACCGCCACTATTGAGCGCGTCATTGGGTGATCGAATCATCGAGTGCCCTACCACGCCCACTTGCGTCAGCAGGCATGGGCGGCAACGAGGGCAGCGAGACGTGCAGGGGGATTTGACCCCCTGATACAATGCATGCATAGCGGGTACCAAGCAGTTGGCCGTTGAGAGTTACTGGCTCGATCACTCACCCTCAGTTGGGGTTAGGACACTAGGTCAGACCAACCTGGTCCCACTTGGGGTTGGAATCAGTCATGTCTGTCAGGGTAGTTGACGTTCTCCACTCCGCCATTTCCGGCCTCGCCTCGTCAGAGCTTGAGCTCCCTAGTCCGAGGATCAGAGGTGGCGAAGCCTATCTGATGATGGTGTGGGGCCCGCAATGGGACGCCCCGACCCCGTCCACGGGGTGGAGCGAGGTGAGGCGTGACAGGGCTCCTGACCCCTGACGAGGGGGTTGGCTATGGCGGATAGCTCAAGTCCTGCCAAGGGGTTGAACGGACCACGGTCGGTTCCTATCTACCCACGGGTCGGGCGAGTCGGGAGCGCCATGCGACTTCTGCAGCTTAATGTGGGATTTATCTTGTAGGTGTTTTTTTAGGTGGGGCCCACTAGGGTCCCTCTTAGTTATTAGAGAGCGCCACATGGCACCCCGATATTTACCCTCGACAGTAGCCCTCGAGCCCCGGAGCGAGTCGGAGAGTCGTTCACGGGATTTTTGTGGACACAAGCTAGGGTAGGCGGGGTCAATTTGCGAGTTGCTTGATCAACGGGTGTAGCCCCCGAGTCCGGGGCGAGTTTTTGCAAAACTCGCGCCTCAGCTGGACATGGTGGCAGTAGTTTTTTTTTGTTACGACAGGGGGTGCACGCGAGCGCACCCGTCGGGTGTAGCCCCCGAGCTAGAGAAGGAGACCGTATGGACTCATTTTTTGGCTTTATTTATCGGACATGGTTTACGAGGTTACTGAGGCATCTGTGGCTCAGGCCTCGAGCAGAGCGAGAGGCGTGATGTGTCCGTAGAGAGGGGTGGCCCCGTCCTATAGAGCTGCTATGAGGCATCGTGTCGTATTGTATTTGTCTCAAAAGGCACAACCTGGCGCCACCTGAGCGGCAGGCTCTTGTTTTCTTTCGGCCAGCGCTGCATAGAGGCATCTTCCGGTGGGTCCCCGATCTGATGCGTGGGTCGCCCAGGAGGCTTTATTCGTTGGCTCGGCCCAAGGCGGGCTCTCTATCGCGCAGGATGCTATGCACAATGCTGTCAGTAGGGCCATGTCCTTGTCTTTTAGCGGCGTGCTGGCGCCTTGAACAAGCTGCCTCGGGCTTGCTGCCCGGGTAGGGTATCCCAGGACACGGCCTGGTTTGGCTAGTTAACGGCGCGGCTGGGCTTCGTATCATTTCACCCTAATGCCTAGGATCCACATGCTATGCCCCGGGACTTCCGAGATACGAGTAGCTCCTGCTTAGTTTGACCGTTATCTTCATGGCTTCCGAGTGTGATGATGCCTCTGGCAGTAAGGACCGAGATAGGGATTTGCTAGCGATAAGTTCTCGACCATCCCGACATGGCCGTCTCGTGGCTGTGAGGAGGCTGGCTCAACTTCAGTTACGTCCCCCCCCCCCCCTCGCTCAGGAGAGGTGGAGTTAAAGGGGGCTGTGACACCCCAAGTGTCTCACTTCTATTTAACAAACATGAAAAGCACAAATCATGAATAATATAGCATGAAATGATGAAGCCTCACTTCAATTATTTAAATTAATTCCAGGTAATTAAAAACCCTGCAAAACAAATTGTGAGCCAAATGAAATTTTATTATACAACATATGTCAACTAAATTCATAATCATATTAGTAATATTAAGATATAATTTTATGAATTTAATGAGCATTTTACCATATTTAGGAATACCTCAACCAATTAAATTAAACCTAGAAACCTATTTAAATTGAATTTGAATTGAAAAATTTCTCTAAGTGTTCTACACAATTGGGTCCCACTAGAGCACTACAAATATCTCAGAGGACCTTTGTGCAAAATCCCAATTTATTTGAAGGCCCCTAGCTATTTGTTTTGGAATTACCATTGACCAGGGACCTTTTTGTAAGGATCTAATTTTCCACGGGGTTCAGAGGAAAATCTTTTTCCCTTCTTCCTCCATTGGCGCAACAGGAGCAGAGCTCCACCACCGGCGCATGCCACGATCTGCCTTCACCCCTCCACCTCAGGACCCCCGCGCTACAGGGCTCAATGCCGCGCACAGTGCCCCTCTGCCCCTCTGCCCTCATCTCTACCGCAGCACCGCCCAACGGCCTCCTCTTCCCCCCCTCTGCACGCCACCGCCATGGCCGCTGCAACGACTTCAATTCCTCCCCTCCTCGCCACTCCCACTCCCCCACTCACTCCTTCCCCTCTGTGCAACTTGAAAGCGAACCCACGAGTTCACAAGCACACTCTCTCGCTCTCTGCCCTCTGCTCTCTCTTCCGTTTCTCCTCTCCCTCCCCATTCTGCCATTGTTGAGCAGAGCCGAAGCTTGAGCTCAGCTGCCACGGTCCCACTGTTTCCCCCACGTGAGCAAAACACCCATCACGCGCGCCTCACCCCCTTACACCTTTCCATGCCCCTGCTTGGCCGATTCCTCTCGCGCATTGGTTGAATCGAAAGGAAAAACAAAGTGAACCCCTCCGGCGACCTCCTCTGTCGCGGGCCAAAATTCCCCGTCCCTGGTAAGCCTCGTACCTCTTTCCACCACTCAAGCACACGCAACTCATCCACGCGTCTCCCTGGCCCTTCATTCCCTTGTTTTCATCACGAGATCACCGGCACCATTGTTTTCCCCGACCGCCGCCTCTGCTCCGCCGGAAATCCTGAGCCGCCTCGCCGACGAGCACTGCCCTTCGCTCCTCCCCGAAGCACGCCGACACGATGCCGATCTTCACCAAGTCTCCGTGAAGCTATAGGAGCAAGTCGTGCATGATTCGCTGCTCGGGGCCATTTCCGTGACGCCGCCGAAGACCCTCGGTCTGTCGCCTCTCATCACCGACCCCCTCCTGGTGAGCTTCTGGCCTTGCCAACTACCCTGTTGTGTTCGCCTCAACGTGCGCGTCATGTGCGTGGTCGCGCGATGAGATTTCTGTGCGCATACACGCCGGCGGTGAGCTTTGACCGCGCTCCGGTGAGTCCCCGGCGCCGCTGACCCGTGCACACTGGCGCCTACTGGCAGCCGTACTGGCATCCAACGTGTCGCCTACGTGGAGCCGATGTGTCGCACACGTGGCCCCCCTTTAACCAGAAAATATCCAGAAAAATCCCAGAAAACGCTTAAATCTTCGAAAAACCATAGTAAATCAAATATATATCCAATAAAGCCCAAATAAATTTCGTTAGACTCACCTTGTAGTACTCTATTTTAGTAAAATAATAAATAGTTGTCTCTGTACATGTATTTGTATTGATTCATTTAATTGTCCAAACACCAAATAATTCACCAAAAATTCTAGGAATAAAATTAAATCCTGAATTTTGGCATGCTTAGTACACATGATTATCTACCACCACAAATTTTTGTGTGGTAAAATATGAATTAGTTCATGCTCTGGAATTTATTTAGTGGGTTTGCTTAAATTAATTCTAGTAATTATTCTGTAAATAATTTGCCCTTGCCACTTGGCATAAAAATCACTCATACAAGCCTCTGTTCACAGTAAATCACACATGTCCAGAAATATAAATTTATTTTACTAATTAATTTAATTGTTTATATCACTTATTTACCTTGTTTAATTGCATAAATAATATATATACCTAAAATATTAATTAACAACCCAACTTCTCTGAAGTATATGTCTTCGAGAATATAAAATAATTTTTAATTGACATTAAAACACATTGTGCTTGTATCCATCATATCATTGCATAAAACGGTGTTCCGATAAAGCCGTTAATTCAATTCATCATATAGGTAACGACCATCAGGAGCAAGAGGATGACTTTCAGAAGAACGTTGACTCTCAGGAGCGGGAAGTAGAAGTTGCTAACACTAGTGTTGATCCAGGCAAGCCCCGGTTTACATTCGCCTTTTTATAAAATTTTGCTAGTTTATTTTACTAGTGTCTATAATTATTGTTGCATTAGGTCATAGGAGTTGATGGAAACCCACCTTGCATGATATCCAAATGACCTATGCTACTGTCTTAGAACTTGGTAGAATCGGTACTGTTGTGCTATGCTTAGTAATCACTAGTCTCGTTAGAAAGTATTATTACTAAGGAATGAACTTGACCACTGGAATGGGAATTATCAAAAGAAGTTTATTTTTATGTTATGACCGGGCAGGGATAATGCATGTGTAGGTTTGTAGCAACACATGGGTGTTGACTGTGGTAGCCCTGCCTTATCGAACCTAGGACCCGTCCGTGGTCGGCATCTTGATCAAGTATTAAACAGTACCGAATGCATGCTAGCTTATGGGTACTAGTAAACCGATGTAGCATTAAAGGTCACTTGCATTGAGGACGGTTAAGGTGCGTTGGTCATTGACCCTCTTGCTGCTGGAGTGGGCGGTTCAGACCATGAAGTACTGTTGGCAGAACGGCATGCCCACTCGACGTCACCATGCCCGGGCTGAGGTGTAGGTGCTTTTCTTACGAAAGGTTGCCGTATACGACCTTAATTGGTGCGTATGTGTCGTGCATCTTGGGTTTTTCCAGCTGGTGTAAATCGATTGTAATTATTGTCTCTCGCAGTAATGAGTACCACTTGGTCACCGCGCCAATCGCGTAGTTGCACCTAATATCATGGAATGGATTATGTTGCTTATTGATGATGACGATCATTATTATTATTGCTCTTATGTTGTATTAACTTTATATATTGTTTTAATATCCTTTTGTTGCAACTAAAGTTACATTTCGGCTCAACCCATTTAAATTGATAATTAAAAACTTGATAGAACTAATAGGATGCTTAGTGCGAGTTCCTTTTAAACTAGCCACCTATTAGAGCCGTGCATGTCTAGGTGTTCGACAGGTAAGTCTTGCTGAGTAATTATTACTTAGGCTTTGTGCTATTGTGTTTTTCTGATAATGAAGAAATAGAATTGCCTGTAGATGCAATGTCCTAGGACGTGCACGTCCCTGAGGGTTGGACTGCCCACTGGGAGTCCGACTCGCCGCCGCAATGATGTTGTGTGCTGCTAGAGTGATGTTCTTCGGGCATGGATCATCACTATGATGTATCGTTGAGCTTGTAGTTTTCTGAACGTTATTTGCTTCCGCTGTTTTCAAAACATTCATGAACTTGTAATATTCCGCTGCACTCTGATAACCTTAATGATGTAATATTCAACTTAAATTTAGATAAATGTTGTATTATCAAGTGTTTGCACTATCAGCACCTTCGGGACCTCGATCCTCCGGGAAGGGGAATCATAGCTGGTACCAGAGCCGTGGTCCATGATAATACAACAAATAAATCATATTTTCAAAAACTACAACGTTTGCGAGTAAGGATACATTAGTATTGCCCATGTAGATAATAGGGTGGTGACAAAGCTAACCTGGGTTATGATTGTTTATGTTACTTGCATCTACGGCTTCTTCAAATGAAGGTACATGCGTGCTTAACCGACATGCGTGATATTGGTGTCTGTGCTCGCAGGCGGATACGAGACACTGTTTGCTCGTGACTTATCACGGGGCGATCCTTTTCCATGGATCGTTACTAGTAGAATTGTGCTTATTTTTGTAGTTTCTTTTGAATTTGATGTATTATTTCTGTAATAGATCTTCTTCAGGTACACTAACACCGTTAGTATAACACTTAGATTGACTAACGTGTTGAGTACGGGTCATCACCAATTATTCGTGCCGCTAAGTAACGACAATATATGCGTTGTGTTGTGACGAGCGATAGGATTATAAAATAAAAATTTTGCATCATGCATCCCAATGTAACTAAACTAAAATTTGGTTCTCTCCTTGCTCACCAACCTCTGAATAAATATTTTCTAAGCATGATAAGTATAAAGTTCTGAATTACATGGTTAACAAGAATCTGTCCTGTTTTTAGCTGCCAACTTCAAAAATTCATGGCTATTAATTTACTCAACCAAATAAGGCATAAAAATACTTTTCAGAAAGGTCTCAACATCCCCTGTCACCTAGAATTTAAATTAAAATTCGATCATAACAGTAACAACCTCAGAAATAGGAAACAAGTACAATCTGTCAACTCACTGTTTTCAGCATAACCCTGAACTTGGAAATTGTATAACTGGAGTTGTACTTCGAATTTGCAAGTGTTTAAACCCAATATGGAAATCCCTTGAAGTCTATTTTCGTTTCCAATAGGTTTCATAATTTTGTTGTTTTTCCTCTGTCCAGTAGAGCCAAAACACTCAGCCTCTGTCATCCTGAAACAGAATCTGCCAACCTGAACTTGCAAAATTCATAAGTCCAGATTTACTTGGAATTTTTGAGAATATAAATACAATCTAGAAAGCTATGAAGGTGTAGTATAACTTGGTTCCAACCCCCAATTTTTAAGATCTTGTTTTCTGTTCAAAATACCCACTTTTCTGACTGTGGTACAGTCAAGACAGAATCCGTTTTAAAACCCATCGCCATGTAAGCTAAAAACTTGGTTTCTGTATTTCATAGCACTTTATATGAAATGCATCTTTACTGTAGGGAAGGTTTGACTCAATCAAATTGTTGTGGTATAGTTTTGCTATCATTACTAGCATCATGTCAGTTGTTAGTGATATTCATTATTGCCCATGGAACACTGTACTCACTATTGGGTTTTTGTTCCAGATGGGTGACCATGGTTTTGAGGAGCTTTCGCACGACGAGTGGTGCTATACCACCGGCCTCCACCACCGTGGCTTTCCTACACTTTTGTGGGATCTGCTACACTTGCTGGGCTACGATGAGCCACCCTCCTACAAGGGCCAAGAGATCCGCCGCCACGGGGTGACTCTTGCTGAGGTGCACATCAGCGTGCCCACCCACCCACGCAACCTTGACATGGCGGGGATGGAGAGCACGGTGATTTGTGGGAGCCTCCGTGAGGGCTTGGAGAGAGTCGCCCACAGGCTCTCACTCACTTCTGCGGGCGCCACACAGCAGCGCTCTCTGGGACTCCGTTTGAGATTATTCCTATCTGGCACCAAGCCAACCCGGTCTAGCAGAGGTGTGTGAGGCGCATCGCCCATGACAATTACCCGACGTATCACGCGGGGTACCACCGTGTGTCCCACTACTCTGAGTACCTACTCAACTTGGATGAGGAGGCTAGCAGCCATAGCAAGATCCTACTGGCTGACGCTGAGCAGGCCTGGGTGTAGAGGAATGATCTGCAGACACAGGTTGACGCACAGCAGAGGGAGATTCAGCGGCTGACCGCTGCTCTTGAGGTGAGTGAGACTCGTGTTACTGAGGTCACTGGACAGCGTGACGCGCTCATGCCGAAGGTTGATAGACGTGGCATGCTTATACAGCAGCGCGCCAACCACAACAAGCACCTACAACATCAGTTGACGGCTGCACAACACGAGATGGAGCTCATGGGAGAGGATCTAGAGACCCTGGCTCACGAGAACCAGGGCCTACAGCAGCAGCTGGAGGCGGTCCTGGCGCCACCGGTAGCACCAGAGGAGGAGGATCCGGACGAGGACATGGATGAGGAGTCTGACATAGACGACGAGGCACCAGCCAGAGACAGGACTTAGGGGATCTTGATAAACCGAACTAGGTCGTGTAGGCAGGACAAGTTGGGTGTAACTTGATGGCCACATATTCCAAGTTCATGTACTTAAGACTATGTTGACTTATGTTATGTATTGGTTGTACCCTTTCAGCTACTGTAGTTGCAACAGAGTTTCATAAGAATTCCAGCTTGATCATACTCTTTGACTCAATCGAAGTACTTTCCTTGTAGATGGCTGAAAACACCAATCAACCGCCACCAGGTTGGGAGATCATCGACGGCCTGGAGTTCACAGGGATGGTTCACCTATTTTGGAGAATTCTCCAGATATTCGGATATCCCAATCCTCCCACCTATGTTGGCAAGGAATTTCAGGAGCATAGAGTCCCCTCATGTGTCATCCATGTGGCAGTTCCCGCCAACTACTCGGTCATTCCCGCATGGGAATCCTGGACCATTAGCATCACCGGGACAGATTTGCCTTCCACTTGGAATGTGGCTGCTTTCAAGGCGCTCACTCGATTCTGTGAAGACCATAAGCATGATGTTGCTGGAACACCCGTCGCCTTATTGCCCATTAATGATGTGACGGACTTTGAGTAGATTAGGCATGTGGATTTCATCTTTAATCCAAACCATCGCCACCATGATCCCGTGCTGCCCATAATAGAGTATTGTGGCTTATCCACTTTCGCCTTATGCACAAACTTGTGTCGGCGTCTGGATGTGTTTCATGCTGCACTTTGACTTTCTAAAGTCGAAAAACAAGCTAAGGATGAGGAAATTGCAGAACTGAGCCAACAAATTCAAGCAAAGAATGAAGAGATGGATGCGATTATAAAAGAACGTGACCAAGCCTTGCTGGATGTAGCAGATTTTGAGCATGACATGATTGAGGCTCAAGATGACTTGGACACATTCAAGGCTGCCCACCTTCCTATTGAAGGAAATTGGGACGAGATCATCATGGAGTATGGAGAATAAGAGGATGTAGAGATGGTGCCAGTCGGTAATAATGATGTGGAAATGATGGATCCAGAGGAACCAGAAGAGCCTATGGAACCAGAGGAACCAGAAGAGCTGGAAGACATAGGCCAGGAGTAGATGGATCGCTACACCCCAGTATATGGTCGTGTAATATAAGTATTCCTAGTTCGATGTAGGAGTGTGAATCTTGCATTATGTATCCGCAATACTGTAGCTAGGTGTTGGCACATATGTGTAAGAAGTCGTGTGACGGTGTCCTTTTAACAACCCTGTAGTCTGAATTGAATAAATGAAGGTGGTTGTTACGTGTGAAATTTATCCGTGCCTCTTGCCAATTTATATTCTTGCACATGTGTTTTTATGGATTATTTTGAGAAATAACTAATGTGCAACCGTATAAATTGATGCATGGTGCATACTCGGAATCAGGATGACCCTAAAAGCTCTCAGCAAGGAGCTAATGTTGAGCCCTCACTAGCTGAGGTATTGGCTGCTGCACTCAACTGGCAGCAAAATGACTCTGAGATTCTTCGTTGGCTAGTAAATATTACGTCCCATCTAGCTGGACAGGGAGGCCACCATAACAACAACAATCAGCCTCGACAGAGCACCTACTCAGATTTTCTAGGTACTCATCCACCAACCTTCGAGCGTGCCAGAGAACCTCTGGATGTCGATCACTGGCTACGTCAGACCGAGTCGAAGTTCGGTCTACTGGAATGCACCGAGCACCAGAAGGTGCTATTCGCCGCCCAACAACTCCAGGGCTCTGCTAGTGCCTGGTGGGCAAACTATGAAGCTTCTCTGCCCGCTGGACGTCGTGTTGAATGGAATGAGTTCAAGACTGCATTTCATGCTCATTTCATTCTAGCTGGCCTCATGCAGAGGAAATTCCACGAATTTATGGATCTGAAACAAGGAGGGAGGAATGTCCTCCAATATTCTGAAGTTTTTAATCACCTGGCTCAGTATGCTACTGAGTATGTCAATACTGAGGATAAAAAGAGATGCATTTCTACGTGGTATGAATGCCACGTTTAAGGAGCGTCTGACTTGGCAAACAACTAGCACATACAACGACTTGGTCAATGCTGCTATTGTCCAGGAAGGCGCTATGCGCCAAGTTAAAGAAGAAGATCGTAAAAGAAAGGCCCCTGCTAGTGCCTCTGCTGCCTGATGAGGACATCACCATGCGGGATACGCACATATCATGGTCGTCCCCAAGTTACAAGTCGTCACCAACTCGGTCGCCGCGTTCGTCTCGGATTCAGCCGACACCCCTTCACGGTTTTGATGATATCTCCCACATCCGACGTCCAAACGAGGCGTTCTTTGATGCGTTGGAAAGGGGACGACGACGCCGTCGTTTTGGTTCTAGTACTAGCTCCAGAAGGGTCGTGAGTCATAATATGTGACCATGACAAGGTGCTGTGCCACCTGTTTTGGGCCAACTTGGCCATGTATTATGTCGGGCCTTAAGCCCATGTTGTGGGCGCCCCCCTGGTCACCCCCAACCCTAGGACATCTTTGTTTCCTACATAAACTCAGTAGCCGCCATCTTTTAGTTTGGGGTTTTATTTAGTTCAGTTTTTCAGAGAGAAACTTGATCAAATTATTGTAACTGTGGCGACAAGTCCTTTTACAGTAATCCAGGGCCCCTGTTTTTGTTCTACACCACTGTGGCGATTAGTCCTTTTGTGTTCAGAGCTTGAACCTTTTCTTGTGATTCGCTTCATCCATATTTGCAATTTCAGATTGTGTGTTTATCCTCTCTTGCTTGTGTTCTCGATTTTGCTTGCAGGAACAATCAAGTTGTGCTTGGTGTAACGGTTGCGGGGTTGGATCATGTCTGATTCAAGTCGGGTCGTCGATGCCGAGTTCCCCAAATTCGAGTTTATCCCCTTACCTCTCGGAAGATCAGGCCATATCTACATCAAGTGGTATCAGATTCCTAGGTTCCCCGTGAGGTATTATCGTGTTCTTCCCTTTAGATTAGTTTGTGTTCATCACCTTTTGTCCATAAAAAAGCCTACAAAAAAAATTTCCCCACCATCCCAGACACTGTTTAGCCTTTGGATAATTTAATTTCAGAGTCCGTAGTGTTGAGTTTGTGTCCTAGTCGAGTTCAGTTGCTGGTTTGAATTTATGTTTCGATTCGGTTTGTGTTTTGATCTCCGCTGCACACCACCATCACCATCGTGTTTTCCATTGGATTCACCATCGTGTCACCCACCCACCACACCCACAATCTATTGCCAACAAAAAAACCCTACCCGATTCAGTCCCCCCCCTCACCCCTCAAACCCTATCTTGACATACCTTCGGTAAAACAGGCATAACTTTTCGCTCGTTGCTCCGATTGGGCTGAAATTTTTACAGCAGATTCTTGACTCAAAGTTGAGGTGACCCACACTAGGCTATGCCCTGTCTGCCCTCGTCAAAAAATTCAAAAAATATAGGGAAAAATAGAAAAAAATTGTGAAGTCAAAAATAGCGATTTCAGTTTGTGAAGTCTGTTTTGCTCCTTGCTGCCTTTTCCATTGTTCTTGCTGTCACAACTGTTTTTGAACACGATTCTTTTGACAGCAATTAGGACACTGCTTTGGACATTTATTCAGTGCTACTATCTGTTATTGAATTGTGTTCCAGTGACATACATATTAGCCTTCCAAGCTATACATATTACAGCACAGGTTTCTTCCTTGCAACTGTTACACCCAAGCTCAACTACAGATTGTGTCGACCTATTTGGCTTTGGTAAGAACACTTGCAAGATTGTGATACATTGCTTCTGATATTGTTTTCCACTTTCTACACCCTCTGTTGCCTGCTAGTTGATCAGGCTAATCTTTTTGTTTAGTGTCGTCTTTTGCTTTTAACCATGTCAGAGAAAGGGAAAGGGACACCTGGAGAGTTGGAGTCCCCTACAGACTTCAATGATTGCATCTCCAAGGCCGAGCTCACGAAGTTTCTTGCGGACCAGCGTACATTCATGGAAACGAAGTTTGCCGAGTTGATGGGTCATATCAACACTGTTGTCCACCGCATTGAGGATGTTGAACGACGACCTCCACCTCAATGAGCTGCTGATGATGATGATTTTGACTGTGATGCAGACCGTCTTCACCGTAATTGACACGGTATGGGAGGTAATAACAATCGTGGTAATACTGATACTTTTGTTAAGCCCAAATTTAACATACCACCTTTTGCCGGTAGTGGTCACCCTGAAACATACTTAGATTGGGAACTTGCTGTTGAACAGAAATTTAATTCTCATTTAGTTCCTGCTAAGCATAGAGTTAGACTTGCTACTAGTGAGTTTACAGGTTTTGCTCTCTTTTGGTGGAATGATCTTTGCAATACTAATGCTGCTATACCTGCCACTTGGCCTATTTCTAAACAACGCATAAAATCTCGTTTTGTTCCTCCTTATTACCAACGTGATTTACGTTTGAAATTACAATCTTTAACACAAGGTAGTAAAACAGTAGAGGAATATTATCAGGAATTGCTTATTGGTTTAGCACGTTGTAATATACATGAAGATGATCTTGAAACTAGTGCTAGATTTTTTGGTGGTTTGAACCGTGATATCTAGAATATTGTTGACTATAAAGAGTGGAATAGGTTCAACCAATTGTATCATATTGCTCTTAAGGTGGAACGAGAAGTACAGGGACGCCTTCGACAACAATCTTGCAGGTCCAACACTGAGCAATATCTCCAGCAACGCACTGGAGTAGAGAACTTGAAGAGTCATGTTGCTAAGACACCAGCAACAACTTTTTCACTTGCGCCTACTTCTGTAACGCAATCGTCTAGTGTGCAGCACCAACACCAGAAGAAGGTTACTACTTCTGGTACTAAGAGTGGCTCCTCCACCACCATTATTTGCCACCGCTGCAAGGGCATGGGACATGTCATGAAGGATTGCCCTAGTCATCGTGCTTTCATCGCTACCGCTGATGGGTATGAAAGTTCTAGTGATGTTGAAGATGAATTTGCTCATATGCCTAACCTTGTTGCAGATTCGACGGAGGAGCAGGAGACTACCACCATTGATTCTATTGCTGCCACCGCGGGCTTTCCTAGCCTCATTGTACAGCGTGTGTTGACCACTCGGGTGGGACAAGAGGAAGAACAACAACGCAACAATTTATTCTACATGTACCTCATTGTTGCGGACCACCGTGTTCTTACCATCATTGATACTGGGAGTTGTAACAACTTGGTAAGTTCTGATTTGGTAAGCAAACTTGGCTTGACCACGCATGCACTACATCAGCCCTACCACATCAAATGGTTCAACAATAGTGGTACGGCACAGGTAACTCGATCAGCACGCATACACTTTTCAGTAGGTTCTTATCAAGACTTTGCTGATTTTCATGTTGTACCTATGCAAACATGTTCGCTTTTATTAGGCCGGCCATGGGAATATGATATGGATGCTGCCCACCATGGTAGAACAAATACATATACATTCATGCATAAGGACAAGAATATTACTTTGCATCCGTTATTGCCTACTGATATTAGAAATCATTTTAAACTGCTTGCTGAAAATACTGAGAATAAACATGATAACAAACAACTTTCTGATGTTAAACATAAGGCTATTCAGTTAAAGGGAGGTGCTTTTCTTGCTATGACATATACTGTTACTGATCTTTGTGATAATCATGATGCACCTTGCTATCCTATGCTTTGTCATGATATATCTTCTATCGATGATCATGTATCTTATACTTTGCATTCTGCTAGTACTAACGTTTTGTAGGAGATTGATGCTGAGATGGAGTCAAGGGTGACTCCAATTCAAGAAGGAGAGGATGATGAGGACATCACCATGCTGGATACGCGCATATCATGGCCATCCCCAAGTTACAAGTCGTCACCAACTCGGTCGCCGTGTTCGTCTTGGATTCAGGCGACACCCCTTCACGGTTTTGATGATATCTCAAACATCCGACATTCAAACGAGGCGTTCTTTGATACGTTGGAAAGGGGACGACGACGCCGTCGTTTTGGTTCTGGTCCTAGATCCAGAAGGGTCGTGAGTCATAATATGTGACCATGACAAGGTGTTGTGCCACCTATTTTGGGCCAACTTGGCCATGTATCGTGTCGGGCCTTAAGCCCATGTTGTGGGCGCCCCCCCTGGTCGCCCCCAACCCTAGGACGTCTTTGTTTCCTACATAAACTCAGTAGCCACCGTCTTTTAGTTTGGGGTTTTGTTTAGTTCAGTTTTCCAGAGAGAAACTTGATCGAATTATTGTAACTGTCGCGACAAGTCCTTTTACAGTAATGTAGGGCCCATGTTCTTGTTCTACACCACTGTGGTGATTAGTCCTTTTGTGTTCAGAGCTTGAACCTTTTCTTGTGATTCGCTTCATCCATATTTGCAGTTTCAGATTGCGTGTTTATCCTCTCTTGCTTGTGTTCTCGATTTCGCTTGCAGGAACAATCAAGTTGTGCTTGGTGTAACGGTTGCGGGGTTGGATCGTGTCTGATTCAAGCCGGGTCATCGACGCTGAGTTCCCCAAATTCGAGTTTATCCCCTTACCTCTCGGAAGATTGGGCCATATCTACATCACTGCCCCACTGGCAAAGCACCGCCTGATTTACACTTCACCTACCGGACAGTGTTTCCGGACATCTCCGCAACAGCAGTATCAGCGACGGTATGGTCAGAACTACTCGCGGCCACCACAGCAACAGAACTTTCAACCCCGTGCACCGTACCAATAGCAGAACACTCAGTACCGTGCACCATACCAGCAGCAAGGGAATCAGAATGCTCGTGCCCCACAGCCTGCTGATCGTGGAAGTAGTTATCCATGCTACAACTGCAGTCGTACCGGCCACTTCACCAAGAACTGCACTGCACCGAGGCACAACAACAACAGCAGGAATGTGAATGCACCGTCTCGTGGTGCCCAAGTGAACTACACCAATGCTGAAGATATTCCTCAGGGCGAACCCGTGCTGACTGATACGCTCTCGCTCTATCGCCAGCCTGTCCTTGCACTTTTTGATTCTGGTGCTACGCATAACTTTATTAGCAAAGCTTGTGTGCAAAAACATAATCTCCACACTACCGTCATAAATAGATGCTACACCATCCGCTCTCCTGCTGGACAAATTTTTGCTAACGAGGTAGTGTGTAAGGCTCCACTAGAAATTAATCGAAAGATCTACCCCACCAATTTCATCATGCTCAAGGATCAAGAGATCAACCTGATCATAGGTATGATCTAGATGAACACCCATAGAGCCATGCTAGATATTGAGCCTCGCATCGTTCACATCAACTCTCCCTTGCATGGAAAAGACACACTTTCTCTAAATGTCGATTCATCGAAAGCCTTGGTTGTTCATCACTTGGAAGGGCAATCACTCGAGAGTATTCCCGTCGTTCATGAGTATCTAGACATGTTTCTCGAGGACATCTTTGGTCTACCACCTGACCATGACGTGGAATTTAAGATAGAGCTACAGCCAGGAACTTCTCTGATATGCCGTCGCCCATATAAAATGGCCCTGAACAAGCTGGCTGAGTTGAAAAAGCAATTGAATGAGTTATCAGAAAAGGGATTCATTTGCCCAAGCACTTCACCTTAGGGCTGCCCTGCTATTTTTGTGAAGAAGAAGGACAAGTCCTTGCGCCTTGTCGTTGACTATCGGCCTCTTAACGAAGTTACCATCAAGAACAAATACCCATTACCCCGTATAGATATCCTCTTTGACCAATTGGTTGGTGCTAAGGTCTTTTCAAAGATTGACCTCCGTTCGGGCTATCATCAAATCAAGATTAGAGCTGAAGACATCCCAAAGACCGCCTTCTTTACTAGATATGGATTGTTTGAGTATCTAGTAATGTCATTCGGATTGACAAATGCCCCTGCCCATTTCATGTACCTCATGAATTCAGTATTCATACCCGAGTTGGACATATTTGTGGTAGTATTCATTGATGACATCCTCATCTATTCTAAGTCCAAGGAAGAGCATGCTGAACATCTTCGCATTGTTCTTCAACGCCTCCGAGATCACAAGCTGTATGCAAAATTCAGCAAGTGTGAATTTTGGTTGGACTGTGTGCCATTTCTTGGTCACATAGTCTCTACGGAAGGTATCTCGATGGATCCTAGCAAGGTTCAAGATGTGCTAGATTTGAAGTCACCAAAGACGGTTCATCATGTACGTAGTTTCGTCGGGCTAGCCGGATATTATCGTAGGTTCATTCCCAATTTTTCTCGGCTGACCAAACCCATCATGGAGCTGCTGAAAAAGGATAAGAAATTCAATTGGAACGACAGTTGTGAAGAAGCATTTCAAGCATTGAAGAAATTATTGACCACTACCCCAGTATTGGCCCAACCAGACATCACCAAGCCGTTCGACATGTATTGTGATGCATCTGGGACAGGACTTGGATGTGTGCTCATGCAGGAAGATCGTGTCATTGCCTATGCATTTCGACAACTACGAAAGCATGAAGAGCACTATCCAACTCATTATTTGGAACTGGAATATCAGAACAATGGCAACCACGTCAGTGCTTCAGAACCCAGTCTTCATGTTTTGCCTGCTATAGTGATTAGCAATCTTAGTGTACATTCTACTATTTATGAAGAAATCATTGTTGCACAGAAAAATGACGTAGGTATGAATCATATCTATCAAAACATTAAGAAGGGTAAAGCAAAATGTTTCACCCAAGACTCCGACGGTACCCTATGGTTCAATAACCGTTTGGTAGTACCAAAAGACTTTGAACTTCGACGGAAAATCTTGGATGAAGCACATCACTCAAAATACTCCATCCATCCGGGTAGTAATAAAATGTACCAAGATCTGAAGAAGAATTTTTGGTGGACAAGAATGAAGCGAGAAGTGGCTCGATATGTTGCAGAATGTGATACTTGTCAAAGACTTAAGGCTGACCATTTGAAACAAGCCGGATTGCTTCAACCATTGAGTATTCCTGCCTGGAAATAGGAACACATCAGTATGGATTTTATTGTTGGCCCTACCTCTCACTTCGCGTAAGCCTGATTCTATTTGGGTCATTGTGGACCGACTTACCAAATATGCTCACTTCTTGTCGGTCAACAATAGATACAGCATACGGCAATACGCAGAGCTATACATTGCAAGAATTTTGTGTCATCATGGAGTACCCAAGACCATTATTTCAGATCATGGTTCACAGTTTGTCACTCGTTTCTGGGAACAACTGCATGCGTCTTTGGGTACAGGTCTAATTTGTAGTTCTGCTTACCATCCCGCTACCAATGGACAGATAGAGCGTGTCAACCAAATCTTGGAAGATATGCTTAGGGCATGTGTTTTAACACATGGTGGTAACTGGGATGAGTATCTACCCTATGTTGAATTCTCGTATAACAACAGTTACCAGGAGAGTGTGAAAATATCACCATTTGAAGCACTTTATGGTCACAGTTGTAGAACACTGTTAAACTGGTCTGAATCTAGAGAAAGAGTAACCTTTGGTCCTGATCTTGTCAAGGATGCAGAAGAAAAAGTTTGTACCATTCAGGCAAATCTTAAGGCTACCAAATGCCGTCAAGAGAAGTACGCAAGCAGACGACGTAGACCACTGTATTTCAATAAGGGTAACTACGTCTATCTTCGAGTGTCACCTATGAAGGGTATCCAACGGTTTGGAGTCAAAGGAAAGTTAGCTCCCCGTTATATTGGACCATTCCAAATTTTGGAACGATGTCGAAATGTAGCCTATAAGCTGGAGTTACCCGCTAACTTGTCTAGAGTTCATAACACTTTTCACGTCTCTCAGCTAAGGCGGTGTCTCAAACCACCCATTGAAAAAATCTTAGAAGAGTATGACCAACTTCAACCATACCTCACATACTCTGAACAACCGATAAAGATCCTCGATGAGAAAGAGCGCACAAACCGTAAGAGAACACTCAAATTCTATAAAGTTCAATGGAGTAATCACTCAGAAGATGAATCCACTTGGGAATCTGAAGAATTTCTGAGTACACATTACCCGAAATTTTGGTCGTCATATGCAGGTATGTTTTGACCACCGTACTTCCCTCTAGTTTGCCTTGTTCATAATCTCGGGACGAGATTTCTTTAAGGAGGGAGGGATGTGATACCCCAGGTGTCTCACTTCTATTTAACAAACATGAAAAGCACAAATCATGAATAATATAGCATGAAATAATGAAGCCTCACTTCAATTATTTAAATTTAATTTTAGGTAATTAAAAACCCTGCAAAACAAATTGTGAGCCAAATGAAATTTTATTATACAACATATGTCAACTAAATTCATAATCATATTAGTAATATTAAGATATAATTTTATGAATTTAATGAGCATTTTACCATATTTAGGAATACCTCAACTAATTAAATTAAACCTAGAGACCAGTCTAGAGACCGTACAAGGCAGGGCTACCACAGTCAACACCCATGTGTTCCTACCAACCTACACATGCATTATCCCTGCCTGGTCATAACATAAAATAAACTTCTTTTAATAATTCCCGTTCCAGTGGTCAAGTTCATTCCTTAGTAATAATAATACCTTCTTAACGAGACTAGCAATTACTAAGCATAGCATAATAGTATCGATTCTACCAAGTTCTAAGACAATAGCATAGGTCATTTGGATATATCATGCAGGGTGAGTTTCAATCAACTCCTATGATCTAATGCAACAATAAGTATAGACACTAGTAAGATAAACTAGCAAAGTTTTGTAAAAAGGCGAATGAAAACCGGGGCTTGCCTGGATCGATGTTAGTGCTAGCAACTACAACTTCCTGCTCTTGAGGGTCAACGTCCTGCTGGAAGTCTTCCTCTTGCTCCTGGTTGTCGTTACCTATATGACGGAATTGAAATAACAGCATTATCGGAATACCATTGAATGCAATGATATGATACATGCAAGCACATCGTGTTTTAATGTCAATTAAAAATTATTTTATGTTCTCGAAGCCATCTGCTTTAGAGAAGTTGGCTTGTTAATTAAGATTTCAGGTATATTATTCTTTATGTAATTAAATAAGGTAAATAAGTGATATGAGAAATTAAATTAATTAGTATAGTGAAAATATGTTTCTAGACATGGGTGATTTACAGTGGACAGAGACACTCATGAGAAATAATTTCACCAAGTTTTATGGGCAAAACATTTATAGATTATTTACTAGCATTTCTTTAAGCAAAAACACTAAATAAATTCCAGAGCACAACATATTTCATATTTTACCAAACCAAAATTAGTGATGGTAGATAATCATGTTTTTACTAAGCATGCCAAAAATCAGGATTTAATTCTATTCCTAGAATATCTGGTGAATTGTTTAGTGTTTTGACAAACTAATGCATTAGTAAAAATACATGTACAAAGACAATGATTTGTTATTTTACTAAAATAGAGCACTTCAAAATGAATCTAACAAAATTTGTTTGGGCCTCATTGGGTTTATATTTGATTTACTATGAGTTTTGGAAGTTTTAAGCATTTTCTAGCTTTTTCCTGGTATTTCTGGTTTTATGGGTTGCCACGTAGGTGACACATCGATGCCATGTGGGTGACATGATGCGCACGTCGAGGCGAACACGCCTGGGGGGTTGGCGAGGACGGGTACTCACCAGAGGTGGCCGACAGCGAGAGGCGGTGGGGTAGAGGACTTCGGCGCGGGAAATCAGTCGGGACTTGCTCCTATAGCTTCACGGCGACGTGGGGAAGAGCGGCACGAGGTCAGAGTTTGTCAAGGAGGGCTGGAGAGTAGTGCTCATCGTGGAGGCGGTGTTGGATTGGGCGGAGCTGAGGCAGCGGCTGGGGAAAAGTGGAATGTCGACGTCCTGGCGCATGAAATCAAAGGGGAAGAGAGTCAGGGGTTGTGTTGAGGTTTTAGGCTTGCGATCGAAAAGGAATGGGACGAGAAGGCTCACCGAGTGCTGTGAATCCCGGCCAATGGCAGAGGACATCACCGGGGAAGTAACTTTTGGTTTTCCTTCAATTCACTCTATTTGTGCACGAATTCGGCTAGGCGGGGTCAGAGGAAGGTAGAGGGGGAGTACGCGAGTGCGCTGGAGCTCTCAGCTCGACTTGGAGGGCAAGGAAACAGGGAACTCAAGCTTGAGCTTGCGCTTGGTTCAGCAATGGCAGACAGAGGGGAAGAGGAGAGAAAAATGGGAAGAGCAGAGAGCAGAGACGGCGGTTGGAGAGTGTTGGCGAGGAATTAATTTAAATAATTGAAGTGAGGCTTCATCATTTCATGCTATATGATTTATGATTTGTGCTCTTCATGCTTGTTAAATAGAAGTGAGACTCCCGGGGTGTCACACCCACTCTCACCGTCTTGCTCGTGTTACCGCCGGGGTTGATCTACACCTCTTTGGTGTCTTCCACGGGTTTGAAGGAGGCGTTCTTGTGGCTGGCGTCAGGGGTCCCCTCGTCGAGGTGAGTTCGCATGGCCTCGAGCTCCTCGAAGCCCGCCGCCGCCACGGCGAGATCGCCATTCTCCGTTTTGCACTAGAAGGCTCCTTCGTTGGAGGGACGCGTTGACAGTGATGACCCCTTTGGGTCCCGGCATCTTGAGCTTGAGGTAGCTGTAGTTGGGGACCGCCATGAACTTGGCGTAGCACGGGCGTCCAAGGAGAGCGTGATACACTCCTGGGAAGTCGACGACCTCGAAGGTGAGGGTCTCGGTCCGGAAGAGGCTGATCTGCCCGAGAGGCATGGCCTGCCGTCCCAGGACAATCCCGTGGAAGGGCACGCCCGGCGGCTGGAGGTGTGACCGGTCGATGCCGAACAGATCAAGCATGTCACCATACAGGATATTCATGCAGCTCCCGCCGTCCATCATCACCTTGGAGAGTCAAACTTCCTCGATGATAGGGTCGACCATGAGTGGATACAGACCCGACCGTGGGACATGTTGAGGGTGGTCTGACCGATCGAAGGTGATTGGTGAGTCTGACCACTTGAGGAAGGCTGGGGTAGCGGGCTCAGCTGCAAAGACCTCACGCCGCTCGATCTTTGTGGTGCGGCGGCTTCCCCGGGACTCGGGTCCCGTAAAGATCATGTGGCAGGCCTCGGGATTACGGAAGACCGGCCCTCCTTGCTCATCATGGTCGTCGTCGTTCATGGGGTCCGGTGCATCGGTCCCTGATGCCTTCCCCGCGTCTCCATTCTTGGCTTCCTCTCGAAGGAACTTCTTCATCGTGGAGCAATCCTTGAGGAGGTGCTCGACGGGGAACCCATGGTTCGGGCATGGGCCGTTCCACTTCTTCTCGAAGTGGTTTGGAGCCTCACCTGTCGCGGGTCTCGGTGGTTTGCGGTCGGCGGCGGCCACAATGGGGCCGCGTGAGCCCCGAGACTTGTTCTTCTTCTTCCTCGGGTGGTCGGAGGCTCCATCGCTGGCCTCTTCCTCCCGTTTGCCTTTGCCTTTTCTCTCTAGCGCTCGCTAGAGGACCGCCTCGACGCACTCCTCACCGGAGGCAAAGCTCGTGGCAATGTCCAGGAGCTCGCGCGCCGTGCACGGGCCCTTTCAACCCAGCTCATGGATAAGCTTTTCTGAAGTGGTGCCGGAGATGAAGGCTCCAACAATGTCCACATTGCCCACATTGGGCAGCTCGTTGCACTTCTTGCTAAAGCGTCGGGTGTAGTCCCTGAGGGACTCGCCAACCTTCTGTCGACAATTCTTGAGGTCCCAAGGGTTACCCAGGCAAACGTACATCCCCTAGAAGTTGCCGACGAAAACATCCTTCAAGTCACCTTGACTGAAGAAAACGTCCCTCAAGCTGCCGATGAAAATGTCCCTCAAGTCCCTCAAGTCTACAAATGCGCCGATTGAAGACCCGCGGCCGGGAAGGCTCCGGCTCCGGCTCTGCTCCTCGTCGGTGTCGCCGTACTGGCCTCCACGGCATGGCTAGCAACCCCTTTCTTGGTGGAGTCGTTCCTTCTCCTGCTCGTGCACCTTGAGGGTGTGGCGCGTGTCGCATTTTGCGCCGATCCGGTCGTGGACCGAGGCTTTCTTGGGTGTGCCCCCTGCGGGGGCTGGTTGGTGGACCGAGTTCTACTGCAAACCGGTGGCGCCGTCCCCCCCCCCCCCCCCCCCCCCCCCCCGCTCGTCTGGAGTTGGAGATCTGTTGGCTGGACTGAGCGGCTCACCTTAACAAGCTCTCAGCTTGAAGCTCGGCAGCCTTAGCCAGGAGCGCGGCCACCTCGCACTGGGCTCGCTGGGCCTCGGGCGTATTGGGCTCTGGGAGAGTTTTGAGCAGCGTGGCTGCTGCTGCTATGTTCTGCCCTGCGTGGGTGAACTGCGGGGATCCTCGGTCATTGGCGACAATGCATCTCTGGACATCGTGAGCCATGGTGTAGGCCCGCCCGCCGGTGGCAGCACGGGCCAGCTCGTGATCGATTTCTCCTTTCTCGTGTTCCAGCTTGCGTCGGGTTTCTTCGAGCTCCGATCATCCCAACAAAGCCCTGGTCAATGTAGGCGGAGGCCATGGGTTCGAGAGCTAAATCCCGAAAACACCCCGCAGCATTCCGGAGGCCACTCGGGTAACCGTCTGAGGGGTGTCCGGTGAGGCGGCACGGATGAAGGGGCTCTCTACCGAGGAGCTTCCCATGGATGTTTGCCAAGGCGAACGCAAAATGGCGAAGGTCGTTATGGCTAGGAGTAGGGCCCAGGTAGCGCTCTAGGTGGAGCCACAGCTGGTCGACGGGACCGAGCGACGCCGCGCGGCGGTCGGCGTCGTGCAGCCCGGCGGGCTCGAGTTGAACCGCGCGCATCGCCTCGGTGGCGATGGCCATCGTGATGGGGTCTGGGACTGGCTCGTCAGCGAGCCCCGATGTCCCACCTTTCGCTACCGCGAAGGCAGGAACTCCGTCAAAGTCCTCCAGCCAAAAGGAGCGTGCCACCTCGGTGGTGGGCGTTGGGACCGAGGGCGGTGAGGGCGCCGGAATGCTGACGCACAGCAGCTTCCAGTTGGCGGTGGCGACGAATAAGGCAAATAAGGCAAATTCTTCATCATCTTCTTCTTCATCATCATTCTCTTCATCTTCATCATCTTCTTCTTCATCATCATTCTCTTCATCTTCATCATCATCATCATGAGTCTTCTTGGCTTTGAGCGCCAAGTCCTTCTTGCTTGTGCTCTCATCCCCTATCAGCACATTCACTCTCTTGCCCTCGTCATCATGACTCTTGTGGCCATTTATTCTTCCAATGACTTTATCCATTGTGAAGCTCTCGGAACCATCATTCTCTTCAATTATGGTGCAAAGTGTGGAATTCCACATCCTAAGAGCCATAAGGAGCTTATAGTTGACTTCCTCATCTTTGATGTTGTCACCATAGGATCTTCTCTTATTTACAATGTCCATAAGCCTATCATGAGTTTGTTGAGGCTCTTCTCCCTTATTCATCACGAAGAAGTTGAATTGATTCTTGAAAACTTGAAGTCTTGACTTCTTAACAACATTCACTCCCACATGGGCACATATAAGCTTCTTCCACATTTTCCGGGCATTCTCCATTCTGGTAACTCTTGAATATTCCTTAGGATTCAAGGAAGAGAGAATGGCCAACACCGCTTGAGTATTACGATATATATTGAGTTGGTCCATAGTTGTAGGAATGTCCTTGTCTTCCAAGGTGTATCCTTTCTCCATAATTTCCCAAATTGGTGGACCAATTGACATGAGGTACATCTTCATGCGATCCTTGTACCAACTAAAATCCTTGCCTTCAAAGTAAGGCAATCTGCCACTTCCACTTCCATGGATATTTGCCACATTGGCATAGTTGAAGGGGATGGATGCATGCAGCTCATTTCCCTTACTTGTTAAAGTAAGATCTTGAGGCTTATCACCTTCTCCCGGCTTCGACATCTATTAATCTTCATGCTTTCCCCTTGTAGAAGATTCCTACCCTGATACCAATAGAAAGTTGCCTAGGGGGGGGGTGAATAGGCAATCTAAAAATAATCCTGAAAAAGCACTAAAGAATAATCAAATAACTAGGAATGACGGAACTTCCATCGGGGGTGACAGAACTTCCGTCGCCACGGAAGTTAACCTTCATTTAAACAATGAACAACGCAGATAACAAGGAGAAGGAAACACTAACTTGGTAGAAGTGAAGCTAATACAATGTAAGCCTAGAATCCTTGAATGAAGACTAGCTACACAATCAACAAATGATGCGAGCACAATAATATGAAAGAAATAAGCAAGCATAAATATAAGAGCGAGAAAGTAAAGAGAGACACAAGAATTAACACAAGGTTTGGCAACCACACTAAGTAGTTCCTACGTCCTTGTTGAGGAGCCACACAAAGTGGTCGGGTCTCTCTCAACCCTTTTCCCCGCCAAGCAATCACAAAGACCGTGCTTGGATTTCTTTCTCCACTTGATTCTTTTTCTCCGGAGGTGAATCACACCTTCACAAACGTCCACGACTCACCACACAAAGTTGGGAGCTCAAGGGCGACGCCTAGCCGTCTAGGAGACCAAATCTCCAAGAGTAACAAGCAAATCAAATCTTGATGGGGAGGGAAATATGTGCTCAAGCTTTTGAGTGGATGGATTAAATGTTTTTGTGGTTGGATCTCTCACTTTGATTTGAATCTCAAGAACAAGCCTAGGAGTGAGAGGGGACAACTCTAGCTGAAGAGTGAGTAAAATGGCAAAGAATCCAACCCCTCCCACGGGGGAAGGGGTACTCTATTTATAGAGAGAGCTCAAAAACTAGTCGTTAAAGAGTTTTCTGGGTCTGAAGGAACTTCCATGGTTACCCATGGAACTTCCATCAATTCAAACTTAGCCATTGCACACGCCTAGGAGAGAGGCCAGATGTTGTGACAGAACTTCTGTAAAGGGGTGACGGAACTTCCGTCACTCTCGGTTTAACAAGGATTGAGCTCACAGAACTTCCGTGAGAGCCACAGAAATTCTTATGACAGAACTTCCGTCAGAGACTAGCGGAAGTTCCGTCACTCTCGGAGAGCCCGACGCTGACGGAACCAGGAGGTGACAGAACTTCCGTCACCCTCGGGTAGGCAGGGAGAGGGAACCCGACGCTGACGGAATTTCCGTGAGAGGGCTCATGAAACTTCCCTCACTCCCTGTTTGGCTTAGAAAAGAACTAGTTTTAAGGCTTGTTGGCTATACTTCTCACAAAAACTATTTGGAGGCTTGAGCACACACAATTTCCTTCTTAACAAGTTTGTTTTACCCCCCTTTATAGTTACGCATACCTATGACTAAAAAATAAATAAAAGAACTAATCATTGAAGAGCTTTTGAGTCTATATCCTTTCCTTTCCTTTTTGGGAGTAAACAACAATTTGTAAATGACTAGTTTTGATTATCTGCACATATACTTCATAAAAAAGTTAGCACACTTTTAATCTTTTGTCATCGTACACCAAAACCCACTAGGGGATCCTAGATGCATCTTCAATCTCCCCCTTTTTGGTGATTGATGACAATAGATTAAAAAGGATATAAAGAGGATAAACAAAAGAGACAAAGAGAAACATATAGTGGAACTCCCCCTAAAGATATGCATGAATCACACAAACATGTGAGGGAGCTCCCCCTATATTTTGCAACTAAAAGTGTGCAAGAGTGAAGCAAAGTGATAAGGCAATAACCAAGAGACAACACAACTTACGAAACTATTAGAAACAAGTACCACACATATCATAAGAACAATAGAGTTATTACAAAAGGTTCACAAATATGTTTCGCACACAAAGGAAATAGAGAGGGGAACTAGTCCATAGGTTCATCACTATCC
Organism: Eleusine coracana subsp. coracana; assembly: GCA_032690845.1. Classification (NCBI taxonomy): domain Eukaryota; kingdom Viridiplantae; phylum Streptophyta; class Magnoliopsida; order Poales; family Poaceae; genus Eleusine; species Eleusine coracana. The sequence goes on along the minus strand of CM064418.1, from coordinate 18,838,286 downwards.
TATTACAAACCCTCTGAAACAAATATCCTTTTCATCTCATCTGTACCCCTTTGGCATCAAGGCACCAAAAAGAATGAAAGGGTGGAGGAGATAAGAGAAAGGTATCACTCATCATCATCGGTGCTTTCATCAGTGTCCTCGTCGTCCTCTTCGTCACCCTCTTCTTCTTCTTGGCCTTCTTCCCCGCCTTCTTCTTCTTCGTCTTGTGCAGCTTGTTCTTCATGAGCGGGAGCGGGTTGAGGAGCAATATCATCCCAATCATAGTCGGCAACTGGATCCTCAAAGACCGGTGGCTCACCATTGGGCTCACACTCGGAGCCATCCGGAGAAACCTCATGGCCTTGATCTCTTTGGTCTTTCTTGTAGCGCCGCACTTGCTTCTTAATGCGCCTCTTGTTCTCCTAGTTTTCTTTAGCATTGAAGCAACAAGCATTCAAGATGCTCTTGAGCATAGCGGCAATGGGAGATGATGGACGGCGGAGAGGGGCCTAGGGTGGAGGAGCGAAGGATGATGCACAAGGTGCTGCTGCTTCTGCCCTAGCTGTCGTTTCTGCTGCTAACTCCCTTTGGATAGTCTCATGATGAGGGCGAGTGAGCCTGGGCACACGAGGTCTCAAAAGGCTGATGCTTTCACTCCTTCTCAAAAATCAAGCCAGTCTCAGTCTCGATCATCCTCATAAGATATGGAGCAAAGGGTAGCACCTTCCTCATGTCCAAAGAGGTAGAGTAGATCTCCTGAACAATGAAGTCCATCACACTAAAGTCTGCAGCTCTGTCTCTGAACCTAGCAAGAATATTCCTGGAGTGCTCAACAAGTGAAGTGGCATACCCACCCTTAGGAGCAATAGTCACCCGGAGCATCCTGTTGAGGGTGAAGTAGAAGTTGTGCATTCCATGAGTGGTTCCCAGATATTTTGGTTGAAGGTCCTTATACATGAATCTCAGCTCAGAATCCTTCAACACTGACTCACAAGAGAGCTTGTCCCTGTCAGCATCATCATCATCCTGGAAAAAGAAGAAGGCCAGTCGAGAGGGGGACACCACATGTTGCACACCTTGTGTCATCCAATGAACAAAGCCTCGCCCATCAATATACAAGGTGGAGTAGAACTGACAGATTACCTCCTCATTCCAATCATAGCTGAACCCCATGAGGTCATACACATGTCGTGCCTTGCAAGCTCCCACTATCTCATTGAAGGTTGACTCATCCTTGTCCTCCATGTACTTCCAGTCAATGCACTGATGAGTGGCCAACCGGTTCTTCTGGTTCATGTCAATGAGCATAGACATGTAGTAGTCTTGGTGAAACCAAGTAAGGAACCGGGAGTCACTCGCTTTTTTATCAGTCACAAGATATTGATTCTGCCTCCTTGTAGCACTCAGGCCCTCGGCATCCTTCTTGTAGTCATTGAAGACATAATGAGGTGGGTAGACGGGAGCATGAACTCGAAGGTCCCTCACAATGTTCAAAGGCTCATTGCTCTTTGACTTGCTCTTGCGTGGTTTGGGGTGGGTTTCCTTGACTGGCTTCTTCCCTTTATCAAGTGCCCTTCTAGGAGGAAGAGCGCCTCCTTGACCAACTGAAACTGTTTGAGCACCTGAACTACTTTCCTTTCCTATCCTTCTCTTAATCACGGTTTTTCTTCTCTTGGCTAGGGGTACGATATCCTCATGGGAGGAGGACTTGTTGGGTGAAGCTTGATGGTCCTCTTCACTTGAGTCCGCATGAATGGATGGAGCATTGGAGGCATTCTTGATGCGAACCATCGTTACAAGCCTATAATGTACCATGAAGGAGACAATGGGTCAGGCAAAGGCAATGGAAAGGACCAACAAACATGTAGAAGTAAGTGCACTGAACTGCAGATGATGAAAGTTCCGTGAGGTTCCACGGAAGTTCCGTTACGATGGAAGTTCCATAAGAGAGTCATGGAAGTTCTGTCGCTTGCAGTTTGCATCTAAACCTACACATCTTTTGAATCCCGCTACAACTACTCAAATGCGCTTAGAGAAAGATAGTCTAGGTACAAAGGAACCTATCTACCTAAGGGAAATTGAGACATTTAAGCATATTGACCAAGAACTTAAGAACGAGAGGCAAGTTCATACCTAAGTCAAGAAGAAGGAAAAGTGATGGAGATTGAAGGGAATCCCAGAAGTTCTGTAGGAAAGGAATGTAGTTCCTCCCAACTTGATGATTTCTCTTTGTGGGATCTCCAATAACCTTCAAATCGCCCTTGAAGACGCCCTAGGGTTTGAGAGGAAAAGAGAAGAGAATAGAGAGAATGACCAGTTGGAGGAAGAAGAGAGAGGGGTCGTGCGACTTAACCAGGGGCTGACAGAAGTTCCGTCGATGGGTGATGGAAGTTCCGTCAGTCTCGGGTTGAGACGCGCCGCAGGAGGGAGTCACAGAAGGTCTCACAGAACTTCCCTGGATGACGGAAGTTCCGTGAAAGGGTCACAGAAGTTCCGTCGTTCTCGGTTTTGAACCAGAAAGAACACCTCTTTAAATGGAACACTTTGAAGGTGACGGAAGTTCCATGAATGGGTCATGAAAGTTCCGTCAGTTTCTGAAAAGAGGGCAGGAGTCGCTACAAGTTTGAACTTATGGACAAGTTGCCTAAGGAGTATAAAGCTTGTCTCAACTTGTGAATAGTAACAAATCAACAGTCAAAACTATATTCACAAGTATCGACAATATGATCTAGATCAAAAAATTTTGTTTGAAAACAAGGACAATATGAAATTTTGAAAGGATTTTGCTTTTAAGACAATTTTACAAGATCAATACACCAACCAAAGCACAAGATTCTACTCCAGGTTGGATGAGTCAAGAATATTTAGTTCACTCCTAAGTTCACAAAACCGCTTCTCATCTAGGGGTTTGGTGAAAATACCGGCTAGTTGTTTGTCGGTTCTAACATAGCTAATATCAATATCCCCCATTATAGAATGATCTCTCAAGAAGTGGTGCCGGATATCTATATGCTTGGTTCTATTGTGATCAATGGGGTTATATGCAATCATGATGGCACTCTCATTGTCACATAGGAGTGGAACTTTGGTCATAGTGTACCCAAAATCTTTTAGAGTTTGTCGCATCCAAAGTAGTTGTGCACAGCAACTTCCGGCTGCAACATACTCTGCTTCGGCCATGGATAAGGCAACAGAATTTTGTTTCTTGGATGACCATGACACAAGGGACCTACCCAAGAATTGGCATGTCCCAGAGGTACTTTTCCTATCCACCTAACATCCGGTGTAGTCGGTATTTCGACTAACTTGAACTTGAAGCCCTTGGGATACCACAATCCTAAGTTTGGGGTGTGAACTAAATATCTTAAGATTCTTTTTACATCCACGAGGTGACTTTCCTTTGGAGCACATTGGAATCTTGCACACATGCACACAATAAGCATGATATCGGGCCTAGATGCACAAAGATAAAGCAAGGAGCCAATCATGGAGCGATATACCTTTTGATCCACGGGTTTACCATTTACATCTAGCCTAAGGTGTCCATTTGTCTTCATGGGTGTCGTGATAGGCTTAGCATTCTCCATGTCAAACTTCTTGAGAATGTCTTGAGTGTACTTGATTTGACTTATAAATGTACCTTCTTCAAGTTGCTTGACTTGAAAACCTAGAAAGAACTTCAACTCTCCTATCGTGGACATCTCAAATTTCCTAGTCATAATCTTGGCAAACTCATCACAAAAAGATTGATTAGTAGAACCAAATATAATGTCATCGACATATATTTGGCACACAAATAAATCATTATCAACTTTTCTTGTGAAGAGAGTAGGATCAGCCTTGCCAATTTTGAAGCCTTTGTTGATCAAGTATCCCTTGAGGTGTTCATACCAAGCTCTAGGAGCTTGCTTGAGGCCGTAGAGAGCTTTGTGAAGCTTCTACACATGGTTTGGTTTCTTTGGGTCTTCAAACCCCGGAGGTTGTTGTACATACACCTCTTCTTGAATGGGGCTATTAAGAAATGCATTTTTCACATCCATTTGAAAAAGCTTAAAGCCATGGTGAGTAGCATAGGCAAGTAAAATACGAATTGATTCAAGCCTAGCTACGGGTGCATAAGTTTCACCAAAGTCCAAACTTTCTACTTGTGAGTAGCCTTTTGCAACAAGTCTTGCCTTGTTTCTCACCACCACACCATACTCATCTTGCTTATTGCAAAAAACCTATTTTGTACATACAACATTTTGCTTGGGTCTCTCCACTAACGACCACACCTTGTTTCATTCAAAGTTGTTCAACTCTTCTTGCATAGCCATCACCCAATCTGAGTCTTGAAGGGCTTGTTCCACTCTAAGAGGTTCCATAGAGGAAACAAATGAGTAATGATGACAAAATGTAGCCATTCGGGATCTAGTAGTTACCCCTTTTTGGATGTCTCCTAGAATGTTATCAACGAGGTGATCCTTTTGACTGCTTTGTCGTACTCGTGGATGAATTGGCCTAGATGCATCTTCTTCTTCTTGAGTGATATCATTTTTGACGACTCTATCCCCACCATCTTGAGCTTGTTCTTGGTTGTTACCTTCACAATGATCGTCACCATGATCTTGGTCTCTCCTTTGATCCTATTCATCATGTGGCTCTTGTGGAGACGGATCATCTTGTATTGAAGAAGATGGTTCATTTTGACTTGAGTTTGGGTCTTGTGGTCTTATCTCTCCTATTGCCATGTTCCTTATTCCATCACAAGGAGCTTCATCGCCTACATCACTTGGATTTACTTGCTCTACTTGAGAGCCATTAGATTCATCAAATTGCACATCTCGGGTGATTTCAACAACACCGGTGTCTTTGTTAAAGACTCGATATGCATAGACGTTAGTTCCATATCCAAGGAGAAAACATTCATGTGTCTTAGGAGCAAACTTGGAGGATTTTGGTTTCTTGTTAAGAATAAAATATTTGCTCCCAAAGACACGAAAGTATGAAACATTTGGAAGGTTACCGGTGAGAAGCTCATATGGGGTTTTCTTCAATATCTTATGAAGATATAATCTATTTGATGCATGGCATGCGGTGTTGATGGCTTCGGCCCAAAAGGTGTCAGGTGTCTTGTACTCATCAAGCATTGTTCGTGCCATCTCTATGAGTGTGCGGTTCTTCCTTTTGGCTACCCCATTTTGTTGTGGAGTGTATGGAGCTGAGAATTCATGCTTGATGCCTTCTTCATCAAGATATTCTTCAACTTGTGTATTCTTGAACTCGGTTCTATTGTCACTCCTTATTTTCTTGATCTTCACTTCATACCCATTTTAGGCTCTCCTCAAGAACCTCTTTAGGCTACCTTGTGCTTCACTTTTGTCCTTCAAAAGGAATACCCAAGTGAAACGACAATAATCATCAATAATTACAAGGCCATATTTGTTACCGCCAATGCTTGTGTAGGTTACCGGTCCAAATAAGTCCATGTGGAGCATTTCCAATGGTCTTTTCATTGTCATCATTGTCTTGGATGGATGTGCCGCTCCTACTTTCTTTCCGGCTTGACATGCGCTACATATTTTATCCTTCTCAACACCATCCTTTAGTCCAACAACGTGGCCACCTTTAAGGAGTTTAGAAAGATTTCTCATCCCAACATGAGCTAGCCGGCAATGCCATAGACAACCCAAGGTAGTTTTAGCGACCAAGCAAGTACTTTGGTTAGATCCTTCTTTGTTGGTGAAATCAACAAGATAGATCTTGTCCTCAAGATACCCTTTGAAAGCTATTGAGGAATCTTTCTTCTTAAAGACAGTCACACCATCATCGTCAAAGAGACAACTATAGCCCATCTCACAAAGTTGTGATACGGACATTAAGTTGTATCCTAGACCATTTACAAGATAAGCATTACCAATTGAAAGGTCATAGGTGACGTCAATCCGTCCACGATCAATTACCTTTCCCTTGTTATCATTTCCAAATGATATGCCTCCACTTGGTAGATTGTCATGATCAAGTGTGGAGAGCATTGATCTCTCTCCGGTCATATGATTTGAGCATCCACTATCGAGTACCCATATTGCACCACGGGAGGAGTATTCCTATAAGGGAGATCAAGCACGTGTTTTAGGCACCCAAGTTGGTTTGGGTCCCTTGACACTAGATACAAGAACTTTGGGCACCCATACACAAGGTTTCCACCTTGCATCATGTGGCCCAACAAACTTGGCAACTACTCTACCATAGGGATTACGGGTTAGCACATAAGAGGCATCAAAATCATCAAAGGATATGGTAGATTTCTTGATGTTCTTGTTGACTTGGGAAGCATTCTTGGGCTTGATGATGCTTTCTTGTGCCACTTGCTTTCCCTTGCTCTCATGCATAAAGTTGATTCTCTAGTTGTGCCTTCTTTTGGGTGCATTCTTGTTGTACCCCAATCCTCTCTTGTCATGAGAGGCTCTTAGCTCACCAACCATTCTTGTTGTAGTCTCCACTTGAGCTTTCTTCTTGAGCTCATTGACTTGGTTAGTTTGCTTCTCAATGATTGCATCTTGCTTGGCAATCATATCAACATCAATGTTGTGGCACCTTCCACAACCTTTGCTTGTTGAAGCTTGTGAGGATTCAAGCTTTTTCAACAATGATTGTGATTTTGTCTTGAGGTCTTCAATGGCCTTTGTTAAGGCCTTGTTCTCCTCTTGCAAGGAGTTGCACCTTTCTTGATACTTCTTGGTTATTGAGGTGCTTGATTCACTTGTCTCATTGACCTTTGTAAGGTTCTTGGCTAGAGCCTCGTTCTTCTCCTTCTCTTTCTCAAGTTGCTTGGTGAGCTCAAGGTTCTTGCTTCTTTCTTCATCAAGCAACTCTTCTTGTCTATCAATAATTCTTTCTTGATTGTCCAATTCCCTTTGTAGCTTATCTAGCATTTTTACCATTTCATGCAGAGAGGGGACCAAATCCTCCTCTTCATCACTACAATAAGAAGGATTGAAATCGGTGTGAGGAGCTACCTTGCTTTCCTTGGCCATGAAGCATCGAGGGGGGTCATCTTCATCATCGGTGAGGTTGTTGAAGAGTGACTTCTTGGCCGGTGGTAGACCAATGGGGATATTAGCAATACCACCTTCATCATCTTCATCATCATCATCATCGGAGATGTATTCTTGGCCAATGTGAGCATGTCCCTTGTTGAATGGCTTCTTGTAGGGCTTTGTCTTGTTGTTGTACTTTTCATTTTTCTTGCCCTTGCCATTTAATCTTGGACAATCAGCGATCATGTGTCCTTGTTCATGACACTCATAGCATCTTCTATTTGTTCTGCTAGCTTTTGCCTTGTCAAAGCTTCGTTTGGTGAAACCATTCTTGATCATGTATTTGCCAAATTTGTTGACAAATAAGGCAAATTCTTCATCATCTTCTTCTTCATCATCATTCTCTTCATCTTCATCATCATCATCATGAGTCTTCTTGGCTTTGAGCACAAAGTCCTTCTTGCTTGTGCTCTCATCCCCTACGAGCACATTCACTCTCTTGCACTCGTCATCACGACTCTTGTGGGCATTTATTCTTCCAATGACTTCATCCATTGTGAAGCTCTCGAAACCATCCTTCTCTTCAATGATGGTGCAAAGTGTGGAATTCCACATCCTAAGAGCCATGAGGGGCTTATAATTGACTTCCTCATCTTTGATGTTGTCACCATAGGATATTCTCTCATTTACAATGTCCATGAGCCTATCATGAGTTTGTTGAGGCTCTTCTCTCTTATTCATCATGAAGAAGTTGAATTGATTCTTGAGAACTTAAAGTCTTGACATCTTAATAACATGCACTCCCTCATGGGCACATATAAGCTTCTTCCACATTTTTCGGGCATTCTAAATTCTGGCAACTCTTGAATATTCCTTAGGATTCAAGGAAGAGAGAATGGCCGACACCGCTTGAGCATTGCGATGTATGTTGAGTTGGTCCATAGTTGTAGGATTGTCCTTGTCTTCCAAGGTGTATCCTTTCTCCACAATTTCCTAAATTGGTGGACCAATTGACATGAGGTACATCTTCATGCGATGCTTGTACCAACTAAAATCCTTGCCTTCAAAGTAAGGCAATCTGCCACTTCCACTTCCATGGATATTTGCCACATCGGCATAGCTGAAGGGGATGGATGCATGCAGCTCATTTCCCTTACTTGTTAAAGTAAGATCTTGAGGCTTATCACCTTCTCCCGGCTTCGACATCTTTTAATCTTCAAGCTTTCAAGCCTTGTAGAAGATTCCTGCCCTGATACCAATAGAAAATTGCCTAGGGGGGGTGAATAGGCAATCTAAAAATAATCCTAAAGAATAATCAAATAACTAGGAATGACGGAACTTCCGTCGGGGGTGACGGAACTTCCGTCGCCACGGAAGTTAACCTTCCTCTAAATAATGAACAATGCGGATAACAAGGAGAAGGAAACACTAACTTGGTAGAAGTGAAGCTAATACAATGTAAGCCTAGAATCCTTGAATGAAAACTAGCTACACAATCAACAAATGATGCAGGCACAATAATATGAAAGAAATAAGCAAGCATAAATATAAGAGCGGGAAAGTAAAGAGAGACACAAGAATTAACACGGGGTTCGGCAACCACACTAAGTAGTTCCTACGTCCTCGTTAAGGAGCCACACAAAGTGGCCGGGTCTCTCTAAACCCTTTTCCCCGCCAAGCAATCACAAAGACCGTGCTTGGATTTCTTTCTCCACTTGATTCTTTTTCTCCGGAGGCGAATCACACCTTCATAAACGTCCACGACTCACCACACAAAGTTGGGAGCTCAAGGGCGACGCCTAGCCGTCTAGGAGACCAAATCTCCAAGAGTAACAAGCAAATCAAATCTTGATGGTGAGGGCAAGATATGCTCAAGCTTTTGAGTGGATGGATTCAATGTTATTGTGGTTGGATCTCTCTCACTTTGATTTGAATCTCAAGAACAAGCCTTGGAGTGAGAGGGGAGAGCTCTAGCTGAAGAGTGAGTGAAATGGCAAAGAATCCAACCCCTCCCACGGGGGAAGGGGTACTCTATTTATAGAGAGAGATCAAAAACTAGCCGTTACAGAGTTTTCTGGGTCTGATGGAACTTCCGTGGTTACCCACGGAACTTCCATCAATTCAAACTTAGCCGTTGCACGCGCCTGGGAGAGAGGCCAGATGTTGTGATGGAACTTCCGTCAAGGGGTGATGGAACTTCCGTCACTCTCGGTTTAACAAGGATTGAGCTCACAGAACTTCCATGAGAGCCACGAAAATCTAATGATAGAACTTCCGTCAAAGACTGGCGGAACTTCCGTCACTCTCGGAAAGACAGCAAGTAGGAGCCCGACACTGACGGAACTTCCGTCAGGAGGTGACGAAACTTCCGTCACCCTCGGGTAGGTAGGGAGAGGGAACCCGACGCTGATGAAACTTCTGTGAGAGGGCTCACGGAACTTCTGTCACTCTTTGTTTGGCTTAGAAAAGAACTGGTTTTAAGGCTTGTTGGCTATACTTCTCACAAAAACTATTTGGAGGCTTGAGCACACACAATTTCCTTCTTAACAAGTTTGTTTTACCCCCCTATGACTCAAAAATAAATAAAAGAACTAATCATTGAAGAGCTTTTGAGTCCATATCCTTTCCTTTCCTTTTTGGGAGTAAACAACAAATTGTAAATGACTAGTTTTGATTATCTGCACATATACTTCATAAACAAGTTAGCGCACTTTTAATCTTTTGTCATCGTACACCAAAACCCACTAGGGGATCCTAGATGCATCTTCAAGATGCTGCTACCGGAAGCCCAGAAAAGAGAGGGAGTTGCCATCTGAACCAAAAAGTGATGAAGCAAAGCGCGCAAAAGGCCCCTACCTGGCGCGCCAACTGTCGGTGTTTTGATCACCGGATAGTAGAATTTGTTCTGTGGGCGCACGCTTTGGATTCGGTAATGGCTTAGCAAGAGGACACGGGGGATTATACTGGTTCAGGGTGAACCCCTACTTCCAGCTCTAGGGCCTGCTCGTGTTACTTGCTCTGGGGCTCAGTACATTGGTGGTGAGAGAGGAGGGGGTACTCCAAGTCTCAGGTGCAAGCGAGTGTGTTGTGCTGAGTTGCGTCTATCTTGTTCTGAAGAAGAAGAAAGGCTCCCCTTTATATTCTGAGGGGCAGGACCATTTACAGAGAGAGAGAGGGAGGGAGAGAGAAAGAGATCTACACGTGTGTAGTTCTTGAAGTCGTGTTGGAGAAGGCAAAGCTCCCAATCGATGGTTGTGGTCTTCAAGTCTTCACCATCCTGTCACATAATCTCGGTGACCAGGGGTGACGCTGTGCTACGAGCTTGCCCTCGCCTTCTGTCGTCAGGTCACTTCCTCTCGACCACTATTGATGGCGTGCTTCATGGGACGTGGCACGGTGCATCATGGGCGTTGTCATGTTACGCCGTCGGGTGATCATCGTTCCTGTCCATCGATCATCCTATACCGCCACTGTTGAGCGTGTCATCGGGTGATGGCGTCATCGAGTGCCCTGCCACGCCCACTTGCGTCAACTAGCATGGGTGGCGACGAGGGCAGTGAGGCGTATAGGGGGATTTGACCCCCTGATACTGTGCATGCATAGCGGGTATGACATTTAAGACCGAGCAGTTAGCCATTGAGAGTTACAGGCTCGATCACTCACCCTCAGTTGGGGTTAGGACACTAGGTCAGACCTTCTCGGTCCCACTCGGGGTTGGGATCAGTCACGTCTGTCAGGGTAGTCGAGTTTCTCCACTCCGCTATTTCTGGCCTCGCCTCATCAGAGCTTGAGCTCCCTAGTCCGAGGGTTAGAGGTGGCGAAGCCTATCTGATGATGGTGTGGGGCCGCGATGGGAGGCCCCGACCCCCTCCGCGGGGTGGAGCGAGGCGAGGTGCAACAGGGCTCCCGACCCTTGCCGAGGGGGTTGGGTGTGGCGGATTGCTCGACTCCTACCGAGGGGTCGAACGGAGCACGGCCCATTCCTATCTACCCATGGGTCGGGCGAGTCGGGAGCGCGATGCGACTTCTACAGTTTAAAGAGGGATTTATTGTGTAGGTGTTTTTTCATGTGGGGCCCACTAGGGTCCCTCTTAGTTACTAGAGAGTGCCACATGGCACCCCGATATTTACCCTCGACACCGATTTAAGGGATTTTTGCGCTCACAGAATCGCAGGAACGTGTACTATTTCTTGGTATTGTTTTCATAGTCATTAGGAAATGTTTGGTGTATTGTTCTGTATTTTTTTGTGTTTTACTTTTCTGGTATTTATCGGTATTAGACGAGGAGCAGCTCCAGAATTTCCAAGACCTTGAGTTTAAGCAGCAGCTAGTGGGAGAACAAGGCAAGTGTCCTTGACCATATTGTACCTATTAAGGATTAGTTTATTTTCATGCATGCTTGTCTAAATTTGAATCCTGTGTCATTTACCCTTCCTTATTATTCCTTGTCGCTTGGGTTATGGTTTAGTGTATGGACTTTTGAGTACGTCATGCTAGTGCAGTACTTTGGAGGATTAAAATTGAATAATAATAAACTTGACTAATATTCACTTGAACCTAATTATCATTTGGGTAATTTAGATGACCCAAGCAGGAGGATGTTGAGGATGGTGCGGGTATGCACAAGTACGGGTAATGTACTATTTGGTTTGTGGTAGTGCCTGCTTGTGGTCATACAAACCAAATTCATGGAGCGGCCAACCAGGAAAATAGCGCAAAGCACAGGGCTGATATGGGTAGGCGTGGTTTAGTAATAGATGTCTTCCCAGTTTTATAGGCGTTCAAGGAAGGAGGGCGAGAGGGTTACTTTCGGCCTCAGGTGATGAAGGGTAACTTCTAGCCACGGCGCCAGAGGGGGCCTCTGTAGGGATGGTTAATCCCACATCGGTGAAACCTTAGCATGGACGTTTTGCAAGCTGGGAAGCGCTTTCAAAGATCATGTGGTGATCTCTTGGCCTCACACCTATGGTAGTGTGTTGGCAATAGGGAGACTTTAGTCACGGAATAGTGATGAAATCACCAACCTGTGGGTAAAGTTGTGCAACCTCTGCAGAGTGTAAAACTGTTATAACAGTCGTGCTCACGGTCAAGAGCGGCCTGGATCCTCATACGTTTAGATGGATATTTAGGTTGAATCTGGTGGGTAACCAGATTTGGGTGGTAGCTGCAGGTGGGTAACCTGTAGTGTTCTGGTATGAGTGGGTAACTCATAGTTTTGCTATCGGTGGGTAACCGATAGTGTTGGACAGGTGGTTAACCTATTGGGTTACTTTTCACCTAGTAAATAGGATGCTTGTATAATTGAGTCATAGGATGCGTTGTGCAGCAAACCCGTGCCAAGCCTATTTTTTGTTTTAGCCTGCATGTCATTACTTTCCCCCACTTGATGAGTACTTTATGTACTCACACGTTTTAGTTTTCCCTGTGTTGTTTCTATATTACTGCTGCTCAGACAACGCTTGCGAGATGGACTATGTGGATGAGGACTACTACGACTAGGCGTGCAACCCCTAGTGGACTGCCTGTAGTGTTATGGAGTCTACTGCTATTTTCTTTTATCTTTTGATGTATTCTAGACTATGTAATAATGGTATGACATAATAATAGTGACATTGGTTATTTACTGTTACTTCACTTTTGTCCTGTATATGTGAAAACTTGATCCTGGGCACGCATACAGAAGCATTCAGTTTTTGCCTTAAAACCGGGTGTGACAGAGTGGTACCAGAGCCATGTCGATCGTAGGGCACAAGCCTGGTTAGAAATGGACATTTTAAGGTTTTTAACAAAACTGTTTTTGATATAAATTATAATCTCTTGCTTACTTATCCTTTCCATTGACTTTCTTGTCTTTCCTCCATTTCTATTAAATATTTTTCCAAAACTCGATTGATGGTATGATCTATTTTCTAAGGTCTTCCCTTGTAGAGTTATAAGTTTGTTAGTTTCGTTAGCTCTATCGAGCCTATCTGCTATGTTTTGGTGTCGTGTGCCATGTTTGATTTGGATCTTTGCTTGAGTGAAACATTTGTTTTTCAAAAATTATTTATTATTAGAACTTAAGACTTGGGTTAATATTGGGAATTCTATCATCTATCCAACTGTCTACTGATCATATCAGAATTCTCATCAAATGGTGAACACTAGATGCAACAATGAGGATCCGCCACCACCTCCTCCTCCAACTATGGAGCAAATTCTTGCTATGTAGACTCAGCTTCTTCACACCATGCAGCTAAACATGATGCAAATGCAGCAGGGTCATAATCAGCCACCTCCACCACCAAGAAACAAGCTTGGAGAATTTCAAAGGACCAAGCCTCCCACTTTCTCTCATTCTGTGGAGCCTATGGATGCTGATGATTGGCTGAAGACTATCGAGAAGAAGTTGCACGTGGTGCAATGCAATAATCATGAGAAGGTTCTCTTTGCTTCTCACCAGCTTGAGCGTCACGCTGCTGATTAGTGGGATGCCTATGTGGAGGCTCATGAGGAGCCAGAAAGTATTAACTGGCAGGAATTCCGGAACAACTTTAGGTCACACCATGTGCCTCTGGGTGTGATGAAACTCAAGAAGAAGGATTTCCAAGACTTGAAGCAAGGTTCTATGTCTGTGAGCGAGTACGTCACTCGTTTCACCCAGCTTTCTCGATATGCTCCTGATGAGGTGAACACAGATGAGAAGAAGCAATATTGTTTTATCAATGGCTTGAATGATGGTCTTGCTTATTCTCTAGAAGCTTGGGATTTTGTCAATTTCCAATATTTGGTGGACAAAGCTCTTATGCTAGAGAACAGAAGAGGAATTATTGATCACAAGTGCAAGATGGTACGCCAGGTTCAGCAAGGAAGTAGCTCCTGGCCTCGCTTGGGTTCTTCATCATCTGGACCTTCTTTCCGCCCTGGACAGCAGAGTGGCCAGCAAAGGTCTCAACCCACTAGTCAGAGTTTTAGTACTCCTCAGCGTCAGATCCAGCGTCCCAACTTTCAGACGCCATGTACCGCTCAGCAAACCCATCAGAGGACGACTCCTGCTCAGAACACCGGTGGAAATGGTGCTTGTTTCCACTATGGTCAGTCGGGGCACTATGCTAACAGGTGTCCCCAGAAGCGCGCAAATCAGACTCCAGCTCAAGTTGCAAATTCTACCCCAGGCCGCAATACTAATTCTGCACCAACTCCTACGAGGCAGAATCATGCTCGTGTCAATCATGTGGCTATTGAGGATGCTCAAGAAGCTCCAGATGTCGTTCTAGGTATGTTCCTTGTTAATGATAATAATGCAGTCGTGTTATTTGATTCTGGAGCATCGCATTCATTCATATCTGCTACTTATGGTCAAAAAAATAATCTTCCCATATCTATGATAAAGAATAGAATGATTGTTAGTTCCCCTGGTGGAGAGATGAATGCAAAGCATGTCTGTCCTAAGGTGAACCTTAATATAAGGGGGGTAGACTTTTCTGCAAATCTCATAGTCCTTGAGTGAAAGGGAATTGATGTGATCCTTGGCATGGATTGGCTAAGAAAGCATAAGGGACTTACTGATTGTGCTAGGAAGGCAGTCAAACTTACAGATAGTAGTGGAAAGGAATTGGAGTATGTGGCCGAACCACTCATCACTAGCAAAGGAGCAACAAATCGCATTGTGTTAAATCAACTTGATGCTACCTCGATTGAAAACATCAGGATTGTCAATGAGTTCCCCAATATTTTTCCAGAGGAATTACCAGGTATGCCACCCGACCATGACATCGAGTTTATTATTGAATTATTCCCTAGTACTACTCCTATTTTTAAGAGACCATATAGAATGGTTGCTAACCAATTAGCTGAACTTAAGGAACAACTCCAAGAGTTGTTAGATAAGGGTTATATCCGTCCTAGTGCATCTCTAGGGGGAGCCCATGTTATCTTTGTTCCCAAGAATGATGGTACTCAAAGGATGTGTGTTGACTACCGTTCTCTCAATGAGGCCACCATCAAGAACAAGTACCCCTTGTCTAGGATTGATGACTTGTTTGACCAGCTTAAAGGAGCATGTGTTTTCTCCAAGATTGATCTCCGGTCGGGATATCATCAATTGAAGATCAGGGCAACTGACATACCCAAGACCGCTTTCATTACTCGATATGGCTTATATGAGTATATTGTTATGTCATTTGGATTAACCAATGCTCCTGCCTACTTCATGTATCTAATGAACAAGGTTTTCATGGAGTATTTGGACAAGTTTGTGGTGGTGTTCTTTGATGACATCCTTATATTCTCAAAGAATGAGGAGGAACATGAAGATCATTTTCGTCTGGTATTGCAAAAGCTAAGAGAGAATCAACTATATGCCAAGCTTAGTAAATGTGATTTCTGGTTGAAGGAAGTCTCATTTCTTGGTCCTATTATCTCTAAAGGAGGAGTGTCTATGGACCACAGCAAGGTTAAAGATATGTTGAGTTGGAATACACCCCGGAGTTGTTTACAGACATCAAAAGTTTTCTTGGACTAGCAGGATATTACAGAAGATTCATTGAGGGATTCTCCAAGATAGCCAAGCCCATGACTGAGCTGCTAAAAAAAGGAAAGACTTTCGAGTGGACACCAAAACGTAAAGCCAGCTTCCAAGAATTGAAGAAAAGACTTACCACAGCTTTTGTCCAAGCCATGCCTAACATGGAGAAGCCATTCTCAATCTATTGTGATGCTTCAGGGCAAGGTTTGGGATGTGTGCTCATGCAAGAAGGCCATGTTGTCATCTATGCTTCAAGGCAATTGAGAAAGCATGAGGAGAAATATCCAACCCATGACTTGGAGTTAGCAGCAGTGGTTCATGCTCTCAAGATCTAGAGACACTACATCATTGGCAAAAGGTGTGAGATATATTCCGACCACAAGAGTTTGAAGTATATATTCACCTAGCTAGACTTGATCCTCAGGCAGCGAAGGTGGTTGGAACTTATCAAAGATTATGATCTGGGAATCAACGACCATCGAGGCAAAGCAAATGTTGTAGCGGACGCATTGAGTAGAAGGTCTTATCTCAACATGTTATCAACACGAGAGTTGCTACCTGAATTCTATGAAGATTTCAAAAGCTTAACTTGGGATGGGTATCCAACATCAAAGTTGTCGCAATAGAAGTTGACTCAACTCTAGAGCATGACATTCATAAAGGACAACTTGAAGATGCTAAGATCCAAGAAATCAAGCAACTCATTGAGAAGGACAAAGCTCCAGTTTTCATAGTAGATAATGAAGGAACCTTATGGTATAAGAAAAGGTTGTGTGTGCCTGATATCAAGGAGATCAAGGAGTTGATATTAAGAGAAGCCCATGATTCAGCTTACTCCATTCATCCAGGAAGTACCAAAATGTATCATGACCTCAAGAGTCGATACTGGTGGTATGGAATGAAGAGAGTTGTGGGTGAACATGTCGCACTCTGTGACACTTGTCAACGAGTCAAGGCAAAACATCAAAGACCTGCGGGACTCTTGCAACCCTTGAAGATACCAGAATGGAAATGGAAAGAAATTTGCATGGATTTCATTGTGGAATTACCCAGAACACAAGCTGGTTATGATTGTATATGGGTTATTGTGGATCGCTTGACTAAGGTTGCTCATTTCATCCCTGTCAAGACCACATACACCGGACCCAAACTTGCAGAGTTGTATATTTCCAGGATAGTATGTTTGCATGAAGTACCAAAGAAGATAGTGTCTGATAGAGGAACTCAATTCACCTCAAAGTTTTGGGAAAAGTTACATGAGTGCATGGATACAAGGTTGAATTTTATTTCAGCCTACATGCCCAGATGGATGGACAGATGGAAAGAGTGAACCAAA
The DNA here is from genome assembly GCA_032690845.1 of Eleusine coracana subsp. coracana. Lineage (NCBI taxonomy): Eukaryota > Viridiplantae > Streptophyta > Magnoliopsida > Poales > Poaceae > Eleusine > Eleusine coracana. Next base: position 18,821,445 of record CM064418.1, on the reverse strand, counting down.
TTCTTTAGGATATGTTGAGAGCTTTTGCACTAAAAGATAGCAAGAGTTGGGAAAAATGTCTGCCATATGCAGAGTTTTCCTACTACAATAGCTATTAGGAAAGTTTAAAGATGTCTCCCTTTGAGTTCTTATACGAACGTAAATGTCGAACTCCTTTATTCTTGAATGAGACTGGTGAGAATCAAGTCTTTGGACCAGAGATCCTCCGAGACGCTGAAAGGAAAGTTCATATTGTTTGGGAGAACTTGAAGCTTGCACAGTCTAGATAGAAGAGCTATGCCGCTCATAGAAGAAGAGATTTGAGTTTTGAAGCTGGTGATTATGTCTATCTCAAAGTATCTTCGATGAGAGGACTCCGTCGATTCAAGGTCAGAGGAAAACTCGCACCAAGGTACATTGGTCCATTCAAGATCATAGACAAAAGGGGTGAAGTTGCTTATCAATTGGAACTGCCACCACAATTTTCAGACCTGCACGATGTTTTCCATGTCTCATAGTTGCGGAAGTGCCTCTGAGTTCCAGAGGAGCAAACGCCTATAGAGCAGTTAGACATTGGCGAAGATCTTACATATCAAGAGTATCCTGTCAAGATTCTGGAAATATCTGAAAGAGTCACGAGGAACAAGAAGTACTGTATGTGCAAAGTGCAATGGAGCAATCATACGGAAGAAGAAGCCACTTGGGAGCAAGAAGACCGGCTCAAGGCAGATTTTCCAGACTTCTTCTCCGACCAGCCCGAATCTCGAGGGCCAGATTCATCCTAAGGGGGGGGTAGGTTTGTAACACCCTATTTTTCAAAATTTTGCAAATTATTAATTTAATATTATTTTAATTAGGGTGTTAATATTTTTCTTTAGCTACTATTATTTTTCTTGATTGATTTAATTATGTAATCAAATTATTCTTTGTATTGTTGCATTCATGCTGGATTAGATTTGCATTAGGAGTTTTTATTTGAGTGCAAAAATTTATTTTGAAATTCGACTAGAGATCGCTTTAGAAATAGTTAGAATTTTAAAATAGAAAATAGAAAAAGAAAAGAGAGAAAACCATACCTGACCTCCTGGGCCGAATCCCCTATCGAGGCCCATTTTATTTTTCCCTCTCCCCTCCCCTGTTCCAGCCCGCCAACCCCTCTCTCCTTTCCCCTCCCTCACGGCCCAGCCAGCCCCGGCCCAGCTCTCCCACCCTGTGCAGCGCCAGCCCCGCAGCCCAGCGACTGCCCCAGCCCAGCGCGCATCCCGCCTTGGCCCAATGCACGCCAGCGACTGCCCACGCACTTAGGCGCACTCATGGGTGATAACGACCATCGCTGGCCATTAATAGCCGACGAGCTCGCCCCGCTCGTTTCCCCCTTCTTCCCCCCTATAAATCGACCCCCTCGGCATCGTCCTGCCCTGTCTCTTCCTCCCCTCGCTCCCCTCCGTTCCCCGACCCCCAGAGCCCTTGCCACCAAGCTCTGAAATCCTCCAACGCCACCTCGACGTCGCCAGCCACCTCGGAGCCTTCCCTCGCCCGCGCGTCGTCTTGATGAGGACCCCCGACTCCCCCTCTCTCTTTTCTATGCCTCGACACCTTACCCCAGCTACTGGAGGGCCGCCCATGGCAAACTCCGGCGAGCCTCACCCTGCTCCGCCGCCTACAGCGCCGCCGGCCGCCAGTCGTTCTCGCCGGTCCCCTCTCTACCGTCGGATTCCCAATCTGCGGCCGAGATTACAAGATCAAAAGGGTATGCCCCCTGGTCCACCATGGACCCATGGACCTGGGTCAAACCCCGGTCAACTACTTCTGTAGACTCGGTCCACTAGTTTTAGGATTTAAATTAATTCATGAAATCCCAGGATAATGGCAGTTTTTCACCTAAGCCCCTCTGCTTGCCCTAATTAGATTTCAACTGAAATTTTTTCAACAAAACCTTTATTTATTTATATTTTAGCACCTAATACTTTTATAAATATTATTTTAGCCCAAGAATTTTATAGAAACACCCTAAGCTTAATTTTAATTATACTTTCAACCCTGTCTTTTTACACTTAGCCCCCTATACTTAATAATAATTATGTTTAGCTCCTAAAATTTTGCAGAAACAACCTTGTACTTTGTAGTGTATTATTTTTCAGTCCTAATAATTTACACTTCAGTCCCTGTAGTTTTATAAAATTACAAATAAGTCTATAAACCTTGCTGTTTTTACCTTTTAGCCCCTAGAACTTCAAACTAGCATAACTTTTTAACGGTAACTCCGATTTAAGTGGTTTTTGCGCTCACGAAATTGCAGGAACATGTACTATTTCTTGGTAATGTTTTCATAGTCATTAGGAAATGTTTGGTGTACTTTTCTATATTTTTTGTGTTTTACTTTTTCGATATTTATCGGTATTAGACGAGAAGTAACTCCAGAATTTCCAAGACCTTGAGTTTAAGCAGCAGCTAGTGGGAGAACAAGGCAAGTGTCCTTGACCATATTGTACCTATTAAGGATTAGTTTATTTTCATGCATGCTTGTCTAAATTTGAATCCCGTGTCATTTACCCTTCCTTATTATTCCTTGTCGCTTGGGTTCTGGTTTAGTGTAAGCATTTTTGGGTACGTCATGCTAGTGTAGTACTTCGAGGGATTAAAATTGAATAATAATAAACTTGACTAATATTCACTTGAACCTAATTATCATTTGGGTAATTTAGATGACCCAAGCAGGAGGATGTTAAGGATGGTGCGGGTATGCACAAGTATGGGTAATGTACTGTTTGGTTTGTGGTAGTACCTGCTTGTGGTCATACAAACCAAACTTGTGGAGCGGCCACCCAGGAAAACAGCGCAAAGCACAGGGCTGATATGGGTAGGCATGGTTTAGTAATAGATGTCTTCCCAATTTTGCGGGCGTTCGAGGAAGGAGGACGAGAGGGTTACTTTCTGCCTCAGGTGATGAAGGGTTACTTCTTGCCACGGCGCCAGAGGGGGCCTCTGTAGGGATGGTTAATCCCGCATCGGTAAAACCTTAGCGTGGATGTTTTGCAAGCTGGAAAGCGCTTTGAAAGATCATGTGGTGATCTCTTGGGCTCACACCTATGGTAGTGTGTTGGCAACAGGGAGACTTTAGTCACTGAATAGTGATGAAATCACCAACCTGTGGGTAAAGTTGTGCAACCTCTACAGAGTGTAATAGTTTGAGATTGGGAGCCTATATAACTTCATTGTTGGGGTCTTGGAGACCTCTCTTGGCCAGTGGAATACATGAGAGCATTTGGTAAGGTCCAAGAGGAAAAGAGGAGAGCACTAGGCGGAGATATTGCATATCTTGAGATTGCTAGTAGAGAGTAACTTGAGCATCTTGCACATCTAAGGCTAGGGTGTCCTTGAGGGTGTGATCTAGATTGTTATTCTTGGTCTGTGGTGAGACCTAGACCGGTTAGGTGTTGGTGATCAAGCCTATCGTGATCGGTTGTGAAGGTCGTCACACATTTGTACACGGTTTGAGCCCGCTGGTGAAAGGGGCATCGCTAGTGAGCGTCCGTGTAGACTCAGGGAGTCTGGCAAGTTGTCAAGTGAGGCGAGCTTGTGCTTTGTGCAGCGGTGATGCACACCGTGTCTTCACTCTAGGAGTGATTGCGGGCTCGTGGGCGAGAACTCCACTTGGTGGTGGGAGGGACTAGGACTCCGGCGGGAGTGGTCCAACTAGGAATAGGGAAAGGCGCCATCCTTCCGAGACCTCAGGAAAAAAAATCATGAGCATTCCTTGACCCTCTCTTTACTATTCCGCAATTGTGTGGTCTAGTGACTAGGGTGAATTGTGGCTTGCATAGGCTAGTGTGTTTGGCTTTCGCACTTTATCTTATCATGAACACTAGCATGTGTAGGGTCTTGGCCTACTAGAATTGTTTAGGTTGCTTCTATTGTTAGACTCAAGTAGTGGAAATTGAAGTAATAGAAATCGTGAGCGGCTTACCGATTCAACCCCCCCCCCCCTCCCGGTACGCCTTCGGTCCTTACACTTCGTTTGGGAGGGAAAGCTTAATAAGTTGCGGAAATTAAGGAGTTAGAGAAAATCTATTTTAATAAAGTGTTGGTAGCATGATGTAGAGCTCAAATCATGCAAGATATAGCAAGCAACACATCACACAAGGAGATCATGCACAATATATATAAATGAAAGAAACGAGCTCAAGAACAACCACAAGTACAAGAATAACATGAGAGACATGGTGATTTTTACTGAGATTCAGCGGCCACACTAAGTAGTTCCTACGTCTTCGTTGAGGAGCTACACAAAGTAGCTAGGCCTCCCTCAACCCTTGCCCCGCCAAGCGACCACAAAGATCAAGCTTGGGTTCTTCCTTCACTTGATTCTTTTCCTTCCAGAGGTGAATGACACCTTCACAAATGTCCCACAACCCACTACAATCCTTGGGAGCTCTAGGGTGACGCCTAGCCATCTAGGAGAATAAATCTCCAAGAGTAACAAGCAATCCAAGTGTTGTTTGTGAGGGAATGAGTGTGCTCAAGCTTTAAAGAAGATTAATGTAAGCTTTTGTTGGTTGGATCTCTCTCACAAAATCTATGGATCTCAAGAGTGAATGGAGAGTGAGAGAGAAGAGTTGAAGCTTGAAGATGAATGAAATTTCTAAGTGTTCAACCTCTCCCAATGGGCATGGGGAGAGGTATATATAGACAAGACTAAAAAACTAGTCGTTTGAGTGTTAAATTGACCCTGACGAAACTTCTGTGGTCACCCATGGAACTTCCGTAAGTTCAAAAAGAGTGGAGTATGGACTAGGGTTTCACTATGAAAAGCTGCCACAAAACTTTTGTCACTGAATGATGGAACTTTCGTAGCTCTCGGGTTGGCAAGTGTGAACCGACGGTACTTCCATGATTCACGACACTAAGTTTTCCACTAACGGAACTTCCATCACTGAACGATGGAACTTCCATCATTCTCTGTTTGGCATTGTTTAGTTGGCTCTTTTTGGGTCATTTTTGTGGCTAAGTTTTCTCTTAATGTTTTTGGTTCACTTGAGCACAATAATTCCCTGCAAATAATATAAGATTAGTTTACCCCTCTTAATAGTTTGACATATCAAGACTAAAAAAATAAATATATGCAAGAAAAGCTTTTTTAAGTCAATCTTTTTCTTCTTAGTTCGGGGATCAATCATCTTGCCTTGTGGGTAAATAATCCTTTGATATCCTGTTCATAAACTCATAAACGCATCGAATCAATTAACCTTTTGTCATAAATCACCAAAACCCACTAGGGGGACGTGGGTGCATCTTCACGTTGAAGCAAAGAGCACATCTAGGATGTTCTTACAGATGCATGTTGTGGGACTCTTGCCAACAGAGTTTCACCTTTGTTGGGGCACTCAATGCATACACTGACATCAGATTGTTAGTAATGGGGAAGCAGTCACATGGTTTGATGGTAAAGCTTGGATTTGAAATGCAGGTGTATGTAAAGAGTGCACTTTGTGGATATGTATGCCAAGTATGGTTATATTGGTGATGCAAAAGATGTGTTTCTTAAGTTATGTGATATGATGTCGACGATGTCATCCGTTGGACAACAATGATTGTTGGGCATGTGCAGAATGGGGAGCATGAGGAAGCCATGATGCTCTACGCCAGGTGGACAAAGAGGGCATCATGCCAAGTAATTTGACCATAACTAGTGTTCTCAGAGCATGAGCTTGCTTTGCAGCATTGGAGCCAGGGAAGCAACTGCACGCACAAATCTTGAAGTTTGGTTTTGGTTTGGGTGGTTCAATTGGTAGTGCTTTGTATACTATGAGCCCAATGAGCCGAAGGAAGATGATGGCTAGACATTAGGGTTCATATAAGACATTTTGTAATTGCATATGCATTGAACAACTATTGTAAACATATATTATGACTGTGATGAGATGTTGTAAATATTCTATGATGACATATGGTAAATATTCTATGATTAGATATTGTAAATATTCTGTATGCAGGTTCTATGATTTCTATGTATATATCATATTTTTATTTTTATTTTTTTTAAAAAAAGTGACAGTAGTTGAAGATGTCAATCACCACTACTACTTGAACAATATAACAGCAGTTGAAGATGTGAACCACCGCTAATACTCTAAAGCAATAGCGGCGGTTGATAACTTCAACCGTCGCTAAAAGAAGGTGTTTATAGTAGCAGTTTGTTTTGATGTCAAACCACCCGCCGCTATAAACGCTTATTTATAGCCACGTTTGCTTTGCGGTGGGGTGGTCTGTCCGCTGCTACAGCATATTTTCACCCGCCTTTATAGGCCATTTTTGTGGTAGTATTAGCATGTTTCGCTCCGTTGGATCGGTCTCCTTGTTGCTCCATCTAGTATCCATGGGTCCAACCAGATGTTGACTCGCTCACCATTGCCTCCATATCAGGCCTTGTTTGTGGGCTTCAATTCCCTGAACAATGCTCCTCCATGTACAAGAGATCCCTTTCTTCGTTCAAGTGTTTCTCAATCGTGCTAGTGTGTCTTTTTGTCAGTCGCCTAGTTCACCCACCAATAGCGTCCCATCATAGTGTTAATATCATCACACAAGGTCTTGGTAAGATCAAAGCAGAACATCGCCATGGGTCACTACCACAGATTTGGGTTTTCGTAACATGAGTTTAGCGATGGCTAAAAAAATCATGTCACTGGATCATCTATAGTAACGGGTGTTTAAAACCGCGTCACTGCTATTTATCTGAAGGACACTAATAGTGACAGCTGTATAGAAAGCTGCCTGTAGCAAACGATTTGGTGGCGGATAACAAAAACCCGTCCTATACTTCAGGTTTTAGTGGTGGGTTGTAATAGTAGTGGCGGCTTTTAAAAGTCCATCCTAAAATCTACAAATTTAGTAACAGTGGACATAAAATCTGCTTCTATAGATTTAGTGACGGGGTTTGAAATCCCGTTGCTACATGTTAAAGTAGTAGGGACTTTAATATTACAATTATCACTATAGATGTTGTAGTGGTCGTCGTGTTCCATTCCTCTTAAGGAGGTCTCAAGTTTAAATTATAATCTCTGCTGAAATTTTTCTTTTTGCTCTTTTTACTGTTTCAGTCAAACCAATCATATAAAACAATGCAACTCTAACGAGTTTTCCCCACAAGTCCCTCTCACGCCGCCGCAACTCTCTCTCTCTGCTCCCCTCGCTCATCACCCCTATCCCTAGATATCTGGCGGCAACGGTGGTGGTCTCCTCCGCTCGAATGCCTGGCGAGGGTCTCCTCCTGGCTCCTCCTCACCGCTCTGGTCGCGGGCGCCCACTACGTCCTACTCCACTCCTTCCTCTGGGTCCCGTACCGCATTGAGCGCCACATCCGGCGGCAGGACATCGAGGACCCGCCATAGAGCCCTGCGTGCTGCTGGCCGCTGCCCAGTCCGCTCCCCTCGCCTCCTTCCACCACCCCATGGCAGCGCCGCAAGCTCGCCATGCTCGGTCCGAAGCCGAGCTCGCCCCTCAGCTCTGCCAGAGAGCCGTCAACTCAGCTTCGCCGCGGCGAGCTCCACCCTCCTCTCCCGCTCGAGCTGTCGGACGCGCGCCGCACGAGCTCCTCACTGCCCACCTGCCCTGTTTTGTCTTCTGTTTCTTCAGCCAATAATTTCCTCCATTTCATTTTATTTTTATTTTTCTATAATTCATTTTCTGTTTCCTTCGGAGGAGGAACCAGAAGACGAATGCGTGTATCATTATCCTCTTCCCGCTGCTCCTCTGCGTCATCCTCGTGGTGCTGCAGTGCAGGGCATCCTCGACCGGGAACTCGACAAGCCCAAGTTGTTGTGGGTTAGGTATGGCAATTCAGGTCTCGGGTGCGGGTACGTTTTTTCACCCGCGGGGCTCAACCGTGTACTCGCTCCGCATAAGTTTTTTCTGTTACCCGTGGGTGTCCCGTGAGATTAAAAAAAAGAAGTATCAATAAATTTAGTCTAATATTTCTTTGTGAGAGTAAATATTATATGTGTAATAATTCTTATAAGTATATATGTATTGTTATATTATGTTAACTATCAAGTTATGAATTAATTTATATTTTTTAATTTGATATTACTAAAATCATATAAAATTAAATTAAAAATATATTTTTTTCATGCATATAAAAATCTGCGGGGGATCCATTACCTGCCTGAAACCCAGTGTGTGCGGGGTGCGGTTGGGGATTTCCACCCGTGGGTGCGAGTGCGGTTGGGGATTTTCATCCGCAACATCTCTCATCGTGGGTGGGTTTTTGCTCCACCCGCCCTGAATCCGCCCCATTGCCATCCCTACTGTGGGTGCGCCTGCACCGAGTGCTGAGCTACTCGGTCCCCCGATCCCGAGTCTTTTACCCCTATGTCATTAAGAAAGTTACTGGTTATCTATGTGCCATAAAAAAGTTTAAAGACACATGTATGTCATGAGCCCAACTTTCATTTACCTTGTGCCATTTTAGATGGATGGAGAGGTAATGGAGGTTAAATAGGTTATGTAAAGATAGTTTTGCCCTTGCGTATAATATCGGGTGAGAAAAAAATAAAAAAAGAGAAAAATAGTTTAAAAAACGTAAAAAATTAGGAAAAGTAGAAAATAATTTTAAAAAGCGTTGATCGTGATTGCAATTTCTCTTGATCGTGATTTGGTAACCTTCAGACCAAGACTAAAATGATTGTTTCCAGCATTGATCATGATTGCAATTTCTCCTGATCTCAAAGTTTTGATGGTTTACCGATTTTGACTCTTCCATTTTTCGCTTGATCGAGATAAGATGAGTATAACTTGCACGGTTCATTGATCAGAGATGACTCCAGTTCTATCATAACAAGAACAACTCGAATCAAAGCACGCCAAAAACATAACTGCACCAGAAATGGCATCAATAATTCATCGGATCTGAAGTACATTCAGTTCTTCTTCTACCCAAGAATCAAATCTAGGTATAAAAAAAAAGAACCAAATCTCCTTGGCGCACTACTCCTTGGAGGCAGAGGTGGAGGTGTGGTTGCAGGCGCCGTCGAGCTGGCTTGGGCCTGACCTGCCGCCGAGCCACGGCCTGGGCGCATGGGCAAAGCCCGCCTGGCTTGCTACCGAGCCACGGCCTGGCCTACCACTGAGCCTGTTTGGCCTGCGCACCGGCGGGCCTGGGGGTGCGTGAGAATAGCGAGGCGGTGGCCTGGGCACGCAGGGTCTAACGAGGTGCAGGCCTGGGGGCGCTGGGTGCGGTGAGGCCGGATCTGGCCCGTGGCGATGGCTACGTGCTCGGCGCTGGTGAAGAATGGCGGCGGCTAGGGTTGGAATCTGGGGAGGAAAGAGGCACATGAGAGGAGCAGAGAGAGAGAGAGGGAGAGAGAGAGGGGGGGAGGGAGGAAGGGAGAGAGAGAGAGAGTAAGATGTAAATGCTGGAATTAACAGAAGTTGGATAAAATGGCACATGAGTAAATGAAAGTTGGACTCATGGCATATAGGTGCCTCCAAACTTTTTTGTGGCACACAAGTAATTAGTAACTTTCTTAATGGCATAGGGGTAAAAGACTCCCAGACCCCAGCCCGCGTATAAAGAATGAAGGTGAGGACATTTGTTAATGTGACTACGAAACCCCAAATTGATGATATTTCTCATTAACAATTTTGTTTTTTCAACATTGTATGCTGTATAAATGCTGGAAATAAGATCCTCACATATATGCATAGTATAATCTAACTAATGGTGTATCAAATCTGAAACTGACAATGTTTTCATTGTCAATGAGACTGCTCGGTTTGTTGTGTTTGATCAACACAACATGTAAACTATCAAGCAATTTTGTTCCAGTAATGTACTCCCTCCGTTTCAAAAATAGTTGTCGCCATTGACTATTTTTACAATATTTGATCATTCATCTTATTAAAAAAATTTCAAAATATATCATGTATTTTTTATAATTTGTTTTATCATTAGATAAAATTTAAATATAACTTATAATTTTTTATATTTGAATAAATATTTTAAATAAGATGAATGGTGAAAGATAGCAAAAAAAAGTCAATGACGACAATAATTTTGAAACGGAGGGAGTAATTCTTTGCATTGAATGTGATGTTGATATCCCTTTTATGTGACAAGGGTAGAACTTAGCTTTAATTTAAGGAATTAATGGCATATAAAGAATTCATTATTAATTGCTATTAAAGGTTGGTGAAATATATAGTACAATCATATCTTTTACCATATCCTTCGTTCTAACATAATTTGGATGTTAGATGCTCCAGCTTACTTTCTTTTTCTAGAGCATAAGAGGTGCTTGTTTTCCTAAAACAAGTCATGGCAGCTAATTTTAAACTGATACATTCACTGTAACTAACATGTGAGAACTTGCATAAACTCACTAGAATAACTATTGATTGATTTATATTGTTTTTTTACATGTAGTTGTTTGATAAAAGGTTATTATATCTTCCTCCCCTCTTTGATGCAAATTTGATAATACGTGAATAGATGAACCAAAAATGAGTACAAATTCCATGTAAAAATGGCTGGAAATTGCTTCATCCTGCGCTAGAATTTCAGAAACCAAGTGTGTAAGATTTTGAGTATACAGAAGTCCTAAATACATAACTAATTCTTATTTTCACTTGTAGGATCTTGAGTATACATAGTCCTAAATACATAAATAACTGTTATTTTCACTTGTTCCTTCACAGAGCTGCAAAAATGAGCTATCTTCTTAGTGGTGGAAAACTGCTGATTAGTTTTGTATAAGATGATAATTTGTAGACTGAATTGAATTGTAAATTTGTTCCATGTCCAGTAGGAGCTGCTAGGAAGAGCACCATTGTTCTGGTGTTTAACTTATTGATTCACATGCTTTATTGTTGAAGTGTATTCCTAAATTTGTCAAGTATATAGTACATATTATGGCACAATGTGTACTAATTTTGTAACCATAATTTTGAATAGAGAGCGGATATGGTGCCCAAGTCGACGGGCGTCCTAGCTATCCCTGTCATTCATATCTGAAGCGTGATAATCTCAAGCAACGTTTGTAACGTTGCAGTTAGGAATGAAACCGTCTGCTAACGATAACGTACGTCGCTGCTGTTGTAACTGTTCAAACTTTGTTGGATGTTTTCTCTGAATCCAATTCCTCTTGTCTTATCTTCTTCCAATAGCATTAAGTTTTCTATGCTTATAAATAAAGCACTAGGAGAGGGATAATGAAGTCACAAACTTTCATATTACAAAAGAAGAAGCAGCTACAAAAGACTCAAATAATTGTTCACCAGCTATTTGATTGTTCTGTTCATATCTTCAGCTCGCCTAATTACAGTTGTTTGGAACCAAGGAGATGTCGAATTCATTTTTTATGTTATTATCATAGACTGTCTTATCATTATGATGATCAAGGTTATACATGAGCTAGAGCTTGCTCCAGCAGCTCGAGTTCATACATTAAAAAAATTGTTCTGGTTGTTGATTACTATTATGAACCTATCACTAGCTTCCATGGGTTCCTCTTTTATCATAAAAATAGCTGTCAGGTTTTCGTTTCCTCATCTTGAGCTGATGTTGTTGTTCATCATTTGGGTTAGTTTTACTGCTACTAGCATATTTACTTTCTGGATTCTTTGTCTAGGTATCTAAGGATGTGAAAATTCGAAGTCATCTAGTTATGGTGATTTATAATGAAATGTAATGTGGTTATGGATTATGTATAGATATATATGTATTTCAAAGTAGTAACTCATGTATTTTTGGGCAATTATTAAAATGTAATGATTATATGCCAATGTCAATTATTTGAGTATATGACTCATGTGTATATAACTTAAATTCTGTTATATGAATAAAGTATTATGTCATCTTTTGACTATTTTCATGTCAATCATTTGAGTATATGACTCATGTATATCACTTAAAATCATTTGAGTATATGACTCATGACTATATGACATTATAATTTCATGTATTTTGACTAATTTTAAACGACAATGGATGAGACTTAGCTTGTACAGATGTTTATTGAAAATAAAATCAAACTGTTACAAGGGAAAAAGAAAATAAAGGTAAGATGAACACCAACAAAACAAATGCAAACAGAACTGTAAGATTTGTTGTATCCATGATTCTAATCCAATATTTGTTGTTAGAGAAAATATAATGTGAACGCAAATTTGTGACAAAATTGGGATATTTTGGAATGAAAAGAAGGAAAAGCAAATTCAAATTTGAGAGCGCCAGATGTTTCACTGAGTACTTAATTTTTTGATGAAATCGGCGACAATGGAAACACTTCGTGGACAATAGACCTATTCTTTGTAGTCAACAGAGGAATGCGCATTATATACTTGTTATCGAGTTCACTTGTATTTGCCGCGTATTAGATGGTGACAGATAGAGCATTTGTTGAGCCGAAGGTTAATTTGCCCTCACCATTTTCAGCAGATGATCACATAAATAGCCACATTTATATTAGCATAATGTATCATTAAAAATTAGAATACATTAGTGATTGTTCTATTACATTAGTGAATGATAACGAAAACATGACTTGTAATATTCCAAATTGTGCTTCAAATAAATCTTCATTATATATAATGGTTGGATGATTAGTGAAGAACCAATAACATCTGTTAGTACTGTAAATTGTTGGAAAAGGTTAGACATGCCAAAACATCTGGCAAGAAAAAACTAAATTAAAATCTATTCTGGATGAATTGTTCCTTATCGGAATGGATATTGCTTTCCAATAACTGAACTTAGAAACTGGACATACTGTTCAAACTACAATGGATTTCAACAGAAGTGTTCATCTGTTCATTTTATCATCCGCTCAAATTTTCGTTCTCCAATTATTCAGTACGACTAATGCAAAACGTATTTATAAATTCAAATTTTTTTTATGAAACACATTCCATCTTTTAAAACATATATTGACACACAATTATTACCAAATATATTAATAAGCATGCTTCATAATAATAGTTAAGTTACAATAGCATTACATAAGTGAAATGAGTGCATAGTTTGCACCAAATCTAGAAGTGCTATAATAGGTAAATAGCACCCTATTACATAATAATGCAGACAAATTTATTTAGAATTATTTATTATATGTCTCTCTGAAACCTAGGGAAATATGATAATTCCCAAAGTCATAGAGCCTAAGCAGTCCGCCTCTTTTTCTCCAAGAAAACCTGGGGAGTATGATCCACAACTAGGAGATCATCATCATCAGAGTCATCAGCATACATGACAAGCTTCAGATTGTCCTATACAAGGAATAAATGAAAAATAATTTTAATTGAAAATATTGCAAACAAGAATTCAGTATTTGAAAACATCAGAGATAATTGCTGCTAGAAACAAATCATACCTTGAATTCATTCTGATTATCCAGCATATAGGTTGTGTCAGTTCCACGAACAAAATTAGAACTATGGTAACCACCCTTACCATACACTGGTGACGAGATCAATTTTAAGTAATCGTGGTTTCTAGTATGTATTCCATTATTCTGAGAATTAGGGTCATCAGTCACTCCTTGAACTGATCCCTGACCTGGTTCATTATCGTGGTTAACAACTTCATCAGCTCGAGAATTTCCTTCACCGACCCAAGTAGCATTTGGACCCATCCATTACACACTTAGCTACATCGGTGCCAGAGAAAGGTATACCAAGGATTTTTCCAATATGATCAGGCACTACTTGAATAGCTGTTCCATCATTAAATAAAAAATGACCTGTCCACCATCTAACTTTAGATAACAACCAGGCTGAGAATCTATGGTCTACATCTTCAAACTCAGGGAGGTCAAGTAAACCACCGAACCCAATCTCCTTGACAATGTTCCTACTATTCTGGTCAAGTTTCGCAATTACTTCCCTAACATGTTTAGCAGATACATTGTTGTTAAAACATAACTCAGAGTCCGAATCCACAACGGAAACTTTCTTTCCAATATAACGTTCATCATCAGCGTCACTGCCATCCTCTTCTGAAAAAGTGTTTCTTCTATTGCGTACAGATCTTGAAGATATGAATGGACGGTGCATAGAACCATGACTATTTGTACAATTAACACCAGAACCTCCTGCTAAAAAAAAAATAAGATGGCTACAAATCATATAGGATAGGGACCGCTATAGGATATTGCGACGTCTATGTGGCATAAGCAGAATAGATAATAGAACAAACGAAAATAATAAAAAAAAGACAAACAAGATACATGATTCTTTAGCCACAGAGAAAAATTGAAGTGTTAAATGTGAACAATTACCAGAGTTCAAATTCATGATTCTTTGAGGGGTTCAGATACACCTGTCAAAAGAAAAAGGGAACATCCATAAAGGGAGATGTAGAGGATTGAGGATAAACCTTCAACAAAAAACTATCAGGGATTATAAAATAAACTACATCTAAAGATATAAAGGAGTAATACCTGGTTCACAGTATAGAGGGGGATGAGAAATGGAAGTGAGGTGGTGGAAAGGCGATTATGAACCCCGTCCTTTAGAAGGGGTGAAAGAGTGATACGTATGGTCTATTTGTTTTCCATGGAGACTACTTTCACGTGGCTTACAGGGAACATTGTATGTGGCTAGTGTTGTTGATAGGAAAAGAACAAAATAGGTCCAGTGCTGATGCAGGTGGCAGAGATACTGTTATCACTGGCTAGTTATAGAGAAGAGCATAGGCTTTAGACTGCACATGAAAGCTCTTGTTCAAAGAACCTTGCATGCTTTAATAAAAAATTAGTACCAAATGAAACAACAACTTAGACGAATATAAGAAAGGATACAATGTGTTACAACACAAGATTGAAGACGGAATGGATAATGTAAAATAGTTTGATATAGTTCTTACAAACAAAAATAACATACAACTAAAAAAGCTTGTAAAGCCCTTCTTTTAAATAAATTTGAAAGTCTTTCTCAAGGTTGGCAAGTGCCTGCACAATGACATTCCTATGAGTGTCGGGGAAGTTGTCTACAATATCGTCAAAAGATATCTGAGAAAAATAAAAAATAATCAATATTGTATATCGATCGACTGGTAAATAATTATAGACATATGAACACACAGGTCATTTTAACGTACCCCATCTGATATGGTAACATAGTATAGGACTGTGTCTAGAATTTTATTCAAATTTTCATCTGCATCGGAGTTGTCACCTTCAATATTAATAGCTTCGAGCTCATCAAGAGGGAAGTTGTCCCATACAAGGTTCAAGTGTGATGCCATCTCTTTGATGCAATGGACAAAGACAATGCCATAACAACTGATAAAGTTCTGGGGATGTACAAATTGTTAATGCACATTAAACAACTAAAATTATAATTGGTTTGTAGAGAATAACTATAAATTGTCAAAGGGTTTACAGTGAGAACCTGGTTGATTCCATCTATTTGTGAAAGGCTTTCAACATGAGAAGGACGGTACTTTGATAGGCTTCTTAAAACTAAATCACCACAAATTGCATTTCTGTTGCCAAGTAAGCATGAATGATAAGCTAAACCTATATAAAAGTTCTGAAACAAGTTGGTTGCAAAAGGGAAATATGCTTATGGTGCAACACATGTGTCATGTGAGAGTTTTGAACGGACAGTAACAAGAAGATGGTAAAGTTCCATCTCAGCCTACAAAATAAAAGTTTTATATGTGTTGGAACTATGAAATTAATTAAAATTCACTTTGTTACCTGTGATAGATTATTTGCTTCAAAGTTGGAGTGCGGATCATCACCACCATGCACTGCTTCATCAACTGATAATTCTTCTAATTCAATCATCTCTTGTGACAATGGCAAAATAAGTGATGGTGATGGGCTGTCGCTGGACTCGGAGACAAATCTATTACCCTTTTCACTAATCCTAAAATTAATAATTGTAAATACGTAAAAAAGTAGGACATATATGCTTAACAACATTATTGTCTATGGCATATTATAGATTACCTAATAGATCGGTACTTTTCACAAACAACTTCCTGTAGGTAACCTAGAAGAAAGTATATATAGGAATCAGAAAATAGAAAAAATAGTAAATAATTAAACAAAATAATTAGTTAAACTTAATTACACATACCATCTGAACACAACATTGTTCCAAGGGCTTTCCACCATTTCTGTGTGTGGTGCTTGCCAGTGCCATATGTTGCTAGTTTGTGCTAATTATTGTCGACAACTTTCCTGGACTGTACATCATAAATTAAATGACCGATTATTAATCAACACTAAACAGTAGAGACATAATAACATTTTAGGTATTGCATTAAAATGACTTACACGAGAACCACGAAGAACATTGATAGGTAAATTCAAGCCCCATCTGCCACCACAATCCTTGATGCAGCACAATAACAACATAACATCATCTCCGTAGTCTCTTGATATTTTAGAAGATGAGCAATTGTCACAATTACCTAATCCGAAAATTTTTTCAATTTAGTTAACAAAAAAGGAAGCGCATCTAGTTATTATGCGACATATGAATGAATAAAGAGTTAAAAAAATTGTTACAACAGTCAGATTTTGCTTCCTCCCCGAAATAATTCAACAAATGTTTACGTCTACAGGTAGCAATCTGGCAGTAATTTTGTGAAGCTAAAAAGGACTTCATGATTTCAGTCCTTTGGTCCACCTAAAAAAAAATATACAACTTTTTGCATTAGCTAAATATGTATACAACTTTTGGCATTGTAATATATCATGTGATACGTCAGCTCTACTTACACTGCTAGTGAGTCCACAGTAGAATTCACCCTTTGTAAAATCTCCATGGCTGAAGTACAACCAACAGGTTCCTGGGAGACCATCACGTCCGCATCGCCCACTTTCTTGATAGTAAGATTCTAACACTACAATAAAACAGGCCATAAATAGCGCTGTATCTGTAGCGGTTGTGTTAGAACCGCTGTAGAAACAGTATCTGCAGCAGTTGGTAAGAAAATCACCCCTTCATTCACTCATTCTGATGTTATGGTCCGCTTGTAGAAAACAGTTCGGACCCGAATATTTTTCTTCCTTTCGGTTTACTTCGTTTCACGTCCGTTCGTCCACCCGCCACTTATCGTCGGTCGTCACGTGCCTCCTCGTCCTCCTCCACGACGTCTTCGCCAGCTGCCATGCCCTACACCTCTTCCTCCTCACCGGCTGCCGCGTGCCTCGTCATCCTCCTCAACCAGGAACCTGGTCGCCGCCGCCTAAATCATCTGAAGGTGGCTAGAGGAATGAGTCGCTGGCCACCATGAAGGCAGGGCGCCCCTGCAGAAGGCCTCCTCGCCCACATCTGCCCCCACCTCCTCTCTTCCGATTCAATGGCTCGGGGCGCCCAGCTAGTGTCACGCCGCAACGCCGGCGACCTGCGCCCCTTCTTCTACGACTCCTGGGTGAGGCCTCCCCAGCTGGATGCCACAACAAGCCCGTCACCATGCTTGTGTGATCTGTGATGCCATGGCATGCTCAATCCTTCTCCCTAGTGGAACGAGATTCGCTCCAATCTGCCTATTTGGCTATGTGCGGCGAGTTGTGCCTCCTCTCCATCCTCCTTGACGTCTTCCTCTCTCTCTACAACGCATCTGCAGTGCTTCGTACACCCTCCAGGAGCAAGCTAGGTGTTCGTCAGATTGCCTGCAAGGTAAAATTTGTCTTTTTGTTAATTAATTGTTGTATGTTTGTCCAAAGAAGATAGCAAAATTATTGTATGTTCGTCCTCGCAAGTGGATATTGTTTCTAGTCCTAACATAGCACGATGGTAACAATATTTAGCCTATACGTAACTTGTTCCATGCTTTGCTTTTCTCCTATACACCTCATTATTTTAATTAGCTTCTCATATTGCTGATGTTGACATGAAAAATTGCAGAGAGATTGTTTGTCTAATGTCATTGAGTTTAACTTTTTTAGAATGAGTTAAGCTGAATGTCAATCGATTTTTAGACGAATTCTCTTCTAAATTATTTTAGTCATAACCAAAACACTATTTTCTTTCTAAAGGAGTTATTTTGCCTGTACATTCTAGAGTGGCATGGGTTGCCCTCCCATTTTATAGTGACTGATCAGTTACAATAGTCATTACCGATTCTCATGTACGCCCTATGTTTTGCAGCTACTGATGTAGTTTACAAAATTGTCTGCCCCCTGGTACTTTATATCATCTCCTAATGCCTGTCTCCACAGACTGTGTAACTATGCTCGAGTTTAAGTAAGTCCTTTAAAAAACTAACTGTGATCCAACTCACTTTGACCCACTTTAACAAAGTCCTTTGATGTTTCTGAAGAGCACAGAAACACATAGTCCCTTGATGTTGTTAGGCGACAAATAATGCAGGTATAATTTTCCTTATAGATTGTGGTCACAAAAGCTAACCTGCAAATGAAACTGCATCACCACTTTAGTGTCTAACTTCTGTTCATAGAGTTTTACTGAAATGACTGATTTATCTGCTTCACTAACTTTGTACATCTTTTACCAAGCATGACAGTTGCATAAGAGTGCTACTTGCAGACTTCTTTCTCGTATAAATGTAGAACAAGGAGTTGCCGCCGAACAAGACTCAATGAGAAGAGTGCCTCAAAGGAGCTTGTAGGTGAGGATTTTTTTTTTTCCTTTGCAGTTCGGTTGTATCTAAGAACTAGTGCAGTTAACAATTAGATTGTTTATTCCTAGTTGTTAGTAAAGTTCTATGAGGTCTGCAGTAAGTGAACCGCTGTTAAACAAATGAAAGAGTAAATAAGTACTTCATAGGGAAGTCAAATATTTGGTTTCCAGTTTAGTTGAAAAGCTTTTTAAATTTATTTGTATTTCTGCAGGAACTTCACTAGCTACTACTGTGTTACGTTCAATAGGAAGTGACTATGGAAGGCCAGGTACCTGGTGTTGGATCCAGCAGGGACTGTGTGTAGTATCATTAACAACTGAAAGTTGGCACATTTGATTAGAATTTAGATATACTGTGATTAGCCTGTCGGCATTTGAATCCTTGATTGCTAATGTATGATCATGACAATCCGAAGTATACTGTCATACAAAGCAATAGCACATTTGATTAGAATTTAGATATACTGTCATTAGCCTATCGGCATTTAGATATATAAATTGATTTTTTTTTCTCTTTCCATAGTATACTGTCATAGTATAAAGCAATAGCATTATATTTTTTTTCCATTCTTGTTTTGAACCTCAACATTAGCTAGGATAAAACCATTCGACAGAGAGATTTTTGCACTATCTCAAAAATGATATTCTTCAAGTAACAAACTGGTTATTACTTAAAGAATATCATTTTTGAAATTATACAAAAATCTTTATGTGTAATGATCTTACTCCAGGCTCCTTGAGGTTCACGAGCAAGAATGGAACAAAATAAGATGCTATTGCTTTTTTTTTAAACATGAAAATACTATCAGCAGTGGTTCAGAACATTGAACCGCTGCTGATACTCCACCTATCAGCAGTGGTTCACAGAAATGAACCGCTGCTGATAGTAGCGGTTCATTTATGTCAGCAGCGGTTTATTTCTGTGAACCACTGCTATCAGCAGCGGTTCAATGTTCTGAACCACTGCTGATAGTATTTTCATGTTTAAAAAAAAGCAATAGCATCTTATTTTGTTCCATTCTTGCTCGTGAACCTCAAGGTCATAGAAATGAACGGCTGCTGATGAGTGTATATCAGCAGCGGTTCATATTTGTGAACCACTATTGATACCCACTCATCAGCAGCGGTTTTAGAACCGCTGCTGATAATCCGACCATCAACAACGTCTTATAAGCAGCATTTTAGAACAGTTGTTGATGAGGGGTTTTGAACCGCTACTGATGGCCTTTTCTGTAGTAGTGTAAGCTTTTAGGGCATCCATAATGTATGACGCAGCGAATGTCCGGCTTATCTATGCCCATTCCAAAAGCTATAGTAGCAACCATTACAAGAACCTCGTCCCTAATAAATGACCTGCAGAATAGTATAGTATACTCTTATGAAAATAAAGACAATATGTAATATTTCAATACCAAAAAAAGAAAAAAATATGTTTGCAAAACCTATGAGATTTCTCTCTGGCATTATTGTCCATCTGCCCATGGTATATACCGCAGCTTATCCCCTCATCGCATAGAAGAGAATGTATCTAGCATTTACCAAAAAAATAGTTCAAACTTATTTTATAAAAGTAACGTTATTTTAAAGTTTGATATCTTATAGAAAACCTGTTCTGTGTCTTTTATGGTAGTACAATATATAATGGTAGACTCTCCAGCATTACACATATTACGGATATCTTCAAAAATCTCCGTGAAACCTCCAAGAGATCGGTCACATAATCTCACTCCATAGAATAAGTTAGGTCGATCAAAAGTACCAACGAAAATATGTGGCTGGATTAACCCAAGAGAAGAGGAAATGTCATCCCGCATTCTGTATAATACAAGTAGTCAGAATAAAAAATTAATAGAAATGTGCATTGCAAATATTTTTGTCTAACCTGCTGGTTGCAGTAGCAGTAAGTGCAACAAATGGGACACCATGTAAAACTTGACGCAGTAAGTTCAATTTTTTGTACACAACCCTAGTAGAGATAATAGGTTGAACAAACTGAGATAATAAATAGAATTATAATATTGGAAAAAATATAGCTAAAGACCTAAAATCGTGACCCCACTCAGATATACAGTGAGCCTTGTTCACAGCAAACAAACAAATCCCTTTATCAAGTAGACGGTCCCAAAAGCTATAATGCATGAAGTGGGCATAAGCAACGAAACCAAAAAAATACTGGAGAGGGATCTGAATAGAATTATTAATGTTTAGCTAAGACATTATAGTGACCTTCGTGGTAGCGATGTTGCCTTCTCAGGTGTCATGTAAAGGACATTGTAGTGACCTTGTTGAGCATACTTTGACACCATTGAGTTCTTCTGAGAGCTAGCTAAATAATCAGCTTTTATGCCTTTTTGGTTGAGACTCATTACCTATAGGGAAAAGTGAAAGATTCAGCAAATGGAACTAAATAACTCTAGAGAGTTTAAGCCTACAAATGATTACCTGATCTTGCATAAGGGAAAGGAGTGGGCTATGACGACAGCAGTCTTCCCAGAGACTAGAGGAGGGATCTGGTAGCTAGATTCCAAAAAGCAAAGGTGGTAAACAGGAGTAAGAACAAATAAAGAAACCTATGTAGAACTACGTAAAATAATAATAAGGACAAACCATATGGATTTTCCACTTCCGGTAGCCATGACAACCAAGCAGTCCACTCCAGATAACTCCTTCTGGATAACATCCTTCTGGTATGGTCGAAGTGAGGAATAACCAAAATATTTCCGTGCTTCAAAATATAAGGAAAGAGTGATACAGAATATAACGACATGTCTAAAAAAACTTGAACAGGTGGAATGGGGGAGAGCACTCAACCTTGAGGGCTGTTTCCATGTCTACAATGTGAAAGAAAATGATGGCATGAGTGGAGGAGCAGGGAACTAAAGATCATATGCAATGGGTGGCTGGTGAGTTCATAACTCAGTGCATATGCTTTCATACTATCAATAAATGCACTGGCACAAATTATGTATTATACGTTTTTTAAGATAAATTGAATGCATATACATGCTAGAATTAGTCAGATGACTGCAGGTAGACAATGATTTAAAAAAAATCCAAGTCAAATATATAGTTATTTCATTTAAAAATTTGTACAAAGTTTATATAAAGACCATGAGAAATTATGAATTATAGGTCAGTGCATTGTCATTTATAGGGAAAACAAAAACAAAACATGCCAAAAAACTATATGGTACGGAGGGGTGGGGGGACTTCATAACAGTACAAATGAAACAGACAAACACTAAAGTCCAGGAAAGATGAGGCAGATCTGCATAGCAAAAGAGAGTGTAAAAGTGAGTAAGGACCGTTGCATCCCTAACCCAACACTAAGAAATCGATGTGGTTGGACATGGTTAGAAATAAAATAATATATATCAAATTATATTAGGCAAAGAGTACGGGCGCATGGAAAGGGGGCAAGGGACACAGTTTCTATTTCGGATGATAGCAACAATAACGAAGGCTGATGGAGTAAATGGAATCTGTAGCAAGATAACGTTGCAGATAGACCCACAAATGTGTACAGAATACTTAATAAATGATAGTGATCTATGACATGTGACATGCATATGACAACAGGACAGAAGATAGTATGCAAAAAAGAACAGACAATACAGTAGCCGTAAAAAAGGAACCATTAGTATGTTTGAAGATAGGGAAATTACTTTCTACTGTATCACCATTTGAAACATACATTAAGGCATGGAGAGAAGTGAGTCAACAGCTGATGCCTTTATCTAGATGTCCTATCCTCTCAACATCCATGTCGCTTCCACTCCAATAGCTGCATCCATACAAAAAGTCACAGGACTTCAAACAACTAAGTACATAGTTGGTACAACCTAGTACACCACCTTGTACTTCGAAGGATCCAAAAAAGATAAGAGGATATGACTGGAGGGACTAATGAAAGACAAGATGAAGGGAAACGCTGGGAGTGGCAATTGGTTGTAGAGGTAAGAAAAAGATCAATCTGTTTCTAGGTATATGTAAATAGTCAGGAAACATACCTAACTGAATATTGCATTGGTTTTATATTTTATTTGGTTTTAGAAGAAAGTAGTTTAAGCTTCATCAATTCATTGAAATAACTATATGTAAGGATCATGACCATTGAGGTCACCCCGAGGTATAGAGTTTTGGTGATGCATGACAAATATGAAATGTGACTAATATCTACACGAGTGTTGTTCGTGTAGAAAATCCTTTCTATCTTATGATGATTGTCTATGGCGTCCTTGGCAATTCATGACAATGACCGCAAGCATGGAGACTTGTGAGCTTGATGGAGTTCAAGGGTTGATGGAGATGGATCAAAGTGGAGAACAAGCTATGGAGCAAGTGTTTGGTACACTTGTCTAGTTGTTAGGGTTTGAGTTCATAGGAAAAACCGGACTATCAAGGGGGTCTAGCTCATTCTCTTAGGTCATGTCTAGTCGGTGATGTGTAAGGTTGCTCGGTGAAATCACATGCACTAGGTGACAGTGGAGAAGCCAAGAAGCTGTTCGGAGAAACCGGGAAACCAAGTCAAGCGAGGACAATAAGTTTCAGCTTCTGGACATAGTGATCGGACAGAGGGGTCAGAGGTGACCGGACTGTACGGTCACTATATGGAGTTTTTCCAGGACTTAGCGCGAGGAGCAAGGATTATGTCTGCAGGAGACTCCATACAGACCGGACGGTCCGTAGTGCAGGGACGACAGAGAGGATGCAGTTTACGGACCTTCCTGGAATGGAGAGAGAAAGTGGACCGGACGGTCCGGTCCAGTGATCGGACAGTCCGGTCAGTAGGAGTTCAGCATAGGGGCAGACGGTCCAGCCAAGCAGTGACCAGACAGTCCGGTCTGGAGGCCCAGAAAGCTAATTTCGTGGAGCAACGACTAGTTTGAGGTTGGGAGCCTATATAACTTCGTTGCTGGGGTCTTAGAAACCTCTCTTGGCCAGTGGAATACCTGAGAGCATTTGGTAAGGTCCAAGAGGAAAAGAGGAGAGCACTAGGAGAGGATATTGAATATCTTGAGAGTGCTAGTGAGAGTAACAAGGAGCCACCTTGCACATCTAAGGCTAGGGTGTCCTTGAGGGTGTGATCTATGTTGTTACTCTTGGTCTATGGTGAGACCTAGACCGATTAGTGTTGATGATCGAGTCTATCGTGATTGGTTGTGAAGGTCGTCACAAGTTTCTACACGGTTTTAGCTCGTCGTTGGAAGGGGCATCAATAGTGAGCACCCGTGTCGGCTCGGGGAGTCCGACAAGTTCTCGAGGGAGGCGAGCTTGTGCTTTGTGCAGCGGTGACGCACACCGTGTCTTCACTCGAGGAGTGATTGTGGGCTTGTGGGCGAGAACTCCACTTGGTGACGGGAGGGACCGGGACTCCGGCGGGAGTGGTCCAACGAGGAGTAAGGGAAGGCGCCATCCTTCCGAGACCTCGGGAAAAAATCATGAGCCATCTCTTACTCTACTCCTTACTTTAATGTATTACCTTCCGCATTTACATACCGTGCTATTCATGCTTGTGTGCTTATCTTGCTCTAGTTGACTACCTTGTAGACTTGCATGAATAGACCTCTTTACTTGCTAGTAGTGTTTATCCCTCATACTTGATCACTAGCATGTATAGGAGTTGCTTTGGCTTGATTGATCACCCTAGTATGTATTGTGCTACTCATGGTTGTATGCTTTCTATATGCTTGTTGATCTAGTAGCTTTGCTTGAGTAGAACTCCTTGCTAACTAGTTGTTTGCTTCCGCGTATCTTTGGTAACTAGCTTGCATAGGAGTTGTATTAGTTTGTGTGATCCACTAGTATGCTTAGCTTGTTATTCCTTCCATAGGATCATTATCTTGCTAGTGTGATCATCACTAGGATTGTGTAGGAGTTGTTTTGAGTGATTGATTTTAGGTTTTGGCGAATTTGGTACATAGTGGTAGTTCCTGATTCATCCCCCCCTCTCGGTCACTCCGATTCTTTCAAGTGGTATCAGAGCTAAGTGCTCATCATAAAGCTTAACCGCCTTGAGTAGTGATCGTATTGAGTTGGGATGTCATCCTATTCGGGGCCGAGTCATGGCTCATGGAAGGATCGCTTTAAAAGCTACCTAAATGCCATGATTCCGGATGTGTTGATGGATACTCTTGTGGACTTTGCCAATACCTTTACCGATGATCATGTGTATGATGATTGTGATAATTGCGTGGGTGTGCCTTGTACTAGTGAGTGCCTAGACTCTTCTAGTAATGACTTGATAGGTTGCTCTACTAGTATGCCTAACATGATGATTGATAATGATGTGTTTCTTGATCTTGCTTGCTCTACTAGCATTGATGATGTTTGTGAGTCTTCTATTGATCATGCTAGTAGTTCTATTGTTGAGGAGTTCTTTGCTTTTCATGCTAATAATAATGATGACTTACTCGACTCTCTTATTCACTTGTGATGTATTGTTAACAGGATTGGGGCAACTTCTTTCAAGCTTCCCAAGATCGTGATAGTAGAGAAGATCCTCTCCTTGGTTCCGAGTAGCAAGTTCTTCTACGTCACACTTGACCTTCACATGGAGAAGAGTCTCTCCGTAGAAGATGTGATTGAGCTGCTCTTCAAGGATGAGAAGATTGCCGCAAGCATGGCATGGAAGAGGACATTCAAGGCAACTCATGAAGCATCCTCGAGCAAAGGGAAAGGAGTAGCTTCGAGCTCAAACTTCTTTGATCCCTCCACAAGATTGTCTTACAACAACTTTTACAACCCCTTTAGAGCAAGACATACATCGGGCGCTTCATTAAGCTCTACCTCAAGTGTCATTCCAAGTCCTACTCCAAGCACTTTGAGTGGACCGAGCACTGGCGTAGGGGGAGCACCAACAACAATGCTCGCTCGATCATTTGAGATGATTAATCTTGCGGCTTTGGCTCCAACGCCTCCACCCCTCCGCTCCCTCCACCACAAGATCATCTTTGGCATCTTTGTCGAGCTCACCAATAAGACCTCCTCTTTGAACTCGGTGAATTTGTGAGAAATCCGAATAATGACCTTTGTGAGAATCTATTAAACATCTATGATCTTGTATGTAGAATTCACTCTTTCAGGGGACTTCGGAAGATTGCACCACATGAAGTGATTGACAATCTCCTCCAACAAATCACAACTCCTGAGAGGAGTTTCTTAGTTGAGGAGGTAGTCAACAGGAGACATAAGCTCTTAATCGAGAGGCAATGGAGATGATACTTATGCTCCACTCTCAAGTAGGACATGTGCTTGAGCACATCGCTGGACTCTATGATCCTCCCCATTACTACATCAACCTTGATAATGTGCACATGGGGGATGATCATGAACATTGGAGATATCATGCTCCTCACTATCCTATTAGGAGGAGACTATTGGATGGGATTGCAAGAATCCGTATCTATGAGGATGGTCAATCAAGTAATGCTTTGGATACTAACTCCTCTTCCTCTAGTGCTTGTCTTATGGCTACTACTAGGGTCAACTATAAGAGTGGAGGCACTCTTTGGATTTTTTATAGTGGGTGCACTCATGACATGACCGGGAAGCCAACCATGTTCACCACCATTGATGAAGACGAAGAGAGTGAGAAGATGACTTTTGGGGATAACTCAAAAGGGAGAGTTAGAGGCTCGAGCAAGGTGGCCATCACAAATGACCTCCATCTCTCCAAGGTCTTCCTTGTGGAAACCCTCAACTTCAACCTTCTATTTATTGGTCAACTTTGTGACATGGGTTTCAAGTGCATGTTTGATGAGGATGGTGCAACAATTGAGAATGTCAAGAGAGTGTTAGTATTTCATGGAGTGAGACATGGGAACTTGTATGTCATAGACTTCAAGTCAAACAATATGCCACCAAGCACTTACCTATTCACTAAGGCATCCAAGGGGGTTGTGACATAGAAAGCTAGCACATGTTGGAATGAATCAGCTCAAGAAGATTATCAAGAGGAATCTAGTTGAAGGAATCAAGAATGTGACCTTTGAGAAGGATAAATTGTGCAGCGCTTGTCAGGCGGGGAAACAAATTGCATCCCCACATCCCACCAAGTCATTCATGTCTACATCTCATCCTCTAGAGCTCTTGCACATGGACTTGTTTGGACCAACACATTACAAGAGTCTAGAAGGCAATCTATATTGCTTGGTGATTGTTGATGATTTCACGAGATATACTTGGACCTTCTTTCTTGTGGACAAATCTCAAGCCAGTGGTATCTTCAGAAAGTTTACCAAGAGGGAAAAGAATGAGTTCAATGTTAGCATTCTGAAGATAAGGAGTGACAATGGGACGGAATTCAAAAATACCACAGTGGAGGAATATTGTGACAAGAAGGGGATCAAACATGAATTCTCCGCTACATATACTCCCGAGTAAAATGGAGTAGTGGAGAGAAAGAACAAGACGCTCATCACTCTTGCTTGTGCCATGTTGGATGAGTATGGAACTCATGAGAGGTCTTGGGCGGAGGCAATCAACACGGCTTGCTACACCTCCAATCGTGTCTATCTCCCCCGTTTGTTGAAAAAGATATCATATGAGCTATTTGTGGAACGAAAACCTAATATTTCCTATTTTCGAGTCTTTGGATGCAAGTGTTACATTCTCAAGAAGAGGAGAAAGCCCGGGAAGTTTGAGAGCAGAACTTATGAAGGCATTCTTGTTGGGTACTCTGGGACTTCTAAAGCATATAGGGTCTACAACTCCATCACCGGATGTGTGGAGGAATCCTATAATGTGCAATTCGATGAGTCAAATGGGTCCCAAAAGGAGGATGAATTTCATGAAGTGGACATTGGAGATGAGCCTATGAGAGAAGCTTTGAGAAACATGCCCGTGGGCGAGGTTTTATCCCACGAGGCCAATGATGGTAATGTTGATGAGCCCTCTACTCCACCTCAACCTACCTCCTCCTCCGAGGCACAACAAACAACCCAAGATGCCACAAATATTCCCACAAACTCCTCCCAAGATTCATTGAGAGTACATCCACCAAATGATGAGGAATTTTAAGTGAGAAGTGAGCCACAAACCTCCTCACATACTTCATCACAAACCACTTCTTCTAGTTCTTCACAAGATAACCTCCCATCCACCTCAAGCCCAAAGTCCAAACTCCTCCACCTCTCTTAGGATACAAGACACTCATATATCAAGAGAGCAAACAATTCATGATGCACAAGACACTTCACCAAGAGCTTCTCCCACATAATGAAAACACCATCCTAGACCCAAGGGCATCAACAAAGATCATTCACAAGATTTGATCATTGGGAATCCATCTTGTGGAATAAAGATAAGGAGAAATCAATACAAGCCCAACTATGTGAGTGAAGAGAATAATGATGAGGCCAATGTTGAGATTGAGAACTTCTCTTTCGTCTCTATGATTGAGCCCACTACCATTGATGAAGCTATGGATGTTCACAAGTGGGTAATTGCCATGCAAGAAAAATTGAACAATTTTAAGAGGTGCAAAGTGTGGAAATTGGTTGAGAGACTTAAGAATCATAATGTGGTTGGTACCAAGTGGGTCTTCAAGAAGAAGCAAGATGAGAAAGGAGCAATTGTCAAGAACAACGCTCGCCTAGTGGCTAAGGGATATTCTCAAGTGGCGGGGATTGACTTTGAAGAGACCTTTGCTCCCGTGGCCTGTCTTGAAGCTATTCAGATCTTACTTGCCTATGCATCACATAATGACTTCAAGCTCTTTCAAATGGATGTCAAGAGTGCTTTCTTGAATGGAGAAATCAATGAGAAAGTCTACGGGGTTTGAGGACCCAAAACATCCAAGACATATATACAAATTGAAGAAAGCTCTCTATGATCTCAAGCAAGCATCAAGGACATGGTATGAATACTTGAGGACAGTCCGGTCTGGAGGCCCAGAAAGCTGATTTCGTGGAGCAACGACTAGTTTGAGGTTGAGAGCCTATATAACTTCGTTGCTGGGGTCTTGGAGACCTCTCTTGGCCAGTGGAATACCTGAGAGCATTTGGTAAGGTCCAAGAGGAAAAGAGGAGAGCACTAGGAGAGGATATTGGATATCTTGAGAGTGCTAGTGAGAGTAACAAGGAGCTACCTTGCACATCTAAGGCTAGGGTGTTCTTGAGGGTGTGATCTAGGTTGTTACTCTTGGTCTATGGTTAGACCTAGACCGGTTAGGTGTCGGTGATCGAGCCTATCGTGATTGGTTGTGAAGGCCGTCACAAGTTTGTACACGGTTTGAGCCCGCCGTTGGAAGGGGCATCAATACTGAGCGCCCGTGTCGGATCGGGGAGTCCGACAAGTTCTCGAGGGAGGCGAGCTTGTGCTTTGTGCAGCGGTGACGCACACCGTGTCTTCACTCGAGAAGTGATTGTGGGCTCGTGGGCGAGAACTCCACTTGGTGTCGGGAGGGACCGGGACTCCGGCGGGAGTGGTCCAACGAGGAGTAGGGAAAGGCGCCATCCTTCCGAGACCTCGGAAAAAAATCATGAGCCATCTCTTACTCTACTACTTACTTTGATGTATTACCTTCCGCATTTACATACCGTGCTATTCATGCTTGTGTGCTTATCTTGCTCTAGTTAACTACCTTGTAGACTTGCATGCATAGGCCTCTTTACTTGCTAGTAGTGTTTAGCCCTTATACTTGATCACTAGCATGGATAGGAGTTACTTTGGCTTGATTTATCACCCTAGTATGTATTGTGTTACTCATGCTTGTATGCTTTCTATATGCTTGTTGATCTAGTAGCTTTGCTTGAGTAGAACTCCTTGCTAGCTAGTTGTTTGCCTCAGCGTATCTTTGGTAACTAGCTTGCATAGGAGTTGTATTGAGTTTGTGTGATCCACTAGTATGCTTAGCTTGTTGTTCCTTCCATAGGATCATTATCTTGCTAGTGTGCTCACTACTAGGATTGTGTAGGAGTTGTTTTGAGTGATCGGTTTTAGGTTTTGGCGAATTTAGTACATAGTGGTAGTTCCTGATTCACCTCCCCCCCCCCCCCCCCCCCCTCTCGGTCACTACGATCCTTTCATTATATCTAAGACATTGTTAGAGATAGGGAAATGATATGGTTCTATGTTTTTTTTCAAAATGTTTTTACTCAATGAAAATGAAGGTGACAGTGTTGATTCTATATATGTTAGTACAGTAACTTATACTTTGTATGACTGGCTAGTTGTATGAGTTAGAAGATGACAGTAAAGATATAACAATTAGGTGTGGTTGACTGATGTGAATTTTCCCAAAACATGTGTATGAATGACAAAATGTGGCCTCTACGTAAATGATCAATTGCCAATGATAGACAATTGAAAACCTGGGTGGATGTTTAGTCATGGAAAATAACTGTTTTAAAACTCTTGTATAACTTTTTTAATGTTTATATTATAAATATATAGGGGTGCAAACAAGATGTTTATGTTGACCTGAAGACTATCTTGACAAAAATACTGGAGAAAATAGGGAGTACAGAACCGGAATTCACATATGAGCTGAAAGGAGGTGGTTACCAAGTGAACATCTCGTTTGAAGTTCCGGCAGGATGGGTAACTGATGGTGATGACAAAAAAATGGAAATTATTGGGAAATTGTCATGCAATGTTACACATGCTGAGAGCAGTTCCTGCAAGAAAGCATTTATACGTCTTGCAAATAAACACAACATTCATGTCAGGGACTTCAGTAGCAAGGTTGATGAATTACAAACTAGGGCAGTGAAGGAGAAATCTAGGAGAGTAACCAGTAAATTTGATTCAGCCTTATACTCAACTGCGAAATGGGATTCAGCTATGAAGGGTTTAACAAAAGGTGAGGTTACTCTGATTCAGAATATAACCTGTGAAGATGACCACCAAATGTTACTTCATGAGGGATACATAATCTCAGAGGTGGTTGAGTGCATTAGGCAAATAAAACATGAAGGTGTTGGATATCACAAGCAAGCAGAAGATAACATGAAGATGTATAAGGAAGAAATGACACGGTTCAAAGAACAGTTGGAAGAGAAGGAGAAAATTTATCTGTTGAAGGTAAGTAAAAATTGCTAAGCAAATTTAATATGTTGAGCTGACAAAAATTCAATAATGCTACTATGTTGAACTTTGACACAAATTTTTAAATTTTTAGGGAAGAGGAAAAATTGTTGCTTTCAGTGAGAAGGACACATTGTCGTACGTACTTGCTTACTTTGAATTACAAGATGCAAAGTACTACAACAAACCAACAACAGATCATATGTTCAAAGGGAAGGCAAAAATGCTACTGCCAACTATTCAAGGCTTAAAATGCAGTGGAAAGACAAAAGTGGGTGGTGAATATGAAAATTGTGCAGAAGATGCTGAAAACAGTGCTGCAAGAAGTGCACTGGCATTGCTAGAAGATGTCTACAAACTCACAATAATAGACCTGAATTATCAAGATAGATTGGAATCAGAACAACAAATCAAATTCCTTATAGAGATGGAGGAAAAGATCAATGCAATCACAAATACTGTTTCACAGTGTTGGTGCAAGATGATTAAGGAGCTTGAGATGATAAAAAAGATGTATGGTTCTGAATTCGAGCAATCCATGTATCCAATGAAACTAAGTGAGAAACAAATTCATGTTGCTGGTTTGTGCAACGATATCTTGGATAAGCTTGATGTGTATTGCAAGAAGATGTACCTAAAGGCTGATAAAAGGATGATGAAGACAGAAAATGTGGATTAGAGATGCTGATAGTATCTACTGGGAAAACATGTTGCTAAGAATTTTAGTCTATCTAATTTAAATTTAGCACTGGAAGAATGTTGTACTGCAAGTTGAATTCTTGTAATGCAAGTAACTAAATGTATGGCTGCCAAGCATACAAACTGAAGTACAATATTATGTTACCGTTTCTTGTAATGATGCATTGCTTTAGATGGAAGATAAGTAGTCTAACCTATAGATGAAATGTTATTAAATGCATCGCTTTAAATTATTGTGTATGGATGGACAAAAGTTTTCTATAAAACCTCATAAACAAGTTGAACTGTAAAATCGAATCCCTATATGAAGAACGGTAAATTATTGTCAATGCTAGGAAAAAGAGAGTTGTGCAGTTGAAGTTTTTATTGACTTTTTTAAGAATAGTGTCTTGCTTAGCTAAGCTTATTTCAAAAATAAAACATCTATGTATGACTCTCTTATATTTGTAGTTTAAACATAAGGAAAAATAAAACAAAATTTCAAGAAGAAATGTTCGTACTATAGACTGTGTTTTTTAATTGTTTAACAGACATTTGTGTCCCCAAAAATTTGCGACCATTTGAGTTGAATGGACAATGAAATCAAAGTTCAAATGTGTAGTGCCGTGTGCCGGTTGAACAAAGTAAGGAAGGCTCATCACTAGGAGGACACTGGCAAACTTATTGCACATGAAAAAAATATAAAGGAATATAAGGAAACTTATAGATGTAGCATCCATCCTTTGTTCGGGACAAAACAAGAAGAGGAATGGCAATATAAAAATATAACTGTGTACCAGATGGCAGTGCTCAGAAAACAGATACCTATAACACCATGTGACTGTCAGATCTGCATATGTCATGGACTACTGGGAGGAAGGGACATTGGGACATCAAAGAAAGCACCTATTCAAATTTCAAAAGTGAAAATTTTGGGGGGAAACTTGGGACAGGGACAGGGGGGACAGCTATATGTATGAGACACTAGCATTTGGAGATGAAGAGGTTGAGAGCAATTCAAATCAGAATAGCAAAGGGTTGGGAAAATTGAAAAGAAAAAAGGCGTGAGAGCAAATATGCCTGACTACATTGAATCAAGCACATCAAACCTGTCTTGTGTTTTGAAGCTAAACAAAGGGACAGAGAAGGAAGACACTAAAGTCCCAGACAGCTTGGAGGAAGAAGAGGTTAGTATGGCAATCATTAAATTTTCCTTATATGGCATTTAATTGGGCAATAAATTGATTGCAGTCTGACAATGCCATGAAATTTCATTCCAATGAAAACGGGGTTCAGGTTGCAAGCTCAGGATACGATGGAGGGGATGAGGCATCATCTGTATCCCTCATTTCCATATCTTATGACTCTCATGATGTCTCTGAGATGCTTTCTGAGGTCAATAACTATTATTAATTGATACAGTATGTTTTATGCTATATAGTAAAACATGATGTACTTAGTATAAATCTGTTTTGTGTACAGGAAGGGGTACAAGGCATTGGTGTTGTTAATAGCGGTGATGATATGGTTGGATTAATGCACAATGTCAGTTAAAACTTTACACTTATATTGCTACGAGTTAGATTGTAACCATTTATCTTTTAGATATGACCTAGTTAATATTTTGCAGTATGATGGAGTGCTAGCTGAAGGCATTGGTGAAAATGGGAATGAGGAAAGAGTCTGGTGGGAGGATGCAAGACATTCTAGAAGATGATGCTCAATCATCAACAAATGTTGATCATGAATACAAAGAAATCAATGGCATGAATGAGGTCTCAAGCACCTCAAGCAAAACGAAAAGAGAATATTCTTTCAAAACAACTACATCCAAGCGTCTGCGAAGCGAATGGTGGTGGTGCACTAAACTAATAGTCTAAACCCTATGTATCGCTGATGAATCCATACATGCCTATTGTTGTGCTAGCTTCATATCATTTGTAATGATGAAGTACAATTGTGGTGACTGTTGAGAATGGAAGCAACTTCTTTTAAATTGCTGATGATATCAAATGATGAAGTAGAATGGAATGCGATAAATCTAAAGTTACTTTTAGAATATACAAATAATATCTGATTGTATGAGAGTTGCAAAACATAGAAAACAAAAAATAATGTTAACTGGAATGCTATATTACCAGGTGCGTGATAGTAAAGAAAAGCTTGACAATTAATTGTTAATAATTGATCCTCAAAAAATATTAATTGTGCATGATTAGAAATATAAAAAATGCAGATTGAGGTGAGGAACGTACCAAAAATATACTGGAACGTGGATTTTTAAGCTAGACAAATAGCTCAAATCTAAAAATGTGATGTCAATAACATATACCAAAATAAAAATATAAGAAATGGAAAAACAGTAGTGAAATTTCATCGAGTGTGATTACAAAAGTACTGTGCAGCACATAAATCAGGTACAATAATAAAAGGAGTTACAAATTGTAAATTAGTGAAATTGATGGAAGGAATCCAGAAAACTGATACAAAACATTCAAGATGTATTGGTTGTTAAAGATTGATGGCATGTCTTATATCTAAGATGTGTTTTGATTTTTTTTGAATATCAAAGCATTGTTCTCTATAAAAATATATAAATAATGGTACTTTGTGATTATTATAATCGCAAGTGAAATAAACAAATAAATGCAATCTGTTGCTGGATAAGATCATAATGTTGTCTGGAAGCAATAGATTGCAATAATAGACAAAGTTCTAAAGCAAGAAGCTACTGTTCATAGTCAGAAAGAAATAACTGAGAACGGTGAACAAAGCAACAAGCGGGAAGCTAAGGAGTGTGCAGACAAAAAAGACAACAGCAAAGGCAGGGACAAATACAAAAGACAATGTTGTGACTGATGACATGTCAGAATGTAAAGCTCAAACAATGTTGTGACTGGTAAACTTGTATATTCCTGGGTAGTATTAATGGAAGGATAGAGTGCGCAGGTACGACAGTTCCAATTCCGGTAAATATAAAAAAAAAATGTACATGTTCTGAGGATGTGCTTCAGAAGTTTGTACTATTCATTAACATGCAAAGGCAGGACACTAGGTACAGAGTAGACAGCAGGACACTAGGTACAGAGTAGGGCCACTAATGTAACAAAAAGTAGGATATGAAACTAGCTACAATTGAGTCTTCCACATCAAGGAAACAGAAGGAAAGTAGCCTAGTAGTTCACATGCGCAAGGAGTCCACTGTCTTGTCCATTGTTGTAGCTGGCCATTGCTTCACTTTGAATCTCGAGGTGTGAGAACTTTGAGAAGGGTAGAAAGAGAGGTAAATCCGAAACTGCTTGGGAGATGGAACCTGAAACACGGGAAGAAATGGAGAAGGCAGGTGCTAATATGAAGAATAAAGCAATCCTACAAAGCTTCACATCTGATTGTTCAAGGAGTCCCAAGGGTGACAGAATAAAGGTATGAAGAAAAATTTATTTCATAAATTTTGGGGTAAATGCTTTGATAACTATTTTAATGGAGCAGAATGTTTATATTAATACCATGAGCTGTGTATATGAAGAACATAAGTTGTGTTGCATCATAGATCGCCTTTTACTATGCAGTTCTTCTAGCATGATATTATTGCTCTTGCTAATCGTATAGAAGTATAAGAACTTAACTGGACCATGTGTAACGAATATGGTGTAATTTGCATTGGCTGATGTATATAATAATTTAATTCATCAAGGTACATTGTTCTTTTACAATGAAACCACTTGCAAAGATGTTTAGCCAGATGGAGGGGGAAAAGGTGGACATGATATGTGCCTTGGGTTTCTCTGGATTGATGAAACTACCTGTGGAGAAAACCAGAACAAAGGGATTAACACAACGCCAGTTTTCCCTTTGGCTACTCAAACATCTGAACCCAGATGATTGCACACTAGATTTCGGAGATAGAGGAAAACTATTGATTTCGCTAGAGGATGTGAACAAGATACTTGGTATACCATGCAGAGGAATTGTAGCAATACAAGAAAGTATTGCCTTGAAACAAGAAGTCAAGAGGAAGATAATGGAGATATTGGACATCGGAGAAGAGAAATCATTCACACTTGACAGAACACAAATGTTGCTAATGTCAGACTACAAGTCACCTATGAGCGAAAGGGAAAAAAAGGCATTTGTGACTGCAGCAGCAATTTTTGCATGCAGCTATTTCTTGGCACCGAAAGGGCGGCCTACAAAGATAAACATTGACATCCTACCACACCTATTGGAGAGTGACCAAGTGTTCGAGATAAACTGGTCCGAATACATACTTCGGACACTTAGAAGTGCAGCAGCAAAAGTGAAAAATGACTTATTGACAAGACCAAGTTCTATAACATTAGATGGATGTTTGGTACTCCTTCAGGTAAATAAATACTTCAGATAATATCATTTGGATATTTATATATACCCTAAATATCATTTTCTTTTCGAACAGATAATATACCTTGACAAATATCATTTTCTTTCCAAACAGATAATATACCTTGACAACCTGAAAATGGCACAAGCAAATGAAGTGAAGGGGAGTATACCAAGAGTGTTGGACTACAGCTATGAAGTTATAGAAAGTTTAATAAAAAATGATAGGCAACCAAGCAAAACAAACAATGACAATGGTTATGGATACCAGAAGGTAATATAGTGGATATATATTGGAATGTTTAAGGCGGTGGAACATATTATATTTATAATGTTTTGTTGGTATCAGCTTAAGCGGAAAAATGAGGTGGATTACAGGATGAATGATGTTACGGAAACAAAAAAAGTTAATGAAAAGGAGAGCTGCTATTCTTCAGATGAATCGGTAAGTATACAGATCAAATAATGGCATAGTGTCTTAATTTATGTAGATGATTTGTTAACTTCTTATAAACCAAATGCTAGATGAAAGAAAAACTTGAACAATTGCTGCAAGCGCACCAAGTGAAACTAGACAAGTGCATAAAAGAAATGACTTTGTTGCAAAAATCTGCATAGGAACTGCATGAAGCAGTTAAAAAGGCATAAGATAAGGATAAAACACAAATAATGGACAGAATGAAGCTTCAAATGGACAAGGAGTTACAACAAAAAAAAGGTAAAAAAAATTAGGAGTTAAGATGATTGAGGATATAAACAACAGATTTTTATCGTGCAGACATAACAAATGAAAAAAGACGGTTCATGGTTAAAGTCCCAGCTCAAAGACATAAAACATGTTAGTAAGAATCCTTCATCGATGGTGAAACTAATACAATATGATTATGTGCAAAATATAATAGTTTAAATTGTTATGATACAAAAATACAGGGCGAGTTAATCAAACAGATCAGGTGGCACATGATGAAGCGACTGAAGACAAACTTAGAGCGGCGAAAGGAGAAGGTAATGGAAAATTGAGAAGCAGAAAAGTGAATGGGTTGAAAGCATATTCATATACTTAGCCTGGATATTTGTTGATAATCAGGGCAACTAAGGGAGGATTTGGAAAAGAACAAAGAAGATAATAAGGCTGATATGGAAACAAAAAAGTCAACAGCAGGTGTAGGTAAGATAACTTATATATGTGCTTGTTGTCGTTCAGATGATTATTCTAGTATATTGTCTATGGAAAATAAATATCAATATAAAAGTAATGAGCTGATAATGACAAGCATTAATCATTTCTTACTCTGAATGATGGAACATAAACAGGGGATAATGGAACACAGATGGATGTTGGAGCGCATGTGCAAGCAGCAATGCAAGACAAAAATGACCCACATCAGCAGATGGGGATAAGAATGGAAACGGCGTAAGACTTTGGCCCATAAACCAAAAAAGAGTATGTTTCATGACTCAAAGAGATTATATATCATATTAAGTGAAACTTTTAGTGCTAAAATAAAACTACTCAATTAACAGCAAAAAAGGGAGTACCGACTGATGCTGGGAAATTGTCAAGTGAATGGAAATATGATGATATAGAAGGTATACTTGTTTAGGACAATAAATTTAAAGGTTTTGTTATAGCAGTACAGAAGGCATATAGGTTCAATTGGTATGGGGAAATGATTTGATATTTATTAAGTAACAGGCAGTAAAGATAAATACGGGAATGAACATGAAGAGAGCATTGCAAGCAGGACATTGACCACAAATGATGCACATCATTCGAGTGAAACAAATGACTTCGACATGGGCATTCCAATGCAGACACCAAACATAAATATGCTGAATGGGCTGGTTGAAAGGTTGTATGCAGAGGAAAATGATGTGCTAGAGAGGTACGCCATAATCATTAATGCATAATATAGAATAATGAATCAATAAGTGAATTCTTTAACATCCTCAAGGCTATGGTACGTCCACGACAACCCAAGTAAGATTGAACTTAGTGGAGTTCAAATGCTGGACCAGTTAACTAAAAGAGATATGGAAGTAGAAATGGTTGATGCAGTAGTAAGGTTATATCAAACTCAAGATGCGCAGATGTATTATGGCAATGGGAAGGATAGATGGCGACACTTCTTACCAGGAAAATGGGCTGTAAGTAACGTTTACATATGTGAACTTTATATATTATAATAGATTGATATGGAGGTTTATTTGATACTATAATGACAATAATTGCAGGTTGAAATGTTACTAAACTTCAACGGAAAGGCGACTGACACAAAGATATACACTATGTTCCAGGGTGATCACATCCTATATGATGTAAATAAATGCAGGATGGTAAGATAAAATTAACAACATTTGTTTGAGGTTGGCAACAAATTAATAATCACAAGATACAAAATGCTAATCCTTAAAGCGGTTGCAGATTATTGCACCAATCAAAACAAACGGGAACTGGTGCACATACATATGGGACTTCAAGAACAAAAGGATAGTTGTGATAGACCCAGTGTTGATGGATACCACCCCTGGAAAAATTAAGATGCATCATGAAGGGCTGTTGTGCATGCTGCACGACAGACTAATGAATGGCATGTACTCTTATACTAAAGGGTTTGACAATGCAGCTGTAGCATACAACAGATGGAAAAGGTTTTACAACATCAGTGTTGAAAAACCGTGCAAAGGGTAAGACCATGCTAAAAAATGTTTGAATTGATGTTAATAATTATGATGTGTATCAAATAAACTTGGGTTTTC
Organism: Eleusine coracana subsp. coracana; assembly: GCA_032690845.1. Lineage (NCBI taxonomy): Eukaryota > Viridiplantae > Streptophyta > Magnoliopsida > Poales > Poaceae > Eleusine > Eleusine coracana. The sequence continues at coordinate 18,783,045 of CM064418.1, read as the reverse complement.
ACCAACTACAGGAACAGGTCGAGTTTATATGCAGAGAAAGTGATCATAGAACTAAAAGAGGTATTAAAAACAAAATATTTAACTGTAATTTCAGCGGTGCTAATACAATAGTTTAATTCAACTGTTTCAAAATACATGAGGATGTTAAATACAAGACAACCAAGTTGATGTACCAGCTGCTGAGCATGCATGGAAACAAGGGGGAGCTTCCACCTTCTTTCGCATACAGAATTGATGACTGAAAAGACATTACGAAATAAGCTATGGCTATTATTAAGTAGAACTACTTTATTTTTAAATTCATGTTTGTGTAAGCTTAAGTGTGCACTTGTGATGTTAATGACACTAGAGTACTAAGGATGACTATGCTTATATCATGCTGATTGTGTTGGGTGCTTACCAGAAAGATGTTGAAAAATCGACATCTGGATAGGGAACTCAAAAAAAAAACATATTGACTCAGATGAAATTTAACATAAGTTGTGAAACTCAGCTAATCGAAATATTGGTTCTAGTAAAAAAAAGGGGAGGAAGTGGAATATTGTGTACAACATTGATATCCAGTACGACCAAATAATAAAAAGGTTGACTCAGATCGCATATTGACTCAGATCTTCCACCATGATATCCTAATCCTAGTGACAAAGTATAAAGATCCAGTAGGACCAAATAATAAAAAGGTTGATGAAACATAAAGATAAATTTGTACCTAATACTCATACCATTCGAAAGAAGTTTATGAACCATCGTAGAAAATGGAAATAACATCGAAAAGTGAAATTAGATGCAAACAAAAAAGCCAAATACTAGTCTTGGAAAATTTTAATACAGCAAAAATAAAGATCATAAAAGAGGGAGACCTCAGAGTGGCATGTGGTGGGATAGGACTGATGTAATACTACTGCATTCCAAAATGTTTCCATTAAAGGCAAGGAATCTTTATGACACAACAAAAGCACCAGTGCACTCAACAACAAACAAACACGGTGACCGATGCTGGCACAATAAAGAAAAACAATGATGACAAGTAGCAAACGTTGTGTCTACAGTGAACTAACTGGACCACTAGCAATCATTGCATCTACAGCAAAATACATATGTCTAGCACACAAACTTCTGCGGGAATAACATTGCCAAAGAAGAACGAGAGGGAGGCGAGTGATGTATAAGTTGTTCTAGGGATGGGGAGAAAAAGCAAATGTCAAACATTGAGTTGAAGCAAGAAGAATCAGAGCTGGGATTATAGAAATATAACAAGGCTTTCACAAAAGTTCATCTTCAACTGAGGAGAAAAATCTTATCTTATGGTTTGACTAGAGGTATGTTTTCATTTGCGTTGCTCTCAACTAAATTGAATATAGAAATTTAAGGCCTCTAAGTGCTTTCATATTTCGCATCAAAATAGAGTGCTGCGGGAGATCCATACGGGAGAAACATACAAGGAGATGGACGAAGTTTGTGAGGGGGTCTTGATTACAGAGGATAACAGGGTGAAGCAACCAAAAACATCTAGTAACGAAGGAAGTATGTGCAACGGTCACACACCGAAGGTTCAGTCAAGCTTCTCCTTAAATTACATTCAGTCAGTATTTTCAAGATTCAGTGGTGAAAAGGTAGAACTGCTAGATCAAATTGGTCTAAGAGGACTGCTGCACCTACATAGGCAGCCTAAAATTTCATTGCAACTAGCATTTTGGCTGCTATCTAGATTGGATGCAGATAATGCAGTTTTCAATCTAGATGAAGGTGAGAACCTTGAGATGAAAGAATCAGATGTTAATTTGGTCCTGGGACTACCAAATGAAGGAATTAAAATACAGGGAAAACAAAAGGCCTCGGCTATGTGCTTCAATAAAATAAAGACAGTGCTACAGATGAGGTCAGGAGCTGATATTATAACATTACAGTTTCTAGAACACATCCTTGTCAAAGATTATGGACAAACTATGACAAAGGGGGAAAGAGAGGCTTTCATGGTGGCTGCAATTTTGTACTCTGAAGCATACCTTTTAGCTCCTAAAGGTAGCAATGCAAAGGTCAATGCAGAAATATATGGCTATGTTGCTAAACCAGGGTGTATTGGGAAAATAAACTGCAGTCAATATGTTCTAAACTCAATATGTGATTCAGCAAGGAAGGTTCAGAAGGGGCTGACGAAGGGGAAAAAATATGTTGTAGCAGAAGGATGCTTGTTCTTCATTATGGTATAAACAAAAAATATATATTTATTTATACATGATAGGGTAATATTTAATGAAGTGAACCTGAATTTTAATGATATTATGTAGGTTTACTACCTGGACAATGTAGACTTCGGGATGCTGAACATTAAACACAGTAATCTACCAAGGATATCAGACTACACATATGATGTTGTGACCAAACTGGTAAAAAATACCACAATGAAGATCAAGCAAAATGGTGGTTCTTTGTTTGCAAAGATGAAGGTAAGTTTTGAAGTACAAATATTCTTGACAATAAAAAAAAATGTTGTGTTTGACGGTGATATTTCATACGCAGCTCCGAATTGAAGGAGATGTGATCTACAGCCGGAACAAAGAGAGAATGCAAAATTACAAAACATCAACTAGGAGGGATATTGAGGTAAGAAATACATAACAAGAAATTGAAATAAGCTGTAAATATGAAATGTACTGATACAAATAGTGGTAATAGTTACCTGGGATGGATTGCAATATAGACAAGATGTATGGTAATCCTAATTTATCAACATTGGATACGTACCTAAACGAATTCAAAGATCAAATCAACAAAGCAAAAAATGATTTATTCAGAAATGTTGAAGAATACTTCAGAACATTGGGAGGTCAGGGAGGTGACTTAACTGGGATGATGAGAATTAAAGGTAAAAACATGCTTCAGTATATTTGTCTATTACTATTACAGCATTAATTATTGTATGATAAAATAACTATGCAATCGACTGCATTGAAATAGGAAGTAATAACGGGAAACAAAAATCAGTTAATACCGAACAATCAGGATATGACGAATCGACAACAAATGGTGGTCAAGCTACAATCTCAAAGAGTGTTGGACATACAGGTGCGAATTATAATATCAGACCTGCAAATTGTTATGTAAAAGGACTTAATCCTAAGATTCATATATGTAACATGTTACAGGTGGTAACAAGGGGATTATGATCAACAATATTATGTCCGGAGAGAAGATATATTTTGCCAATGATGTGTTTTATGGGTCACATGAACAGTTTAAGAAGGCAATGCAGGTTGATGTGGATGAATGCATAGATGAGCATGGAGAAAAGTCAAGCAAATACAGCGACAATAGCGAAGCTCGTATATCTGCGACGAGATGCGGGCTGTTTGAAATGGGGGATTGGCTACCAAACATAACTGAAACTATAGGTAAACTAGAAATATAGTGTAAACTTTTCTCTGCCTTATTTTAATTGATGGAGCAAAGATATATTGGTAATATCAAAACATTTGGTGTTAATGTAGGAGAATTCACATTATCTGGTGAAAACAAGAATGATGAAGAAATCGATAGAGCAAACATATATAGTGGGGATGGTAACTAACCTAAAGTTTGATACAATAAAGGGCAATGCCGCAAGAACGATATAGTAAACTTTAGCACCGTTAACTGTCTTGTGAATGACAGGTACTGCTGTAATAAACAAAACCCCAATAGGAAGTGAGGAAGGATCAGATGATGGAGAGAACAGTATTGGTGACTCATTATCACCATAACTAGATAATCTAGGTACGAACATTGCAAATTATTATAGATTCATATGCTTCTTTTAGTATAACTTGTCTGACATGAGAATTAATGAAATGGTAGATAAACTGCTATTCAAAGAGTATCATGCTGAAGGGGTTGAAACATGGGACATGATTACTGTTGGGACGTGTGGCACAGAAATGGAGACATTGCAAAAGGCAATAGGAGAAATAGTGCTGGTACATGATATAATGAGCGAAGACAATCAGTTCACGAGTACCGCAATATTTGGTCTGTCGCCTTTCACGATGGGAATGCAACATCCAAATGCACCTTGGAAGGCGATGATGAAATTAATGAGAGAAATGAAGAACCTCAAGGAGGAAGATAAACTACGGTATGAAAATTTAGAAAAGCTATAGTTTTTTGTATTCTGATTATAAATTGTTCTACTTGATTAATATTATAGGGTCTGGGTTCATATTATGGAACCACAAAAAGTGGAATTGGAAGGATGGGAGATACGGGATCAGTTCAACTGTGAGTCAGATTTCACTCATAAAACAATGGATGCAAAGTAACACTATATCAGCATATGGATGATGAAATGTACAGCAGGTGCAATATTCAAAGATGGAGGCACTTCCTAAATGCAACATGGGCGGTATGTTATTTTAATCTGTGATGTATACCTGAAAATGAGGAAATATTCAAAATATAATTATGGAATTTGCAGGTGGAATCCTTCAGCGCTATGAAAGAATCCAATTGGGAGGAATGTAAAAAGGTGTTTCTGAATCACAATGTGGGGTACATTGTAAAAGAATGCAGAATGGTAAAGTATAACAAGTTTTACTAGACCTTCATAACAAGTTAGTGTTCTAACTAATGAACTATACATTCCTTGCAGATAATGGTACCTGTGTTGCTTCAAAAGACCTGGTGCTTGTACACATGGGATTTTTTTCTAAAAAAGATGATGATAATAGATCCTGTTCACATGAAGAACTGTAAAAGCTACATGGATGGTCGGCACAAAGATGCTGTTTATATACTACAGATTGCAATGAAGAAATGCATAGATGAGATGCATGATGGGAGTTGCATCGAAGAAAGTGAATGGAGCTGTGAATACAGTACTTCTGTCAAAACTAGTGGAATAAGGTAAAAAATTTAATTTTGAAAAAAATAAAATCATGAGTATATATAATGGAAATCAAAAGTGGTGGGATAAGTAGCTGCATCTGATTGAAACTGACAATATATGTGTTCTTTCTGTAGCATTCTATCAGGTATAAGCACCGCGTTCTGTACAAGATACTATGATGGAAACATAGTGACACAAGAACTGACAATGGTAATAACTGTAATTTAAACATTATGTGATAATGTTGATAGGAGAATAAAAAACTGATTTTACTTACCAATCAAAAATGCAGGAAGCAACTCCGATGTACTGTGCAAACATATTATTTCAGCTCCTGATGATGAAGGGGAACATGGGAAGCCGCCACAGAATGTTGAGCAGGCACTGCTATCAAGACAAAAAAAATCCATGGTCTTCATAGCTAAATATTTGTGTAAAACTGATGTGTGACACTGATCTATATAATGTTTGTGTAAAACTGAACTGTGTATGTGTTGTCAAAGATTATGATCATGATAATGTGTTGTCTGCTGCAAACTGTTTTCTGCAGTGTGAGTGTAAAACTGACGTGTATGTGTTCTCAAGATTTATGATCATGATAATATGTTCTCTGGTGCAAAATAACATATATGGAGGAAAAAAGAATAAAAATAGTGAGAAGAGTGAGAGCCAAAAGTTAATTTTTATGTTGGATTCTTATACATGAAAATATAAGATGATTGACAGTTCAGAAGTAACCAAATAATATAATTTCTGAAATAGAACTAATTCAATTAAGTGAAAGAGTTTACAAGTTATACCAACACATCAAGTGTGCTCACATCAAAAACGGACAACATAACATAGATGGAGCTAACTAACTTCATAATTCGATCATTTCTGAGGTACATTAGTCACTGTTCTGGCTTAAAAATACATGGCCTGGCTAAAAAATAAGCCAATAATAAAGGAAACAGCTAACATACAGCAAAAGCTAGCACAACCACGCCCAGCATTTATAAGCTTAGATTCAGAAAGAGCCTTCTCTGCATCATCAAGATAATTCTTATTCTTAATCAATTCATCCTTCAGCTTTGAGTTTTCCATACGCAAATATTCAAGCTCGTACTTGACGCTGCTTATCTCCTCGTTGAGAATATCAATAGTTGAAGGTCTACAGTATTCCACAAGGTCCTCAGAATATTTTCTGAGCTGGTCTTGCCATAGCCAAGTAAAGCAAGCCTACAATAAGATGAAAGATTTGTCATCCAAGTGAATAAATAATTGGATGAAGAAAATTTTAAAAAAGTAAATATCACCCTGTTCTTGTGGCCACATCTTAGAAAATATCGACCACGATTGCGTGGAGTACCAGCTTCATGCAGAGCGGTAGGAATGCCGCAAGCGCAATGCAACTCTGGTGGCTCGGAATGTGATGGCTTAGGATGTGGAAGCGGTACGGGTTGAGTCGAATCGAGAGGTGTAACATTCGATTCAACAAATTCAGAAATTTTGAAATTGTTGGGTTTAGCTTGACCTTCTACGAGCTTAAAGAAATTGGAAGAAGCGACGGGATCCATGCTGAGAAGAGAACTCGGAATAAAAAAAACTAATTGCGGCAGCAATTGTTGGATTCAGCGAGCTCAAAGAGATCGGAGAAAAGGACGGAATAAATGCTGATAAGAGAACTCGAAATAAAAACACTGAGAAAAATGGATCCGATTGCTGATCCAAATGCAGAGGAATCGAGAATGGGAAGGACGAGAGGTGCAGCAACGAATCGAAGGAGAAAAAGAGATTGGGATCAAAATCCAAATCTGGTCTGAGGAAAGAAAAGAAGTTTATAGATGAATCGGAGAATGGGAAGGGTGGCAGTGCAGCAACTATTCGAAGAAGAAAAAGAGATTGGGAAAGCGGCGCATGATGTCTGAGTCAGCGGCGGAAGATTAAAAGATATACGTAAAGAATAAGCAATGAGAGAGAGGGAAACAGAAGAGGATGGGGTCCTACCAGCAGATCCTAAATTTGGGGAGTAACGGGGAAAGGAGATTTAAAAAAAAAAAAAAAGGAAAACTGACTTGCCTGCTCGCGAGGCACATGCAATTGAGATCTAGGCAGAAAATAAACGGCCAGGATAGTACATGCTGGGCATGTACATGCTGTGTAGCGTTTCTCCACCTCCAACGCAACTTGCCGCCTCCCCGTACGATCTGTATCGCTATTTGTATCGGACGCGCCTCCGCGTACGCTCCGCCGCATCACCATCCCGGTTGGACACAACTCGCCACCTGCTCCATCTTGCTTTCTAGGAGGTCACCAAGACTGATGCAGGTCCGTCGACGGTGACATGGCACCTGATACGGATGCAATATAATCATCTTTGACATTAGGCTACGACGTCTCCACAGTTCAATTGGTTTGATGAACTTGAGGCCGTAAACTTCTGAACAAGAATAATAATCGTTGAATGTGCTCCGCGTGCTGATCATATTAACTAACGATCTCGCTGGATGTCCGTTCTGGTCGAGCAAATCGAATTCACAGTCTGCGCTAACCTTGTCCATGGCAACAAAAGGACCATCGTCTTGATGAAGACTGAAGAGTGAGAGCTATCTGAGCTATCCAGTCGGCGTTCTCCTCGTTCAAACAATCTGGGAAGTGAAGATGCGCCAGTAATGTCCTTCAATGGTGAACTTGACAAAGATGCCCTAGTCCACACCGAATCCCATGGTGCCGGAGTAGCCGCTGATGGTCACCTCATGCAATCCAGTCTCCATGGCTGCCTCGATGGTTGACACGCTTTGTCGCAGCTAGCAACAGAGGAGCTCCTACTACGTTTTTTACATGATCCAATCTCCATGGTGGCCTCCTCGTCAAACTCGCGCTAGCGCTGCTTCATAATAAAATGAATTATAAATGTATCATTTTGATTTTTCCAATAATATTATAGAATACTTACCATCATACCGGTATTCGTAGCTTTGTCGTCTAAGTCGGAGGGTGACAGGGTAACCCAACAATATAGAAACCAACCGAGTCGGCTTAGAGCGCAAGATAATTAGAGATAAAATTACTATGTTTGTCTTTATAGATTACGAGTATGACTCTTTATGTACCCCCATTGACCGGATATATAAGGAGGCAGGAACCCCCATCGAGGGACACAACATCATACAATAATACAATCCATAAAACACATGATATAGGGTTTTTACTCTTACCAAGAGGACCCGAACCTGTATAACTCGGTGTCTTGTGTCTTTACCATCTATGTTCTTGATCCCGACGTAGCCTATAAATATATTGCCTAGATTAAGTCTTGACAGTTGGTGTGCCAGGTAGGGGCCAAGGCACGCCGGTATCCTCCGTTGACTTTGATGGCTGAGATTCTAAACATCCAGTACTTGCCGGACTTCAAGATCTCCTTTGGCTCGCTCAACTTCTCGGTAGACGATGCCGGAATCTTAGGCCGGGTGAACTACAGATCCGAACTGACCATAGCCAACTCCATGGCGCGATCCCCGGGTTTGACAGATCTGATCCCACCTCTAGTACCGTTCGGATCCGACGAGACTGACCTACCCACCGGGTACGACTTCACATTGATTATGTCCTTTGATGAGGACTCAGATGGTTCTTCTTGCCCATATCCACACGCCGTATACATGGCACATGTGGAGGAATACGGGGAAAACCCACCACTAGCGAACGATGGCAAAGCAAACCGAGATGGGGAAGCTCCATCGGCTGGGCATATACCCCAACGACCGAGGGGACCTCACGGATCTTGTGGTGTTGCGAGAGAGCTGGACCTCGGAGACTTGGAGATCGAGATGAACGGTGAGAATGTTTACACTACCCCGTAGAATAACATCACCGGGGCAAGGACGCTACTTGACGGCTTGATGGTCGATGAGGCGTATCAGACTCCCACGCTGAAGAAGGCAGTGGCCATGCTTAATGCTGCCGTAATTCAAGACCAGGCTAGGGTTCAACCACCCCAGTCGGTGGCCGGCTCCAGTCAGGTGGCTTCACAACGCCGTCGAGGACGTCAAGATCAGAGAAATTCTCTCAGTGTCCGAGATGGTCGTCAAATCATTAACTCTCACTACGGGGAGCGAGCCCATGAAAATCTCCATCATGATGAGGAACAACATGATCGGAGGGATGACCGCCGCCATGGCAACCGTCGGGAAGAGCGATGATGAGACTTGCCTCGGAGGAACAACCGCGTTGACCTACATCGTAATGATGATCGAGACCGGTGTGAAGACCGCAATGAGGATAACCGCCGCCATGATGATTATGTGGGTCCCAACCATCGACATCGTACACATTCCATTTCCTCGTCACCCGATTGATGGCGCAGATCTTCTTTGCCTAGTGACGACAGGTTTGACGGGATAAAGGCTTTTGCTCTGGAACTTTGCATTTACAAATTCCCAAGGAGTTTCAAGCTGATCGCCATTAAAAATATGATGGTAAGACCAATCCCAAGGACTTGCTTTGGATCTATAGCACTGCTATTCGATTTGTAGGGGGAGATACCTTCGCGGTGGCCAATTATCTGCCGGTCTACCTTGAGCCCGCCGTTCGAATTTGGCTCACATCTCTCCCTGAAAAGTCAATCACCTCTTCGGGGGAGCTCAACAAACAGTTCATTGAGAACGTCCAAGCTACTTACAACCGGCTGGGCAACCACTTTGACCTCACCCGAGTCAAGCAGAAGCCCAACGAGTCCCTACGCGACTACATCAAGCATTTTTGTGCCAAGAAGACTGAAATCCTCAATGTTGTGGACCAATAGATCATTACCACCTTCCAAGGAGGGTTGCAGAGTGACGACTTGGGTCAGGAGATCGGTTGGTGGAACCACAACTAGGATCTGACCGCTCAGGAGTGCTTTGAGATTGCTGATAAGTATGCCTCAGGAGAGCCGGCCATGTACGATATCCGTGGCTAGGGGAAGGAGAAGCACCAGGACAAGCTGGAGTCCTCCAAGAAGGACAAGAAACGGAAGATTGATAACTTGGTCGCTGCAGTAGACCGATCTAGGAAGAATCCTCGGATGAAACAACAGACCATAGATAATTGCTGAGTGGCCCATGCTTATAGCATCCAAAGGGAAACCACAAGGCAAAGGATTGCTACCGACTGAAGGGGTTCGCAACTGCAACACTCAGGGTGGCCAAGTCACCACCAAGGAGGAATGGCCCTGGCAAGCCTGATGATGACGAGAAGGATGGAGCTGCAAACTTCCAGGAGGCACAAAAGAAGGTGAATGTCATCTTTGAAGGGGTTCGCAACTGCAACACTCAGGGTGGCCAAGTCACCACCAAGGAGGAATGGCCCTGGCAAGCCTGATGATGACGAGAAGGATGGAGCTGCAAACTTCCAGGAGGCACAAAAGGAGGTGAACGTCATCTTCGGAGCGCCTGGCGCCTACTCGTCCCACAGAAAACAGAAAATGGAGCTACGAGAGATCAACTCCGTAGAACCAGCTGCTCCCAAGTACATGAGGTGGTATGAGATACCAAATACTTTTGATCGGTTGGATCACCACAGGCACCTACCCAAGCCAGGTTACTATTCGCTCATGCTCGTGGCAACTATCCAGGGGGTCAAGTTCAACAGAGTACCCATTGATGGAGGATGCAGCCTTGGCTTCATCTTCATGGGAACTCTCAAAGAGCTCGGCTTGTCGGTCTCTGATCTCAAACCGAGTAATTCACGCTTCCATGGGATTGTGCTGGGCAAGACTTATGTTCCCTTAGGACAGATCACTCTACCAATCAGGTTTGTTATCCGGGAGAACTTCAGGAATGAGCAGGTCTCTTTCCAGGTGGTAGATTTCAAGAATGCTTACCATGTTATCCTTGATCGACCGACAATGGCAAAATTCATGGTGATCCCGCATTATCCATACCTTACACTCAGGATGCCAGACCCCAAAGGAATCATCTCCTTCCACTATAATCTTTAGAAATCTTTTTATTGTGATGTTTAGAGTTGTGAGTTGGTTGATCGACAGTTGATATTGTCCGATCGGTCGGAGATCCACAAGCTAGTCAACAAAGAGGCAATTACGGAAGCGGAGGTCCCCATGAAGAAGCCTACCAAGGAAAGCTCCAAACGGATGACCTGCTAACTAAGGAGATACTGCTCTGCCCTGAAGACCCTGCTAAGGTCACTTATGCAGGGCTAACCTTGGGGAGAAATAGGATAGGAGCTCGCGCTCACTCTTTTCCTATAGGAAAATAGGGACATCTTTGCATGGTAACCTTCTGACATGCCAGGAGTTCCTAGGGAAAAGATTGAGTATGAATTAAGGGTGCCTCCTAGGGCTACACCCGTCAAGCAACGACTAAGAGGATTTTTTCAAGACCGTAAGGATGCCATGAAGAAGGAGATAGCTAGGCTTCTAGCTGCTAATTTTATTAAGGAAGTGTACCTTCCTGATTGGCTGGCTAATCCTGTCCTTGTACCAAAGACGAATAAAGAATGGCATATGTGTGCTGATTATATCAATCTGAATAAGGTCCTTCCTTCATAACTCATTTCAGCGCCTACTGCTACATCACTAGGCCGTTCGGCCTGAAAAATGTTGGCGTGACTTACCAACATGGTATTCAACGCTGCCTCAAAACTTAGATTGGTCGAACACAGAAGTTACATCAACGACATTGTTGTAAAGACTCGAAATGTTGAAGGACTCATCTATGACCTGGCAGAGACGTTCGACAGCCTGAGGCGATATTCAATGAAGTTGAATCCCAAAAAGTGTGTCTTCGGAGTGCCTTCGGGGAAGCTACTTGGCTACATTGTCTCCAAGAGAGGCATGGAGGCTAACCTAGAGAAGATTAAGGCCATCACCAACATGGGGCCACTAAATTCCTAGAGGGATGTGCAGAAACTGACTGGGTGCATGGCCGCTTTGAGTCGCTTTATATCCCGATTGGGAGTAAGGGGTCACCTTTCTTCAAACTGCTCAAGAAGCAGGATGACTTCGTCTAGACTTAAGACGCGCAATCGGCTTTGGAAGAGTTGAAAGATCATCTCACAAAAATTCCAGTCTTGGTGCTTTTGGAGCCATAGGAAAAACTTCAGCTTTATATTTCGGCCACAACACAAGTTGTGAGTACCGTTCTGACGGTCGACCAAGAGGATCATGTACAAAAAGTACAACACCCGGTGTACTTTGTTAGTGAGGTCCTTAGCGCCTCCAAACTACGATACCACCAGATCCAAAAGCTGCTTTACGTGCTCTTGATCACCTCATGGAAGCTGAAGCACTATTTCCAAGCTCACCTGATTGAAGTACAAACATCTTTCCCACTCGAAGAGGTGCTCCACAACTGCGAGGCAGTCGACAAGGTTGCTAGGTGGGTAGTTGAACTTGGTCAATACACCAGAATGTTCGCTGCTCATTCGGCAATCAAAGGAAAAGCTCTGGCGGACTTCGTGTCTGAGTGTACAGAGATTCAGCTACCTCCTATGCAACAAGACCTAGAGTATTGAAAGATGTATTTCGATGGGTCGCTTCAGTTGCAAGGTGTGGGGGCTAGTATCATTCTGATATCCCCAAAAGGGGAAAAGCTTAGATACATCATCCAGATGAACTTCCGGGTGTCTAACAACACAGTGGAGTATGAAGCACTCCTCCACGGTCTACGCATTGTTGTGTCACTCGACATCCAATGCCTAGATATCTTTAGTTATTCAGCTTTGGTAATCAACCAATTTACCAAGTACTAGAATTGCATAGACGACAATATGGTCGCTTACTGCCAAGAGGTCATGAAAAAGCTAGAGAACAAGTTTGATGGACTCAAGTTCACTCATGTTCTTCACGACAACAATCAAGCTATCGACGAGATAGCAAAGATGGGGTCATCGAGATTGATGGTTCTGCCTGGAGTCTTCCTCCACACCCTGGACATTCCTACTATTACTCCTAGGTTAGAAGTGCTAAAAACCGAAGTCGTTGAGGCAGCAATAGATGCAAACTCAAAGACCGATTGGTGCAACCCAATTGTTCAATTTTTTTTCTAAGGGTATGCATCCTACGGACCCTCATGAGCAGCAAAGGTTGAAGGCACAAAGTCGAGGGTATTTTATGGTGGATGACCAACTTTATCACCGGGGAGGATCTAATATATTTATTCGATGCATCTCTATTCTAGAAGGCAAGGAGTTGATGGCTGAAATCCATGCAGGAGCATGTGGTAATCACGTATCATCCAAAACTTTGGACGGTAAAGCTTTTCGACAAGGGTTCTATTGGCCCATGGCGGTCAAAATTGCACACCAGGCCATTCGTACATGCGAGGGTTGTCAATTATTCGCTCAGCAAACGCATCTGCCTTCGTAGCAACTTCAGATGATACCTATGACTTGGTCGTTCGTAATCTTGGGGCTCGACATTGTCGGTCCTTTCAAGAAAGCGCCAGGCGGGTTTACTCATTTTTTGTTGTTGTCATCGACAAGTTCACCAAGTAGATTGAAGCGAAGCCAGCCGACAAGATTACATCCAAGAAGGTGGTCAATTTTGTCAGAGAGGTCTTCACTCATTTTGGAGTACCTAATGATATCATTATCGACAATGGAACACAATTCACATCTAAGGAATTCCATCACTTTGCCAATGAGATAGGAATAAAAATCCACTTTGCGTTGGTGGCTCATCCTCAAAGTAATGGGCAGGTCGAACGGGCCAGTGGTATGATTCTTCAGGGATTGAAGCCCTAGAGTTTTGACAGGCTCAAGCCTTACAACGGTTGGTGGATCCTAGAATTACCTTTGGTCCTCTAGGGGCTACGTACAAATGTCAGTCGAGCTACTAGTCAGTCACCTTTCTCGTTGGTATATGGCTTTAAGGCCATGTTACCAACCGAGGTAAACCTCGTTTCAACACGGGTCAAGGGGTATGATGAAAATCTTTCTGAAGACAATTGAGTGATTGAGTTGATTGCAGCAGAGGAATTGCATGATCACGCTTTGTTTCAGTCAGCAGTATACCAACAAGGCTTGTGGCGGTACTACGACAAGAATGTTCAGAGCTGGCAGTTTTAAGTTTGGGAATTAGTACTACGTCGAGTGCAATCAACAAATAAATGGCACAAGTTATCCCTCAAGTGGGAAGGTCCCTATGTGGTCAAAGAAGTCACTCGGTCAGGGGCTTATCGACTAATGTATAAAGATGGCGACGATGTGCTAGACTCCTGGAACATTAACCAGCTACGTCACTTTTACACTTAGTCTTTTTATGTATTCACATATATTATCATTGAATGAAACTTCTGTCTTTTTGATGAAAGATGTTTTAAGTTGCTTTCATTCTTATTTGTCTCGATTCCTTAATTTATACATTAAACAATCAAGCCAGGGGACTAGTGATAATGTCCCGAGGCACCTTAAACTTGACAAAATCTAGTTTTGGGCTCCCGAGGCACCTTAACCTTGACAAATTCTAGTTTTGGGCTTTTCGACCGATTTCTCATATTTTGATACGGTCTTATTTTGGTCTAATGCTGAAACAATAAGGTCATATAATTGTACCTTCACAAAAGACTACCACTACACTAAACCCAGAGCCAAAGTGCGAGAGGTCATGTGTTAATTGGTCGACTCTGATTGTTACACAGTTATGAATTATGACCTTAAATGTTAAGGTAGACCGATGCATCTTCTGTTCTAATCTCAAAATCTTATGGTAGTAAGGCATAAGTACAAATGTGCACATATGCAACTAAGTACTAACCGGTCTACTAAGGAGAGGCAGGAGATTACTAATATTTGACTCTTCAGTCGACTTTTTACTTGTTTGGTGATTATAAAATTAACTAAGCAAGATAAAATATTCACATACATAAGGAACAAGTTGTTTCCACAAATAAGATACCACTAAAGTATTTTCTACTGCAGGATTATTTATAGCTCTTGTGAAGGAGATGAAGCATCGTCTTCTAACTCGACCTCTGGAGTTGCTAGAGGAGAAGGAACCGCAGGAGCGAGCTCAATGTTGTCCACCAGGGTACATGAAGTCTCAACCATGGAGTCGAGAAGCAGATGGCATTGGCCGACCGTGTGCTTGGGGTTGAAGCCTTCCTTGATTTTATCCAAGGGAAGCTCAGGGTTCCAAGACTTACAGATCGCCAATACTTGCTTCCGGCTTCAATGGCTATCCACTTAGAGTGTCCCTCAATGGCTTTGGGTGCATGCTCTAGAAGGTACTCCATTGAATGCCTGGTCTATTCAACTTGTTTGGCGTGGATATAATCCAAGGCCTTTCAAGCACTATAAGACAGGGCTACAAGATCCACAAGGAAGATTAAGAAAAAGATCTATGCAGGAGGTGAAGAGGAAGATAATGATGAGCCTACTGGCAAGATTACTTTTGAAAGTCGTGGCACTAGTTTTGGCATTCTTTAGCTTCTCCTTGGTCTCCTCCAAGTCCTTCTTTAGAAGGGCATTCTTAGCCTCTCAGTCAGACAACGTCTTGGTCAGCCCGGTCTTCTCATTAGTCAAATCTTCCAAGAACCTCTACTGATTTGAAGTGAGCTTCTCCAATTCAGCTATTTTATTTTGATAGGCTGAAAGCACATAGCAGATTGTTAGTAAAACTATCTAGTAAGAAGAAAAAGACCAAAGGGTCTTTACCTTCATCATTCTATTTCCTTTGATTTAATAGAGTAGTAGCCTTCTCCAGCTCTTGTTGGATCTTTTGGGATGCTTGAGCTCGGACTGGAGAAATTAGAACGACATCTTGGATTAAAAGATTGGTCGGATATCAAGACAAGTTTAGAAGACTTCAAGGAATGACTTACTGATAATTTCAGCCTTGAGAGCGTCAATCCTTGATTGCTTATCCTCAATCAGAGAGTAACCTTTCTGAAAAAAGAGAGTAGAGTGGATAAAACACTTTAAATAAGCTTAAGGGAAAGCATGGTTCAGGTATTGATATACCTTGGATATCTCTCGATACTACTGAATAATCTCAATGTCGCCAGCTTCAAGACGTCCAGTTGACTTATTGACTAATGTAGCCTTCTCTTTACTCGGGGTCGGCGCTTTGGCAGTCGGCGTTGGAGAAATAGCCTTGAGCACAACAGGATTATTTGAAGGCTTCACCACCCGAGTTGGCACACTTGATGTTGTGCTCATAGACTGAGGTGGGTTAGTCTGGCTTGGCACTAGAGTTGGGGCTAGGACCTTTGACACAGAGACATTGGACGTCTCGGTTGATCGAGTAGTATGTTCGCTGCATATATCATTCAAAATCATAACTATGTTCTGGATCAAGTTAATGATGGAATGAAGATGCAGATGCGAATAGACTTACTCGGAGGCTTGCTTAATTTTGATTCTGTAGGATTTTTTCTTTGAAGAAGTAGTCGTGGAATCGGATGGCTTCCTCTTGGAAGAAGATTTTGTTACCACCTCATTAGTCTTGGTCGATCAGCTTGGTTGCTCTGACTGGCTTGAAGGTCGGTCGGAGGATGCCGAGGGTTGCTGACCGACCGCTTGGGGAGGCTCTTGGATGTCATTGTCATCGTCTCTACGATTATTGTTGTCGGCGGTGGGCTGTCATCTTCACCCGTTGGCCAGGGGAAGGCAGAATGGCAGCTGCGATGGCTGAACCGCTTGCCTCACAGACTTGATCCAGCCTAACTGGTCCGGAATGAAGGTCTAGAAGCATAATCTACTTCCTCGACATTAGTCGCTCAAAGTGGAGGGTGATACACATAAGTGTCCAAAACCAGCAAGCAAGTATGAAGACATCAGTCAAAGTAATTCATTCTACCACAAGTGAATGGTTGATTGATCAATAAAAGGACTAAAGCTTACTTGGGCTCAAAGAGTGCCCTTGTTGTATGGCTTTCTGATAAAGGCATTCTCTTGATGTCCGACCAACTTGAACATCTTGCTTAAGCGAGCCTTGTGCAAGGTAGAGTTTGTTAGGTCAGGAACTTCTCTAGTTTCATCATCTAAGGAATACTCCCATTCCGGGTGGCATTGCTACTTAAGTGGTTGCACTCGGCGCACAATGAAGCTCTTGGCGATGGTGACACCATCGATTTCCTCCTTCTTTAGATCGGTGATCTTCTTCAGAAGGTCTTGAACCTGAGCATCATTTGGATCCTGCTTCTCTGACCAGGAGAGTTGGGGACTAGCCTTTCCTTTGGTGAAGTCCGAGATGACTGGAGGAGGGTTATCGTAGTAGAACCACTCCTCATGCCAGTTCTTGTTCCCTGTAGCTAGGGGAACATCGATGTAGACCTCTTTCTTCTACAGCTGGAAGCCAACAACGCCTATTGCCTCTTGGTTGGTGATCGACGACATAGGGCGTAGGGTGAAGAGGTGGTGCAAGAGAGTGAAGTGGGGGGGAATGCCAATGAAGGTTTCACATATGAACAAAAATAGTGATGTGCAGAACCCTATTGGGATTGAGATTGACTAATTCAATCTCACAAAAGAAGAGGAGCCCACGTAAGAACCTACAGTAGGGGACTCTCAAGCCGTGCTTAAAGAAGGAGCAAAACACAACAATCTGATTATAGATTGGTAGGGGATGAGATTCAGACTCTGATAACTTCCAATTCAGCCACGTTTGCTCCGGCAGAATGCCATTGACAACCATGGTGTTCAGGGTGTTGTTGCTGATGGTGCTTCGAGCAAACTCACGAAGATGGTCCGGAATCTCCAGCTCTGACAAGGACAATTCCGCGATGGTGGCAGAACTCTTTGATCCCTTCACCAGCTTGCGAGGTATGTCGACGAGCAGCAAAATGCGGTGAATCTTATACGGTGGGCCTAACCCTAGCTTTTGAGTTCGAGGGCTTGGACATGAAGAGAACCTATCGTAGCAGAATCCAATGAACCCTAGCACAGAGGGAAGCAGAGGAGTCGCGAGAACAGAGGAGGCACGAGGAAGACGAAGCGCAAGAGAAATGATGATGTGAAATTTTTGTCAACCCGCCTCACCCCTTTTATACCTTCACGTTGACCTAGTCGTGGGAGACCATGTGGGTCGACATGGGCTGTACTATGTAGCCTTATCCATTTTAGGTGGCTGATTAAAATGAGTAGAAGATCTATTTAAAAGGATTTTTGCTATAATAAAAATCTGAGTATTAAACTCGAGGGTTTCTTTGATGAGAAACGTCATTCTAAAGTTATATAAAACCTATATTTGTGATTTGATGATCACATAGCAGAGGACTTGATGATCGTATGGGAATACATTTGAAGACTATATTATTGATTAAAGTCAATAATTAAAAATCTATGAATTAGACTTATGATCTGAGTGATGGAAATTATAGGAAAACCTATATCATGATTAATGTCATTATAGTTTAGTACTAGGTTATGATTGATGTCATGAACCTTTCTCTGATTCTTTCATAATTAATGTTATGATATAGGAATCATAGGTCACTCTCCCAAGGGTGTATATCACTCTAATTTTACAATGGGTCGGCACAATTGATGTTGAGTAGACCGAATATCTGATTTGATGATCATAAAGATATTTGCTTGAGCTTGATGGTTTGAGTAAAAATATGCCTTTATATAACAAAATGTGCATAGCTAAAATTATTGAACTCTTGCATTATTTGTTAGTCTCTAAATTATACAAGAGTTAGGTGCTACACCTGATCAGGTGCACTTAGTCGGTGCACCAGATCTATCAGAAACTTCATTCATGAGGTCTTTCTAATTTGTGACATGTTTAAATGATTACTGAAGAAGGATCACTCGACAAGTCATGGTTCCAAATTAGAAAGTACTCGGGGGCTACTGTAGAATACTTACCTTACCGGTATCCAAAAGCTATGCCTAAGTCAGAGGGCCATAGGATGACCCACTAATATAGAAACCAATCGAGTCGGTTTGGAACGCAAGGCAATTAGAGATAGAATTACTATGTTTATCCTTGTAGGCTACGAGTAGCACTCTTCATATGCCCCTTGCCGACCGGATATATAAGGCGACAGGAACCCCCCATCGAGGGACATAACATCATACAATAATACAATTTACAAAACACAGAATGTAGGGTTTTTACTCTCATCGAGAGGGCCTGAACCTGTATAACTCGGCGTCTTGTGTCTTCATCATCGAAGTTCTTGATTCCGATGTAGTCCTATAAATATATTGCCAAAATTAGGTCTTGACAAATACCCTAGTAAAATCATTACTACTTTCAATTACTTGTGGTACTAATATTGAGACAACATCTAATCTGGACTGTTGGATTTTAACTACCACCAGTAATTACTAGTAATAATTACATGAGCCTGATGGAGTGATGGGCCTTGCCCGGCGGTGCCAATGGGATTGCAACCTATGCAAGTATTCAAAATCTTCAAAAGAAGACTAGTTATTACATTCTACATGTTATCACATTATGTCCTGAAGCATATGGTGGAAAGAAATAATTCGATTTTCAGTGACTGGATCCCATAGTTCAAAGATGCAAGACAAGATTTAAGCATGAGTTCACCATATGGCGTTCCACGTATAGCAGTAATTAGCGTAGGTCCAACACTGATAGTGATAGGCCCATATGATTTAAGCAAGAGTTCACTATATGCCTATATCTAACAACTTCAGCGCCCTATAGGCGTATACACTTGAGCGGCTCAGCCGTGCCCATCAATTTGTATCAGACATGTAACTAAGAGAAGTTTTACTGTTTAGAATACTACTGACCAGTAGTTTGAGGGTAATTTTATAATTACACTTTTAATGTTAGTTTATTTTTAAAAAATATAAAACATTAATTATTAATTAGATTGTTGATATAACTTTATTTCTAATAATAAAAACTAATTACTATAAATCCACACCGCTTATATTTTTTCTGATATTATTCTCAACTTGAGAAACTACTAGCGAGTAGTTATGATTTTAAATTATAAAATCTGTACCGTTATATCAAACTACTAGTCAGTAGTTTTTTAAAACTACTAGTTGGTCAATAAAACTCCTATAACTTAAAACACAAGCCAAACATGTTTCGAGTGACTGATTTTATTGATTATTCTTGCTTTCTGGAAAGAAAGGTCCACGTTAGATCCCTCGATCTGTACCCTCTTTCCTCGCATGTTCGTGTCTTGTGTGGACTACAAAAGCATTGGTCAACTGATAGTCAGTGCTGATCGAGCATAATCAATCAAATCAATCACGTTTTGTATTGTCGTATCAAATCAGTATAGGCAACGAAGGTTCCTTCGTCCATTCCCATCTCATCCTGGTGACTTGGCCTGCAAGTTGGTGACATCTGTTGTAGTATGAACGTAAAAGGCTGATGTTCTGCTTCTGTAGTAGGTCAGATTACAGTGACCCGATTCCAAGCTCAACTGCTCAAGCACGGTCGTCATTGAACCGCTATCTAGTAGTCCTAACTTTTACCTTGGGAAGGAAGCAAGCTGCTTCACCATCACTTCACCGCACCCATATAACGCCTGTCCCAACCACAGCTGGTGCAGCTCAATACAAGGCTTGACGGAAAGAATAAGCAGAGGAGCACAGACAGCTTAAAGCAATACCGTAGCTAGTTTCATTGGTTTGCACTGGAGTGAAACCGATGGCAAACAGTGAGAGCGCTGGTCTTTGCTCGGTCGTGGCGTCATGGTTCGCGTGGGTTATCGGCGCTACGGCGGTGGGCTCCAGAGGGCGAAGCAGTGACGATGGAGCGGCAGGCGTGGTGACCGCAGCCAAACATTTCTCCAGCAGCTCCCACATTATAAAGTTTTGTTAACTGTGTGGATCACAGTCTCTGGTAGTATGTGTAGTATATATAGTCACAAGAAATTGCAGGGAATTTTGAGTTGCAAATTCAATTTCATTTCCACACATGTATCTTGCCCATGAACCGTTAGATGAACAAACATGAAAGTACATATACCTCCGGAAGAAGAACTTATATCTATGCAAGCTGGTTCTCATGATCTCCCTGTAATCCTTCATAATATGCCGAATCCAGTTAGGTACAAAACCATAAAAGGCATAGAAGGATTTCATTCAGATGTGAAGAACCGAAAAGGCGACCAGAGGGGGGTGAATGGGAGGCAATCAAAATTTTCGAAGAGAACTTGACCTATATCCCAAAAAATAACCTGAAGCAACCTTCAAACTGATCACCAAGACTACACACACCAACTCGTGGTATACTAGCCCTATGAATGGTCAACCACAGCAAAGGAACACAGTGGAAACAAAAAGGGAAGAAGCGATGCTCAACAGTTCAGAACTGAACACCCATTGGTAGTGCCGATCCCTGCCATCGGCAGTGCCGGTGCGCATCATCAGCAGTGCCGGTCCCACCTATCGGCAGTGCCGGTGCGAGATGCTATCACACTGGAACCTACAGACTAGACCAATCGGCAGTGCCGGTCCTGGTCATCGGCAGTGCCGGTCGACCCCCGACAGAACAGAAAATCTCTCGGGATCTTCTCAAATCTTCTTCAAAACTCAATCAAACGAACTCCAAATGATACGATTTTTGCACCAGTGAATCCTCATCACATCACGACCCTAATCCTAGGAGATCAACTCAATTGGCTCAAGAAATCATCACGAATTTCAGATCTTGTGCCAAGAACACCAAAAAGGGGAAACTTGAGAAATCCTTCAAATCGAAGGTGCTAGAGCCAATAATTCCATCAAGGATCCATAGAGGATTATCCTATCTCATCCTAGCAACAAGTTTCTCAAGAAATCCGGGCCAAAAATCCGTCCAAAAGTGAGATCGAAAATCACCACGAAAAAGGTCCGAAAATAGGAAAAAGGGAATTTCGGGATTCAAGTGAAGAGGGAAATCTTGAGCACGAAAATACTTCTCATATCATAGAAAGGTGCTTACAAGATCCATAGGTACAAGGCTAGGAAGCCACCCTCTTCCTCCCACTATTTGGAAGAGCAAGAGATGTCTCTCACACACCCACTACTCTCCTCTCAAACATGAAGTCCTCTCCTAGCACTTTAAATAGAGTCCTAACACAAGGCTAATAGGAAGAGAGGCACCTCTCCCATTAGCCACACCTCTCCTTATATAGGCCTAGGGTCTATTGTCCATATGACCACTCTACCCTTAACCTACATAACACACCCACCTATCACCGGGGGCATAACCGTCCATCTTTTTCCTTATCGCCCGAATGTCATTGGACGTTTCACGTCTTTGCTTCTTCTCGAAGCAAGCTCCGTGATGGTGCCACGTGCACCACCAACCACCGCCACTGGTTTTGAGACCCAAACCGGGAAACCGCCTTGCACATTTCTCAAAGCGCGCCTTCTCGATGTTGACGTGTGTCACCTTGTCCCGTGATTCTGACCACCGGCAAGTCTCTCCCAGTCCCTTTCCATCGGGCCCCCTTGCACCGGCATCCCGTTCGCCTTGACTTGGTCAACATGTCGTCTTCATCACCACTACGGTTTTGAGGCTCAACCGCGAAACCGTTCATGCTTCTTGCCTATCCACGTGTACGGTGTGGATTACCCTTGACTTCACCCGGCATCCCGATCGTCTGGCCCCAAGTCCCCTACTTGTGCCCGATCCTCTCGCTGTTGACCGCCAAGTCGACTCCAGTGACCTACACATCATGAGACAAGCAAACACATTTCTCATCTCCTGCAACATCACCAATATCTCCACCAACTCCGGTTAGTCATAACCATGATATGCAAACCCATGCAATCCCTGGATTCCCGCATTTCAACTCAAACACCAAATCCTCTTAAGTCAATTACTCATCACAAATATAGCAAACCATGACACATATCCACATGGTTTCTCAATCTCCCCCTTGATGAGTACATTGACAACACCAAATGCACAAAGATTAGAGATTGAAATACGAAGCCGAATAAGCACATCCAAATGGCCAAACCCAAAGAAAAGGTGAAAACAAGCCATCTAGCAAGTAGGGATCACAAAACCAAGAGTTGGCAAAGATTACGACTTGAGACGCAAAGAATGTGAAAAGCGCAAGAAACCACTCAAGATCATGATATGCTCCCCCTCAAGTTGTGGTAGGTCTCATGTAGTGTAAAACGGATCATATGAGTTTTTTAGCATTATCTGTGCATGACCCTAAAATTTTCTCTCCCTTTGGCAATGAACTCATCAAAGAGGCAAAAGAATAAGCAAACATGCAATGCATGAAAATGCAAACCTAAGGAGCTTCAACATTTATGAAAACAAGCATTTAACTTTGCTAACCATAACCATAGTACCATGAAGTGTAAAGGCAATAGCTCCCAATCATGCAAAGATCAAAAATCGATAGCAAGGCATAAACACCATGAGCTATACAGGCTAAGCAGAAAGATTGACGAGCTTAGATAGAATCAAATTTTGCTTATCATGAGAAAATCTACCACCACATATGTAAGTACTCTCATCCAAGGCAAAACAAGCACCGAGTGAATCATAAGAATCTAGCCAGTTTGAATCTCAACAAGGGCAACAAGCACTCGCAGAAAATGAGCTCTACAAACGCTCTCATATGAAACAGAGACTCAGTTGATCAAGTGATTATAGTTTATCCTCATGTGTCCTCTTATCCATGCATAGGGTCGCACGACTGGGTACGGCAAACACCCCGAGGCTTCAAGTCACAATGTTTGGATTTAGCATTATTGAGTAGTTCTTGATCAAAGCACTTAGCAGATTTTTCAAGATTATGCACAAGACAAAAGAGCATGCCTTTGCGGCAAAAGGAACACACATTCCCACAATGTTTCATCATGAGCTAAACATTTGCAAAGCCTTCCATTTCTCAAACACAAGGTGCCAAAGCCAAGACATCCTCTAGACTAGCCTCAATACAAGCTTCAACAAGGATAAGAGCAATTATACATATGGTGAGTAAGTTTTAGCAAGATTAGATCATAAGGTTCATAAGAAGCTCAATTTACCTTTAAGATTAGGAAGTTGCTCACATGAGTTTATAACAAGCCATCTAGAAAATCTAAGCATAAGAGATTACCATCACATCCACACAACTTAGCTCAAGGTCAATCATAGCAAGGAGAAATGCAAGGAACCATAAGAATCAAAGCTCATCTACCAATGCATATATTACATATGAGATGCAATGCAAAAATGGTAAGATACATATATAGAAGAGAAAACCAACTCCCCCTCAAATGATGCCATAGGGATGACAAACACCAAGTTCCCCCTGAAGAAAAGCATGTCTCGAAGCATCTAGGGGCTTGGTGAGGATATCAGCTAGTTGGTTTTTGGTATCAATGTATTTGAGTTCAACATCCCCCTTCTCAACATTGTCTCTCAGGAAGTGGAATCGCACATTGATGTGTTTGACCTTACCATGTTGGACTGGATTTTTGGCTAAGCATATGGCACTGGAGTTATCACACATGAGTGGAACACCCTTAAAAGTTAACCCATAGTCTCTCATGGTAGATACAACCCATAGGATTTGTGAGTAGCAGCTAGTAGCAGCTACATACTCAGCCTTTGTGGTGGATTGGGCAACACTCGACTGCTTACGAGAAGACCAACAGATCAAAGAAGTACCCAAGACATGGCAAGTACCAGAAGTGCTCTTCCTATCAATTCTACACCCAGCAAAATCTGCTTCCAAATACCCAATAAGATCAAGAGATGAAGATGCAGAGTACCAAAGACCGAACTCAAGGGTGTATTTGAGATACTTGAAGATGCGCTTGACAGCCTTGCGATGAGTCACCCTTGGGGAAGCTTGAAAGCGAGCACAAAGACACACCACAAAATGTATGTCGGGTCTTGTCGCTGTCACATACAAGAGGGAGCCAATCATGCTCCTGTACTCCCTTTGATCCACCGCTTCATAGTCTTCATCAGGGTTAAGAGTCGTTGTAGTGGACATTGGTGTAGACAAGGGCTTCACATTGACCATGTCGAACTTCTTCAGGAGATCCTTCATGTACTTGGCTTGATGTATGAAAGTGCCTTGCTTGCACTGTTTGATTTGAAGCCCAAGAAAAAAGATGAGCTCTCCCATCATCGACATCTAAAATTCACTTTCCATAGCTTCCTGAAACCTGAACACAAGAGCATGAGAGGAACCACCAAAGATGATATCATCCACGTAAATCTGAACCATTAGAAAGTCATTGTCATGCTTGAGAGTGAACAAGGTTTTATCAACACACCCCATGACATACCCATGCTCTAGCAAGAAGGTCTTAAGCCTAGCATACCATGCCCTAGGTGCTTGCTTTAGCCCGTACAAAGCCTTCTGAAGCTTGTACATATGGTTTGGGTATTTGTGGTGCTCAAAGTCAGGGGGTTGCCTCACATACACTTCTTCCTCTATGAAACCATTTAAGAAAGCACTCTTGACATCCATTTGATAGAGTCTAATGCCCTTGGAGGCATCAAATGCAAGCAAGATCCTAATGGCTTCTATGCGAGCAACAGGAGCAAAGGTTTCACTATAATCTAAGCCCTCCACTTGGCTAAAACCTTGAGTAACTAGCCTAGCCTTGTTTCTCACAACCTCACCATCCTCCCCATGTTTGTTTTTGAACACCCACTTGGTTCCTATGACATTGACATTTTTGGGAAGCTCTACAAGGGTCCAGACTTTGTTTCTCTCAAAGTTTTCCAACTCCTCATGCATGACATTAACCTACTGTTCATCAGATAGTGCGTGTCCAACATCTCGGGGTTCAAAGGTTGCAACAAAGAGAGAATTGGTAAAGCAAGCTAGACGTGCAGACCTTGACCTTGTTATCCTCTCATAGAGATTACCGATCATCTGTTGAGGTGGATGTCGACGCTGAATGTGGTGAGGAGACTCTCTCTCAGAGTGTACCTCCCCCTCAACCACAGCTGGAGCTCGCTCGACAGCTACTGAAGTCGATGTAGAAGCTTCTGGACCCTCTGCTGGAGTAGTGGTAGCAGCAGGAACAAGCTCATATGAGAGATGGAGTGAATCATCATCATCATCATCAAAGCCCTGTAGGTCCTCTTCTATAAAGATCCTCTCCTTCATCTCCTTGTCACCTGTAGACTCAATCACATTCCTTGCACAAGAGTTTGATTCATCAAAGGTTACATCACAGGATTCTACGATGGTGTTAGTCTCCAAATTCAAAACTCTGTAGGAATGACAATGAAGAGAGTAACCAAGAAAGATTCCATCGGAAGACCTTGACTCAAACTTATCAAGATTGCCACGCTTGAGAATAAAGCACTTGCAACCAAAGGCACGCAAATGAGAAATCGATGGCTTTCTCCCAAAACGCAGCTCATGAGAAGTCACATTAAGAATTGAGCGCAAGAAAATCCGACTGGAAACATATCAAGCAGTGCTAATGGCCTCAGCCCAGAACCGCCTCGGAGTCCTATGCTCATCGAGCATCGTCCGGGCCATCTCCACTGAGGTTCTGTTCTTTCTTTCAACCACACCGTTCTACTGGGGAACCCGAGGTGCTGAAAAATGATGCTCAATACCATGCTCAAGACAGAAAGCATCAAAGGAGGAGTTCTTGAACTCGGTGCCATTATCACTGCGAATTGCTCGTAATGCACTAGAGAGTTCCTTGAACAACCTCAAAGCTAAGCTCCGAAAGTGATGAAACACTTCATCCTTGCTCTTAAAAAAGTAGACCCAAGAGTAGCGAGAATAGTAGTCAACAATCACAAGAACATACCACTTCCCACCCGCCGAACGAACCCGAGAAGGACCAACAGTGTCCATATGATGCAACTATCCAGGGTGTTCAGTCATCACCAAATTGATTGGTGGATGAGAAGCGGCAATCGTTTTTCCATGACGATAAGGAGCACAAACCAAATCCTTATCAAATTTGAGCTTAGGCAATCCTCGGATCAAACCTAGGCCACTCAAGCGACATAACAAGTCAAAGCTCATGTGACCTAGTCTCCTATGCCATTTCCAGAGCTCAGAAGAAGATTGAGCAAACAAGCACTTGTGAGAACCAGGAGAACCAGCAAAATCAGCCTAAAAAACTCTGCCAATGTGAGAAATCCCATAAACCAAGGAACCACCCGAATCAAGAACACAAGAAGCGTTCGACTTAAAGCGCGCTTCCAAACCAACATCAAGAAGCTAAGAGACAGAGAGGAGATTGTACTTGAGAAACTCAACCAAACCAACATCATTGAGAGTGAAGTTCTCATTTACCTTTACCGCGCCCCTTCCCTTCACTCTTCCTCTCTTGTCATCTCCAAAGGTCACATACTCCCGACGCTTCAAGGGAGTGAGGCTGGAGAACCACTTTGCATTTCCGGTCATGTGGCACGAACACCCAGAATCCATCAACCACTTGTTCTCCAAACCTCCACCTGCTGCCTACAAAGAACGAGAAGTGAAAGTTGATGGCTCAGTGCTGGGGTTAGTCAAAAAGCATTTGGGAATCTAGCACTTAACCATACGACCGGTAGTAGTCATCACAGTTCTTTGCATTTTATCATTCGAACGCATGGGACGAGAACCACGATGGGGAAAATGTGGCCTGTCAAAGCGTCTCGACTCAAATCTTGAGTTGTGAGGATAGAAATCATCTATATGAAAGCCAAATCCACGCGAGTGACGCTCACCACGATGGGGAAAATGTGGGGTACCAAAGTGCTGCTACGCAAAGCCTCTGTCTCGTGAATCAAAGCCATATGCGGGATGACCCTGTCCACGATAGGCATGAGAAAAAGAGCGAGGCTAAAAGTCAACAAAATCATCATAAAAAGCATCCCTAGTCAACTCAGCTTGCTTCCTCTCAATCCTCTTACGCCTATAACAGAATTTATCCAAGTGGCCCTTGCGACCACAAAACATGCAAATATAGACACCCTTAGGATTAGGCTTGGTTTGTATTGCAGGTTTGGGTTTTGGCTTCTTTATTTGCTTTGGGTTGAAGGAGGGTTTTGGATTGGGTGGATAGTATGTGTCAGTGGGTTTGATGGTGTTTTCCTCATCCTTGTAGCTACAGCTAGGTACAAACTTACCCACATTCTCACTCTCCTTGTCATACCGCTCAAATCCCAAGCCCAAGTTATAGGTTGACCTAGAAGCACTCTCCTTCACTCTTGCCAAATCACTCTCAATCTTCTCTTCACTCACTAGGGTTCTCTGGAGCCTAGACACAAGATAGTCATTTTCCTGAACTAGGGCTTTGATTTCCTCCCTAGTGATTACAAGCTTATCCTTAAGAGAGACACACACCTCACAAGGTGGTGGAAGGACTTTAGAGCGAGTCTCATGAAGCAACTTGGACTCAAGCTCTTTGACTTTGAGGGATTGAGCTTCCAACTCATCTGTGAGCTTAGGGCACTTCTGACATGCACCCAAAAGAGTTGGTCTTGCTTTGAACTCATCAAGCTCCTTGAGGGCACTCTCAAGCTGACTGACAACTTGAGCATGCACACTCTCCCTCTGTGCAAGATCACTCATCACAACTTGACAAGACTCACACTCAACAACAATGTCCTCATGAGCAAGCTTGGACCTAAGTGAAGCAATTTCAAAATTAGCACTCTCCAACTTAGACTTAAGCTCTCTACCCTCACGAACAACACTACGAAGCTTATCATCTTGCAAGAGCAGAACATCGCGCAAATGATCAACTTTAGAAGAGAGCTCATCAAGAGTAGGAGGTACCTTGCTTGTGTCAGAGTTGGATCCAGAGTCGGTGTCGTGGTCGTTCTTTGCCATGAAGCAAAGCCCGGTGAAGTCATCCTTCCTCTTGACTCGTGGCTTTTCAACCTCCTCCTCCGAGCTTGTAAGGCCTTCGCTTGATGTGAGGTCGACATCGTTCAAGGCGGCAACACAGGCATGTGCAATGGCCTTGGTGAAATTCTTGGATTTCTTGCCCTTCTTATAGAAGCGGTTCTTCTTCTGCTTGAAGTCTTCAGTGTTGTTGTCGCGGTACCCGGTCTTCTTCTTCTTCTTAGGACAATCAGCGATGAAGTGTCCCGGCTCACCGCACTCGAAGCAGGTTCTTGAACCACCTCCTCTTCTCTCCTTCCGGTTGTTGTAGAACTTCCTGAACTTCCTTGTGAGCAAGGATAGCTCCTTATCAGGAATGCACTCCATTTGTTCATCGGAAGCTGCAACAAGAGAAGATAAAACAAACTCCAAGGAAGACTTGTCAAGTAAGGGGTTGGTTCCATAAGAAGCATCATTGTGACTAACCTTCTGAGAGCTAGAAAGCAAATCCACGCTAGAAGCAGGAATAGCAAGATTAGGACGAGATTTCCTAGACAGTTCATGAGATTTCAGCTTGCTATACAGTTGCTCACAGTTCAAGGTGTTGAAGTCAGCAGTTTCTTCTAGAGCAGCAATTTTAACCCCCTAAACATTTTTATCAAGTGAGTACAGCAGTTGCTTAGCTCTATCATTGTCATTGTATACAAGGGTACCACAAGCCCGCAAGTTGCACACAATTGCCTCAAACCTACGAAAAGTGTCATCTAGTGACTCGCCCGGTTTCTTTGCAAAGGTTTGGTACTGTCTATTGTAAGAATCCTTACACATAGACTTGACCTGGTTGATACCCTCATGGTAAGTGCAGAGCTTAACCCAAATAGCATGAGCAGTGTCAACGTGTGCAACCCTATCATGTTCACTCCTACCAAGTACAGAGAGCAGAATATCGACAGCTTTGGAGTTGTTCTCATACCTGACTAACTCACCTGCAGAAGCAGTGTTCAGGTCTTGTGGTATCGCATACTCTTGATCAACAATCTCCTAAATTGCACGTCCTTGACTCAGCAGATATGCCTTGGTGCGTGACTTCCAGTAGGGGAAGTCCTCTCTATCGAACACCCACAGCTTGACAACACGCTTCTCCATGTCGCCTTCGGATCACAAAGCCGATGAAGGTCAACTAGTGATCAAACTAGCTCTGATACCAATTGAAGGACCAAGAAGGCGACCAGAGGGGGGGGTGAATGAGAGCCAATCAAAATTCTCGAAGAGAACTTGGCCTATATCCCAAAAAACAACCCGAAGCAACCTCCAAACTGATCACCAAGACCACACACACCAACTCATGGTGTACTGGCCCTAGGTGTGATCAACCACAGCAAAGGAACACAGCGGAAACAAAAAGGGAAGAAGCAATTCTCAACAGTTCAGAACTGAACACCCATCGGCAGTGCCGATCCCTACCATCGGCAGTGCCGGTTGGCATCGGCAATGTCGGTCACGCCTATCGGCAGTGCCGGTGCGCATCATCGGCAGTGCTGATCCCACCTATCGGCAGTGCCGATGCGAGATGCTGTTGCACTGGAACCTACAGACTAGACCAATCGGCAGTGCCGGTCCTGGTCATCGGCAGTGCCGATCGACCCCCGATAGAATAGAAAATCTCTCGGGATCATCTCAAATCTTCTCCAAAACTCAATCAAACGAACTCCAAATGATGCGATTTTTCGACCAGTGAATCCTCATCACATCACGACCCAAATCCTAGGAGATTAACTCAATTGGCTCAAGGAATCATCACGAATTTCAGATCTTGTGCCAAGAACACCAAAAAGGGGAAACTTGAGAAATCCTTCAAATCGAAGGTGCTAGAGCCAATAATTCCATCAAGGATCCATAGAGGATTATCCTAGCTCATCCTAGCAACAAGTTTCTCAAGAAATCCAGGCCAAAAATCCGTCCAAAAGTAAGATCGAAAATCACCACAAAAAAGGTCCGAAAATAGGAAAAAGGGAATTTCGGGATTCAAGTGAAGAGGGAAATCTTGAGCACGAAAATACTTCTCATATCATAGAAAGGTGCTTACAAGATCCATAGGTACAAGGCTAGGAAGCCACCCTCTTCCTCCCACTATTTGGAAGAGCAAGAGATGTCTCTCACACACCCACTACTCTCCTCTCAAACATGAAGTCCTCTCCTAGCACTTTGAATAGAGTCCTAACATAAGGCTAATAGGAAGAGAGGCACCTCTACCACTAGCCACACCTCTCCTTATATAGGCCTAGGGTCTATTGTCCATATGACCACTCTACCCTAGACCTACATAACACACCCACCTACCACCGGGGGCATAACCGTCCATCTTTTTCCTCATCGCCCGAATGTCATCGGACGCTTCACGTCTTTGCTTCTTCTCGAAGCAAGCTCCATGATGGTGCCACGTGCACCACCAACCACCGCCACCGGTTTTGAGGCCCAAACTGGAAAACCGCCTTGCACGCTTCTCAAAGTGCGACTTCTCGATGTTGATGTGTGTCACCTTGTCTCGCGATCCTGACCACCGGCAAGTCTCTCCCAGTCCCTGTCCATCGGGCCCCCTTGTCACTTGCACCGGCATCCCGTTCACCTTGACTTGGTCAACACGCCGTCTTCATCACCACCACGATTTTGAGGCTCAACCGTGAAGCCATCCGTGCTTCTTGCCTCTCCACGTGTACAGTGTGGATCACCCTTGACTTCACCCGGCATCCCGATCATCTGGCCCCAAGTCCCCTACTTGTGCCCGATCCTCTCGCCGTTGACCACCAAGTCGACTCCAGTGACCTACACATCATGAGACAAGCAAACACGTTTCCCATCTCCTGCAACATCATCAATATCTCCACCAACTCCGGTTAGTCATAACCATGATATGCAAACCCATGCAATCCCTGGATTCCCGTATTTCAACTCAAACACCAAATCTGCTCAAGTCAATTACTTATCATAAATATAGCAAACCATGGTACATATCCACATGGTTTCTCAAGATGCCTGAGCACGGGGCAGGGCTAATCAGTGCAGGCGCTCGGAGCCCAACCAATGGCCTCCTTCACAACCCCTGAACTTTTCTATTTTAGGAAAGTTTTGCTCCCACTACCTTGTCAGAACTTTAGTTGAAACATTTAGATAAACTTTTGATCAAACTTTTAATGAAACATCAGAATACACTTTTTTGGAAACTATTTGCTTGAAATTTTTAATGCAAACTTTTGGACAAACTTTTTAGTAAACATTTGGTGAAACTTACTATCAGAGTTTTTGTGAAACATTTGAAAAATAGTCCCATACAAACTTCACCTCCTCGCTCCGGACGGAGCTGGGGGATTTTAATACATCATTGTTGTGCTAAAAATAAACTAAAGGCGAGACCTGACCTCCTACCACTACAAACAACTAAACAGTTGTTGCACCTAGACCATGTCATCAGAGCCTTTTTGCTCCGACAAGGCACTAAAGATGGTACTCCTCATCAAACTGTTTTGCCAAGAAATTCAGACTTGGGTTGTCTTTCTCAAACACGCTGACATTGCAATGTTTCCAGAGAAGCCAAGCACCCAAGGCTATCACCGAATTGAATCCCTTTCACTTCTTATTTGCTACCTTATTACTAGCCTTTCTCCACCATGAAGCAAAGATCAGATCATGTCGACCAGGCATGCAATCATTGAAACCGCAGGGTGTAAGGATTTTATATCAGAATTGGCGAGCAAGCACACAAGAGGTGAGAATGTGTTGGACAGTCTTATCTTCTTGGTCACAAAGCACATACTTGTTCGGATGACGGTGGCCATGTTTTTGCAAACGATCAGCCGTCCAACACTGTTATGGACTGTGAGCCGCAGGAATACTTGCACTTAGTTACTTCTGCAGCAGCCATGCAGATGGCTCTGTCTTTCCCGGAAGTAACCCTGGAGGCAATCAGACAGGCAACTACGATCCCCACCTAGATCTTGACCACTCCGACAAGATCTAGACCACAACGGCATCTGGCAGCCTCCGGCGCCCACGCCACGATCGCAACACACACGTCTTGTTCGTTCACCGTATATCGATGGTTAGCCTTTCCGACGCTGTCGACCACATCGGAGAAAACCCTTACTTCCCGCTGAGTTCTAGCGCCTCTTAGGATATAGTACCTCTTAGGATATATTATTTTGGATCGATCTTGTGCACGTTTTAGATTTTTAATTCAGACGTATTGGCATTGTGTTTTCCCTTTCAAACGATCTCTGAACAGTCATGGCCGCAATTGGAGAAGGAAGGAAAGGAGAAAGGAGAGGAGGGAGACCTGAAACAAGAGATATGGGGAGGGGGACCTAGCTCCGAGTGTGACAGATCTCTTCTGGAGTCTTCATCTGACAAATGAAGAAGAAGAAATTGTCAACTTCAGTGATGAGGAAGACGACCTCCAGATCCATAAATTTAAATGGGAAGTTGTCAGAAAGCTCTTGTCACCTTCAACTGTCCACATCAACACTATTCGCTCAACGATGAAGGCGGCATAGGGTAACCTATTTGGTTTGAAATTTAGAGCGATAGAGGACAAGGGCGACAACCTGTTTGTTGCAGAATTCGGAAGTAAGGTAGATATGGATCAGGCTCTTGGAGGCTCACCATGGATGGTTGGACGGCATGCTGTGTTGCTCCAGGAGTACAATGAGAGATTGAGTGCCTCTGAAACTTATTTTGATTGCATGGAAATTTGGGCCAGAATCCTAAATCTGCCCTTAGGGTGGATGAACAAAGCTCAGGGAGAGAGAGCTATGACTCTACTAAGAGAAGTGAAATCTATGGACATTGACAAAGATGGTAAGGCCAGTGGGTCCTTTCTACAGGCACTTATTGCCATCAAAGCAATAAACCTGTGACATTCCTACTTATCGGCTTAGGGTTATAATCACCAGTAACTGAAACGAATCAAAATTTGAATGGAATTCAAGTTAAGTCGAAAAACATTTAACCTACAAGTTCAAACTTTTCAACAGAAGTCACCCCTACCAAAAATATATGCTGACCACTATGGTTAATTAGAATTTTAAGAAATTTGTCAAATTTTTATTCCATTAAATTATGCTCTAAATAAATAGTTAC
The DNA here is from genome assembly GCA_032690845.1 of Eleusine coracana subsp. coracana. Taxonomy (NCBI): domain Eukaryota; kingdom Viridiplantae; phylum Streptophyta; class Magnoliopsida; order Poales; family Poaceae; genus Eleusine; species Eleusine coracana. Next base: position 18,749,382 of record CM064418.1, on the reverse strand, counting down.
AGGGTCAAAACCTACCCCTCTTTGAAAAATTCATATTCAAATTCAACTGGAAACTATTGACCATTAGTATTTTTATAAATTCAAACACCTCATGCTGAGCTCATCCATATTTTTGATTTATATGATCTTTCACCAATTAATCCCCACAAAATTAGCAAGAATCAGACATCGGAAAAAGAAATAAAAATCAAAATCCCCGCGGGCCCACCTGTCATCCTCCCTGAGAAAGCACACTTCGGTGCCGCCCATTCCGCCCGAGCTTCTGGCGTCGCGTGGCCTCCGACGTACGGCCGAATGGGCAATGCCGTGGATCGACTCCCCCACCGGCGTCATCCCATCCTATTTCCCCAATCCGAGCACATCCTCATTTCCCTACCCATTGTTTCTCGCCTGGACTAAAACACAAGCATCCATGGCTGCCGCCGCTCTGCTCCCTCATCGCTCGGCCAGCTCCCTGCTCCACGGCTCAAATCCAGCCACCCAAACTCACATGAGGCTCTGCTCTATCTAATGGGACAAATCCCTTCTCCAACGTGAGCCTGTGTGGAGAGCATTTTGAAGATTTCTCTGATGATCCTACGTCGACCACCATGGCCAAAGCTCCAAGCTGCTGCTGCTGCTTCGCTGCTTCCCAGGCCGAACCAGCAAGCAAGATGGAGCACCAGGAACTCAGGAGCACGTCGCGAGCAACCAGACTCATCCCCTAGCTTTCCCTGCCGCGAATCGAGCCGTCGTTTCCGACTCCGGCCACCGCCGCAACCTCGTCGATTGCCGTCGATTTGGTGAGCCTCGAT